>OY755236.1:13499219-14828935 GCA_963576725.1 Azorinus chamasolen | reverse complement strand
GATGGAATTTACTGTATAAATAACAAAGTACAATATGTTACCTTAACGTCTTTATATTGGACAAAAATAAATAAACATATTTTACATTTAAATATTTCAGTTTTTATTTCGACAATATTTGTGTAAATAGAACTTGTCCCAAGCAGTCATTCATTTATTGAACATTTGAGTCTTAACCCTTTCACCGCCAAATTTCTAATTGTCGTCTGCAATCCAAGTTTGTTAAATCATACAGTAAAATAAGGAAATGAGATAAATAAATGCAAATTTCAAAGGAATAAAGCACATATATAGAACTAGAGATTGAGACAAATAGTGAAGTACCTGATCAGACGCCGCCTTGAAAAGGCGGCGTCTGATCTGGGACTGCACTATTTGTCGTGGTGGATTTACACGACTGTGGCGGTGAAAGGGTTAATTAAAAAGCATGTGGGTGCTCATATAGGAGCTTTCTGCATTACTTTTGACTTGCATTAAGCTACCACCTGCCTTACAGACCCATAATTATACCTCTTTTTGATGGTCGCTTAAAACAGGTTCTACTGTAGTTTAAATTCAAAAGCAACGAGGTGATGATTTTAAATATTTTTTTATTTTACTAGAGCCCTCAGAATTTAACCCGTATCGTACTGAAAAGAATATCTACCCAATGTCTGTTCTGTAGCAACTTTTACTCGACTTCGATTCGTTTAAACCTTTCCTTCATATAAACGAATTTTCACGCATTGCAAACAGAGTAGACCAAGGCCAGACGGCTCCTATTGGAGCCGTCTGATCAGGGTCTGCTCTGTTTGCTTGTGTAATATATGATTTAAGTTTCCAACAATTAAGGGTTTACTTTCCCCTTTCTATGTTCCATTTTACTGATTATGCTCATGATTATAAATGAGATGTCAAAATATTGAATACATGTTAAACAGTGAAAGGGTTAAGCTTTCGAGAGTGTCATGTAACTGTTTGTAAATTACAGTCAGGTCGCAAAGGATGGATTCTATAACACCACTTTCAAGCGTGCACTTTCATTTGTATATGATTCTCAGACAGTTAAGCGTAATTCGGTTTGTAAAACATCTTAAGTTTGCGTCTTTATAAACCCTTTCACTAAAACTGGTGTAGCTCAGCTTATCAAAGTATCATGTTTCAAAATACAGGAAATTTGTCTCTGTATTATGATGATAATATAGGTTTGTAAACACCTGAGTGAATCCAAGCCGCTAGAGTTCAACATTGACATTCAAGCCAATAACGAACTGAAATATAATTTAATTTTAGTGTCGGCTACCATTCTGAAGATTATTTCTCTCAATTCCTGTTCACGAAAGCAAACGGTGTGTAAAACAGTTTGGATCCTCATCGGGATCTAAACTAGTTCCATATGTGAAATCAGGAACTCATCGCTATTGTCAATGTGTACAAAGGGTTAACACTTTCCCTGTTCTATGTTTATTTCAAATGTCAATACTTACTGAATATTCATAGACAAAATAGTTATAATGAAATATGGAAAGTGGAACATTGTAGCCATATTAGAAACTAAAGAAACAGATCTATCAAATTCCATTAGCAAACAGGACAGATCCTGATCAGACGGCTCCTATAGGAGCCGTCTGATCTGGGTCTACTCTGTGTGCAAATGCATCAAAATACGTTTATATGAAGGAAAAGGTTAACCCCATACATGTACGTATAACCCCACCTACCCGCTACAATAATTACAAGGGCGTGTCGGCCTTTAACCGAAATACTCTCCGCGCTTTATTTGATTTAATTAACTATGCTTCACCGTTACAGCGCGGGTCACGAGTCACTAATATCCTTTGCAAACAGTGTAGACCCAGATGAGTTGGTTCCTAGAGGAACCCCCTCATCTGGGTCTACTCTGTTTGTCATGTTACACTTTTCATTAGAAAAACTCCCTAAATATTCACCGTAAGCCTGACCTGTTTGAATTGTGGAATAGTCCAGGGAAATTCAGCGTTGTAGGGGTTGCGTGATGTCGGACACGTGTCAAGGGTCAGTACATGATATATGCTAAATACAGGAGTTATACTACTTTAACCCTTTCGGCGCCAAATTTCTAATTGTCGTCTGCAAACCCATTTTTTTTAAAATCATTTGATAAAATAAGTAAATGAGGTAAATAAATGCAAAATTCAAAGGAATAAACCATAGATATAGAAATAGAGATTGAGACAAAAAGTGAAGTCCCTGATCAGACGCCGCCTTGAAAAGGCGGCGTCTGACCTGGGACTGCACTATTTGTTGTGGTGCATTTATGCGGCATTGGCGGTGAAAGGGTTAATATTTAACACATACTCCCTATGTACAGTAAACCTCACTCGGAACACCTCAGCTATATCTATTCCGAACCCTGACGGAATACGGCGAGTAGTTACGATTGAGTAAAACCTGTCTAAACCGGACTTTAATTTTAGCATAAATATCGGTTCTTGGAAACAGATGCCAACTTAATGAAGGGTGAAAGTCATGCAGAAAAGTCCCAGAGGAGCTTTCTGCATGACTTTCATCCTGCATTAAGCAGCCACCTGCCTAAAAGTATCTCAATTATTCTCTACTAGAAATATAAATTCCGGTTTAGCGGGATGTTACTGTTCGTATTTGAACCTTGACGATAGGGAGCCGTTTGCTATTGGGGGCCGTTTGATCAGGGCACATGTATGCTATAGGGAGCCGTTTGATCAGGATACACATATGCTATAGGGAGCCGTTTGATCAGAGCACATGTATGCTATAGGGATAAATTCCTGTGAAATGTCATTATATCTTACACGGATATTCATGGAGTACAGAGTTAAATTATTATCAGATGCATATTGAATCAACCATCTACATGTATATTATTACACAGTTGTGTCAGACACTTATATAAATATTTGATGGGCGGAGATTGTTGCTTTCTACCCTTTTACATAGAGTTGTTTATTTGAGTATCGTAAACTTGTTTATAAACTAAAAGTCCCATATAATTTATGATAAACTAGTCCAAATCTAAGTTAAGAATCGATTCATTTTATTCTGTTGAGGGTTTTTGCCGAAGATTTATATGCTTGTAAAACCGCTTGATACATGTATTAGATGGTATAACACACAGTGTAGATCCTGATCAGAGGAATTTTTAACCCTTAAAAATAGTGAAGTCCCTGATCAGACGCCGCCTTGAAAAGGCGGCGTCTGATCTGGAACTGCACTATTTGTCGTGGTGCATTTATGCGACTGCGGCGGTGAAAGGGTTAAGGAGTCCTCTGATCTTGATCTACACTGTTTGTCCATGTACCACATATGAGATGATGGGAGGAAATGGTTAACAGTTTACCTGTCTGAAACAAAGTCAAGGATGGTGTAAAACGGGCATATACTGCAGGATGGGCATAAGTAAATGAAGTCAAGGACGACTGGGTTTGTTTATCGATCCAGGTATTAATATTTGTGTTTAATAACTGAGACGAACAGTGTCAATAGGACTCACAGTTGGATTTGCGCACACGGAAGAACGGTATATAAGTATAAAAGGACCAAAGCACGGAGTATACATGCACGTCTGTGTTGGTGAGTAGTTTATTTACATCTGCATGTGTCGAGTTGACCCTTTACTTCCTACTAACGCATGTTGATACCTCTGTAAAAGTCATCTTTGAAACCATTGTGATAAATAGAGCATTTGCTCCTATGGAGCAAATGCTCTATTCACCACAATGGTTTCAAAACTACACAATTCTAAACTTTTTCATTTCTCTAGTAAATGCTATTCAAAGAAGTTGGGTCTAAAAATAGTCTAGGAGTTAATTCTATTTGGCGCCAAATATATGCAAATGGTCGTCAGAGTGGACTTTCCTTCCTTTTTCCAGATCATAAGTGTTGTGTAAAACAGTTTTGGATCCTGATGAGACGCCGAGTTACCCTGTGCCTCATCTGGATCCAAACTGTTTGCAAAGGTACTCACAGATACGCCCATAACAAACAAGCCCTATGTGTCGCTTGCTTTCTGGCGACTTCGGTGGTGATCGATACAGTTCAGACATATATTTTAATCCTTTGAAAGCGGACAGTGTAGCCCCATATCAAAGGGCTCATAAAAGAACCCTCAGGTCAGGGTCTTCACTGCTTGTCATTTTCGCAAATTTTACCCTTTCATGCTGTATAGACTGACACTCTACCAATGAAAAATGGTGGACTAGTCTGAAAATTCAGCGCAGAAGGGGCTAAAACTGTTTTATCTTCTGCATTTTCTTATTAGTATTTTCTTCTTCTTTTTTCGAGCATTATCAAATGATAATAACTTTCAATAGTACTTTCTTCATCTTTTTATGCATCTTCTTCTTAATCATCTTCATCATCATCTTCTTCTTTTTCTTCTTCTTTTCCTTTTCATCGTCTTTTTTTTTATCTTTTTCTTTATTCTACTACTTTTTCTTCTTCTAACTTAATCATAGTCTTTCTTCTTCTTCTTCTTCTTCTTCTTCTTCTTCTTCTTCTTCTTCTTCTTCTTCTTCTTCTTCTTCTTCTTCTTCTTCTTCCTTCTTCTTCTTCTTCCTTCTTCTTCTTCTTCAATTCTTATTTTTCTTTATTTTAGTCTTCTTCTCCTTCTTCGTCTTCCTTTCGTTCTTTCTAACTTTCTACTTCTTGTTTTCCGTTCTTCTTCTTTTTTTTCTTCTTCTATTCTCCTTTTCTTTCTTTCTTCTTTGCCTGTTCTTTCTTCTTTCCATTTTCTTCTTTTTCTTCTTTTTCTTCTTCGTCTTCGTCTCTTCTTTTTTCGACGTTTATCATATTATATAATAGTACAGTACATTACCAATTTGTACATTTGATTCAACGTTTTCGGTTCCTAGGACGAATTCTCGGGTTACCTTTGCAAATTTCTCGGATCTAGGTGAGATATCTCTTTATACCCCCAAACTAGTTAACCTTTAGCTTGCTGAGCAAATTATTTGTACAGAATTTTTCACCTACTACATTTTCAAAATTCAAGCTATAATCAATTTGTCTACCAAAATAAAATCAGAGTATCAAACAGTTTGGATCCTGATGAGACGCCGAGTTACTCGACGTCTCATCTGGATCCAAACTGTTTGCATAGGTATTCACTCATCCGCCCATAGCAGGCTAAATGCTAATAATGTGGTAATGTGTTTGAAATAAAAGGAAAGAGCATTGAAAAACAAAAAAGAAGCAGACAACAACTTTTGCAGATAACAATGCGTGTCAACGAAATAATTTTAGCTGCGTTTAATTCAGAAAATGCGGAAAAGACGGAATATAATTTCATTGGGTTTTATGATCTGTAAAAGACGAAAAAATAATTATAATTTCATAGGGTTTTATGATCTGTAAAAGATATTTGCGATTACCTGCTAAATTTGGGGATTTACATAACTCTACCAATACCAATGTATTCGTGCTATTGAGATGTCAACTGCATATCATAGAGAATGTTCAACGTCCTGTGTTAAAGTATGGGCAAACATAGAGAAGTTTACACTGTTTGCAAAAATTGTATCTATATAAGAATTAAGAGCAGAACATATTTTGTATTAACCCTTTCCCTCATATAGGCACATTTTCACAAACCCAAATCAGACGGCTCTTACAGGAGGGGTATGACCAGGGTGTGTCCTGTTTGCTTATGATGTGATATAGATATGATTCTGCAGTTTATGCATAAGCCAAAATGTACTGTACGAGTATTGTGATATTATAGAAAACAATATTCATTATGTCAATTTATTTCTTACATGAATATACAACAGGGAAAGGGTTACTGACGTTTTCTATGGGTAACCATCTTCGTTTAAAATGTAATATAAATTCATTTAAAATAGAAACAAATATTTAAAAACAATGAAGATACAAAATTATACAAAATGCTCCTAAATCCATTATTTTTTGTTTGGATTCTAGTTTTATTTTCTAACCGTTATGATCGCTATATCAAAGCAGGTTTGACAAGAACACGTCACTTTGAAAATTAGTCTGAAAAACAAGTGCGTCTCTGTATTTTGAAATATGAAAACAATATGACAGTCCACAATTTAATTTGTTTGTAAAAGAAAAACTACTTTTAAATTATTTACAACTGCCAAACTATCATTTTAAAAAGATGTTTATAAACTTATAAAATGATAAAAACCGCTTCTTAAGAATTTCCGTATAAATATAACCCATATTAGCCAAAATAGAAACACTAGATACCTTTTACATAGTACGTCGTGTAAAACTACTCGAAGTATTTGGACAGACACACTAAGCATAATAGTGCAGACCGAGGCCAAACTCTTCCTTAACCCATTCCCTCGTAGGCTATTTTTAGATCCAATCTCTTTAAATAAATCTACACAAAAGGAACAGTAACTAGAGAAAAGGAAAAGTTTAGAATTTTATTGTTTAAAACAATTGTGATAAATAGAGCTTTTGCTCCTAGAGGCTATATTTATCACAATGGTTTCAACAGGTGACATTTACAGAGGCATTTACATATGTCACTATGAGGGAATGGGTTAAGGGGCAGTTTGATAAATATCTACACTATTTTCTACTATGTAAGTCTAATTCAAAGTTATCGAAGTGGTGCCAATTTGACATATTCGACTTTAACCATTTCCTTCATATAAAGGGTTTTCACTGCTTTGCAAACAGGGCAGACCCAGATCATGGTATTTTATGATATTATAATAATTCTGGCGCTACCAAACATACATGCATACCTATGCCATTATAAAAAATATCCATGATGTTATTACTCTTACGTGAATATTCAACAGAGAAAGGGTTGCAAGGGCGAGGGGGAAGATTAGGTGCCCGCAGACTTAGGGTATGTACATGTAAGGTACATGTATATACAAATACACTTTCAACGTGATGTACTTAGTAAAAGGATTACAAAAATGACAACTTGCCAGGATTATCAGAAAATAAACACAATATGAATGCGGTTATGAGAATGATTTCTCCTTGCAGATCACCTTTCGCCATGCCACCCAGTTGGTCAGTGAACCTTCGCATGCTAGCGTTCAGGGGAAAGAGGCGGCAGGTGGCGGTCATCTTATTATTCGTTGTCAACTTTATCCTAACCCTCTTTACAATTACCAACGAAATGGATGGCAGTAGAACTGGAAGAGGTAATGATGTACAAAGGTTATTACAGAAATGCAACAATTATATAATTGACATGTTTAATTTGTACATGTTTAATTGCCAAGTCATTTCTTGGCAATGTCCCAGAATAACACCCCCTCCCATTTAGTCCCGCAATATATCGGAATGAGTATATACTTAAATACCAATAGAGGCAATGTCAAAGGTATTCCGATTCATTTCGTTGTGAGGGGAGCTATTCCAGGAGATTGGCCATTTCTTGATTTATTGTAGAAATCGTTACATTTTTATATGACATACATCAAAAAGATCCGTAGTATATTTAATCAGACAACGAGAAAATGTTGCACTCTACAAGCAGTGTAGACCAGGATCCTGTATTACGAACATATTTTAGTCTGTTACGAGTCTCAAATCCCTTAACAGATCAGCTGTGGTTTGTTTGTCAGGATAGTTTACAGTAAAACCCCGCTAAACCAGAAATTGAATAAAGAAGAATGTATGTTTTTAGGCAAGTGACTGCTGAATGCAAGATGAAAGTCATGCAGAAATCTCTTTTGGGAGCCTCTTGTATGACTTTAAACCTGCATTAAGCTGCCACCAGTCAGTCTGAAAGACCGCCCCTGGTACAATTTTTAACCTGTGGTTTAATAAAGGGTTTGGGGTACACTCTGGGCGTTTTCAATTGTTTGTATATCCAAGAACAAATCTCTTGAAAAGATGAGTACAGCTTTTGAAAAGAGGAGTATTCGGACACAGGGGTAATATATGCAAATACCTCTCTAAACCGGACGTTCAGTATAGTATAAATGTCGACCTAGGAGACAGGTGGCAGCTTAATGTAGGGAGAAAGTCATGCAGAAAGCTCCTCCAGAAGCTTACTACATGACTTTCACCTTGCATTAGGCAGCCAATTGCCTAAAAGTATCTAAATCCTTCTCTACTAGAATTCCGGTTTTACTACATGTTATGCATTTCTCCACCAAACCCCATCATGTTTGTATCAAGTGGATCAAGTAAAATCGTTTTCGGAGAGGAGAGGGTACCAACAAGACATGGTAATATATAAGAGATTTAACCCTTTACCTGAAAGAGTCTGTTCTGTTTGCTTATGAAATAATACAGTTTCTGTCATCGTCAAAATGTCCTGTGATCATATGCCATTACAAAACTTGAGCAAATATGTTTTCATTATATTATTTTTTTACATGGTTATTCATCCAGTAAATGTTATTCGTTTTATATACAGCTCTAATAAAGACGCGTATTGTCCTGATACTATCCATATCCAACTTTCATTCATTTGATATGTTATTCGGCAATGTATTAGTATTTATTCGGCTCGCGTTTTAGTTTCTTTGACTGTTCGACCAAGGTCGATAATAATTTTTTGTAGAACAAACACTATTTATGACGCCATTATTTCTTACATGAATAATCATGGAGGAAATGGTTAAAGATGATGTTGTTTAATAGCGATGTGGTCATTTTAGAGGTGTTCGACCATATTGTGAAAGTTTTTCCTATAATATGAAGAAACAGTAACTAACCGTATTCAAATAAAAGTTCAGTTGGTTTTTAACCCTTTATTTTACTTATGTTCATAAGGGGCATATAACGCCGTATGAATTTAATAAGCTGGGACATATAACCGTTAACGCCGTATGAATTTAATAAGCTGGGACATATAACCGTTAACGCCGTATGAATTTAATAAGCTGGGACATATAACGCCGTATGAATTTAATAAGCTGGGACATATAACGCCGTATGAATTTAATAAGCTGGGACATATAACGCCATATGAATTTAATAAGCTGGGACATATAACGCCGTATGAATTTAATAAGCTGGGACATATAACGCCGTATGAATTTAATAAGCTGGGACATATAACGCCGTATGAATTTAATAAGCTGGGACATATAACGCCGTATGAATTTAATAAGCTGGGACATATAACGCCGTATGAATTTAATAAGCTGGGACATATAACGCCGTATGAATTTAATAAGCTGGGACATATAACGCCGTATGAATTTAATAAGCTGGGACATATAACGCCGTATGAATTTAATAAGCTGGAACATATAACGCCATATGAATTTAATAAGCTGAGACATATAACCGTTAACGCCGTATGAATTTAATAAGCTGACTTTTAATATTATCCTATATGAACAATGTTATTTTACCATTACAGAAACGGTAGAATCAGACTTATATTATTTCAAAAGAAAACAGAAAGGCGTTGATCAGACAACTGCTGTCGTCTGGTCTGGTCTGATATGACTTGATTATACTCTGTCTGTTTATAAAAGAGTCAAAAATACATCTCTATCTGTCAAAGGGTTAAACGATTAAATCTCCTTTGGCCATTTTGAGTTTTATCATGTTTGAATCACAATTACTTGTAATATTTAAGGAAATTACACAGGTATGTAAATACAAATTTATCTTAATGTTGTTTCTAATTCAGATCGGCAAAGTAAACTTGTGGCTTTGGCTAACTCTCCAGGTGCAGATGTAAGTACCTTTTCACTCTTTTGTCTGCAAGATTTGTCGTCTGCTACAATTTTCGATTATTTAAACCCCGCCCCCTTTTCTTTAAAAACATACCCAACTAACAAACAGTTGGACCCTATCTAGTTACTCGGCGTCTCATCTGGATCTAAATTGTTTGCAAAGATAAAACCAGAGACGACATTGACAGCGAAATACAGAGCGACTTTATACAGTAAAACCTCTCTATAAGGACCACTAAATTACATCAAGTATTTTGTGTTAAAGGCAGATGGCTGCTTAAAGCAATGTGAAAGTAAAACAGAACGCTCCTATAGGAGCGTTCTGTTTTATTTTCATTTTGCTTTAAGCAGCCACCTGTCCTAAACACAAACTAAATAACACAATTTAGTGACCGTTATAGAGAGGGTTTACTGTATCAATTGGACAAAGAAAACTTAAACAGCAGGTGGTTGCTTAATACAGGACAATATGAGCTTTTTGCATTACTTTTAGCCTGTATTAAGCTACCACTTGTCTTACAGGCTATTTTGATGGTCGCTTAAGACAGGTTTTATTGTAATTAGTTTTTATCTGATAAGTCATGTTTATTTACCGGGCTGACTGAAATTGATTTTATTTTTAATAAATGTGATCATATATCTTAATAGATCTATGTTTTCCGTAGCCTTAAAGTACTGATATTATCATCATCACAAAAATGGACATTTTTATGAGGAAGTAACTTGAACCCTCTGTATTGTCAATGGTATACATACCAATAGTCTGAATGGTATTCGATTGGTCGAAATTTAGATATTGTTAGGATTTGCTGAAAATTAGTATGTAGCGGTATTTGGGCACCCCGAACTCAATCAAAGGTGTTTTGAAATATTTGGTTGCCATAATAACGGTGTGGTGACCTCTGATTGGCCAACTTACTCTGAGATAACAGAGGTTCGAGACTTTATGCAGGTCTAAAGTATTGCTGAAAGTCCCTGCAGAAGCTTTCAGCACTACTATAGACCTGCATTAAGTTGTCATGTGTGTTTCTACTTTCTATATATGCGTAGTGATACGTTTCAGAACAATTCTGTATTGTAAATTTTGGAACGAACTTTTAGTACGAGTTAGCCCAAAGCTCGAGTTATATGGGTTCGAGATATCGAAGTTCAATTGTGAGTTTGTACATTGGATGAATTACTTGGTACCGGTCATAAATAAAACAAATGAGTATATTATCGATTTGTGTCATGTCTTGTATCATTTTTAAATATGTTTTAGATTTTCCTTCTCCAAGACGTGACTCTACATAAGGCAGAATCGATCAACGTCGGTTACTCTTTGGCTAAGCGTATTCAAGCAAAATGCATTCAGTCAACAAAACCCCCGTACTTTGCTCAGAGAGTAAACGTGTACCTTCCGTACAAAAGCAGTGACAACAAAACACAACTCTGTGCAATCTGGAAAACTGGTTCTACATTCTTTAAACGAGTGTTCAAGATAGAGAACAATGTAGGCAGTGGTCAAATGACATTCAATCCGTACGATCTTCCATTTTCAACCAGTTACATTCAGAAAAGCAGATTAATTTCGAACTCCGCTTCGTCGAGACGCTTTATGTTTGTTCGTGATCCGTACAGCCGCTTATATGCGGCATATGTGGACAAATTGATTGCACCCAATCCGGTATTTTGGAAAAAGATAGGCATTAGTGCAATACATGCTGTGAGAAAACATGCCCGTAAGAAAAGCTTACGCTGTGGTCATGACTTGAAATTTTCTGAGTACATAAAGTACGTGGTGTTGACATTAACGAATACAACTGATGCACCTAAAGACGGACATTCTTTGCCTATGACATCTTGGTGCAGACCGTGTGACATAAGATACGATTATGTTGGGAAAATGGAAAGTTTCGGCCCTGATTCTCTCGAACTAATAAAGTATATGAACTTGACACACACTGAAAAACTTCTTCGTGAACAGGGCGAAGAACTAGCAGCTATTGATGCAATAAGGGATACGCTAGACCAAGCGTTCGATCGCACCTTTAGAGCCCACTACAATGATTGTATTACAGTAAAAATAGCATTGCATAGATGTTGGAGAAAGTTGCAATATCGAGGATTAATAGGAGATGAGGATTTAAATATCTCTAATGAAGAAATCGAGCAATTGACACTTCCACAGGCGATAAACATCGCAAGAAAAGCACGATCAAAATCAACCAAAGAAGACAGAAAACAGTTGAAATATAAATATTTTAAACGCATGTTTTCTGAAGTTAACGCATTTGACATGGAAATGTTGAAACACATTTACAAAGATGATTTTAATTTGTTTGAATATGACCATACGCCAGTCGAACTGTTTGGGGCGACAGAGCAATTGTAAGATGTGGATGTTCATTTATCCATTCTCACCTACTGATGCCTGTTTGCGCATCTGTAAAACTCATTCTTTGAAACCATTGTGATAAATATAGCATTTGCTCCATAGGAGCAAATGCTCTATTAATCACAATGGTTTAATTCTCCTTTCGGTAGATTAATTCAAAGAGGCTGGGTCTAAAATAATAGTCTAGGAGGGAATGAGTTAAAGTATGTTATTATCTAAACATCTTCCTCGCAATGCAAGTCTATGACTATGGAGACATTGAGAACTGAATGTTATATCTTTCAACATTCTTATTCTTTCTTTATCCGTTTCTAACATGTAATATTTTACCTCATAAAACATTATGCAATAAGCTACCACTTCATTTACATCATTGCTATAATAGTAACTTAACAAAGCAACGCCAAGCCACGACAGGATCTTTAGAATCTGATACAGTTTTATATAGTTCCATGAGCGAACATGAGCAAACACATCTCCTGTCTGATCTGGGTCTTCTCTCTTCGCAAAGACGTTAAAAGACGTTTCCATGAGGTAAATGTTAACACTGGAGAACATGTATGTTCACAGAAGATGTGGGGTAGAACATTGCACTAGGTCAACATCGACAGTGATCCGAAGAACCGAAATGGGTTTGATATGATGATATTAGAGTATGCACCGTCAGTTCGCTTATTCTCATTTTATCTCATAACATTGCCTGTCTCCCGGTTAGTATAACCATCACGTATTTTTTATGTAACATGTGTAATATATGATGTGACGTCACACTATTACTTAGCGTCCTAAGCATACATGCAGGCTGGTGTACAGCCTATTTTTCCTGCGTCTGTATGTACAGTAGTAAACTTCCAATAATCATACCGCGTTGGAATGGACTCATCTTTGTTACTAAATATATAGAATCTAGCCAACATTGCAAATATGAAGCATTCTGTCCCTTTAGGCTACTGCATTTAAATATCGAAGTTGGGCGAAATTAGCTATGTGATAAAAAGAATCTGACAATCGTTGTCATTTGAGATATATATATAGGACCTGTCTTAAACCATTTGCTCCATATCAACTCACAGCACGAAGAATGCAGCTCTGGCCGCGTCCAACTCGTTGGTCAATGACGAATATGAGGCTTTCAAATTTCAACACATCAATGAAAAAGGTGAGCTTTTTCTCATTCGATGTTTGAACAGTTTTCATATGATATTCTTTATCCAATATTGTCTTTTTGTCATTCGATGTTTGAACATATTTCTTCGTTTAATGTTACGAACAAATTTCATTTGATGTTGCGAAAAACAATTTCATTCGATAATTTGCCCCATGGGATAGGCTCATTGGACGAACAAATCACTCAGCTTAAAATGGCATGATTAGACACTTATTGACAAAAGAACATAACTCATTAATAAAAGCATTTATCAGTTACGCATGTGTGCTCAAGAATATATAAAATAGTTTCTAGTTAACCGTTTTTCACTTACAATGTATTGGTGAACCTTGTGCTATTTCTAGCCATTTCTGTTGTTCCAGGAATCTCGTCCAATGAAAATCGCGTTTACAACTCCATCTAGTAGCCTATACCATGGGGCAAATTATCGAATGATTTTTTTTTCTCAACATCAAATGAAATTTGTTCGTAACATTGAATGAAGAAAAATGTTCAAACATCGAATGAGAAAAAGAAAATATTGGATAAAAAAAATTATCAAATGAAAAATATTCAAACATCGAATAAGAAAAAGAAAATAGTGGATAATAATATTATCAACTGAAAATTTTGAAATTTTGAAATTGATATTGCAACGTTTGTCACGCCATAGGACACGTGTGACGTCACATCCCATATTGCACATGTTAGATATAAAAAAAATCGATGGTCATATCAACCGGGAGACAAGCAAAGTTATGTGATTAATGTTTTTCTTGAATGAATCCATAAAAAAAAGTTATTCAGCTCGGCAAAGGCTCGCTCAGTAACTTTTTTTCTTGACTCGTTTAAGAAAGGTTTATCTGAAATGACAACTCGTGACTGATCTTGAATATATATTCTTTTTATCATGCACAAACCTCTTGTTTTAATAGTCTAAAACATTACTCACATATATTCGGTGTTTGTGTTATAGGTACTTTATTATTTTTGCAAAGGTAGATATAAGCCTTCTTATGTATTATTATGTTACTTTCTTGCAGACGATAATCACAACGCTATAGTCACTAACCTTTGATTTGCTTGGGTTATTTGTTTCTTATCTAACCAATTACTCTGTGAATGTTCATGTAAGAAATAATAACATCATTAATAATGATTAGCTGTTTTTTATAATGACATATTATGTTATGTTATGTTTATAATGGCATATGAACACAGAATTATTTGGCCAGGATAGTTATGGTAGAATTGTATATTATTTCTTAACCGTTTCCCTCATATAACATATATTAGATGTTAGCAGATATTTTAATTCCCCACGCAATACAGTTGCTTGGGGTATATGGTTTTTGACACGTCCGTCCGTCCGTATGTCAGTCCGTATGTCCGTCCGTCTGTCCATCAGTGTATCATGACATATTGCTGTTCATGTAACACTTTCATTTCTTGGCCAATTTTTTTGACAATGAAGATAATATTCCAAAAAGGTAATTAAGATATTACATAAATACAGCAAAACCTTTCTATAACGGCCACTAAAATTCATCAAGTATTTTGTGCTAAAGGCAGGTGGCTGCTTAAAGCAAGGTGAAAGTAAAACAGAACGCTCCTATAGGAGCGTTCTGTTTTACGTTCACCTTGCTTTAAGCAGCCACCTGTCCTAAATACCAACTAATTAACACGCTTTAGTGGCCGTTATAGAGAGGTTGTACTGTACTTAAATAGCTCTGATCGTAGATAACAGCAAGTCAAGTGTTCATGCAATTTATTTCAAATATGCTTTAACAATTGTCATCAATGAAAACTTGGATGAGTTAGATTTTCATAAGAATCTGTCATGGGGAACAACTTTTTTCTCAAACATTGTGGCGGTATGGGGTATGTGAGATTGCTCACTAACGTTGGTTCAAGACATTGAGAAGCTACTGATTGAGTGGCCAACAACTTGTTTGAAAATCTCATTCAAGTCGCGATTAACTCTTTCGCTGCCAATGTCTATGCAAACAGTTTGGACCCAGATGAGACGCCGAGTAACTCGGCGTCTCATCAGGATCCAAACTGTTTGTTACTGTGACTATTTCATGAAACAAAAATGTAGGAAAATAAAAATTGAACATTGTAGCAGACGACAACATTTGGCAGCGAGAAGAGTTAAAAATCTATTTCAAGACGTACATCAACACACAACAACACCGATCGGTGCGCTTATTGGTTTATTAACATATATTTTTGTTAACTGATATCACACCATATTTGTCACACAGAACAGTTATACATACCGACAGAATTGCACACAGAATAGAACAACATTAAAACATTTGAAACAAAATGAAAAATGCTTTGTAAATGTATAAGATACACAATTGTCTCTAAATATATGGAAGCTGAAATCGTAGAACAATTTCTAAACCTTTCTAATATTGTTTCTGAAATTTCTGCTGAATAGCGATGCAAAAATGTTTATCATGTTACTTTGAAATGTTGGATTTTATTCTAAAACCATACATTTGCTACATTTTGTTTATTGGTTTTTACTCGATTGTTTCATCTCCAGTTGCGCCAAAATGTACTATGCCAAACAGTGCAGTCCAAGACCAGACGGCACCTTGAATTTTGCATTTATTTCATCTCAACTGTTTACAGCAAACGTTTGAATAGAATTAGACGACGGATAGAAATTTGGTGTCTTAAAAGTTAAATGAGTATGGCATTCGTTGTCAAATTATACTAGAGATTCAAACATATATTAACCCTTTCAGTGCCAGCAGTGTCAGCATTATTTTCTGCTGGACACAGTTTCGTCTGCGTCAAGATATAGTGTGAGCAGTCCTTCTGTTTAAAAAGATAAGCATAATGTCAAACAGTTTGGATCCTTATAGAACGCCGAGTTACTCGGCGTCTCAGCTGAATCCAAATGGTTTGCATATGATACCACAGGTTCTAAATGGTTCTAAACTATGACAAAGAAGTAATTACCATTCAATGATATAACAACCACCATAATCATGAACTGGACCCCGCTTTACAAATAACAACATTTAGACTTTACAAACAGTGTGGTACCAGATCAGCCGCCACGTTGAAAAGGTAGTGTCAGATTAGACTTGCCCAATATCCCACCTAACAGACCATATTTCTGATTTGCTGACTGGAGTGACACATAGTGTAGAACCTAATCAAATGTTTCATTCTTGACCCTTTCCCTGGTGAACATGTATGGGCGAATTGGTCACTTCGTGAGTATTCATTAACTTGTATAATGTAAATATTGCAAGGGACATTTCAACTATGACAAAACTGTAGGATCAGATATATAATTACATAAGCAAACAGACTAGACCCTGATCAGACATCGGAGCCGTCTGATCTGGATCTACTCTGTTTACAAAAGGGTCAAAAGGCGTTTGCATGAGGGAAGGGTTCACACGTTGTTTACAAGGCCTAAGGGTTGGTTTTCATACAGCGGGCTCTATATTAACAAAGAGTAGTAAACACAAAATCTAAACAAACACCCGTCCAAAGAGTATACATGTTGATTGGCTATACGTAATATACACTTACTTGAGCACCGAAAAATGCTGATACAAGAATGAAAGTAAAATGGCAAGAGAATCTCCTGTGAAAGACACGTGAGAGAAGCAAACAACAATCCACATATCGAGGTCTAGCGCAATCCGGTCGTAACTACAACCTCTATCATTTACAAGCATTTGCAAAACTACTCACTGCTGACTTTTTGACGGCAATATATTTATTCATTTCTTTCAAAATCACGATTGAATATCAAACAGTTTGGATCCTAATGAGACACCGAGTCACTCGGAGTTTCGTTCTTCAAAACCGTTTGCAAGGTAAAACAAATTCTCCAAACATGTAGATCGCAGGCAAGACCAGTTTTGGCTAAGCCCTCGATTTCATTTGTATCAATTCCATGTGACTGGAATAATACTCCACACAAAGCATGACATTCTTAATACAGTGTCTAACATACCATGTGGCGTATATGGCCTACCATGCTGTGTGGCGTGTGTAGTCTAACATATCACACAGTCTATGTGGGCTAACATACCATGTGCCTAACATACCATACGACCTGGCATATCATATGGCATAACATACCTTGTGGCATACATCCCAGGCCTAACATACCATGTGCCTATATAACATATCATACGGCCTGACATATCATATGGCATAACATACCTTGTGGCATACATTGCCTAACACACCTATGGCCTAACATACCATGTTGCCTAACATACCAGGCTTAACATACCATGTTGCCTAACATACCAGGCTTAACATACCATGTGCAATGCACCAAAACAACAAGTTGTAAATGGCACGATATATTTCGGTGCTATATCACATGACAATATCACATAAAAAGTTATATCCTCTGGCGACGTCGGTGGTAAAAGAGTTAAAGGTATTACATGTAGTATCTACTGAATAAAGCTAATGAAAACACTTGTGGTATATACAGTAGAATCCCTCTAATGCGACCACTTAATGAATAAACATAGGTGTCTTTATTTATGAGCTTTCTGCATTACTTTTGTCCTGCATTAAGCAGCCAACTGCATCTACCACTCAGAATCATACCTCTTTTAGGTGGTCGCATTAGAGGGGTTTGACTGTATGCAGTAAAACCTCTCGTTAGTGACCACTCAACAGTTCAACAGTAGTTATCTCTAAGAAAAGTGGAAGCTGAGCCATTTACTTCTTATAAATAACATAAAAAAAAACTCTAATGCGACCACCAAAAAGAGGTATAATTCTGCGTGGTAGACGCAGGTGGTTGCATTAAGCAACCACCTGCTTATAAAGACACCAATGTTTATCCATTAAGTGGTCGCATTAGAGGGGTTACTCTTGAAAATATTTTAATTTATGCATATTACATGAATTTGGACATTTGGGTTAGACCATGAATGATATGTCGAGTTACTCGACGTCTCATCTGAACCCAAAGTCTATACAAAGGTTACCACAAATCCAACTGATGAGTGGTGAAGGTTAACCCTTTTACCGACAATGTCGCATAAATGCGCCACGACAAATAGTGCAGTCACAGATCAGACGCCGCCTTTGCAAGGCGGCGTCTGATCAGGGACTTCACTTTTGTCTCAAATTCTATTTCTATATATGTGCTTTGTTCCTATGAAATTTGCATTTATTTATCTCATTTCCTTGGCTAACCGAATGATTTAACAAAATTGTTTTGCAGACGACAGTTAGAAATTTGGCACCGAAAGGGTTAACCCTTTCCCTGTTGAATATTCATGTAAGAAATAATGACATCATGAATATTTATTTTCTGATTATTTATAACGGCACGTGTTCACATGACGTTTTGGTATTCGTAGAAAATGTAGAGGCAGATATATTATTGTTTCATAAGCAAACAGAGCAGACCCTGATCAGACGGCTCCTATAGGAGCCGTCTGATCTGGGTCTACTATGTTTACAAAGGCTGAAAATGCGTTTATATGAAGGAAAGGGTTAAATCAAAATACCATTTGTTTGTAAGTGGTCACTTAACTGGTTCTACTGTGTTTAATACTGATTGATTTCACATGGCAGATATTGTGCTGGCAATTAATTTGATAACCTTACCTATCTATAGCAATAAAAACAATAACAATAACAAAATTAATAACAAAATTAAATTAAAAGAAGCCGCCCTCCATTTCGCAACATACAAAATATGTTTTGACTTTCTTTTAAGACGGGTAAAGTCTTAAAATGATGTCGTCAACAGTTTTAAGAGAAGTTTCTTGACAAGAGCATTCCCTTCTCATAAACCATTTAGGTAACTTCTTTAACAATAATCAACAATAAATTGTGTCACAAGAAAATACATCTTCAGGTTGTGCAAACACTGCAGACACGGATCACTGAACCAGAGACTAGTAATCTGTTGTATGCGTTATTTAACCCTTTCCCTCATAGTATAAACGTTTTTTTCACGCGTTTGCGAAGAGAGTTGACCCAGATCACACAGCTCCTGTAGGGCCGTCTGATCGGGGTACGCTCTGTTTGCTCTTTAGCGCGATAACTGGTATGGGTCTACACAATTTGCATATCCCAATGCCATATTTTTTCGTAATGTACTCTAATTATTGAGGTTCAACATTTGTAACCCCGCTCTGTTTATATAACCACTTAAACAATAACGCAGAGTCAAAAAAGTTATACCGTAATATAATATAATATAATATAATACCATATGTTTTAAGGGCAATATGTCTATAAATGGCGCGTTCTGTTAAAATGTAACCTGAGCAAAAGATAACGGTACTCAAAAAAACTAAAATCGTCATTTCTCCACTAAACCCTATGTTGTGACCACTCTTCAGAATCGTCTCTTCGAGACGATTCTAAAGAGTGGTCACAACATAGGGTTTGGTGGAGAAATAAAGAAGTTATACTTGAAAATGTTTTGATTTACGTATCGTATCTGGACCTCTGATGAAACGTATTTTGTACTTTGTTTAATGAAAAGAAATAGGACGTATAAATAAGTTTTGAATAATCACTGAAAATTGTCAATGTATTACGTTACCCCATCTCCTACTAACCTCCTTTTCTGTAGATTTATTCAAAGAGATCGGGTCTAGAAATAGTTTATGAAGTAATAGGTTTATGTAGTATGTACACTTAAGTTCCGTGAGAGTGTGTTGAAATGATATCTAGTGTTAACCCTTATATTTTATTCACAAAAGCGTGTTACGATATCATTTATTCAGGAATATCTTCATCAATTGACCCAAACAGTATTATTTCACTTTCATGGTATATCTTAAAAAACACGCGACATTTACAGACAGATTACCTTTAAAACATATCAAAAGAGACACAAACGGATCTTGTCTATGTAGAAATGCCGAGAATATGACACGCAAAGTACCATCAATATTTGTCAGGGACGTTAACTCTTGCTAGTCCTAGGTGCAATGTTCGCCCAGCTAGTCTTTCCCTTTGCTGGATCATCTTTTTGAGTTCGTTGTTTTCAATTGTATCACTATAATCAAAGTCGTTTAAATCGTCTCTTGGGTGTCTCCGCAATGAATGCTCCTGGAACAGGAACGAGTACTTGTAAAAAGACTACCTAGCTACATAAACATGGCAATGGGTAGAAGAACTAGTACAGCGTTGTACAATGAAATTTAATATTTGCAGCTTAACCCTTTCGCTGTCAATGCCGGATCTGTAATTACCTATGCAAACAGTTTGGATCCAGATGAGACGCCGAGTAACTTGGCGTCTCATCAGGATCCAAACTGTTTGTTACTGTTACTATGTTTTTGAAACAAAAATGAAGAAAATCAAAAAAATTAAAATTTGTAGCAGATGACAAAGTTTGCAGACGGCAGAGTTTGGCAGCGAAAGGGTTAATACGGGGCAACAGTTATGCCCTTTTTCTGCAGTTTTCTTCACAAAGAAACCGCCTGTTTTAATACACTAATGAGTATGCACGAAGTTGTCGCTATACAGAGATTTTACTACATGTTGACACTTGCTACGCGTGTCTAACAGTGTAGACCCTGGTTAGACGACGCGTATATGACATGTCAACTCGTTTTGTTATACAGAGCGTTATATATATTTAACCATTTACGCTATGGCTATTATGTTAAAATTCAAATCTTTAACCCTTTCGCTGCCAATGCCGGATCTGTAATTACCTATGCAAACAGTTTCGATCCGGATGAGACGCCGAGTAACTCGGCGTCTCATCAGGATCCAAACTGTTTGTTACTGTTACTATGTTTTTGAAACAAAAATGAAGAAAATCAAAAGAATTAAAATTTGTAGCAGACGACAAAGTTTGCAGACGACAGAGTTTGGCAGCGAAAGGGTTAATACGGGGCCTGAGTTATGTCCATTTTTCTGCAATTTTCTTCACAAAGCAACCGCCTGTTTTAATACACTAATGAGTATGCACGAAGATGTCGCTATACAGGGATTTTACTACATGTTGACAATTGCTACGGGTGTCTGACAGTGTAGACCCTGATTAGACGACGCGCATATGACATGTCAACTCGTTTTGTTATACAGAGCGTTATATATTTAACCATTTACGCTATGGCTATTATGTTAAAATTAAAATCTTTAATGCTAATTTTCTGGATTTTTTATGACGCAAGAACATATTTAGCCATTACAGACACTGTAGAATCATATCTACAATGTATACTATTTCATAAGCAAACGAGACTAGTCCCTGATCAGGCAGCTCTTACAGGAGACGTCTGATCTTAGTCTTCACTGTTTGCATAAGGCACGAAAAGGGTTAGGTGCATCTTCGAATTGACATGTACACAGTGCAACGACATTGAAAGTGGTAGATTACCTAACGTTGAAACGATATGTAACCTATCACCCCCCCCCCCCTTGCTTTTGTTATTAATCATTCAACCGTTGAAAAATATTACCTTCCATGCTATTGTTCTATCGACAAACTGTTTTCGCAGAAAATCGTCTGACATGAGTAGCCTCCCCTCGTTCTTGTTCTAGTTGTCTCGCTTTGTACGAATTTTGCTCACACTGATTGAAAATGAATTTAACCCTTTACTCCATAAATACTCTTTTCTTACGCCTTTGCAGTCAGAGTAGATCCAAATAAGACGGCTCCTATACATAGGGGCCTGGACCGCTTCATTTGGGTCTATATGTGTACTATATAATAACAAGGGTTTCAACTAGCAGAACGAATATACGTGTACCACGAGTACAAATATGACTGTAACTCTTACAATTTAAATGATAATTTCGTAAGTATTTCGGCTATTGAAAGCCAATATATTTTTCTATCAAAAATAACGGTAACTTATGAACAAGTATCAATCCAACAATGATTTTCTAAAAATTTCACGTGGTGTTTTGGGTCATTGACAAACGTTCGTTCACCCCGGTTTCACTATATCACAGCAATAATCTGGCAATTTGCAGTTTAAAAAATGGTGTGGTTCAATAAAACGAATCAATTCTATCACCCACCTCCAAATTAAAGTCCCCAGCATCAAAAGAATGATGTAAAATTAGCGAGTTTTGTCAGTTTGCTTCAAATCGTCGAGAAAGGAGCCATTGTATGTGACGTCACGGATTTCCCAACTTTTCCTTCGCTCATCCAATGAAATGGCTCCATTCAAATTTGTTGCAAAATGGCAGCATCCGTAATAGAAACATAACGACAGACGGAAAGGGTGCTGTTGCTAGTTGCTTACTTATTTAGAGGACAAAACAAACGGAGATTGGTGATATAATTTGGTTGTTTTATTGAACCACACCATCTTTTGAACTGAAAATCGCCAGGTTATGGCTGTGATATAGTGAAACCGGGGTGAACGAACGTTTGTCAATGACCCAGAAAACACGTGAAATTTTGAGAAAATCGTTGTTGGATTGATAATTGCGCATAAGTTACCGTGAGAAGGTTATATTTATTTGATAGTAAAATATATTGCCTTTCAAAAACCGAAAAAATTACAAAATTATCAATGAAATTGCAATAGTTAGATTCATATTTGTACTTGTGGTACACGGATGTCCGGTCTGCTAGTTGGAACCCTTGTTATTATATAGTACATGTAGACCCCCATGAAGCGGTCCAGACCCCTGTGCTCCTATACGAACATTTTCTGCCATGGTCAAAACACCATGTGCCCATGTGCTATTGTAAAATATAATCTAATTCATATACAATGATGTCAGTATTTCTTACATGTATATTCATGGAGTAGAGAGATAACCGAACTGGACAACATTAGGCGATTATTTGTCGAATATATTCACAACGATTTCGATGTTATGCTTATAATATTAAGATAACTAAAAATACCCCATTAATATTCATTTAAGAGGTAATGATATCATGAACTTTAATTAGATCATTTTTATAACGGCACATGGGCACATGACTGTTTTGCCGATGCAGAAACAGTAAAAATCATATCTATATTTTATCATAAGCAAACAGAGCAGACTCTGGTCAGATGACCCCTTCTTTACTTAAAAATGTGTATTTATGTAGTAAAGAATTCAATCAAAGTTGAAAGCAACGATGTTTTACTCTCAAGATATTTCGTTTACTGGTGTTCATAAAGAAAATACAGAATACTTGTATTTCTATTTTACTTGATTACTGGTAAGTATGAATTATTTGAAAGGCTCGTTTGTTAGCTCTGGAAAAATGGTACTCTGTCTGATTACAGTATGAATTGTGGACTTGTCACGGGTGGGCGGGATAACCTGGCCAGAACAGACAAACTTATTATGTTGTCCAGTTCGGTTATCACTTTACTCCATGAATATTCGTGTAAGAAATACTGACATCATTGTATATTAATTAGATTAATTGTTATAATAGAACACATGCACAGGATGGTTTGACCATGACAGATACTGTAGGATCATATCTATATTATATTACCACAAGCAAACAGAGCAGAGCCTGAACAGACGGCTTATATAGGAGCCGTCTTATTTGTCAAAGAGAGACAACTAGAACAAGAACGACGGGAGGCTACTCATGTCAGACGATTTTCTGCGAAAAAAGTTTGTCGATAGAAATAGCATGGAAGGTAATCTTTTTCAACGGTTGAGCGATTAATAACAAAAGCAAGGGAGGTAATAGTTTACCTATGTTGTCTAAGTTAGGTAATCTACCAGTTTTAATGCCATTGCACCATGTAAATGTCAATTTGAAGATACACGTAACCTTTTCGCGCCGTTGCAAACAGAGAAGACCAAGAATCGGACGTCTCCTGTAAGAGCTGTCTGATCAGGGACTAGTCTTGTTTGCTTATGAATTTGTACACTTTGTCTCTGTTTGATCATGTCTCTGTCTATCTGCTCTCTCTCTCTCTCTCTTCTCTAACTCGCTCTCTCTCTCTCTCTCTCTCTCTCTCTCTCTCTCTCTCTCTCTCTCTCTCTCTCTCTCTCTCTCTCTCTCTCTCTATCTGACACACAACACTTTACAATGCTGTATTTATATAAATACTTACAAGAGATCCTGCTAAATTGGCGATCTGATTCTGCACGTCCATTTTCCAATTCTGTAATGTAATCATGAACTATCAGTTATGCACTTTTCAGAATATAGTAATAAAAACAAATTAACTGTGTATAGTACAACATCTCTATAGCGACAATATAATGAACACATGTGATCAAATGTCTTTAAATTCAGGTGGCAGCTTAATGCTTGACGTTCATCAAATGTTAAACTGTCATCTGATTTAACCATTTCCTCCGTGAATATTCCTGCAAGAAGAAATCATGATGTCATGAATATAATATAGATTCATTCTTATAATGGCATGAACAGGAAATTTTGTTCACGGCAGAAACTGAAGAGTAATATCGATATTATCTGATTAGCAAACAGAGCAGATCCCGATATATACACATAAAGCTGTTTAGTAGTCATTGTAGAGAGATCTACTGTATTGATTTAAACAATTTACCGTTTGCAGATTCCGAACGTAATGTTCCTAACATGTTTTCCTTAAAATAGTATTGTAAGTGTAAGAAACTCATTTATACAACACAACGCGGGGACATGAAAACACAACATGGAATAAATTAACCAATTTCAATTGTAAAATTTCACCATGGAAGTTCATTTGGCGCCCATTAATACACGGTTGTGCAATTTCATTTACATATCTTTTATACCAGTAATTGCTGATAAGCAAAAAGGTATAAAACAGTGTATATACAAACCCTTGGCATACTTCTTGTTATGATACGTGTCTTATGTAAACAGTAAAACCTGGCTATCTCGCATTTGCAATCAGCTCGGATCCAGATGAGACGCCGAGTAACTGGGCGTTTGATCAGAATCCAAGCTACTTGACTGACACTCCTCCGTAAGTAGCTTCTCAAAATCTTATCGAATAGGAATTAGAAAAAAATGCACCAGATCCAAATTTGAGCAGCCATCATTTTTTACAGTGGAATAAGGATTAACCAAATCCCTCATAGGCTATTTTTAGACCTAGCCTCTTTGAATAAATCTACCGAAAAGGAGCATTTACTAGAGAAAGGGAAACCTTTAGAATTGTGTAACGTTGAAACCATTGTCATAAATAGAGCATTTGCTCCTATGGAGCAACATTTTAATGCTCTATTTATCACAATGGTTTCAAAAGTGACTCTCACAGAGGTGTCAAATGGCGTCAATATTAGGGAATGTGTTAACCGTTTCTCTCATATAAACACGTTTTCACGCATTTGCGAATAGAGTAGACCCATGCAGGGTATGCACTGTTTGCTAATTGAATTTGAAAGATCTGTTTCGTTACTTTCTAAAATGACTACACTGTTCCACCTTCCATATTTCATTATAACTATTTTATCCATGAAAAATCAGTAGGTATTAGAATTTGGAATACACATAGAATAAACAGCACAGGGAAAGGGTTAAAGTATATGGTTACGTCACATTGTTATACAACTAATGCAAGCTGTCTCGCCTAAAAGAACAATAAAGAGGTCCGTATAAAATGTTTACCATACAAAGTTAAATACGCTTCACTGTACTGATTTCAAATACGGCAGTATTACAGCCATACTGATAAGCGTTTGAAATTAGCTTGGATCCAGATGAGACGCCGAGTAACTCGGCGTCTCATCTGGACCCAAGCTGTTTGGCACTCGGTTACAAGTTTAAAACTTAAACGATTCAGAGGTAGGTAAAATTGTAGCGCACCAGGGTTTGGGCAAAATTATAATTCTACAGAATGGCAATGGTCAATAATGTCACGTATTTCAACTAAATGTATTTCTCTACTAATGGTGAATATGTGAAACAGTTTGGATTCATGTGACATGCCCAGTAATGTGTGATCTTATCTGATTAAAACTGTTCTTTGGTGCTACATGTACAGTAAAATCCCGCTAATGCGAACATCTAAAAGAGGTATACTTCTATGTACTAGGTGCAGATGGTAGCTTAATGCAGGACAAAAGTAATGCAGAAAGCTGCATTTATTTTGTCCTGCATTAAGCAACCACATGCTTATAAAAAAAACCACCCATGTTTATTAATTAAGTGGTCGCATTATAGGAGTTCTACTGCATTACGTTTCTTAAAAGAAAACGGAAGACAATTACACAATGAATATTGCAGCTGGCGGTAAACTATGCAAACGATAATACGTGGCAGCGAAATGGATCAAAAGGCGCATTCTCACAAAATCTGGCAACATTTTAAAGATAATTTAAATGTCTTACAGCAAACATTTCACGTTTCTCTATATTCCACTCGTGCGGCAGTGTCCATTCCTCGGGCAGTGGGGCTGCTTTCTTCATTCCATGTACCGCCGGCAGCTCTATGGAACTGCTGGCTGAAGAGTCGGGTCTTCCGTTGTTTTCCTTGTTAGCCATGGCTGTGTCTTCCTGTTGCCTCTCTTTATGCAATCTAAAACGAGTATTGAATAAGTAGAATCATATTTAGAGTTAGAATCTTTGAAAAGAAAACAATTTCATTTACTCCTGCAATAAAACTTGTCATATTCAAAATATTTCGTCTGTTCATTTTTCTATATGCTTAATCGTTGATTTTTCTTTTAAAGTAGTTGACAAGCGACAAACAGCTTGTATCCTGATTAGATGCAGAAATTACTATCCGTCTCAACTATATTTAACGCCATTGCGAATATAATAGACCCAGACCAAACAGCCAGTGTATGAGCTGCCCGATCAACGTCTGCTATGTATGCTTATATATTACAGATCAGGCCCCAAGATTATAAAACGTGTTGCTTGAGTCTGAGATCATTCTCAAGCATCTGATTGGTCAGATTCTGAGCTTACTCAGAATCTGACCAATCAGATACTTGACAATGATCTCAGACTCAGACTCAGAAGCTGTTTAGCCTTGGACCCTGATTCTCTATTGCTTGATAATTTATTTATTTATTGTTTATTTATTTATATCTTAATACAAAAATGGACATTAATCAATACATATCCATACCGAGTGGAAGTAAGGGGTTAAGCCGGCTGAATGGGTGTTGGGTCGCTCCATATTAAAGGTGGTATGATCTATAGCCCTGTCGTACTGTACTTTTATTAGAGAAGAGACAATAACAATTGTTTCTTTAACCCTTTTCCTGTTCTATGTTTATTACACATTTAACACGTTTATATGAAGGAAAAGGTTAATTAACCATTTCCTTCATGAACATTTATGTGAGAAATAAGTGATGTATGAATATTCAGTAGATGGAATTTTACAATGAAACCCCCTCTCCATTTTGAAATTTAATCATTTCAATTGTTGTAACATATATCCAATGATGAAAATGATGTGGCATGACACACATTAGTGACAGAACCAAACAGAGCAAACCCTGATGAGACAGGTACCACATGCCTGAGGCTCTGACTGTTCTGAGTCTATGTTGTTTGCAGAGAGGTAACATAGCGTGATTATCAAGTTAAGTTTCATACAAAAATAGCAACAAATGGGCAGTATATAATAGGAGTCAAGACCAGTCGTCGCACAACCCATTGAATACAGAAAGTGGATTAACCATTTCTAGTTTATCTATGAATATTCAGTAGGTATTGAAACTTATAACAGATCTAGAACAGGGAAAGGGTTAATTGGCATTTACAGACAGTGGAGACCTAGATCAGAGGGTTCCTGTTCCGATAACCGCAGTCGATTCTCACTGAGAATACAGTAGTAAGACAAGAGAAACAACACTGTGTGCATAAAGCATAGGCGTGGATAGCATACACAATCAGGCTACAGATTGTAAAGTTAAAGTAAACAAGTTGGGATATTTAAATCGTTATCAAAGAACCCGATCTCTTTCGATAACGGCATTCAGCAAATAAAAACTTAAAACTTACCGCGTTTCGCAATAATTGTTCTTCTCACAGATCTTAACACAACTATTTAAATGTTAAGGCATATCCGTACAAGCATATATGTACGCTATATGATTTATTGAAAGTCATACACAGCTGCCAAATACAATTAATTGTTTAGTATTGTACCTCCCAGACGGTCGGTGGGGTAGAAAATCGCCCCTTAACAAGATCAATAGACCTAGCAACGGTGTGTCTTTTGTACCAGGGCGGATCGAGAGTGCCTAGGAAAGGGCATTTTCACCTAACCCCTTACTTCATGAAAATTAATGTCAGACATAATTAATGTGTGGATATTAATTAGATGTATTTTGCAAATGGCATATGAACACAGACATCTAAGACCATTGCAGAAACACTAGAACCAGATATACATGTAAAACCTCTCTACAACGGCCACTATATTACATCAAGTATTTTGTGTTAAAGGCATGTGGCTGCTTAAAGCAAAGTGAAGGTAAAACAGAACGCTCCTATAGGAGCGTTCTGTTTTACTTTCACCTTGCTTTAAGCAGCCACCTGCCCTTAATACAATCTAATTAATACAATTTAGTGGCCGTTATAGGGAGGTTTTACTGTACACTATTTTATAAGCAAACAAAGCAGACCCTGGTCAGATGACTCCTATAGGAGCCATGTGAGCTGGGTCTGTTATGTTTGTAAAGGCGTCCAAAGAAGTTTCTTTGTGGTAAAGAGTTCATGAATACACATTATTTTTTAACCCTTTCCTGCATGAATTTCCATGAAAGAAATAATGACACCATGAATAGGATCCGCGTGGACATGGGAATGTTTGACCATACCAGAAACTGTAGAATCATATCCATATCATAACATAAGCAAACAGAACAGACCCTGATCAGACAGCTCTCATAGGAGAGCTCTCTGATCAGGGTCTGCTCTGCTTGCCAATGCAATTTGATAGATCTGAACTTTGCTTTCGAAAATGGCTACAATTTTCCACCTTCCATGTTTCCTTTAAACTTTTTTGTCCATGAATATTCATTAAGTATTTAAATTTGAAATAAACATAGAACGTGGGAAAAAATTAAACGCCTGAACACCCTACCTCACGATCCGCCCATGCTAACACCGAGCCGAAATGTTTTATGTGTGACTGAATGATATATGATTATTAACTGTGTACCTTGACCAATGATCTGAATTATTAATCAACGGGTACTTCGACTGTTAAGTCGATACCTGGCTTTATACCGACGAAAAGCCCGACGTACACAAACACTGGGGGACATTTAACAGTGTTTAATTTTCAATACGAGTTTTTTAACAGTCCATTTACGTTGTGAATAGACTAGATGGTTTATGTTATAGACAGGGCTATTGCATTTCAAACAGAGTATCAACTACAGTGTCTGCTTAATTACACTTCCAATTAACCGTAAGCAGGTTGTCAACATTAAGTAATTTTCCTCAATATATAATTTCTTATTACAGCCAAACCTCGATCATTCGTATTTTTCGTACAGAGGAATGTTGACCCTTTTAGGCAGGTGGCTCCTTAATGCAGGATGAAATTCATGCAGAAATATCCTCTATGAACTTTCTGCATGGCTTTCACCCTGTATTAAGCTGCCGCCTGTCTACAATATACCGATGTTTATAAACTTTATACCAAATTTAACGTCCGGTTTAGAGAGGTTTTACTGTATATAATTTCTTATTATTCGTATTTGACAGCAGAGTTTCTTAATTTCATTTCAAGACCACAATTAGAATGTTAAAAGTTTCGTATTTGCTATAAGCGAGTCTATACGAAATTACCCGGCCATGTACATACATATCAAACTCGCCCTACATACCTAAATGCTAAATAAGATCAGGGTCTACTGGCAAAATGCACGGAATGTCATCGGCAAAGTACATGTATGTCCATATAGCTAAAATGAAATAAATCAGGGAAATGGACAGTATAGAAAGGATGTATATGAGTTGCACTTCAAGTAGAGTTGCAAATAGGGTAGACTCGCAACTGCTGGCAAAACTCTAAATGGATCATTTCTGTTGGTGTGGTTTATATAATTAACCCTTCGCTTGCTAATCGCGTCAATATACCTACCTGTAAATAGTGAAGACCCAGACGAGACAGCTCCTGCAGGAGCTGTCTCATCAGGGTCTGCACTATTTACAAATTGATTGTGCAACCAGTGCACCCCACAGCATTGATTGCACAGCGCAATACTTGTACACAGTGAAGATATATGTAATTATACAACAGGGCATGGGTAAAGAAGGAGAAATGTATTTTAAAATTCAGCAAGCGAAGGGTTAAGGTTAAAAAACAATCTACCACAAAACTTTATCTTAACAATTTACCTTTAAGACACGCCTTTTATCGCATTTGCAAACAGAGTAAACCCTGATCCGACTATGGAGCCTTTTGATCAGGGTCTGCTCTGTTTGCTTATTATATACATGTACTATGGACCTAATTCTACAGTTTCTGTCATGGTCAAAATTCCTTTGTTCGTGATGTCACGATAAAAAATCTAACTAATTAATATTCATATATTCATTTATAAATGAACATTCACCAGGTAAGATGTTAAAGCGACCACTCCACAGAAAGTTAACCCTTTATTTCATTAATACGCCTTTCTACGCCTTTGCAAACAGAGAAGACCCAGATCAGACGGTTCCTACAGGAACCGTCTGATCAGGATCTGTCCTGTTTGCTTTTGGAATAATATAGATCTGATTTTATAGTTCCTACTTTGGCCAAAATTTCATCTGTTAATATGCCATTTAAAAAATTAATCTAATCAAAATTCATTAAATTCGTACCGGGTTAAATATCGACAGGCCTATGTAATACAGGCGGTATAGTAAATGCACATGTATAATGCAGGATTAACTCATTCGCTGCCAAAATGTGTCGTCTGCAAACTTTTTTGTCTGCAACTTTCATGTGTTTATATTTTTCTTCATCGTTGTTCCAAAAACTGTCACAGTAACAAACAGTTTGATTCTGAGTTACTCGGCGTCTCATCTGGATCTAAACTGTTTGCATAGGTAATCACTGATGCGACATTGGCAGCGAAATTTAGTTAAAGTGTAGTGCATAATCAAAGTACTGAAAGCACTGAAGCCGTCATACGTATTGACATCAAAAACATGAATAAACAACGACTGTAAAGGAAATGTTATTGTTATTTACAATAATATAACTTCATATCATTCTTAAATGGCAATATTTTTATTTGTACATGCTTAATAGCACACATATGGTATACAAACATGTATTTTAGTTGTATTAGAGAAAATAAAAGCCATATCCTGACAACAAATGCCATATCCACAAATACATGTATGATCCATAGACGTTATTAAGTTTGTTATCACATAATAATTATGCCGTGTGGGAGTGCCAAAACAGAGTGCCGTAAATCGCGGAAAAGCACTGGTGCATTTTTTATGCAAATGAGCGTTTGAATCCGGCTGTACAACGCTGTAAACAATGGTCGAACCATCATATATAGTCGGTTTCACTTTCTTTGGCACTTTTTAAGGATTATGTAATAAAAAGAATCTTACATTCGTAAAGCTAAAGCTCCTCGTTCCATAAAAACAATTTGTAATGAACACTCATGTAAGATCCTCTATATACTGTGCCGCAAAAACACCAGCGACAATTGCTGTTATCTGCATTCAAACTGAGTAGACCCAGAACAGACAGTGCATGTAGAAGCCGTCTGATCATGGTCTGCTCACTTTGCAATATCAACATTTTATATCCTGATCGGTCACAAGATTACTGCGTGCAATTGCACAACTCATGTTTAAAGATCCGTCTCAAATTGTTTAGTGTATAATGCTACATAAAGTTTCAAGCTCGTTACCCAATCGTAACTACTCGCCGTATTCCGCCAGAGTTCGGAATAGAACTAGCCGAAGTGTTCCGAGTGGCTCGTTACCATGATCTTACGTTGAGAATGACAAACGTAGACATACAGACAGAACACGACAAAAGTATTCCACAATGAAAAATGAAGGAACAAAATGAATGAAAGAACGGAACACAAAATATTGTAACACATGACACACCTTACCAACAGAGAAAATAGAAGCATTGGAAATAGAATACTAGAAACAGAGAGACTGAATGAGAGAGAGATAGACAGAGACTGAATGAGGGAGACAGGCAGACATACAGACAGACAGACAAATGTCAGACAGACATACAACTGTCAGACATACAGACATACAGATAGACAGACAGACAGGCAGACAGACACAAAGACAGAGGTACAGCCAGACAAACAGACAGATATACATATATACATATAGACAGGCAGATAGATAGACCGACAGACAGAAGACGGGGAAATAGACAGACAGACGGAGAAGGAGACAGGGAGACAGACAGACAAACAGAGACAGACAGACAAACAGACAGAGGGTGGCAGAGACAGAGAGAGAGACAGACGGTGAGAGGCAGCCATACAGAGACATAGAGGAAAGAGAACAGTTGATAAAGATAAAGAGGGAATAAGAGAGAAATGGAAAAATAGAAAATAGAGAGAGAATAAGAAAGTAGGAAGAGAGGTATGGAGAAAGAGAGAGAAAGAGAGATGGGAGAGAGAGAGCCGGGGAGAGAATGATTTAATGGAATACATGCACATCGATTGAATACCATATGACGTGCATATCGTCTAAGAAAAACAGATACTTAAACGAATTAATAACTCCATGACTTGACAGTAAGGAGGTTTGGGATGACAGATGTCCCGATTGGCTCCTTCTCAAAGGTATTAACCTATACAACCATGAATTATCAGAATGTAATTGCCAACCTGTGTTTAACTATTGAGTCCAGTCAGTTTAAAGTTTTAAACTCGCTAGATGATGCTAAATCACAAACAGTGCATACCCTGAACAGAGGGCTCCTCTAGGAGACATCTGATCTGGGTCCACACTGTTTGCAAATGAAAGTGCATGCATGTCTGGGATTGAAAGGGCTAGCCACAACCATTTGAATGCTTAATTTTCAAGGAGTAATTGTATATCATTGTGAATGATAGAACCCGTTCAATACAGAAGAGTATGATTTGCTCAAGGATTTTGAATGGCAAACCGTGCAGACTCTGATCAGAGGTTTCTCATAGAACCCCCTGATCTGGGTTTGCACTATTCGCAAACGACGGCACACTAATTTCCAGCATTCAAGTGATAAATCGTTTTCTATATACAGTCAACCGAGGATATTTTCGGTCTGTTTCTTTTTGGTCTGTTTCTTTTTGGTCTGTTTCTTTTGGGTGTGTTTCTTTTCTCAAACTTCTAACTGTATCTTCTTTCTCGGCAAATAAATGGATGTCAAGTTGTGTAAATCTTTTAAGATGCAGAAATACTGGATATCACATCTGGGATCAACTGTTAGAGAGTTTCTCCACATTTTGGTTCTTAGCGCTGTAAAGGTTCAAAGACTCTGAGAATAGACTTCTTGCCTATATATAGAACAGGATGTTTCCTTTTTCAGATTTGATTGACAGGTACTTTTAGATTAATTCCTATCCTTCTGTAAAGTGAAAACTAAGCCTGCTCTAACTCTGACATTAACCGCATGTATGTACTCTGTGACTATTCACGAAATAAATGATGACATCGTGAATATTATCTAAATTAGTTTTCAAAATGGAGTATAAATGAATTTTTTGCCAAAGCAGAAACTATAGAATCAGATCTATATCATTCCATAAGCATCAGAGAAGACCCTTATCAGACGGCTTCTTTTTTCTTTATTTTAGTAAAAGTAACAAACAGTTTGGATGCTGACGAGGCACAGAGTTACTCGGCGTCTCATCTGGATCCAAACTGCTTGCATAGGTAACCACAGATGCGACATTGGCCGCGAAAGAGTTATATTAATAAGTTTACAATACCTGCACATAGCTGTTTGATCAGTGTCACACATTTTTTTTATTTTTTGGTGTGGGTGGGTGGGGGGGAAGAGAGACGCCGAGTCTTGTCTGGATCCTGACCGGTTACAAAAGTCAAAACTAAACAGTCCATAAGTGTTGATACATCGACATTTCTGCCAGAAGAGGAGTTCTAGTATTTTCATCAGGGATATTTACATTGTAACTGTATGATTGTGTTAAACGCTTAACCATCAATATTCCTTTACAAACAGAGTAGACCCAGATCAGACGAATGTCTTTAGAATTAAAACTTTTAGCGTATATCTATGTAAACCGTCGCTAATGGGAGCTTTCTCCCATGGGAGCTTTCTGTATGAATTTTACTCTGCAAAAAAGCTGCCACCTGCCTCAAAGACGGACACTGAAACGTATTACATTGTTCAGAAAAACGAGACTTTGGCCTACTGTAAACCCTCTCTAAACAGGCCGTTCAATGTAGTATGAATATTGGTCTTGGAGACGGGTGACAGCTTAATACAGAGTGAACGCCTTTCAGAAAGCAAGCTGCTCTGGGAGCTTTCTGCGTTACTTTTATCCTGCATTAATCAGGTACCTGCCTAAAGTGTCAAAATTTTCTGTACTAGAATTCCGGTTTAGAGAGGGTTTAATGCATTTTACATGTAGCACGTGATCTGCGTGTTTTTGTATTGCTTTTAAAATGTCTTGATTTAGAATAAACCTGACCTCAGTGCCATTTGCAATAAGACGATAATATATACACTAGGGGATTATGGGCCTAGAACAATTTGATCGAATGTTGAATCTTAAGTAAATAGAGATTTTGAAATGTACACACTTGATTACCTGATGATCGGCATGTATTTTTTCTCGTCTTTCTTGTTAGCTTATGAAAATTTATACAAGGATTCGTTTATGAACTGGAGTTGTGTTTTTAAAAATGGCCTCTGAACAAAGGAATGTTTTAGTTTAGTTTAATCATATTTTATTGTAAATTGTCAACAATATACAAACATTCATGAACACAATATACAGTTAAATCATGTAGACAATACTTTATGTATGTAATACAGATGACAATACAAAAGGGTTGGACCACAAGTTTTACCAACATTAGAAATCGGCCCGTCCCTAGAATGTTTTATCATGGCAGAGATAATAGAATCATATCTATATTGTGACATAAACGAACAGACCAGCTCCTGATTATCTGATCAAGGTCTTCATTGTTTTCAAATGGATGAAAATGCGTCTTTATCGGACACAGCGGTTTACCAGTAAATACAGCGTAAAACCCCTCTAAAGCGATCACTTAATGAGGAGACATTAGTGTCTTTAAAAACAGGCGGTTGCTTAATGTAGGGCGAAAGTAATGCAGAAAGCTCCTGTAGGAGCTTTCTGTATTACTTTCGTCCTGCATTAAGCTACCACCTGCCACTAAGACCCAGATTTATACCTCATTTTTGTGGTCGCTTTAGAAGGTTTTTACTGTAATTTCTATAAATCCACCAGTTAATGATATAAAGCAGATGGTTGCTTCAGTCTTTTGATGCGAAGCATAGTTGTCTGCTTTAAATTTTATTTTTTGAATTCCTTCCTTTTTGTTTAAAAATATAATCCAAGCATCAAACGGTTTTGTTTTTTCGGCATCTCATCTTGGTCCAAACTTAATTGGATATTAACACTTGGACATTGAAATGATCCATTGTTCTTTAAAAGTAGAGTCTAATCAGTATAAAAAGAATTGAAAAGGATTTTGTCTTTTAGAATAACAAACAGTGCAGTCTCATATCAGATGGCTCTTTTGTAGTCCTGTGATCTAGATCTACACTGTTTACAAATACCAATACACTCGTTTGTTTCCTTCATATTCAAAGGTTAACCCTTTCCCTGATGAATATTCATGTTGGAAATTATGACGCCATAATGAATATCAAAAATATTATTTTTAGGCAGAAGCTGTAGATTCAGATCGTAATTACACCATAAGCAAACAGAGCAGACCCTGATCAGACGGCTCCTATATGAGCCGTCTGATCTGAGTCTACTCTGCTTGCAGATTCATCAAAATGCGCTTACATAAGGGAAAGGGTTAGCAGAGGATATCGTGCCCGTTGACCTTTGATTATGTATATATATGGTACGTGTAGGCGTAATTAACTAAATCAAATTAATTATAAAAAATACGCATGAACTTTACTGACGAGATACTGAACAATCAATAACAGTAAACCCCTCAAAAACGGACGTTCGTTGTGTATAAATATCGATCCTGGAGACAGGTGGCAGCTTAATGCAGGAGGAGGAGCTTTCTGCATGATTTTCACCCTGCATTGAATAGCCATCTGCCTAAAAGTGTCTAAAGCCTTCTCTACTAGGATTCCAGTTTAGAAGAGTTTGCTACATGAGTGTTGACGTATTATCAGGATACAGGATATCTTACACTCGTTCAAAAGATTTTTTTTCAAACATTTGATTGAATCGGAATTGGGTAAAGGCAGTGTGTCCATAGATGGCGCGTTCTAGAAGTCCGCAACAACGGAATTGTAATTTGTTTTAATGAAATGTAGCAAGATATTGAAATAAGTTAGGAATAAACACTTAAAGTAAAAACGAAATACATTAAAGTACCTATGTCGACGGTATCATTCGCCTGCGTTTTAGACAAAACTTTGAAACCATTGTGATAAATAGAGCATTTGTTCCTATAGTAGCAAATGCTCTATTTATCCCAATGGTTTCAACGTGTGACTTTTACAGAGTCGTCAAAGGTCTTCAATATGAGGGAAATGGTTAAACAGATATCATTTTTATAACATGATAAAGGCTTAACTCGGATATAAAAATGGTTGGCACATTTCAATAAAATTTATGAATTCGCCCAATGGCGATTGTTATTGTTATTCCGATGATAGCTTACGACTGTTATCAACGCTTTGATCAATCGTTCTCTCCTTAGTTGGCTGACAACCTAATTCGACATGCAATCTGTATTGAACTGGATTAGGACAGAACGATACCAGACACAGGTAGAAACTTGACGCTTTATTCTATATATATATATACCTTTTAATGCCTTTGCAAACAGAGTAGACCCATATCAGAGGGCTCCGGTATGGGTTGTCTGATCAGGGTCTGCTCTGTTTACTTATAGTATAATATACATCCAAATTTACAGTTTCTGCGATGGAAAAATTCTTGCGTTTAATGAGTTATTTTAAAAGGGTTAAGCTATTACAAAATTACCCTACAAAATAGAAAATGAGACAAGGAGAAATACACAAATGATATTTTGATTCTGTCTATGTATTGTTTTGTCTGCAAAAGACAGTTTACATACTGACGTCACACAATGTTAATTGGCGTCTCATCTTGATCCACGGTGTTTGTAAAAGTGATCACAGATTCGCCCATTGATGTTAACCAATTACATGTATGTGTAACCCTTTCCCTGTCCTAAATGCATTCCAAAGTTCAATACCTAATGAATATTCAAGGACAAAATAGTGATGATAAAATATGGAAAGTGGAACATTGTAGCTAGTTTAGAGAGTAATAATCAGATCTATTAAATTCCATTGGCAAATAGAGCAGACTCTGATCAGGCGGTTCCTATAGGAGCCGTTTGACCTGAATCTACTCTGTTTGCAAATGCGTAAAAACGCGTTTATATGAAGGAAAGGGCTAATGCATTAGAGTAATTGTAATTACCTACAATACAAAAATATGTCTTTAGCTGCCATCTATTGATTGAATACGAGGGGTTTTGTTGTTGATGTTGTTTTTGTTTGTTTAAGCATGTGGTTGCTTTATAGGAGCCTTCTACTCTACCCTTGGCCTGCATTAAGCTACCACTTGCATAAAATACCCGATATTAGATTTTTAATGAGCATTTACCCCTTTCCCTGTTTAATATCCATGAAAGACAATTTGACATAATAGAATATTTCTTAGCTGAATTTGTACATATATATGTACATGTACACAGGATTCTTTAGTATTGGTAGAGTTATTCTACTAGAATATATGGAGTCAAGTACAGTAAACCTCTCTATAACGACCACTAAATTATGTTAATTAGTTGGTATTTTTGGGCAGGTGGTTGCTTAAAGCAAGGTGAAAGTAAAACAGAACGCTCCTATAGGAGCGTTCTGTTTTACTTTCACCTTGCTTTAAGCATCCACCTGCCTTTACAAAATACTTAATGTAATTTAGTGGTCGTTATAGAGAGGTTTTACTGTATATTACAATTCCACAGGCAAACAGAACAGATCCTGATCAGGAACCGTCTGATCTGAATCTATTCTGTTTGAAAAGGCGTGAAAAGTGTTTATATGAAGGAAAGGGTTTAGACAGATTTTACTGCAGTAGATAGGAACAAGTACAGCAACATTGGATTGTAGTTTTCGCTTGAACTTTTTGTTTCTTCATGTTATTTTCTCATTATAGGAAAAAACTTTAAGAATTGAATGGAAAGTAAAGTTTAGCATTGTCGGAAATATTGACATAATTATAACTTGATTATTGTGTTTGTAAAGATATTGATTTGAATATTGTGTCAAGCAATAGGAATGACTTGTACGGTATTATAGAAGAGTGTCTTTAAACGGATGGGAAAAATAGCCTCGCCTACACTTAAGCGTCCATGGGGGTATGTTATTTATTTATTAACACCTTGGGTGGTTGAGACAGGTATGAAATACAATATGTCTTCGTATTTTACTCAGTTAACTCTTCCGTTGCTAATGTCGCATCTGTGATTACCTATGCAAACAGTTTGGATCCTGATGAGACGCCGAGTAACTCGCCGTCTCATCAGAATACAAACTGTTTGTTACTGTGACTATATTTCTTGAAACAAAAAAATAAAAATAGAAGATTGTAGCAGCCGACAAAGTTTGCAGACGACAAAAGTTCCCAGCTAAAGAGTTAAACCTTCAGATGAAACGAGCTGAAGGCAAGTTGACATTTGTTTATTACTTAAAGTCTAACTTTTCGTTCGTTAACTTTAAGAACACATTTCCATCATATGTTTCTTCTGTAAACGAAATCTTCAGCCTCTGACACAATGATGATCTGAAGCTGATATAGGGGATATTTAACATCGTGTTAAGGGTGAGTTATGATATCCCTTCGAAGTTACATGTTGTATAATGCTTTAAAAGAACTTAACACAGAATTAAAAGTTACAGGAAACAACTTCCACTGTTTTATTTACAACGTCAGATCAGTTTCTGAAGAGGTTTATTTAAAACTTTCTTAATGTGTCACCTTGCAATTGCTAAAAGGGTAAATAGAGATATTTATATAAGTTAGATTCTTCGTTATTATCATGTTCAGCGCGACCTGACCGATGTTTTGAAACAGCCTGGATCCTGATCAGACGATGGGTAACTCGGTGTCTCATCTGGATCCAAGCTCTTTGCTACACGTTCAATAGTCTTTAACACCCTTTAACGTATTTGAAGTATGTAAAATGTGCAACAGATCAGATATTGGGAAGATACCAATGTTTATACATGGTTAAGGCAGAGATACAGATAAACGTGCGTACCCAAATATTAAAACATCGTCATTTCTCCACCAAACCTTATACTGTGGCCACTCTTTAGAATCGTCTCTTCGAGACGATTCTACAGAGTGGTCACAGTATAGGGTTTGATGGAGAAATAAAGGAGCTATTCTTGAAAATGTTTAAATTCACGCATCTTATCTGAACTTCTGTTCAGGGTTAGCACCCTGGGAATATTCTGATTAGTGGCTTGTTTCTGATAAACCAAGGAACTGGGATCGCTTCACGGTGACAAAATGTTTTGACTGTGTGAAACTCGATCCGGGCACAGGATACAATGGCTGCAGCAATGGGCTTGTCACAATAGGACAATGCCCGTTAATAATGTTCATTGTTTTTCATGGATTTATAGGCCATCGGGTATCAGATTTATAGATTAACATATGAAAGGCCAACAAATGGATGTATGAATGGGGCCTGCGTGGCGGTAATGTTCTTTAGAACGCTATAAGCGATTTGTTTTAGAAGAAAAAACATGGCATTCAAATGAGACAACGGGTAACTCAGTTTCCCTTTCGGATCCAGCTTCATTATGTTTTGTATAGTAAAATGCCCATCTGTGTACAACTACAATAACCTGTCACCCCATGAATATTCATGAAACAAATAATAACTATATGATTGTTAATTAACTGAATGTTTATAATGGGATATAAACACAGAAATGTTTAGCCATGACAGAAACTAAATAATCATATCTATAATAATATATAATTTATCATTTAATATGCAAGCAAGTAAACCATGATCAGACATAAACATACAGGAACCGTCTGATCGGGGTCTACTTAGTTTGTATATACATTAAAGTTTCTATATAAATAGTAAATATATACGCTGGATGACATTCATCCAGTATTTTAAAGGTAGTGGAGTGGGTAGGAAAGACAAAACATTTAATAGATTAATCAGCATAATCAAAATGTTTCCATTGACAAATCCTGTAATGTAATTGTTGTAACAAACCATTTTGGGCGTTTTTCTCGTGTTTTTGTTTTACAATACCAAAACCAAAACTGAGTTTGACTAATTAAATGGACGGTGATCAATGGTTAGCCCATCGAAGTTTTTTTCGGCTTGACAATTACGGGTCAAATATCAAACAAATTTAATATTACAACTTATATTTAACCCTTATCCCGCTATGTGCTACACCTGCCGCTATGTGCTACACCTGCCGCTATGTGCTACACCTGCCGCTATGTGCTACACCTGCCGCTATGTGCTACACCTGCCGCTATGTGCTACACCTGGCCGGCATCTGCAAGCAGCTTGGGTCCAGATGAGACGCTGAGTTACACGGCGTATCATCAGGATCCAAACTGTTTGAAACTAGGTCAGTAGTTTCTTCAAAGTTTGATCAAATCTGAAGAAGTCAAAACAGCACCTGATCGAAATTTGAGCAGGCGTCATTTTTTTCACAGCGAGGTGACGTGTCAATTCGGCGTAGATTAACTCTTTGCACGCTAAGTAATTTTTCGTCTGCAACAATTGTCGTCTGCTTACATTCTTAATATAACCTTTCTCTCATTTCTTCGCAATAATATGGCCAAGATGACAAACAGTTTGGATCCTGATGAGACGCCGCATGATGCGGCGTCTCATCTGGATCCAGACTGTTTGCATGGGTAAACACAGTTTGGCCGCTAGCGTGCACAGAGTTAAAGTAGCATCTGAATGTATATTTGTAGCATGCAAAATGCATAAGGAAAACCGTAGTATTTGTTGTGTTCAATTTTAATCAGATGACATTTGGAGTTACTCGGCGCTTCATTTGGGATCCAAAATTGAATTACTCTCATATATTTACTTTGGGAATTTATGTAGACGACGGGTTTAGCTGAAGACCATTGATTGACGTGCTAAAGCTTACTCCTTGCTCAACTATTCCAGATATTAGTGGTATTTGCCATCAGTTTGGATTTTTTGAGTCCAAACCAGATGCCAAGTAACTGATTTTATTTGAAACTGTTTGACAAATGATGAATAATTTCGTACGGACTGGAATTGGCCGGAAGTAAGTTAAAACAGCAGATCATAGTTTGGGAAGACATTTTATACAGAGCTACATATGAAGGTGTGTACCCAAATACTAGTATCGTTATTTCTCCACCAAACCCTATACTGTGACCACTCTTTAGAATTGTCTCTACGAGACGATTCTAAAGAGTGGTCACAGTATAACGTTTGGTGGAGAAATAAGGTAGCTTTTCTTGAAAATATTGAATTTATGCATCTTATCTGGACCTTTGCATTTAATAACGCATTAAAGGTAACAGCTTGATAATTGCAAGATAGGTGTAACAATATGGGGCGCATGGTGCCATAGAGAAATATAATACCAGCGCTTTGACATAACTTTATTGCAATATTGTTGTAACTACATACTGGGAATGAATTGGTGAAAACTTTTGCAAATAGTTTGGATCCAAATGAGATGCCAACAAGCTCGGCGTCTCGTCGGGAACCAGTCTGTTTGACATTTAGATAGTATTCTATGAAATAAATATTAGAAAGGTGCATTGAAAATTAAAGTTGACAATTTTAATAGCAAATGTTTATAAAGGTTAAAATGCGGTACGTTATTTTTGCGCTAAATCCCCCATATCAATTCCTGATGCGTGGTGAGATATAGAGTCGATTTGGTATTGGTATTTTGGACACATCCTGTGCATAACAGAGCTGCCAGCAGACATTAGTGTATGGAGAGTGATGATGGAATGGCTTGTGTTTTGATAAAAATGTGGATATAGCATGTAGAAGTTGAGGTAGATAATATTTTAACGCTTAATGTATTTAATGTTATAAATCTTTACTCTGTATTATTATAGACGACTCGACGCCTTTGCAAACAGAGTAGAGCCAGATCAGACGGCTGCTATTAGAGCCGTCTATTCTGTGTCTTCTCTGTTTGCTTATGAAACGATATATATGAAACTGATTGTAAAGTTTCTAGTTTGGTCTTATGCACCATTATCAAATGCAATCATTGAATATTCATATATTCATGAGATAGATAATTGTTCAATAATCCATGATGTAAATGGTCCATCCACATAATGTTATCTGTGTTTAAGCAGTCCAGTGACAACATTTTCATAATACATGTATAAGTAAAACAACTTAATAATATATAGATGTCATGGGGAAAGGGCCATCGGACTCTGGTTTTTAAGCTTACAATGCAGACCCGGCTCAGCCGCCTGGTGGCAACGCTGTGTGTGATTAACCCATTCTCTCTCACTGACGAATTATTGCGCCTATGTAAAAGGCACTTTTGAAACCAATGTCATTAATAGAGCATTTGCGCCATAGGAGCAAATGCTCTATTTATCACAATGGTTTCAAAACTACACAATTCTTTAAAAAAAATCCTTTTCTATAGTTAATGCTCCTTTTCGGTAGATTTATTCATAGAGGTTGTATCTAAATATAGTATAGGAGAGAATGAGTTAAAGTTGACATTGTTTTGTAGGGTACAAAATATTCTCCTTTCTGATGATATTACAACAGTGTATAACCTGGTCACACTCGAGTGTTTACCATGCTTATTTGCCATAACGTTAGCCAAACATAATTATAACCATTATTTCATGAAAATTGACATCATGAATATTAAAAAAGTGATTTTTCATAGTGACATATGATTAATGGAAGTATTGACCATAACAAAATCTATAAAATTAGACCTTTATAATATTATTCAGTAAGCAAACAGAGCACACCCTGATCAGACGGCTCCTACACAGCAGCCGTTTTATCTGGGTCTACCGTACAATTACGGATATCTGGAGTAAAAGGACAGCCATAAATTAACGAAAGGTTTTTTTTATCAAAACTTGTACAATGCATATAATCCAAATAAGGAGTCAATGACATTAATATCAATTTAGCATCAGTATCTAAATGTTTGTGACAATCATATGCATGTGGCTCGCTTTAAGAGAGTGGTGGTCCAGTGGTAGGCAGTTGGATTTGGGATCTGAGTCTCCGGTTCGAATCCTGCTATTCAGAATTTTTCTGAGCCAAAAATGCATCCCACGTTTGCTCCTCTCCACCCAGGTGTATAAATGGGTACCTGTGAGGGAAAATTAGGCAATGTGCTATGGCTGCATTGGGCGCCGAATGTAAATGGTTGATTCATAACCAAGTGAATTAACTGCGGGAGTAATTATCTATAAGACAATAGATCAATCCGTGACTCCAAATTGCATATTATGATAAAAAAAAATATGCGTTCATGGAAATACATAGACTTTAATATAGGTATGAATACAGTAATTTCCCAATAGCGTAAACATTGGTCTTCTACGCGCGGCCTGATTCGCATTTGCAAACAGCTTTAGGGTTACTCGACGTCACACCAGGATCCAAGCTGTTGAACAATTGGTTTATAGTTTCTCAAAGGTTTGACACTTGGTCAATTGTTTTTATCAATAGCGCAATCGAATCGGAAGTAGTCCAAAATATTTACATCGGGGAAGGGTAAACAAAAATTGCGGCTCGACATTACTCAAACTGTTTGATACTGTGGTAATGTTGAGACAATTAAACAAACGAAAATTGTGGAACACGACACATTTTGCCGGCGACATTTGGCAGCGAAAGAGTTAATGTACAACCTAGTCCCTCATATTGACGCCGCTGTAAAGGTCACTTTCTGAAACCATTGTGATAAATAGAGCATTTGCTCCATAGGAGCAAATGCTCTTTTTATCACAATGGTTTCGAAACTACACAATTCTAACATTTTCCTTTTCTCTAGTAAATGCTCCTTTTCAGTAGACATATTCAAAGAGGTAATATCTAAAAATAGCATATGAAGGAATGGGTTAATGTTTTAACCATAAACGGTAAAAGTTGGAGTTATTCCAATTAGGACGTTCTCATGACCCATATTTCATATGGTAATTAACATCGGAAAAATTATCATTAATTATTGTTATAATAGAAATCATTAAGTCTTAGACAATATTTATTGTAGGTGAATTACTTTCATGCTTGATCAGAATTCTAAAGAAAAAAACAACCTAATGTCTCTTTTAACCCTTTGCATGCTAAACAATTATCGTATGCCAAAAACATCATCTGCTGCCATTTCGAAAATGCGACACGAGTGTCAAATAGTTTGGATCCAGATGAGACACGGTGACAACGGATTACTCAATGAACTTTGCAGGATAGTAAAAAAAACACATGGTAATGAGTTTGCTAATTAGAACTCTGTGAGAGGGATCTTCTGATCTAAGAAAAGTTTAATTAAAAGAAAACATAATCATCATGTAATGGTTTGTACATGTAAAAATTTAAATTTATACACACTGATATTCGCTGGGTCCTATCAATTATGCCTAATCACCAGGCTGAAAGTTCATTGTACTTGGACTAATTTCGAAAGAATGTGGTCATATCTCCTGGAAGCGTCCCCGCGAGATGACAAGATGAATTCTAAGAGTTCTGTTGAGGTTTCAATGCGAATACACCATTTCTTGCGTGAGTTGTTTTAAGTGTGTGTTTTCTTTTCTTAATTGTTATTTTTTTCGATGAGGGGTGTATTTTATTTCTTCATAGTATTATTGCAGGATGATACAGATGACTGGCATAGTATTAGTACAGGCTGATACAGATGACTGACATAGTATTAGTACAGGCTGATACAGATGACTGACATAGTATAAGTACAGGCTGATACAGATGACTGACATAGTATTAGTACAGGCTGATACAGATGTCAGTACAGATAACTGACATAGTATTAGTACAGGCTGATACAGATGACTGACATAGTATTTTCAGACTGATACAGATGACTGACATAGTATTTTCAGACTGATACAGATGACTGACATAATATTGGTAGAGGCTGATACAGATGACTGACATAGTATTGGTGTAAGCTGATACAGATGACTGACATAGTATTAGTGCATGCTGGTACAGATGACTGACATAGTATTGGTACATGCTGATACAGATGACTGACATAGTATTGGTACAGGCTGATACAGATGACTGACATAGTATTAGTGCATGCTGGTACAGATGACTGACATAGTATTGGTACAGGCTAATACAGATGACTGGCATAGTATTAGTACAGGCTGATACAGATGACTGACATAGTATTAGTACAGGATGATACAGATGACTGACATAGTATTAGAGTGTAGCTCTTTTAGGCAGGTGGCTGCTTAATGCAGGGCTTATTTCATCCTGCATTAAGCTGCGACCTGTCTAAAAGACCAGAATTGGTACTAATTTAAATGTTTTGTTTAAAGAGCTCAACTTAACTGTAGTGTTGAAATTAGTTAGTGAACATTTAATTCACATTTTACATGTGCTCTATGATTGAAATGCATTTTTTCTTTGCAGCAAATCTTGGACACCCAAATAATAAAATGCACCCTCGTCCCCCCAAGAGTGCCCCGGGGCGCATGAAATCCCGGAAAGCACCTGTCATGAAGGAGATTGAAGAGTGGGTGGTGGGAGACAATGATATGGCGCGTGAAACTGTGCGCCACGCCAGTCAGCTGGCTGAAAACGTCACGGAAGAACGCCTACTACGAGCCAAACTGGTCGAGCTAGGTAAAGAGAGGTACAAGTTCTTACACAAGCACACATATGAAAAACAATCATTTATGGACAAACAGAGAAAGAAGTTTAACATGTTCAAGAAAAAGCGAGTAAACTCGGCCTTTTCAGAATTATCAAGACCAGCAGCCCAGTCAGCCGTAAGTACAAAGAGTGGCAGTGCTGTAAGTAGGGAAACGAACGTTGTTCACCAGATGCCGCAACAAAGATCGTTATCAGCTTTCGGAAGACCGAAGATGGTCCAGTTTCAGGCAAACAGATTGCAAAGCGGGTATATAAGTACAGGCACGGAAAATACTAGACCTCGTACAGTTCCAGCTAACGGAGCTTTCAATCGCGTCATGATTACAACAATACCGGAGGATTCTACTGCAATTAGTAATGTTACTAATATGACAAATGTAACGGACAATACCAGGGATTGGTCAAGACCTTCTACAGGCGTTACATCAAGCTTTGCTCGCTCTTTGTCATATGATCCTGCGAAAATGGCAAGAGAACGACGCTTCAATAAGTACGGAAGTAAGTTCCTAGGAATGACGCATGAGCCGAGATTCGCGGATCTCGAACAGTCACTTTCGCCGAATTATGTTTCAAATGTGAAACCGGACGTAAAACGAATTATAGACAAGATCGAATCTTTAAAACGGCCGACAAAAAGAACTGGAAGCAAAGAAGCCAAACGAGAACTGGAGATTAAGATCCGAGAATTCATGGCTGAAAATGGCATCGTGTTTTAGGATAACACCTTGTTAAGACCAGGATAATGCTACCTTATTTTTTTCTTTTGTGAGTGATCTTAATGCTAGAATCTGCTTCTTCGGCGGACCTGCTTTACCCCGCTGCAAATACATTATGTCTGCTCAATGTTTTGATATGGTGCAATTTTGACTACTTCCGATTCAATCAAGCTTTATAGAAACAGTTGATCGGGTGTCAAACAGCTTGGATCCGGAATGAGACGCCGAGTTATTCGGCATCTCATCTGGTTCCAAACTGTTTGCAAATGCGAGTCAGGTCGCTGATAGCGGAATAATGGTAGTCAACGAGGATATGATACTTCTGTCTCCAGTGTTGATGTTTCTTTCCTGTTCTGTCATCATTTTCACAGTGTTCAGATTGTCCGTTCGCTATTTTAGATAAACAGTAGAACCCCTCAAATGCAACCACTTAATGAATAAACATGGGTGTATTTAAAAGCATGCAGGTGGTTACTTAATGCAGTACAAAAGTAATGCTGAAAGCTCCTCTAGGAGCTTTGCGCATTACTTTTGTCAAGCATTAACCTACCACCTGCATATAGCACCCAGAATTATACCTATTTTAGGTGGTCTCATTAGCGGGGTTTTTACTGTACTGTTGATCTAAGATATCTCGAACTCGAGGTAAAAGTTCGGTCCTTCCAAAAGTTTAAATACAGACTTATTCTAAAATGTATCATTAAGCATATCTAGAAACACGTGTAACAGCTTAATGCAGGTCGAAAGTACTGCTGGAGTTTTCAGCATTACTTTAGACCTGCATTAAGCTGTTAAAATTGTAATTTGTGGTCCCTTTCAGTTCGAGATATCGAAGTTCAACTGTACGTCACGTGACTGGGAAATCGTCCCTGTAAATGAGTTTGTTCTATATATAGTACTACTACTCAGCAGAGATCGCGCGAAATAAGCCTACTTTTGGGTATTTTTCTCATTACCTCATAGGCTATTTTTAGATACAACCTCTTTGAATAAATCTACCCAAAAGGAGCATTAACTAGAGAAAAGGAAATTTAGAATTTGCTAGTTTGAAACCATTGTGATAAATAGAGCATTTGCTCCTATAGGAGCAAATGCTCTATTTATCACAATGGTTTCACAAAGTGACTTTTACAGAATCGTCAAAAGTCTTCAATATGAGGGAATGGGTTGACACTTTACCTCATTAATATTCATGTAAGAAATAATGATATCAGGATTACTAAGTTGATTGCTTTTTTATATTGGCATAAGAACAAAGGAATTATTGGACATAGCAGAAACTGCTGAATCAGATTAATACATTATTCGATAATTAGTCAGAACTTACCCTGATTAACCGGCTCCTACTGGAGCCGTCTGATCTGAGTCTATTCTGTTTGCAAAGACGCCAGAAGGCATCTATGTGGAGACGGGAGCTTAATGCAGGACTAAAGCTATGCGGAGTTCTCTGCATTGCGTTCTTTCTACAGCTACCTGTTTTTAAAGATACTCGTAGCCTATTTATTCGTTAAGTGTTCTAGAGTTTAACAGAGGTTCTATATTGTTTATTTGAACTGGTCCATACCGTATAATACTCGGTGATTTACAAACATCGTAGACCAAGACAAGTCGCCCCGGAAGTTACTCGACATGTTTGTGCTTTAGTCTAGACTGCAGACAAAGCAACGTGTCTTGGTGTTCATTGTTTGCCAAACCACCAATGGTACATATTCTCGTGTGGTAGTTAACCCCTGTCTGGCTTGCTAACCGCGATCTGACTCGCATTTGCAAACAGTTTGGGATCAGATTAACTCAGCCTCTCATCAGAATCCAAGCTGTTTGACAGTTGGTGTATAGTTTCGTACAAACGCTTAATCCTTTCCTCCATAAATACGCATTTCTATGCCTCTATAAAAGCCACTTCTTGAAACCATTGTGAAAAATAGAGCATTTGCTCCTATAGGAGCAAATGCTCTATTTTTACAATGGTTTCAAACTACAAAATTCTAAAATTTTCATTTTCTCTAGTTTATGCTCCTTTTCGGTAGATTTATTCGAAGAGGATGGGGTCTAAAAATAGCCTATGAGGGAAATGGTTAAACGAACCATTGTAATATAGCAGAGTCTCGCAAAAGCGATCACTTGATTTATTAACCCTTCGCTTGCTATTCACGTCAATATACCTACCTGTAAATAGTGAAGACCCAGATGAGACAGCTCCTGCAGGAGCTGTCTCATCTGGGTCTGCACTATTTACAAGTTGATTGTGCATCCAATGCACCCCACAGCAGTGATTGCACAGTGAAATACTTGTACACAGTGAAGATATATGTAGTTATACAATAGGGCATGGGTAAAGAAGGAGAAATATATTTTAAAATTCAGCAAGAGAAGGGTTAATAAAGGCATCTTTAACCCTTTACTCCATAAATAACCATGTAAGAAATAATGACATCATCAATATTATTTAGATTCATTGTTATACATGTAATAGAACGTTGACACAGAATTCTTGTAACAATGACAGAAATTGTAGAAGCGTGTGTCTAGATTGTATCATAAGCAAACAGAGTAGACCCTGATAAAACGGCTCCTACAGGGCCGTCTAATCTGGGTCTTCTCTGTTTGCAAAGACTTAGAAAGGGTTAAAAGCAGATAGTTGATTAATGCAAGACAAGAGTAACGCTTATTGTAGGAGCTTTCTCCGTAGCATTTGTCCTGCATTGGGCTGCAACCTGTTTTAGAAATTCAGAGTTAGATCTCTTTTAAATGGTCGTGTGAGAGAGATTATGCTGTAATATGAATAGCAGCAAATCTGAGTTTAGTCAGGCATATTCTTTTGACAGCAGAACAGGGGTCAATACCGGTAAGAACTACAGTAAAACCCCTCTATATCACACGTTAAAGCTAGTTTAAATATCGGTCTTGGAGACAGGTGGCATCTTAATGCAGGGTGAAATTCATACAGAAAGCTCCTAGTCCTAGAGGAGCTTTCTGCATGACTTTCACCCTGCATTAAGCAGCTACCTGACTAAAAGTATCTAAATTCTTCTCTACTCGAATTCCGGTTTAGAGGGGTTTGACTGTATAAGATAGTGCTGGTTATACATGAGGTGTTCTAGTTTCTTCCATGATTAACCCATTCCCGCATATTGATGCCTTTTAACGCTTTTGTAAAGTCACTTTGTGAAACCATTGTGATAAATAGAGCATTTGCTCCACAGGAGCAAATGCTCTATTTATCACAATGGTTTCAAAACTGCACAAATTCTGAAAATTTTCTTTTCTCTAGTAAATGTTCCTTTTTGGTAGATTTAATGAAAGAGGTTGGGTCTAAAAATAGCCTATGCGGGAATGGTTTAAGAGTATTTTTAACGTGTTATGGATATATTTCAATAAATAAATATTTCTGTTATAGTTTTGTTTTTTCTTTGAAATAATATTGTATGATACAGTCAAGGATAAATACGCAAAAAAGCAATTCATACATGCTCAAAATATAACATAAGTTTGATTCGTTTATTTCAATAAATTCCAGAAAGTCATTGACAAATGTGGATACAGGTAAAATTAATGTACATACATATATAATATATATCCATCAATGTTATGTTTCTATTGACTATTAAACAGTAGAAAGTATAGATGATGATGGAGTCATTGTTCACCTTTAGTCATACCCCTCTGTATATAAGGGTTGTGAGATATGGACAAGAAAATGCAAGAGTGGACAATATAGTGAAAGGCTTAAGTAATCCAGCTTAAATTGAAGATAACAAGAGTAAACGAAAAGACAAGGTGAATAACATATGTTCTACATGCAAAAGTTGTCACGTTCGTGAATTCCAGCAAATATTAAATGCATGTGTGTTAAAAACATATAAAATACAACAATAAATTTGGGTTGTAGTGTCAAATGCGAAACTCTGTATGTAGAATATTGAATAATGTCAATAACGGGACTGTGGAAGAAATCTCGTCGAAAACTTCTTACAAAGATACTGGTATACAGACCTGTACAGTAGAACCTGCCTTAAGCTATCATTCATTTATTGAACACGAGAGTCTTAAAACGCAGGTGGTTGTTTAATACAGGTCAAAAGTAATGCAGAAAGCTCCTGTAGGAGCTTCTTGCATTACTTTTGAACTGCATTAAGCTACCACCTGCATTACAGACCCTTAATTAGACCTCTTTCTTGTGGCTGCTTAAGGCAGGTTATAAGGTACACTACTAAACACGACAGTCTCCCAATATTGATGTACCATTAATCATATACGCCTGTATCTGGAATTAACTCTATGTCGAATGAAATGGCTAACTTTGTCAATAAATGGCCGTTTGGACACGGATCTAGTACCGACTAATTTATGTACATGTATACCGTATTCACGGCTGATACACGTGATTTATATGAGATTGATAGGAGATATTAACCCTTGCCCTGGCTGCTATAAGTAATGTCTGCTCCAAGCTTGATCTCGGGCAATTTTGACTGATTTCTATTCGATAACAGAGAAGCTATTGGTCGCGTGTAAAATAGCTAGTATCCGGATGAGACGCCGAGTTACTCGGCGTCTCACCTGGATTTAAGCTGTTTAAAATGCCAGGCAAGTCGCTTAACGGGACAACATTCAAGTATGAAGATCACTCGTTATATCTTGACAAGTTAGTTATTTGCCAATGATGATATCGATATATAGATATGTTGAACTAGAGCATGCGAAACACCAAACCACGACAAGATAAGAGGTTCGAGTCCAACATAGCCAACTGTCCGTCCAGGACAATACGGAACAGTGTCAGTTTCAAATAATTAGTTTGTACAGTAAACCCCCTCTAAACCGAAAATTAGGGGGGAATATATACCTTTAGAGAAGTGGCTGCTTAATGCAGTGTGAAAGTCGTGCCAAAAGTCCATAGAGGAACTTCCTGCATGACTTCAACCCAGCATTAATCTGCCATCTGTCTCCAAGGCCGATATTTATACTAAATTAAGCGCCACGTTTAGAGTTTGGCGGATTTAGATCGGTTTTACTGTACATTTATTTAGAAATTTAACGACCATTCATTATTGAGTAAAACCAGAAATATATTGTCTGGTGGCACCAGGTCACGAAGTTATTTAAATATTTTCTTGAGTCTGCCTGATTAGATACCGGTACTTTAGGGCTCCTATAGGAGCTTTCTGCATTACGATTTCCCTGAATTAAGCAGCCGTCTGCTTTTTAAGACTCCTATGACTGACTGGTCACTTAGAACAGGTTCTGCTGAAAACAATTAATTCAATCTTAATTTGAGTGGATGCAAAACAACGATACAGAATGTAAAACAATGATAAGTAAAGAAAATATGTCATATTGACTTGACATGATTTCTGTATCAATGCCGGTCTATAAGACTGGTGTCAGCTTAACTCAGGATGAAAGTCACACAGAAAGACACCAATGAGCTTTCTGTCTTACCTTTACCATGTATTAAGTAGCCATCTTCCTAAAAATGCCTAAAGTCTCCATTCCAAAAGGCCTAATTTAGAGGGGTTTTGCTACATTCTGCAGTAGAACCTGTCTTAAGCGACCATTAAAAAGAGGTCTAACTATGGGTATATAAGGCAGGTGGTAGCTTAATGCAGGTCAACAGTAATGCAGAAAGCTCACATAGGGTTGTTCTGCATTACTTTTGCCCTGCATTAAGCAACCATCTGTTTTAACACTACATTGTTCAATAAATGAATGACCACTTAGGCCAGGTTCCATTGTAAATACGAAGAAGAATAAACCAACTTATAGAATGAAACCATTGTCCATGCTTATAAAGCTTTTAGTTGAGTCTGAGTTTCGTTCTCAAGCTTTTGATTGGTCAGATTTGAGTTCTCAAGCTTTTGATTGGTCAGATTTGAGCCAAAGGCTCAAATCTGACCAATCAAAAACTTGAGAACGAACTCAGACTCAACTAAAAGTTTTATAAGCATGGACCCATAAAGCATACCGACTGGAAGATTAAAGTGCTGGTCGACGATTGCACATTCTTCTTAAATGTTTACATATCTTAGTCATGGCTCGACTTCAAATATTAAAGATAAAATGACAAATTCATTCGTAATAAGTCTGATCATAATACAGATTATGAGCGTTAAGATTACTGTTCGACATACTGGATTATACATATCTAAATACTCCCGCTCAACCCTTTACTTGATAGAGATGACTTTTAAGGCGTTTGCAAAACGAGTAGACCCAGATCGGACAGCTCCTGGAGCCGTCTGATCAGGGTCTGCTCTGTTTGCTTATGGAATAATATACATAAAGATATAACTCTACAGTTTCTGCTTTGGCCACGCATTCCTGTGTTCATACGGTATTATGAAACAAACTTGGAAGGGGGGGGGGCTTGTTAACCCTTTCCCTGTTCTCCAAATTTCAGTACCTACTAAATATTCATGGACAAACTAATTACAGTAAAAACCCTCTAATGCGACCAGCAAAAAGGGGCATGATTCACAGTGGCAAAGGCAGGTGGTAGCTTAATGCAGGACGAAAGTTCTGCAGAAAGCTCCTATAGGAACTTTCTGCATAACTTTCATCCTGCATTAAACAACCACCTGCTTATGAATACAGCCATTTTTTATCATTAAGTGGTCGCATTAGAGGGGGGTTTACTGTATAATGAAATATGGAAGGTGGATTATTATAACCATTTTAGAAAGTAAAGAAACCGATTTATCAAACTCCATTAGCAAACAGAGCAGACCCTGATTAGACGGCTCCTATAAGAGCCGTCTGATCTGGGTCTTCTCTGTTTGCAAATGCGTTAAAAAGCATTTATGTGGAGGAAAGGGTTAATATTCGCAGTGTAGTTATTTGAAACATGAATATTCACGCAATGAAATTGCCTACAATATTCGCATTATATATGCCAGGAAGATAACCTCGTTTTGTAAAGTTTGGTCATATTATTTTATTTTATTCGTCGTTGTTTTATCCATGCCGACTTCCTATAACATTTATTTATAATAAATGAACCCAGCTGGGTTGAGTCTATCGCAACTTAGCCCCTATCTTGCCAACCGCGACCTGATTGAAACATTGGATCCGGATGAGACATCGAGTAACTCGGCGTCTTATCATGATCCAACTATAAACCAGACGATCAAATTAGTATCAATGCCGTTCTGTCAGATAGATGACAGCTTAAGGCAGGGTAAAACTCTTGTAGAAAGCTCACAGGGGAGTTTTTTTCATGAATTTCTCTCTGCATTAAGCTGCTATCTGCCATAAAGATCAAAGTTCATCTTAACTAAAATTCCGAGTTTAATTTATTATTATTATTATTATTATTATTATTATTATTATTATTATTATATACCATATTTATATAGCACTTTGTTCATACATTATAATACGTTCAAAAGTGCTTTACAATTATAAAAAAAAACACACAAGAAAACACACAAATAAGAGTAACAAGTAAAATAAGGAGGTTATAAGAACCTACAGTTTACAACATGAGAATGTTAAAGGTGCCTCAAATCAAAGTATTATACAATTATTAAGACAGACATAATTACAAGTAAAATGGGCATCTCCGCAGTTATCTAAAAATTAAAACTCTATCCAGTTAAGAAATAACACTGATATTTTATATATATTAAAAAACAACAACACTCATTGTCCATTTATCACAGAAATTTACAATAGACTCGGTACATGTATCTGTTGCTCGTAATCAAAGAGGTCTGATACATTGTATAAAGTCGTTTATCCAGGGAGATAAGTCTGTACAGTGGTTGTATTTCTTTTACATTGTAGAAACTTCAAGAAATCACAGCAGTGCTCGGTATTGCGGTAACTCGTTACCTAACAGAAACGCATTTTAAAAGCCTTTTGCAAGCATAGTATACCCATGTCAGACAGTTCCTGTAGGGACCGTCTGGTCAGGATCTGCTCTGTTTGCTTACGAAATAAAATGGATCTGATTTTACAATTTCTGATATAGTAAAATTACCTTTATTCATAAAGCAATTATAAACTTCCAGCTAATTAATATGCATATATTCTGTAACGCGTCTCCGCTATAGTGTAGACAGTTTAGGCAACCACAGTAGTGCTCGACATTGCGGTTAAGAAAAAGAGAGAGTGTGTATCTGTAAGAAGTATTAGCAAAAGCCGCCTTAATGTGAATTCCTATCAAAACCGACTAAGCTTTCATTGACATGAAACATGGAGAGAGAAAATTAGTGTATCTTTGATAAGTAAATGTAGACTGAAGATGAAGATGACTTCTATGTATGATAATGTTGAACGACAAATTGTATACAGCATTTAAAACCCTTCTATACCGGAATTCTAGTAGAGAAAAAATACTTTCAGACAGGTGGCTGCTTAAGGCACGAGGTTAACCTTCATTATTGCACACAAGAATGTGCGATCATTTCGTGCTATCCTAATAGTAGCGAATACAGTAAACCCCCTCTAAACCGGGCGTTAAAAATTAGTATCAGAGCAAGTCTTTCAGACAGGTGGCAACTTAATGCAGGTTGAAAGGCATGCAGAAAGCTCCCGTCTGTATGACTTTCATTCTGCATTAAGCAGTCACCTTCCTAAAAAAGACCAAAGTTGTTCTTTATCCAAATTCCGGTTTAGAGAGAATTTTACCATCGTACATTAGAACCTACGATGTTTTGGTTGTACGATCTTTAGTAAGATGGGCCGAGTTTCTAGTCGTACGTAGGACTTTGTATCAGTAAGAACACCATCAGTCACAACATAAGCAGGTATCTGTTACACGGAACTTAGTCCCTTGAAAGTCGAAAATTTAAAAGTGGAATGTTCCAGTGGTAAAGTGCTCGACTATCAGTGCGGAGGTTCGGGGTTCAAATTCCGGTTCCTCCCGGAAATTTCAGAGACGCTTTTCCATGTCTCCCACCCGCACATCCTCTCCACCCAGGGGGTTAAAAGGGGTACATGTGAGGGTCACTCGCCGGTACTGCGGCTGCATGATTGCGCCATATGTTAGCAGTGCTCAATATTGTAGGCCAATGACTCAATGACCAGGGGAGTAAATTCACAGTCGGATGAGCGGTCTTTCGGACTGAAAGTAGACTATAACTAGGTACTTTACTTTTTTTGGTCCAACTTTGTTTTACGATAGAGCCCATTCAGTATGAAATGATACAATTTGCCTGCAGATTGTGAATGACCAACAGAGGTCTGTAAAAAAAATCAGCAAATCAGAAATTGAGCAGACATTATTTTTTTGAGGATGAAACGGTTTGGTTTAACCCTTTCCCTGTTCTATGAATATTCCAAAAATCAATACCTACCTATTCATGGACATAATAGTTATAATGAAATATGGACGGTGGGACAATGTAGCCATTTCAGAAAGTAAAGATACATATCTATCAAATTCCATTAGCAAACAGAACAGACCCTGATCAGGCGGCTCCTATAGGAGCCGTCTGGTCTGGGGCTACTCTGTTTGCAAATGCGTTAAAACACGTTTATATGCGGGAAACGGTTATGAGTTACATATAAAGATAGACTGAAATACTACAGTGTACTTCAAACATGTTGAATAAGGTTATGTCCGTACTATCTTAGTTTCATTTCATTCATTTTCCTACCTCATAATGTCTGGCTCTGCACAAATGTCTGTGAAACAAATTAAAAGCAAATATTTATGAAACAGGTCGCTTTAATCGTGACCTTTAAAGAACAACGAGTGGATATGCTTGCCAAAGTTTTGTCACCAAAATGGATTAAAAGATTATCGCTTTCTCGCAGGTTCATAAGTTTACATCCGAGTGTTTTAAATCTTTTGTCGATTAATCCATTTAATATCATGTCAAGTTAGAGTGTGTTTTAAATATGAAGGGTTCGGTTATAGACATAACATGTAACACCAAACACACAGAACTAGCGCAGCTTTGGATTCTGGTGCCAGTGTATTCTAGACATAAAATGGACAGCGTAAAAGCTATCAATACATCTAGACGCCCATTGTGCGAAATGTCACTTGAACAGAACTGTACAAATCCAACCATATTTGTTTTCGGATATACGACGGAATAACGACACAAAACAGACAGAAGGTATATAGTTGTTTTAAAACCTCCAGATAATTCTAGTATTTCGTCAATGTATTGGAAGTTCTTTGTGTAACATATAAACTGCATTAGCATGTCAAACATAAGCATGGATAGAAAAGTTTTATCCAAAAGTGCACCTTCTGTAGGAAGACAGGGGACAAAAGACAAGACCAGGAAAATTACAACACTGAGAGAAATAAACACCTGGATAGTAAAAGGTGACAATAATGCTGCAAAGGGCAGTAGAAACGTGGGTATGCTCACTGAAAACGTTACAGAGCAAAGACTTCTATACACCCGACAGTTGGAGCTGGGTCGAGAAAGGTACAAATTTCTAGCCTCCCATTCCTACGAAAAACAGAAATTTGTCGAACATCAGAACCGCAAGAATAAGAGCATGAAGAAGATAATGCAGAACGCGAGACGGATCATAGAAACGAGTCACACAAAACAGGAAACGCCAAGGCGTACAATCACAGTACACATTCCGCAAATGGAAGAGACGGACGCGAAAGAGAAACCAGTAACAGAGGAGTCAGCACCGAAAGTGGAGACAAGGCCTGTATCAAGACTGGGTTCAATGTCTGGTTCAAGACCTGGCTTAAAACACTCAAAGGCTCAAGAAGAGAAACCTTCTATGAATGAAGGTAGTGAAAAGAAAACCGTACATTTTCCGAAGCCTGTCCGTAGTGGTAAGAAGCCTGTTATATCAGGTCGTTCTCTATATATAGATTTGAGCAACACGGCACATAGTGTGATAAAACCAACGGAAGTCGAGAAAAAGGTAGAGCGACTTCCGTCTTTGTCATCAAAGCAAACACATAGACCCATTGTATTTAATTCGAGAATAGATTCGGCAGCGTCGAGAAGGTCTCGGAAGAGTAGTGCAAATAGCAAATCAAAACCAACGTCCATTGCAGTAGACACAGTCGACTCTGCTCAACCGGAAGTTCCGGGGGAAAAAGTTTCAAAATGGAGGTTGAGATCAAGGGATAAAATTCCACAATTCGGACAAAAATTTAATTCCTCTGTGGGAGACCCACGATATGTGGCTTTAACAAACACGCTGGTTCCCTGTGATGATCTGGGAAAGCCAGTAGTAAGTGTTGAGGATATTATAGCCAAGAAGGCAATTCTTAGAGGAGAATCTAAATGTGAGCAGAAGTCTCGTGCCAAGCAACTTCACGCGAGATTTATCGCCTACCTCCTAGAACAGGAATTGAGAAGATAGGCAAATGTAAGGATGCATAAAATACATGTGACCTGATCGCTTGTCATGGCGATTATTTGCCAGTTTTGGAATGGGTCTGATAAAGATGAATAATGGGGAAATTGTGTCGTTTTATATTATCTTTCATTATCAAATGAATACTTTGTCATAATCTTTTCAAGATCCAGAAGTCACGGATAGATTATGCTTAACCTCTCTACTCCAGACACTCGAATAAGTATCAAAGTCATTCTTTCGGACAGGACTGGTGGTAGCATAATGCTGTTTGAAAGTCATGCAGAAAACTCCCAAAGGAGCTTTCTGCATGACGTTCGTCCTGTTATAAGCAACCTTGAGGTGAAAGTCATGTATTGGGTAGCCAGTGGCATCAACGGCCAAGTCGTTATAGTCTAGGACTGACAATTGCTGTTGGCATTTTGGATTTTTCATATAAGGAAGCCTTCCGGTTGACTTAGGGTAGGTCGGTGGTTCTATCCGGGTGTTCTTCTGTGCCACGAAACAATGCAATTGTTCCTTTCACAGAAAACCCTCTGGTAGTCTTCATCCGCCTGTAATTAGCATGGCGTCGCAATGTGACGGAAATACTGTTAAAGGGACGTAAAACCTCAACACGAACAAATACAAAGCAGTAAGCAATCATTTGTCTACAAATTTAACTGCACAATGTTTGTGTTAGTACACAAATGAGCTGTTGCGTCAGAGCAATTAACTCTTTTGCCGCTAAATAATGTTTCTTCAAGTTCTTCTCTAAAACGTTAGAGTATTTAGGTAAAACGTTAGTGCTATATCGAACAGTTTGGGTCATGAGGATCTGGATCCAAACTGTTTGCAAAAGTAATCACAGATTCGTCCGATCAGCAAGTTCTATATGTAGGTTTCTGGCGACTTCGACAGTGAAAGACTCAAACTGGCGTAGAATTATTTACAAGTGCTTTGAGTATAAAATACATGTACATGTAGGCCTATGTCCTTTTAAAAGGGGATTTTGCTTCTTAGCAAAGTTTATACCTATTGTTGTCATATTCATTTGTTTGTAATCTGATTTGTTCTAAATACACACCATTTTCGACACACTATTTTAATGAAATGTGTATTTCATTTTCTATCCAGTATTCCCCATGTTAGCCATTTTCCCTCATAAAGATGCCTTTTAACTCATAAGCAAACAGGGTAGATCGTGATCAGACAGCTCTTGTATGTGCCGACTGATCAGGCTCGTCTCCATTTGTTTATGGTATAATATAGGTCTAATTCGACAGTTTGTGTCAGGGCGTAAACTCCCCTTATTCATATGTCAGTATAAAAAAATAGTTAATATTTATGGCGTCGTTATTTCTTACATGAATATTCATGGAGTTAAGGGTCAGATCGTGTCAGATATGGGTCCATGCTTATAAAACGTTTAGTTGAGTCTGAGATCGTTCTCAAGTTTTTGATTGGTCAGATTTGAGCCAGAGGCTCAAATCTGACCAATCAAAAGCTTGAGAACTCAAATCTGACCAATCAAAAGCTTGAGAACTCAAATCTGACCAATCAAAAGCCTGAGAACGAAACTCAGACTCAACTAAAAGCTTTATAAGCATGGACCATGATCTTTTCAATAGCGCGAAGCTGCACAATGAAACTAAAAATCTTATGAGATTTATATACAAGAGCACGGCATCATAAAGATGACGTCTGGTCAAGTTCAACAATATGTGACACCTGCCAACTTCGGTAAGATATCAAATGACAAACAGTGCTGATCCAAATCAATGGGTCCGGCGAGAATTAAATTGTTTAGTTTTACATGGGAATATAATGTTAAGTTTTAGGTATGAAACGTATGTAGAAAAAAAATAATACATGTAAAACTATTTTTGTTATTTCTCCATCATGCCAAATATTGCTGCCTCTCATTATTGACCCTTCCCCTATTTATTCTAAATTTCGATACCTACTGAATATTGGACAAATATTTGTAATGAAATGTGGAACATTCTGGCCATTTTAGTAAAGAAACAGATCTTTCAAATTCCACTAGCAAACAGAGCAGATCATGATCAGACGGCTCCTCTAGGAGCCGTCTGATCTGGGTCTACTCTGTTTGCAAATGCGTCAAAATATGTTGTTTATATGAGGGAAAGGGTTAACCCTCTCCTCCATAAATTCCGTGAATATTCCAGTAAGATATAATGATACATTGAATACAAATAAGATGCACTCTTCTACTGGCATTAGAACACAGAAAGTTGGGGTCATTGCAGAATCTATAGAATTATATCTTTATTGTTTCATCAGCAAACAGAGCAGATCCTGATCAGACGGTTCCTATAGGAGCCGTCTGATCTAGGTCTACTCTGTTTGCAAAGCGTAGAAAGGCGTGTTTATGGAGTAAAGCGTTAAAACCGCTTTATCTGAATTTATTCAAATTCGTTGCAGCAAGATAGTGTTTTGTGGAGAAATTACAAATTTGATTCAGTAGAACCTGTCTTAAGCGACAATTCTATTATTGAACATGTGGGTCTTTAAAGGCAGGTGGATGCTTTAATGCAGAATAAAATAAATGCAGAAAGCTCCAATGGGAGCTTTCTGCATTTCTTTCGATCTGTATAAATCTATCTCCTGTCCTAAGGCCAATATTTCGAATTCTTTTTAATTTCCCTCAAATTGACGACTTTTGACGACTCTGTAAAAGTCACTTTGTGAAACCATTGTGCTAAATAGAGCATTTGCTCCTATAGGAGCAAATGCTCTATTCATCACAATGGTTTCAACCTACAAAATTATAAAAAAAAATCCTTTTCTCTAGTTAATGCTCCTTTTCTGTAGATTTATTAAAATAGGTTGTATCTAAAAATAGCCTATGATGTAATGGGTTAAGACAGGTTCTACTGTAGATCAGCACATGCCTAATTTACAGTCCTGTAAATGTAAACCAATATTATAGACCCAGATCGGTAACTCGGTGTATATTGTTGGGCTGTTGTCTTACACTCTGCTCGATAGTTAAAAAATTGAAAAACAATTTTTAAAAAATGGGAAAATAAAACTGTTAGCATTTAATGGATCCATACATCTTTTTTTTTCAAAGATATACGGTACATCTATGTATATTCCTTTCGCCATTTATTCCTGAAATATGAAAAACACTCATGTTTGGTTCTTCTTGGTTTTAATACATCAATTTGTTCTTGGTTTGATATTTAAGAATACATATATGTTTGATTTGTTCCCAGCTTCTACTGTTCTGGTAGAAATTTAGAAACTAGCAAATATGCTTGAGAATATTCTTGAGTTCATTCTCAATCACATGTATCTAATTGGTCAGATTTTTAGCAAGCTCAAAATCTGACCAATAAGGTAGTTAACAATGATCTCAGACTAAAGCAAAACATTTCATAGAGCCTAGGGACCTGGTTTGTTATTAACCCGGCTGTAAAGATTTTAATCATTTTAATCCTCATCTTCTAAGTGTACTTGCCCAGTTATGCGTCGTGAATTAGTCTAATCTTCATTTGAATGGGTGTTTCTGCAAGTAGTTGAAAAGTAATTTATGCAGCAAATAGTACAGACCATAATCAGAGGGAGCTTTCTGATCTGGATCTATACTATGTTACCTATGTTCCTTTTAGGGCACTACGCCGCACTATAGGTTAACCCACACCACAATAATATTCTGTATCCGCGTGAACGAATCATATCTAGCCACTCTATAACGGACTTCGGAGTTTGTTACCAGCAGGGAAGATGCGGGAGAGCCACCGTGTGAAATCTTGATCGGGTCTACACCAGGGCCGTACCCAGAATTGTTTTGCTGGGGGGGCCGAGTTGGGGTGGGCACGGGAGGGGTGTCCCCTCGCGGTAGTCAATTTTTTTTGGTATGTCGCATTGAATGGTGCAATTTCCTGCTATCTGAATCACTCTATCAAGATATAATTTTATGTTATATTATAGGAAATCGGCTCCTTTTTACACCTGGATTTCAGTGTATAGACTTAAAGCATGATCACCAATGTTTAATTGCAGGGGCTTTGTATAATTATATTAACACCAAAAGTTGTGATCAAGGCTAAAGTTTGTTTTGCCATTGACAGACACACATATGAACAAGATTAAAGTTTTTTTGCCATTAGTAGACAGACAGACATTTGATTATGCTTATTTTTTTTTGCCATGGACAGACTCTGCATTATTCATCTCAGAACTAGCATCCGCATATGTCTTTATTCTAAATGTGAAAAGAACCCTGATCAAAACTACAAACATCAAATGTTACAGTTTACCAAGAGGGTCATGATGGCTCTTATTCGCTCACCTGGTTATAACAGATTTATGTATACAATGAAAAAGACATTCCAGTATATCTTATTTTACAATAATACTTTGGCTGATTTTATAGCCCTTATTCGGGTATATTCCCAATGGCAAAAGGTGTGTTTTGCACCCATTTTTGGGAGGAAATTTCCCAATCTCAAGTTACAAAACAAATCCATGAAAAAACGTTATGAAACCTCGATTTATTCAGTACAATCAGCCTGGGGACGAAGATCATTTTTACTTTTTTATCATTCAAAATGTTCAGAGTTATTTTTAGGTTTCGGACTACTTTCCGAAACCTATTAGTAATGCATGCCTATGGCATGCTTCAAGCAAATTTATAAAGAAAATCATATCCCATAATGCGCAATCAGACCACTGTTATATTATGAAATATGGATTTATGCTTACAATATATTTTCATTACTAGTTACTGATCAATGTCAGTAAAACGCTTATCGGTGCATACTGCTTTTTGTAGCTATGCTATAGCGTCTTGATACGTCATTCCCATCGTCTTAATTTTACGACAATGTTTCCTCGCTTAATTAATATACGTGCCGCATGTGGTATGTGTGGAAACGCAGCAACGACTGGTTCCTAAACAATTTATTTGCTAAACTCCAGTTTAGCGAAAACTGGAACCAACTCGTGATTACGTAATTCGGGTGTTCTCCGCGGGGGTACCCCTGATTGGTCTATACCAAAATAGGCCAAGCGTGGATCACAGCATGACAGCAAGCTAAAGGTGGTCTGTCTGTGTAGAGAACTAAAAGATAATCTCCCCGGGGAAAGAAAATATCAGTCACTAAAAAATTTCCTTGGTAAAATTTCAAATCGGTAGATCTAGCTGAAAACTAAAAAGGGGCCCATTAACAAAAATGGTATCTTGGCAGTCAGCTGGGGGGGCCCGGGCCCCCGAGCCCCCCACCTGGGTACGGGCCTGTACACTGTTTGTCGAGTGGAATTATTAGAAACAACATGCAGTTGTTAGTGTGAAACAATGTATACACTATATTTTCAATGTTGCGGTTGGTCTGGATCTAATCAACTAGATTCTGCCGAAGACACTTGAAGTTCCTCGTTCACCGCCAAGCAAACAATGGAATAACAACATTTATCACACAATCTGCTGTGCAGCAGTGCAAAAACAGAGTGCCGTAAAACGCAGAAATGCGTGAATCCGGCTGTATACTATACTGTAAACAATGGCCGAAACAGCCGTCAGATATAGCCTTTTTCACTTTTTATGACGCCCTTTAAAGGTTATGTGATAAAAGGAATCTTACATTTGTGTTCAATACAAATTGTTTAATGAAATTCGTTTACTATAATAAACATTACACTCGGTTAAGCTCGTGTCATATTATTATAATAAACTCGTTTCATAAAAACAATTTGTAATGAACACTCATGCACAAGATCCTCTATACTCTGTATCTAATATACATGTAGTAGAATTTCTCTACTCTATAGCAGCCAATTCATTAACATTTTGTCGCATGCAAACTTTGTCGTCTACTACTAAAATATTTTATTCATTCGTTTCATTTTTGTTTTAAAAAACAGTCACGGTAACAAATATATTAGATACTGATGAGACACCGAGTTATTCGGCGTCTCATCTGGGTCCAAACTGTTTGCATAGGTAATTACAGATGCGACATTGGCAAAAAAGACTTAATAAGCTAAAATTCTTTACCCGGACAGGAATTGTCCCGGTGTCCTTTAAGACCCGCCGTATTTATAAAACCCACACACCACGTTAAAACTTACATTAATCATTTTTGTAGACGACAAAGTCAATCTTTAACCTTTTCCCTGTTCTATATTATTCCAAATTTCGATACCGACTGTATATTCATACACAAAATAGCTATAATGAAATGTGGAAGGTGAAACATTGTAGCCATTTTAGAAACTAAAGAAACATATCTATCAAATTACATTAATTAGCAAACAGAGCATACCCTGATCAGACGTCTCTCAGATTAACCACGCTTTAGCGATAGGATGTGTGTTAACCCATTCCATTATATTCACGTCTTTTGACGCCTCCGTAGAAGTCAGTTTTTGAAACCATTGTGATAAATAGAGCAGTTGCTCCATAGGAGCAAATGCTCTATTTATCACAACGGTTTCGAAACTACACAGTTCCATTTTCCCCGTTGTCTACTAGTAAATGCTCTTTTTCAGATTTATTAAAATGTGATTGGTCTAAAATAACCCACGAGGGAATGGATTAAGGGGTTTGAAAAACATGTCTACAAGTACCCCCTTGGTACCCAGTGTCCCTTAACCCATTCCCTCATATAGACGCCTTTTTGGCGCCTCTGTAAAAGTCACTTTCTAAAATCATTGTGATAAATAGAGCATTTGCTCCATATGAGCAAATGCTCTATTTATCACAATGGTTTCAACACTACACAAATCTAAAAAAAACACAACCCTTTCCTCTTGTTAATGCTCCTTTTTGATAGACGTATTCAAAGAGGTTGGATCTAAAAATAGCCTATGATGTAATGGGTTAAGACCTGATCATAGGACTCCTCTCCACTTGTTTGTTGAACCCGCAGATGCCAGTGGCTTATACCAGTAAATAGTTTGTTAGCTGTTTCCCCTGAACATGGAATATAAAGGGTTCCAAAATCATATCTGGACGGGGCTTTCCCTGAAATTATATGGGAATTAATGTATCAATCAAAACTAAAACATCTCTGAAATGGTAGATTTTGAACCTAATTTAAAGATTGTAGACTCTGATCAGATGACTGGTTTAGACGCGACGGCTATAGTCTTAGTGAGTATTGTTTACAATAAAAATGCCAAATCAATAATATAATTCAGTTCTATTCATTTCCTAGAAATCTGAACTATATCATCTGCTGCCAAAGTATCGACCTCAGTGCAGCTTGGTCTCTTACTCAGAAACGAAATCAGTCCATCAAATATTCCATTAAGCGAAACAATAGAAAAGGGGATATTTGACAAATAGTGGAGACTAGTATCATGATGCTCATTCATTGTCTGGCCTGTTAGCTCATTAAATTTACATGTACTAAACTTCACATAAGAATACAGATTTCGTGCAGAAATATCCCTAGAAATAATATTAAATTAGATTGGCTTAATATCAGTAAAGCGATCCGTAGTGTAAATTTAAAAACGTCCAGTAAAACTCGCAAAAAACTGACAGTGGTTCAATGTTCATCACATTACCACCACCCATCCCACCCCCAATCCACCCCACCCCATCTCCGCCCAGTGTGATGTTTTAGATACAAATGTGAGACTGGTACACCATATGTGAGACTGGTACACAATATGTGAGACTGGTACACCATATGTACGGCGCACAGCGTAGGACCTCTCTATAGCTACCAACACATGAATAAACGACAACGTTGTTAACACTTTACCTGTTAGTCACGCCTTGTAACCCTTTACTTCATATATATTCATGACAGAAATAATGACATCATGAATAATAATCACATTATTTTTGTTATTATGAATTTATGACACATTAACACAGGAATGTCTGACCATGGCAGAAACTGTAGTGTCACATCTATGTTATCTCATAAGCAAACAGAGCAGACCCAGATCAGACGGCTCCTGTAGGAGCCGTCTGATCTGGGTCATCTCTGTTTTCGAAGGAGTAGAAAGGCTCATTTATAGAGTAAAGGGTTAACATATATGCAAACAAAATAGAACCAGACCAGACCGCCTTTATGCGCTGTCTGGTCAGGATATACACTGTTTGCTTATCAAATAATAAAGATCTGATTCTACAGTTTCTGAAATGGCAACAAAAACCTTGGTCGTTGATCATCATAAAAAATCAGAACATTCAGAATATTCAACGGGTCATGAATTCTTGTAAAGTATTCATGAAGTACAGTAAAACCCCTCTAATGCGACCACCAAAACTGGGCATGATTCTGGATGGCAGAGGCAGGTGGCTGCTTAATGCAGGACGAACGTTATGCAGAAAGCTCCTGTGGGAGCTTTCTGCATAACTTTCGTCCTGCATTAAGCAGTCATCTGCTTACAAAAGCAGAAATGTTTATTCATTAAGTGGTCGCATTAGAGGGGTTCTACTGTAATATGTTAAAGGTGTGTCTGCTTTGTGCAGAATGGAAGTCATACAGGAAAACCCTAGCTGCATAACGTTCATCCTGCATTAATAAAAAAAATAAAGTACCTAGGTATAGTCTACTTTTAGTCCGAATGACCGCTCAGCTGACTGTACATTTACTCCCCTGGTCATCGAGTCATTGGCCTACAATATTGTGCACTGCTAACATATGGCGCAATCATGCAGCCGCAGTGCCGGCGAGTGACTCTCACAGGTACCCATTTTAACCCCTGGGTGGAGAGGATGTGCGGGTGGGAGACACGGAAAAACGTCTCTGAAATTTCCGGGTGGGACCGGGATTTGAACCCCGGACCTCCGGACTGATGGTCAAGCGCGTTACCACTAGACCACCGCCACCGCCAGTATAGTATATATACTCCCACGAAGCGGTACAGACCCCTGTGGTCTGAGCGGTCACTGTAAGGAGAGTTTACTTATACAACAGAACCTGTCCTAAGCGGTCATTGATTTATTGAACATATGGGTCTTGAAAAGCAGGTAGTTGCTTAATGCAGGGTAAAAGTAGTGCAGAAAGCTCCTATAGGAGCTTTCAGCATTACTTTTGACCTGCATTAAGGTACCGCCTGTCTTACAAATCCATAATTAGACCTCTTTTTGATGGCTGCTTAATACATGTTCTACTGTATTGGATAAAGGATACAGTGAAACCCCTCTAAACCGGACGTTAATTTTGGTATAAATATCGGTTTTGGAGACAGGTGGCAGCTTAATGCAGGGTGAAAGTCATGCAGAAAGCTCCTCTAGGAGCTTTCTGCATGAATTTTACCTTGCATTAAGCAGCCACCTGCCTAAAAGTAGCTAAATTCTTCTTTTCTAGAATTCTGGTTTAGAGGGGTTTTACTGTATTGGCTATAAGAGTGTGCCAAGAGGATCCATTGGGTTAACAAAGCGACGTATGATCATGTCAACACTGTGTGTCACTTGTTAGAAACAACATTCATCTACCATTGCAACTTTAGAGCGTTTTAGCATGGCGACTAATCTGAGTCTACTTTGTATGCATTTTAAAAACGTTCTCAGTGGCGTTTTATAGTGAGGCTGGCCATATTATCACAACGCATTGATTCTAGATTGATAATTTATGTTCAATAGCTCATTATTCAAGTTGTAAACTGGTCATCGGGAGGTTGATTATATTGAAGTTTTGATTAAGGGGGATAACTCTTCGGTCAACAGTACGTTTTGCTAGCAATCTTAAGGTTCGTGTACATATTGTTTGAATAGAAATTATTCACGATCGTAGGGGAAAATTATAGTAAATTATGATTGTCGTTGGAAGAGGGTTGAAATCCCGGTTTTCAAGATGAAAAAGACTGCGCGAAGTCCGAATGAACACAAAAACAGTGAATATAATGGTTCGGTCAAGTCGCATGACAGATAGTCTTAGAACATTTGCAACTATATCACTATACATTAGTTAACAAGACAAACTTGGCAGTGAACTGCCCTTGAAATGCCAGATACAGTGAAACTCCTATAAACTAGACTTTTAGTAAAGAAAAAATGAGATATTTTAGACAGGTGATTGTCTTACCACTATCTCTCTCTCTCTTTCTCTCTCTCTCTCTCTCTCTCTCGCTCTCTCTCTCTCTCTCTCATTCTCTCTCTCTCTCTGATTGCAAAGTTTCTTCAATGACCAAACATTCCTGTGTTCATATGCCATTTAAAAGAATAAACTAATTAATATGCATGATGTCATTATTTCTTACATGAATATTTAAGGAGTAAAGGGTTAAAGGTCGATACTGATACTACCCGATGTTTTTGTGGGGGATTATGCTCATGGAGGTTGCAGACAGAGCTGATGCCTCCCCCGCGACGGTTCGAAGAACTGAAAGTCTGGTGATTATGATGATGATGATATGATGACCGTGAGTATGATGATGATGATGATGATGATGATGATGATGATGATGGTGATGATGATGATGATGGTGGTGATGGTGATGATGATACAACTATAGATCCAGGTCTATATTATCCGTCAAGGCCCGCCATATTTATCAAACTCACACCTCTCGTTAAAACTTACATTAATCATTTTTGTAGATGGCAAAGTCAACCTTTAACCTTTTCACTGTTCTATATTTATTCCAAATTTCAATACCTACATACACAAAATAGCTAAAATGAAATGTGGAAGGTGAAACACTGTAGCCATTTTAGAAACTAAAGAAACATATCTGTCAAATTCTATTAGCAAACTGAGTAGACCCTGATCAGACGACTCCTACAGGAGCCGTCTGTTCTGGGTTTACTCTCTTTGTAAATGTGTTAAGAATAAGAGAGCAATGTCCGTAATAAGCATAAGACAGACATTCCACGTTGCATAAACAGTAAAACGCCTCTAAACCAGAATTCTAGTTGGGAATAAACCAGATACTTTTAGGCAGGTGACTGCTTAATGTCACCCCTCTGTAAGACCGATGTTTATATTAAATTGGACCTCCGATTTAGAGGGAGTGTACAATATAGCAATGGTGAATTAGCGGGGAGAGATGAACATTTAACTATTGATCAATATATTGTCAGATAAGTTTGGCGTCATTTAATGCAACAAATTAAAATATCTACATACACTAAATGTCTAAACATTACGCATTGGTAACAAAAACTATGCACCATAAAATAAGTGAATGTGGGGTAATGTTACTGGGTCAAAGTGTAGAATCAGATTTAAATAATTTCAAAAGCAAATAGAGCAATCACTGAGCAGACGGCTCATACAGGAGTCGTCGGATTTGGGTCTACACTGTTTTCAAATGCATTTATAATATGAAGGAAGGTGTTATATATATACGCATCCTACTGCGATACATTTAAACGTGTTTTGTTTTCTTGTTTTCTTGCCTACAGGGTTGTTTTGTTGTTTTTACTCGGGCTTGTCTCCCTATCTACAATGTTTTGTCTTATAAGTGTCAAAAATGGTTTACAAGCATTAGCAATATAAAAATTCGATCTATCACGAAGTACATGTACTTCGTGGATCTATTTAGCTGTGCTTGATAATGGTGTTGAACCCGATTAGTCACCATGCGATGGGTTATCTAGATCTGCAGAGTACAAGGTGATAGTGTAATTAGTTTAAACCTGTTATGTTAGGAAATGTCATTAAATACAGTAAAACTCTAACAGTGTCAAGAATTATATTGGGGCGAAACGTCTCCCCATGAACTATATCAGGGACGAAACATCCCGTGACGACCATTACACTGTCTGAGCATGCGCGTTAATCCATATCCGTTTATGTCGAAAAATCTTCCAGATTCCGTCGATCGTTAGTAAAACGCAAAAAAATTGCCTTTGTGAATAAATTTAATCTCCTAAAGAAAGGTACAGTTTTAAACGAAACAATGGCCCATCAAGAGGGCCAAGAAGACGATCATTTGGGCGAGAACTGGTTTAGTTCGTTCGAGCAGGAGTGTCTCGGTGACATGGAAAATTCTGAAACAAATATGGAGGAATCTCTCCAAAGAGAAAACGATTTTGCCTTGCAAAAATTGTTTCTCCAGTTCCAAAATTCTGCGACAGCAATTGCTCAATTATACAAAGGTACATTTTTACTTACTAAACAAGCCATTTATGAAATAGCCAGATTTAATTCACATTGTCCTTCCTGTGTACTTCCAAACGGAAATTGCACTGACTTGCAATAACTTGTCAGAATATCTACCGAATTGTACTGAATCCCTTATTGACTCAATAAAAGTATGACATATCCTTGTTTATTATAATTCAAGAAACATTACACTTTATTAACAATTGTAATCTCTGTGTACATGACTCATACATGTCAATGTAGATTGGTCCATGTTTTTATTAAATTAAGATAAAAGAAAGAATGGGATGAGGGGTTCAGATTTCTCCTAGACACCCATTTACCCTTTCCCTCATATTAACACATTTTTACGCATTTGCAGATAAAATAGCTCCTTCAATTTTTGCCCCACTTACACATTAAAAAATATTGTAGACACCATGATATTTTAGCTGTTTATGTGTTGTAGAGCCAAATCTATTACTCTGAAGTTCCTATAACTTTGATTCGCCATTTTGACAAATAGAAAAGGTTGGGAGTGTCAACCAGATTTGGCTCTACAACACATAAAGAGCTAAAATGTCATAAGGGGGGGGGGGGGGCAAAAATTGAAGGGGGCAAACGTAAGCATGTCAAAAATACCAGAGGGGCAAATGTCCACCCAATCCAAAACAGTATGGGGCAAATGTCCACCCAAGCCCAAAATGGTGGGCAAATGTTCTAGAATCAAACGGACCAGTACAAACTATAGTGAACCTATTAAAACAGTTTATTTCAATTGTTAATCGAATCGGTTTATTGAGCTTTTTCATAAAACTAATTTTTCTTCTTGTTAAGTTTGCTTCGTTCCATCTGACATGATAGCAAACAATCCCACTTAGGCATACTTGCTGACCACTAGTATGAAGGATGCAAAATAACATGTTCATATTCTATTAGTAAAACTTGATCAGAAGTTAAAAATTTAAGACACAATTGAATAGGAAATAACGCTATATCAAAACAAGCTTCATGTCTTTGGCCTACATCAGTCTGTCTTTTGTTTTTACAATCAGTTGATGGGACACAACTAGTCATCTTCAACATATTTCCTTACCCTTAACACGATTTTCAATTCCATTTAATTGATTGTTTTCGAAAATTCAGTCGCTTGAATCGCTTCTGCCACCTTTCAACTGTGAATCGCTTCAGGAAGTGTGAAGGTTGCGAAACATTATAAATAGACAGTATTTGTGTCCACAGTATTTGCATCCATTTTTTCAATTACCGGTATCTAAAATATCACATTACCACTGGCAGGGTTCTGGCAAGGATTGAAAATATTTGAGACATGTGTCCCATTGACAGTTAAAAAGTAGGGACATTTTCAAAATCTGTGAGACACCGACAAGTGTGAAAATATTTTTTCAACCATTATTCATTATGAAAATGCTATGTTTATGAATCTGTTGATCAATGACTGATTTCCTTAATCTGTAAATATTTTCTCTGATCATATTCACAGTTTGATTTGATCTAAATCTGATCTGGCTACTTTGGACTATTCTGGTAAGAACTGACATTTTTGAGATATTTGTCCCAATGACAGTAAAAAAATGGGGACATTTCTCATTTTGATGGGGTGCAATAGCAAAATTATGAAAAAAATGATAATTACATTTGATGTGATTAGTCGGTGGTAATTCTTAATTTGATAACAAGAAATTTCCAGCAAATTTGAATGTTTACACTAGAAATCTTTTCAAAGTCAGAAAATTTCGGAGAAAATCTGGATGGCGGGACCAATTGTTGCAAACCGGGTTGTTTTTATTCCCACTGTTAGATCACATGTATGTTAGTAATTCTCAGATTAATGCTTCATGGCTCATTTGTTTGATATAACATGATACCTTTAAAGAGCAAATTTTACTTTGTTTTGTCTTTGTTTTGTTTTCAGATCGTGCCAATGGGCTTTCACTGTGGATTCCTTTCCAAAATGCTGCCTCATCAGTCACAACACTATACAAAGGTAAGTTTTGATGGTCTTTATTTGTTAGATTGAACCCTCCACATGCATGTTGGAGATTGTTGTGACTCCTATTTTTCTCTACAATGTGTGGTTTAGGTCTAGATGTCATACATTACAAGGATACGCCACTGGTTTTGGGGTTTATTGTAAGATTTTAGACATGAAATAAATCTAGGTCAAACTTATGTATAATATATTATATATACAAAGTATGATAAGAATTGAAAAATTATTCTTTCCAGGTTAGGGTGTAAATGAATTTCAATACTTTTACTGCTACAAAGGTTCAGCTCATGATTGTACTTTGAAGGCAGGGATTTTGTTCATTTCAATGTATTCTTTGTTGTACTCTCCTTGGCAAGAAACAGGGATGAGCTGAAATGATTTCCAATATTCCAGACAGATAACAGATGACTCCTGTTGGCTCCTGTACAATACTAGTACATGTATTGTATATTTATTATTTCTTACCTTTACAGACAAATCAGATCTCCTGTTAACCCATTCCCTCATATTGACACCTTTTGATGCCTCTGTAAAAATCACCTGTTGAAAACCATTGTGATAAATAGAGCAAATGCTCTATTTATCACAATGGTTTCAAACTACAAAATTCTAATGTTTTCCTTTTCTCTAGTTAATGCTCCTTTTCGGTAGATTTATTCAACGAGGTTGGATCTAAAAATAGCCTATGAGGTAATGGGTTAAGGATGTCTTATCAGGGTTTGCTCTGTTTGCTTGTATGTTACAGCCCTCTGATTCCGAACTGTTTGCCATGGCATCAAATTTCCATTGTTTTGAACCTGTATGTCCAATATTCCAGAACATAAACCCTAGGGATACTTTTAAAAATTGATGTGCATGCTCTTCTCATAAAATCTCAATTTTTGGGTGATGTGATGTTGAGGACAAGGTCACAATTATACATGTACCGGTTAGGTCAAATTTGTTCATGTGCTATTATAACAATTAATCTAATTAATATTCATGATGTCATTATTTTTTACATGAATATTCATGGAGTAAAGGGTTAAACTTGTATTCTTGTAGTAAATGATGCCATCAGTGAAGTCTAGTCTCTTTTCTGTGATAGAGATATATAATGAGTTTTCTTACTACAGATAGTGTAAATACCGCAAACCACTGTACAGAACTTGGTGTTCAGAGAGGGCGACAGCGCCATATAAGAGACATTGTGTCATGGGTAAAAAAGAGGAGAAGGTGTATCAGACGTGAAGAGTTGTTAGCTTTTTTGTGTGGAAAAAATCCTCCACAAAGGACTAAAGTGAGCGGGGGTGTGATGAGACACACACCGTCTGCACGTCTTGAGAGACCCTTTCCAAGATTCACCTCCGCAGACAGCATCCAGACAAACCCTGAGGCTGACCTGGAATGCTTCCGAGAAGCAATTGCATTACAAGGTTAGTCTACAATTGACTTATTTTAAATACATTGGCCATTGGAGGTTCTTATGAAAGTCTGCATAAGCTCTTCTAGAGGGGTAGTTTAAGTGCTGTTAAATCTCCTGATCAACATTATATTCCGGCATAATGGTTAGATACTATTTGCAAATATTTTAGTGTACATGTATTTTCTGTACATGTTTTATGTAGTGTTGAGATTCAGACCCAAAATATCATTGACACATGATTAACAATCATGATTAAATTCTGGTATGGCAGGCTTATTTGAGTTTGGGTTAAGGCCAAACTATAGGTTGTAGGTTTGCAATCAATATATATCCAGACCAGTCTGTTTTGTCTAAAACATGACATTTGATAAGGGTAAAGTCTGTTTTAAATCTTAGCTTACAAAATGATTTCTGTTCATTTAAAACAATGTGTAAAACCCTAACCAGATGTTTGACCTGGTATGGCTTTTACTGTTTACTAAACTGTATTTTCTCCATAAAGTTATGAATAAATCGTTGACGATGGTATGTCCTTCGTCGATCATCACGTTGGAACCTTCACGATGTGATCACAAATTTGATGTCTATAAATGTGTGTGATGAATTTGATCACAAACTAGTGAATTACATCTTTACATCCATAACCAAGCACAGCAGACCCTGGTCAGACTGCTTCTACAGGAGCTGACTGATCTAGGTCTGCTCTGTTTGTAAAGGGTGTTTCAAGGAGTTTCCATGAGGTAAAAGGGTTCACAGAAGCAGTAGGCACTTGTTGATCAGACAGAAGCGTTCTGAGTAGGAAAATTGTTACATTGTCATTATAGTGAATATACCATCTATGGATAAACCCTAATTATCAGAAGTATTCGGAAGCCCACCTATTTGTAAAGCTGAGTCTTATCAATTTGGCTACATATGAAGATGCATATCAAAATGCTGAAATCGTCATTTTTCCACCAAACCCTTACTGTGACCACTCTATAGAATCGTCTCTTCAAGACGATTCTAAAGAGTTGTCACAGTATTGGGTTTGATGGAGAAATAAAGGAGCTATTCTGAAAAATGTTTAGATTTACACAACTTATCTGGACCTCTGACTGATATAGTACGTAGTAAATAGACCCTCATCTTCGGGAGTCGTTTGATCTGGGTCTGCGCACTTTGCCAATTTTTGTCCTCCAAATACTTAAGGGTAATTAGGGTAGTAATTAAGTACTTTCCCGTTTTACCATCAATAGTTCTCTCTGCTTTTACAGGATTAGACGGGGCTATGTCAAATATCAGTGTCGGGCGAAGTCGTCCTCACAATAACCCAAACCCAGCCCAGCTGGCAAATTTACAGAGAAGCAACATAGAGGACTTGAACTCATTTATTCTTGAGGAGTTTTCCAGAAACTGTGAATCAAGAAAACGGTCGGCCACTCCAGACGTTACAATGGACTCACCAACAAGGAAAAAGAACAGACACTTCTAACATGAGTGTCTTAAGATCTTCCAGAGGAAAGCTAGTGTGACAGGATTTGCAGGAATTTTCAGGGTTTTCAGTTATGTTTTGAAGTTTATGTCTTAATTCTCTACAATAAACTCTTGTAACTATTTTGAATTTGGTGACTGAAACTCATAATCTTACTAAGTACTCAGGGCTACAGATAAAGGTGCGTACCCAAGTACTAAAATCATCCTTTCACCGCCAAACCCGTACTGTGACCACTCTTTAGAACCTTCTCTTTGAGACAATTCTAAAGAGTAGTCACAGTAAAGGGTTTGATAGAGAAAAGAAGGAACTATTTTTGAAAATCATTTAAATTTTTAAATTTACGCACCTTATCTGGACCTGGTACTGAATATAATGTAAAAATTGAAACTAGCCCAACCATGTTCGGCTACTTTTTATTTAAAAAAATAGTTTGAGAATGCTGAATCAGCCCTAATCATTTGGCATCTACAATTTTAAAGCATTTGACGAATATTCTCAGACTTGTTTAACAACTTTTTTTTAGCTCACCAGAGCACTTTTGTGCTCAGGGTGAGCTTTTGTGATCACTTGATGTCCGTCGTCGTGCGTCGTCCGTCGTCGGGCGTCAACAATTTGAACCTTTAAAAATCTTCTCCTCTGAATCTACAGGGTTCTCAGCTTTCATCTTTGGTACATAGCATCATCTTTGGGTCCTCTACAAGAGTTATATAAATATTGTCCCTGGGGTCAAAATTGGCCCCGCCCCAGGGGTGCCTTGTTTTCTATTGAAATATATAGTAAAACTTTGAAAATCTTCTCCTCTGAATCTACAGGGTTCTCAGCTTTCATATTTGGCACATAGCATCATGTTCAGGTCCTCTACAAAATTTTTATAAATTATGCCCCTGGGGTCAAAATTGGCCCCGCCCCAGGGGTAGCCAGTTTTGAATAGAAACATATAGTGACAGCTTTGAAAATCTTCTCCTCTGAATCTACAGGGTTCTCAGCTTTCATATTTGGCACATAGCATCATGTTCAGGTCCTCTACAAAAGTTATATAAATTATGGCCCTGGGGTCAAAATTGGCCCCGCCCCAGGGGTAGCCAGATTTTATTAGAAACATATAGTGACAACTTTGAAAATCTTCTCCTCTGAATCTACAGGGTTCTCAGCTTTCATATTTGGCACATAACATCACGTTCAGGTCCTCTACAAAAGTTATATAAATTATGCCCCTGGGGTCAAAATTGGCCCCGCCCCAGGGGTAGCCAGTTTTGAATAGAAACATAGGGACAACTTTGAAAATCTTTTCTTCTGAATCTACAGGGTTCTCAGCTTTCATATTTGGCACATAGCATCATGTTCAGGTCCTCTACAAAATTTGTATAAATTATGCCCCTGGGGTCAAAATTGGCCCCGCCCCAGGGGTGGTCAGTTTTCAATAGAAACATATAGTGAAACTTTGAAAATCTTCTCCTCTGAAAATGGAAGGTGCTCAGCTTTCATATTTGGCACATAGCATCATGTTCAGGTCCTCTACAAATTTTTTATAAATTATGCCCCTGGGGTCAAAATTGGCCCCGCCCCAGGGGTAGCCAGTTTTCAATAGAAATATATGGTAAAACTGAGAATATATTCTTCTCTGAAACTGAACGGTTCTCAGCTTTCATATTTGGCACATAGCATCATGTTCAGGTCCTCTACAAAAGTTATATACATTATGCCCCTGGGGTCAAAATTGACCCCGCCCCAGGGGTGGCCAGTTTTCAATAGAAACATATAGTGAAAACTAAAAATCTTCTCCTCTAAATCTACAGGGTTCTTAGCTTTCATATTTGGCACATAGGATCATATTCAGGTTCTCTACAAAAGTTATATAAATTATGCCCCAGGGGTCAAAATTGGCCCCGCCCCAGGGGTAGCCATGTCTCAATAGAAACATATAGTGACAACTTTGAAAATCTTCTCCTCAGAAACTGGAAGGTTCTCAGCTTTCATATTTGACACATAACATCATGTTCAGGTCCTCTACAAAAGTTGTATAAATTATGCCCCTTGGATCAAAATTGGCCCGCCCTAGGGGTGGCTAGTTTTCTCTAGAAACATATAGTGAAAACTTCGAACATCTTCTCCTCTGATTGCCTGGTGAGCGATGGCAGGGCCATTCTGGCCCTCTTGTTTTTAATTGTTAGAGAGGAATTACTTTTAAACGAGTCATTTCAGCTTCCAAAATCACTCACCTAGTACCCTATACACCATCTTCAGCAATGCTTCAAGTCTTACTTCATTTTCTTTCTCTGTCAAGTTCGCGTTTTTGGAATATTTTGTAAGTAAATTTATAACCCTTTACTCCCTATGTACATGTACATGTAACATCTTTAAATGCTGTTTACAAGCAGAGTAGTCTACTGTAGACGCAGATCAGACAGCTCCTACAAGATCTTGTGGAATAATTAATATGTATCTGATTCTACAGTTTCTGCCAAAGGAAAAAAAAACTGTATAAAATAATATCAAAATCTATTTGCCATCATAAAGAATGTAATTAATATTCATGAATCATTATTTCTTAAATGAATATTCATTGAGTAAAGGGTTAAATTTACCTTGACGATTTTCCTCTTCTATTGAAAACCCTGAATTTTATGAATGATATTGTATGATTGCATTTATGTGAGGTGTTTTGTACATGTGTTGTTGTATATTCCAGTTATGCAGTAAATCATATATGTGTAGTATCGGGATGAGTGTTCGAAAACATTTTGTCATATGGTTAGAACTTGATGGGTATTCAGTAGCTGTAAAAGATTCTCTGATTGTCTTTCATTATGATTTGCTGAATAAAGTTCAGTAGCATTTGATATGTTTCATACATGCCTTTTGGTTGTCAAATCAAGGTCTATTTTTAGTCTTTGAACTTTTGACATCTGTTATACTGACAAATACGGTTTCAGGCCTGTTAAGCCTGTACTCCATATGGACACCTTTGCAAACAGAGAAGACCATGTATGAAGGAGCTTTCTGATCAGGGTCTGCTCTGTTTGTTCTATTTCTACAGTTTCTTCCATGGTAGAATTTCCTTTAAATATTCAAGTCAGAAATAATGACACCATAAGTATTAAATGACATTATAAACCGGGGAATATTTAAAATGTCTGAAAAGACGGGACTTTATCTTAAAAAGGAAATATGGCTACACAGGGCTAACTAGAACTATCACTAAAGGTGATGGAATACCCCGGCACAGCAGCCTTGATCACAAATCCAAATACCCATATTTGTAATTATGACCTTCATTAGTTAAATTCAGCCACGATCAGTTAAGTTTATTCATACGCCTGGTGTAAAAGAGAATACTAGAGCTGCAGATAAGACGTGTATTTAGTAAATCTTTGTATACTATTTTTATGTTTCTCCGCCAAACCCCATCTTGCAGTTAATCATTAGAATCACCTCGGAAGGAGATAGATCAGTACATGTCTTATCTACAGCCTTTGTCTTATCTACAGCCTTGAAATGTGTAATTGATACAGTAAAATCTCTCAATAAAGGCCACTAAATTACATCAAGTATTTTGTGTTAAAGGCAGGTGTCTGCTAAAAGCAAGTTGAAAGTAAAACAGAACGCTCCTATAGGAGCGTTCTGTTTTACTTTCATCCTGCTTTAAGCAGACACCTGCCCTAAATACCAGCTAATTAACACAATTTAATGGCCGTTATAGAGAGGTTTTACTGTATATATAGCAAGTGAGTTTGAATTAATGTGTGAGGAGACCGATTCATTGACAAAAGTAATAATTGAACAAGCTCTTTACCCCTTCAACACCATGTCCAGACCAATTTGTGATGACCTTTGCAAATAGTTTGGATCCAGATGAGATGCCAAGTAACTTGGCATCTCATCACGAACCAAACCGTTTATTACCCGTACACCTTTTCTTAATAAATGGAACAAAAATTTCTTTGAGAATTACTTTACTAAGCCACAGAGGTCCAGATAAGATGCATAAATTAAAACATTTTCAAGAATCATTTCTTTATTTCTCCACCAAACCCTATGTTGTGACCACTCATTAGAATCATCTCAAAGAGACCATTCTTAAGAGTGATCACAACATTGGGCTTGGTGTAGAAATGGCGATTTGGTACATGTATTTGAGTATGCACCTTTATCTGTTGCTCGGAAGCTACATTAAATCTTTATGCATAATTGCTATTTTCTGACTAGAAATTATTTTCTTTCATAGTATTGATTGCCTCATCCCTTTACCTCATAGATACGGCTTTTTAAGACCTTTGCAGAAAGAGCCAACCAAGATCAGATGGCTCCAGTAAGAGCTATCTGTTAGGGTCTGCTTTGTTGCTTATAGAATTATATAGATCTGTTTCTACAGATTTTGTCAGAAGCTGTCGGATTTGGGTCTATGCATTAAGAAAAGGGTTTAAATATTTCAATCCAATACAGGGAGACAGTTTCGCCAAAAGATTATGTTCAATGTGGCTCAGGTGACACTTGTGTACAAGTTACATCCCTTTAACCACCAACTTTAAAAGCTTGAAGGGGCATTATGATACTGACTCCTGCCCCTAGTTTGGTAATTAGATTGTAGAGATCTTATAGTGTAATATAGTTAAATGTTGTATTATTTATACCATATTGATCTGTATACTTAGTTGGAATTATTTAACTCTTTCCTCCATAAATACGCATTTCTACGCCTCTGTAAAAGTCACTTTATGAAACCATTGTGATAGAGCATTTTCTCCTATAGGAGCAAATGCTCTGTTTATCACAATGGTTTCAAACTACAAAATTCTAAAAAAAAATTCCTTTTCACTAGTTAATGCTAGTTTTCGGTAGATTTATTCAAAGTGGTTGGATCTAAAAATAGCCTATGGGGGGAAAGGGTTAAGGATATTGATTTATTGAAGGAATACGTTATCCTAGTTATACCTTTACCTGATAAATATTCATGCAAGAAATAATCACATCATGAATATTTATTAGCTAATTTTTGTAATGGTAGATGAGCACAAGATTTTTTTTGCAATAGTAGAAACTTAGATCTGTATAATTCCATATGTAAACGGAGCAGACCCTGATCAGACAGGAGCCATCTGATCTAGGTCTTCTCTGTTTGCAAAGGTATCAAAAGGTGTCTCTATCAGGTAAGGGGTTAAATAGTATTGCTTCTAGGACACAGAACTAGGGGATTCCTGCTAATTTTCTGTCCAGTTCCTTGAAAAGTTGGTGTTTTCCATTTGCCTCTCACTTTATACAAACCCATGCTATTGAATCCCCAATCTGGTGATCTAATTTTGTATACAGTCAGCCTTAAAACATGCCGTTCCTTTGGCATAGTCTCTCCTATGCATATAGTAACGCATTTGGAAATCCCCTTTTAATTCTAGACACTAGCATGATGTAATCAATTTGGGTTCCCTTAAGTGATATTTATTCCCAGATATTGCAGTTCTATTTAAATCTATCTATAAATAGAACAGAACAAAGCTTATAATGAAAAAGGAATTCTGCTTAATTATGACAGTTGTACACCATTTCATTGACAGATAGCTTTAGCTTCAATTTATATTTTACAAATCATATAAAATGTCAGCCCTTTACTCCATGAATATTCATGTAAGAAATAATTACATTATCATATGAATTGTAATGGATCATAAACACATGCATTTTTTGGCTGTCTCGAAATATATAGAATTAGAATAAGATATAAATATATTATTTCATAACTAAACAGGGTAGACCCTGATCAAACTGCTTCTTCAGGAGCCTTCTGATCTGGATCTACTCTGTAATGAAATAGAAAAGCATATTTATGGAGTACAGGGTTAATCTTAAAGCATTTCATGCATTTGAAAACCCAGAGTAGACCCAGATCAGTTGGCTCCTATAGGAGCTGTCTGATCACGGTCTGCACTGTTTGCTAATGAAATATGATGTTTCTTCACTTTTCAAAATGGCTACAATGTTCCACCTTCCATATTTCATTATAACTATTTGTCCATGACTATTCAGTAGGTATTGGAATTTGGAATAAACATATAACGGGGAAAGGGTAAGTGCTGATAAATGAAGAAGACATTGTTCAACCCTACTTTACCCAAGTATTTAGACACCCAATCTCACCTGTCCAAGGGTTTATGAATCTGAAGAAAAAAATCAGATTTTGCACCATTTTTGTAACCTTGTGTAGACTGAAATAGTAACAAATAGTGTAGACCGTGACAAAACTGCTTCTTCAAGAGCAGTTTGATCTGGGTCTGACCTATTTGCCCAAGTTTGTCTCTCTAACTTCCGGAGCAGTTTGATCTGGTTCTGACATATTTGCCCAAGTTTGGTTCTCTGAATACTTGAAGTATTTATGTTAGTTCAAATCAAATAATAGCAGTGTAGAGGGATTTAAACTTCAAGATGGATTTGCCCCAGTTTGTTAAGTGATAGGATCCTCTGGTGCCGCTTTTGGAAACTCCTAGAAGCAACATTGGTAAATATTCAAAGTGCTGTATTTAATTGTCAAACATTATCAAACATCATAAATAATGTTTATAGCAGGAAAGTTTATGTTTCAAATGTTTCTGTTTTTGAAAAAAACAAACAGTTTTATACATATTCTAATGTATTATTATGTATTATTGTGTCGAGGTTGTGTCATTGTTTTGACAAAATTTCGGTTCAAACTTTATTCAGATTCCTGTCAAAAAGCATCTTTTTCTTTCTTTTTTTTCTCTCTCAATATTTTCACTTAATTTTAGGATGATATTTGGTATTGAAAAAATATATTAATAGGGCATTAAAAGAATCAGGAAAAAAACATGTAGACTGGAAATTATCATGTTTGTTTCATGATTGAAGTTAGAATACAATTACATTAAATTAATTTTATCTTCATTTCCAATTTAGTCTGAAGACAATCTGTCTGAAAGTTATTTAGAGAATTGGTTTGGTTGAATTTAGTTGATTATGATAAAAACTGATATATATTTTTTGTCCAAATTCGCCATATTATAAAAAAAAAAAGTGTAATCTGTTATATTCATGATGACAGTTCACCATTGCAAAAAGTTAAAGCAATGATGAAATACTGTACAAGTGACAAATATATTTGACTGTTTTGTCATATTGTAAACAGATTGACACTCTCCCTGTGCTGGAATTGTAAGAAAAATATCCTTTAACCCTTTACTCCATAGACTATTTTTAGATCCAACCTCGGAATAAACGGAATAAATCTACCCAAAAGTAGCATTAACTAGAGAAAAGGAAAATTTATGATTTTTGTAGTTTGAAACCATTGTGATAAATAGAGCATTTGCTCCTATAGGAGCAAATGCTCTATTTATCACAATGGTTTCAAGAGTCTTTTATAGAGGCGTATTTATTGAGGAAAGGGTTAACCCTTTCCTCCATGAATATTCATACAAGAGATAATGATATCATGAATATTAGGTAACTGAAGTTTTAAAACTTATAGGACCCGTCTGATCCGTCTGATCACATGATGCGGCGTCTGATCAGAGTCTACACTGTTTGCTGATAGGAATTTCAATATAAAACAAAACGAAATTGAAAATTTAGGCCAGGCATCACTTAGATAAAAAAAATGGACTTATCCAATATATAAACATGGAAGAATCCACTGGGTGCAAATGGGTTAATATTCATGATTTTATTCATGGAGTATAGGGTTAAGACATTATACGTTCTAACATACAATAATTTTAGTTTTACATCAGTAGTAAGACATACTCGCAGTTTGTACGCATAACTTTATAAAGATTCAACTAATAGATATTCATAAAACCATTATGTCTTGCATGAATAGTGAACGGGGAAAGGGTTAAAAAAAAGTTTCAATTTACACATCTCATCTTTTCTTCTGATTGAAAGGGTTAAATATAAACTTTCTCTCTTGCTTGTTTTCTCTACTCTTTTGCTTCAAAATATGTCAGCTGCAAACTTTTTTGTCTGCTACTATTTTAATTTCGTTTTTATTTTTATACATCATGTTTTCAAAAACAGTCACAGTAACAAACGGTTTGGATCCTGATGAGACGCCGAGTATCCTGATAAGACGCCGAGTATCCGGCGCGAGTATCCTGATGAGACGCCGAGTATCCTGATGAGACGCCGAGTTACTCTGTGTCTCATCTGGATACAAACTGTTTGCATTGGTAATCACAGATGCGACATTGGCAGCGAAAGAGTTAAATGTACGCATTAACCCACTACCTCATAGGCTATCTTTAGATCCAACCACTTTGAATAAATCTACCGAAAAGGAGCATTAACTAGAGAAAAGGAAATTTTTAGAATTTTGTAGTTTGAAACCATTGTGATAAATGGAGCATTTGCTCCTATAGGAGCAAATGCTCTATTTATCACAATGGTTTCACAAAGTGACTTTTACAGAGTCGTCAAAAGTCGTCAATATGAGGGAATGGGTTAAAGTTGTAATTCAATGAGAGTGGTATGGATTGGAATGACTGAAATCCTTTCTGCAACTTACTTTTAGCGAAAGTGATGTATGTTTGTGTAGCCTGTACAATATGATACGTGGTGAAATGTCAGGGTTTTGTGTATGTTATTGATACTAATGTACGAAACTTGTCGCCTATTCTGTAAACAATACATTGAACTTAGTGAAACAAATACATTAAAACTTCTACGAAGCAACCACTCATCAGATGTTTAACCCTTCCCCCATGAATATTAATTTAAGAATATATTATTGTATGAATATTCATGGACTGATTTTGTACATTGACATGTTAGCAATGAAACTTATGGCTGTGGTAGAAATCTATATTATTCTATCAGCAAACCGATCAGACCCTGATCAGAAAGCACCTACATGAGCTGCCTTGCAAAAACAATAGAATCATCAGGTCTACTACATTTCCTTTACAAACAGAGTAGACCTTGATTAGACAACTCCTACAGGAGCTGTCTGATCTGGGTCTACTCTGTTTGCAAAGGCATACAAAGGCAGGAATAAAAGTAAAAGATTTATGCAGATGGTATCAAAGTGTGATGGAGTTACATACATACATATGGTTCTAAACAAGCTTTGTGCATAACTTTGGTTCTAAATTAATTAGCAGTCTGATATAGAGCTATCTGTCTATTCACTCGGACATAACTTTAAATACAAATTTTGCAGCAGACTTTAACCCTCTAAGTTATACCTTTAGAGTAGTCCCAGATCAGACTATTCCTGTAGGAGCCATCCGATCAGGGTCTTGCGCTGTTTATTTATGGGATACTTTAGATATTATTCTTGTTTGTGAAATAGCCGAAAATGCTCTATTCATTGGTCTGTAAAAAACTTCTATGAATATTCATGAAGTCATTAATCGTTGGATTTATTATTCATTAGATATAAAGAGTTAAAACACATTTCTATTGATTTTGATTAACCCATTCCCTCCTAGACTGTTTTAGACCCAACCTCTGTGAATAAATTACCAAAAAGGAGCATTTATTGGAGAAAAGAAAAGTTCTAGAATTGAGTAGTTTTGAAACTTTTGTTCCTATGGAACAAGTGCTCTATTTATCACAATGGTTTCAAAATTAACCTTTATAGAGGTGCTAAAATGTGTCGGGAGGAGAGAATGGGTTAATAGTACAAACAGTGAAGAACTCTGGTAGTTCAAGATTTGTTAGGTTTTATGTTCAATCCTGTAGTTTTGTAAAACATTTAATGTCAGATAGTTTTGTTATTATTTTTTGAAGTCATTTTTTGCAAGGAAGTTTAGTTTACTCCTATGCAAAATTTCTTTTTTAAGAAAATGAGAAAATCAAGTACAATTGGTGTTAAATGTAAGAAAACAGTAGGTTACGGTATTTGAAAGCTTTTTTGTCAAAAAACTGTACTTAACTTCATAAGGTTAAATTTGGAATCAAGTTGGGGGTTTTTGCTGTTGGATCTTTAGTGTTGTAAGAAATGATAAATTGAAAATGCATTCTCAGATTTCAGAGAATGACAGGTTTTGTTGTATTGAAATATTTAGATTACTACATGTACTTTGATTCCAGACCTTTTCAATACTCACACTTACTGATATTTATGTCTTGGCTAATAGCTAACCAATAGCATTTCTGTTCATGTGTTAACCCTTCTCTTGCTGAATTTTAAAAACATTTCTTCTTCTTTACCCATGCCCTGTTGTATAATTGCATATATCTTCACTGTCTACAATCATTTCTCTGTGCAATCACTGCTGTAGAGTGCACTGGTTGCACAATCGATTTGTAAATAGTGCAGACCCAGATGAGACAGCTCCTACAGGAGCTGTCTCATCTGGGTCTTCACTATTTACAGGTAGGTATATTGACATGAACAGCAAGGGAAGGGTTAATATTCTATCTCAAATATCAGCAACAATTTTTTAAGACATTTGATTCTTTCAGCTATATCTGTATTTCAATTTGTTACAATATACAGTTAATATGGTAGTGTAACTGTTTAACCCTCTACTCCATAAATACGCTTTTCTATGCATTTGCAAACAGAGTAGACCCAGATCAGATTGCAGCCGTCTGATCAGGGTCTCTCCTGTTTGCTTATGGTATAATATAAATCTGTTTCTGCTTCAGCCAAAAATGTCATCATGTGTTCATGTGCCATTATATCATTTCAGTTAATAAATATTCATGACATCATTATTTCTTATATGAATATTCATGGAGCAAATGGTTAAAACTACACTCCTCATTGCTTCGTTATGAAGACACAGTATTTCAGAAATATTTTATATTGGCCAGTTTTATTTAAAGAAAATACGGATTAGTATGTAACAGGTGTGTAACTTTCTTTCTAAAGTATGCTCTGCAAACATTTTAGTCATTTTCAAGTTTGTTATGTTTCAATGAGGAAAAAACAAGTACACGTACCAGTTAGCATTACAGTACCTTTGGTTTCGTTGGCGTCATGGAGAAAAAATTAATTTTAACCATAAATCACGACTTTAGTATAGCCTTAGCCGTTCAAATGTCTACACTTATTCAGCTACACAAACGCTACAGTCTGACTATGGCTCAGTTGGATCATGTATGTTCACTGTTACTTTTAACAATTTGAAAACTTGTACTTTTTGCTTTGCTTTTATGTTAAGGAAAGTGTTAAAACTCATGTTGAACCTGACTCATAACCAATTACTTTATGAATATTCATGTAAGAAAAAATGGTTTCATGAAATTACTGATTTTTATTATGGCAATGTAAAAAAAAGGGTATAATTGACTGTGGCAGAAACTTTAGAATCAGATCTCTACTATTACTTAACCCTTTCCCTGTTCTATATTTAGTCCAAATTTCTATACCTACATAATATTCTTGGACAAAATATCTATAATGAAATGTGGAAGGTGGAACATTGTAGCTATTTTAGAAACTAAAGAAACATATCTATCAAATTCTATAGCAAACAGAGCAGACCCTGATCAGACGGCTCCTCTAGGAGCCGTCTGATCTGGGTCTACTCTGTTTGCAAATGCATGAAAACATGTTTATATGAGGGAAAGGGTTAATAGCAAACAGAGCAGACTGACCAGACAGCTTCTACAGAAGCTGTTCGATATGAGTTTACTCTGCTTGCAAAGATGTCAAAAGGCATCTGTATAAGGTAAGCAGTTAACACATGCTGTGTTTTGCCTGATCTGTCGCTTGCAAAGTCCTGATAAGATGCGTAAAGTCAAACATGTTCAAGAATAACTTCTTTATTTCATCACCAAACCCTATGTAGTGACCACTCTTTAGAAAAGTCTCTTCGAGACGATTCTAAAGAGTGGTCACAACATAGGTTTTGGTGGAGAAATGACTATTTTAGTATTCAAGCTGTTTAGACACAGTTAATAGTTCCTCAATAGCTAGTAAGATGTGGAAGTAAAAATTGCAAGGTTAACATGCAACTGTGCATGCTTTTAAACGTAGTGAATGCTGTGAGAATATCTGATGACATTTACAAATGGTATATTTACAAATGTGACACGAGAAATTCAACATCCCATGTTGCTTCAAACTGTTTGGCATTCAGTTTGTAATCTTGTAGGTAAAAAACCTGTGAAAGTGCATTTTGAAAAGTGAGCAGATGTTGCTGTACTCGTTTTCTAATGTGAATGTCAAACCTAGGCTTTTGAAGAAAATTGTACTCTTCACTTGGTTATGCAATGTACACAGAATTCTTGTAAAATCAAAAGTGTCTACAGTAAATCTCCTATAAACTGGTGTTTTAATAAAGAAAGAAGAAATTCTGTATTTTAGACAGATGGCTGCTTAATGCAGATGAAAGACTTGCAGAAGGCTCCTTTGGTTGCTAGCCTGCTTCTAAGACCAGCATTAACACTTATTTGAACAGCCAGTTTAGAGGGGTTTTACTGCACTCAATAACTGTCCGTGGTAATTTAACCCATTACCTCCTAGGATTTTTTTTAGATACAACCTGTTTGAATAAATCTACGGAAAAGGAGCATTAACTAGAGAAAAAGAAACTTTTAGAATTTTGTAGTTTGAAATCATTGTGATAAATGGAGCATTTGCTCAGGACTATAGGAGCAAATGCTCTATTTATCACAATGGTTTCACAAAATGACTTTTACAGAGTCGTCAATATGAGGGAATGGGTTAAATGCAGGAGGAAAGTAATACAGAATGCAACCACCTGCTTGACTGTCAACCCTGTCCTCATACAGAGCAACATATAAACATGCATACTCAAGTACTAAAATCGTCATTTCTCCAGCAAACCCCATCTGGTGACAACATAGGGTTTGGTGGAGAAGTTATTGTTGAAATTATTCATTCGCATCTTATCTGGACCTCCGCTCATATAAATGATTTTTCAAGAATTTGCAGAGTAGACCCAGATCCTGTGGGAGCCATCTAATTGAGATCTGCTCTGTTTGTTTATGACATAAGGTAGATACAGTTTCTGCTATGATAAAAAAAATCTTGTTTTTTCAGTGGCCATTATACATATTCAGTTCAATGAATCTTCATGAAATCATGCATTCTTGTATAAATATTTACGAAGGAAAGGGTTTCAAACACCTGATGTTTATTCACAATGTGGCTGCTTTGAAGAGGTTTTTACTTTGTAATATATTGAATGGGTTTTCATGGTAAAGTGTAATGATTGAGCACATTTAGAATGGTTATTGAGTGAAAGTGTATATGACAAGAGTATCCAATTCATATGGACAAAAACGTTTAAGTCAGACTGGGGGAACTGTAAATGTGCTTAGATTGCTGCAGATAATTAACTTGTTTATGTATTTTGTTTATGATAATAAAATTGCTTTATAAACGTTTACATGTTGTATTGTGTGATTATTTTTGCCTTGCTATCCGTCATTATGTCTCCCCCCATATTTATACACTTTTTGTCCGGACGATTACTTCAATATGCCTGATGCCAGTTGATTGAAACTTCATATATGGAAAGAGCATAATGAGAGGAAGTGTCATGCACAAGGTCCATAACTCTGGCTTCACTAATATAGTAATTGCCCCTTGTAAAAAAAAAAACACTTTTTTGTCCGGACGATAACTCCTATATGGCTCATGCCATTGGAATGAAACTTCATATATGGAAAGATCATGACAAGAGGAAGTGTCGTACACAAGGTCCATAACTCTGGCTTCACTAATAATGGAGTTATTGCCCTTGTAAAAAAAATTCACAATTTTTTGTCCGGATGATAACTCCTATATGGCTCATACCATTGGATTGAAACTTCATATATGGAAAGATCATGACAAGAGGAAGTGTCATACACAAGGTCCATAACTCTGGCTTCACTAATAATGGAGTTATTGCCCTTGTAATTTTTTTTCACAATTTTTTGTCCGGACGATAACTCCTATATGACTCATGCCATTGGATTGAAACTTCATACATGGAAAGATCATGATAAGAGAAAGTGTCATGCTTAAGGTCCATAACTCTTGTTTCGTTAATATTGGAGTTATTGCCCTTTGTAAAAAAAAATCACAATTTTTTGTCAGGATGATAACTCCTATATGGCACATGCCATTGGAGTGAAACTTCATACATGGAAAGATCATGATAAGAGAAAGTGTCATGCATAAGGTCCTTAACTCTGGCTTCAATGAGTTATTGCCCCTTGTACATTTGTTTAACGCTTTCTTGTCCGGATGATAACTCCTACATGGCTCTTGCCATTGTATTGAAACTTCATACATGGAAAGAGCATGATGAGAGAAAGTGTCATGAACAAGGGCCATAACTCTGGCTTCAATACTTTTGGAGTTATTGCCCTTTGTTACATTTTTTGTCCGATCAATAACTCCTGTTCGACTGATGCAATTGGAATGACATTTCATTTATGGAAAGAGCATGATGAAAGTAAGTGTCGAGCACAAGTGCCATAACTCATTTGGAGTTATTAGCTGTTATCATTTTCTTCTTGAAAAATGTAGTGTGGAAAGCGCATAATGAGGGGAAGTATCAATCATCAAGCCCATAACATTTTTAGTGATTTCCCTTTACATATTGTTTTTATTAGAGGGGAGACATCCGTTTTTGTGACAAAAACCTTTAGTTTCCTTTAGATTTTTTCACCAGAGGCTCGCTAAATATCATTTTCCAAGACTCGTTTAATATCAGTTTGTACAAAATGACTACTCGCAACATATCTTATGCATGCATCTCTAACAAACGCTCCCATGGGCGTAGCATTTTTCAAAAGGAATGTCCACTCCGAAAACTAAAACAGACGAAAATTGTTTAGCGCCAAAAGAACTATAAAGGCAATTAGATGGTATTTCTTTCTACGAATTCAAGAATTTCCTCTACAATTCGACGCCATTATGACGACATTAACCAATTCCCTCCTAGGCTATTTTTAGATACATTCTCTTTCAATAAATCTACCGAAAAGGAGCATTTACTAGAGAAAAGGGACATTTTAGAACTGTAGTTTTGAAACCATTGTGATAATAGAGCATTAAATTTTGCTCCAAATGCTCTTTTTAACCGGGTTAAAAGCCACGGAAAATCCGGTTATTGAAATGGTGATGTGCGGCGGGCGACCGCCATTCTTGTAACCACAACTCTGAAACTGTTCAACATATTTTCATAAAACACTGCATGTAGCAAGGGCACAATATGTAGATGTGCATATTGTCGGGGATTTTTCCTTCTGCAATTTTTTCTGGGAGTTATGTCGCTTTGAACTTAGAAATCACCAGGTCTTTTGACACTCTCCTTGGGATTTATTCCCCATATTATGTATGGTTGAACTCGTAAGCGCAACTCCTCGTACATGTGTAGTCGGATTTCAATGAATCTTTAACAGAAGGTAATGCGTCATATGAAGATGTGCATGAAGGGTGATCTTTACGATCCAACATATTTCAGGGGAGATAATTTGATTTTATAATTTATTCCAAATATATTGCTTTTTGAACTTGTAAGAGCATCTCTCACATATTATAGATGGTAGCTTAAAGCAGGATAATAGTAAAGCAAATGTGCTCCTTAAAGAGCATTCTGCTTTATTTTTAGCCTGCTTTAAGTAACCATCTGTCTTTCATAAGAAACAAGTCATGGGGTAAAGGTTAACGTGATTATTGTACTCAAGTTTTTATTTCATTTACAGTTGGATGCCAAAAATTACGAGAAAAAATGAAACTTTCCCACAGTTTTGTTATGACTATTTTGAAGCATTTACATCCACAGGAGAGGGTGACAGACTGCAAAATTTGATTCAGCACACCCACATTATGCTAAAAAGTGGTCTTTCAACTTTTCCCTAAATATGCCTCTAGAATTTTCTAAAAGTATATTTTGAGATTTTCGACTAGTCTATTGTCGGATTTCAACGAAACTTGAACAGAGGGTAGTACATCAGATGTATATATGCGTGAAGGAAAATCTTTATGGTCCAACAAATTTCAGGGGAGATAACGGTGACTAACCAGACGTTAGGATTTATTTTAGACATTATTAAGTATGGTTGAACTTGTAAGCGCAACTCCTCGTACATGTGTAGTCAGAGTTCAATGAATCTTTAATACAAGGTAATACATCATATGAACTTATGAAGATGTGCATGAAGGATGATCTTTACGATCCGACATATTTTAGGGGAGATGATTTGACTTTAGGATTTGTTCCCGATATTTGTTTTTACTTTTTGAACTTGAAAGAGCAACTCCTACATGGGTAGTAAAACTTTGACAGAAATGTAATTGTTCCTTATGTAATGCTTTGCGATATTCTATAACAAAACATGGACTTCGCCATACTAGTACATAGGGTTTGAGTACTCAATTCATGAGTGCAACTCCTAAATCATTTAAACGAATTTCATGTATCTTTAAAAGATTGTTCCACATATAATGCCATTGTGCATCCCTAATTTTAGATTTTTATCAAACTATTTTATGGTTTCTCAACGCAAGACATATAGACTTAGCCAAGACTGTACATGATAAGCAGGGGTATCCGATAAAGAGCTTTGTACACAGTTAATAGTGAAGGAAAACCCGGTTTGATGTGTCGACATCCTTTTCTTGTTCACAGTGGTTTCAAAAAGTTACTTTTACAGAGGCGTAGAAAGGCGTATTTATGGAGGAAATGGTTAACCACTGTGTGTCATTGGATTTGTGATAGCCTCTTGAGACACTATTCCACATAGTCAACAACGATGCGCTTAATGCCATTGGTACATCTCTATTGGTGTAAATCCATTTATACATTGGCTATTAACGACATAAAGCTTAACAGAGTGACCTCAAATCTCACGTCAATAATTCTGCACCACTGATAAGCTGATTGACGTAGACAAAGGTCCAGATAAAATGCGTGAATTGAAATATTTTCAAGATTAACTTCTTTATTTCTCCACCAAACCCATATGTTGCGACCACTCTTTAGAATCGTCTCAAAGAGACGATTCTAAAGAGTGGTCACAACATAGGGTCTGGTGGAGAAATGACGATTTTATTATTTGAGTACGCACCTTTTATGAGTAGCTGTGGCAGACATTTGATATCATCCTTAGATTGCAACGTTAATTGTTAATCCTGAGTCAGCTAAACATTACGTAGACTCAATCTCTGTTATGCTTTAATGGTACTTATTTTCAGTTCCTTAATCTTTTCCTTCATATAAATGCTTTTCACGCATTTGCAACATAGTAGACCCAGATTAGACGGCTCCTTTGTAAGTCGTCTGATCTGGGTCTACTCTGTTTGCAAAGGCATGAAAAGGCGTTTGTATAAAGGAAAGGGTTAAGCTAAATGAAATCGCTGGTTTGTTCCGTTCACGTACGTAAATAATTAGAATCCAGTCCCATGGGCCTATTTATCACGTTCAATGTAAATCGTATCAACACTTGCACACATGGCCAAGAACAATAGGACTATATCGGAATAATGTATGAGCTATTTGTCCTGTTTACTATATTGTCTAAATCTATTGTAGGCAGACATATTTCACTTCATCAATTATTAATACGTAATATTAAACCAAAACGTGGTAAACAGATTCAGTTCAAATATAACTGCTCTGATCACCTATTTAGTTTAAGGATTTCTGTGGAAATATTCAGTTGAATCAGTGTGTACATTAGTGGAATTGAAAACTAGTTTCAGAAGCTGTTTACAAACTAGTAAGTTTTTCGAGATGCCATCCCTTAAACCTTTCGCTGCCATAATAATTCGTCTGCAACAGTGTCGCCCGCTACAATATTCCTTTTTGTACTTTTTCTTTTCATTTGCCTTTCAAGAAGCATAATTAAAGTATCAAACAGTTTGGATCATGATGAGACACCGAGTTACTCGGCATCTCATCTGGATCCAAACTGTTTGCATAGGTAATTACATATTCTTCACTGGCAGTGAAAGGGTTAAATAACTGTTTTAATTCATCTAGAATTTTTATTTGTTCGTAGTACGTACACTTTTGTCTAAGATTTCTTTTTTCCACATATAATAACACGATAAAGAAACTGTACATTTGGTTTGAAGGCCTTTTGGTATACTTTAAGTACAAACCATAGACAAATTTGGTATCAACATGCGCAAAAATGCATTGGCTACACGATGGTGTAATTTTTAATTGTGATTTAATAATTTGCAGATCATTATTTTGTGTGTGAATGACTAAAAAGACTTGTAATGTTTTGTAAGTGTCGTTTTGCCATTGAATATGTGTCAAGTTCCGTGATGAAACATCAGTATCTGTTGTGGCCTCCTCGTCTACGGATCAACATGATAAAAACTGTACATTTTTATATTTGGAATAACGTTTTTGTTACAAAGGTTAGAATTAAGAATTTATCAACATTGATGAAGAAATTCGACGGCAAAACCACAATTACAAAACATTATAAGTCTGCAACTTTTACTTTTTACACCATCATCATTCATACACAAAACTATGATCTGCAAATTATTAAATCACAATTAAAAATACACCATCGTGTAGCCAATATATTTTTGCGCATTTTGATACCAAATTTGTCCATGGTTTGTACTTATAAGTATAACAAAAGTCTCTCAAACCAAATGTACAGTTTCTTTATTGTGTTAGTATATATATCATTGTTTACAAAACATGTAAACAAAACACAACAACATTATCAGTGTAACTTAATGCAGGATGAAAGTCAAGTAGAAAGCTCCTCTAGGAGCTATCTGCATGACATTCACCTAGAATTAAGCAGCCACTTGCCTAAAAGAATCTAATTCTCCTGCACTAGAATTCCGGTTTTGATATGTTTAACTGTACTCCAATTGTTTCATACTTGAGAATGATACCATAATCGGACTCAATGTTTAGTCATCTGGCCAGATCTATCAACTGAGAAATAATAAAGTTTCTCTTTTAACTACCGGTACCACTTAAAATATCTTTAATACTTGATTTTTCAAACAGATTGTTACTTAACGCAGCCACAGCTTTGTACAAATACGTTTGCACTGCATTAAAGAAGATTTTTATGTTAATGAATTAAATGGGTACTTTAATAAATTCTACTGCATATCAAACCAATGAGTGGTATTTCCTTATTTACAATACCTTTCCTATAAACATGACGTTTAGTAAAGAAGAACTCCTACCTTTTTCCGGCGGCTGTTTTTTGTAGGATGAAAGTCCTACTCAATGCTCCTTTTCGGAGCATTCTGTATGACGTTCACCCTGCACTATAGGCTGCAACCTGTTTTAAAGATCGGCAATGCTACTCACTTGAACTTTCAGTCAAGACTGGTTTTACCGTTCCTGTGTACTCGATTATTAATATAGTGGTTATTCGAGAAATGAATTAATATTTATTCACCGCTGTTATTTCATATAATAGAATAAACTGACATTTGTAATCAGTGTAGACCAAGAACAACGACTGTATTAGAATGCGACATGTGATCAGGTTGACATTCCTCAGCTTCTTAATTATCTTACTAAACATTTAGTCCATACAGATAGGCCTTTCTACGCCATTGTAACCACAGTGGACCAACATCAGACGGCGTCTGCAGGAGCCATCTGGCAGTGTCTGTCCCATCTCTAATTAATAGTCACGGTGTCATTATTTCAAATATGGATATTCATGCAGTAAATGGTTAGTTTTAACCCACTTTTTAAAAAGTATCTTCTGAGTGCATCTGACTAGATGTGAGTCTAATTTTTGTTTGAAGGTGTCTTAAGAAGGCCTACTACAAATTGTCAAATAATAATAATTATTATTATTATTATTATTATTATTATTATTATAATCATCATTATTATTATTATTATTATTATTATTATTATTATTATTATTATTATTATTATTATGTATTTATTTATCAGCCTCTATACACGGAGAGTAGTGCATGATACACATATGATACAAGTAATACATAGCAACTAATGCACAGCAACTTGGTACAAAATAAACAAACGGATAGAAAAGAAAGATTAAATTGAATAAACAGAAAAGAATTAATAAATCCATAACACACTGCAATAATATGAATATGTGGCATACAATGCACCCATCTTTGAAAGATCTACAATGTTTGCCTGTGCGACTTCTGTGCATGACTGGATTCAAAACAACGCTATCTGCCCAGGCGGCTGATTTGGATTTTTAATAACAAATTCAATAGAGAACTTTATTTCACTTTCAGAGTGAAGCCATCCATAATGGTGTGCTAAAATGATGTCGAACTGGTCAAAAACCAGTATTATTGTATTGGTTCTGATGTTTTGGAAAGAAGCTGCCGGCCAAAGTCTGACCGAAACAAGATCGTTATACAATACTTTGATGCAGAATTATGATAAAAGAATACGACCTGTCAAATCTCAGAATGAAACAGTGAAAATTTACGTATCCTACCGTCTTCTCTCATTACAAGACTTCAATGACCTCACAGGTCTGCTAAAATTGACGGCATCGCTATCGTTAGAGTGGACTGATTCGCGATTTATGTGGAACGCATCCGACTATAATGACATGAATTCCATCATACTGCCGTATCGAGATATTTGGGGTCCAGAACTGGTAATGATGAATGCCCCTGATCATGACTTCCTACCCGGCCTGAACGCAAAATCAATCCGCATTTATTCCGATGGTTTGGTTTCGCTTCAAAGCTTTGATTTCTTGCACGTGAGTTGTTCTGTTGACATCAAAGATTACCCGTATGATACACAGTCGTGCTCCATTGTTATAATACCGTGGGGATATACCCCAACTGAAGTTAGATTCACTCTCTTGTCAGAACTAGAGATCCGATCGGCCGTCTTGACCGAGTACATAGACAATAGTGCTTGGTTAGTATCAGACCCAACTTATTCAGTAATACACGGGCGGAGATTCTCGGGGTTTAAGGTTGATCTAACTTTCGAACGTAGATTTTCCTACGTAATAGCAAATTTAATCATACCGGTATTTATACTATCATTTTTGAATACGTGGGTTTTCTTGCTACCCTCGGAATCCGGTGAGCGAATATCATTTTCCATTACGGTGTTTCTCTCCTTTGCAGTATACATGACAATTTTAAGCGATCATATGCCGAAAGGATCGGAACCATTGGCCAAACTGAATTACCAAATGATATTTATGTTGCTGTACAGTGTTAGTATCCTATTCTGTACGATCATGTCTTTGAGAATGTACAATAATACAGACAGAAAGGATGTACCGAACTATCTCCGGAAAATACTGACAACATTTCGATGCAAAAAGTGTTTGCCAGCTACTAAAAACATTGTTAACGCAGAGAGTAGTCGCATTCAAGGTGATGTCGTCAATACGCAACACCCACACGTCAACAATCACAGAAGATTGTCATTGCTTCGCCAACAATCAAAGCAACATATTTCGATATTGGAAGAAGAAACGTTTGCTAGTGAAGATACAAAACCGACATCTGAAGAAGAGGTCACGTGGATTGAAGTTGGCCAGATGTTTGACCGGTTTGCTTTCATCCTGCATACAGTTTGGTGGATAATTCTTGTCACTTTGCAAAGCCTGATATCTGTCCAAAATCATCCAGTTTCACTCGACTTATGAGACATTTACGATACTTAACCTTTAGCCTGTTGATCAAAGCTGTGTTTGCACAATCTTTCGCTTAAGTAAACTCCATTTCTACAACATACGGTATGTGTATAGTGCCCCCCCCCCCCCACACACACACTAACCAGACGTTCAATTTAGAATAAATATCGGTCTTGGGGACAGGTGGCAGCTTAATGCAGGGTGAAAGTCATGCAGAAAGCTCCCCTAGGAGCTTTCTGTATGACTTTCATCCTGCATTAAACAGCCACCTGACTTAAAAGTATCTAAATTCTTCTCATACTAGAATTCCTGTTTAGAATTGGTTTTCATTTTTTCCCCCAGAAACCCACTTTTGCCCTGCATTAAGCAACCACCTGCTTATTATCTGCATATGTTAAATAAATGAATGGCCGCTTAGGATAGTTTCTACTGTGTTTTTACTGTTGGTTGATATTTGATTCAAATTTCAAATCCTCGCTGTATAGCATCATATCAATGTATAAATATGCAATAAAGCAACGGGTGGGCAAGAATGTAAATATGGTTCAAAATGGTTGCTTTTTATGAATAAAGGGACATACTTCTACTATACGCTTTGGTGTTTGAATTGGCCAATTGTGGAACAAAAGTCAAATCTAAGCTTCAGATATAAAGTATGAACTTGAGATGAGGATCCGGTGAGTAACAAGCCTTTTGACGCCTTCGTGAAAATCACTGTTTGGAACCACACGAGCAAATGCTTATTTTTGTGTATTTTTGTATTTATCACAATGGTTTCAGAACTGCACATTTCTAAAAACAAATCCCTTTTCCTTGTAAATGTACCTTTTCAGTAATTTTATCCAAAGAGGTTTAGATGGGGACATTTTTCGAAATTTTGTTACCTGGTTTACAATGACAGGATACTTTCAGATAACGAAGAGTATGACTTAACAATCAAAATAAGAAGGGTGGCAGCATTGTGGTACAATAATAAAGCACTGAAATCTGAGTTTCCATGGCAACGGCTATGTCGTAGAAATAAAATAAATATCATACACAAAGATCTCTTAATATCTTTTTAACTAATGAAGGGGAATTTTTATATAACTTTATAATTAAATGACTAATATCAAGGCAATGTTAAAAATATAAATTTCAATTGATTCTCTATAAGGTCAATGTCATGGTTAGGGGTCAAAGGTCAAATTTGAGCTTTTTTCTCTGTTTCAAGACATTTTCATTCTACAATTTTACATTAACATTGGTATATTTAAGTAAAACTTGGCACAGATATTCATTAAAAAGGGAGGTTTCCTTTACCACGAGTTTTATAGGTGTGCCAAGGTCAATATCTCAAGTAGAGGTCAAACGATGCATTTTAGAAGTCAAACATCATGTTTTACTAATTTGTGAATGTTGAAATCCACTTGTTCTACATATGTGATGTATTTCTAATAACTTTGCAAGATGAACATACTAAAACAATATCCTCTACCAAGGACTTTGTTACATACTGCCAATGTCAATGTCGCAAGTAGAGGTCAAATGTCACATTTAAGAAGTCAAAGGTCAAATTTGTACTTTTTGTGCAATTTCAGTACATTTTCCCATGTATGTGATATATGTTTTGTAATAAATGTGCACATGCACCTTACGAAGTCAATATCCTCTACCAAGGAAGTTGGTACATATTGTCAATGTCAAGGTCGCAAGTAGAGGTCAAAAGTCACATTGCCAAATTTGTACTTTTTGTGCATTTCAGTCAATTTCAGTCAATATCCTCTACCATGGACTTGGTACATAAAATCAAGGCAAATGGAAGGTCAAAGGTAAAACTTGAGAACTATTTTCTTAACCTAACATGAATATTTCGTAGATCGAGGAAGAGACATAAATATAATGGTTATACACAACAGTTTAATGATATATTATTTTAGATCAATAAATTGTGCCTTATAAACTCTTCTTTCAGCATTTCAGATAATATCATCATCATTAGTTTGCGCCTTGTAAACGTTTGCATGATCACAATTTTCTCAGAAATATCAACTAAGTGGTGTTTTTTTCAATTTCATTAATAACTATGACAGAGCACATAGTTATCACAAAAGCGCTGTAATCATAATGTTAAATATCACAAATGATTTAAAAATCATTATCACCGCCATTCAAAATCACTATCACCGACATTCAAAATCATTTTCAGACAATCAAAATCATCATCACAGACATTCAAAATTGTAATAACAGGGTACATGTATCAATATCTTAATAGTGGCATTATTATGCCCCCCCCCCCCCCCCCCCCCCCATCAAAGAGGAGTGTTACAACCACTTTTGCAATAATAACCAGAATTGCAATAAATTTATTGCAAAACTGGTTGGGATGTAAAATGGGTCCAAATTCGTATTGCAATTACTTGACAACCACTTTTGCAATAAAAACCAGAATTGCAATAATTTTTTCTAGATTTAAGAATTAGGTTACCGTTGCATTTCGGGTAGTTGCTAGTAGTTGCAAACAACTTTACATGACATGCCCGGACGAAAACAAAGCCCAAATGGGCTTATCAGTAAATTAGGAAAACAACCATTTATCAGTGTTTTCTCTTTTTAAACACTGGATGGGTTGATAGACTAGTCAATTATATGATTGTTTGTTTCGAAAGTTGTTGAACTTTACTTTTTAAAGTTAATTCGGATAATATGGAAGCCTAATGGGCTTATCTGCCAACCATGAACTTGCCAAAAACTACCTGTTCTGAACTTAATATATAATTGAAATTTGACAGTTATGATAACAATGAAGACCAATTTGCCATAGTCTACTAGATCAGACACCTTTTCAAGAATTACAAAATGTTTATTGCGAAACTGGTTCAGATGTAAAAAGTGTCTAAATTCGTATTGCAATTACTTGACAACCACTTTTGCAATAAAAACCAGAATTGCAATAAACTTTTCTACATTGGAGAAATGAGTTATTCATGTATCGGCGGCAGTTGTTAACAGACGCGAACATCTCAAATGGACACATCGCAATGCCAACAAAGCCTAAATGGGCTTATCAGCACATTATGAAACCAACCTTGTATCGTCTCTTTCTGTTTGAACATTGGGGATTGACAGCGTAGTCCCAACCACTTTTGCAATAAATTTATTGCGAAACTGGTTGGGATGTAAAATGGGTCCAAATTCGTATTGCAATTACTTGACAACCAGTTTTGCAATAAAAACCAGAATTGCAATAAACTTTTCTGGATGAAAGAAATAAGTTACTGTTGCATTTCGGGTAGTTGCTAATAGTTGCAAACATCTTAATAGGACATACCCGGATGCAAACAAAGCCCAAATGGGCATATCAGTAAATTAGAAAACCACTCATTTATCAGTGTTTTCTCTGTTTGAACACCGGCTGGATTGATAAATTAGTCGATTATAGGATTATTTGTTTCGAAGGTAGTTGCAAACATCTTTTTAAAGCTAATTCGGATAATATGGAAGCCCAATAGGCTTATCAGTCATCTATGACATTGGCCAAAAACTACCTGTTCTGAACTTACATGTTCGTAAAATTGACAGGAATGATAACAATGAAGACGAGTTTGCCATAGTCTGCTAGATCAGACACCTTTTTCAAGAATTACAAAATGTTTATTGCGAAACTGGTTGGGATGTAAAAAGTGACATAATTTGTATTGCAATTGTTCGACAACCAGTTTCGCAATAAAACCCAGAATTGCAATAAACTTTTCTAAATTGGAGAAATGAGTTATTCATGCTTTGGCGGCAGTTTTAAACAGGTGGGAACATCTCAAATGGACACATCCAAATTCCAACAAAGGCTAAATGGGCTTATCAGCACATTATGAAACCAACTTTATATCGTCTGTTTCTGTTTGAACATTGGTGATTGACAGCGTAGTCCCAACCAATTTTGCAATAAATTTATTGCGAAACTGGTTGGGATGTAAAATGGGTCCAAATTCGTATTGCAATTACTTGACAACCACTTTTGCAATAAAAACCAGAATTGCAATACACTTTTCTACATTGGAGAAATGAGTTATTCATGTATCGGCGGCAGTTGTTAACAGACGCGAACATCTCAAATGGACACATCGCAATGCCAACAAAGCCTAAATGGGCTTATCAGCACATTATGAAACCAACCTTATATCGTCTCTTTCTGTTTGAACATTGGGGATTGACAGCGTAGTCCCAACCACTTTTGCAATAAATTTATTGCGAAACTGGTTGGGATGTAAAATGGGTCCAAATTCGTATTGCAATTACTTGACAACCAGTTTTGCAATAAAAACCAGAATTGCAATAAACTTTTTCTGGATGAAACGAAGAAGTGACTGTTGCATTTCGGGTAGTTGCTAATAGTTGCAAACATCTTAATAGGACATACTCGGATGGAATTAAAGCCCAAATGGGCTTATCAGTAAACTAGATCATTTAATCAGTGTTTTCTCTGTTTGAACATCGGCTGGATTGATAAATTAGTCGATTATAGGATTATTTGTTTCAAAGGTAGTTGCAAACATCTTTTTAAAGCTAATTCGGATAATATGGAAGCCCAATAGGCTTATCAGTCATCTATGACATTGGCCAAAAACTACCTGTTCTGAACTTACATGTTCGAAAATTGACAGGAATGATAACAATGTAGACGAGTTTGCCATAGTCTGCAAGATCAGACCCCTTTTCAAGAATTGCAAAATGTTTATTGCGAAACTGGTTGGGATGTAAAAAGTGACATAATTTGTATTGCAATTATTTCACAACCAGTTTCGCAATAAAACCCAGAATTGCAATAAACCTTTCTACATTGGAGAAATGAGTTATTCATGTATCGGCGGCAGTTGTAAACAGGTGGGAACATCTCAAATGGACACATCCAAATGCCACCGAAGCCTAAATGGGCTTATCAGCACATTATGAAACCAACCTTATATCGTCTGTTTCTGTTTAACATTTGGGATTGACAGCGTAGTCCCAACCACTTTTGCAATAAATTTATTGCGAAACTGGTTAAGATGTAAAAAGTGTCTAAATTAGTATTGCAATTACTTGACAACCACTTTTGCAATAAAAACCAGAATTGCAATACACTTTTCTACATTGGAGAAATGAGTTATTCATGTATCGGCGGCAGTTGTTAACAGACGCGAACATCTCAAATGGACACATCGCAATGCCAACAAAGCCTAAATGGGCTTATCAGCACATTATGAAACCAACCTTGTATCGTCTCTTTCTGTTTGAACATTGGGGATTGACAGCGTAGTCCCAACCACTTTTGCAATAAATTTATTGCTAAACTGGTTGGGATGTAAAATGGGTCCAAATTCGTATTGCAATTACTTGACAACCAGTTTTGCAATAAAAACCAGAATTGCAATAAACTTTTCTGGATGAAAGAAATAAGTTACTGTTGCATTTCGGGTAGTTGCTAATAGTTGCAAACATCTTAATAGGACATACCCGGATGCAAACAAAGCCCAAATGGGCATATCAGTAAATTAGAAAACCACTCATTTATCAGTGTTTTCTCTGTTTGAACACCGGCTGGATTGATAAATTAGTCGATTATAGGATTATTTGTTTCGAAGGTAGTTGCAAACATCTTTTTAAAGCTAATTCGGATAATATGGAAGCCCAATAGGCTTATCAGTCATCTATGACATTGGCCAAAAACTACCTGTTCTGAACTTACATGTTCGTAAAATTGACAGGAATGATAACAATGAAGACGAGTTTGCCATAGTCTGCTAGATCAGACACCTTTTTCAAGAATTACAAAATGTTTATTGCGAAACTGGTTGGGATGTAAAAAGTGACATAATTTGTATTGCAATTGTTCGACAACCAGTTTCGCAATAAAACCCAGAATTGCAATAAACTTTTCTAAATTGGAGAAATGAGTTATTCATGCTTTGGCGGCAGTTTTAAACAGATGGGAACATCTCAAATGGACACATCCAAATTCCAACAAAGGCTAAATGGGCTTATCAGCACATTATGAAACCAACTTTATATCGTCTGTTTCTGTTTGAACATTGGTGATTGACAGCGTAGTCCCAACCAATTTTGCAATAAATTTATTGCGAAACTGGTTGGGATGTAAAATGGGTCCAAATTCGTATTGCAATTACTTGACAACCACTTTTGCAATAAAAACCAGAATTGCAATACACTTTTCTACATTGGAGAAATGAGTTATTCATGTATCGGCGGCAGTTGTTAACAGACGCGAACATCTCAAATGGACACATCGCAATGCCAACAAAGCCTAAATGGGCTTATCAGCACATTATGAAACCAACCTTATATCGTCTCTTTCTGTTTGAACATTGGGGATTGACAGCGTAGTCCCAACCACTTTTGCAATAAATTTATTGCGAAACTGGTTGGGATGTAAAATGGGTCCAAATTCGTATTGCAATTACTTGACAACCAGTTTTGCAATAAAAACCAGAATTGCAATAAACTTTTTCTGGATGAAACGAAGAAGTGACTGTTGCATTTCGGGTAGTTGCTAATAGTTGCAAACATCTTAATAGGACATACTCGGATGGAATTAAAGCCCAAATGGGCTTATCAGTAAACTAGATCATTTAATCAGTGTTTTCTCTGTTTGAACATCGGCTGGATTGATAAATTAGTCGATTATAGGATTATTTGTTTCAAAGGTAGTTGCAAACATCTTTTTAAAGCTAATTCGGATAATATGGAAGCCCAATAGGCTTATCAGTCATCTATGACATTGGCCAAAAACTACCTGTTCTGAACTTACATGTTCGAAAATTGACAGGAATGATAACAATGTAGACGAGTTTGCCATAGTCTGCAAGATCAGACCCCTTTTCAAGAATTGCAAAATGTTTATTGCGAAACTGGTTGGGATGTAAAAAGTGACATAATTTGTATTGCAATTATTTCACAACCAGTTTCGCAATAAAACCCAGAATTGCAATAAACCTTTCTACATTGGAGAAATGAGTTATTCATGTATCGACGGCAGTTGTAAACAGGTGGGAACATCTCAAATGGACACATCCAAATGCCACCGAAGCCTAAATGGGCTTATCAGCACATTATGAAACCAACCTTATATCGTCTGTTTCTGTTTAACATTTGGGATTGACAGCGTAGTCCCAACCACTTTTGCAATAAATTTATTGCGAAACTGGTTAAGATGTAAAAAGTGTCTAAATTAGTATTGCAATTACTTGACAACCACTTTTGCAATAAAAACCAGAATTGCAATACACTTTTCTACATTGGAGAAATGAGTTATTCATGTATCGGCGGCAGTTGTTAACAGACGCGAACATCTCAAATGGACACATCGCAATGCCAACAAAGCCTAAATGGGCTTATCAGCACATTATGAAACCAACCTTATATCGTCTCTTTCTGTTTGAACATTGGGGATTGACAGCGTAGTCCCAACCACTTTTGCAATAAATTTATTGCGAAACTGGTTGGGATGTAAAATGGGTCCAAATTCGTATTGCAATTACTTGACAACCAGTTTTGCAATAAAAACCAGAATTGCAATAAACTTTTCTGGATGAAAGAAATAATTTACTGTTGCATTTCGGGTAGTTGCTAATAGTTGCAAACATCTTAATAGGACATACCCGGATGCAAACAAAGCCCAAATGGGCATATCAGTAAATTAGAAAACCACTCATTTATCAGTGTTTTCTCTGTTTGAACACCGGCTGGATTGATAAATTAGTCGATTATAGGATTATTTGTTTCGAAGGTAGTTGCAAACATCTTTTTAAAGCTAATTCGGATAATATGGAAGCCCAATAGGCTTATCAGTCATCTATGACATTGGCCAAAAACTACCTGTTCTGAACTTACATGTTCGTAAAATTGACAGGAATGATAACAATGAAGACGAGTTTGCCATAGTCTGCTAGATCAGACACCTTTTTCAAGAATTACAAAATGTTTATTGCGAAACTGGTTGGGATGTAAAAAGTGACATAATTTGTATTGCAATTGTTCGACAACCAGTTTCGCAATAAAACCCAGAATTGCAATAAACTTTTCTAAATTGGAGAAATGAGTTATTCATGCTTTGGCGGCAGTTTTAAACAGATGGGAACATCTCAAATGGACACATCCAAATTCCAACAAAGGCTAAATGGGCTTATCAGCACATTATGAAACCAACTTTATATCGTCTGTTTCTGTTTGAACATTGGTGATTGACAGCGTAGTCCCAACCAATTTTGCAATAAATTTATTGCGAAACTGGTTGGGATGTAAAATGGGTCCAAATTCGTATTGCAATTACTTGACAACCACTTTTGCAATAAAAACCAGAATTGCAATACACTTTTCTACATTGGAGAAATGAGTTATTCATGTATCGGCGGCAGTTGTTAACAGACGCGAACATCTCAAATGGACACATCGCAATGCCAACAAAGCCTAAATGGGCTTATCAGCACATTATGAAACCAACCTTATATCGTCTCTTTCTGTTTGAACATTGGGGATTGACAGCGTAGTCCCAACCACTTTTGCAATAAATTTATTGCGAAACTGGTTGGGATGTAAAATGGGTCCAAATTCGTATTGCAATTACTTGACAACCAGTTTTGCAATAAAAACCAGAATTGCAATAAACTTTTTCTGGATGAAACAAAGAAGTGACTGTTGCATTTCGGGTAGTTGCTAATGGTTGCAAACATCTTAATAGGACATACCCGGATGCAATTAAAGTCCAAATGAGATTATCAATAAACTAGAAAACCAATCATTTATCAGTGTTTTCTCTGTTTGAACATCGGCTGGATTGATAAATTAGTCGATTATAGGATTATTTGTTTCAAAGGTAGTTGCAAACATCTTTTATAAAGCTAATTCGGATAATATGGAAGCCCAATAGGCTTATCAGTCATCTATGACATTGGCCAAAAACTACCTGTTCTGAACTTACATGTTCGAAATTTGACAGGAATAATAACAATGAAGACGAGTTTGCCATAGTCTGCAAGATCAGACACCTTTTCAAGAATTACAAAATGTTTGTTGCGAAACTGGTTGGAATGTAAAAAGTGACATAATTTGTATTGCAATTGTTCGACAACCAGTTTCGCGATAAAACCCAGAATTGCTTCATTGGAGAAATGAGTTATTCGTGCTTTGGCAACAGTTGTAAACATATGCGAACATCTCAAATGGACACATCCAAATGCCAACAAAGCCTAAATGGGCTTATCAGCACAATATGAAACCAACCTTATACCGTCTCTTTCTGTTTGAACATTTGGGATGGACAGCGTAGTCCCAACCACTTTTGCAATAAATTTATTGCGAAACTGGTTGAGATGTAAAATGGGTCCAAATTCGTATTGCAATTACTTGACAAACAGTTTTGCAATAAAAACCAGAATTGCAATATTTTTTTCTAGGTATAAGAATTCATTTACCGTTGCATTTCGGGTAGTTGCTAATAGTTGCAAACATTTTAATAGGATATACCCGGATGAAATCAAAGCCCAAATGGGCTTATCAGTAAGTAAGAAAACCAATCATTTATCAGTGTTTTCTCTGTTTGAACACCGGCAAGATTGATAAAGTAGTCGATTATAGGATTGTTTGTTTCGAAGGTAGTTACAAACATCTTTTTAAAGTTAATTCGGATAATCTGGAAGCCTAATAGGCTCATCAGCCAACTATAAAACTGCCTAAAACCTGTTCTGAGCTTATGGATTTAAAACTGTACAGGAATGATAAAAATGAAGACATAACATAGAATTTGTCGAAGTCTGTGCAGTCAGAGACATAGTTGAAAATTTAGAAAAAATATATTGCGAAAATGGTTTCGATTATCGGAGTTTGACTACTGACATGCATGCTGTGAAACACAAAAGAAGTAATATTTTTCCGTAGTTTGTTAGATCAGACACCTTTTCGAGAATTGAAAAATGTTTATTGCGAAACTGGTTGGGAGGTTAAAATGACAAAAGAAATTGTATTGCAATTACGGGCCAACCAGTTTGCAATAAAACTCAGAATTGTTATAAACTTTCTGCATTAGAGAAATTAGTTATTCGTGCATTGGCGGCAGTTGTTAACAAGAAGGCCATGATGGCCCTGATATCGCTCACCAGGCATTCAGAGGAGAAGATTTTCAAAGTTTTCACTATGTTCTATAGAAAACTGGCCTCCCCTGGGGTGGGGCTTTATTTCGTAGCATGACTTGACTGAAATTAGCACACAGTTTGGATTCTGATCTGACGCATACCTGTATGTTACTTCATATGTGGTTTGTACATAAGTTAATTGTAAGATTGATATGCATTAACCCTTTCCTCCATAAAACGCCTTTCTACGCCTCTGTAATAGCCACTTTATGAAACCATTGTGATAAATAGAGCATTTGCTCCATAGGAGTAAATGCTCTATTTATCACAATGGTTTCAAATCTACGCAATTCTGAAATTTTCCGTTTCTCTAATTCATGCTCCTTATCAGTAGATTTATTCAAAGAGGTAGGATCTGAAAATAGCCTATGAGAGAATGGGTTAAAAACAGTGTGAACAAACAGACACTAATTCTGAAGCAAACAACTTTATAGAGTTTTGACCAGGGAATTGACCTCTCCAGTGATTGCATAACACAGACTGAGTAGCTGGAGTCCTTCTGGTTCAGGGGAACCTTTATAGTGTAAAAGTCTATTTTAAAGTATAACAAACAGGGAAGGGCCAATTTTAACCTCAGAACTATGATATTAACAAATTTCTATAAGGTATATTAGGTAAATCTATACACCAAATATCTAAGCTCTGTGACATGTAGTTTTTGACAAGAAGATTTTTAAAGTTTTCCCCATGCTACTCGTACAGAATAACAGTCAGCTAGAGAAAACTGGCCACCCCTGGGACCGTTGCGGGGCCAATTTTGACTCCAGGGACATACTTTATATAACTTTTGTAGAGGACCGGTAGGTGATGCTATGTGCTAAAGATGAAAGCTGAGAACCCTGTAGATTCAGAGGAGAAGACTTTTAAAGGTTCAAATTCTTGACGGCGCACGACACACACCGCACAACGCACAACAAACGCCGACAGACGACGGACACCAGGCGATCACAAAAGCTCACCCTGGGCACTTTGTGCTCTGGTGAGCTAAAAATGCGAACATCTTGATAGGACACATCCGAATGCCAACAAAGTCTAAATGGGCTTATCAGCCAATTACGTAATCAACCGTATATATTGTTTTTCTGTGTTGAGGATTGGCTGGTTGTTAGTATGTTTGTTAGCTTCTTCATCTGCAAATATCTTATGATAACAAAACCTAGAATAGGTTATCAGCACAAACCGGAACTGACCAAATGTGATCATTTACATATTTGCCCATTATTATCTCAATGAAGACAATATTCCAAAAAAGGAATTAATATAATATATAAATACTTGAATACTTGAATGATTACTTTAATTATTACAAGTAAAAGTCAGTTTGTATGGAAGTTATAAAGTGAAATAGTGCATGCAAATTGTAACTAATATAAGCATTGGAATCATATTATTATACCATTAATACACTTAAACAATATATGTTAACACTCTTTGAAAAATAACGACTTTGAACCCTTTCCTGCATAAATGCGCCTTTCTTCGCATTTACAAACAGAGTAGAATTAGATCAGATAGCTCTCGTGGGGGCCATCTGGTCAGGGTCTGTTCTGTTTGCTTATGGAATGAAATATATATGATTCTATAGTTCCTACAGTTTAATATGCCATTTTTAAAATTAATCTAATTATTATTCATGATGCCATCATTTCTTACATAAATATTCACTGAGTTAAGGATAAACACGATCATTTCGGAATAGATTGAAAACAGTTTTATGACTGACTAGAATTCACACTGTTGATCGTACACCGTGCTTTTGTTACATTTATATACATGTAAATAATAATGATATCCTGAATAATAATTATATTAATTTTATACGGATACATTAACACAGATTTTGGGCATAGCAAATACTCTGGAATCAGATCTATATTATAACAAATATATGCCAAATATTAAAGCTGGAAAACTGCCAGTTTCAGAGAAGATTTTCAAAGTTTTCACTATATGTTTCTATAGAAAACAAGGCCTCCTGGGGTCGGACCAATTTTGACCCCAGGGACATAATTTATATACCTTTTGTAGAGGACTTAAATATGATGGTAAGTGCCAAATATAAAACCTGACAACCCTGTATATTCAGAGGAGAAGATTTTTAAATGTTCAAATTGTTGACGACTGACGGCACACGACGGACACCGCACGACGCAAGCTGACGGAGAATGGAAACCAAGCGATCACAAAAGCTCACCCTGAGCACGTTCTGGTGAGCTAAAATGGATGTTATTTCGACAAACTCGTGTTTTTCTGATAAGGCATTTAATTTTTCATATTATCCGAATTAGCTTTAAAAAGACCTTAGATCCAGCTTTTTTAAATATAGAAAACATTGAAATACATTTGTTGGAGTGGTGGTCCAGTGGTAGGAGGTTAGACTTGGGATCGGAGGATCCCCGGTTCGAATCTTGCCATCGGGCTATCATATATTTTCTGAACAATAAATGCATCCCACGATTAATACTCTCCACCCAGGTGTATAAATGGGTTCCTGTGAGGGAAATAAGCTGCATTGGGCGCTGAATGTCAATGGCCGACATATAATCCAGTGCTAAGGGGTAAATTGTGAAGTCGGGAGAATATGTACATGTATATAGTTCATAACATTACACCTCACTTTTACCTTTACATGTACATGTATATGGCTGGTTTCCAAAATTTACTTATATTGCCTGCTTGACTTTACTACTTTTCCATTTATAAGTTTTATCCTACTACCAGGTTTGCAACTATTAGCAAGTATCCGAAATGCAACAGTCACTTCTTTGTTTCATCCAGAAAAAGTTTATTGCAATTCTGGTTTTTATTGCAAAACTGGTTGTCAAGTAATTGCAATATGAATTTGGACCCATTTTACATCCCAACCAGTTTCGCAATAAATTTATTGCAAAAGTGGTTGGAACTACGCTGTCAATCCCCAATGTTCAAACAGAAACAGACGATATACGGTTGGTTTCATAATGTGCTGATAAGCCCATTTAGACTTTGTTGGCATTGCGATGTGTCCATTTGAGATGTTCGCGTCTGTTAACAACTGCCGCCGATACATGAATAACTCATTTCTCCAATGTAGAAAAGTTTATTGCAATTCTGGTTTTTATTGCAAAAGTGGTTGTCAAGTAATTGCAATACGAATTTAGACACTTTTTACATCTTAACCAGTTTCGCAATAAATTTATTGCAAAAGTGGTTGGGACTACGCTGTCAATCCCAAATGTTAAACAGAAACAGACGATATAAGGTTGGTTTCATAATGTGCTGATAAGCCCATTTAGGTTTCGGTGGCATTTGGATGTGTCCATTTGAGATGTTCCCACCTGTTTACAACTGCCGCCGATACATGAATAACTCATTTCTCCAATGTAGAAAAGTTTATTGCAATTCTGGGTTTTATTGCGAAACTGGTTGTGAAATAATTGCAATACAAATTATGTCACTTTTTACATCCCAACTAGTTTCGCAATAAACATTTTGCAATTCTTGAAAAGGGGTCTGATCTTGCAGACTATGGCAAACTCGTCTACATTGTTATCATTCCTGTCAATTTTCGAACATGTAAGTTCAGAACAGGTAGTTTTTGGCCAATGTCATAGATGACTGATAAGCCTATTGGGCTTCAATATTATCCGAATTAGCTTTAAAAAGATGTTTGCAACTACCTTTGAAACAAATAATCCTATAATCGACTAATTTATCAATCCAGCCGATGTTCAAACAGAGAAAACACTGATTAAATGATCTAGTTTACTGATAAGCCCATTTGGGCTTTAATTCCATCCGAGTATGTCCTATTAAGATGTTTGCAACTATTAGCAACTACCCGAAATGCAACAGTAACTTATTTCTTTCATCCAGAAAAGTTTATTGCAATTCTGGTTTTTATTGCAAAAGTGGTTGTCAAGTAATTGCAATACGAATTTGGACCCATTTTACATCCCAACCAGTTTCGCAATAAATTTATTGCAAAAGTGGTTGGGACTACGCTGTCAATCACCAATGTTCAAACAGAAACAGACGATATAAAGTTGGTTTCATAATGTGCTGATAAGCCCATTTAGGCTTTGTTGAAATTTGGATGTGTCCATTTGAGATGTTCCCATCTGTTTAAAACTGCCGCCAAGGCATGAATAACTCATTTCTCCAATGTAGAAAAGTTTATTGCAATTCTGGGTTTTATTGCAAAAGTGGTTGTCAAGTAATTGCAATACGAATTTAGACACTTTTTACATCTGAACCAGTTTCGCAATAAACATTTTGTAATTCTTGAAAAAGGTGTCTGATCTAGCAGACTATGGCAAACTCGTCTTCATTGTTATCATTCCTGTCAATTTTACGAACATGTAAGTTCAGAACAGGTAGTTTTTGGCCAATGTCATAGATGACTGATAAGCCTATTGGGTTTCCATATTATCCGAATTAGCTTTAAAAAGATGTTTGCAACTACCTTCGAAACAAATAATCCTATTATCGACTAATTTATCAATCCAGCCGGTGTTCAAACAGAGAAAACACTGATAAATGAGTGGTTTTCTAATTTACTGATATGCCCATTTGGGCTTTGTTTGCATCCGGGTATGTCCTATTAAGATGTTTGCAACTATTAGCAACTACCCGAAATGCAACAGTAACTTATTTCTTTCATCCAGAAAAGTTTATTGCAATTCTGGTTTTTATTGCAAAACTGGTTGTCAAGTAATTGCAATACGAATTTGGACCCATTTTACATCCCAACCAGTTTCGCAATAAATTTATTGCAAAAGTGTTTGGGACTACGCTGTCAATCCCCAATGTTCAAACAGAAAGAGACGATATAAGGTTGGTTTCATAATGTGCTGATAAGCCCATTTAGGCTTTGTTGGCATTGCGATGTGTCCATTTGAGATGTTCGCGTCTGTTAACAACTGCCGCCGATACATGAATAACTCATTTCTCCAATGTAGAAAAGTGTATTGCAATTCTGGTTTTTATTGCAAAAGTGGTTGTCAAGTAATTGCAATACGAATTTGGACCCATTTTACATCCCAACCAGTTTCGCAATAAATTTATTACAAAAGTGGTTGGGACTACGCTGTCAATCACCAATGTTCAAACAGAAACAGACGATATAAAGTTGGTTTCATAATGTGCTGATAAGCCCATTTAGGCTTTGTTGGAATTTGGATGTGTCCATTTGAGATGTTCCCATCTGTTTAAAACTGCCGCGAAAGCATGAATAACTCATTTCTCCAATGTAGAAAAGTTTATTGCAATTCTGGGGTTTATTGCGAAACTGGTTGTCGAACAATTGCAATACAAATTATGTCACTTTTTACATCCCAACCAGTTTCGCAACAAACATTTTGTAATTCTTGAATAAGGTGTCTGATCTAGCAGACTATGGCAAACTCGTCTTCATTGTTATCATTCCTGTCAATTTTACGAACATGTAAGTTCAGAACAGGTAGTTTTTGGCCAATGTCATAGATGACTGATAAGCCTATTGGGCTTCCATATTATCCGAATTAGCTTTAAAAAGATATTTGCAACTACCTTCGAAACAAATAATCCTATAATCGACTAATTTATCAATCCAGCCGGTGTTCAAACAGAGAAAACACTGATAAATGAGTGGTTTTCTAATTTACTGATATGCCCATTTGGGCTTTGTTTGCATCCGGGTATGTCCTATTAAGATGTTTGCAACCATTAGCAACTACCCGAAATGCAACAGTAACTTATTTCTTTCATCCAGAAAAGTTTATTGCAATTCTGGTTTTTATTGCAAAACTGGTTGTCAAGTAATTGCAATACGAATTTGGACCCATTTTACATCCCAACCAGTTTCGCAATAAATTTATTGCAAAAGTGTTTGGGACTACGCTGTCAATCCCCAATGTTCAAACAGAAAGAGACGATATAAGGTTGGTTTCATAATGTGCTGATAAGCCCATTTAGGCTTTGTTGGCATTGCGATGTGTCCATTTGAGATGTTCGCGTCTGTTAACAACTGCCGCCGATACATGAATAACTCATTTCTCCAATGTAGAAAAGTTTATTGCAATTCTGGTTTTTATTGCAAAAGTGGTTGTCAAGTAATTGCAATACGAATTTAGACACTTTTTACATCTGAACCAGTTTCGCAATAAACATTTTGTAATTCTTGAAAAGGTGTCTGATCTAGTAGACTATGGCAAATTGGTCTTCATTGTTATCATAACTGTCAAATTTCAATTATATATTAAGTTCAGAACAGGTAGTTTTTGGCAAGTTCATGGTTGGCAGATAAGCCTATTAGGCTTCCATATTATCCGAATTAGCTTTAAAAAGTAAAGTTCAACAACTTTCGAAACAAACAATCATATAATTGACTAGTCTATCAACCCATCCAGTGTTTAAAAAGAGAAAACACTGATAAATGGTTGTTTTCCTAATTTACTGATAAGCCCATTTGGGCTTTGTTTTCGTCCGGGCATGTCATGTAAATTTGTTTGCAACTACTAGCAACTACCCGAAATGCAACGGTAACCTAATTCTTAAATCTAGAAAAAATTATTGCAATTCTGGTTTTTATTGCAAAAGTGGTTGTCAAGTAATTGCAATACGAATTTGGACCCATTTTACATCCCAACCAGTTTTGCAATAAATTTATTGCAATTCTGGTTATTATTGCAAAAGTGGTTGTAACAGAGGAGTCATGTTGTGTTTTTTTCATTGTCTGTTGGTTTGTTGGTTGTTTTGTTCCCAACATGAACGTTGGCGACAATTTTGTAGCTATTGCACATACATACTTCAAACTTAGCATGCATATGCAACTTATAGAGACAAAAATATTTAGGGGTGACATATCAAGATCAAGTTCATACATCAAGGTCAAATGTCAAATTACTGGTCAAATTTAGAATGGCGATAAATTTGTCACCATTCAAAATACATCCCTCAAACTTGGCATGCAATTGAAACTTATGGAGGCGAACGTTTTAGTGGTGACTTTTTAAGGTCAATGTCATACATTATGGTCAAGTGTCAAATTACGGGTCAAATTTAGATTGGTGATAATTTTGTCGTCTTCAACATACATCCTTCAAACTTGGCATGCATGTGAAACTTATGGAGGCGAACATATTTAGGGGTGACCTATTAAGGTAAAGGTCATACTACAAAATCAAACGTCATATCGGGGACATTGTGTTTCGTTGTTTTTAAATCACAACGTGTGTATACCACATACATTATTTACAACATGTATATACATTACATTTGTCACAGAATATGTCAGTAGACTGTATTTTATTTGAAAAAGTACAATGACAATTGTTTTTACAGCATATGGGAACTAAATGTTTTCCTTGAAAACTAAGCTTGGTTTGTTAAAATGTTCATTTAAAATCATCTCTGTTTTGAAACACCAAGAACGAAATTGATTTCAGACCAAATAAGTAAACCACTGTCAATATAGATCTAATAATGTATCAGTAGTCACATTCATTCACTGAATATCGCAAAGTTGATTGTGGCCAAATACAACTAAGCTATCACTAAAGGTGATTATTACAACTAGAGCTATCACTAAAGGTGATTATTACCCCTGCCCGCCACCTTGTCACAAGATACACTGACTTCAGTACAAGCGGCAATATCTCAATAATCCTTTCATCCACTTAAATTGCTTATGAAAAGTAACAGAGGGGGATAAATCCCTCAAAAAAGAATTTAGAGTTATAGCCCTTGTTGACTGCACGTCTTCTCACCACCCTCTTTCCATATATAAAGTTTCACACTTGTTTCTACAATACTTGACAAGTTCTGCTTCGGACAAAAACTTGCTTCTAAAAAGTAACTATGTGAAAAACTCCCTCAAAAATGAATTTAGAGTTACAACCCTTATTGACTGCACATACTCTCATCACCCTCTATCCACATAATTATGAAGTTTCACAGTTGTGCCTATAATACTTTTGGAGTAATGCTCCGGATGGACAGACGGATGGACGGACGGAAGGACACACGCGATTCCAATATATTCTAAAGAAGTGGGGGTATAATTACATAATTATTTTGTCCATGTCAGTTTATTGCATACTTAAGCATCTCATAACTATTGAAAGTCCAAGTATTTCCATAAGTTTCGTGCGTTCAAATATCACACGAATACTGACAGCTAGCTGAGCATTGAAGAATCGCTTCGTACACGAGTCTCAATTGGTTTTGCATGCGCACAGTGTAAGCTCCTGAAATCCCTTCACGACCAAGGGCTTGTCTGTCCACAATGTATGAGGGTGGACTTGCCAACCGAACAGAGCTCAGGTCATGGAAAATCAGTTTGGAAATTCAGACATAAATACCAAATGCTGTCACTGTTTCAGCTACTTTGGTAGAGTCACCAAATGATAATTCCCATCAACTTATTTCGAAATCTGACCATCGGTTTGTAGAAATATATTCTGAAAGTGGGAGATCCTTCGAAAGCATAAGTAGTAATGCGAAAGGAGTAAACTGCAGACTCGGTTTTATTGAGTCTGTTCGTGACTAGTTATTAAAAATGCAACACTACTCACGCCCCCCAGCACCGGCTTAAGCAGTATTCAAATTTTCAAAACGGATAACATAAAAACTAATGATCCCAAGGGACCAGTAAGAATATCAACACTGAGAATTTAAATTAAAAAAAAATGGTTGTCATGGCAACCAGATTTCCGCATGGTTTCAAACCTATTTAGCTAGTTTTGGAGGTGGTTACCTAATGATTATTCCAATTAAATTATTCTGAAGTCAGACCATTGGTTTTGGTGAAGGGGAGCTTATAAATTGTGCTATGTTTTCTATACAGACAAACAGGCCCCGCCCCCTAGCGGCCATGTTGTTTTAGATATTGTCATGATGTTAGCTACTTGGGAAGATAGCCACCTAATGATTATTCCCATCAAATTATTTTGAAATCTGACAACCGGTTTCGGAGAAGAAGAGGTTAGAAGATTTTTCTTTTGGTTGCCATGGCAACCATAGTTTTACATGGATCCACAATTTATTAGCTAGTTTGACAGAGAATCACCCAAAGGCCATTCTTGGAAAGTTTCATTATATTTAACAATAAAATTTTAGAGGGGTAGTCACTTGAAATAAAATATTGACGACAGACGACACACAATGGACGACGCCTGACGACCGACACATGATGATCACAATAGCTCGCCTTGGCACGTTGTGCCAGGTGAGCTACAAATAGACAGCCTTCTTGAATCGACTTGTTTGTTTGATACAATGATGGAAAGAACGAAAAAAAATGTAAATAATTTGAAAATATTGTGCAAAAATCACTAAAAATAGTTCTTTTATAGCCGTTGCCATGGTAACAAAGGATATGTTTACTGTTAATTTGTAAATAAAATGTTCCAACAATAATCACATGGAAGACCACACCAATACTTTATACAAATAACAAGACAAACATGCTATAAAAAGAAAATTTAGGCTAACTTTATAATTCACTAGAAAATGTTAATTTCAGAACCGCAAATGAATTCCATATCATTTTAAGAATATTTTGGTTGCCATGGCAACCAGATCTGTGTCTCAGAATGTAAACATAATATTTGCGTAATTTTGTAAGTAAATAGCAAGGTCTTACAATAACTCATTATTTAGACATTTAGAAAAAACAATAAGGATTTGTTTTCAAAAAAGTGAAAAACTGGGCAAAATTACATACGTTATTGCCATAGTAACCAGTCATTAAGGAAAAAAATATTTTAATTTAATTTCAAATCAACACTAGCCATCTCTCATTTCCAAAGAGTAAACAATGGGGACATATTTACATCCATAAGCAAACTGGCAGTCCTTTTAAATTCTTTATATCATTTTGAAGCTTGTTGCTATGGGAACCACGATTTCCATCAGAATACCGGTATTATTGGGAATGTTCTGCCACCCTTCTAAAAATGTTAGGTAAGGTGTTAAGTTTATATATGTAAAATATGGAGTTATTGTAAATCAGGTAACAAAATCGGCCAAAATCAGGCTTTTTGTCCCCTACTAGTTGGGTCTAATACGAGGTAATGCGTCAAAGGTAACTCAGGGTCAGTCAAAACTGTTTGATACATTCATAATGTATAAAACAGAGTAGAGGGGTGAATATACAGTGGCACTCCTCTAATGCGAGCGCTTAATGAATAAACATGGGTATCGTTATAAGCAGGTGGTTGCTTAATACAGGACAAAAGTAATACAGAAAGCTCCTATAGGAGCTTTCTGCATTACATTTGTCCTGCATCAAGCTACCACCTGTCTCTAAGACCCAAAATTATACCTCATTTTGGTGGTCGCATGAGAGGGGTTTTACTTTAGTTTTAATTACAAACGTATACCCATGTAACGCGGATGTCTCCAACGTAATCATTTGAATGCGGGTCACGTGTCTACTGGTATTTGCAAACGGTGTAGACCTAGATCAGAGGGCTCCTAGAGTCTCTGCAATATTTGTCATTCACAATCCTCTCACAAAATTTAACCATTCATACTGTATGAGCTCTGCCGATAAACAATGACGGACCAGACCACTGAAAATACATTATTCAAAGGGCGAAGCATGACTGGGTAGCTACGGTGTGGCCTATGGCAAGTATTAATGAGGGCACATCACAAACCAGGAGTTCGTCCTTCTAAAGACCGTGCGAAAAACAATATCGAACGTATTGACATACGACGATCGCAATTGGAAGTTTCGATCGTCGTATGTTAGAACTTTCTGTCGTCATTTCTTAACCCATTCCCTCATGGGCTATTTTTAGATCCAACCACTTTGAATAAGTCAACCGAAAAGGAGCATTAACTAGACAAAAGGGAACTTTTAGAATTTTGTAGTTTGAAACCATTGTGACAAATAGGAAATGCTCTATTTATCACAATGGTTCCAACAGGTGACGTTTGCAGAGGAGTCAAAATGCGTAAATATGAGGGAATGGGTTAACCTGTGTGATACTGTTGACTGTCTGAGTTTTTAGCAATTGTCGCAAATTAGGACTTACAATGAATTTGTCACGGTTAATAGTAGGACCATGCCCAGATGCGGAAGTACTGATAATTATTAACCATTCTACAAATAAAAGTTTAAGGTCAAATAGTGTTGGAAGTAGGCTACATAAGAATGAAGAGGAACACGCTATTGAACAGAACAACTAAGATGCAGAAGAAAAGGGGGAAAATCTAATCCCACCCCACCAGAAATGGGTGTATAAAAGCTACAGTAGACGTCGGTTGGACAAATACAGTAAAACCTCTCTATAACGGCCACTGAATTACATGATGTATTTTGTGTTAAATGCAGGTGGCTGCTTAAAGCAAGGTAAAAGTAAAACAGAACGCTCATATAGGAGCGTTCTGTTTTACTTTCACCTTGCTTCAAGCAGCCACCTGCCCTAAACACCAACTAATTAACACAATTTATTGACCGTTATAGAGAGGTTTTACTTACAGTAACTTTAGAGTTTAACCTGTTTAACCATAGATGCGCCTTTTCAACAAGTTTACAAGTTATTTCAAACTCATGGCCCATACGGGCATATTACTAAAAGAGAGAACCCTGCGTGGTCAGACGGCTCAGCGCTGAGGTCCAGATAAGATGCGTAAATTTTAACTTTTTCAAGAATAGCTCCTTTATTTCTCCACCTAACCCTACACTGTGACCACTCTTTAGAATCGTCTAGAAGAGACGGTTCTAGAGGGTGGTCACAGTACAGGATTTGGTGGAGAAATGATGAGTTTTGTATTTGGCTACGCTCCTTTATCTGTAGCTCTCATTAGAGTCATCTGATCAGGATCTGCTCTGTCTGCTATTGAAAAATACAAATCTTATTCTACAGTTTATGCATTAATCGAAAATTCTTATTTTCCCATATAATATTATTATACAGAAGACGTTCATTAATATTCACACAGTGATTGTTTCGTACATGAGTGCAACAGAACCTGTCTTAACCCTTTCCCTGATGAATATTCATGTAGGAAATATTGACGTCATGAATATTACTAATATTTTTTTTATAATGACATATGAGCACAGGACATTTTGGCTCTGGAAGCTGTAGAATTATACATTATATTATATATATTAAACCATAAGCAAACAGAGCAGACCCAGATCAGACGGCTCCTATAGGAGTCCTCTGATCTGGGTCTACTCTGTTTGCAGATGCGTCAAAATGCGCTTACATAAGGGAAAGGGTTAAGCAGTCATCAAAAGAGGTCTAATTATGAGTATGTATGAGATGGTAGCTTAGTGATGGGAGTCAAAAATAATACAGAAAGCTCCAATAGGAGCCTATTGGGGTTATGGCGAAAGGCAGTATGTAAATTTGCTGAAGTGAAACTCTTAGGAATAATTTTGAAATGCCATCTGACAGTCAGGGAGGAAATAAGTTGCTATAATCTCGTAAAAAGTAAACTATCTAGAACGTTATAAATTTCAGCTTAATATAGTTTTGACTAGCTCAAGTAAACAATTAGCTATTGTTTTAAATTCATGGCATTTAAAGTGACAAACAATAGAAATGCATTGACATAGCCCATTCAAAACATTCAACCGTTGGTATAAATATAAAGCTCAGTGCACCCTTTTGGAGACATTAGCTACACCCATCTGGTGCAGTACTGGCTTGAGAATAACCCTTTACTCCATAAATACGCCTTTCTACGCCTTTACAAACAGAGTACACCCAGATTAGACGGCTCCTACACGAACCATCTGATCTGGGTCTGCTGTGTTTGCTTCTGGAATAATATAGATATGATTCCTGTTTCCATGTACTATTAAAATAACTCGTCTAATTAATATTCATGATGTCAATATTTCTTACATGAATATTCATGGAGTAAAATGTTAAAGCATATTGCATGGCTGTCGTTATGTAGTAATCGTAGTCAACAATATGGTGGCACATTTCAGCCACCAGTTAACCACCTTAACGTTCACGAAAATGTCCGCGTTAGCACATTACTCATAAAAACCACATTGTGAAACCATTGTGATAAATAGAGCATTTGCTCCTATAGGAGCAAAATGCTCTATTCATCACAATGGTTTCAAACTACAAAATTCTAAAATAGTCCTTTTCTCTAGTTAATGCTCCTTTTCGGTAGATTAATTCGAAAAAGTTGGGTCTAAATTAGCCTAGGAGTGAATGAACTATGACTCGTGAAAGATTAAAGCGATAGCCTCTACTTGCAACGTGTTCAGAAGATATCTTACAATTACATAAATAATTGTTTATATGCTGAAAAGAAGTATATCGCAAGAAAACCAGTTCACTAAACGCCGCTGAAGACACAACTTTCGTGTGTTTGATATGAAGACCCGGTGTATTCGACAATCATTTATAATGCAATGACATAAAACATTAAACACATTCAACCGTTGGTATAAATATAAAGCTGAGTGCGCCCTTTTGGAGACATTAGCAACACTAGTATGGTGCAGTATTGGCTCGAGATTAACCCTTTACTCCATAAATACGCCTTTCTACGCCTTTACAAACAGAGTACACCCATATTAGACGGCTCCTACACGAACCGTCTGATCTGGGTCTGCTGTGTTTGCTTCTGGGATGATATAGATATGATTACTGTTTACTTGTACTATTATAATAACTCGTCTAATTAATATTCATGATGTCAATATTTCTTACATGAATATTCATGGAGTAAAATGTTAAAGCATATTGCATGGCTGTCGTTATGTAGTAATCGTAGTCAACAATATGGTGGCACATTTCAGCCACCACTTAACCACCTTAACGTTCGCGAAAATGTCCGCGTTAGCACATTACTCATAAAAACCACATTGTGAAACCATTGTGATAAATAGAGCATTTGCTCCTGCAGGAGCAAATGCTCTATTTATCACAATGGTTTCAAACTACAAACTTCTAAAATAGTCCTTTTCTCTAGTTAATGCTCCTTTTCGGTAGATTAATTAAAAAAGGTTGGGTCTAAAAATAGCCTAGGAGAGAATGAGTCAATATGACTCGTGAAAGATTAAAGTGATAGCCTTTACTTGCAAAGTGTTAAGAAGATATCTAACAATTACATACATAATTGTTTATATGCTGAAAAGAAGTATATCGCAAGAAAACCAGTTCACTAAACGCCAATGAAGACACAACTTTCATAAGTTTGATATGAAGACCCGGTGTATTCGACAGTCTGTTAGTGTTCATTTATAATGCAATGACATAAAACATTAAACACATTCAACCGTTGGTATAAATATAAAGCTGAGTGCACCCTTTTGGAGACATTAGCAACACCCACCTGGTGCAGCACTGGCTCGAGATTAACCTTTTACTCCATAAATACGCCTTTCTACGCCTTTACAAACAGAGTACACCCAGATTAGACGGCTCCTACACGAACCGTCTGATCTGGGTCTGCTGTGTTTGCTTCTGGCATAATATAGATATGATTCCTGTTTCCATGTACTATTATAATAACTCGTCTAATTAATATTCATGATGTCAATATTTCTTACATGAATATTCATGGAGTAAAATGTTAAAGCATATTGCATGGCTCTCGTTATGTAGTAATCGTAGTCAACAATATGGTGGCACATTTCAGCCACCAGTTAACCACCTAAACATTCGCGAAAATGTTTGCGTTAACACATTACCCCTCAGTGACGTATTTTTGCGCCTCTATAAAGTTCACATTGTGAAACCATTGTGATAAATACAGCATTTGCTCCTATAGGAGCAAATGCTCTATTTATCACAATCGTTTCAAACTACAAACTTCTAAAATAGTCCTTTTCTCTAGTTAATGCTCCTTTTCGGTAGATTAATTCAAAAAGGTTGGGTCTAAAATAGCCTAGGAGTGAATGAACTAATATGACTCGTGAAAGATTAAAGCGATAGCCTTTACTTGCAAAGTGTTAAGAAGATATCTAACAATTACATACATAATTGTTTATATGCTGAAAAGAAGTATATCGCAAGAAAACCAGTTCACTAAACGCCAATGAAGACACAACTTTCATAAGTTTGATATGAAGACCCAGTGTATTCGGCAATCTATTATTATATATTTATTCGGCACGAGATTCAGTTTCGTTAAATTTCGACCAACGCCGATACTTTTTTTGTTATAAGTATCGATGAAAGCGGTTTATTTTGTACCACAGGAGCATTTTTCCGTATACATGTAAGTTCAAATTGACAAGGTTCATAATAATTATTGAATATAACAAATACCAAGTTTTATGATATTATCGAAACTATGCGTTCATTGTAGGGACTTCCTCTTTAACTAGTGAGCGCTCACGAACAGGTTATTAGAAAATTATCTCATAAGACAAATCACGAATATTTCATGAAAATCAGTTATTTTATCTGAACTCGATTTGTGTCGTGTTAGTGTCTTAAATTACTTAATACATGTAGTTATTTAAATGGAAAATATGTGTGCGAATTATCTTAATAAAGTAACGAGTTGTTTGCAGTACTAGGCTTTAGAACGTCTTTTTTCATGATTGTATAATATCTAAGATAACGTTTACGAAAATATTATGTAAAATACTAACACGAAACTATTCTCGGGCGTTATGTGGTTATGTAGAGGCAGAAATATGCCACCATACAACAAATATAGGATTTCAATTTCAAAATAGGAAGAATCACGGATTAAGCGCAAAACTGTAATACAGTAAAACCTCTCTTAACCGGCCGTTAAATTTAGTATAAATATCGGTCTTGGAGACAGGTGGCAGCTTAATGCAGGGTGAAAGTCATGCAGAAAGCTCCTAGAGGAGCTTTCTGCATGACTTTCACCCTGCATTAAGCAGCCACCTGCCTAAAAGTATCTAAATTCTTATCTAGTAGAATTCCGGTTAAGAGAGGTTATACTGTAACAATCTAAATCTATGTGGTGAACTGGTGATGGGTTTGCAAACAGCTTGGATCCAGATGAGACGCCGAGTAACCCTGCGTCTCATCTGGATCCAAACTGTTTAATACTCCATCAGTAGTTTCTTAAAAACTTGACCAAACCGAAAGCAGAAAAACGTTCAGCAGATCAGAGATTAAGCGGACACTATTTTTTGTTCGGTATGAGAACAGTTGATTGAAAACAATATACATATACATGTATGTAGATTAATGAATCCAGGATATGATACAGTAAAACCTCTCTAAACCGGACGTTAAATTTAGTATACATATCAGCCTTGGAGACAGATGGCAGCTTAATGACAACTTAATGCAGGGTGAAAGTCATACAGAAAGCTCCTATGAGCTTTCTGCATGATTTTCATCCTGTATTAAGCAGCCACCTTACCTAAAATTATCTAAATTCCTCTCTACTAGAATTGCGGTATAGAGAAGTTTTACTGTATTTGGTTTAGATGAAGGTTGTATCAAACGCAAACCATTTACTTTATAATTACGCCTTTCTATGCGTTTCCAAACAGAGCAGACCCAGATCAGACAGCTCTTGTATTAGCGTCTGCTCAATTTGCTTATGATATAATATACATGTAGTTAAGATTCTACAGTTTCTGTCATGGTAGGTTAGTCATCGTCGTCGTGCTAAATCTGGCTAAATATTATCATATTTTCAAAGCCATCCACCGTAAATATTGTCTACTATCACACACAAAGATAACACGACACTTTGATGAATGATATCAGTGGTATACACCTTTTAAATGGTAGTAGATGTATTTTGACTGTCAGACTAATGTTTGCAACAACTGACGGTGCTCTTGGAACATGTTTATATGGTAGAACCTGTCTTAAGCGGCTATGTGTTTATTTAACATCGGATTCATTAAACAGGTGGTTGCTGAATGTATTGACGCCTTTTGACGCCTCTGCAAAAGTCAACGGTTGAAACCATTGTGATAAATAGAGCATTTGCTCCTATAGGAGCAAATGCTCTATTTATCACAATGGTTTCAAACTACAAAATTCTAAAAACAACATCCTTTTCTCTAGTTAATGCTCCTTTTCAGTAGATTTATTCAAAGAGGTTGTATATAAAATTAGCCCATGAGGTAATGGTTAAGCCATCACCTGCCTTACAGATCCATAATTAGGTCTATTATTGATGGCGGCTTGAGACAGGCTCTACTGTATACGATCAAACTCAACGTATCTAAGTATATTTCTTATGCGATGGACACCGCCTCTTTTTCTTCCTAAGCAGCAGCGGAATGTTCACCCGATAGCTATAAACAACGATGACCGAACCGACAGACACTATGCGTCGGATTTCAAACTTTATTTGGACCATAACTGGCAGCACTAGAAAAAGACCAAGCATTCAATGGACTTGTCCTTATTAACCGTTAACAGGTAGCGGACGGATGAGTGGTCACCTATGCAAATAATTTGGATCCAGACGAGACGCCGAGTAACTATGCATCTACACGGATCAATAGATCAACGTGCGTACTAAAGTACTAAAATCGTAATTTCTTCACAAAATCGTATGTTGTGACCACTCTTTAGAATCGTCTCAAAGAGACGATTCTAAAGAGTGGTCACAACATACGGTTTAGTGGAGAAATAAAGAAGTTATTTTTGATGATGTTTTAATTTACGCATTTTACCTCTGTAAACATGATCAAAACTATTTGAAACCATGATTGCATTTTACCTTAACCCGTTACTCCATGTATTCATGAAAGAAATAATGACATCACCAATATTAATTAGATTAATTTCTATGGTAGGGAATAGACATAGGATAGGATAGACATAGACACGGCAGAAATAAAGTCACATCAATATTCTATCATAAGCAAACAGAGCAAACCCTGATCAGACGGCTCCTACAGGAGCCATCTGTTTTGGGTCCTCTCCGTTTGCAAAGGCGTAGAAAAGAGTATTTATGGCACTAAATGATTATGAATTAAAGTTTGAAAATACAGTGGATGAAAAAGTCTGTAAAATTAATTTGATCAGCAGGCTGAAGTATATATCTTTCCCTGTCAATATTGCATCTAGGATTACATATGCAAACAGTATGGATCCAGATGAGATGCCAAGTAACTCGTCATCGTATCATTAAGATCCAAAGTGTTTGTTACTGTTACTGTCTTCTGCAACAAAAACAAAATAAAGTAATAGTGGTGGCATATACGGCTGCTCTTGTCCGTCTGTCCGCGCTAACAATTCCTGTTGATGTGACTAGATAATTACATGAGAACAAAAGATCTTTTGTTCTCATCGGTTTTATGTGGCTTATTTTCAGTTTGTGTGGCTATTTTGAACAAAAGAATAGCCACATACACTCAATCCGTTAGAACGTCCGTCCATACGTCCGTCCGTACGCACATCTAGAATTTGTCCGGGCTCTTTCTTGGGAAGTATTTGTCCAATCCACATCAAACTTTACGCACGTGTTTGTGGCTATTATATCTTGGTCAAGGTCGATAACCATGTAAATCGCTTCATTCGTTTAGGAGTTGCGGTCCTTTATTTGCAAAATTGGTTGTAAAAATATCTTGTCCGGTCTCTTTCTTGGAAAGTATTTGTCCATTCCAAAGTGTTTGTTACTGTTACTGTGTTCTGCAAGAAAAACAAAATAAAGTAAAAATAAACATTGTAACGGACGAAACAGTTTTCAGATGACAATATTTGGCAGCGAAAGAGTTAACACAGTCTCTCCTCTTGAAGAATTTCAGCGCCTCTGTAAAAGTCACATTTAGAAACCATTGTGATAAATACAGTCAAACCTGTTTTTAGAGACATAGTTTGGGAGAAAGCCAAAAGTGTCGTATCTCACAGGGTGTCTTTGAATTCAGGTTGAAAATTTCATGGGACAATACCAACCGCTCCAGGGTCCATGTCGTATTGATCAACATTCTTCGCGAAAACTGATGACATTTCAAATTTATATCTAGGTAGTACTTTTTTAGGGTTTGAAATGGAATAAACTATTTTATGATGTTACTTCTTTAGTGTCCTTATCATTAATTCTATTAATAAAAAGTAAGTTTGTGCACAAAACAAATTCATGAAAATCAGAAGGCCTCGTAGTTTTTCGAAGCGTTTCGGCCCATTGCATTTGCTTCTATTGGAGCAAATGCTCTATTTATCACAATGGTTTAATGTTTACCCCGGCCTCACACTATCACAGCGGTAACCTGACGATTTCCGGTCCAAAAGATGGCGTGGTTCAATAAAACGACCAAATTCTGTTACCAATTTCTATTTTTCGACCCCAGCATCAAAATGATGATGAAAAACTAGCGAGTTTTGCCATTTACCTTCAAATCGCACTGGAAGCAACCATTTTACGTGACGTCACGGATTTTCAAAATGTTCCCTCTCTCGTCCAATGAAATGGTTCCTTTTATATAGTGTTCGGCTGATGTCACCAGCATGCAAAATGGCTTTTTCTGTTCCAACATAACTATAAACGGAAAGGCACTCGGAACACCTGAGCTATTCCTATATTCCGAACTGTGACGGAATACGGCGAGTAGTTTCGATTGATGGAACGGCTGCTGTTGCCAGTTGCTTACTTCTCTAGAGGATGAAAAAATGGAGTATGGTGTCACGGAAAGCGACTCATACATATCGCTGCAGTTGATGAATCTGCGGTTACTTGGATATAGATGAGGCACTCAGTAACACGACACTTCATCAGGATCTGAACTGTTTGACACGCCACCTGTTGGGGTTTTTTTTAAGAATAAAAAGTATCTGCCGAGTGTCAAACAGGTTGAATCCTGATGAGATACCGAGTAAATCTGCGTCCCATCTATATTCAATTTGTTTGCAAATGCGAGTCAGTTCGCGGACAGCGGGAGAAGAATTTAAAACGATCGTTTTATGAATAAATTCGTGACCTGAATGTAGATATCTATATAAGATATGTAAGGAAATACTCAACAGAACGGTAAGGATAGTCTGCATAGCTTTCATTCTAATTCAGTACAGTCCTATTCGAACAAACTTTGGAGAAACTATACAGTCCAGGTGTCAAACAGTTTGGATCCTAATGAGACGTCGGGTTAATTGGTGTCTCATTAGGATCCAAACTGTTTACAAATGGCAGTAACATTGCGCTAAAGTATGATAAGGCTTAACCTTTCCCTCATATAATCGTGTTTTCACGCATTTGCAAACAAAGTAGACCAAGATCAGACGGCTCCTAGAGGAGCCGTCTGATCAGGGTCTGCTGTGTTTGCTAAAAGAATCTGATCGATCTGTTTCTTTACTTTCTTAAATGTCTACAATGTTCCACCTACCATATTTCTTAATAACTATTTTCTTAATTAATATTCAGTAGGTATTGAAAGTTGGCCTAAATGGAAAGTGTTCACCATTCTCCCATCTAGATATCACACGGGTGACACGTCGTCTTATCAGGATCAAAGCTGTTTGACACTCGGCCAATAGTTTCTCAAAATTTCAAAATTTGAAGTAGGTTTTGAGCAGATTTTATATTTTCATCAGGAGTATAAGGATTACTAGGGGTTACAACGTACAGTAAAACCCCTCTAAACCAGAATTCTAGTAGAGAAGAGTTTAGATATTTTAGGCAGGTGGCTGCTTAATGCAGGGTGAAAGTCATGCAGAAAGCTCCTAGGGGAGCTTTCTGCATGACTTTCATCCTGCATTAAGCTGCCAACTATCTGCAAGACCGATATTTACACACATTTAATGTCCAGTTTATAGAGGTTTTACTGTATACAACGGTTATCGCCATTCTCCGTTCTCTTAGTAGTATGCTATAGGTGCGGTATTATTACAAATTGTTATGGAGGGACACCTTAAAGTTCTTTCAACTTTGAGCGCATGCGCATTGGAACTGCACATGTACGCTTCATACAGTAGCATTAAGCGTATTAAGTGCGTGTAGCGTATCAAGTTGCACATAACCGCGCGCAGTGTACCGATAAACGGGCTTTCGCTACTGTCTTATTAAATGTTTCAATGTTGACGGTGGCTGTTCAGTCATGATGGATGTGCCAATCAGATGGATATTTATTGTCACCATTGTCACAGGTACGTGTATTTTCATTTTCACACACCTCTATTTTCTTCATGCTTTACACGCTTTGAGAAGAGGAGTCAATGTGGGGCTCCAACCCACGACCCTAGTAACGCTAGTCCGGGTGCTCTGCTGACCGAAGTGCCTTCTATACCGTACACGTTCCATGCCTTCTTGAATATTCTCAAGTCATGTGCAGTTAAAACGATTCTAACACCAATGAAATGAATTTAGAGGAGGAAAGTGTTAGTCCAAGATGGGACTCGAACCCAATACCCCACTAGTCTAAATGCTCTCGTGACAAAGCTACTGGACGGGAAGTTAGATAGTTGCCGATACATTGCCGAAAAAGAAACCAATTCTACTGTCCATTTATCGTGCAACATAAGTGGCGTCTACAAAAAAACATTGTTTACTGCATTGTTCAAATTGTCCTTTTCTTCTATATCACTTTACCCTTACAATGCTTAATTTTCAATTGGACTGTTCCAAAAATCCAAACAGATCAAGCTTATGGTGACTATTATGGAGTTTAAACGACAAACAGTGCACACCCTGATGAAAGGGATCCTCAAGGGACCCTCTCATCTGAGTCTACACTGTTGGTAAACAGCATCAATGACATTTAACCATTGACCTTACAGACACGCTTCTTCACGCCTTTGCAAACAGACTAGACCCAAATCAGACGGATCCATTTGGAGCTGTCTGACAGGGTCTGATCTTTTTGCTCACCGAATAATATAACTATGATTTTACAAATTTTACCAGGGTCAAAAGTTCCTATGTTAAAGTATGCTGTTAAAACATGACCTAATTCATGATGTCATTATTTATTGCATGAATATTCATAAAAGGTTAAAACGTGCAGCAACAAAGCAAATTATAATAATTATCACCATGAGTCCGAACATTCGGAATAAGAATGTATTTAAGACGTATTTTATTGTTGTAGTACTTCCCTTAACCGACTCGCCCATATTTTACGCCTTTTGACGCCTCTTTTGAAGTCAGTTTTTTGAAACTATTAGCATTTGTTCGATTAATCACAATGGTTTCAAAGCTACACTGTTCTATTTCTTCCTTTTCTTTAGTAAATGCTCTTTTTCAGCAAACATGTGTTTATTTAACCCATTCCCTGATATTGACGACTTTTGACGACTCTGTAAAAATCACTTTGTGAAACCATTGTGATAAATAGAGCATTTGCTCCTATAGGAGCAAATGCTCTATTTATCACAATGGTTTCCAGCTACAAAATTCTAAAATTTTCCTTTTCTCTAGTTAATGCTCCTTTTCGGTAGATTTAATCAAAGCGGTTGGATCTAAAATAGCCTATGAGATAAATGGTTAAGGTGTCGGTGTCTAAAAATAGCATACGAGGTACTATACTATTATACACCGATATATAATTTAGAAAGCCAGTCTGAGCTGACAACTATATACAAAACAGGAAAAAGGCTAAAGACCGGTTATGCCTCAGTCACATTTGCAACGGCGTCCATACGATCAGTTTTCCGCTACATACATTAGTCAGCCACAACCCCTCGCTAAACTTTCTATGGCGACCTAACGGCCTGTAAAAAAATAGGAATACGTCGTACGGCGGCCGAGCAGGCGCCGCCGATTTTCTACGGCTACCGCAGAAATCTCTCGAGTTCTGCGACCTACGGCCGCCGTACGGCAACCGTAGAGCAAATGTGACTATTTTTGAAACCCTAATAGCGTAAGAAATGCAAGGAGGAATCAATTAAAACTCTTTTATAGTAAGTTAACCTCATGAATATTAATTTTAGAAACAATGACGTCACAGGCATAAGACTTTTTCGTAATTGGCATATGGACATAAATGTATAATATTTTGGATATGACAGAAACTGTAGGATAAGATCAGCAAGCAGGACAGATCCTGATCAGATGTATCCTACAGTCATCATCTGATCTGTGTTTATTCTGGTTGCAAGTGCTTTAAAGTAACAAGTTACCAACCCCGCTCTACTTCAACTATTATAATTTATATGTGTGTAACCCTTTACTCTATAAATAAGAATGACTACGCTTTTGCAGACAGCTAGAGTATGCCCAGATCAGACGGCTCTGTTTGCTTAACTCTTTCCCTGTTCTATATTTATTTCAAATTTCAATACCTACTGAATATTCATGGACAATATAGCTATAATGAAATATGAAATATGGAACATTGTAGACATTTTAGAAAGTAAAGAAACAGATCTATCAAATTCTACTAGCAAACAGAGCAGACCCTGATCAGACGGCTCCTCTAGGAGCCGTCTGTTCTGGGTCTACTCTGTTTGCAAGTGCGTGAAAACACGTTTATATAAGGGAAAGGGTTAAGAAATGAATTCTATTATAAATAATATAGACAATTTATGGCGTGACAAAAATTCACTGTTCGTATGCCATAATAACAGTGAATATGCAGTAGCAATGACGTCGTTATTTCTTACATGAATATTCATGGAGCAAATGGCTAAAAAAGATAAATATTAAAACAAAACATTGCCCAAGGGGCATGAATGAAGCATGCATGACACAAAACTCATTTTGATAAACTCGTTAGTGATCATACAGGTGCTGTCAGGTGTGGTTTGTCAGGTTAATGAATATAGCCTGTCAGTGCACAGTAAACCCCTCTAAACCGGATGTTAAATTTAGTATAAATATCGGTCTTCGAGATAGATGAGAGCTTAACTCAGAATGAAAGTCATGCAGAAAACTCCTTTCATTCTGCATTAAGAAGCCACCTGCCTAAAACTATCTAAATTCTTCTCTACTAGAATTCCGGTTTGGAGGGGTTTTACTGTATTAGCAACACTGTCTTGGCCATTACTTATCTGAGTTGCTTCATGCCTGTCTGTGTTTACGAATGCATTCCTGTTTATTTATCTGTCTGTCTTTCTTTTTATCTGTCTGTCTTTCTGTATATATGCCAGTCAGGCTGTCCGTGTATCTCCCTCTATGTTTGTATGTATAACAGGTTTTCTGTATTTTTCTGTTTTCATTTCTATCTTTCCGTTTCGTGTCAATATTTTTCTTACTTTGGTCTTTCCATGCTATCCCCTTTTTCTCCCTTACTCCCTCTGTCTGTCTGGCTGTCTGTCTGTCTGTGTCTCTATCTTTATCTATCTATCTACAGGTACCTATCTATCTCTTCCTCTGTGTTTCTCTTATTCTGTCTCTCTCTGTTTCTCTATGTCCCTCTGTCTATCCGTCTCTTCCTATATCGCTGTTTCTCTCTGTCCGTCTGTATGTCTCTCTCTTCCTCTATCTCTCTTTCTATGGCTGTCTTTCTCTCTCATACTCACTTACTCACTTGAACTCTCTTGTACTCGCACCTCACGCCACTGTTCATTTTACGCCCGAGGGAATACAGAAAAAAGATAAGACAGCGAATTCTTTGAGAATTTAACAGATGTTACTGTTTGGTCAGCAATGTCACCAACAGTATACATGTTGGCACGAATGGTTTCCAAAACTGTCTACTGTTGGCAACGATCAGAGTGCAGATATAGGGGCAACGATACTGTCAAACCCGTATTGCGATGTAACGATACGTATTGCGATACAGTAAAAACTCTCTACGGTGTTAAATTTAGAATATATATCGGTCTTGGAGTCAGGTGGCAGTTTAATGCATGGTGAAAGTATGCATGGCTTTCACCATGCATTAAGCAGTCACCTGCATAAAAGCATCTAAATTCTTCTTTACTAGAATTCCGGTTAAGAGGAGTTTTACTGTACACTGATCTAATGAACTAAAGTCAACGTTTATTTTGAAATGCTTAATGTCCAATTGATGAACAAACTTTAACCTTTTACTCCATAGATATTCATGTAACAAATACTGACATCATTAATATTGATTATATTGATTGTTATAATTACATATGGACACAGGTCTGTTAGGCCATGGTAGAAACTGTAGAATCATATCTATATTATATTATATGCAAACAGACCAGACCCTGATCAGACGGCTCCTATAGGAACCGTCTGGTCTGGGTCTACTCTGTTTGCAAAGGCATAAAAAAGGTGTATCTGTGGAGTAAAGGGTTAAGCTGCAACACTCAAAACAGTATTAAAAACATAATAATTAAAAAATTTAGTTCTAAAATATATCCCTACGCATATCTAGAAACACACCTGACAGCTTAATGCAGGTCGAAGTAATGCTGAAAGCTCCTACAGTAGCGTTCTTCATTACTTTAGACCTGCATTAAGCTGTGAATTTGAGACTTGTTCAGAATAGAAATTGGATGAGTCGAACCTCTGTTATCTCGAAGCAATTGTACGATCCCTTGAAATTCGAGATATTGAAGTTCAACTGCAGCTGTATAACTAGTTTTAATATAACTGTATAACTAGGCAAACCAACTGTATGACTAACTGTTAAACAAATGTATAACTAGCTTAAACAACTATGTAACTAGCTATAAAACAGTTGTAAACCAACTGTATAAATAGCCGTAAAACAATTGTAGCTGTAAAACAACTGTATAACTAGCTGTAAAACAATTGTACAACCAGCTGTAAAACTATTGTAGTTGTAAAACTATTGTAGTTGTAAAACAACTGTATAACTAGCTGTAAAACAAATATATAACTAGCTGTAAAACAACTGTATAACTAGCTGTAAAAACAAATGTATAACTAGCTGTAAAACAATTGTAGCTGTACAATAAGTGTATAACTAGCTGTAAAACAACTGTAGCTGTAAAACGAATATATAACTAGCTGTAAAACAAATTTATAACTAGCTGTAAAACAACTGTATAGCTGTATTATGCATGACATACTGATCATGAAGGAGGTGTGCCTGATACCTTACTCTAGCATGCATTCGATTAACTCTTTGCACGCTGAATAATTGCCATCTGTAAAAACGTCGCATGCTACCAGTTTAGACTTCAGTTTCAGAGTGTTAAAATAGTTTGGGATCTGATCAGAAACCCCAGTTTCGCCATAGCTACTGGCGATTGTACCATCCTTGACATTGATCAACAGATCTATTTACTTACAGATGCGCCAAATTACGGTGGCACTGAGGTGACATATGCAAAAAAAATTTTCAAGTTTGTTTTCCCGAGATAATTTTTTTTATTATCTCGAGAAAACGAAACAAAGTTCGTTTTCCTGAGATAATATTTTTTATTATCTCAAGAAAACGAAGTAGTTCGTTTTGACGAGATAAATAAATTTATTATCTCGAGAAAACGAAACAAAGTTCGTTTTCCTGAGATAATATTTTTTATTATCTCAAGAAAACGAAGTAGTTCGTTTTGACGAGATAAATAAATTTATTATCTCGAGAAAACGAAAAAAGTTCGTTTTCATGAGATAAATTTTTTTATTATCTCAAGAAAACGAAGTAGTTCGTTTTAACGAGATAAAAAAAATTATTATCTCGAGAAAACGAAATAGTTCGTTTTAACGAGATAATTTTTTTTATTATCTCGAGAAAACGAAACAAAGTTCGTTTTCCTGAGATATTTTTTTAAGTCGTGCGCACGACTTAATAAGCCAATCAGAACCCTCCATCAGAGTCAACAGTTTTCGCAAGTATTTGAGGCCTATGAGAAGATGGCCGAGACAAGGGATGAACTTATATGACGTCATAATTGCGTTCATCTTACCTCCTACAAAATTCTTGTCATTCCATTGATCATAAAGGTCACGAGAAACCCCTATAGATTCCTTATGAGGGTACTAAAATCCTTATCATGGCTTTACAAGAGTTACTTCCCTTATTTGACAGCCATATGCTTTTCTGTTATTTATAATAATATTTTATGTTTATCCACTACAGTTTTAAAAATGCATACATATAATTTATGCTTTAATTGGAGTTGAAATATAAAAATTAATTAGTTTTACAGTGGTAAAAAAGAAAAAACCAAATATATAATCGAGATTTTAGGCAATTACAAAATATTTTATTTAATTCTACTAAAGGGAGGTAATTCCCTTGCTTCCCTAGGGCAAGCCATACACGTAGACCTATGATGCAAACATGCGTATAAATACTTGAAATTTTCGCCTCGTCCCATATAAATATTTGCTGGCAGTGTATAGTCCATATTAGGGACACTAAGCCCTGCATAACTAATAATAACGTTACCATGACGTATCAAACATCACTATGACGCGTAGTAGTAGTAGTAGTAGTAGTAGTAGTAGTAGTAGTATGACGTTGAGTAGTTCTAAATAAGGCTTGTAATTGGTTTACTATACAAAAGCAGTGAATCAGATTGGTTAGATATGAGACCCCTATACAATTTTCAATAGACGCAAATGTTAGTCGCGTTGATACGCTAACCATTTCCTCCATAAATATTAAAGAGAGTTTCTACCCTTATGAATGCATGTAAATCTATATAACTAGATCTACCTAAAATTAAGTTTTAATAGAAACTATGAAGGAAAGGGTTAAATTGTTTATGGATAGCGTCCATCCGTTTCCCATATGTCGAATACACCTTCCCGGCTTTCAAAAGGTTTATACACAACTGCGATTCTTCATATTAACCCATGCACTCCTACATGACTATTCGTGAAAGCCTCTATCACTATGAATATACCGATATAATAAATATTTATTTAGGAGCAAACTGATAAGATTTTTGAGGAAGTAGATCTAGCCTATATTCTATATTTTAGTATATGTTCTAAGCAAACATAGAAGACCCTGGTTAGACACATCCTTCAGGAGCCATCTGTTCAGGGCCTACTCTGGCGTAGAAAGTTAAAATCTTGATTTTCTAAGGAAACATAATAGACCCTGATCTGGTAGCTCCTACAGGAACTGTCTGATGCGGGTCTTCTTTGTTTGCAAAAGTGGTGATAAAATGCAGCAATCACGCAGCAAAAATAATTCACTTCCACATAAATTCGTAACTTCTTATTCGCTTACTTTGGGAAAATTATATTGCCCGAGTATCAAACAGCTTAGATCCTGATCAGACGCTTGTTACTTGTTGTCTGATCTAGGTCAAAAGTGTTTGCAAATCTATCGAGCCTCGCTAAGCGGGAAACAAGAAACCCCATAGATGAACAATTGACTCTGACGGAGGGTTCTGATTGGCTTATTAAGTCGTGCGCACGACTTAAAAAATTATCTCAGGAAAACGAACTTTGTTTCGTTTTCTTGAGATAATAAAAAAATTTATCTCGTTAAAACGAACTATTTCGTTTTCTCGATATAATAATTTTTTTTATCTCGTTAAAACGAACTACTTCGTTTTCTTGAGATAATAAAAAAAATTATCTCATGAAAACGAACTTTTTTCGTTTTCTCGAGATAATAATTTTTTTTATCTCGTCAAAACGAACTACTTCGTTTTCTTGAGATAATAAAAAAAATTATCTCAGGAAAACGAACTTTGTTTCGTTTTCTCGAGATATAAAAAAGTTTTATCTCGTAAAAACGAACTACTTCGTTTTCTTGAGATAATAAAAAAAAATATCTCAGGAAAACGAACTTTGTTTCGTTTTCTCGAGATAATAAAAAAAATTATCTCGTAAAAACGAACTTGTTTTTCGTATTCTCGAGATAATAAAAAAAATTATCTCGGGAAAACAAACTTGAAAAAAATTCTTGCATATGTCACCTCAGTGCCACCGTACCAAATTGTGTGCACTACGATGAAACTAAACAATTTATGTCTTTCACTTCCATATGATTTATAACATTAGATCTCTCCATGGCCGTCGACAGTCCGTATCAGACTTCCTTGTTGAGCACAGCTTATGTGCGGTTTTCAAAGGGGTTTACACACCTTGGGTATTTTACATACATAAAATAAATTGACAACGATGTCACACAAGTGTGATATAATTTATGGACTTTGACTACTGAAAATGGCACTGATCCTTCAGACGGGAGCGTTAACTTTGTTGTGACCGATACTTTACTCCTGTGTTCTATCAGTCTGTGACGTTTCATTGAAATCCAAAATGCTCCAGTACTATCTTAAAGATGAGACACTGCATGAACGGACAGTAAGAAATAAACAGTCAGAAATACAGTTGAACTTCGATATCTCGAACTCTGATGACTCGAACTTCGGAATAAGTCGAACAAAGGGTTAAGTCCTTCCAAAACTTACAATACAGAGTTACTCTAATAATGAATCTCTACAGATAACTAGAAACACATGTGACAGCTTAATACAGGTCTAAAGTAATGCTGAAAGCTCCTGTTGGAGCTTTCAGTATTACTTTAGACATGTATTAAGTCGTGGCCTTGAGAAATTGTTCAGATTAGAAATCGGATGACTCGAACTTCTGTTAACTCGAACTAATTTGTATGGTCCCTTGAAGTTCGAGTTACCGAAATTCAACTGTGTAGGAAAAGTAGGAGAACGAGCAGACGGAGAGACAAATGATGGAATGAGGTTTCGAACAGACACATACACAGACAGTATTGCAACCATTTGCAGCTCTTTTGGCAATTGTACATTTAGGTAACCCAATACTAAGGTCTGTTAAACGCATACAGTAAACCCCCTCTAAACCGGAATTCTAGTAGAGAAGAATTTATATACTTTTAGACAGGTGGCTGCTTAATGCATGGTAAAGTCTTGCAGAAAGCTCCTATAGAGGCTTTCTGCACGAATTAATTTCACCCTGCACTAAGCTGCCACCTGTCCCCAAGACCGATATTTTTTCTAAATTGGTCGTTTTGGTTAAGAGGGGTTTTACCTTAACTAAACTTTAAAAAGGCTATCTCTTATCCTAGTGTGAAAACTGTGTCTGCTTTAACTATGATATATGCAGTGTTTACTTACTTAGGATTCAATAAAGTTGATTTGAAAAGTAGTTTTCTTCCATAAACATGTATTAAAAACAAAGTGAGCCCTTTAAACGTTCTGACAGTAAAAGAAAGCTAAATTCTTTAATTCATACCCTCTTTAGCATTATTCAATATTTCGTTACCTTATGAATAATCATCGACAGAACTTTATAATGAAACATGAACATGAAATTTGTTTTGGTAAAAAAAGGAACTATAGAAACATATACATCAAAGTTCACTAGCAAACAGAGCAGATCCTGATCAGACAGCTCCTACAGGAACTGTCTGATCTGGGTCTACTTTGTTTGCAAAGGCGTCAAAATACGCATATAAGTGGGAATAATTCCCTGATATTGACGACTATTGACGACTCTGTAAAAGTCACTTTGTGAAACCATTGTGATAAATGCAAATGCTCTATTTATCACAAGGGTTTCAAACTACAAAATTCTACAACAAATCCTTTTCTCTAGTTCATGCTCCTTTTCGGTAGATTTATTTAAAGAGGATGTATCTACAAATAGCCTATGAGATAAAGTGTTAAGGAGTAGATTGATCAACAACTCGGTATGATTTAAACATCGTTTCTATATTGCCGAGAAGACGTGTAACCTTTTACCGTTTCCCTGTTGAATATTCATGTAAGATACAATAATATCTTGAATATTTATTAGCTGGATTTTTATAATGACATATATGCACACGAAGTACATCCTATAGGAGCTGCCTAACTTGGGTCTTCTCTGTTTGCAAATGCGTAAAATGACGCTTATAAGGGGAAATGTTAACGTGTTTCTCTTGAAATGTATACAGTTTGAAAATTAAAATTGATTAGGTATAAATGGGTGGAGAAAGTAAACATTGCGACTTGGTAATATAAAACTCATATTCGATTGAAGTTGACAGTTTAACATCCGCCATGACAAGCACTATTACCTTTAATATGTCGGGTAAATATTGAACTCATTGGCGTGCACCGAGTGTCACTGGGGCGGTGCATGTCCACTTTAAACTGTCCCATAAGTCTTAACCATTCACTCCAAAGAGACACATTTTGGCAAACTGAGTAAACCCTGGCCAGACGGCTCTTGCAGGGGCCGTCTGATCAGGGGGTGTTCTGTTTGCTTACGGAATAGTATAAATCTAGTTCTACAGTTTCCGCCCAGGTAAACAATCTCTTTTTCATGGTGCCATTTTAACCCTTCTCTTGCTGAATTTTAAAACACACTTCTCCTTCTTTACCCATGCCCTGTTGTATAATTACATAATGTTTTATTATAAGTACAAGTATATCGCTGTGCAATCACTGCTGTGGAGTGGATTGGTTGCACAATCAACTTGTGAATAGTGCAGACCCTGATGAGACAGCTCCTGCAGGAGCTGTCTCATCTGGGTCTGCACTATTTACAGGTAGGTATATTGACGTGAATAGCAAGTGAAGGGTTAAAAACTTCAGCAGATTATTTCTGACATCAATATTCATTTAGTAAAGGGTAAAATAAAACTGAATGTATTGTATTTGCACTCGATGGATGAACCCATACATATAACTTTCCGATCTGTATTAGATGCCGAGCGACTCTGCATGCCATTAAAAATGCGTGCATGTGTTTGTGTGTGCGTTAGGGTGGGCTTGTGCGTATGCATACCTACGTGCGTGCTTGTTTGTTTATATCTGCGCCAGTAAGAAGGTATTCGTCTTCAAGGGCTGACTACCGACGACTTATATGCTTATACACTTTATTGGTATACTTTCAACATGGAAACCAAACCGGAGAACAAGCGAGAGTAAAACAAGGGAGATAACAGTAAAGTATCATTATTACTCTAAAACCCATACCGCACCAGTACCATATACTGGCGTGATTTCTTCTTTCTTTCTTTTTAAACATCATACTGGTCTTCCCTGTTTTCACTAGCTTGTATAAAACAAACACAAATACTAATACAGATGAAAAACTAAGACTATATAATGACTAGAACAGTATTAACACTAGAAGATCTAAGGGAAATGGTTACTAGACCGAGTAGAAAGATCCAGCAAACTATTTATCTAGACAAATATTGCTAGGTAAGATATACTCTCATTATCTAGTATCCTGCAGACCACCACATACAGAGGGTATACATACTTTTTGCAAATAACTTTGATTGAGACACACTAATAAATGTACAAACGACAAAAAGTAACTGAAATCTTGAACAATGCTAAGCAAAATGACATATAAACGCTATCAGTATGAGTTATATATACACAAGTGAACATTACTTTTTATCATTGTCTGTATTAAAGGTTGGCCCTTTAATCTAAGACACATAGTCTTCAAGATACTTAGGAGGCTTTCGAGCTCGCTGAGGCCTATTAAGTAATGGTGACACTGGGTCACTCACTACGATTGTGCTATCTGGCATTGACTGTACTTCATAATTTAGTTCTGCGTCAATGCTTTCGCCTATTGTGTCAACTGGAGTCAACTCCTTATCTAAAGTCTGACTTTCTGCGGGGCGCGTCAGAATTTCAGGCACACTTGTCTGACTACGGGGTATGTTGTCTTTATCTGGGATATTGATAGGCACTTGCTCATTGTCACTGTCAATATTTTCATAAGGATCCATTGTCTGGGACTCAGTAAAACTACTAGGCACAGCAAAACATTCTGACTGTTTGACCTTATATGAAGTTGCACGCAACTGGTTCCCAGTGAACTTCTTTACCATGCACCATTCACCATTTACTGATGTCACTAAGTACCGATTGCGTGCATTTGACTTATTCCTATCAGTGTACAAGTAAACCAGGTCACCAACATGAACTGTAGCAGAGGGCCTAAAGTTACCAGATTTATGTTTAGATTTTTCACTGAAACTGTGGTTTTGACATCTACGATCATGTTGGCTGATTATGATCTCTCTGTCACTAACAGGAATCTGCTCATGTGAAAATTGGTCTCTTTGAGTCCAAAGCTCTCGCGCAGACAATCCACCTGAACGTATGCGAGAATTCAACCTAGCAAGTGCGAGAGACAGTACTAAAGGCGAAATTGGGCCACCACTTGGCTCTTTACGCAAAAGTTCTCTTTCTAGTTCGTATATTGCTTTTTCTGCTATTGGGTTTTTGTTAACGTTCTTAACACGACCTACTTCTAAGCAAATGCCTAACTCTCTCAACATATGGCAGTCCTTAAGCGCGACAAAACCTGGAGCTGGATCAACACGGATGACTGCGGGTGGACCGTCCAGTGGATGTAACTCTAATATTAACCGAACAATGGAGTCACGCAAGGTGTCGTGTTTCTCAATTTCGATGAAACACGCTGTTGTGAAGGATGTAGCAGTTTCTCGTATTAGAAGTATGAACTGTTTGCTACGCCTCAATACATCTGCGGCAAACGAAATGCCAACTGTCTCTGGAGCATCTTCTGAGGTCTGTTTAATAAGCGAGTCCGGGAATTTCTGCAGTGAGGCACACAAATGGCACGATGAAGTGGCTCGCCCAACTGCTTGTGGCATATCAAGGGCAAAGAAATGTCGTTTCATTACCATGAGTAACTGGTGTTTGGTGGGGTGATCAAGTTTGACATGAAGAGCCGTAACTATGCCATCTAACACAGACCTAGGAATGATGATGAGTTCTTTTGTGGGTATCATTGGCTCATTACGTTTTACTACTAATAACCTGTCCTTAGCTATAGAAGCTACATTGAGATATCGTTTCATGTCTTTCATGTTTTTCACTTTCTTTGAAGGGCGAGTGCCCTGGCGAAGGTGGGCACTAGTTCTCCTAAGGTCTGGACATTCAGCTTGTATGTCTAACCAAGCTGACCGTGACGTGAAGGGCAAGTGATCTATCAAATCACTATTTTGAACCGATCGCACGACCGACTCCTCGGTTTGGATAATGAAGGAACATATCTGGCAACGTTGTTCGTTGCACTCGGGTGCATTGCGGCTTGAGAAATCGGAAGGAATGTTTGCAGACCCAGCAAGATGATGTACACTGACCTGGTATCTACTGACTGTAGACAGGAAAGATGTAACGCGAGGGCTTGCAGAGAATTCTCCTCTGCACAGCTTTTCAATTGCTTGTGTACAAGGTTTACTGTCAGTAAGAACATGCGCTGGGTATTTTGACTGAATTATGAATGGACTGAAATGCTTTACCGCGGCAGCTATGGACAAGGCTTCAATTTCGCATGGAAGCCATGTTACCTGATGTTTTCTTAACTTAGCACTGAAGAAGCCAGCTAGTGAAAGTTTGTTGTCTCTATTAATGTAAAGGGTAGCGCCTAAACCGCGCTTTGAAACCGATCCATCAGTCACTATCCATAAATGGTCATTAGGTCTTGGGAGCATAACTGACTTACTTTCCCCAAGGTGTTTCTGAGCTTTATTAAAAGAGTTTATCAAGTCTTCAGACCAAACTATTAGTTCCTGTGCTGACCTTCCTGAAATGATATTTTCAAGGGGGGAAAGAACCTGAGAGCAGTTTGGTAGTACCCTAGCAAGAAATTTGTATGCGCCTATGAAGGAACGAAGACCATGAACTGTCTCAGGACGAGGACATACAGCAAGGGTAGCTACGCGGTGGGGACTAGCAGATAAACGACCCTGAGACCATATCCACCAAAGTATGGTGGTCGACGCGGGGCACACAAGTGTCTTAGTAGCCGATAAGCGAAGATTGTTTTCCTGAAGGGCAATAAGGACGCGTTCCCAGTTACTAAACAATTCTTCGGGAGTACTACCACCGCAATAAAGATCGTCTGCGAGTTTAGCAACAATACCGTCCTGCAAACAATCGCCCAGAACGCGACACATCATTTCTTCGAGGGCAGTTTCCGAACCTGGCATTCCCATTGCGCTTCTTGTGTAAACTCTTGTGCCCCGAAATGGCGTTGCGACGCCGCAATACTTCATGGATGAGGTCGCGAGCGGGATTTGATAAAACGCGCTTGTTAAATCAGATACGATCAGATATCTCCAATGGCCAATTGTACGCAGGGTAGAGTCAACGTCAGGTAGTAAGGATGGCTGAGGTTTACTATACCGACCAACATCTGCAAAGGCAGTTACAAGTCTATGGCCACCATTTGGCTTTTTTACAAGGAATGACGGGTTAAGGTACTCTACATTGACTCCTATGTCCTCTGGTTTTCTAAACACACCACATTTTTCTAACTCATCGAATTTCTGTTGTAATTCAACAAGCTTATTGCGCGAGTACTGTGGAACTCTTCCTTTTCTCTGAGGTGGTTGTACCGGTCCCATGTTCACATTTGCCTCAAACGGGCCAGCAGCACCATTGTATCCCTTTATGGCAGGATCAAACACCTCATCATATTTTTCGAGCAATGTCTTAAAGTCACTTTTGGTGTTCGTTGGAAGAATATGGTCCGGATCTAACTTGACTGAGTCTGTGTGATAGGCTTGTGATGACACTGTCGGTTGCGACACTGTTGGAATCGGATCTTTTCCAGCTCGGGGCACCTTTGTAGTGTGTCGAACCTGACAGAAATGTTCATGTTTCTGAATGCGTTGGGGTTCTTCAGTGTTGTTTACAATGCGAACTGTGCCATTCACTGCTTCGACAATGCTGGGCTCAGGCCAGTATCTACTCTTGTTTTGGTCTGTGCGGCACTCTATTGCAAGCGTTCCATCTGGGTCAACATTGCCAGGTACTTTCGCTTCAAAATACTCTCCTGGCCAAACAACTGTAGATGGGATGTCTGAACGGATAACAAAGGCTTGAGTTCGGCGTACTTTGTTGCTTCCTGACTCTGAGCTACTTTGACCGTAATATGCGATGCTGTTGTCAGAAAAACTTATTGACTGTTTGGCAGGTCGAACAGAAATGTCATTTGTTGTCATAAACGGTATACCAGCCAAAACGTCGACATCCAAACTGTCAACGACAAGGGCTTCCAGATGTAAGCGCAGATTGCCACGTGAGAGGGTCAGGTGCGTCTCACCAACGATGTTCAACGGAGTAACGCCATCTGCTTGGAGGGCTTTTTGTTCACTTTTCACAATTTTTGCACCAATGTGTGTAGCAGTACTCTTTCTTAGCATACTGATTTCTGCCCCTGTGTCCAGGGTTATCTGTAAGGGGAATTCTTTGTAAAATACTTTCAAATATGGCGACTGCTTTGTTGATACTCTGCGCGTTGTAGTCGTTATTCTGTGGTTATGTGCCACTTCCTCATCTGATGATTCTGAGATTGCATCATCATTTTCCTCTTCGCACGTTGTTTGTCGGGTCTTTGCTATATACTCCCTATCGCCAGGAGGCAAGTATTTGCAAGCACTCAAGAAATGTTGGTATTTTGGCCGGCCAGCTTGTTTACAAAGTGGGCACACGACGCTTTTACTTTTTGAGGTCTTTCTTTCATTGACATTGAACCTTTTGGAGCTGAAAGCAGTCCGCAACACACGTGCTTCAGCACTACTGTGCAGTTCATCAAGCAAGCTGTCTAATGCTTGTGAAATTTCAGGTTTTAAAGTCGCCAACGAATTGGAGCGAAGATCTGTTCCATAGCGTTGCTTGACCAGTGCCGGCAAATCTTTGTTAATCAAACGAAGCCATGTTAAAACAATAAAATTCTCAAGGGTAGGGGACATTTCTTCGTCTTCTTCTGGAATATTACCATGGTGACGGATACTTCCATCTCTCCTGACAAGGTTGTCCTCAACAAAACTATTAATACGCTGGTACAAATCTTCAGGCCTCTCACCCATTTCAAGTTTAAGTTTGTCAAAGTCCAAAAAATGTGCGCCAGAAGACTGAAAGCCAAAATGCTGTCTAATAGCCTGCCAAATCACTGTTACTGATGTTGAATTTTTCACAATGGTGTTTCGTGAAATGATGGGGCAATAATTCGCAATTTGTCCTAACATCAAGTCTAAATGAGTAGCCTTCTGAGCAGCAGTGCGCCGCTTAGCCTCTGGCACGGCCTCTCCATCATCAGTGAAACCACGCACAGGGGAAGCAGGAGTTTTCTTGTTCCATGTAAAACCGTCGATCAAGAACGGTGCAAAGTTACTGTCTAGTGAGAGAACATACTGCAAATTCTGTCTCCATGCTTCGAACGAAGTGATCGTTTCTTGTTTGGTCAGTGACCACTGTTTGGGTGCACGTGTTGCCATGTTGTTTTGTTAGTGCGCCGGGCGAAGTCGAATTTTAACCTACTGTCTATTTCTATATTGATGCAAATTGAACTTGCGGTACGAGTTTTTGTCCTCACCGCTGCCACCACGCCAGTAAGAAGGTATTCGTCTTCAAGGGCTGACTACCGACGACTTATATGCTTATACACTTTATTGGTATACTTTCAACATGGAAACCAAACCGGAGAACAAGCGAGAGTAAAACAAGGGAGATAACAGTAAAGTATCATTATTACTCTAAAACCCATACCGCACCAGTACCATATACTGGCGCTGTTTGTTTAATCGAATGAATGTCCAAAGTTTAAAAGTACACGACAATATGTCGTATACAGTCCAAATTAGATCTTATGGCACACCTATTGTTATCAGTGTTTACAAACACTACATGTATAAACACGGTAGGTACAAGAACACAATTAAAGATGGTTAAACAAGTCTCGGGTATGGTGGCCGGGTAGCCCAGGGGTAATATCAGCCGCTTGAGTGAAACAGAATATTGAAATATTTTGATGGTTGTTGGTTCGAATCACATACATCTTATAAAATAATTTAGTAGCAATATACCCTCAATGACCTCTATATACAAACACTCGAACAAGCAGTTGTCGTCAGTAGTTCTGTACTTTGCATGAAGCGCTTTAATAGTCTTTAAAGTTAGAATCAATGGAGATCTTGCATTAAGCAGCCACCTGTCTTAAAAGTCCGGTTTAGAGGGTAAATATCCGGTTTAGAAGAGTAAAAGTCCGGTTTAGAGGGTAAATATCCGGTTTAGAGGAGTAAAAGTCCAGTTTAGAGGGTAAATCACCGAATCCGGGGAGTAAAGGCCCGGTTTAGAGGGTTAATCTCCGGTTTAGATAAGTAAATGTCTGGTCTAGAGATGTTTTTCTGTACGGTACCCCCATTATTTCCTTATTCAACGCATTTGATTGTAAAATATAATTCTTACCAGAAGCGGAACGTCTAATTTGATGAGTTGACTAGTAAGTTCCGAATTAAGGCATATACGGTGAGTACCATTATACGAAAAGCGATAACCCCTTTGACTTTGGAAACAGTGTAATGTCAGATCTGCCAACCCATTTAAACACGGCGTCAGATCAGATTCTGATTGCTGTACACATTTAGCAGAACAGAAGAGACTGTGGTGTGTGTGACACATCGATTAACAATTTCCCTCAAATAAACGCTTTTTTCACGAATTTGCAAACGGAGTAGACCCAGATCAGACGGCTTCTGTAGGATCAGGGTCTGCACTGTTTGCTTATGAAATTATAATAGATCTGACTCTACAGTTGCTGCTTATACCAACTTATTCTATTGTACATATGCAATTAGAAAAAAAATCAACTAAAATTATTCTACTCATAGAGGAGCTTTTCTGCATGACGTTTACTCTGCATTAAGCTGCCACCTGTCTCCAAGACCGATATTTATACTAAATTGAACGTCCTGTTTTGAGGGAGTTTACCGTGTATAAATATTTTTCTAGATCCTTACCACGTTACTCCATGAATATTCATGTACAGTGAACCCTCATTATTCCGGCATTCGTTACAATGGCACCCTCGTTATACCGACATTCGTTACAATGGCACCCTCGTTATACCGGCAGTATGCATTGGAACAAAATTACCGTTAAGTCTTTGAAACAACCACTGAATAAATAGGTGCAATGCCAATAAGACTTAATGCAGAACACAAGAAGTGCAAAAAGCTCCCAAAGGGAGCTTTTTGCACTTCTTGTGTTTTGCATTAAGCGTTCACCTGTTGGTTATAGTTTAAAACTGGCCATACAGTTCCTTTCATATTTAAACTCGCTATAACGGCAACCTCGTTATACCAGCAAAATGTTTGGAAACAAACACCTCCGTTGTAACGAGGGTTCACTGTACATGAAAGAATGACATAATGAATGTCAATTACATTAATCTTTGTAATGGCACATTAAGTCAGGAAATATTTACCTTGGTAGAAATTGAAGAATCAGCAAACAGACCAGGTCCTTCTACAGGAACCATCTGATCTGGGTCTAATCTGTTTGCAAAATCGTTTAAAAGCGCATTTATCTAGTGAAAGGTCACATAGGATACTTCTGCATTACTCTCGTCCTGCATTAAGCTACCACCTGTTCTTATAGACCTCCACGCTATAGAATGTTCTATTGTACTTTTGTTAATGTTTGAATTAGCCTAAGTTTGTCAACTCCCTGATCGTTTATTTCACTGGAAGAGTGTAAACATGTTTGATGTTTTTGGTAATTTATCATAGATGCTAATTAAAATCAAACTATAAAAACAAAGGCGTTTCCAGTGGCTCGGTTAACTCAATTATAATATTCAGGGCAATGACTGTAAAAAAAATCATTGTTACAGAAATATCTCACCAAACCGGGAAAGGAGAATGAGAAAACTTCCAATGTTCCAATTTACTCGATTTTCTTGCTAAATATAAGATAATAAAAATAGACAAAATGAACGACTGATTTAAAAGAAAATTGCCGTACATTGTACAAACGGTGTACATGTACATCTAGACCAGTCACAACATCGTGTAAACAGTATCTGATAAGGTTCTACACTATTTCATGTAGGATACTAGAGACTCAGATAAGATTCCTAAATTAAAACATTTTCAAGAATAACTCCTTTCTTTCTCCACTAAACCCTATGTTGTGACTACTCTTTAGAATCGTCTGGAAGTCTAGAGTATGACTATTTCAGAACATGGACCTGCCAGTTGCGTTCAATTCGATTCAATACCCATAACGTGTCTAGAGAATGGCTGTTTAGCTAGACAAGTCTATTCGACCAACATTTCGAACAATTCGATTCAATACCCATAAAGTGTCAAGAGAATGGCTATTTTAGCTGGACCAGTCTATTCGACCAACATTTCGAACAATTCGATTCAATACCCATAACGTGTCTAGAGCATGGCTATTTTAGCTGGACCAGTCTATTTGACCAACACTTCGAACAATTCGATTCAATACCCATAACGTGTCTAGAGCATGGCTATTTTAGCTTGGCCAGTCTATTTGACCAACACTTCGAACAATTCAATTCAATATCCATAACGTGTCTAGATAATGACTATTTTAGCTGGACCAGTCTATTTGACGAACGTTTCGAACAATTCGATTCAATACCCATAACGTGTCTAGAGAATGGCTATTTTAGCTGAATCAGTCTATTTGAACAGCAATGTGTCTACAACATGACTATTTCAGCTGGACAGCACTTTGTTCAGTTCGATTCAATACCTATTACGGCTACAAACTGTAAATATTAGGCAGGAAATATATTACTTACAGTTTAGAATAAATCTGAATATCTTATAAATGCATTGTCATCAAGATTAGAATCGTTTGACCATCTGTGTTTGTGAAACAATGTTGAAGTTGTTCACATTATAACCTGTCTTAACCCTTTCCCTGTTGCATATTCATGTAAGAAATAATGACGTCATGAATATTAATAAGATTATGTTTTATAATGGAATATGAACACAGGGCATTTTGGCTCAGGCAGAAGAAGTTATAGAATCATATCTATATTATATCATAAGCAAACAGAGCAGACCCTGATCAGACGGCTCCCATAGGAGTCGTCTGATCTGGGTCTACTCTGTTTGCAGATGCGTAAAAATTCGCTTACTTAAGGGAAAGGGTTAAGCGGCTATCAAAACGAGGTCTAATTATGGGGCTGTAAGGCAGGCGGTAGTTTAATGAAGGTCAAAAGTAATGCAGGAAGCTACTATAGGAGCTTTCTACATTACTTTTGACCTGCATTAAGCAACCATCTGCTTTTTTCAGACTCATGTGTTCAATAAATGAAGCCCCAGAGAGTTTCCTACCTTGCCGTGGTTCTTGGGCTTAATTGTCACCGGGGATGCTAAGAACTGAAAGGAAGGCAGTTCGGTGGTTTTTATCCCATGCGCTGCTTTGCAGCGAATGAGATTATTAGCGGAAGTCATCTTCCTGATATCATCCCTCATCATCATGTCATATCACTCATCGGCGTTACATGGCCTATTCAGTGTCGCAGTGCCGTAAAACCCAACTCACTCACTCACTCACTCACTCAATAAATGGAGGGCCGCTTAAGACGGAGACATATACATACATATGTATGTATATGTCTCTGCTTAAGACAAGTTCTACTTCACACCGACAAATGAAACACACGGCAGATAATAGCTTATAATATAAAGATGCATGTATACGGGTTATTATGACACTGTTACCACAAGGGTCGTGTACCTACAACAGAGCAACAGAAAAGTGTGCGTACTCAAGTACTAAAATCGTCATTTCTCTACCAAACCCTATGTTGTGACTACTCTTTAGAATCGTCTCGAAGAGACGATTCTAAAGAGTGGTCACAACATAGGGTTTGTTGGAAAAACAAAGAAGTTATTCTTGAAAATGTTTTAATTTACGCATCTTATCTGGAGCGCTGCTACAATTATACCCAAATGAGGTCTGAATATTCATGTTAGAAATAATATCATTTACATTACTCCATAATCAAACAGGAAAACCCCTGCTCCTACAGAGACCGTATGATCGGGATCTACCCTGTTGAAAGAGGTGTAAAAATGCGTATTTATGGAGTAAAGAGTTAAGGGACGTGGTAGCTTAATGCAGAAAGAAAGCTATACAGAAATCCCTCAAAGGAGGTTTTACAATACTTTCGTCCTGCACAAAGCAGCCATCTGCGCTTAACACATTCCCTCTTAGTGACACATTTTGTCGCCTCCCCAAAAGTCACTTTCTGAAACCATTGTGATAAATAGAGCATTTGCTCCTATTTATAACAATGGTTTCAAAACTACGCAATTCTAAAATTCTACTTTTCTATAGTTATTGCTCCTTTTCGGTAGATTAATTCAAAGATGTTGGGTCTAAAATAGCCATGGGGAGAATGAGTTAAAGATATTCACATTCACTCGTCCAGTGGCCTCCTTAGGAAGGTTCCACTGTATTTTTTTTTTATTGGAGCTGAAATGAAAGATGTCAAGGGTTTTGTAAACATTGATACGTGTTTAACGTTTAGATATCTAAACAAATTGTAACCAGCAAACAAGTCACTTGCTTCTATTCTCAGTGTAGATATTCTCTCTCTCTCTCTCTCTCTCTCTCTCTCTCTCTCTCTCTCTCTCTCTCTCTCTCTCTCTCTCTCTCTCTCTCTCTCTCTCTCTCTCTCTCTCTCTCTCTCTCTCTCTCTCTCTCTCTCTCTCTCTCTCTCTCTCTCTCTCTCTCTCTCTCTCTCTCTCTCTCTCTCTCTCTCTCTCTCTCTCTCTCTCTCTCCCCCCCTCTGTCTCTCTCTCCCTCCCTCTCTCTAAATTTAAGACAATTAATAAAAAAAAAAATAACAACGCAATATCGCGTACATAAATCATAGCGCTTAAGTACTCAAAATTTAGTTGCACTGTTCAGTTACAATAGTACAATATTTCAAATATACTTATTTGCTTGTCTTGGTTTTGTGCTAATGTGTTCAACTACTTGACTTACACAAAGGAATGTGTTGTCAAGGTGTCAAAGTAGCTCCTTATTATTCATACTTTCGTTCGGTGAATTCCAAACTAAACTCATCATACATCTGCTTGTACATGTAAAATGTCAATTTTAATATCTTTGCAATGTACCACAATGTAACCCTATTGAAACTCCTGTTCATTCAGTGCTGTCAGTTTTTTAATCATATTTTGTCATGGAAGAGAAAATATTACGCAACTTTAAAATAAACAGATCAAGTTACATGTTAACCCTTTCGCTGTTCTATGTTTAGTTCAAATTTCAATACCTATTAAACATTTATGGCAAAAATAGTTATACATTTGTAATGAAATATGGAAGGTTGACCATTGTAGCCATTTTAGAAAGTATAGAAACATATCTATCAAATTCCATTAGCAATGAGAGCAGACCCTGATCAGACGGCTCCTATAGGAGCCGTCTGATCTGGTTCTACTCTGTTTGCAAATGCGTAAAAACACGTTTATATGAGGGAAAGGGTTAATCATTTCCTTCATATAAACGCATTTTCACGCATTTGCAAACGGAATAGACCCAGATCAGATGGCTCCTAGAGGAGTCGCCTGATCAGAATCTACTCTGTTTGCTAATGGAAATTAATAGATCTGTTTCTTCCGTTTCTAAAATGACTATAATATATCACCTTTCATAGCTATTTTGTCCATAACTATTCAGTAGGTTTTGAAATTTGTAATAAATATAGAACAGGGAAAATGTTAAGAAAGAATGAAACCAAGTGTAAAATCATGATAAGTAATACATGCCATGATAGGTAAAGATTTAGAAAACACATGACATATATCGTTTCATAAATCCGGGTTCATAACTACAGATGAATGCAAACATGGTAAAACGTTGCGGTGTGAGGTGATAACGTCTTGTACACCTATTAAACCCTTCTCTTGTTGAATTTTAAAATACATTTCTCATTTTTTACCCATGCCCTGTTGTATAATTACATATATCTTCACTGTGTACAAGTATTTCGCTGTGCAATCACTGCTGTGGAGTGTACTGGTTGCACAATCAACTTGTAAATAGTGCAGACCCTGATGAGACAGTTCCTACAGGAGCTGTCTCATCTGGGTCTTCACTATTTACAGGTAGGTATATTGACGTGAATAGCAAGCGAAGGGTTAAGATATCTATAGACCACTCATGCATACAGTATAACCTGCCTAAAGCGGCCATTTATTTACTGAACATGGGAATTCAAAAAGCATGTGGTTGCTTAATGCAGGGCAAAAGTAATGCAGAAAGCTCCTATGGGAGATTTCTGTATTACTTTTGACCTGAATTAAGCTACCACCTGCCTTACATACTCGTAACTAGACTCCTTTTTATGGCCCCTTATGACATATTTCTCTATTTATGAATGACTGCATGTACATGGTTGTTTTCCTATGTTCTAATTCTATTTCAAAGCAAGTAAATGTATATATAGGTTGCTATTTTTTGTGAGAATAATGCTAGAATGTGGGGTTGTTTGGTATGCGACATTTTACAAATCTGCGATCCAAAACCAAGCAGAAAATTAAAGCTAGCAGAAAGTATATTCGACGAAATTACCTATTTACTGAATTCACCTATGTGACTAATCTCGATCTACATCACGTGCAAACGTCTTTCCGTGTAAATACAATGTAGTCACGTTTTCTGACAAAATAAACAAAAAGTAATGCAGAATTTACTTCACAAATTTAACATGCGGAATGATACGATTTATTTGACAAATCAACATGCATAATAATAAGATTTATTTACATAAACAAACAGAACAAACAGATCCTGATCAGACGGCTTCTACCATAGAATTTAAATTGTAAGAGTTACAGTCCTATTTGTACTTGCGGTACACGGATATCCGTTCTTCCAGTTGGAAACCCTGTTATTATATACATGAAGTATGTATAGACTATAGACTCCTACATGTATGAAGCGGTACAGACCCCTATGGCTTAGAACTACGGGGGCCGTCTGATCTCGGTCTACTCTGTTTGCATTTAGGCTTTAACCCTTTCCCTGATATTGACCGCTTTTGACGACACTGTAAAAACCACTTTGTGAAACCATTGTGATAAATAGAGCATTTGCTCCTATGGGAGCAAATGCTCTATTTATCACAATGGTTTCAAACTACAAAATTCTAAAAGTTTCCTTTTCTCTATTTAATGCTCCTTTTCGGTAGATTTATTCAAAGAGGTTGTATCTAAAAATAGCCTGTGAGGTAATGGGTTAAAGGGTGTTTCTGTCAGGTAAAGGTTAACGGTACAGACTGAGATCAGACAGTTCATAAAGGAGCATAAAGTTTGATCGGCATGTTATTTACCAAAAGTCACACCTGCAAAAGAATTGTTGCATTAACTCTTTCGCTGCCAAATTTTGTCGTCTGCAAACTTTGTCGTCTGCTACAATTTTCAGTTTTTATTTTCGACATTTTCGTTCCATGAAATAGTCACAGTAACAAACAGTTTGGATCCTGATGAGATGCCGAGCTACTCGGCGTCTCATCTGGATTCAAACTGTTTGTCAAGGTAGATACACAATTCATGCAACAATGGCAGCGAAAGAGTTAACAACCATTCAAATGAAAACTAGATTTATTTATGATTTGGCGGGGCGTGTATTTATCATTTGAGAATGATGAAGTGGTCTATAAAAGGTAATTGATGGTTGAACATGTATTTGGTATAAGTATCGTCAGTCTTTATTTTTTATGCAAAATGGGTCATTATCATAATTATACTAATGACAGCTATATCATTCATCTGATTCCTTACATATCTTGATGTTTGGATTCTGTACCCTACATTGTTTACCGTGTGAAAGAATTTAAAAGAATGACATCAAAAAAATGCATCTGACATTATTTATGCGTGCATAGATTCAACCTTTTCAACTTTTAAATAGCTTTTAAACCCTTTCGGCGCCAAATTTCTAATTGTCGTCTGCAATCTATTTTTTGTTAAATCATTTGGAATAATAAGAAAATGAGATAATTAAATGCAAATTTCAAAGGAATAAAGCACATATATAGAAATAGAGATTGGGACAAAGAGTGAAGTTCCTGATCAGACGCCGCCTTGAAAATGCGGCGTCTGATCTGGGACAGCACTATTTGTCTTGGTGCATTTATACGACATTGGCGGTGAAAAGTGTTAAGTCTTCTCATGATATGCGCGTCTTGGTTGGTATTAGCAAACAGCTTGGATCCAGATGAGATGCCGAGTAACTCGGCGTCTCATCATAATCAAAGCTGTTTGAAAATTCTGTCAATAGTTTGGACGAATCGGAAGTCAGTGGAATTTTCAGCAAATGAGATATGGGATTGATTTAACCCTTTCGCTGCCAAACTCTGTCGTCTGCAAATTTTGTCGTCTGCTACAATTTTTCAATTTTTTTTATTTTCTTCATTTTTGTTTCAAAAACATAGTAACAGTAACAAACAGTTTGGATCCTGATGAGACGCCGAGTTACTCGGCGTCTCATCTGGATCCAAACAGTTTGCATAGGTAATCACAGATCCGGCATTGGCAGCGAAAGGGATAAATAGAATATCTTTTCCCGATATACCTTTATGACATTGATTGATCTTTATCTACAGTAAAACCTCTCTTTACCGGAATTCTAGTAGAGAAGAATTTAGATATTTTAGGCAGTTGACTGCTTAATGCAGGGTGAAAGTCATGCAGAAAGCTCCTCTAGGAGCTTTCTGCATGACTTCCATCCTGCATTAAGCTGTCACCTGTCTCCAGTACCGATATTTATACTAAATTTAACGTCCGGTTAAGAGAGGTTTTACTGTATAAAGTGTATATAAATATTCTGAAAATGGGTGATCCTTCGAAAGCAAAAGTAGAAATGCAAAAAGATAAAATTGCAGACTCGGTTTTATTGAGTCTGTTCATGAGTAGTAATTTAAATTGCAATACTACTCACGCCCCTAGCACCGGCTTAAGCAATATTCAATTTTCAAAACTAATAACATCAAAACTAATGATCCCGAATGACAAGAAAATATAACAACACTGAGAATGAAGTACGTGGCGACTTTTTACGACCGCCACACAAGCACTTAACACCTACTTCGTTTTGCACGATTTTAAAACAATGTAATCAATTCCGAATAAATGACAGACACTTAAACCGGTTGTGCATAATACCGTCTTTGCTATGAACTGCTTGCATGTGCTACAAAACAATACAGTAGAACAGTCTTAACCCTTCACTTGCTGAATTTTAAAATACATTTCTCCTTCTTTACCCATGCCCTGTTGTATAATTACATATATCTTCACTGTGTACAAGTATTTCGATGTGCAAGTACTGCTGTGGAGTGCACTGGTTGCACAATCAACTTGTAAATAGTGCAGACCCTGATGAGACAGCTCCTACAGGAGCTGTCTCATCTGGGTCTTCACTATTTACAGGTAGGTATATTGACGTGAATAGCAAGCGAAGGGTTAAGCAGCCATTCATTTATTGAACATATGAGTCTTAAAAAGATGGTGGTTGCTTAACGCAGGTCAAAAGTAATTCAATTTTTCCTGCAAACTGTCTTCCAGACGTATTATCATACCTCTTTTTGATGGCTGCTTAAGACAGATTCTACTACCCCTAACCCCTACCCATCCTACCCCATTCTTTAATGGCATATGAAACGTACTGATTACTGATTAACCTTGATATAAAGATTTGCTGATGTTTTGAAATAACATAAAGAGCACTGTAAATTTGGTCATGGCAGAAATTGAAAAATCAGATCTATATAATTTCATAAGCAGACATAGCAGAACCTCTTCAGATGGCGCACCTGTCCACAAACGCATCAAAGGGTGTCTCTGTCAGGTGAAAGGTTAACTGACGAATTACGGCACTAATAAATAAATATTCCTTAACCTATTACCTCATAGGTTATTTTTTAGATACAACCTCTTTGAATAAATCTATCGAAAAGGACCATTAACTAAAGAAAATAATTCTTTTTAGAAGTTTGTAGTTTGAAACCATTGTGATAAATAGAGCGTTTGCTCCTATAGGAGCAAATGCTCTATTTATCACAATGGTTTCACAAAGTGACTTTTACAAGTCGTCAAAGGTCGTCAATATAATTATCAGGGAATGGGTTAAGCAAGCAGAACAGACCCTTTTCAGACGGGCCCTACAGGAATCGTCTTATTTGGATCTACTCCGTTTGCAAATGCGTCAAAAGGCGTTTCATTCACGTCATGGTTTAGGATAAAAAAAACTATGTACAGTCAAACATAAAATTTGCAAACCGCATAACGAAAACAAAAGCCACATATTTGTGTTGGTGTAGCTTAAGCGATATCATACTATCGTATATTCATGATAACTCGGGCAAACTGGTTGATCCCAGATGAAACGTAGATTAACTCAGTGTCTTCATCAGGGTCCAGCTATTTTAACCACTACATGTATTTGAACAGATATGAACGTAAGAACATGTTTCAGTACGCGTAGTATTTTCAGAATGTTTAGCAGACGGCGAGTGTTTGCAGACGACAATAACTTCAAATGTAATTAAAGCTGTGAGAAGACTCAAATGTTGACTTTGTTGGCCCTCATACATTAATCTTCACACTCTACTGGAAAACTGGAGTAGGATCAAATTAAACATCTTTCTGAAAAATGTGATTACATCCATTCCCTCCTAGACTATTTTAGACCCAACCTCTTGAATAAATCTACTGAAAAGGAGTATTTACTAGAATAAAGGAAATATTTAGAATTGTGCAGTTTTTGGAAATTATTGTGATAATTGAAGCATTTACTCCTCCTGTGTAGCCAATGCTCCATTTGTCACAATGATTTCAAAAAACACATTTACAGACGCGTCAAAATGCGTCAGTATGAGAGAATGGGTCAATGTGCGGGTTTTTACAGGTAAAGTAAAACATTTCCTTATTCTGAACTTTATATAGAGCGTGTGTCAATTCTTAATTAATTCACTAGGGCTTGCTGCATCGTGCAAATCTCTGACTATCGTTGCAACCTGTTTGGATACAGACGAGACGCCGAGTAACTCTTCGTCTCATTAGGGTCCAAATTGGTTTTTGTTTGTTTTTGACTTTCCAATTATATTTCTAAAAGCCCACTTTGAAACTTAAAACAGACGATAATGTTTGCAAACGAAAACTATTTGGCGCCAAACAAGTTAACAAGGAAATTATCAGACTTCCTCTTTGTATAAAGTCACAGAGGTTTTAGTTGCTAGTTGATGAATGAATGGTCCATTGAGCGACACGTGTCACAAGGAACGTGGGTTTATATAAATTTGATAAAAATGGCGGTAAGTTTTGAATCCTGTGATACATGTACAAGTAAAGGTAAACAACACGATTAAGTGCCCTGATATGTTGGTCAAAATTAATTCTTTGAATGCCAGAAACGTATGTATTTGCATTTGCGAACAGTGTTGACCTTTATCAAAACGCTCCATCATCTGATCAGGGTCCGTTGTTTTGCTTACGAAATTATAAAAGATTCTACCAATACCAAAACATATTCGTACATAAAAAATATGTCATCATACAAACCCAGCTACTAAATAGTCTTGATGCCGTTATTATTTCTTATAACAATATTCAAGAATGAAAGGGTTAACCCTCTCCCTCATATACATGTAAACGTGTTTTACGCATTTGCAAACAGAGCAGTCCCAGATCAGACGACTCCTGTAGGAGCCGTCTGATCAGGGTCTGCTCTGTTTGCATTTAAAATGCCCGTTTCTTTAATTTCTAAAATGGCTACAATTTTCTACATTCATATTTCAATAAAACTATTTTGTTAATGGATATTCAGTAGGTATTGAACTTTGAAATAAATATAGAACAGGGAAAGGGATAACTCTTTCTCAGCCACAATCGAACACGTGCCTACCTTTGTAAATAGTTTAGATGAGTATGGGGCGATATGTAAGTCGTTATCTGATCAAAGATCCACCATTTTTGATAAGATATGGTTTGTGAAACAATATAAAATTATACAGTGAAAATAGAAGCAGATGAAAAAAGTATGCAGACAGACGGCAGGTCGTGACAGCAAAAGAGTTAGATTTAATCTGTCAATAAAGACAGTCACAGGTGAGTTGCTCTGCAACAGCCGTCGTAGCCGGACTGTGTGTTCGGAGTTTGCAAAGCGCTGTGGCCGGTCTTGGTGTACTGTATTTGCAAAGCGCGGTAGCTGATCTTGGAGTACAGAGTTTGCAATGTTCAACGGCTGCTCTAGATGCACAATGTTCGCAAAGCTTTGTCTGAGTGTGCGGTATTAACAAAGCGAAGCGGCTGGTCCTGGCGTTCAGTTTGCAAAGCGCACGGACTGTCCTTTGTGTACGGCATTTGTAAAGCGCAATGACTGGTCTTGGTGTACAGTGTTTGTAAGTGCAATGCCTGGTCTTTGTGAACGACATTTGTAAAGCGCAATGACTGGTCTTGGTGTACAGTATTTGTAAAGCGCAATGACTGGTCCTGGTGTACAGTATTTGTAAAGGGCAATGGCTGGTCTTGGTATATGATTATTGTAAATGGCAATGGCTGGTCCTGGTATGCAGTGTTTGTAAAGGGCAATGGCTGATCTTGATGTATGGTGTTTGTAAAGGGCAATGGCTGGTCTTGATGTATGGTGTTTGTAAAGGACAATGGCTGGTCTTGATGTATGGTGTTTGTAAAGCATAATGACTGGTCTTGATGTATGGTGTTTGTAAAGGGCATGACTGGTCTTGATGTAAATGTTTGTAAAGGGCAATGTCTGGTCTTGTTGTACAGTATTTGTGAAGCGCATTCATTGGTCTGGTTTTACTATGTTTATAAAGCGCAACGACTGGTCTTTTAAAGCGCAATTACTAATATTTGTATACGGGTTTTTATAAAGCGCAGCGGCTGGTCGTTGTTGTTGACAACACACACATTGTCTGAATTGGGAAATATCTCAAGCATGTTGATCAACCTGTCGTCGGATGTACTTGTTATCAACTGTATAATGAACAAACATAGATTACTTTCTCCTCTATGAATACAATCTATATGTCATAGCCACGTCGTCAAAAGAATGTCTGTAGAATCAGCTGTTATAATGAATCTTAGATTAATTCATAATACAACTTCTTATTCCGTGACTATTCATAAAAATTATAATGATATCATGAATATTAGATTAATTTTTAGAATGGCATATGAACAAATAATAGTATACTGTGGACTCTTTTCTGTATTATTCCAGAAGCAAACAAAGCAGACCCCGAACAGATGGTTCCTGAAGGAGCCCTCTGATCTGGGTTGGCCTTGTTTGCAAATGTGTTAAAATACTATTTGTTATCTCCCCTTACCAAGCAGGACATGGGTTTGGAGCTCTGCGAAAAATCATGTAGAACATGCAGAATTAAAGATAAAATCAACATTTGTATTGATTGATACTGAGTGAAATGATTTTCTTCATGCCACCGAAGAAAATTTCAACAAAACCAAAGAAGAAACGTCGAAGCAAGAGAAAATACTATATCGCCTTTGTTTCCGGACAGTACACAGGTTAGCGAACATACAGGAAAAACCGGTTTTGGTGATTTTTCGGGTGGGTCTACTGAATTTGGAACTGTGAATTACAACAACCCAGTCAAATGATTTCGTTCTTCTGAACCAGATTATTTCCTTTTTGACACTATAAACACGAGTTATCCTCAACAAAATTACTCAAATCAAATGCTACAGTCAATACAGGGTCAATTTACGCCTCAGTATATGCCAGGGACCCCCACCCATATGCAAAACCTAACGATCCCACCCCATGGGCTGTCAGCTTAATGGGTGATGTCAAAAGTATCAAGCAAAAGGTAGAGAAAATTGAAACCGTTGAAAAAGCTGTTCACAACATTACGTTGAAATTGAACCAGATGGAAATAAAAGTCGACCATATCGACAAGAGGGTAATCGATGTAGGAAAGAACTGTTCATTCATGAGTGAAACGTTTGACGATCATTCCACTGAATTGAAGACTGCGAAAGATTAAATTAAATATTTACACCAACCCTGCAATACTCTGAAAGAAAACGTTAAAGAATTAGAAAACAGCCGTGACCAATTGACGAGCAAAATGCAGAACGCTGAAAACAGATCTATGAGAGAAAACCTCATATTTTACGGTATCCCGGAGAGCCCCTCAACCGATTCTCAAGAAAATTGTGAAAGTCTGGTAAAAGACTTTATACAGAATCACTTGAAACTAGATCCGACTACCACTGTTCTGGATCGCGTACACATATTAGGATCCACCGTGAAGCCTGGTAAGCCACGCCCAGTTCGCGAAGTTCCATTACTATCAGGAACGTCAGAAAGTGAGATCAACCGCTCTGGCACTTAAAGAATACCTCAAGACTGCTAATGTCGGTGTCGGGGTTCAGATCCCCAAAGAATGGTGCGAATGCAAGAGGACTTTGGGTTCTGTATATGAAGCCGAGAAAAGGAAAGGTAATACCGTGAAATTTGTTGGTGACAAACTTTTTGTGAATGGCGGACAGTACAAACCTACCAGAGGCAGTTAGAGATGTCGTGAGGAGCAATTAGACAGTATTTCTTGGAATGTGGATGGTTTAGTAAGAAAATTAACAGATACCGATTTTTTAGACATAATTAAAAGTCATGATATTGCAATTTTACAAGAAACTTGGCTTTCTTCAAATTCTCATTTTTAATTTAAATACTCAACATTATGATACAGAATATTTATATGGAAATAAGTCTATTAATACCAGAAAGGGCCGATATAGTGGTGGTATATCCGTATATATTTTTTAAAAGTCTAAACTGAAAGGTAAGATTCAAGTATTTGAAAAGAAACAATGTGGTATCGTGGGGATAAAATCATGTAAAACTTTGTTTCCATTTAATAATGATGTGTATATATGTAATTCATATATAAAGCCACGTGACTCGAGAGTTATGTTAACGGAGTATATTGATATGTTTGAACAGATAGAATCTGATGTTGTAAAACACGAATTGTTAGGAAAGGTTTCGATTACAGGTGATCTAAACAGTAGAACATCCAGTGAGCCTGATTTCTTACACTTTGATAGCTATTTAGATAATAATATAGAGTTGGAATTGAATGCTCATACGGGGATTATGCAAAGGGTTAGTAAAGACAAAACATTGGATGAGTATGGCAAACGTCTGCTGCAATTATGTAAATCGACTAATTTATTAAGTGGCAATGGTCGATTGTGCAGTGATAAATGTACCGGAGAATTTACTTTTACCAATTTGAATGGTTGTAGTGTTGTAGATTATTTATTGTTGAATCACAGAGACTTTAGTATAATCAATCAGTTTGAAATCCAGACATTGAATGAATTCTCTGATCATTGCGCACTATAATTTACTATTGAGCGTAAAACCCCAAGGGTTGAATCACTCGAAACCGCAGCTACCAATGAACAGTACATTGCGTGGGACGAGTCATAACACGCTACTACAACTGACCACATATTTAAATAACAATAGTATAAGTTAACAACGAGCAGTGAGCCACAAACATCTGCGGAGTCCACATTTTGGGGGAATCAGCATTCTGTCAGCATGAGAAAATCGTGATTTTTCCCTTTTCAATCCATATTATCTTCTACACAACAAAGTACATTATCTTAGATGGACTACAGCAATGCCGACACCCCTAAATCGTGGAACGTACCAAAATGTAAAGTACATTCACGGCTCACTGCTCGTTGTTTACCTAAATAAACCAGTCTATTATCCTCCCAATTTGACCTGAGACTCATGCATATTCCGTTTATTATCGTCCGTAATCTTCGGGTAAATTTCCGATGGTATAAAATGCACTATAAGAATACAATCCTCGTGGAACATGATTATTACCGGCTTTTGGTTTGCTATTTTTTGTCACAGAGTATTAGGAACAGTCCCGATAAACACGCCCGAAATTAATCGAGTCTCAGGTCAAATTGGGAGGATAATATCAATGCCTTTACATCATATATCCAACAGCACGCGCTTAGCATGTTTGGTAGAGACAAAAATCAAGTTCAATAAAGCATACAGGGAAAAAATGGTTTAATAAAGAGTGTTATGACGCACTAAAGAATTATAACAAATGCAGGAATACGTTTTTACGTAACAAAAATAGTGAAAATAAAACAGCTTTCTTAAAAAGCAAAAGTGAATATAATAAGATTAAAAAGAAGTGTAAAAAACAAAATAAACGGGATAAAGGTGTGCGGATTTCAAAACTGGCAAAATCTGATCCAAAATCTTTCTGAAAAAATGTCAAAACGCAATACAAAAATAATGTAACCATTCCTGATATTCCTATGGAGGATATGTATCACAATTTTAACATATTATATGGAACTCGACCACAAAACTCCAAGGAAAACATTAATACACCAGAAAATATATTAGACATTGATTTAGACTCCAATTTTACACAGGATGAATTAACCCTTCGCTTGCTGAATTTTAAAATACATTTCTCGTTCTTTACCCATGTCCTGTTGTATAATTACATATATCTTCACTGTGTACAAGTATATCACTGTGCAATCACTGCTGTGGAGTGCACTGGTTGCACAATCAACTTGTAAATAGTGCAGACCCTGATGAGACAGCTCCTGCAGGAGCTGTCTCATCTGGGTCTTCACTATTTACAGGTAGGTATATTGACGCGATTAGCAAGCGAAGGGTTAAAATTTGCGGTTTTCGCACAAAACAATTCAAAAAGCCTGGGGGAAGACCTCTTGATAGCAGAAATATTCAAATCAACTTTCGATATCATTTCTCCTCTTTTATTAAACTTTTATAATAAAATATTCAATAACGGTACTTATCCACAAATATGGGGACATGGAACAAGTGTACCATTATTTAAAGGGGGGCTGAACCAAAACATTTTAAAGGCATAACTTTGAATAATAGTATGTCAAAGAATTATTCTAAACTACTTGTGACTAGATTAACTAAGTGGGCTGAAATACACGAAAAATATACCGATAACCAATTTGGATTTCAAAAAGGAAAATCAACAACAGACTGTATATTCATTCTACATTCTCTTATAAGTAAAACATTGTCTGAGAAGAAAAAACTTTATGTTGCATTTCTCGATTGGGTAAAAATGTTCGATAGAATTGATAGAGTATATTTATGGCAGAAGCTATTGAGTGAAAATGTTAGTACTAAGTTTAATAATGCAGTTAGATCTATGTCAAAAAGATATAAAAAAAATATGATATTTGAAAATGGGCGACATACAACATTTGACTTTTTTATATGTAATTTTGCGTATTGAAATTGTAGATTCTTTTAAATATATTGGTGTATTTCTTTACAAAAATAGAAATTGGAGTCGTACTCAGCAAAGGATTGCCCAGCATGCCTCCGTTTCACTTCACAATCTTTTCATAGTTTGCAATCAGTTAGAACTGCCAGTCTCTCAGAAATGCAAATTGTTTGATGCACTCGTTTCTCCAACACTGAATTATGCAGCAGAAGTCTGGGGCTATCATAAAGGTCCAAATATCGAAATTATACACACCAAGTTTTGCAGAAAAATTCTTGGTGTAAAAAGGTCCGCAAACTTAAGTGCACTGTATGGTGAATTAGGTAGAATACCTATGTACATGTCTATATATAGAAAGCTGGTGATGATTGATAAAAAATTCTAACGAGTAGAAATAATTCTCTACTGTCTAAAACTTACAATATGCTTAAAATGATTTAGATAACGGGTCAAATTATAAAAAAGCAAATTGGGTCTACCGCATAAAGTGCATTCTAGAAGAATGTGGTCTGTTTTTTATTTGGCAGAATCAGTTTGACATGCCTATAAACAATAACTTGGTGAAACAACGAATAGTAGATATTTATCATCAAACTTGGTATACTGAAATTAATAATTCAAGACGCATAGAAACTTATGCACTATTTGAACACTCCTTCGATTCTGAAAAGTATCTTGATTTTGTGAAAGAACCTAGATTTCGTATAGCTTTAACTAGATGCAGGACGTCATCTCATGATCTTGCTATAGAGAAGGGAAGATATGTTAATGTACCTAGAGAAGATAGAACGTGCAACAACTGCAAATCAAATCTGGTGGAAAATGAATGTCACTTCCTGATGACATGTACAAAACATTCGAAAAAAATATCTAAATATATAAAAAGGTATTACTATACATGGTCGACATTACAGAAATTTGCCAATCTATTAAAAGAAACCTCTAAACTAAAAATAATAGATTTATCAATATATATATATTACGCAAATTTACAGAGGCCGTGATCTTAGTGTAATAGAAAACCACTATCTCAAAGCAGTCTAGGCAGAGATAGTTAGGTACCATTGTTTACCCAGAACCAAACTGCTTGGAGAAAATGAATACAGTCTTAAATTCTGGCCATTTAAAGTAAACTGTTTTTGAACTGTATTTATCATGCATGTAAGTGTACTTACTTAATGGATAGTGTAATCCAATCAAAACAGCAGCAGCAAACGTTATCATCCTAATCACAGTAATCCGCGGGAATTCCTACATAAACTTACTTTATTTGAGTACACACACGCTAATGCTGATCAATGGGTAACACGTGACTTTCCACACCTGATCGGGATAAACGTGCAAGACGGGTTGTTTTGATTGGTTACATTCATTCATTCATTGATAAACTTACATAGTCTCATAGTTTATTCAAATTCGCTAATGTGAAATAATGCTGATCCAAATGGCTGGTACTTCCTATGTTTCATTAGCAATTATCCGACCTTTGAATACAGACTAGCGAAGAAGTTTAATTGAGAATTAATAAATTAACCATATTTCAAATACATTCTCTAACCCAGAGTAATTTACCATTCATGTTACCGTAGCTCTTCTGTAAATTCATGTTTTTGCTTGTGTATGTTTATGTAATCTTGCTCTAAGCATACACATGTATGTTTTACGCAATAAAGAATTGAATTGAAGTGAATTGAATTTAAGGATTAAATGGCTAAATGGAGACATTAACGAATTAACACACACCCTCCTAGTGACGCGTGCTGGCGTCTCTGTAAAGGTCACAATTAGAAACCATTGTGATAAATAGAGCATTTGCTCCATTGGAGTAATTGTTCTATTTATCACAATGGTTTCAAAACTACACCATTCTATTTGTTTCCTTTTCTCTACTTAATGCTCCTTGTTTCGAAAGATTAATTCAAACAGGTCGTGTCTAAAATAGTATAGGAGAGAATGAGTTAAACACAAATTAGCATGGGAGATAGCTGGCATAGTTGCGATAGAAGACGTCAGGGGTATTTTTACATGTAAACTCTACAACCATATATTGTATCAACATGGGCGTCTGTAACACTCGGTCGGGTGCTTAATGCAGGGCAAATACAATACAGAAAGCTCCTAGACAGCATGTCTGTGTACTTTTTATCCTGTATTAAGCTACCACTTTTTCAAAAATCCGGAAGTACAGTAGAACATGTCTTAAGCGGTCATAAAAAAGACGACGAATTATGGGTGGAAGCTAAATGCAGGTCAAAATTAATGTAGAAAGCTCCTATGCAGATAAGAAATAAATAGCATACATACTGACTGTTTATCGCATTTAACCCTTTTCTTCACAAATATGCCTTTCTACGCCTTTGCAAACAGAGTAGACCCAGATCAGACTACTCCTGTATGAACCATCTGATCAGGGTCTATTACACTATATAATATAGATATGATTCTATAGTTTCTGCCATTGCAAAAACTTCCCGTATCCATGTGCTTTTATAACAACTAATTCAATTAATATTCACAATGTTGATATTTTAGAAAATTAACAAACAGATATTTTAAATTCTATTAACAATCAGAGCAGACCCTATTTTTTAATTAAATAGGGGCCGTCTGATCTGGGTGTATTCTGTTTGCAAAGGCGTAGAAAGGCGCATTTCTGAATTAAAGAGATAAATGCGATAAACACTCATATGCAAAAACTCAATATGTATGCACTTCATTTCTGCTTTGGCAAAAAATAATGTGTTCATGTGCCATTTTAAAAACATAATCAAATTAATATTCATGACGTAATCATTCCTTGCATGAATATTCATGGTATAAAGGGTTAAACGTATAAGATTGAAAAAGAAGACTGGAAAATATAAATTAAATAGGATAGCATATGAATGTGATGAATTGAATATTGCGACAAAAATGCCATGCAAATTTGTTTTATTTTACTGCAATATAGTTCTGAAGTGAACTACGGAATTATTAAATAAGTAAAAAATTGCTCAGCATGATATAAGTAAAGTTGTTATGTTAACCCATTACATCATAGGCTATTTTTATATCCAACTCCTTTGAATAAATCTACTGAAATGGAGCATTAACTAGAGACACGGAAACTTTTAGAATTTTGTAGTTTGAAACCATTGTGATAAATAGAGCATTTGCTCCTATAGGAGCAAATGCTCTATTTATCATGATTGTTTCAACAGGTGACTTTTACAGAAGCGTCAAAAGGCGTCAGTATGGGGGATTGGGTTAAACTGATTGACAAGTTAAAACATATATGGTTTTTTTTATTCCAGGCGTCATCGGTTTGCAACAAAGCGTCATCGACAGACTCGCAGATGACATTGACCTAAAGGCAGAAGTTGTTGACAATCTCGCTGCAAATGGAAGACAGCATGAGGTTAAAATTACGCTAAACAACAATGGAAACACACCGGTACCATCGGCAGGATGGAGGTTGTTCTTCCACAACACATTCTTGCTATTTCCAAGCGTGTTTCCAAAGAAACAGACTATTGAGCTTACCACTGAAAAAGTCAAGGTCAATATGATTCAAGGCGACCTCTACTCGGTTGAGCCTATTTCTGGATTCAAAGAGATCAGACCTAGAGAGGAAAGAGTGATCACAATAATATCATCCGTTTGGTCAGTTTCCAGGACAGATTTTATGCCAAACTGGTACATTGTATCTTCTATTGGTAGTGGACAACCTCGTATCATAACATCAACTAGGACGCTTGACTTCATACAGCCATTTACAACCCCGAGACAGTGGAAAAGATATACTAACGACCAGTATAATCCGTTCACAGCACAGGACAGAATGAGTCGCCTTGAAGTCCCTGATGAAAAACGGGTGAGATGACAAAATTATACGAACATTTTAGAAGGGAGTGGGAGTAGACAACAAGAGAAGGCATTTTTTTTCTTGTTTGTATTTGATAGAGAGGGACTGGTTCATATGATATGTTACAGGTTCTCCAATCCTGTGTTAGTATTATCCCTTGCCCAAACAATATTGCAGATTATTCTATCCGTTAACCCTGTCCCAGTTCTATGTTTATTCCAACTTTGAATACCTACTGCATATTCATGGACAAAATAGTTCTAATGAAATATGGATGGTAGAACATTGTAGCCATTTTAGAAAGTAAAGAAACAGATCTATCAAATTCCATTAGCAAACAGAGCAAATCCTGATCAGACGGCTCCTATAGGAGCCGTCTGATCTGGGTCTATTCTGTTTGCAGATGCGTGTATACACGTTTATATGAAGTAAAGGGTTATGTCGTTACCTCATAAATATTCATGTAAGAAGTTATGCCATCATGAATACTAATAAGCTGACACAGATTTTTTAACCATAACAGTTACTGTAGATTAAGATCTTTATAATACCCTATGCCCACAGAACAGACCCTGATCAGAAGGCTCCTACACCCTGTTTGCGAAGGTGTGAACATGTGTTTCTACCAGGTAAAGCGTTATAGAGATTTGTGCACCAAAAAGACAATACTAGCCGTTGTGTTGTACCTATATACGTTTAACATGACAGTAAATGGTTATACAAGTAAAATATAAACACTCATGCCACTCGCACATTGCAGAAAAAGATGCGTATTCAAATATTAACCCTTCGCTTGCTATTCGCGTCAATATATCTACCTGTAAATAGTGAATACCCAGATGAGACAGCTCCTGCAGGAGCTGTCTCATCAGGGTCTGTACTATTTACAAGTTGATTGTGCAACCAGTGCACTCCAGAGCAGTGATTGCACAGCGAAATACGTGTACACAGTGAAGATATATGTAATTATACAACAGGGCATGTGTAAAGAAGGAGAAATGTATTTTAAAATTCAGCAAGAGAAGGGTTAAAATCGTCACCAATCCCTATGTTGTGACCACTCTTTAGAATCGTCTCTTCGATACGATTCTAAAGAGTGGTATCAACATAGGGTTTGAAGGAGAAATAAAAGAGTTGTTCTTAAAAACGTTTCAATTTACGCATATTTTCTATGCCACTAAAAAGTTGACATCCTCAGTGGTGCTCGGTTTGCTAAGACTGCTATTTCTTGTGCTTTTTTAAAGTGCGTATTATGTTATCTGAATTATGTAGATGTGTCAGGGAAAAGAGGTATAGCCGCTCTACAACAACGCATGAAAGATGTCTATTATGAGGTTTTCAGACTTAAGATACACAACCAAGTAGCGTAACTAATTCCAACCCAATTGATAATTGAACAACTAACTGGTTTACCATAAAGCCATAAGGAACTTATCTTAACTTTGTTTTGTAACTTCGAAGAAGCTTGAAAAGGTTTTTCTTGTTAGCGACATAACCATGTTCATACAGAGGTTTTTGAACTCTTCATGAACGCCGTTCATGTCAAGTTTTCCGCCTTGATCATCCGACGTAACCACAAGCACACGTTGTGCTTTTCAAGTGTCCACTCCTAATGAAGAAGGAAGTTATAAAAGTTTATGCTTTCCCTTTTATTTTAATTAAAACCCGTTCAAAACAACAGACTTTGGTTTTACCATAACAAAAACATTATAACGTTTATTCTGCTATAATTCCACAAGAGAAGAAATTATTATCTCCAAACAGCTAATAACGACGTGACTGGCGTTAAAACGTATTTTAAAAGATCAGAACGGTCAAAATCGTTTGGAATGCAGTGTCATCACATTTTATTAACTTACTCCAAAACTACACATTGGCAAACACAGTAGACCCAGATCAGACGAATACTGTAGGAGCCGTCTGATCAGGATCTGTCCTATTTATTTATGAACTAATATCGATACAACTGACATAGACAAAAGTTTCTGTGTCCATGATGCCATTAATAAAATGGATATAATGACTATACATGATGTCATTACATCTTACATGAATGTTCATGGGGGAAAGGGTTAACCCCTTGTTTTGTTTAAAACACGTACATGATAATTTTGAAACTGCCGATTATATACATGACACATGTTGGGTTACATTACCAATAGTTTAGAGAGTTTTGATTTGATGTTTAAATCAACGTCGTTTAGCCCTTTCCCTGTTTTATATTTAATCCAAATTTCAATATCTACCGAATATACATGGGTAAATTATTTACAATGAAGGTTGGGACATGGAGCCGTCTGGTCTGGGTCTGCTCTGTTTGCAAGGGCTTAGAAAGGCTTTTTTACTTTTTATAGAGGAAAGGATTATTAAGAGGTTATTGTAATCAGTACTGACAAGATTGGGCTTGACGAAGAAATTCAGAAACTATTTTATTTACGTATTCTTTCATACTCCTCTAATGCTTTGAAAACTGATCACGTGACGCCGTAAAGGTTAATGCGTCAATTTCAATACAACCCTCTAAAGCAATTATTTTATGAATACAAACACGAGTATATATCTCTAGAACAGATGCTCGCTTAATGCACAATGAAAGTAATCTAGAAGGCTCCTACAGGAGCTTTCTGCATTACGTTTGTCCTGTATTAAGCCACACCTGTTCTTAAGACCTAGAATAAGACCATTTTTGTTCACTGTAGATGGGTTTTTTTACTGTACTTTTTTTTTCATTTTGTCCAGGCGCCAAATGTAATCATACCGACACCAAAGTCACTGGTTATACACGACAGTGAACCCAAGGTGAGCATCGACACCACATGGAGAATATACAGCTCCTCCCCCGAGACCAAAGACGCAGCTATGTACTTGTATGGTAAGCATATAATGTTTATAATGATAAATAGTAACTGAGCCCAATGTGATTATATGTACTTTATTGCAAATACAAACACTGTAGACCCATTCCCTGCGATCTGTCAGAGTCATGTCCGCAGATTCTTCACTGTACTTCACCATATTAGTAAACTCTTTCTTTTTTCTTGAAATCAAATGTAGTCTTATTCTGGATTTTTAAGACAGGTGGCAGCTGAATGCAGAACGAAAGGAGCTTTCTGCATTACTTTTGTTCGGCATGAAGCATACACCTGCGTTTTAAGACGTATGGTAATTATTTAAATGGTCACTTTAACCCTTTCCCTCATATAAACGTGTTTTCACGCATTTGCAAACAGGTAGACCCAGATCAGACAGCTCCTAGAATTTTGTTTCTGTTTCTTTGCTTTCTAAAATGTCTACAATGTTCCACCTTCTATATTTCTTTGTGACTATTTTGTATTTATATAAAGAGGTTCTAATGTAGTTTTGAAAACAGTATTGAACCGGATTAGATGCACAAAGCCAATGTAACAGTTTGCGACAGAATTTCTGCTATACTATTCGTATCATGTTATATTATCTATACCTTAATATACCGATGTTAATCCTCTGTAGAAATAAACGTACAGTACACCCTGTTTTAAGTGACAATCAAACAGCTCTATTTTAAGTCTGTAAGGCAGGTGGAAGCTTAATGCATGTCAAAAGTAATACAGAAAGCTATAAAAAATATTATGAGCATTAAGAAATCACCTGTTTTTAAAACCCATATACTCGATAAATGAATGTCCGCTAAGGACAGGTTTTACTGTATATAAAACAGTATTTAGCTGGAATACGGGGGTCTTTCGTCAGGCTGCTCTGATGGGGATGGACATTCCTTCCCCAAGTTCAACACTTCACTAGCAGTACAAATGTTGTGCCCGTTCAAATATATTAACTCTGGTTGTTTGTGATAGGAACAGAGGGAAACAAAGTAAAACTAAGGGGATCATAGAAGCGATGTAGATGGGAGATGAAAATTTTAAGGTCTACACTGTTGAATTTAATAAAATGAAATTTTGTTCGAGTTCGAGTAACCAGCTTTGGCGAGTTTACTTGCAATACATGCCTTGTCAGCACATTTTGAACTAGAATCTATCAACAGAGGTGTGTTTTATACTTAAACCATTAATTAATAGAAATATCCTTGCCATGCTTTCGCATACAATGTAGACCAATGTCATACGGCCCTGTAAGAACCACCCGATGAAGGTATGTTCTGTTTGCTTATGATATAATACAGATATTATTCTGAACTTTCTACCATGGTAATATAATATCAAGGTCATTTTAATTTAACTCTTTCGGCGCCATTGTCACCTGTTGGCACCATTGAAATCAGTGCAGTCCCAGGTCAGATGCCGCCTTGGAAAGGCGGCATCTGACCTGGAACTTCACTGTTTTCTGTATTATTTTAGACCAAGCATACAGGTTTTTTAAAAACAAATGTTTTACTAATATAACTTTATTATTTAGTTTAGAATTATATTTAATATGAAATTATTATTGCAGACGACACTTTTAAATTTGGCGCCAAAAGAGTTAAGAATTTTTGAGAAGCTAATTAACAGTCATACAGTCATTATCTATTACTAAATATTCACGAGATTAAAGGTTAAATAATAGCATAGTAATTTACGGTCCACTTTTTGTCCTGAAGTTTAGACAGTGCCACCAATAACAATTTCTTTTTTTCTAGAGGCTACAAACATCCCAATAACTGAGACTCGTCCATCTAGTACTGTGAAATCAATTGACCTGTCCATTTCCTTATCGGGAAATCGGGTTCCAGAACGCTACACCATTCAAATCAAATCGTCACAAGGTGTACAGCTTATCGGTGATGACTCCAACGGCCTCTTCTATGCCGTCCAATCACTGCTCAGCATTCTTGCACATTACAACAATACAGCGATTCCCGCAATGAGAGTGGTGGATGAGCCAAGATATCGCTATCGAGGAATGCATTTCGATGTGGCCAGGAATTTCCACAGCGTAGACGACGTAAAGAGGTTGATGAAAGGCATGGCCATGTACAAGCTCAATAAGCTGCACCTCCATCTATCTGATGATGAAGGCTGGAGGCTTGAAATACCAGGACTCCTAGAGCTCACACAGGTTTGTTGGACTGTTTGTGCTTCTAACACTACGTCTGAATAACTGTTAAATTTGCGCAAAGAAAATTCAAGGTTAAGCAAGACTAAAATAAGACACTGTTTGCAGTTAAATTAGAGTTAGATTTTCACGAGGCTGATGTTTCAAAACATTGTAAGAATTATATTTGATAATTATCGCCATGCTTATATTATATTTGTTTTCAGATCTCGTCAAAAAGGTGTCAAGACTTAAATGAAACCACCTGCATTATTCCACAATGGGGTTCTGGTCCATTTGCCAACTCTTCTGGTTCTGGATACTTTACTGCTTATAACTACAAAGACATCCTGAGGACTGCCAATTCCCTCGGAATAGAAGTCATCCCAGAATTCGACATGCCTGGACACGCACACGCGGCCATTGTTGCCATGGAAAATAGATACCAAAACTACCGAGGGAATGCACAGGCTGCAGATGAATACCGACTAATTGACCCGAATGACCAGTCCGTCTACCTCTCAGTGCAGCAGTGGATGGACAACGCAATCAACCCATGTATCCCGTCAACGTACAGGTTCATTGAAAAGGTTATAAAAGAAGTCAAGCTACTACACCAGTCCATTCAACCTCTCAAAACCTACCATTTCGGAGGAGACGAGGTTGCCTCAGGTGCATGGGAGAAGTCGCCAAAGTGTATGGAAATCCTACGTCGGAACCCACAGTACAATGTCACCAAAGGTATATTTGAAATAGTGTAAAATGTTTAACCCTTATCCAGCTGTCTGCGTCCTGATTCGCATTTGCAAATAGCTTGGATCCAGATCAGACACCGAGTTAATCGGTGTCTCATCAGGATTCAAGCTGCTTGATACTTTGTCAATAGTTTCTCAAAGGCCTGTGCCATGGCTGTCAATGGTTTATTAAAAGCTTGTGTATTGGCTCTATGTCAATGTTTCTCAAAAGCTTGAGTCATGACTCTCTGTCAATAGGTGTCTCAAAAGCTTATGTACTGAACTGTTTCAATGGTTTCTAAAATGATTTTATCATGACTCTTTGCCAATAGTTTCTCAAAACCTTGTGCCATTGCTCTTTGTCAATAGTTTCTCAAAAACGCGTGTCACGACCCTTTCTCAATAGTTTGTCATGACTCTTTGTCAATAGTTTCTCAAAAGCTTGATTTTATCTGAAGTAGTCAAAGTTGGACCATATCCAAATTTGAGCAACCATTTATCTCTACAGAGGGGTAAGGGTTGAATTGGGTCCACTAAGTCTCTGCTTGCAAAGGACATAAAACGCATTTCTACCAGATAAAGGGTTAAACACTATTCTAAGACTACGCAATATTTTTCTTACACCAGGCTTGAAAAGGTACTTTGCGGAGCGTGTTTCTGACATAACTGCCCGCCATGGTGTTGGGATGAGAGGTTGGGAAGACGGTTTTATGGACGGCGACGGAAATCCATTTCCACTGAACATTATGAACAATACAGACATGTCTGCAAATCCCTGGGACAACATCTGGGAGTGGGGCGCCTCGGCGAGAGCCCATACACTGGCTAATGCTGGATACAAGGTAGAGAATAGTCAACACTTTAACACTCTAGTCAGTGATTTCTATAAAATGCAACTTTCACTGGCGGCGCATGTGCATCAGTAACTTTATCAGACCATCATATAATCAGAATGTCCATTATATAAAGAATATATCTTACTATATTGTAGTATAATTGTACAGATAATGTGCATTCCGATCAACTGCACTGCCGCGCCAAGGACGTACCATTTGATCAGGGTTTACACGTTAAGTCAAGCTCGATAAAAAAATCAAGAACTGCTATAAAGATACAAAAATGTACCATTTAAAGGATAAACAGGGGTGTATTTAAAACCAGACTGCATTTTTATTGCAGGACTCACGCCATGCTTCTGCAATATATTAAGTTAAACACCTGCCTTTATAGAATAAATTCTGAAGGGTGGTGATCCCCCGAAAGCAAAAATTGCAACACAAAAAGAGAAAATTGCAGACTCGGTTTTATTGAGTCTGTTCATGAGCAGTAATTGAAAGTGCAACACTGCTCACACCCCCTAGCACCGGCTTAAGCGGTATTCAATTTTCAGAACAAGACGTACTGAAATTCATGATCTCAAAGGAAGCTCGAAAGAAGCCATAATAAGACTTATTAGAGTGGTCGTTGTACATATATAAGGTTTTACTGTAATATACAGTGAAATCCCTCTAATGAACCACTAAAAGATGTCTAACTATTGGTCTTAAATGCACGTGGTACCTTAATGCAGGGCAAAAGTTATGCAGAAAGCCACAGGAGTATGGTTTTCTTTGCGTAAGACCTTTCTCCAAAAGTTCAACAGAGTCCCGACTCTCTGGAGTACCGTTTACTTCGCTAAAGGTTTTGCTCCTCAGGTTTAGTGAAACCTAAACATAGTGTTTCTTCTTGACAGAGCTCCTACTTGACAGAGCCTGTTCTATACATTTAGCAATTCCTGAGACTACCGTCTGTTTTGGTTTGACTCATTTGTACAGTGAACCCTCATTATACCGGCATTCGTTACAATGGCACCCTCGTTATACCGGCAGTATGCATTGAAACAAAATTACCTTTTATTCAAACAACCACTGAATAGATAGGTGCAATGCCAATAAGACAGGTGATCGCTGAATGCAGAACACAAGAAGTGCAAAAAGCTCTCAAATGGAGTTTTGGGACTTCTTGTGTTATGAGAAGACGATCACCTGTTGGTACTAGTTTAAAACTGGCCATATGGTTCATTTCATATTCAAACTCGTTATAACGGCAACCTCGTTATACCAGCACAATGTCTGGAAACAAACAACTCCGTTGTAATGAGGGTTCACTGTATTGCTTAAGGATATGGCAGATATCGTACGGAAAGAGGCATAAAGGTATCTGTCTGATTCTAACTATTCCGACCCCTAGCCATTGCCTCATGTTTATTCACAGTTGTGATTGCTTTGTTTGTACAGTTAAATCCATCTAAACCGGAATTCTAGTACAGAAAATTTTAGATACTTTTAGGAATATGACTGCTTAATGTAGGTTGAAAGTCTTACAGAAAGCACATAGAGATGCTTTCTACATGACGTTCACCCTGCATTAAACCGTAACCTGTCTCTAAGGCTGACATTCGTACTAAATTTAACGTCCGGTTTAGAGGGATTTTACTGTATATTGATACCCCTAAATATCTGAGGGTGATATGTGTCAGGTCGTGATGTCCCAAGCCACTGACCTGTACTTTGACCAACCGTACGAGCCGGACCCTGAAGAGAGGGGTTTGTACTGGGCGACCAGATTCACAGACACCTACAAGGTGTTTGGGTTCCTTCCAGAGTCCCTCTACGACAATATTGACGTCACGAGAAGCGGGGAACAGCTCTCCAAAACTGACGTGTGCGGTGCCGACCTGTCTAAGTGCGATCCACTACATAAACCAGAAAATGTCATAGGTAAAAAAAAGCAGTTTGACCAACTTACCCAGTGAATTAAAAACATTTTTAACATACGTTAGTGTGCTATTTTGGCACCTTTGCAAACAAATTAGACCTAGATTAGACGGCTCCTTGAGGGAACTTCTGATCTGGGTCTGCTCTGTTTGCTTATTGTAGGTAATTGATGTTCATAATGTATGGAGGCTACCATGAATATTTATGGAATAATGATTTAACCAATGTAATTTGCTCTAATAGTACTCCTAAAATAACATGAAGTGGGTCTGCATTGACAGAATCAGATTGTCTCTGTCAGTTTGTATATAAGAAAAAAGCAAACAGTACAAATTAATTAATTAACCATTTCCACCATATAAATGTTTTCGTACCTTTGCAAACAGAGTAGATCCAAATCAGGTGGTTCCTTTAAGAGTTGTCTTGAAAGAGTCTTTCTGTTTGCTTATGGAATCATATAGATCTGATCCTACAGTTCTTGTCAAAGCAAAAACTTCCCTTAAAAACATTACACTAAATTAATGAATAATCATGAAGTGACCAAGCATAAATATTCATAAAGGAAAGGGTTAATGATTGGTATGCTCTTTGTGAATTTAGATTAAAATTTCAAACAGTTTAAATCATGATTAACACCATGTAACTCTGTGTTTCGTCAAGATTCAAACTGTTCAACAGTTTTACTTGGCTCATGAAGAAAATGCATGTTAACCCTTCGCTTGCTATTCACGTCAATATACGTACATGTACCTGTAAATAGTGAAGACCCAGATGAGACAGCTCCTGCAGGAGCTGTCTCATCAGGGTCTGCACTATTTACAAATTGTGAAGATATCGTACCGGTAATTATACAACAGGGCATGGGTAAAGAAGGAGAAATGTATTTTAAAATTCAGCAAGCGAAGAGTTAAGTCAAATAAATATTCACCTGTTTGGAGTAACACTGACGTTTGGAACAGTCCATTTGAAAATTCAGCGTTGTAAGGGATACGTGTTTGCATTCTACATTGCTGGTTGCAATGATGAACTAAGCTTTAAGATACCAGTGTAAGCTGCATCGGTTATCTTATTAGATAGAATTGTTGATAAGAGCAATACAGTATAAACCGGGTTTTTAGGAAAGAAGAATTTAGATCTTTTTAGGCAGTTCAATGCTTAATGCAGGATGAAAAGCATTAGGCTCCCAACTGTCTTATAGGCGGGTATCTATTCTAAGGTGAATGTCCGGTTTAAGGGGACCGGTTTTATTGTAATTGTGGAATGTATGTATATTCTCTATATGTCTACGCCAATTCTCTGACCTGTTGTTACACATTATGTGTCGGCATACATTAGTCATCTCTTAGATTCTAATGACTGTAGTATTTTGCTGAGAAATGAGACTTTTATGTTAGATATTTGGATTCCTGTTATTGCAATTTTTTATATGTTTCTTCAATTAGGTATGCAAGGTAATCTCTGGAGTGAAACTGTAAGAAACAAAGAGAATATTGACTACATGATATTCCCCAGAATGTTAGCCCTTGCTGAAAGGGCGTGGCACAAGGCTGACTTTGAAGCCCCGGGGATTTCTGCTACCACAAGGGAACAGAGGATGAGACAGGAATGGACAAAATTCGCCAACACACTTGGATATAAGGAGTTAAAACGTCTAGATAAACTAAACATTGACTACAGAGTGCCTCCCCCTGGTGCTAGGTACATAATCGATCCACGCACATGCAGTTAACTCTTTACTCCATGAATATTCATGAAGGAAACAGTGAGCTCATCAATATTAATTTGTTTAATTTTTATAATGGCACATGAACACTAGAAATTTTGGGCATTGCAGAAACTGTAGAAACATATTGATATTATACCATAAGCAAATAGAGCAGACCCTGATCAGACGGTTCCTATAGGAGCCTCTGATCTGGTCTACCCTGTTTGCAAAGGTGAATCAGAAAGGCATATTTATGGAGTAAAAGGTTAAACCCAGTAATTTTCCTTCTTGATCACTTCCCTTCAACTTCTGCCCCTTTCATCATGTATGTAAATACACGTTTTAAGTCTTAGCAATTTAAGATATTGTATTTTTTTTCTGATCGTGGACTCGCACATACATTTAACAGAAAATTGCCTTTAAAATAAGATACCACCATACATCCATCATAGTTAGATACCACCATTATATATTTACCTTTTGTGAAATATATACATACGTCCAAGGTCTGGAAAATCGTTCAATAATTTGCGTTTAGTATATATCATACGTACATCTTTACCAGATGCATATATGACACCGTCATGAGTCACACCAAAGAAAAGGGCATTGTACAATTAATTCAAATGGAAAGTCTTTCATACTTCAGAATTGAAAATGGCAAGGTCAAGGTCAGTAGTACGTTTCCGGGTTTACCTGTGCAGTACAAGATTGGCAGCAGACAACAGTGGAGGGATATTGCAGGTGACGTCACATGGCAGAACGGCTTCCATCTGAGAACATTGTGAGTTTATGGTCTCTTTTATATCATTTTCTCCATTAATACTCATGCAAGACATGCAAGTATCATGGCTATTAATTAGCTGATCATTTTACAATGACACGTGAACACAGAAAGTGTTGACCTTTGCAGATGCTTCATAACATGGACTATAGTATTTCATAAGCAAACCTGGTAGTCCCTAATCAGATTGCTCATATAGGAGTCATCTGCTCTGGGTTTATTCCGTTTGCAAAGGTATTGAAATGCGTATAAATGGATTAATGGGTTAAAACATAAAATAGAACATGTTCGCTATATAGTTGTTTTATGTTAACGCTTTTGGCACCGTAGGCTAACTCGTAACAACCTTTCCAAGGGGTTTGGATCAAGATGAGGGGAGGAGTAAGTCAAATTGTCTTTAGGATCCAAACTTTGCTACATTATATATAACCAAATTAGAAAAACAGTTTTAGGCCAATAAATAGATCGTGCTGTGAAATGGTATGAAAACAACAATCTCTAAATTATTATATCACTTTGTAAATAACAATAGAATCAATAAATTATGAAATTATAATATATCTGACTCTACAGTTTCTACTAATACCGATGTATCATGTGTACATATGCCATCATACAAACCAGCTTAACTAAATATGAAGTTCGTATGAACATGTCTACCAAACTCGGATCAAAACTTGTTGAACTTTCCTACATTTTACGTTTAAAATTTAATTACTCGTACTTTAAATTGGTTTAGCTGTGTAGATATGGGTGGTGTATTTGAACTATTTTTAACCGTGCAATACATATTTTAAATATGTATAGATAAATCAAAATGTATTTCAGGTCAGCGGACAGAAAACGTGAAAGCAGGCATGTACAGCTTAATAAAGGTAATTATGTTTACTATACGCCACATATTTAACAATGTGCACATGTTTAGTTCCACTTCTCTCTGTCATGATAAATAGTTTATGAAATGTTGATCTTTTTCCTATATAAACACATATATAAGAAAATACCTCCAAGTAGTGCTAGAACATATACTCAGAAATGGTACCTTAACTTTGACTGTCCGTTGTTAAGAATATACATGTATTAAACATTATTTTTCGGTCGGCTTAAATGGCTTTGTAGCTTTATGCGATATTGCTAGTCCATATAACTCAAACTGCCCTACCAATGATTAAAAATAATTTTACATTTTACTATTCAGTGCTACATTTCACCATACAATTTTACCACATGTTGTCGCATTTAACAGTACATAGTTACATTATATCATACATTCCTACATTGTACGATACAGTTTACCATACATTGCCACATCGTAGTTACATTTTACCATACAGTGTTACATTTTACCATACATTGTGTACAACATTTTACGATACAATGTTTCATTGTACCATAAACTGCCATCTAGATTAACCATTTCCTTCATACAAACACTTTTGCACGCCTTTGCAAACAGAGTAGAACAAGATCAAACTGATCCTAAGCAAGCAGAGCCGACTCCGATCAGATAGCTTCTACAAAGGTCGTCTGATCTGGGTCTACTCTATTTGCAAAAGTGGTAAAAGGCGTATCTATTGAGTAATCGGTAAACCATATACTTGTATTTACATGTTCGACAGCGGAATAAAGGCACACCAAGCTATAAAAGAAATATATGTATACGTGTATTTACACTTTCGACAGCGAAAAGGGAATAAAAACACACCAAGCTATACATGAACTATATTTTGATTACGACGGCAGTATACTGAGAAGAACAGATGAAATAGCGTTTCACAATTTAGCTTAGAGTGCAAAACTATAAATAATTCGAGCGCACAAAGATTGTAGCACATTATCCTGGTTGCCTTTTTGACTTGAATTATGCTTCATGAATAAAGAATGTCTAGCAGCGTAGTTCGACAAGGTATGTTGATATTACCTGTAAACGTTTACAGAAGAATATTGCATTTGCAACAATGGATTTAAAGAAAATATAGTTTATAGTAAAAAGAAGTCAGTTGTATGCTGTTGTTTTTCTTGCGTTTAGGTACTGTCAATGGCGCCAGTATTGTTGGACGAGGCATGAAGGATATTTCACCAATTAACTGACGCCGCATGGCTGCATTGCACTATATTATCTGCAATCCAATAACAGTACCAACAATACATTTCCATACTATGTACATGTAACTAGTAAATTGTTCCAGGTCTTTTAGTTGTTTTATTTCTTTGTGATGTAACGGCGAGTTTTTAAGGTATATAAGCATTATGAACTCTACTTACCGGGGAGCAAACGAAGTCAAGCAACTGACTGGCTGGATGGGTGACGCCGTGGATTGTCGACGGTGCACTTTACAGTGGTAACAGCCTTATAACTACATGAAATTACGTTGAATTCGTTTCCGACGAAAGAAATGACTAATCATTTATTGGCATAATATCTAAATGTATCAAGTAACCACTGTAATGTATATTGCCGATTCATCTAGGTTCATATCAAAAAGGTTTTGAATAGCTAGACAAGCCGCTTCAGTCCTTTGGTGCTACGAGTGACCGGACATAGGAACGGCAGTAGGTACATTGTATACTGTGTCGTATTCAGTTTGTACAACAAAATGAGATTGGTAGTTTAATGTGTAAAATATTTTGATCAATGTATTTCCACAAATCTCGACTCAACGATCTGTTCATGGTATTATGCCCCAAAGATATGCCGATTTACAGTCTTTGGTGCAATAAGAGATCTGGGACAGGATCAGCTGTAGATATACTGTGTCGTTTTAAGGTTAAGGTATGTAGGTCAATTTAATGTGCGTAAGACTTTCCACAAATTTACACAAGACGATCTTTTTCAGTAAAAATGTGCCTAACCATTTCCTCTATGAATATTCATATCAAAAGTAATGACATCATAAACATTAATTAGATCCATGGTTATGATAGCACATGGACACATGATTGTTTTGCCATTGCATATACTATAGAATCATATATTTATCATATCATAAACATACAGAACAGACTCTGATCAGACGGCTCCGATAGGAGCCATCTGATCTGGATCTACTCTGTTTGCAAAAGCGTAGAAAAGCGTATTTATGGAGTAAAGTGTAATTTAGATAATTGCCCTTGTGTGGGCGCCTAAAACATTTATGCTTTGCTTGTATATCTGTATAATTGCAAGCCGCATTTTTCTTCATCTCTTAAAACGACTGATTTGCCGCTACAAGTTTATATTCATGGGATTTTTTATCCTCACTATACAGTGCTCCCTCCCTACAACGACCCTCTCAATAACGATTCCCTCCTTACAACAACGCATGTCACTGTTTCCGAAACATCAAGGCTCCCCAAACAACATTTTTCTATCATATTTTCTTTATGCCTCCATCAAACCCTATGTTGTGACCACTCTTTAGAATCGTCACTTTGTGATGATTCTAAAGAGTGGTCATAACACAGGGTTTGATGGAGGCATAACGGTTTTAGTTATCGAAATACACCTTATCTGGGGATCTGCAAATAAGCAAATTGTGTTTGATTTTCCCTCCCTATAACAACTCACTCTGAACAACACATACAATCTTTGTATCCCAAAGGGTGTCGTTGTAGAGAGGGAGCACTGTAGCCATATTTATAAGGCATTAATCCTTGTCCTGCTGATTAACCCTTTACTCCGTGAACATCCATGTAACAAATAATGACATAACAAATATTAACAAGATTAATTGATATAATAGAACATAGACACATCAAATTTTGACCAGGGCAGAAACTGTAGAATATTATCTATATTATACTTTAAACAAACAGAGCAGACCCTGGTAAGACGTCTCCTACAGGAGCCGCATGATCTTGGTCTACTCTGTTTGCAAAGGCGTAGAAATGTGTATTTATGGATAATAGGGTTACATGATGCCTGCTTAAATGCCAACCTATTGCTTTATTAATTAAGGTAATTTCAAACGTTTGAGAAACTATTGAATGGGTGCCAAACATCTTGGATCCTGATCATCAGGATTTTTGGCATATCATTAGGATCAAAGCTATTTGCAACTGAATGTCAGATCACATTTGGTAAGATTAGTATTAACATTGTATATTATTGTCTCATAGAAAGGGCATTTATTTTACTTCAAACTAATTCATACATACTCTGGTATACAGTAAAACCTCTCTATAACGGCCACTAAATTACACCAAGCATCTTGTGTTAAAGAAAGGTGGCTGCTTAAAGCAAGGTGAAAGTGCTTTTTATGCGGCCACCTGTCCTAAATACCATATATTGAAACACAATTTAGTGACCGTTACAGAGAGGGTTTACTGTATTTTAATGGCGGCTTTAGACAGCATACGTGTATATTGTAATGACATCTATTGGTTAAATAACTATACAGTAAAACCTGTCTATAGTGACCATGTATAATAGTAGGTGGTTGTGCTTAGTGTAGGACTAAAGTAATGAAGAAAGTTCATACAGGAGCTTCCTGCATACATTTCAGCCTGCATTAAGCTACGATCTGTCTTAAAACCCAGTAATTATACTTATTTTTCAGTGGTCAAAAAATGTAGAAAGGTATTACTGTAGTTTATTTATCGTCTTCTATGAAATATTTCGAATGGTTTATGCTTAATATTTGAACACATAGCCTTTGTCAAATATATTCAAAATACTTATCAACAACTAGATCGGTTTCATGCTTTCAACCAAATATTTTAGCCTATTGAATATAGGAATCTTAAAAAGCAGGTGGATGCTTAAGGCATAGCAAAAGAGTTATACCGAAAGATCATATAGGACCTATCTGCATTACTTTTGACCTGCATAAAGCTACAACCTGCATTACAGACCCATACTTAGACATCGTTTTGATAGTCGCTGAAGACAGACTGTACTGTGGTATTTGGCCATACGCATAACAACTTCAAGAAGCTACTAAATTATATTATAGATAGTAAGGTAATATCAGTATACTATGTATTACTTATACAAAATGAGTTTAGTTACCTCTGGGGTGCTATCTGTTTTTACCCTGGTATATTACATACTGTTCAGGTCCGAATTTAAAATATTTAAAAACGAACTCAGTCCTCCAGATTCAGAGTTTTAAAACTTCATTACACTAAATTGTTTTACATTTATTGTGGGCATACTTAACGCAAAAGTGTGTGTTCCGGGTGTGTGTGGAGCAGTAACATACATAACACACACTGGCATTAGCAAGGGTTTAGACAGCATCTTGTTTCGTAGTTAGCTATGGAGATATACTGGAATTACGCTATCAGTCCTTTCTTTTGTAGACGCAATTTTGCCCGAGCTTCATTTAGTTTTGTGGGTGAAAATCTGTAGTTATTTTTACTATTATTGGAATCTGCAATTTTTGTTTGGATCCGTCCACTATTAATGGATTTATTTCTCTTTTGACATTTTCATGGTAAAGTAAACCTCTGGTGTGACCACCAAAAAGAGGTCAATGTTTTGGTCTAGAATTTAAAATAGGTGGAACTTTCTGCATGACTTTTGTGCTGCATTAAGCAACCACCTGCTTATAACGACAGCCGTGTTCATTCATTAAGTGGTCGCATTAGAGGGGGTAACTGTATAGTCATTCATAAAGTGGTCGCTCTCGAGGGATGTTACTGTAAACGAATACGGCCACGGTAGAGGTACATGTATTCGTTAGCATTTGACTTACTAGTCTAGTCAAGTTCGCAAGCACAAATTATCTTTTAACTCTTCGCTTGCTATTCACGTCAATATACCTGTAAATAGCGAATACCCAGATGAAACAGCTCCTGCTGGAGCTGTCTCATCAGGGTCTGCACTATTTACAAATTGATTGTTCAACCAGTGCACTCCACAGCAGTGATTGCACAGAAAAAAACTTGTACACAGTGAAGATATGTGTAATTCTACAAAAGGAGAAATGTATTTTAAAATACAAGAGAATGGTTAAAAACAATGGAATTCTGATTTCTGATTCAATAATTACAATGTCATGGCTCAAATGCATGCAGTCTGTTGTTTGTCAATGATTGAATTTAATTGTGCTTGTAAGACGTTTTGTTGAGAGCATTTATAAAACCAGTTCGAGATTAGTGAGTAAACTACTTTCGGGACTTTTAGAAATGGGTAACTGTGTCAAACTCTGTTAGCTCGCATAATACAACTGAATATACTGATAATGACAGGTGTTCAAATGCGTACTCTGATCAAGGACAGCGGTTTTAGCTTTGTTGCTGATCACAGCGTGTTGCATGGAGCCATTCTTCTTCAATATACTAAAAAAGCAAATTGTCATTTTTACAGAAGAACCAATACGGTGGACGACCCAACCAGTCATTGACTATATTGCTGATAACATGTCTGTGAAAATAGAGGTAGTGGACAACCTTCACAAGGTGGATGGCTATATGACAGTTCGTCTGAGCTTAACGAACATTGGCAACAAAAACATCGAGACGGGAACATGGAGGATACATTTGTATAGGTAAAGTCCAGAATCCAATTAACCTTTTATTCTATGAACATTTATATAACAAGTAATGACATCATGGATATTATTGAGATTAATTTTAATAATAGCACATGGATAGGGGAATGTTTGACCATGGCAGAAACTGTAGATTCATGTCTATATTATATCATTCGCAAACATAGCAGACCCTGATCAGACGGCTCCTTGTTTTCAAATGTATAGAAAGGCGTATTTATGGCGTAAATGGTGAAATACATTGACATATATTTCTGCAATAGGCGAATCTGCGTTTACCTTTTGATCCCGACGAGTAACCCCGTGTCTGAACGGGATCCAGACGAGTAACCTAGTGTCTTATCGAGATCCTGACGAGTAACCCAGTGTCTAGGATCGAGTAACCCAGTGTCTCATCGGGATACACACTGTTTGGCACACATAGTATGATTTTAAAAAATGGAAATACCATTCTGTTTGCAGACGAAAATTAGTTGGCGCCAAAAGAGTTAATGGTGCAAAAGTAATAAAGTGTAGAGTCAAATCATAAATTTCTGACATGTACAATCATGGAGTAGAGGGTTTTCTACCATTTAGTTTCCTTGCAAAATAAAGATAAAAAGCAAGTATTGCATGAACATTTGCATTCCAAATAAAGATTTGTAAAAAATAAACAGGTTTAAGTAAAACAATATATGTGGTCATAAGCTTGGGTATTTCTATAGTGACGATGGCATCGTTTCAACAATTGATTCATGTTTAATACTTTAGGCCCTACTCCATAAAGTATACGCTTTTCTACGCCTTTACAAACAGAGTAGACCTAGAACAGACGGCTCCAAAAGGAACCGTTTTAGTAGGGTCCACTCTGTTTGCTTATTAAGTTAAAGATATAATTCTACAGTTTACAGTTTCTGCAATTACCAAAAGTTTCTGTGTTCACATCCAATTGTAAAAAATTGTAATATTTAATTTTGTTTAATATCCATAGTGTCATTCCTTACATTCATCTTCATGGACTTATACGTAATAGTTTAACACATTCCCTCATAGGCTATTTTTTATCCAACCACTTTGAATAAATCTACCGAAAAGGAGCATTAACTATAGAAAAGGCTTTTAGAATTTTGAAACCATTGTGATAGATTGAGCATTTGCTCCTATAGAAACAAATGCTCTATTTATCACACTGGTTTCAGTAGGTGTGGTTTTTACAGGGGCGTAGAAAGGCGTATTTATGGAGGATAGGGTTAACCTATCTGATAAAAAAAGATATGACAAAATGTATCTATCTTCTGTTTCAGTCTATATGGATTTAAGGTTGAGGACCTGCCGTGCGGTTTTAGTGTTGGCCACGTGAATGGTGGACTTTACTACGTCACTCCGAATGACCGCACATTCGAAAGACTCGGTGCTGGTAAAACCATCTCATGCATTTTGCACAATAAGCACTGGACAGTGACGAGGACGGACCAAATGCCGAACTGGTATGTCAGTGCTATTGGGATGACGCCAAAAGCCATCGCGAATACTATGGATGAAAACTTGTCTTTTGTTGGAAAGTTTGATACACCAGCCAAATGGAAAATGACCCAAAAGGACCTTAACAATCCATTCAGTGCGTCAGAGCGTTATGACATGAACAAAAGAGAGACACAGTCAACAAAAGACCCGTGGCGAATCGTCCCAATGCCAAATGGCGATGCAAATATGGACGAGACGCAAACAGTTAGACTACACGCAAGCAGTGGCTGGGCTGTGATCCTGTCAATGGACTTTACTTACGAATCTACTTATCTTGCGGGTAAGAAGATTCGGTATAATTTTGTATTAATATTTACCCAGCTATTGACCCATTCCCCCATAGGCTATGTTTAGATCCAACCTCTTTGAATAAATCTACCCAAAAAGGAGCCTTTACTAGAGAAAAGGAAGGTTTTAGAATTATGTAGTATTGAAACCATTGTGATAAATAGAGCATTTGCTCCTATGGAGCAAATGCTCTATTTATCACAATGGTTTCAAGAATTGACTATTACAGAGGCGTAGAAAGGCGTATTGATGGAGGGAAGGGTTAAAATAATGTCCTCTCAAATTTGAGTATAGTGTAAGTTTTAATAAGAGACTGTGATAAAATTGCATAGGTCTAGATAAGATGCGTAAATTTTAACATGTTCACCATTAACTTCTTTATTTCTCCACCAAACCCTATGCTGTGACCACTCTCTTTAGAATCGTCTCAAAGAGACGATTCTAAAGAGTGGTCACAGACTAGCTGTATAGGGATTTGTGGAGAAATGGCGATTTTAGTATTTGGGTCCGCACCTTTGTATCTGTAAATCGCGCTGAGGCTAAAATTGACTCCAATAAAATGTAATGAATAAGCTTGGTGAGATTATATTTAAGGTTTGTTTATAGGCTAGATTATATCTAATCTCTGCTTACCGCGTGTATATGGAAATAACCTTGAATGTGCAAAACGACCTCTGCCGTTACGTAAGTCTACACTGAAGAAAAGCAGAGTTATTCATATACTGGTTCTGCGAATATAACCCAAATGTATGTGATAGTGACTTTGTTTGAATACAAATTAAGCCTGAATTAATAAACCTGAACTGACTACAGTAAAACCTCTCTAAACCGGAAGTTAAGTTTAGTATCAGTATCTGTCTTGGAGACAGGTGGCAGCTTACATATACAGTAAAACCTCTCTATAACGGCAAATAATTTGTTTTAATTAGTTGGTATTTAGGGCAGGTGGTTGCTTAAAGCAAGATGAAAGTAAAACAGAACGCTCCTATAGGAGCGTTTTGTTTTACTTTCAACTTGCTTTAAGCAGCAACAATTTTTAATAATAGTTTTAAATACAGGGCACCTTGTTGAGCGCTTTGTAATCACACTTTAGTAATGATGAAAATGATTTACACTCTTTCATGTTCATGTATTTTCGCTTGATGCAGAATATATTTGTTTGTATGGTGTTGAGCTGCCATGTTTCAACCGTAATATACAATATGTTATGTTAAGTTTAGTAATGATATGCTCTTTGTAATTTAACCCTCGTTTTATTTAACTTGGATACATTTCCTCCATAGAAAACCTGAGGCTCTCAATAATAAATAAACAGAATGAAACTCCACAGCAAGGTCAGAAAAAGGTGACTTTTATCAAGCTGCAACAAAATAACAACCAGGAAGGATATATTTTGGAAATAAGCCCGCCCGATTCCATAACGATATCTGCCGAAGACGCCCGGGGAGCGATGCATGGTGTTCAGACGCTCATCAGTCTTGTAGAGGGCTCCGATGGGGAGGTTCCCAAAATGCGCCTGTCAGATAGACCAAGGTCTGATACATATTTGTATTGTTTCTACAATGTATGTAATGTATAATCAATATAACGCCAATTCTGTAATGGTGACCATTTCAGAATGAAATTGCATCTATTATTTTGTGGAGAAACACTTGAATAGTCGATTTTAAGACAAACAGGTCACATATATGATATTATAGACTGTATGTATAGAACGTTATACACAGCTACAGATAAAGATTCGTACCCAAATACTAAACTCGTCTTTTCTCCATTAAACCCTAGACTGTGGCCACTCTTTAGAATCGTCTCGAAGAGACGATTCTAAACAGTGGTCACAGTATAGGGGCATGAAGAAGCTACGCTCGTATTGTTGAAAATGTTTTAAAAATAACGCATCTTATCTGATTATACATGTACTATAGAAAGCCTACCCAGCTTAAAAAAATAATGTCTGCTCAAATTTGGATCTGGTGCAATTTTAACTACTTCCGAGTCGATCAAGCTTTTGCGAAGTTATTGATCAAGGGTCAAACAGCTCGGATCCTGATGAAATGCCAAGTTACTCAACGTCTCAAATGGATCCAAGCTGTTTGCAAATGCAAGTCAGGTCGCGGATAGCGGGTTAGGATTTTCTTTAACCCTTTCGGCGCCAAATTTTCAGTTGTCGTCTGCAATCCAATTTTGTTAAATCATTCGGTACAATAAGGAAATGAGATAAATAAATGCAATATTCAAAAGAATAAAGCACATATATAGAAATAGAGGTTGAGACAAATAGTGAAGTTCCTGATCAGTCGGCGCCTTTAAAAGGCGGCGTCTGGTCTGGGACTGCACTATTTGTCGTGGTGCATTTATGCAACATCGGCGATGAAAGGATTAATGTTTTATATATAAATGTTTGATGCAAATTGGCATTATGGTATATGAATATACAGTAAACTCCTATAAACCGGAAAATAAATAAAACGAAAATATGTCTATTTAGGAAGGTGGCTGCTTAATGCAGACTGAAATAAATAGCTCATTCTCTAATCATGTTGTTCCTAAATTAGTTAAAAGTTTCATCTGGGTTGACACTTTTGTCAAAGTTGGTCAGGCAAACTTTTAAGGGTCTCCTTTTTCTGTGTGCCTTTCATCCTGTATTTAGCTTTCACAAGTCCTTAAGTCATACATTGATATTAATTTGAACATCCGGTTTGGAGGAGTTTTACTGTATATAATGGGTATTTTATTTCACCAGATTTGAGTACAGAGGTTTAATGGTAGACGTTGCTAGGAACTTCAAGCCTAAAGAATGGCTCTATCGACTGTTGGATGCAATGTCCATGTACAAATTAAATAAGCTTCACCTTCATCTCAGTGATGACGAAGGATGGAGGGTTGAGATCCCTGGACTACCAGAGCTAACACAGGTAAGTAAACGTCTCATAAACAAGTATAGTAAAACGTCTCTATAACGGCCACTAAGCTACATCAAGTAGTTTCTGTTAAACGCAGGTGGCTGCTTAAAGCAAGATGAAAGTAAATCAGAAAGCTCCTTTAGGAGGGTTCTGTTTTACTTTCACCTTGCTTTAAGCAGCCATCGGCCCTATATACCAACTAATTAACACAAGTTAGTGGCCGTTATAGGGAGGTTTTACTGTAATTGTGGAATTACCTGAAAGTCATATGTTCATTAAGCTTAAAAAGAATATATCAACATGCCTGGCTTAACCATTTACTCCATAAATATGCATTTATTTGCCTTTGCAAACAGAGTAGACCAGGATCAGCTCGTGTAGGGATCGTCTTCTCTGTTTGCCTATAAAATAATATAGACATTACTCTATAGTATCTGCCATGGCCCAAAATTCGTGCGTTGATATGTTATTACAAAAATGCACTAATTAGTAGATATGATGCCATCATTTCATTAATGAATATTCATGGAGTAAAGGGTGAAATACGTGTGTAACACACCTTGTAGTCCACCACGTTTAAGGTATTTCCAGCAATGGTCGTTTGTTTACTTCCTTTCAATTTGACCTTCATATTAACCCTTTCGCTGCCAATGCCGGATCTCTGATTACCTATGCAAACAGTTTGGATCCAGATGAGACGCCGAGTAACTCGGCGTCTCATCAGGATCCAAACTGTTTGTTACTGTTACTAAGTTTTTGAAACAAAAATGAAGAAAAATCAACAGAAATTGAAAATTGTAGCAGACGACAAAGTTAACAGACGACAGAGTTTGGCAGCGAAAGGGTCAAAAATTGATTAAATTTATATTTTTAACAATTTTTCAGAACTTATTTTAATACAGTTATTAAGTAAAGGTCCTAGTGTAGTTATACAACGCTTTTTAAGAGTTATATAAAAACTTTAATTTTTATCTGAAAATATTTTTTAAAAAAGAGGTGTTATATAACTCAGTTTTCCAGACTTTTTTTCTTTTAAAGTATCCTTCCAAATACATTATTTAGTCCTGTTGGTGTTTAAATAAGTCCTTATTATATGATAAATGTTCCAATTTCACTTTTCCCAGTACCACTATATTTCAAGCATAGCAAATTGTTCAATAAAAGGCACATGTTTGCTATGATTGAAATACAGTGGTGTTTGGAAAAAGTGAAATTGGAACATTTATCAAATAATAAGGACTAATTTATACACCAAAAAAGGTATTTGGAAAGATACTTTTGAAACAATTTTTTTTTAAAAAAAAAAATCTGGAAAAGTGAGTTTTATGACACCTCTCTTTTGCATATTTTCAGGAAAAATTAAAGTTTTTATTTAACTCTTAAAAAGCATCGTTTAACAATTATGAACTACACTATGACCTTTACTTAGTAACTGTATTAAGATAATTGCTGAAAAATTGTTAAAAATATAGATTTAATCAATTTTTAATATGAAGGTCAACTTGAAAGGAAGTAAACAAACGACCATTGCTGGAGATACCTTAACCATTGTGTACATTATAGTGTGTGAAGTCATAACGATATACCGGTATGTTCTTGTTGTTATACGGACTTGTTATTTGCAAATTACAGTTACTGAATTAATATTGTGTAGATTCAAGATAATGTATAATTTACCAACATATTCCCTATTTAATACTGAAATCATTACGTGTAACTGCACCTTAATATATTTACGTTAATTTTAGACTGTTTTACAGAGCAACGGATAAACGTTCGGCTCAAGTACTAAAATCATCATTTCCCCCATCAAATCCTAGGTTCTTCAAGACGATTCTAAAGAGTGGCAACAACATAGAGTTTGGTGGAGAAATAAAGTTATTCTTGAAAATGTTTTAATTTACGCATCTTTATCTGAGCCTCTGGTTTTAGTAATGTAAGAAACATAACAAATATGTAACAATTCATGACATCTTATGGGTAGAATTCATTACTCTAATAACTTCTTAACCCTTATATGACGACGAGTAACTCAGCATCTCTGGATCCAAGCTGTTTGACACTTGATCAATAGTTTTTTTTAACCCATTCCCTTATATTGACGCCTTTTGACGCCTATGTAAAAGTCATGTTTTGAAACCATTTTGATAAATAGAGCATTTGCTCCATATGAGCAAATGCTCTATTTATCACAATGGTTTCAACACAACATGTACACAATTTAAAAAGTTCCCTTCCATCTAGTTAATGCTCCTTTTCGGTAGATACATTCAAAAAAGTAGGATCTAAAAATAGCCTATGAGGTAATGGGTTAAACAGCTTGTTTTCTGACATTCGGCTATTGGTTTTTCAAATGCTTGATCCAATCGGAAGAACTCAAACTTGCACCAGATCCAAATTAAAGCAGACCTTTTTACAGCGGGACAATGGTGAGAATGCATGAGAGAAAAATATATATAACTACTGGTGTCATGTCTGAGTCACTTTCGAGTGACAGGATTTCGTGTGCAAATCTTAATCTGTTCTAATACGCACACTATTCCATTATAGGTAGGTGGTCACAGATGCCACAGTGACGTCAGCAACACATGTGTAGTACCAGCTTTAGGCTCAGGACCCGATACAAATTCCTCTGGTTCCGGCTACTATAATGTCACAGACTACCGAGATATACTGAGATATGCTGCTAAGCTTCATATTGATGTCATACCTGAAATTGACATGCCTGGTCATTCTTCAGCAGCTATTTCCGCTATGTTATATCGCGATTCGAGAAGAAAGAAACTTGAAGAAGCTGGAGCATCTGATATCCCACTTTCATATTCACTTACGGATGTACATATAGACAACGCCGTGGAAAGTGTGCAGAAGTGGAAGGCAAACGCTATAAACCCTTGTATGAACTCGTCCTACTCCTTTGTGCAGCAAGTTGTGAATGGGTTCATATCCTTGCATAGGGGTGTGATGCCCTTGAAGATCTTTCACATTGGTGGCGATGAGGTTGCAGAAGGCGCCTGGAATACATCCGAACATTGCAAAAGCCAGACTTGGGATGGACGTATGCCCCCGTGAGTTAAAAAAAAACCTTTAACTTAAATGGATTTTCGCTTTATCTGTTAATCGACTTATGGTCTGCTTAGGACAGATTTCATTCTTTTTTTTATGTTCCACGGGTTTAAGTATTTCCAAGATCAACGTTGCAATTGTTACTAACAATTATAATCTAGCCACAAAACGGTGCGCGACGATATCATATTGGAAACTATTATACATAAGCAAACAGAGCAGATCCAGACCAGACGGCTCCTACAGGGCCATATGATCGGAGTGTACTCTATTTGTAAAGAAGTCGTATTTATGGGGCTATGTGTAAAGTATTGTGCAACAAACATTAAAACTAGAAAATAAACCACACATCCAAAGTATTGTGACGTCAGAGGGTGCATCCATATACCAATTCTCCAGTCGTACAGCAATGTCTATAAGTTAGAAAATGGCCGAGCAGTGTACTTATTCTTATTGTTTTATAGTATGGAAATGGTTCAGATAATTTTAAAATAACCTTGATCAGTAAATGAAATTGAAATTTGAAAAAGGAAAACATTATACGCCAGTTTTATAGGCATGTGGAAACAGAAATACAAATTTTGATTTGCAACTAGTACAATAAAATCCCTATAAACCGGACGTCCAATTTAGTATAAATATCGGTCTTAGAGACAGGTGGTAGATTAATGACTTTCGTCCTGCATTAAGCAGCCACCTGTCTTAAAGTATTAGCGGGTATACTATTCATTATAAAATAAATATAATCTTGTCAGATGTTACTTTGAGCTGTAAGTTGTTACATCGAGTAATAAAAGTAAATGAAGCTGTTACCTCACTCGCATTTGCAAACAGCTTGGATCCAGATGAGACGCCGAGTAACTCGATAATAGTTTCTCAAACTTTTAACAAACCGAAAGTAACAACAGATCAGGGTCCATGCTTATAAAACTTTTAGTTGAGTTCGTTCTCAAGTTTTTGATTGGTCAGATTTGAGCCTTTGGCTCAAATCTTGGCTCAAATCTGACCAATCAAAAGCTTGAGAACTCAAATCTGACCAATCAAAAGCTTGAGAACGAACTCAGACTCAACTAAAAAGCTTAATAAGCATGGACCCAGATTAGATCAGAGCTTTAACAGACATCACGTTTTAAGCAGGTGAGGAAATAGAATATGTGGGTGTCCCGACTCCCTAATAAACAGGTGGTGATATAAAATGTATGGGTTTCCCTGACTCGTCTCCCTGGGAAGCACGTGTAGTATATCGAGGGCTTGGCGCAAAACTATTGTAACTCCTTCACTTTGTGAAGGAGTGACAATAGTTTTGCACCAATTCCTCAATATGTGAGTGATTCATGCTGCAGTAAAATCCCCCAAAAGCCACCACTTGGTTTAGTCCATTTTTTATCTAAGGGGTTCCTGGCCTAAATTTCCAATTTCCTATTGTTTTATATTGAAATTCCTATCAGCAATCAGGAGCCGCATTATGCGGCGTCTGATCAGAGTCTACAATGCTTGCCCATGTCCCATATATGGGATCGTGGACACAAATGGGTTAATGCAGGACGAACCGTTCAGCGTAACGCAGAAAGCTCCTGCAGGAGCTTTCTGCATACACGTTCGCCCTATATTAAACTAGCACTTGCCTTTAAGAAGCAGAGTAAGACATATTTTTGGTTTATTTAGGTGAGGTTTTATATAGTTATCTGAACATTTCCAGTACTAAGGAACTGCAGCAAGAGTTTATGTCGAGGGCATCGAAGATTCTGTCACAGAATAACCTGCACATGGCCGCTTGGGAAGACGGGATGTACGCACATGGTTCACCTAACCCAATAACTGACTACACCACGTAAGGTTATATTGTTTGTTTGTTTGTTTGTTTGTTTGTTTGTTTGTTTGTTTGTTTGTTTGTTTGTTTGTTTGTTGGTTGTTTGTTTGTTTGTTTGTTTGTTTGTTTGTTTGTTTGTAAGTTCGATCGTTCATTCGTTCGCTTGTTTGTTCTTATGCGTGTTTGTTTGTTTGTATGTTCGAATTTCGTTCGAACTTCGTTCGTTTGTTTGTTTGTTCGTTCGTTCGTATATTTGTTTGTCAATCTGTTTCATATCTGTGAATAAGGACATTTCATTACATTGCATTTCCTTTCCGTGTTCCTCTGGTGTCTGTCAATGTTATTAGATCAAGTTCTGGTACATTGTAGAGGGTATCTTGAGTATCCCTTAGATTACTAAGTTTTGTTTGTTTGTTTGTGTTGATTAACGTCCGTTTCTGCTCGCTATGGGCTAATTGGACGCCCCAGAGAGAGGGGAGAGGATGCAGAGAATGCCCTAAGTACCTTGTCGCCAGCGTTCTCCCCCTATATCTATATAAAAACAAAATCCATGGTCGTACCAAACAGTGTGTAGGTAGGAAATATTGAAAGAAACTTACCATATGTATGCAACACTTACTTTAACCATACTTGATCAGAGGTCCAGACAAGATGCGTAAATTAAAACATTTTCAAGAGTAATATCTTTATTTCTCCACAAAACCCTATATTGTGACCACTGTTTAGAATCGTGTCACAACATAGGGTTTGGTTGAGAAATGACGATTTCAGTATTTGTGTAGGCACGTTTATCTGTTGCTCTTTAGAGATGCATTTTCACAACTTTGCAAACAGAGTATACCTAGATCAGATGGATGACTCTTGTAGGATCCATATGAACAGGCTCTTCTCCGTTTGGTTATTGCATTATCTAGATATTATTCTAATGTTTCTTTCACGGCCATCACTTCTCTTGTTTATATACCATTACAACTTAATTGCATCAAGTATTTTGTGTTAAAGGCATAAAGCAAGGGGAAAGTCCTATAGGAGCGTTCTGTTTTACTTTCACCTTGCTTTAAGCAGCCACCTTTCCTAAATACCGACTAATTAACACAATGTAGTGACCGTTATAGAGAGATTTTACTGTGTATTTCTTTCAGGCCCGTCTATGCCTTTACTTGGAGCAACCAATGGAGCAACAACAAGGCTAAGAGAATATCCGAGTTTGCAGATGCAGGATACAAAGTAATGTCATAATGTTGTTACACTGTCTCTAGAATTGTTTATTTGACCATACGCTGGATACATGTATCCACAGAAATATATTTATAATTAACTTTAAATTACTTCTTCGATATGTCATATTTGTGATGTTCATTGCATAGTATCGAAATCAAAAGCTGTATTGCAATCTGGTTATGGGGGGTTTTTTTGGTCAATTTTTAATAGTGTTGTTTGTGTGTGCTGATTAATGCCCGTTTCTGCTCACTATTGGCTATTGTGGAAATAAATAAGTAAAAGAACAATGAAACGAAGAAGTAATATAAGATATGTGTGCTTGTGTCGTTCATACCCTAAAAGTATGCTTTAGGTAACAATTTTGACATGCATATCGTTATTTCTGAAACAATAATGCAAGGTCAATACAGAATACGTCAAAACATGCATTAAAGGTCCATAACCCATGGTAACCTTATTAGCCCATTAGGTAAGGAAATGAGATAAATAAATGCAAATTTCAAAGGAATAAAGCACAGATACAGAAATAGAGATTGAGACAAATAGTGAAGTCCCTGATCAGACGCCGCCTTGAAAAGGCGGCGTCTGATGTGGGACTGCACTATTTGTCATGGTGCATTTATGCGACTGCGGTGGTGAAAGGTTTAATATTCTAAGTACAGAACAACGTGTCTATTATGGCCACTCAAAATAAGTCTAAATTCTGGATTTCTAAGACAGGTGGTACCCTAATGCAGGACGTAAGTTTTCGAGAAAGTTTCTATCGGAGCTTTTTGCACTACTTTCATCCTGTATTACGCAACCATCTGCTCTTATGTTTATTCAGTATATGGTTATAACAACCATATACTGAATAAACATAAGAGCAGATGGTTGCAGACAAGTTCTACCTGGTGTAAATGAATAAATAGAACATTGTAAAGTACCACAACTGACAGAGTCAACTTGAGTACATTTCATGAATATACATTTGTAAACAGTCCTAATGTTTAGGTGATTTAATGGCGTGGTTGGATAACGGAATTTCCCATGAAGCAATTTAAGAAATTTGTGAAGATTAAATGAAAATGATGTATTACTAATGTTATAGAGAAAATGTGTTATAACTGTTATCGATTTCTTCAATTGGATGGTACATGTATAAATCTGAAATGAACTTTGGTGGAGGCGCTTTGTACCCGCTGCAGGTGGCCCAATAATATGTCTCATTGAAAACGTACGATTCAAGCTATGGAACTTTTTAATATAACTGACGGCTGAATACGCATTATTATTCAGTTCTGTTAGCCGTTTACTCCATAATTATGTCTTTGTACGCCTTTGCAAACAGAACAGACCCAGATAAGATGGCTCCTAAAGAAGCCGTCTGATCAGTATCTTCTCTGTTTGCTTATGAAACAATATAGATATGATGCTACAGCTTATGCCATAAAATATTTATGGTGTCATTTCTTACATGAATATTCACGGAGTAAAGGGTCAAAGTTTGGTTTCTTTACTAGGTAGTAATGCCCGTAGCAACCCACATGTATTTCGACCACCCACATGAGCCCGATCCCGAGGAGCGCGGGCTTTATTGGGCTACAAGGTATACTGACACCAAGAAAGTGTTTGGGTTCATGGCTGACCATATATACCGTAATGCTGACGTCGACCGCATGGGGCAGCCGGTGAACTTTACGAAGATATGTGACAACAAACCATGTCCAAATCCGAAGAAACCGGAGAATATAATAGGTTTGTACTTTGTAGCTATGACGGATCTTTCGTACTGCACCATGTGTCTGCTTTACTGTTTTAATTATGCCCCCCCCCCATATAAACGTCTTTTCACAAATTTACAGAGAATACCCAGACCAGGCAGCTACTAAAGGAGCTGTCTGATCAGGGTCTGCTGTGTGTACTTATGAAATTATAGCAGATATGACTCTACAGTTTCTACCAATACCAAATAACTCTGTATATAAAACAGTAAGTCATCAATACTGTCCTGAAATTAAATGTCACAGATACACTAAAACTTAGTTCGTAGTACACCATCGCTAAGCAACTACTTCTCATGGAAATATGTAATTAAATAAATATTTCCTTCATAGAAACGTATTTTTCACGCCTTTGCAAGCAGATCAGAGCAGTAGAGCAGATCATTTTGCTGATATAAACATCGAAATAGCATCAAACCACTTAAACATTGATGTTTTGCTCAGTGTAGTAGACCAGATCCGAGGTTATGAAACGTTCTGAGATTATTCTAAAGCATCTGATTGGTCAGCTTTTGAGCTTGCTGAAAATTTGACCAATCAGATACATGAGAATGAACACAGAGACAGATTTAATGGTATATACACATTATAATAATTATTATGTAAGTTTAGAATTTAAACAAGAGCTGAGATTTTTAGATTTGCATCCACGTTCATCTGCCTTTTACTCGATATATGCAACGATTATGCATAGAAGTAGTATGATATCATATTATTCCAAGTGCATCATCTTTTTCAACTGCACTGGAAGTATTTTCAAATAAAAAAGGATTGGCTGTCAGAGGTCCTGTATGAATAATTACAGTAGAACATGTCTTAAATGGTCCTCCAAAAGTCTAAGTATGGGTCTGTAGGGCAAGTGGCAGCTTAATGCATGGTAAAAGAATGCAAAAAGCTCTGTATTACTTTTGCCCTGCATTAAGCATCCATGTTTTTAAAACTCCTATGTTCAATAAATAAACGGTCGCTTTGGACAAGTTCTGCTGTATTTAAAGGAAATACATGACTTCTATTTTACCTGTTGCTAGGTCTGCAAGGCTGTCTGTTCAGTGAGACTGTCAGGAATGAAGACCATTTCCACCACATGCTCTTCCCGCGCATTCTTGCCCTCGCCGAGCGTGCATGGCACAAAGCTGATTGGGAAGACTTGGATGATAAAGTGTCACGTGACGCCAACCAAAAGAAGGACTGGGAACGTTTCAAAGACGCATTAGGTCACAAGGAAATGCCAAGATTGGAGAGAAGAGGAATAGGTTACAGAGTGCCGCCCCCTGGTGGTGTGTAAGTGTTTGGTCTTTTTCAATCCAATTACTTGCAAAGGTAAGGTTGAATTAACGAGTATGCCACGATGTCCACACATTTCCAGAGCTTAGGTCTATCACTAGCATATGCATACAATTTTAATCAAAATGAGATCTTGAGAAACATGGCGTCGCATAGGATCCAAACTGTTTGGCTTGGAAACAAAACTAGTCGTGTTAACCCTTTCCCTGTTCTATGTTTATTCCAAAATTCGATACCTAATGAATAGTCAGGTACGAAATAGTTATAATGAAATATGGAAGGTGGAACAGTGTAGCCATTTTAGAAAGTAACGAAACAGATCTTTCAAATTCTATAGGAGCCGTCTGGTCTGGTTATTCTCTGTTTGCAAACGGGTGAAATACGAGGGAAAGGGTTAAACTTGACGACAATGTGTGATGTGCCGTATTCTCCTAAATACGCATCATTCCAATAAACGCTCGCTTACTTCTTGGAGAAACTAATGATGAATAATACAACTAAAAACCATTAAAGTCCCTGAAAACCTTTGCATTAAAAAATAAAGATATGCTGAATATACCCTTCAGTATACCATTTAAACAGTCTTGCTGTTTATTTGATCGTTTTCGGTTGTGAAACAACAATAAAACTCTAGAATATATCGCGCTGTACATTTTGTTCCAGCAGTCAAAAAAGTATGACAGTTCTTTTTAGATATGCTCTATAAATATAGCAAACAATTCGCGCATGCGCCTCTCGATATCAAACAGTGCATTTAGGCGTCTCTTGGAAGCCGAAGTGGGATGAGCACTGTGACGTGTCTATAAAAAAATCGGAAAGAAAATGTAGAAATAAACATACTCATAGTCTCTATCAACCTCCAACGCAGTTATCTCCCCTAATCGCTACGCTGAAGAGATCCCTGCCACCACAACATTCGCGTGACCATGGTGTAAATCATGTGATCAAACTATGGCAGACGCTATGTCCGCTGCAAACTCTTGCCACCGATAAATTTACTATAACATCCCGTTCAGCAAGAAAATATTCAAAACATTTAATCTGTTCGGGATTTGGGTAAATTTGATAATCATATTCATGTATGTAGCGTCCCGAATTAAGTTTGACAAAATTAACAACCGGTGGCCTTGATAAAAATCTCCATCGGCGGTCTATCATAAATAATCGTGTAAAATGTTAGATCTACCAAAATTCTTTTTTTTAAAGGAAAGCTGACTATTTTCCTACTTTAATGGCGTTACCGGTGCTGAAATATGAAACAAAATCGAAAACTGCCGAAATCAACATTCAAAAAAATAAAAAAAATAATATTTTTTTTAGCTAAAACCTAGTTATGATGGCCGCACGCAGTGACAAGGGAGATCACTGTGAGGAGTTTGAGTCACTATATTTAAACCGACTTTCGTTTTCTCTATATTTAAACCTAATTTCGTTTCAATCGATTTAAAAAAAAAACAAAAAACATGTAATTAACACAAAACCTAACATTTGAAACTATTTTAAGACCAGCTTCTTTCAAATGGATGGACACTCTATCAAAACACCAACGTGTCAATTTTTCGATCACAGGACGTCAATGGACTTTAAATAAAGAAATGCAGGTTTTTCAAAATACATTTGGTAACTTAATGCAGACTAAAAGTAATGCAGAAAGCTCCCATTTAGGAGATTTTTGCATTACTTCCATTCTGCATAAAACAGTCACTTGTGCACAATATGCAAAAATGTACCTTTATAAAATGTTAGAGATAATACTGTAAGTACATATATAGCAGGACCTGTCTTAAACGATCATTCATTTATTGAACATGGTAGTCTTAAAAAGCATGTGGTTGCCTAATGCAGGGTAAAAGAGATATATAAAGCTCTTATAGGAGCTTTTTGTATCTGTTTTGTCCTGCATTAAGCTACAACCTGTTATAGAAATCTAGATTTAGAATCCTTGTAATAGCCGCTTAACCCATTCCATTCTAGATTATTTTTAGACCCAACCTCTTTCAATAAATCTACCTAAAAGGAGCATTTACTAACGAAAAGGAAAATTTTAGAATTGTGTAGTTCTGAAACCATTGTGATAAGTAGAGCATTTGCTCCTATGGAGCAAATGCTCTATTTATCACAATGTTTTCAAAAGATGTCTTTTACAGAGGCGTCAGTAGGAGGGAATGGGTTAAGACAAGTTCTACTGTATCTACATGTTATGTTGTAAGTATTACATGTTCAATACTGGATTGTTTTCAGATTGAGAGCTGGCAAGTTAGAGGTAAACACGTTGTATCCAAACCATGAGGTTGAATTTAGTGACGATTCGGGTAGAACATGGGCAGCCGTGAGAGGCGAGCGTTTGCTGTCCCCAGGAACAAAATCTCTCCTCATTAGATCAAAGTAAGCAAACGAGCCTAAGTTTCTTAGTTACTTTGCGCCTATCTATTTTATGTCTCTAAGCAATCCCCATATGACCCAGAAAGGTTGATTTGTTTTGCAATCTCACTCTTATACTTGTTAAACATAACATGATACTACCTACCTGGGTCCAGATCAGGTACTCATAAACTGTTTGACACTCGGTCAATATTTTCTCAAAACTTTTTTTAATAAAAACAAGAACATAGCAATCGATCGTAGTTTGAGAATGAATATAGTTTCGGCAGGATAAGGTTAGCTTTTTGCACGCAAAGTATTTTTACGTGTGCAACAATTTCCGTTTGCATCAATTCTTAAATAAAATTTCTAGCATTTTTTTCAACAAATGCATGGTCAAAGTGACAAACAGTTTGGATCCTGATGAGACGCCGCATGATGCGGCGTCTCATCTGGATCCAAACTGTTTGCAAAGGTTATCGAGGTTTCACAGCTAGCTAGCTTTAGAAAGGATTGTATGTGTCTGAGCAAACCAAAAACATTTCAGTGCCATGCCATTTCGTAGTTCACTTGAAGATGAGTTTTTATAGATCAATGGAGAAACACTATTTACTTTTAAAAGACATGTGCTATCAAATGCCATCCTTATCTATGTACAACGTTATTATTTATGCCAAAATCATTAATAGGCATAAAGTCAATTGAAAAATGATAGGATGATAGGTGATGATAAGTGGTGCGATATATATCGCTGTTATAACCAGGTGCGATATCTATCGCTGTTATAACCAGGTGCGATATCTATCGCTGTTATAACCAGGTGTGATATATATCGCTGTTATAACCAGGTGCGATATATATCGCTATTATAACCAGGTGCGATATATATATATATATATATATGTGTGTGTGTGTGTGTGTGTGTGTGTGTGTGTGTGTGTGTGTGTGTGTGTGTGTGTGTGTGTGTGTGTGTGTGTGTGTGTGTGTGTGTGTGTGTGTGTGTGTGTGTGTGTGTGTGTGTGTGTGTGTGTGTGTGTGTGTGTGTGTGTGTGTGTGTGTGTGTGTGTGTGTGTGTGTGTGTGTGTGTGTGTGTGTGTGTGTGTGTGTGTGTGTGTGTGTGTGTGTGTGTGTGTGTGTGTGTGTGTGTGTGTGTGTGTGTGTGTGTGTGTGTGTGTGTGTGTGCGCGTGCGCGTGCGCGTGCGCGTGCGCGTGCGCGTGCGCGTGCGCGTGCGCGTGCGCGTGCGCGTGCGCGTGCGCGTGCGCGTGCGCGTGCGCGTGCGCGTGCGTGTGCGTGTGCGTGTGCGTGTGTGTATGTATATATATAGCTGTTATAACCAATGTCTTCTTACTCCGCTGTAGATCTCCAGTGTCAAAACGACCAGGTCGGGCGATAAAGGTGACTTCCAAAGACACATCAGGGACCACAACTGTAGCTGCAAGCCTATCAGCAACCATGATTTTTACATTTATTTTCCTTATTTTGCTGTAACTCTATGTACGATTTCACTCACATAATCCAATCATATATCTCTGCGGATATTATTAATCCCTTACATATTACATTTTATAACATTTTTTTCTTTTTACTACTTAAGCCCGGCTTATAAAAATCAACATTTAGGTTTTGCGATCAGCCTAGAACCAGATCAGCTCCGCATATAAAAACTCCGTGTCTGATCAGGTTCTACATCATTTGTCTGCATTTACAGCCTATACTGTTTATATAGTTGTTTAGCCCTTTAACCCTTTCCTCCATAAATACGCCTGTCTATGCCACTGTAAAAGTCACCTGTTGAAATCATTGTGATAAATAGAGCATTTGCTCCTATAGGAGCAAATACTCTATTTATCACAATGATTTCAAACTACAAAATTCTATTTTTTTTCCTTTTCTCTAGTTAATGCTCCTTTTCGGTAGATTATTTAAGGTGGTTGGATCTAAAAATAGCCTATGAGGGAATTGGTTAAAATAATGATGTCATTGATATTAATTAGATTATTTTCATGGTGGCGCATGACCACATGAAGTTTTGGCTTTTGCAGAAATTGTAGAATTATATCTATATTGTATCATAAGCAAACAGAGCAGACCCTGATCAGACAGTTCTTATAGGATCCGTCTGGTCTGTGTCTACTCTGTTTGCAAAGGCGTAGAACAGAAAGTGTTAACAAATAGTTAACATTATAGAACCTGGTCAAAGGCCGTGTTTTAAAAAGATAGCCTGGCCAGGTTCTAGTTCTTCTAGTTGACGTATTTGCAAACAGAATAGACCCAGATCAAACAGCTCTTGTAACAGCCTTTTGATCAGGGTCTGCTCTGTTTGCTTATGGAATAATATATCGGTATATAGTTTCTGCTATTGCCAATATTTCCTGTGTACGTACACATTTAAAAATGTATCTAAAGTGTGCCTAGCATTCATGATTCCGTTATTTGTTACGTGAATATTCATGTGAAGTTCTTGTAAAGTATATTGCATGAACGTGAATACAAAGGAAGAAGAAATTGTGTACTTGTTATAAAACCTGTCCTCGCTTTGGCTATTATACTAATTGAATTTGCCTTAGGGTAGATACTTACTGTATTAGCCATTTACCTAATTAATATGCATGTAGGAAATAATAACATCACGAATATCAATCAGTTGATTGTTTTTATAATGACATATGATTGACCATGGCAGAAACTGAAGAATCGAGGCTATATTATTTCATAAGCAAACATCAGACCCAGATCAGAAGGCTCCTAAAGGAGCCGTCAGATCTGAGTCTAATCTGTTTGCAAAGGCGCTAAGGGGCGTATATAAATGGAATAAAGGGTTAACAAGATAATATAAACAAATATGTGGCGACCATGGATTGTTGGCCCAGTGTAATTTACACAAGTAGAAAATGTCTAGTCACGGTCGCGCAAACAGTGCTGACTCGATCAAGTATCCGTGTCACAGTCACATGTATGATCAAAGTTTGCTCTTGGTTTTGTTTCAGACCGGATAATAAAATTATTCAGTCTGATACGTTTCAAGCAGTGTAAAATACAGTAGAACCGGTTTATATAAATCATATAACGAGGAAACATAGGTCTATAAGAGCAGGTGGTTGCTTAATGAAGAACGAAAGTACTGCAGAAAGCTCCTAGAGGAGCGACATTTATTACTTTCGTACTGCTTTAAGCCACCAACTGTCTTAGCCCATTTGTTCCCACGATCCCATATATGGGATGTAGGCAAACAGTGTAGACTCTGATCAGACGCCGCATAATGCGGCGTCTGATCAGCGTCTACACTGTTTGCTGATAGAATTTCAACATAAAACAAAACGAAAATAAAAATTTAGACCAGGCATCCCTTAGATAAAAAATCGACTAATCAAATGTATAAACATGGAAGAATCCACTGGGCGCAAATGGGTTAATACCCAGGGTGTACAGTAAAACTTGTCTATAGCAACTATACCCAAAATAAGCTCGTATACTAGTCATTGATTAAACACATTATCCTGACCAATTTCACCCACATCTAACATTGCGCAACGACAATGAGTAGGCAATGCTATACAATGTTCACATAGGCGTGTATATGCATTGTGCCATGTTACATGTGTATAAAACTGGTCGTGGTTATGTGGCTGACCAATGTCTAGCTATGCGAATTTTTCTCATAATTTTATCTGCTTAATTTCCAGTCCGTTTCTTTTCTCTGGTTCATTCAAGCTTTTGAAAAACGATTGACTGGGTAACAAACAGTTTGTATACTGGCGAGACACTACATGTATAACATTCCATGTTCATACAGTTTACTTTTTTACTGTTTTATTATTTTCTTATGTATGCATTATTTTTGGACTTGAAATTAAACAAGTTTGTCATTTTATGTTTTGTTTGTCATTTTTCATTATGTGTCACTTTGTCACTGTGTTCCTAAACCATCTCTGATTAATAAACATGATGGTATTATTTCGTACATGCATACTAATGGAGTAAAAAGTTAAACATCATAAATTATTGCAAATTGTCATCAGTTTCCCATGTAAAATGTTCAACCACTTCTTCTCAAAGTGACGACCAGAATGAAAATTATGCGTCTCATAAAGCAGATATTGTTAGCTCATAAAGCAGATATCGTTATCTCATAAAGCAGATCTCGTTATCTCATAAAGCAGATCTCGATACCCCAAACTCCAGATCTCGTTATCTCATAAAGCTGATCTCGTTATCTCATAAAGCTGATCTCGGTATCTCATACTGCAATTCTCGCTGTGTCATAAAACAGATCTCGATTTAGTTTAAACATATTTATTGTATACAATATACATGTACATGCATGGCATTGGACTACAAGTATTTGCAACGTTATATAATGCCCGCCCCATAGATATTAGCCCTTCGCTTGCTATTCATGTCAATATACCTACCTGTAAATAGTGAAGACCCAAATGAGACAGCTCCTGCGGGAGCTGTCTCATCAGGGTCTGCACTATTTACAAGTTGATTGTGCAACCAGTGCACTCCAAAGCAGTGACTGCACAACGAAATACTTGTACACAGTGAAGATATATGTAATTATACAACAGGGCATGGGAAAAGAAGGAGAAATGTATTTTAAAATCCAGAAAGCGAAGGGTTAACAAACAGCGACATGACAATAATAGAGATGAACGTGAGAGAATTAGTAATTACAGTACATATTACATAGCAATTAGAAAACAAAATGCCACGTAGACATCAGCAAAAAAGAGTAAAGAAAGAGAGGAAGAAAGGAAAGTGTTTAGATTAATTTCTACAATCTAAAATCGGTTGGAAGGTCGTATGTAACGATGAACTGCATTAACAAGAACTTTTTTTGCAATCAGGAGAACAGTTTGGACTTCAAAAAAGTAAAATATCCAAATTGACAGTTATAATATACTACCATAAAATAGAATCTCCCGCATATGTACAGTGAAACCTCTCTATAACGACCACTAAATTACATCAATTATTTTGTGTTAAAGGCATGTGGCTTTTTAAAGCAATGTGAAAGTAAAACAGAACGCTCCTATGGGAGCGTTCTGTTTTACTTTCATCTTGCTTTAAGCAGCCACCTGCGCTAAATACCAACTAATTAACACAATTTAGTGGTCGTTAAAGAGAGGTTTTACTGTACATGGTTTGGTATCACAAGCTGCATCAATGGTACAGTAAAGCCCCTCTAAACTGGGTGTTCAAATGAATAGCAAGTCCAGTCTATCAGACAGGTGGGTTTTGCATGACTTTCATTAACCTCCCAAAAGAACTTTCTGCATGACTCTTATCTTGCATAAAGCAGCCACCTGCATAAAAAGACCGACATTGCTCTTTACTAAAATTCCGATGTAGAGGGGGGGGGGGGGGTTACTGTATATTCAAGTTATATACAGCAATACAAGAGCATGTCAAATAGTTTGGATCCTGATAAAATGTCGTGTTACTTGATATTTCTGATATGTCAGTCCTGTCTGAATCTTTATTGAATTGTGTAAGTCGAGTGCGTACATATTTAAGACATATGTGAACATATTTGTCATATACGTGTACATATTTATACATTTAACGTAAAACAATACATGTCGGTTTTAAATATTGATATATGTACAGTAAACTCCTTTAAACCGAACGTTAAATTTGGTATGAATATCTGTCTCCTCTATGTGCTGTCTGTATGACTTTCATCTTGCATTAAGCAGGCACCTGCATAACAATATCTAAATTCTTCTCTGCTAGAATTCCGGTTTAGATGGGTTGACTATATATCTTCGTATTTATCTCTTTCCCCCGTGAATATTCATATTAGACTCCAGCCATTATTAACATTACTTAACTTATTATTTTACAATGTATATTGTAATATATAAAACTAGTGAAAACGTAGCTATGACAAAAGTATAGAATCAGATCTAAGATATTATTTAAGCAAATAGAACAGACTGATCAGCCGGCTATTACAGGACTCGGCGTTTGATCTGGGTCTACTCTATTTGCAAATATGTCAAAAGGCGTCGCTATGAAGTAAATGATTAAGTGCCCTTTACTCCCAATATACAAATTGAGGTATTATCTTAATTCTACCAATCAATGAGTTTCCATGATTTGCTATTTGGAAACGTTCGTGCGTGGTATTCACAAATGTATCATTAAAAATGGCCTGGGGTTACTTAAGTTGAGGTCAGTTATATCCATACCTAATAAATTGTTATTCTGCATCGCCCATTAGCTTATATACGCCAGTGGTTAATGAAATTAACCCTGCGCTTGCTATTCACGTCAATATACCTACCTGTAAATAGTGAGTGCAGGAGCTTTCTCATTAGGGTCTGCACTATTTACAAGTTGATTGTGTAACCAATGCACTCCATAGCAGTGATTGCACAGTGAAATACTTGTACACAGTGAAGATATATGTAATTATAAAACAGGGCATGGGTAAAGAAGGAGAAATGTGTTTTAAAATTCAGCAAGCGAAGGGTTAATGTATAGTAGAACCTGTCTTAAGCGGTCATCAAAACAGGTCTAATTATGGGTATGTAAGGCAGGTGGTAGCTTAATGCAGATCAAAAGTAATGCAAAAGTAGGAGCTTTCTGCATTACGTTTGCTTTGCATTAAGCAACCATCTGCTTTTCCACACACCTATGTTCAATAAATGATTGGCCGCTTAAGGCATATTCTACTGTATTATCCTTTATCCGCGCTAACCAACACCTGACTTGCACTTGCAAACAGGTTGAATCAAGATGAGAAACCGGGTAACACTTGTAAGCTGTGTAACCCTCGGTTAACCCATTCCCTCATATTGACGACTTTTGACGACTCTGTGAAAGTCACTTTGTGAAACCATTGTGATAAATAGAGCATTTGCTCCTATAGGAGCAAATGCTCTATTTATCACAATGGTTTCTAACTACAAAATTCTAAACTTTTCCTTTTCTCTAGTTAATGCTCCTTTTCAGTAGATTTATTCAAAGAGATTGTTTCTAAAAATAGCCTATGAGGTAATGGGTTAATATGTTTCTCAAAAGCTTGATAGAATCGGTAGCGGTCAAAATTGCACGAGATCCAAGTTTAAGTAGACGTTGTTTATTCTCGCCGGGATAAGGGTTAACCCTTTCGGTGCCAAATTTCTAATTGTCGTCTGCAAACCAATTTTGTTAAATCATTCGATAATATAAGGAAATGAGATAAATAAATGCAAATTTCAAAGGAATAAAGCACAGATATAGAAATAGAGTTTGAGACAAAAAGTGAAGTCCCTGATCAGACGCCGCCTTGAAAAGGCGGCGTCTGATTTGGGACTGCACTATTTGTCGTGGTGCATGTTTGCGACATTGGCGGTGAAAGGGTTAATGTCATAAAAGTGGACGCATTTCGGAACAGTCGATATACGTCATTCTACGCGGAAGCAAGCTATTGGACGGACGACCTCACTAGGTAAGGTAAGAACTTAAAGATATTGCACATATTCTACAAGATAAATCATCTTTATTTAAGTCAATTTTGTATTAAAAATAAAGTACAATGTTATGCATATATGCATTTGAATTAGATTGATCCATTGCTATGTTCACTAAACACAACCCTTTAGATACACAAGTCAACGCAAACAGAGTAGACCTTTAGAGGCCATCTAATCAGAGTCAGATCTGTTTGCTTATGGAATTGTATAGATCTGATTCTACACTTTCTGATATGGCCAACTAATTCTATGTTCCTATATCGTTAAAATTCAGCCAATTTAGCTCCATGGTTTCATTATTTATTGCATGAATATTCATTGTGTAGAGCGTTAAAACCTCCTTAAACCGACACTCACAAACAGCTAATTGGTTTCCATAGTAACAAGCGATAGCTTAACTTTTCACCTGATGAATATTCATGTAAGAAATGACTATAAAAAACCAGATGCCGCCATTTTAGCGTTGTCTCTGTTCTGTGTCTACATTATTTGTAAACCAAAAATCATTCTCTTTTTCGTGAACCGTTTAAAAACATCCACCATAAATACGAGTATAGATACAGTAAAGTCTAAGTTTAAATACTAAATTTCTTAGCTTGTAACATGGATAATTCTTAACATGATAAGTTAAATGAAATAATGAATACCGTTTTTGTCAAATCTCAAGAACTCAAAGCGTTTTTATGTTGAATGTTTGTTTTTGTTTTTCTGTTATTGTTGTTTTTGTTGCTGCTGCTGTTGTTTTCATTTTTATAAGTTTTATTTGGTCGTATCCCGTCACTTTAAAGTTTTCTAAACGCATTATGATAAATTTGAAACGTGTTTTATTCTAGGTAAGAAAGAAAAAGCCATGAAGACCATTGTTATGTGTTTCGGTATGTTGCTAGTATCTGTTGGGCAGATGCCTTTAGTAGTGTCATTGGATGGAAACATTCATGACACGATGTTAAATTTCATCTTAATGACTAACTATGCCTTCTGTAATTTGACATCAAATGGTATAGCCAATATTAAAACATGTCCTGTTGTTCCGGTCAATATTTCTTCTGACGTGCACTCATCTTATTCACTGGACATGTTACCTGTGTCGCCACCAGATGAACCTTCGTCTGAATGTTGTGAAAAATGTTATTGCAGTGAAAACTGTCGAGCACGTGAAAACTGTTGTCCGGGACCGACTACCTTGCTATCCCTCAAAGAACAACATTTCCACTGCACGTATGCACAACTAAAGCCTTACAATGCGAATAAATACCAAAACGCTTTCAGCACACTCATGTTCTATGGATGTAGTTCCGATTACATTGGTAATGATCAAGTAAGATTACTGTGCGAAAACATGGAAGATTACAACACATTGGATACCATCATTCCTGCAACAGATCGCAGAACAGGAATTATATACCGCAATGGTTACTGTGCCCTGTGTAACGGTGTATATGAAGATCAACTCGAGTACTGGACTCCAGAAATATTATGTAGCTACAAATACTTTCTCATCACCGACACAAATAATATCATAGCAGATATCCGTAAAGCAGATGCTTGCAACCTGATTTATAATACACCACAAGGTTATTATGCTGAGTCAGGCTGCACGGTAGTAATATCTCAGTGTAATATCACTGGACTTTGGGGTGAATATGATCCAATCATCGAAAGCGCCTGTAAAGCCTACAATCATATATACCACAAGGGTTACAGGAATGTCTTCTGTTATATGTGCAATACCAATGAGACGACGGTAGACGAACAGACATGTTCAGAAAATTCGGACTTTGGGAATTACCCAATCACCATTGTTGCAACTTCTTTCTCTGCCATTCTAAAGTTTACACCACCGAGAATGTCAATGGAATTTATTTTACCAACTCTGATAAATTCTTATACATGTCGAAAAGACCAGATATATGATGAAATTCAGGTAAGAGGAACACAATGTCCGATCTTATTAACACATTATTAACACATTCCCCCATAGTGACGCGTTTTGCGCCTCTGTAAAAGTTACTTTCTGAAACCTTTGTGCTAAATAGAGCATTTGGTCCATGGGAGTAAATGCTCTATTTATCACAATGGTTTCAAAACTACACAATTCTAAACATTCTCCTTTTCTATATATAAAGCTCCTTTTCGGTAGATTTATTCAAAGATGTTGGGTCCAAAATAGTCTAGGAGGGAATGAGTTAAAGCCATACTAAACGTTTATACGTTGACACCTTTGTAAACAGGGTAGACCCAGAACAGACGCCTCCTATTGGAGCCGTCTAAATAGTTTCTGATGTGTTTGCTTAAGGACTTATACAGATCTGATTATAAGGTTTTAACTAGGGCCAACACTATTCTTGTTCATATGCCATTATAAATATTAAGGTAATTAATACTTATACGTACATCGTTTCTTACTTGGAATATTCACGGCGTAAAGGGTTAAGCTGCAATAGAATAGATCCAATCAGAGCAACAATTAAATGTGCGTACTCAAGTACTAAAATCGTCATTTCTCCACCAAACCCTATGTTGTGACCACTCTTTAGAATCGTCTCTTCGAGACGATTCTAAAGAGTGGTCACAACATAGGGTTTGGTGAAGAAATAAAGAAGTTATTCTTGAAAAATATTTTAATTTACACATCTTATCTGGACCTCTACTATTATTATTACACTACTCTTCTATTATATCCAATCTGCACCTTAAACTCAGATGTAATGACGAATGATTCAAGGAATGTACAATGTGGAAGTCTAAAACGTCCAAGTAACAATTGTTCCGCATAATTCGGAAAGAAAAACACTGCTTATGCTTTCTTTAGACATTCTCTCATCCATAAATACTCGTACGTACCTACCTAAACTTAAGCCTAATTTGTTACTAAACCAAGAGCAACTTCCAAATAACAACTTCCCTGGTTAGGTCGTAGCTTAGTTCCAGTCATCTGGTTAGGTCGTAGCTTAGTCTGATCATAAATAAAGGATAATAAACTTCATGCGGTTGATGTTAAACTATGCCACGCAAGTTTGGTGGTATCTGGTTAAAAACGAGTTTGATGAACAAGTTCCTGATACATAAGCTTTTGCACGCTTTATAACAGAGTAGACCCATAGCATACGGCTCCTGTAAAAGCCGCCTGAACTGGGTATGCTATATTTGCTTATGAAATTATAATATATCTAACTGTACAGTTTCTACCAATACCAAAACATCGTAGTGTATACATGCGCCGTGATAAAAACAAATCAGCAAATCAATATTCACGATGTCATTATTTGCACATGCATATTCAACAGGAAAAGGGTTGAAAGGATAACAACCTATTCGAGTGGCATATCTTAACTCATTCCCTCCTAGACCATTTTAGAGCCAATCTCTTTTAATTAATATACCGAAAAGGAGCATTAACTAGAGAAAAGGAAACAAATAGAATCGTTTAGTTTTGAAACCATTGTGATAAATAGAGCATTTGCTCCTATGGAGCAAATGCTCTATTTATCACAATGGTTTCTAAATGTGACTTTTACAGAGCCAAAATGCGTCACTGGGAGAGAATTAGTTAATCAACCAAAACAAGTTTATTATTCTGTTTTATTATATATACACACATGACTAATATACAGATATAATGACACACATCGAGTCTGAAGTGATATTATCACTAGTGACAATATCAGATGTGATACATATCAAATTTATCTACATGTGAAATCTCTGTAAAATATTGATAGGTATATAATAAAGTTATTTTCAAGCAGTTGTATATTTAACCCTTTAAATGATGATTTTTTCATAGTGGATTAGTTCATCAATGTTTAACTTAACCCTTTCTCTCCCAATGACGCATTTTGACGCCTCTTTAAAAGCCACTTTTTGAAACCATTGTGATAAATAGAGCATTTGCTCCTATGGAGCAAATGCTCTATTTATCACAATGGTTTCAAAAGAACACAATTCTAAACTTCTCCTCTTCTATAGTTAATGCTCCTTTTCGGTAGATTATACAAAGAAGTTGAGTCTGAAAAAGAAAACCATTTTCTATGAATGAATAAAACATGAATTGCTCTATATTTAGTCCATTTTTTTTTCAATAAAAATTGAATATTCATGGACAAAAAAGTTATAATGAAATATGGAAGGTAAAATAGCGTAGCCATTTTAGATCTATCGAATTCCATTAGCAAACAGAGCAAACCCATTTCAGACGGCTCCGTCTGATCTAGGCCTACTCTGTTTGCAAATACGTAAAACACGTTTATTTGAGGGAAAGGGTTAAAGTAACTAAAGAGTCCACTTCGAATGATATACTTGAACTTGATTTGGATAGTGACAAACAATGCAGACCCTGATCAGAGGGCTCCTCTATAACCCCTCTGGTCTGAGTCAACACTGCTTACAAATACCAGTGCATGATTGTCCCGCATTTAAAATGTTGAGTTCTCCATACAGGATTACTTCTCAAATCCTATATAACGATGGTTTCTTTAGTTCGTCCACTTATGCTTATTTCATTTTTACAATTCACAGGCAATATGTAGAAACATTACCTGCTACCCTCCACGAGAATATGTCGACGGCGCATGCGTCAGTATTGCTGAAACTACAGCTGGGCTGCAATATGACGTTTACATCGAACTAAGTCTGGTGACAGAATTCGACAAAATGAAGTCGGTAGCATTAGTAGCAAGCTACCTTAAGAGTCATTTTTACTCTTTGATGGTGGATTTGCTCCCAGATGGCGTTTCTGTGTTCGGCTCAATTCTTAAGCAAGTTACTAACGGAGCGGAGACATATGATCAAATTGCAATGACGAAATTATTTTTGGTAAAAATTGAAATCGTAATTGCAACATACCATCTATTTAATACTTCTATCGTTGATAAAATTCTAACATTAGACAACGATATACTGAAAATTGAATGTTTTGGTGAAATAAAGGGTGAATACAAGATGTCGCTTGTTAAACCAAGTGTTACCGAAGAGACAATAGTATTGCTTGATAGTGACAAGAATGATTCGTATGTAGAAGTCTTAAAATTTCAACGTGACAGATTTATTGTAGTAACTTCAACATTAAAAGAGACTATCATTCCACCTATAGCCTGTCCACTGGTGAGCATACCATCAGACGAAATTGAAGAACATATATGGGGTGTATATGTCCATTGGCTACACATTGCACTTTCGCCATCGCAATATATTTATAAGCATTTTCAGGGTGAAAATAATACGGCTATTTATATATGTACATCTCGCTTCTCTGATGCTATGAAAGTGATTACACAGATCAGCCAGAACAAAAATGACACATCGCTTGGAATTACAAAAGAAGGAATAACTCCACAAAGTCTGCTTTCTTTGATCTTCACAAGTTTGTCAGTTATCTTCTCCTTGCTTACAATTCTAACTTACGCCTTGTTTGGCGAGCTCAGAACGCAACCAGGTGTCAACAATATGATGTTAACAAGTCACCTAATTTGTGCACAAGTATTGCTGCAGTTTGGAATTAATCAGGCAGACAACATTCCCGATTGGGCATGTAAGGTGGTTGGAATTCTTGTCCATTTCGCCTGGCTCGTGACGTTGGCTTGGATGAACATTTGCAGCTTTCACATGTTTAGAGTGTTCCGGTCATTCAATAAAAGACAAAATAACGACAATATCGTACGGACAACTCTGAAATATACACTTTATTGCATTATCGTTGGAGTTGTACCCGTGGTAGTGCACATTGTCAACAGTGTTGTATCGTCACAGTCTGAAACAATTGGCTATGGTGGTCACATTTGCTACATATCTCATTTCAGAATGGTCGGGTTAGTGTTTGCTCTACCAGCGGGCATCATTGTCATAGTAAACTTTGTTCTTTTCGCTGCTGTCATTGCTAGCATTAGAAGTCTGCCCGAGGTTGAAGAGGTGTCTAGAAATAGACATTTTATATGCATATACCTCAAACTATCAACCTTGTGTGGACTAACATGGACGTTTGGATTTCTGTTTGTTCTAACAGACTTGGTTGTTTTAGAATATATGTTCATAGTTTTGAATGCTGGTCAGGGTGTACTGATATTTATTTCGTTCGTTTGTAACAAGAGGGTGTTTAGTTTGTACAGACGTCTCGGAGGCAAAGGAAAAACAAGTTTGTCTGAACACACAAGAACCACAAAAACGACTAGTCAATTTTGACCATACAAAGTGAGCCTTGTCGATAGACGCTAAACGCATTGTTTCTAGCTATATCTATATGTTAGTAAATTTTGACGATACAAAGTGGGACATTTCGATAAATACTAAACGTATTATTTCTGGTTACATGTATATCTAAATGTTAGTAAATTTGACCACACAAAGTGAGACTTGTGGATAGATACTAAACGCATTGTTTCTAGCTATACGTATATAAATGTTAGTCAAATTTGCTGATATAAAATGATACATGTTGATAGATACTAGAAGCATCGTTTCAGGCTATATATAAATGCTAGTCAATTTTGACGATACAAAGTTAAACATGTCGACAGATACTAAACACATTGTTTCTGGATATATATACATGTAAATGTAAGTCAATTTTGACGATACAAAGTGAACTTTGCGATAGATACAATCCCCCACTGTTTCCAGCTATAGAATAGAATAGAATAGAAAGTGTCCTTTTCATTATAGAGGCATGCGATTTACAAATGCATACATGTACCAAATAGAAATTAAAGTATAATCTTCACCCGGCCCCATGGGCCTATAATTCACCTTCAAACTTATTCGTATTAAATAAACATGTATACAAAAATCGTGAATATAAACATAATCGATCCGATTATATACCTAGATATATAATCATATCAAAGTTCTGGTTGGTATCAATAGAAAATCTTCTGTAAAACCTGGTTGTATAATAATATTCTCCTATGTAGATAAGCCTTAACACTAAACGTAACTACTTTTCTTGTATGATCATTAAGACTATATATAAATGTTAGTCAATTTATGTAAAATAAATATACATTGTAAATATATAAATTTATAGAAAATATTTAATAATCAGCACTTGTTTTGCAATTCATGTTTATACTGCAGTGCTTACTTGGTTAGATGATATGTAGCATTGTTTGTATACCAGACTGCCTGTCCCTATTCCGCATTTCGCGACTTGACTCGTAGTTGCAAACAGCTTGGACCCAGATGTGATGCCGAGTGACTCGGCATCTCATCAGGATCTAGTTCGTTTCACACTCAACAAATAGTGCGTAAAATTGGTCTATATATTTGATATACTTAATTCTTTATTCAGTACATATATTGGTATTAGAAAGCACATTTACATATAGCTTTCGTGACTTTATGAGATTACGATTTTATACACATGTATTTGGAGTAAATGTATATGTTGGTGGAGATTTGAATAGTTTATACTATCAACCCTAACCCCGTTGTAAAAGAAGTAATAAGAGGTCTAGATAAGATTCGTAAAACAAAACATTTTCAAGAATCACTCTTACATGTATTTCTTCACCAAACCCTATGGTGAGACCATTCTTTAGAATCGTCTAGTGTCTCGAAGAGGCGATTCTGATGAGTGGTCACAATTTTAGCTTCTGAGTACGCACATTTAACCGTTGCTCTGGTAGTGTTGCTCAAATTTGGATCTGTCCTGTTTGATTAACCCTTTCCTCCATAAATACCCGGTACGCCTTTTTCTGCGCCTCTGTAATAGTCACTTCTTGAAACCATTGTGATAAAAAAGAGCATTTGCATTTCCTATTTATTACAATGGTTTCAATACTACACAATTCTAACATTTTCTTTTTCTCTAGTAAATGCTCCCTTTGGGTAGATTTATTCAAAGAGGTTGGTTCTAAAAATAGCCTATGAGGGAAAGAGTTAAGCTTTTGACAAACTATTTCGGGAATGTCAAAAATCTATTGATGAGACTTGTGAGTTATTCGGCGTTTCATATGGGCCTAAGCTGCCTGCAAACGTGAGTCAGGTCGCCGATGACGGGATAAGAATTAACACAGGATAAAGCTACGAAAGACCGGCGGTGACATTTCCACTTCAAGATTTCACACAATACAATTCATGATTTCACGATTTCACGATGTCATGATTTCACGATTTCACTTCAAAATTTCACGATTTCACAATTTCTCGATTTCACAATTTCAACTTCATGTAAAATATTTTAGTCACGTGACACGCTTGACGTAAATAATGCAACAGAGTGGCTCTCACCCTTGAAATCAGGATGGCGATTGGAGATACATAATAGAGGATTAGTATAACAGTATCATCATTTCTTTGATCTAACAATTGTGTTTGTTGATTTCAGATCTTGATCATTGTTGACACGGACTGAATAAAGATCCTGGAATAAATAGATGAACTCTTATTTATGATCAAGATTGTGAAGACAGCATCATCACCATGCCTGCAGTAAAGTGTCCATTCCCTGACTGTGCGTACACAACAGATGACTTAGATGCGGCCATCGTAGCGGCACTTATAACAGCCCACAGTGTCGTACACACATCAGCACCCGTACATACAGCCAAGGTAGAAAAAGTCAAGCGCCCCACCGTGACCGCCGCTGGATCCAGCGAAGACTGGGCATACTTTATATCGCGCTGGACAGACTATGTGACAGCTACCAAACTTGACGGTCGTGATAAAGTGATACAATTACTTGAGTGCTGCGATGAACCCCTCCGAAGAGACCTAACCAGAACTACAGGGGGTAAATTAACTGACAAATCTGTGGACGATGTTTTGGCTGCCATACGTAAATTAGCCGTGCGTGAAGAAAACACAATGGTAGCCAGAGTAACACTACACAATATGAGACAAGATCGCGATGAATCTGTGCGTAACTTTGGTGCACGTGTAAGAGGACAGGCGGACATTTGCAAATTTGTCATTGATTGCCCTAACTGTGCCGCAAAAGTAAATTACACGGACGAGATAATGCGCGATGTCCTCACTAGAGGTGTAGCCGATAGTGACATTCAGCTTGACTTACTGGGAGATAAAAACCAGAATATGTCCTTAGAAGAAGTGTTTCAATTTGTGGAAGCTAAGGAGGCCGGTAAACGATCTGCCTCAAGACTTATTGACTCTCATGCTGTTGAAGCAACCAGTGCATACAGGAAAACAAAGCAAATGCCCAGCAAGGACATTCAAGAAACTTGCACATACTGTGGAAAACGTGGCCATGGTAAGAAAAGTGTCGCACAATTACGCAGGACTCAGTGCTCAGCTTATGGTCACAGGTGTGAACTTTGCCGACGCGATCATCATTTTGAAAGTGTTTGTCGCAGTAAGGACAATCCAAAGCGCCAAGTACACAATCAGCCAAGAACTTTCGACAAGGAAAGTGCTGTGTTTGACACTTTATGTACTTTACTTAATTCTCAGACAGAACATGATCATATGAACAGTGTAAGTAACAATAAGCACAGCATCCCACTTGATCATCATGTATATGACAACATGTCAGATGCTTGGATTCGCAGAAGCTCCAAACCTCAGCCATTTGTCAACATATCGGTACAGGCTCTTCCAGAGGACTACTTGGCACTTGGAATCAAACTTTCCAAACCGTCTATAGCTGCAACCATACCTGCTATGGCTGATACAGGATGCCAGAGCTGCCTCGCCGGTCTTAAAGTTGTCCACCGCCTTGGTTTACGTGAAGCTGACTTCATTCCTGTCACAATGCGCATGCACACTGCCAACAATGACGGCATCAAAATTCTCGGTGCCCTGTTACTGCGGATGTCTTGCAAGGACGCTAAGGGCCGAGTGGTAGAAACCAGGCAGATGACATATGTCACAGACTCATCAGACAAACTATTTCTGAGTCGAGAAGCTTGCACAAGCCTCGGAATTATCACAGATAACTTTCCAGAAGTACAGACTCCACAGCAACAAAGTGCAGCAGCTTTGAATGGGGAAAACGATGCTCCATGTGGATGTCCTTTGCGTCAACCTCCGCCACCACCACCAAGTATGTTACCGTTCCCACCAACAGAAGAAAATCGTGTCAAGCTGCAACAGTATCTTCTGGAGTACTACAAATCCAGCACATTTAACACATGTGATCACCAAACACTACCACTGATGGACAGTCCACCGATGAAACTCATGGTTGACCCCGATGCCAAACCAGTGGCCTACCACACGCCAGTACCGGTTCCACTACACTGGCGCGATGCAGTCAAAGCAGGCCTTGACCAAGATGTGCGATTGGGTGTCATTGAGCCCGTCCCTATTGGAGAGCCTGTCACTTGGTGCCATAGAATGGTTGTGTGTGCTAAGAAGAATGGACAGCCAAGACGCACAGTTGACCTACAGGCCCTCAACGCTCATGCCACGCGTGAAACTCATCACACACCATCACCTTTTCTTCAAGCACGGTCAGTCCCTCATGGGAAGAAGAAAACAGTCTTTGATGCATGGAATGGCTACCACAGCGTACCCTTGTGTGGAGAAGACCGCCATCTGACCACATTTATTACACCTTGGGGAAGATATCGCTACAAAACCGCACCTCAGGGCTACATTGCATCAGGTGATGGATACACACGACGCTACGATGAGATTGTTGCAGACATCCCTGACAAAACCAAGTGTGTCGACGATGCCTTGCTGTGGGCTGATGATCTCAAGGACAGTTTCTTCCAGGCAGTACAATGGCTAGACATCTGTGGTCGAAATGGCATAACATTGAATCCAGAAAAGTTTGTGTTTGGAGCTGATGCTGTGGAGTTTGCAGGGTTTGAAATTACCCGCAATGATGTTCGACCCTGCCAGAGATACTTACGCGCCATTCTCGACTTCCCCACGCCAAAAGACATCACAGATGTGCGTTCCTGGTTTGGTCTAGTGAACCAGGTGTCGTACGCTTTCAGCATGACTGAACGAATGCTACCTTTCCGAGAACTTTTGAAACCAGGCACTCCATTCATATGGAATCAATATCTCCAAACTGTGTTTGAGGAGTCCAAAATTCTGATTGCCAGTGAAATAGAAGAAGGAGTTCGCATCTTTGATCCAGAAAGACCCACATGTCTGGCAACAGACTGGTCAAAATCGGGCATTGGATTCTGGCTCCTTCAAAAGCACTGCTCATGCACAAAGAAAGAACCCTTCTGTTGTCCAACTGGATGGAAGATTACGCTTGTCGGCAGCAGATTCACTCATCCAGCAGAGTCCCGCTATGCACCAGTAGAGGGTGAGGCACTCGCTGTCGCAGATTCCCTAGACAAGGCCCGATACTTCGTCCTAGGCTGTGCAGACCTCATCATTGCTGTTGACCACAAGCCACTTCTTAAGATATTCACAGACCGATCACTTGAAGACATCTCCAATACTCGGTTGAGAAACTTAAAGGAGAAAACACTGCGCTACAGGTTTCGCATGGTTCACATCCCCGGTGTCAAACATCAGGCCACTGACTGCCTATCACGCCATCCAATCAATGAAGCAGTGAAGTTTGTGTTGCCAGATGATGAAGCTCATGTTGACTCAAGTCACACCTCCACAGCCGGACACAGCTCCCTTATGACTGGTTTGAGAATGCAGGAAGATCAGGTAGACTCCATAGATGAGTGTGTGGTTGCAGGTGCTGTTTCATCCCTGAATTCTCTCGGACTCCGATCAGTGACCTGGGACAGAGTTCGCACCGCCACGTCTAGTGATACAGACATGCTGGCATTGACTGACATGATAGAATCCGGTATGCCAGAGATTCGCCATAAGATGCCTGATTCTCTTAAAGAGTACTTCCAGTTCCGTGAAGGACTGTCCACCATCGATGGGGTCGTCTTATACAAGGATCGTGTTGTTATACCACCATCACTGAGAAACGAGGTACTCGACGCTCTCCATGCCGCTCATCAAGGAGTAACCTCCATGCTTGCTAGGGCAGAGACATCAGTATTTTGGCCGGGGATCACACCTGCCATTACAGATCTTCGTGCCAGCTGCCAACAGTGCAATCGCAGTGCACCGTCTAATCCCAGTGCACCACCAGTGCCCCCATTGAGTCCAGAGTATCCATTTCAGTGTTTGTGTGCTGATTACTTCAGCTACCAAGGGCACCATTACTTAGTTGTCGTCGATCGCTATTCGAACTGGCCCAGTGTAGAGCAGTCAGCTAACGGAGCCCAAGGACTGATCACCTGTCTCCGACGTATCTTTGTTACATACGGAATACCAGATGAACTTGCCTCTGATGGTGGCCCTGAGTTTACTGCTGCAGTTACGCGACAGTTCCTCAATGACTGGGGTGTACATCATCGCTTGTCCTCTGTAGCATTCCCACACAGCAACTGTAGGGCCGAAATCGGTGTAAAGACAGTGAAGCGTCTCCTTATGGACAATACGACTTCTACCGGTAACATCGACACGGATGCATTCCAACGTGCTATGCTACAGTACAGAAATACACCAGACAGGGATACCAAACTATCTCCAGCCATGTGCATATTTGGTCGCCCTATTAGAGACTTCATACCAATTCCGCCCGGAAAGTATAAACCACATGATACTTGGTTAGGTACATCACTAGCCCGTGAGGAAGCATTACGAAACAGACATATGCGGTGTGCAGAAAGACTGTCAGAACATACTCAGAGACTACCACCGCTAACTGTGGGAGACCATGTTCGCTTGCAAAACCAAGTAGGACTCTATCCTCGCAAGTGGGACAAGACTGGAGTGGTAATTGAAGTGCGCCAGTATGACCAGTATGTAATACGCATTGACGGCTCAAGGCGGGTTACCCTTCGGAATAGGAAGTTTCTACGAAAGTATGTCCCTGTTCAGCTACCCACACGGCGACTGACCATTGATAGTGACATGGCTCTTCGCCTACCTGCAGCTACTCCTGTAAAACCTACATGTTCTCCCAGCCCACCTACAGTGATACCAATACTTCCTAGCGAGTCTACGCCAACTAAATCTGGGATCCCCAAACAGCCTGCTTCTCAGACTACAGTGTCACCTGGTTCGGTAACACACAACAGCAGTGAGACACCAACACGAGGTAGTCGTCAGCTACGCTATGCTGTACCTCCAAGCCCAGACATCCAGTCACCTGACATTTCCCTAGACCCAGGACCAACTCGAGATGTAACAGACGGCGAAACCCCCTCAATAGCCACACCGTGCACTACCCCAAGACGGTCAGGAAGATCTAGGCAAGCCCCAGAGTGGCAAAAAGACTTCATCATGTGATTGTTTAATGTTTCCAAGACAGAGACACATACAGTTTACCGAGATAATACATCAAGGACATGTTATCGTTTCATTAACCTGTTTACAGTTAAGATATCGTTATAACTTTCTTAGGCAATAAGCCTAGTGGGATCAAGTTCCTAGTCTTATTTTTTTTATCAGTCTTTGTTTTAAATCAGTCATAGTGTTACATTCATTCATACTGACACTTCTTACCCAAAGACTTGGGGGGAGATAGAGGATTAGTATAACAGTATCATCATTTCTTTGATCTAACAATTGTGTTTGTTGATTTCAGATCTTGATCATTGTTGACACGGACTGAATAAAGATCCTGGAATAAATAGATGAACTCTTATTTACATAAATACACCTTTCTACGTCTTTGCAAATAGAATAGACCCAGATCAGACGACTCCTATAGAATTTAATCTTAATTAAAATCCATGATGTCATTATTTCTTACAGTTTATTATCAATTAAATTCTCCTCCAATACAGTCATACAAACATTAGACAATGATTTAACATGATTGGCAATCCTCATACATGAATATTCATGGAGGAAATAGTTAAACAATCTTGATGGTGGACCATGAGCACAAGCTACATGCCAAATATGAAGGTCCTCGGCACTACAGCCCTGGAAGGGAAGATTGTCATAGTTTCCCGCCGTTTCTTTCATCGTGGCTTTTACTCCAACACTGTGATTTCCCGCGTCTTGATGACGTCATAACAAATAAAATGGACAAATTGAAATCATGAATTCGTGAAATCGTGAAATTTTGAAGTGAAATTGTGAAATCGTGAAATTGTGAAATTTTGAAGTGAAATCGTGAAATTGTGAAGTCATGAAATCGTGAAATCATGAAATTTTGAAGTGAAATCGTGAAACTGTGAAATCGTGAAATTTTGAAGTGAAATCGTGAAATTGTAAAATCATGAATTGCTTTGTGTGAAAACTTGAAATGGAAATGTCACCGCCGGTCTTTCGTATAAAGTAGACAAGTGTGGCGCGTGTTCTTCAGTCTCGACTACTCAGAATTGGGCTCGCCCCTCTCTGAGGCTATGACGCGTTCCTCCTCTGTTTATTTGTCAGTGATTGGCGGACTTTATAGTAAATAGGTCGGTTTAAATTAGTTGCTATGTCCTTCTGCCTCCAACCGAATGTGTAGCATGATTATCCCTATACTAATATTATTAGCATATCGAGGGCTTTGTGAAGGAGTTAGAATAGTTTTGCACTAAGCCCTCGATATGCTTATAGGCCTGTGTATGACCTAGCTCATGTTATTAGGTAGTATATTTTACTATTACGACGTGCTTGGATAGTTTCAAAATATAGTCTGCCCATTTTTCATATGATTAAATTCAAAACTTGTTCATATATTCATATCATTAACTCTTTCGCTGCACAAATTGTATCTGTGATTACATATGCAAACAGTTTGGATCCAGATGAGATGCCAACTAACTCAGCATCTAATTAGGATCCAAACTGTTTGTTACTGTGATGTTTTTAAACGATAATGAAAGAAAAACAAGAGGGCCAGAATGGCCCTGAAGCGCTCACCAGACAATCAGAGGAGAAGATATTCAAAGTTTTCACTATATGTTTCTGTTGAAAACTGGCTACCCCTGGGGCGGGGCCAATTTTGACCCCAGGGGCATAATTTATATAACTTTTGTAGAGCACCTGAACATGATGCTATGTGCAAAATATGAAAGCTGAGAACCACCCAGTTTCAGAGAAGAAGATATTCAAAGATTTCACTATTTGTTTCTATTGAAAACTGCCCACCCCTGAGGCGGGGCCAATTTTGACCCCAGGGCCATAATCTATATCAATTTTGTAGCGGACCTGAACATTATGCTCTGTGCCAAATATGAAAGCTGAGAGTCTTCCAGTTTCAGAGGAAAAGATTTTCAAAGATTCCACTATTTGTTTCTATTGAAAACTGCTCAACCCCTGGGGCGGGGCCAATTTTGACCCCAGGGCCATAATTTATATCACTTTTGTAGAGGACCTGAACATGATGCTCTGTGCCAAATATGAAAGCTGAGAGCCTTCCAGTTTAAGAGGAGAAGATTTTCAAAGATTTCACTATTTGTTTCTATTGCAAACTGCCCAACCCCTGGGGCGGGCCAATTTTGACCCCAGGGCCATAATTTATATCACTTTTGTAGAGGACCTGAACATGATGCTCTGTGCCAAATATGAAAGTTGAGAGCCTTCCAGTTTCAGAGTAGAAGATTTTCAAAGATTTCATTATTTGTTTCTATTGAAAACTGCCCACCCCTGGGGCGGGGTTAATTTTGACCCCAGGGCCATAATTTATATAACTTTTGTAGAGGACCTAAACAAGATGCTATGTGCCAAATATGAAAGCTGAGAGCCTTCCAGTTTTAGAGAAGAAGATTTTCAAAGATTTCACTATTTTTTTTCTATTGAAAACTGCCCAACCCCTGGGGCAGGGCCAATTTTGACCCCAGGGCCATAATTTATATAAATTTTGTAGAGGACCTGAACATGATGCTCGGTGCCAGATATGAAAGCTGAGAGCCTTCCAGTTTCAGAGGAGAAGATTTTCAAAGATTTCACTATTTGTTTCTATTGAAAACTGCCCACCCCTGGGGCGGGGTTAACTTTGACCCCAGGGACATAATTTATATAACTTTTGTAGAGGACCTGAACAAGATGCTATGTGCCAAATATGAAAGCTGAGAGCCTTCCAGTTTCAGAGGAGAAGATTTTCAAAGATTTCACTATTTGTTTCTATTGAAAACTGCCCACCCCTGGGGCGGGGCCAATTTTGACCCCAGGGCCATAATTTATATAACTTTTGTAGAGGACCTGAACATGATGCTCTGTGCCAAATATGAAAGTTGAGAGCCTTCCAGTTTCAGAGGAGAAGATTTTCAAAGTTTTACTATATGTTTCTATTGAAAACAAGGAATCCTTGGGGCGGGGCCAATTTTGACCCCAGGGCCATAATTTATATAACTTTTGTAGAGGACCTAAAGATGATACTATGTGCCAAAGGTGAAAGCTGAGAACCCTGTAGATTCAGAGGAGAAGATTTTTAAAGGTTCAAATTGTTGACGACTGACGACGCACGACTGACGACGGACGACGGACGACGCACGCCGACGGACGACGGACATCAGGCAATCACAAAAGCTCACCCTGAGCACTTTGTGCTCTGGTGAGCTAACAAGAGATGTTTGTAAAACATGTATACCCCTAGACCCCCTTGACCTTTTGACCTAGTGAACTAAACAAGAGGGCCATGATGGCCCTGATATCGCTCACCAGGGTCATAATTTATATAACTTTTGTAGAGGACCTGAACATGATGCTATGTGCCAAATATGAAAGCTGAGAACCTTCCAGTTTCAGAGGAAAAGACTTTCAAAGGTTTCACTATTTGTTTCTATTGAAAACTGCCCACCCCTGGGGCGGGGCCAATTTTGACCCAGAGGCCATAATTTATATAACTTTTGTAGACGACCTGAACATGATGCTATGTGCCAAATATGAAAGCTGAGAGCCTTCCAGTTTCAGAGGAAAAGATTTTCAAAGATTTCACTATTTGTTTCTATTGAAAACTGCCCACCCCTGGGGCGGGGCTATTTTGACCCCCGGGCCATAATTTATATAACTTTTGTAGACGACCTGAACATGATGCTATGTGCCAAATATGAAAGCTGAGAGCCTTCCAGTTTCAGAGAAGAAGATTTTCAAAGATTTCACTATTTGTTTCTATTGAAAACTGCTCATCCCTGGGGCAGGGCCAATTTTGACCCCAGGGCCATAATTTATATAACTTTTGTAGAGCACCTGAACATGATGCTATGTGCCAATTATAAAAGCTGAGAACCTTGTGGTTTCAGAGGAGAAGATTTTCAAAGTTTTACTATATATTTCTATTGAAAACAAGGCACCCCTGGGGCGGGGTCAATTTTGACCCCAGGGGCATAATTTATATAACTTTTGTAGAGGACCTGAATATGATGCTATGTGCCAAAGATGAAAGTTGAGATCCCTGTAGATTCAGAGGAGAAGATTTTTAAAGGTTCAAATTGTTGACGACGGACGACGAACGACGAATGACAAACGACGGACGACGCACACCAACGGACGACGGACAACGGGCGATCACAAAAGCTCACCATGAGCACTTTGTGCTCTGGTGAGCTAACAAGAGATGTTTGTAAAACATGTATACCCCTAGACCCCCTTGACCTTTTGACCTAGTGAACTAAACAAGAGGGCCATGATGGCCCTAATATCGCTCACCAGACAATCAGGAGAAGATTTTCAGTTTTCACTATATGATTCAATTGAAAACTGGCCATCCCTGGGGCGGGGCCAATTTTGACCAAAGGGGCATAATTCATATAATTTTTGTAGAGGACCTGAACTTGCTATGCGCCAGATATGAAAGCTGAAAACCTTCCAGTTCAGGAGAATATTTTTTAAAGTTTTCACTATGTTTCTACTGAAAACTGGCCACCCCTGGGGTGGGGCCAATTTTGACTCCCAGGGTCATAATTTATATAACTTTTGCAGAGGACCTGAACATGATGCTATGTGCCAAATATGAAAGCTGAGAACCTTCCAGTTTCAGAGGAGAAGATCTTTAAAGCTTTCACTATATGTTTCTATAGAAAACTGGCCACCCCGGGGCCGGCCAATTTTGACTTCAGGGGCATTATTTATATAACTTTTGTAGAGGACCTGAACATGATGTTATGTGCCAAATATGAAAGCTGAGAACCCTGTAGATTCAGAGAAGATTTTTAAAGGTTCAAATTGTTGACGACACACGACGCACACCGCACGATGCCGGACATCATGCGATCACAAAAGCTCACCATGAGCACTTTGTGCTCTGGTGAGCTAAACAATAGGGGTCATCTAGTGGTCATGACTAATCACCACAGCAGGTTTGAAGATCCTAAGCCAAACCCTTGAGCAATTATTAATCGGAAACCATTTCACCAGTTAAGGTAATGGTGACCTTGAGCTTTGACCTAGTGACTTCACAAACATAGGGGTCATCTAGTGGCCATGACTAATAAGTAATAACGGTTAACCATAGCAAGATTGAAGATCCCAAGTCAAACCCTTCAGCAGTTATTGATTGGAAACTATTTCACAAGTTAAGGTCATGGTGACCTTGACCTTTAACCTTGTGCCCTCAAAAACAATAGGGGTCATCTAGTGGTCTTGACCAATCACCACAGCAAGTTTGAAGATCCTACACCAAGCTGTTTATCAGTTATTGATCAGAAACCGTTTGATCTACCGACCGACATGTGCAAAGCAATATAGAATCTATCCCCATTTTTTCAAAAAGGGGGGGGGGGGGGGGGATAATAAACAAGAGCAGTACACGGACAGTGGATAGTGTAGTGGAAGGCTAAGTCGGAAAGGGGAGATAACTATGGCAAAATTAATTTTAGGATTACCTGCCCTTGTGAAATGGGTTCCCTTTGTAATAGTTAACATGATTTCCAAATTCTAACCAAATATCTTTGATGTTTTCTGAAAAAGGTTAACCAACGTGAGGGTCATGACAATAGTTCCACTTTTCCAAAAAGTGTAGCTAAAAATGAAAATTGCAACAGACCACATATTTTGCACATATTTAGGCAGCAAAAGAGTTAGAATTATACTTATGGTCATTGAAAAAAAGAAGTAGGCCATAGAAATGAATTACAAATAATCACCTAGCATTGCAAAAGTTTCTCATCAAAGTATACATCACCAAGATTTTTGAAAATATTCATTCACGCTTCAGCTCTGTATGTGTTCGCAATAGTACATTTTAATACAATAATACTTGTTGTAAGACAAAAAAGCATGACTTCAAATGTACACCATTATTATTGATTTACCAATGCTTTTTCTGATACTAATTATTCAGGGAAGCCATTATAAAATGGTCCAAACAGTATTATTTCATTGGGTATAAGAGATCTTCAAAAAACACATAATTTATAAACAGATCATCTTTAATTTAATAGCATTACATGTAGGTTCCATTCTCCTATTACAACATCTAAACAACTTTAACACTTTCAGTGTGGGAAACGAGTCACTAATGTCCTTTGCAAACGGTGTAGACCCAGATGAGAGGGCTCCTACAGGAGCGCTCTTATCTGGGGCTGCACTGCTTGTCATTGACTCGTTTTCCTTAAAAAAAACAAGAGGGCCAGAATGGCCCTGACATCGCTCACCAGACAATCAGATATGTTTCTATTGAAAACTGACTGTCCCTGGGGCGGTGACAATTTTGACCCCAGGGACACAATATATAACTTTTGTAGATGACCTAAATATGAAGCTATGTGCCAAATATGAAATCTGAGAACATTCCAGTTTCAAAGGAGAAGATTTTCAAAGTTTGCACTATAAAACTGTTTCTATTGAAAACTGACCAACCCTGGGGTGGGGCCTATTTTGACAACAGGGGCATAATTTATATAACTTTTGTAGAGGATCGGAAAATGGTGCTATGAGCCAAATATGAAAGCTGAGAACCCTGTAGATTCAGAAAAGAAGATTTTCAAAGTTTTCACTATACGTTTCTATAGACAAGAGGGCCATTGAAAGTGTTAATTTTTCAGACAAACAAATTACAGATGACAGAAACCCTATCACTGCTGAGCATAATTTGACTGAAATTAGCACACAGTTTGGATTCTGATCTGACACATAATGTAACTTCATATGTGGTTTGTACAAGAGAGTTAATTGTAAGATTGATAATTATGTATTAAACGGGGAATTTTAATTATGCAAGGCCATACAAAGTTCTGACTAAAGAAAATCAACTGACCTCTCAAATAATCAACTGTTCCTCTGAAAAGGTATGTGTACCCTAGCATTCAAAACTGATTTTTTGCATTTGAATATTATTATAAATTATTACATAATAATTTCATATTCATAAGTTGAACTTAGTATTTTCAAGTAATACAATTTCATGTTAAAAATTATTTCATAATTTATTTAAAATCTTTAATTTGGCATTCTGGAGCCTTTACATGATTTACCCTTCTTCTGAACTGCAGGGCAGGTTATAATAATGTCATAATGCCAATCACTATCATTAATTAACCCTTCCCTCATATAAACGTGTTTTCACACATTTGAAAATCAGTAGACCAGATCAGATGCCTCCTATAGGAGCCATCTGATCAGGGTTTGCTCGGTTTGTTAATGGAATTTGACAGATTTGTTCCTTTAATTTCTAAAATGGCTACAATGTTCTACCTACAATATTCCATTATAACTATTTTGTCTATGAATATTCAGTAGGTTGTGAAATTTGGGAAAAAAAATGCTACAATGTTTCACCTTCCATACTTCAATTTAACTATTTTGTTCATGAATATGCAATAGGCATTCAAATTAATAATAAACACAGAACAGGCAAAGGGTTAAGATCTCTATCTACTACAGCTACCACAAGCAGTACAGGTGCACTAAAAATAGCCACTGGTCATCCCCATCTCTGATGCTTGACCTGATGACCTGTTTATGAGACTGAGTAAAGATAAGATGCTTAAAAGTGCAGTCAGCTTCAAGTTTGCTAGAAACTTGCCATCATGGTGTGTAGCCAATTTTGACCACAGGAGCATAATTTTTATAACTTTTGTAGAAGTCCTGAAGTTGAAACTATATGCCAAATATGAAAGCTGAGAACCTTCTAGTTTTAGAGGAGATGATGTTCAAAGTTTTCACTATATGTTTCTATTGAAAACTGAAAACCCCTGGGGCAGGGCCAATTTTGACCCCAGGGGTATAATTTATATAACTTTTGTAAAGGACCTACAGATGATGCTATGTGCCAAAGATGGAAGCTGAGACCCCTGTAGATTCAGAGGAGAAGATTTTTAAAGGTTGAAATTGTTGACGCCCGACGACGCACGACGCATGACGACGGACGACGGACATCAGGCGATCACAAAAGCTCACCCTGAGCACAAAAGTGCTCTGGTGAGCTAAAAAGAAGCCCAAAATGTTCGCATTATTTTAAGCTGTATCTGTTAGAAATTTGGAAAAGTCCTTTTGAAAACTCAACAGTGAAAGGGTTAAATAATAAACAATACATTCTGAAATTAACTTTCTGTATGAAGGGAGATAACTCAAAGAAACTAAAGGTTGGGGATAAAAGTTTAGAGCATAACAAGGTCAATAGATTACAAGTTTGATTTAATAATACTCTATCATAATTAAAGTAAAATACTAACAATATATAAGATACAATTAACAGAATCTTGGTGCAAAACTATTGTAACTCCTTCACTTTACAATAGTCTGCACCAAGCCCTAGAGATGGTATTTTATATTAAAACGAAAAGCAACAGGTACAATAGAGCCATTTAACCCTTAACATCATAGATAGGTTTTTGCACAGTAGGCTCCGATCAGATGGCTCCCGTAGAAGCTGTCTTGACAAGGGTCTGCGCTAGTTGCTATTAATGAAATAACATAGATTGGATTCTTCAAGTTTTGTCATGGCCAAAATATCCTGTATTCATACACCAATAAAAACAAGCAGCCAATAAATATTAGTGCAGTAAAACCTATGAAGTAAAGGGTTAAACCATATCATACAAGATGAGACAATCCAGAGTAATTCCTTATGTAACGAATCAAATAATCATTAACACATTCCCTCCCAGTGACGCATTTTGGCACCTCTAAAAAATTAAATTTTGAAACCATTGTGATAAATATAGCATTTGCTCCATAGGAGCAAATGCTCTATTTATCATAATGATTTCAAAACTACACGATTCTCCTTTTCTATAGTTAATGCTTCTTTTCGGTAGATTTATTCAAAGAGATTGGGTCAAAAATAGTCTAGGAGAGAATGAGTTAAGTCAGAAACAACTAAACCCTTTACTCCATGCATATTCATATGAGAAATACTGACATCATGAATACTGATTTTATAAGCAAACAGACCAAACCCTCATCAGCCGGCTCCTACAGGAGCTGTCTGATCTGGGTTAACTCTGTTTGCCATGTAATAGAACAGTGAATTGATAGAGTAAAGGGTAAAAAATGTTACTTGTATAGCAAATATATGTCACAACCAGTGTGCTGTTCCGCTTGTAACAGAGCAGCTCCTTCTGATCTGGGTCTATATACTCCATTTATGAATACAACTGTATTACCCTTGGTATAAGAGATTTTACTATATTGACTAGTCCTCGGTTATACCATTTCTCAGAGGTAAACTTAACCCTTATGCTGTCAAGTGTGACCTCGCTTGACTTTGCAAACAGCTATGATCCAGATGAGATGCCTAGTAACCCTGCGTCTAATCACGCTTGAAACTGTTTGACATACGGTCAATAAACTTTAGTTTCTCGAAACCTTGAATCGATCCAACAAAATTGTAACAGATGGGAATTTAACCTTTTATACTCCATTCATATGTTTTTTAACTTTTTTTCTACGTCTACAACAGAGTAGACCCAGACCTACAGGATCGTCTGAGCAGGGTCTACTCTGTCTGCTTATAAAATAATGTAGATATGATTGTAGTTTCTTCCATAGTCAAACTTTCTTGTGATCATATGCTATTATAATAATTAACCTTATAAATACTCATGATGTCATTATTTCTTTCATGAATATTCATGGAGTGAAGGGTTAAGCAGACATAATATTTTTCATCAGAATAAGGGTAAAAGATTGCAGTTTTACAGAAGAAAATTGATTAGAAATTGATTGAAAGCTCAAGGTTGCAGAACAAGTTACTTCTAAAATATGACAACTCTGTATTATGTAGTCTGAGGAGATGATTCCTCAAACTGCTTTGTAACGAAGCCTGGTAGCGGTAAGTTCAATCCCTCTCGAGCCTCAAAAAATGTGTACGAAAGTGTGATCTCATCAGTAAACTCCAATTCCAAGTCTTCGTCATAGTCTGGGTCAATGTAGAAGAACACCGGCAGATCAACCTAGAATTGAAATAGAAAGATTAACATGACACATTAACCCAATCCCTTATATACTTATACATATAGTAGACTTTCAGCATCATTGCAAACAGAATAGATCCAGATTGAAAAGCTGCAGTAGACACTTTCAATATTATTCATGGAAGAAATGGAAGGTGGAAAATTGTAGCTATTTTAGAAAGTAAAGAAACAGACCTTTCAAATTCCACTAGCAAACAGAGCAGACCCTGATCAGATGGCTCCTATAGGAGCCATCTGATCTAGGTCTACTCTGTTTGCAAATGCATGAAAATGCATTTATAAGAGGGAAAGGGTCGTATTCTTGTAAATCCATAAGTAAAGAGAGCAGACCATCATCAGATGGTTCCTACAGGAGCCATCTAATCTTGGTCCACTCTGACTGCACAGGTTTGTAACAGAATATATGCATTTTTCCAATGAAAATTTTGTTAGTCATTTCTATGCTGTTCAGAATGAAAACAAAAAAGTTTGTTTAAGAACCAACATTAGAAATCTACTAAGACCTAATGCTTCAACACAGCAATCGCTAACAAACACAGCAAGAACAACTAAATTCCTCCACTACAGGGACAAAAAAGACTTCAAAGCATCTCAAACCAACAACATAAAGGATGATATAATATGTATGACAATTTTACCTGTTCACCAGGGTTCAGGATTTGCTCTTCAAAGCAGAAACACTGAAAACAGAAAAAACAACATAATTATATTCCTGATCTGACAAGACATTTACTCTGTGAAAATACATAAATATTACCATGTCAGCCATCCCCTGTTACTGTTTCCTTTTAAACCTTTACTCTATATAGATACCTTTAGCACCTTTGCAAACAGAGAAGGCCCAAAACAGATACCTCCTGTAGGAGCCGTCTGATCTGTGTCCGCTCTGTTTGTTTAACCCTTTCCTCCATAAATACGCCTTTTTACACCTCTGTAAAAGTCACTTAATGAAACCATTGTGATAAATAGAGCATTTGCTCATATAGGAGCAAATGCTCTATTTATCACAATGGTTTCAAACCACAAAATTCTAAAATTTCACTTTTCTCTAGTAAATGCTCCTTTTGGGTAGATTCATTCAAAGAGGTTAGGTCTAAAAATAGCCTATGGAGGAATGGGTTAAGAAATAACAAACATGTAGATTGATTGCTACAGTTTCTGCCATGGTAAAAAATCCCCTTGTTCATAAGCACATCATAAAATGTCAGCTATTCAATAATCATACATTCATTATTTCGGACATGAATATTCATGGAGAGAGAGAGTTCAGTAATTTTTCGAAAGTTCAGTAAGTTTTCATTGGCTATTCCCTTTACCTGATGAATATTCATGCTAGAAATAATGACATCATGAAAAGTTAACCCTTTCCCAAATTAACGCTTTTTCATGCCTTTGCAAACAGAGCAGACCCAGAGCAGACAGCCATTATTATAATTAATCTAATTAATATTCCTGATGTCATTTTTAATTACATAAATAGTTATGGAGTCTAGTATTAAATGTCACAGCTTGAAATATACATTACTTATTATACTCAAGTCAAAATTGTTGTCCCAAAGTGGAAGGAATGACATCTGAACTGTTGCCATAGACTGTTGTCTCATACAAACTGTTGCAAGAGACCTATACAGAAACTGTTGCCAGAGACCAATACAGATTTGTTGCCAGAGACCTATACACAAATGTTGCCTGAAACCTACACACAACTGTTGCCAGAGATCTATACACAACTGTTGTCTGAGACCTATACACAACTGTTGCCAGAGACCTATACAGAACTGTTGCCAGAGACCTATACAGAACTGTTGCAAGAGGCCTATACAGAACTGTTTCCTGAGACCTACACACAACTGTTGCCAGAGATCTATACACAACTGTTGTCTGAGACCTATACAGAACTGTTGCAAGAGATCTGTACAGAACTGTTGCCAGAGACCTATACAGAACTGTTGCAAGAGACCTATACAGAACTGTTGCCAGAGAACTATACAGAACTGTTGCCAGAGAACTATACAGAACTGTTGCCAGAGACCTATACAGAACTGTTGCCAGAGACCTATACACAATTGTTGCCAGAGACTAATACACAACTGTTACCCAGGGCCTTTGGCTACTGATCATAATGCCATCCCTGACACATTCAGCAAAACAGATATGACATTGCATTTTTATTACCCAATCAAATGCTCTATTTCAGCAATTTATACATTTATAAAACATTTTATATAACCTTTACCTCATGAATATTCATGAGAAATATTTTAATAATGACATTATGTCAATTATATGAATTTTTCTAATGGCATATCAATACTGGATTATTAAGCCATTGCTGTATTATGTGTTCATCTTGGCAGCTACTGTAGAATCACATCTATATAAGTCCATAAGCAAATATAGCAGGCCCTGATCAGACAGCTCCTACAGGAGGCTAGTAATCTGATCAGGGTCTACTCTGTTTGCAGGGTGTTGCACATATATAGAGTAACGGTTAACTTGTACATATCAATGAAAAGAGAAGATGTGCCTCTACAAATACAGAATGCAGATTACATTCAATAATGTTGAAACATCATCAAAAGCACAAGAAGGCAAAGGTCATACTGATGATTGGGCACTTGTTAAAAAAAACGGACTAGATTAACATTCTTGGAGAACATTAGGTAATCAATTACACTTTAATCGTCAATCTGAAATGAAAATAACAATCTAGAACAAATTCATGAGATTTACCTGTATTTTGTTAAAGTACAGAGCAGCTGTTGGAGGGCTGACAGAGTATGTTGAGATGCCAATCACCGGCCGTTCAGTGGGATTTGTAGCCGAGTAAAATGCCAGAGCAGTCTCTCCCGGAACCACCTGGTACAGAAAAAGTGAAAACAATCTTCACATGAAAACTCAAGCAGTATCTCCCTAAAGCACCTGGTATAGACAAATAACAAACAATTTTCACATGTATTTGTTAACTACTTTTTTTTAAATTCTGGTGCAAATCTAGAAATAAGATTGTATTCATGACTGCAATGTTCAGTTAATTTCTGATACAATCTTATTTTCATAACTTTCATAATATACTTTTTCCATTAATTCTTCTCTCAATAGTATAGCTCAGATCATATCCATTGATTCCAGGACGGCCCTGTAAAATCATCACCTGGTTGTAGCAAACAGTACATAGTCTACAATTAAAACCCTCTAAACCAGACATTCAATTTAGTATAAATCTCGGTCTTTGAAACAGGTGGCATCTTAATATAGGGTGAAAGTCATGCAGAGCGCTCCTCTAGGAGCTTTCTGCATGACTTTCACCCTGCATTAATTATGCAGGCACCTGCCAGAAAGTATCAAAATTCTTCTTTACTGGAATTCAAGTTTAGAGAGATTTTTACTGTATATCCAAATTTAGTTATTTCTTGCAATGTATAGAGATAAAGAGTGCTTCCATACCATGATCTCTGACTGCTGTGGCTTGAACTTCCAAGTCATAGCTGCTGCTGTATCTGCAGTAAATCGAATCTTGATCACTCTCTCCTCTATCTTCTGCATAGAAGCAACCCTTTCAGAATTCAATGCCCTGCTGTATTCCGTATTTCCTCCAAGCCCAAATTGCTGCGATCAGAAAAGATCTAAATTTTGATCATTGAATAATATTTTTTTAACAAGATACATAATGTATTAGCATACCAGTATATATGCATTGTGCACATCAAAACAGACATTACAAATTGTAATAAGTCTACATAATCTCATAAAAGCAATCTAAGATACTCATGTCTTTCTCATTCTCAATATTTCACATAATAAATTTTAATCTTGTAATCTTAAGCAAATTATGATTATGAATGTGAAGAGATTTGACAACTCTATTCAAGCAAGGTGTGTTTGTGAAACACTACATGTATATACATGTATGCTCCAAACTGGTGATTCGAATAATAATTTTGACATTTGACATTAAATAAAGTTTGGCTATGACCTTGACATGGCACCACCTAACGGTTGCAGCTTCATGACACAATGTACAGTAAAACCTCTCTATAATGACCACTAAATTAGGTTAACTAGTTGATATTAAGGGCAGCTGGCTGCTTAAAGCAAGGTGAAAGTAAAACAGTCACCTGCCTTTAATACAAAATACTTGATTAATTTAATGGCTGTTATAGAGAGGTTTTACTGTATATGCCAAGCATGCATCTGAACTAGTAACCAATGTATGGCCAATGTTAAAGTTTGAGTAATTAACCTTTGACACTGACGTTTGACCTCACTAAAAAGGCACCACTCAGAAGTTGCTGCTTCATGAGAGGTGTACGCATGCCTAGTATTAAGTCTTTAGCTTTAACAAGTCAACAGTTATGACCGAAGTTAAAGTTTCAGACATACTAACAAATAAATAAGTATATGTAAACAAGAACAGACAGTCATATCAATAATATGTCTCAGAACCTAGGTCCCAATATTTTGGGGACAATTTGAGGTTTATGGTCCCTTTCCTATGAGCCAATGTACAAGCCATAGTTTTTGAGTGACACTTGTCTTGTATGGTGGGCAAATGTCCCCCTGACTCGCTCTTGCACAAATCTGCATAAATACCATATGCCTGTGGGTTAGTAAATGTATCATTTCTTGGGAAGCTAATAACTGCACTGGCAATAAGAGACTTACCCTACAAAACACTTTGTATGCTGGCACTGCTGCATAGGTGAGACTGCACTGGCAATAAGACACTTACCCTACAAAACACTTTGTATGCTGGCACTGCTGCATAGGTGAGACTGCACTGGCAATAAGACACTTACCCTACAAAACACTTTGTATGCTGGCACTGCTGCATAGGTGAGACCCAGCATCACAATGAGCAGAGAACTTATGTATATCACCAATGTTGTTGAGTCTTTATATGCCTCCCTACCATCTGAGGAAAATCTTACAAATGTAACCCTGTGTCCACTACGTAATAAGGGAATGTACAACTGGCCCTTGGGACCATATGAAATCAGTCTTGTGAATGGTGCAAAGTATTTCAAATCCTTGATCAAAAGTCGCTGTGCTTGATTCTTTTGTAACAGGCATTTTGATGTGGCTAAAACAGCTTGGTGTAAGCTCTTTACTGATAATACATTTCTGTTGGTGTGAGATAGGATACATCTTGCTGTGCTGTTACACAGTTTCAGTGATGCAACGGTATTTCTAGCTCCAATAATAGACATCATCCTTCAAGTATTTACTTCTGTAACACCTAAAAAGAAAAAGAAAATAACAGTACAGTAATTTTGATTACGTTGAATACCACCATAGTCCTCCTTATGCAACAATGACAGACCTGGTATAATAGTGTTTAATACTATACAGTCTCTCTTAACCCTTTAATGCATGAATATTCATGAAATTTATAATGATATTATGAATATCAAATAGATTAATTGTTATAATAGTACATGTACATATGAATTTTTGACCATGGCAGAAACTATAGAATCATATCTATATTATATTTTAACCCTTTTCCTGTTCTGTATTTCAGCCAAATTTCAATATCTACTGAACATTCATTAACAAAATAGTTTTAAAGAAATATGGAAAGTGGAACATTGTAAACATTTTAGAAAGCAAGGAAGCAGATCTATCAAATTCTATTAGCAAACAGAGCAGACCCTGATCAGACGGCTCCTCTAGGAGCCGTCTGATCTGGGTCTACTCTGTTTGCAAATGTGTGAAAACGCGTTTATATGTGGGAAAGGGTTAAGCAAACAGAGCAGACCCTGATCTGTGTCTACTCTGTTTGCAAGGCTGTAGAAAGGTGTATTTATGGAGTAAAGGGTTAACACATTCCCTGTTCAATGTTAATATAAGAAATAATGACACCATGAATATTTATTAGCTGAATTTTATAATGTAAACTTTTGAAGAATTTTTTTTTACTTTGACAAAAACAAGAATCAAATATTTATCATGTTAAAAGCGAACAGAGCAGACTCAGGTCAGACAGCTCCTATTGGAAACATCTGTACTGGGTCTGCATAATTTTCACAAATCAAGATTGTTTTATTGAATATAAGAGCTAGTCCATAACAGTAAGAAGTAGTACACAAACTAGACAGCAAAGCTCGCCTATTGTAGACCTAGTCTATAAAGATGAAGTCCAAAATACTTTTCTATTTTAACTCAACGACATCAATGTTAAACCTACTGGCAAACTCTATCCCAAATACCAGCTACCTATGGCAAGTATTTAATGTTGTATTAGTGCATCTTAACACTTACCCCAAAACCCCAATTTCAGCCCAAAAAGCTCAGTCCAAAACAGGTGAAATTTGGACTAAAATTCAATTTAATTTTAAATTTTAACTACACTACATCAATGTTCAACACACTGGGAATCTCCATTTCAAGTATCAGCTTCCTATGGCAAATATTTCATGTAGTATTAGTGCATTCCAACACTTACTCAAAAACTTTAACCAAAAGCCAATGCCGACGCAGACGTGATTCCATAAGCCCCCCTATTCTTCGAATAGACGAGCTAAAAAGGTAGATTGTGGATTTTATTAAAGGTTACTGTCTGTTTCACAAACTTTTGTCACCTAATTTTGAACCTTTCCCTGTTCTGTGCTTATTCTAGATTTCAATACCTACTACATATTCATGGACAAAATAGTTATTATTAAATATGGAAGGTGAAACATTTTAGCCATTTAAGGAAGTAAAGAAACAGATATTTCAAATTCCACTAGCAAAAACAGCAGACCCAGATCAGATGGCTCAAGCCATCTGAACTGTTTGATCTGGGTCTACTATGTAAGTGTTTTCACTTGTGAAAATGCATTTATTATGAGAGAACTAGGTAAGAAAGGCGTTTTTATTTCAGGACTGAACTAAAGTTTATCTCAATCAAACCTATTGTAAAATTTGTATGTTAGGAATGCTGAATATCCCTGTTCCATGTACGATCTAATACTAACAAGAGCCGTGTGCGACGCCAACACTTGTCTGATTTGGTGCTTGTCCAGCTAAATTAAAAAAAAAATTAAAAAAACAAGATGTGTTTGTGAAACACTATGCCCCCTCGATATGATATTTGACCCTAAAGGATGACCTTGATCTTGACATGTCACCCCTCAAACTGTGCAGCTTCATGGGATACACATGCATACCACATATCAAGTTTACATCTCTACTGGTTCAAAAGTTATGGCCAATGTTAAAGTTGGTGACCTTTGACCATGAAGGATGACCTTGACCTTGACGTGTCACCCCTCAAACTGTGCAGCCAAATGAGAAACACATGTATACCAACTATCAAGTCTGTATCTCTACTGGTTCAAAAGTTATGGCCAATGTTAAAGTCGGTGACCTTTGACCCTGAAAGATGACCTTGACCTTAAAATGTCACCCCAAACTGTGCAGCTTCATGAGATACACATGCATACCAAATGTCAAGTCTGCATCTACGGTTCAAAAGTTATGGCCATTGTTAAAGTCGGTGACCTTTGACCCTAAAAGATGACCTTTACCTTGACATGTTGCCCCTCAAAATGTGCGGCTTCATGAGATACACATGCATACCAAATATCAAGACTCTATCTCTACTGGTTCAAAAGTTATGGCCAATTTGAAGTTGGTGACCTTTGACCCTGAAGGATGACCTTGACATTTCACCCCTCAAACTGTGCAGCTTCATGAGATACACAAGCATGCCACATATCAAGTCTCTATCTGTACTGGTTTAAAAGTTATGGCCAATGTTAAAGTCAGTAATTTGACCCATATGTTTGACCTCTGACCTTTTAGAATGACCTTGACCTTGACATGTCACCCCTCAAAATGTGCGGCTTTATGAGATACAAATGCATGCCAAATAGCATGTCTCTATCTGTACTTGCTCAAAAGTTATGACCAATGTTAAAGTCAGTGATTTGACCCATATGTTTGACCTCTGACCTTTTAGAATGACCTTGACCTTGACATGTCATCCCTCAAAATGTGCGGCATTATGAGATACATATGCATGCCAAATATCAAGTCACTAGCTGTACTGGGTCAAAAGTTATGACCAATGTTAAAGTAACAGGCAAAGAAACAGACAATTTGACCTTTGACCCTGAAGAATGACCTTGACCTTGACATTTCACCCCTCAAAATGTGCAGCTTCGTAAGATACACACGCATGCCAAGTATCAAGTCTCTATCTCCACTGGTCCAAAAGTTATGGCCAATGTTAAAGTCAGTGATTTGATCCATATATTTGACCTCTGACCTTGAAGGATGACCTTGACCTTGACATGTCACCCCTCAAAATGTGCGGCTTTATGAGATACATATGCATGCCAAATATCAAGTCTCTATCTGTACTGGCTCAAAAGTTATGACCAATGTTAAAGTTGCGTTAAAGTTACAGACAAAAAACAGACAATTTGACCTTTGACCCTGAAGGATGACCTTGACCTTAACATGTCACCCCTCAAAATGTGCGGCTTCATGAGATACACAAGCATGCCAAATATCAAGTCTCTATCTCTACTTGTCCAAAAGTTATGGCCAATGTTTAAGTCGATGATTTGACCCATATATTTGACCTCTGACCTTGAAGGATGACCTTCACCTTGACATGTCACCCCTAAAAATGTGCGTCTTTATGAGATACATATGCATACCAAATATCAAGTCTCTATCTGTACTGGCTCAAAAGTTATGACCAATGTTAAAGTTGCTGACAAACAAACAGACAAACAGACAGACAGACAGGGCAAAAACAATATGCCCCCCAGATCTGATCTGGGGGGCATAATAAAGGCCATAACTAGTTTTAACTATAAAAAATTTGAAATGAAGAGTTATGCTTCTTATGTGGGGGCCTTCCCTTCAATGAGATCTACTAACCTAGATGAAGTTTCATGTTAGTACCTCTTATACTTTTCGAGTAATGAGCTACATTAATTTAAAGTTTTTGCACGCCAACAGCGACGCCAACGCCTACAACCCAATACTGACGAACTAATAATGAAAACATTGAAAATTCATTTTCTACATGCATTATAACCAGCTATACAATACAAACTTTATTTTAAGTTGGTGCATGTATAACTATGTAACATTAGCTATGTATAGCTATTTACTGACATTAGATCACAGTGTAACAGCGAGGCTTTTAGGTATATAAGCACTATATATAAACTCTCCTTGCCATGGAGTTAATTCTTTTGCTACGTGGTTTAAGTGCTAGGAAATGTTGCAAATTTACTACACAATTGGCGTCAGAAGTGGGATAAAGACAATTGCCGGACAGGAATTGCCTTACCCATGGTTATTTCCCAGGCCAAATCTCGGGTCGAGATTTCTCAGAGGGGAAAGTAATGTAACAACAGCTGTTAGGTATATAAGCACTATAAACTCTCCTTGCCAGGGAGTTAATTCTTTGGCGACCGCCAGGGATTGTCGATGGTGCACGTTACAACAGTATTTAACATAACATAAATGCAAACATAAGAACAATACATACACATATACATACACATATACAATCAATTAAAATGACAGATTATATAAGTTTCAGCATTACAATTACAAAACAGCTGTTTCTTTGCAAAGAGCCCCTAAATAACATAATGTGCCTGTGCATAAATAAATAACAGTCCATACCATTGGTCTGTGTACAAATGTAAAAAATAATGATGTGGTTCATAAAAATAAGGTAAAAAAAACCATAAATCCAAATTTAAACCACGTGAAAAGCACAGCAAGATTTACATAATCCAAAAGTTGTAGTCTGAAGTTAGTCGAACTGTTGCTTCAAATCATTTTATGTTTCTGCGTGAGTAACTTAGATTCTGATAAAAAATGACATGTATGATGTATCAACATCACTCATATCTTACTTTAACACGTCTTTTAAAGCCTTATCATCTAATTTGCAACCATTTGCTTTCTCTCGTGAGATGAGTGATTTAGTTCATTCAATCTTGATGTCTTGTGTAACCATTGCTTCAAGGGCGCGGCCATCTTGAAATTAATCTCTAATATTAAATTAAGCAACATGAATGTAGTAAATTGTCTCAAAATAATAATAATAGTAAAGTAGTTTTTAGAATAGTTAATTTTTATTTAGCTCGATTTTTTTGTATAAAAATGGCATTATATATAGATTTCTAAATTTTAAAACATAACATTTTTAATAGAGACTATAGTAATGGCAGCCTCCTGCAACGGAAGACATGCAAAAGAGTGACAATCTGGGTTCTGAATAGTTGACATCGGTCATTTAAAAAAGAGTAACAATGGGGGTGTTGGAAAAGATTGCAGAAATAGAACGGGAAATATCCCGAACACAGAAAAATAAAGGTAACTGCGTCTGACAGTATAACAGATTCCTATCTTAGGGGTACAGTGTCTCAAAACCGGTCCACTACCAACAAGGCCTGGGCTAAAACAGCCCTATTTACCTCCACTTGACTTGTCTTGCATATACAGGAGTATATATCTAATATGAACTTATGCTCTGCCTCAAGTGCGAGTTCTAGCATTTTATAAGAGGATCTAATCCGCTGCCTTGAAGGGGTCCCCCTTGAAGTGCATGTTATAGATGGCATTAGGGCTGAAAGTTGAAACAGGTACAAATTTTGTACCCGGGTACCCGTTCTGCAATTACCCCCAGGTACCCGTTAACGCTATAGTATAGACGTATGGCCTACTGTATACCTACTGTAGTATCCTCCCTTGGTTATTATTGGTTTCGCGAATGAAATATGAATCGTTGCTTGAATTTCGCTAAAATAAAGCAGCAAAGTGACGTAAACCTGACTGTAACAGATGTGCCGGGCCATGCATGGAATTGAAAACGTGCAAAAATGAATGTTTTATTGTTTGTGAAAGCAAAGTGTGTTGTACATAACTGGCGAAAGTGTAGGCAATTCCATCATTCTTCGGTTGCCCCACGACGTAAATCTTGTGTAATAGATTACTGATTCAAGATCAAGGTAATGTCTGCAGTTATTACGCCTTACATGTAGACTATATATTGATATTTTCCGAGAAAGGGTTACACTAACAAATGTCATGGCTAGTTCGCGGCCTCAAATTTGATTGGTTGATTCTCTCTGCGGAGCAATATTCGACACATTTACCACACGGAACAGAGCTGTTTCTATATTCCGAACCCTTACGGAATACAATGAATAGTTACGATTGCACATTTACCAGTCAAATACGAACGAACAATTAGATTCTGCTTAAGATTTCATATCGGAGTAACGGGTAGTGATTTTGTACTCGGGTACCCGCCAATTTCTACCCGACCCGCGGGTACCCGAGTACTCGTTTCAGCCCTAGATGGCATATATAATACATGTATGAACTTAGCATACATGCATTCCTCCCCATGATACCTATGGCTTCAAAATACAAGTGTAAATATAAATCTTGCCACCTGCAGATTGTTTATTTTGTCAAGCACTAGAAAATTCTGCTACTGTACCAAGAAATTATTTTTTACGCCAAAATGGAGCGATTTCTGGTATGTTGAGAATACGATCTGGAGTCTGTGTCTTTCGGAGAAATTATGAGTTTATGTGCCCACAAAATTGAAATTAAACATTTCTGTGTTGGAAAAAATACTTAACTGTTATAATATATCGACTTACCAAGTGTGACTGTGAGCCTATATATACGGCTGCATTATTTTGACATAAAGTTTCTCAGATTAAGTAATAAAAAGATTTGATCCAGGTAAGACAAGAAGAAACTCGGTGAGTCATCAGGATCCAAACTGTTAGACACTCTGACACTGTTTTAAAAGAAATTGAAGAAAAATGCACCATTAGAATTGTAGCATACAACTTGTAACTTTTCTTTCCAGCCACTGAATACCATTTGGGGTTGCTGAAGGCAAAGCTAGCAAAATACAGACAACAGCTGTTGGAGCCTACAGGAAAGCAGGGAGCCAAGGTAAAGAAGGGATAGACAGAGCTCCAGATAGGATGCGTAAATCTTCAAGAATAACTTCTTTATTTCTCCACCAAACCCTTTGTTGTGACCACTCTTTAGAATCGTCTTGAGACGATTCTAAAGCAGTAATTGCAGCAAAGTGTTTGGTGGAGAAAGGATGATTTTAGCATTTGAGTATGCACTGTTGGATAGAAAAAAGCAGTTCTAGTTTTACATATGCTGTTTGTAGCTCATCAGAGCACAAAGTGCTCAGGGTGAGCTACTGAGATTGCCTGATGTCCGTTGGCGTGCATCATCCGTCGTCAACAATTTGAACCTTTAAAAATCTTCTCCTCTGAATCTACAGGATTCTCAGCTTTCATCTTTGGCACGTAGCATCATCATCTGTAGGTCCTCTACAAAAATTATATAAATTATGTCCCTGGGATAAAAATTGGCCTCGTCCCAGGGGTGCATTGTTTTCTAAAGGAACATATATCTTCTCCTCTGTAAGTGGAAGGTTCTCTGCTTTCATATTTGGCACATAGGATCATGTTCAAGTCCTCTACAAAAGTTATATAAATTATGCCCCTGGGTCAAAATTGGCCCTGCCCCTTGCCCAGTGGTGGCCAGTTTTCAATAGAAGCAAATAGTGAAAACTGAGAAAATCTTCTCCGCTGAAGCTTGAAGGTTCACAGCTTTTATATTTGGCACATACCATCATGTTCAGGTCCTCTACAAAAGTTATATAAATTATGCCCCTGGGGTCAAAATTGGCCCCGCCCCAGAGTGGCCAGTTTTCAATAGAAGCATACACATATAGTGAAAACTTTGAAAATCTTCTCCTGAAACTGGAAGGTTCTCAGCTTTCATATTTGGCACATATTATCATGTTCAAGTCCTCTACAAAAGTTTTATAAATTATGCCCCTGGGGTCAAAATTGACCCGCCCAGGGGTGGCCAGTTTTCTATAGCAGACTGCTGTTTAAATACTTTGCTGGTCAATGACAATTGACAAGTGGCTATTTTTAGCATATACCGGTATATATTGTTGGAGCGAGTCTTATTGCTCGTTGGCACTCTGTTAGCCAAGATGTAGTAGGTTTTGGCCTTGTTTTATATAGAAATATATTGTGAAAACTTAAAATCTTCTCCTCTGAAACTGGAAGTTAGTTTTCATATTTGGCTCATAGAATCATCTTGAAGTCCTCTACAAAAGTTATATGAATTATGCCCCTGGGTTCAAATTAGGCCCAACCCAAGGGACGTCCAGTTTCTATAAAAACATAGTGAAAACTTTGAAAACCTTCTCCTCCGATTGTCTGGTCAGCGATATCAGAGCCATCATGGCCCTCTTGTTTAAAGATTATCAGACATTAGATTTTATCGAACTCTGTCCTTGCATTTGTGTCACATGTCAGACAGTTTTCATTTGTGTTTAATAATATACACATGGGTTTGCAACAACAAGTTGGAACCATCTGATCAGGGTTATGGGATAATATAGATCCGATTCTACAGTTCCCATGTTAATATGCAATTTCAGAAAATCATCTAACTAATATTCACAATGTCATTATTTCTTACATAAATATTCACGCCTTAAAGGGTAATGTTACGTTATGAATACAATTTATACATCATCTGTACATTTTGATATGATTGTAGATTCATTACATTTTGTAGGTTGGATTAGCAATGTTATGATACACTGCAAGAAAACCAATGAGATCTTTAGCCCATTTTCTCATAGGCTAGTTTTAGACCTAACCTCTTCGAATAAATCTACCGAAAAGGAACATTTATTAAAGAAAGGAAAGTTTTAGAATTGTGTAGTTTTGAAACCATTGTGATGAATAGAGCATTTGCTCCTATGGAGCAAATGCTCTATTTATCACAGTGGTTTCAAGAAGTGACTTTTACAGAGGCGTAGAAAGGGTTAAGCCTTTCCTTCATATAAACGCCTTTTCATGCCTTTGCAAACAGAGTAGACGGCTCCTACAAGAGCTACATGATCTGCGTCTACTCTTTTTGCAGAGATGTGAAAAAGCGTTTCCATCAGCTATAGAGATAAGTAACAGTTTGTGATTTATTGTAGGGTGAAGGCTTTGATGTTATGAAATCAGGAGATGCAAGAGTGGCCCTGATTGGTTTTCCATCTGTTGGCAAAGTAAGTGGGTTTGTTTGTTTTTAGCTCACCAGAGCACAAAGTGCTCAGGGTGAGCTTTTGTGATTGCCTGATGCCCGTCGTCCGTCGGCGTGCGTCGTCCGTCGTCAACAATTTGAACCTTTAAAAATCTTCTCCTCTGAATCTACAGGGTTCTCAGCTTTCACCTTTGGCACATAGTATCATCTTTAGGTCCTCTACAAAAGTTATATAAATTATGGCCCTGGGGTCAAAATTGGCCCCGCCCCAAGGATTCTTTGTTTTCAATAGAAACATATAGTAAAACTTTGAAAATCTTCTCCTCTGAAACTGGAAGTCTCTCAGCTTTCATATTTGGCACAGAGCATCATGTTCAGGTCCTCTACTAAAGTTATATAAATTATGGCCCTGGGGTCAAAATTGGCCCCGTCCCAGGGGTGGGCAGTTTTCAATAGAAACAAATAGTGAAATCTTTGAAAATCTTCTCCTCTGAAACTGGAAGGCTCTCAGCTTTCATATTTGGCACATAGCATCTTGTTCAGGTCCTCTACAAAATTTATATAAATTATGGCCCTGGGGTCAAAATTAACCCCGCCCCAGGGGTGGGCAGTTTTCAATAGAAACAAATAGTGAAATCTTTGAAAATCTTCTCCTCTGAAACTGGAAGGTTCTCAGCTTTCATATCTGGCACCGAGCATCATGTTCAGGTCCTCTACAAAAGTTATATAAATTATGGCCCTGGGGTCAAAATTGGCCCTGCCCCAGGGGTTGGGCAGTTTTCAATAGAAACAAATAGTGAAATCTTTAAAAATCTTCTTCTCTAAAACTGGAAGGCTCTCAGCTTTCATATTTTGCACATAGCATCTTGTTTAGGTCCTCAACAAAAGTTATATAAATTATGGCCCTGGGGTCAAAATTAACCCCGCCCCAGGGGTTGGGCAGTTTTCAATAGAAACAAATAGTGAAATCTTTAAAAATCTTCTCCTCTTAAACTGGAAGGCTCTCAGCTTTCATATTTGGCACAGAGCATCATGTTCAGGTCCTCTACAAAAGTGATATAAATTATGGCCCTGGGGTCAAAATTGGCCCCGCCCCAGGGGTTGGGCAGTTTTCAATAGAAACAAATAGTGAAATTTTTGAAAATCTTCTCCTCTTAAACTGGAAGGCTCTCAGCTTTCATATTTGGCACAGAGCATCATGTTCAGGTCCTCTACAAAAGTTATATAAATTATGGCCCTGGGGTCAAAATTGGCCCCGCCCCAGGGTTGGGCACTTTTCAATAGAAACAAATAGTGAAATCTTTGAAAATCTTCTCCTCTCAATAGAAACAAATAGTGAAATCTTTGAAAATCTTCTCCTCTTAAACTGGAAGGCTCTCAGCTTTCATATTTGGCACAGAGCATCATGTTCAGGTCCTCTACAAAAGTGATATAAATTATGGCCCTGGGGTCAAAATTGGCCCCGCCCCAGGGGTTGGGCAGTTTTCAATAGAAACAAATAGTGGAATCTTTGAAAATCTTCTCCTCTGAAACTGGAAGGCTCTCAGCTTTCATATTTGGCACATAGCATCATGTTTGGGTCCGCTACAAAATTTGTATAAATTATGGCCCTGGGGTCAAAATTGGCCCCGCCCCAGGGGTGGACAGTTTTCAATAGAAACAAATAGTGAAATCTTTGAATATCTTCTTCTCTGAAACTGGGTGGTTCTCAGCTTTCATATTTTGCACATAGCATCATGTTCAGGTCCTCTACAAAAGTTATATAAATTATGGCCCTGGGTTGAAAATTGGCCCCGCCCCAGGGGTAGCCAGTTTTCAATAGAAACAAATAGTGAAAACTTTGAATATCTTCTCCTCTGATTGTCTGGTGAGCGCTTCAGGGCCATTCTGGCCCTCTTGTTTTGTTTGCAATAGTGTACTGTTCTTTTATACCATACATGTAACTGTAACATTACTGTAATTTATTGTCCCCTGTCGATTCCTATGACAATTTTCTAGTTTAATAGTAAAATGAGTCTTTTAATATGAACTATATATGTGCATGCAGCAACACTTCCTATTTAGATTGTATTGATAGCTTGGAATATGGGTGAAGCTTAATTATAATAATAAATTATAGTTAAGATACCAGTTCACAGACAGTTAACCCTTACCTTCTTATAAATGTTTTTTCATGCCTTCGCATACAGGGAAGGCCTGGATCAGACGGCTCCTGTAAGAGCCATCTGATCAGGGTCTGCTCTGTTTTCTTATAAGATTATGATAGATCTGACTCTACAATTTCTTCTAATACCTAACAATCCTTTATACCATTTATGTTAAAATTCAGGTAATAATTATGTCATTTCTGGTATTTTTTACATGAATATTCAACAGGGGAAAGGTTAATCCTTTACTCCATAAATACGTCATTCTATGCCTTTGAAAACAGAGTAGACCCAGATCAGACAGCTCCTATAGGAGCCGTCTGATCAGGGTCTTCTCTGTTTGCTTATGAAATAGTATAGATATAGTTCTACAGTTTCTACCATGGCCCAGACTCCCTGTGCACATATGCCATTATAATGTGCCATTATGAAAAATAATTTAAACTATATTTATGATGTCATTATTTCTTAAATGAATATTCATGGCAGAAATAGTTAAAAGTTCTACCATCAATATATCCTAATCGTTTGCATCTTTTCAGTCCACCTTGCTGAATACCCTGACAACCACCCACAGTGAGAGTGCTGGCTATGAATTTACAACACTGACCTGTATACCAGGTGTGATAGAGGTATAGTAATCTACTTGTTCCTTGATAGAGGTATAGTAATCTACTTGTTCCTTGATAGAGGTATAGTAATCTACTTGTTCCTTGATAGAGGTATGGTAATCTACTTGTTCCTTGATAGAGGTATAGTAATCTACTTGTTCCTTGATAGAGGTATGGTAATCTACTTGTTCCTTGATTAACCCTTTCCCTGTATTCAAGATTTTATCATCTCATTAATATTCATGGACATCATCAATATAATGGAACATGGAAAAGGGATTTTTTTCTGACATCTGGGTGGAAACTAGGGCTGTCATGATACACTAACGTATTCGAATTATTCGAATATCGTTTCTGGCGGTGAGTGTATCATATTCGCTACCCTAAGAACCGAATATTGACGAAAACAATTAGACATATAGAAAATTAACGAAATTAAAAGAAAAACAACATATTTTCGCAATGAAATCTGAGCGAAACATTCCAGCTGCGAAACGTCTTTTTGCAGTGACACCAAGGGAGATGACTCTTGATGACTTATGTTTATGTTTATGGGTGTTGGTCCTGTTGGATTTCACAGACTTAATAATTGTTCTCTTGTGTATACTTTTTGCAGAAAAGTAGTCAAATGATTCAAATACACGAAACAATTACCGAAAACAGTTTTTTTATAGGAATAATTCTTAGTTTTTACAACAACTGCAAACTGTTGTTTCATAACAATGTCGAGGCCGAAAGAGATTTTCAGACTCCAACCAAATATAAAAGCACCGTCTGGAATCATTTAGGGTTTCTGACGGGATCAGAAGGAAAACAAACAATGAAATCACTGTTTGTAAAGTGTGCCACCTCGAAATGAAGTAATACTGCCAGTTGTTGGCTCTAGCGGTTAGTTATCGGAGCGCCCTAATGTCTGAACGTACCCAAAAGTTATTGACTAAATTTATTTGAGTTCGTTCATAATTCTGACACCAGAAATGGACGAAACCAGCAGGCTATATTCAATTTGATACAGCGTAATGCACTGTATTTTGATGGTGCTTCAAAGGTGCTTGAATTTGAATTAGTATTATTTTTATGCATATTGCCTAAAGACTACAATAGGACTGGACCAGTTTACTTTTGAACAAGTTTCTAGTCAGTGTTTCTAGTTTATGTGACTTTGCCAATTAAATATTTAAACTCATACTTTTCCCTTGCTTATCAGCACATGCCCAGTAGCATTTTCATTATAAGCTTAAATTTTCCTTATCCTAAATATGGACTCAGTCTGGAATGCTTTGGCTTAAGTAACTCTTATTAGCTCATGCCATAGCATATTTATGTAACTGTTTTCGTATTCGTGAATATTTATTCGTATTCGTTATACTGTATCGTGATACGTATTCGTATTCGCTACATGGGCGTGTCGTTGCAGCCCTAGTGGAAACTAAAATCAGATCTATAAAATTCCAGAAGCAAACAGAGTAGACCCTTCTCAGACGGCTCCTATAGGGGCTGTTTGATCTGGGTCTATTTTGTTTGCAAATGCGTGAAAAGGCATTTATATGTTTGCAAAGTGCCAATGGGATAGTGATGTGCCTGTAGTCATTTGTTTGGCATCATCAACAGTTACTTTAACCCATTCGCTCATATTGACCCCTTTTGACGCCTCTGCAAAAGTCACCTGTTGAAACCATTGTGATAAATAGAGCATTTGCTCCTATAGGAGCAAATGCTCTATTTATCACAATGTATAGGAGCAAATGCTCAATTTATCACAATGGTTCCAAACTACAAAATTCTAAAAAATTTCCTTTTCTCTAGGTAGAGAAATGCTCCTTTTCGGTAGATTTGTTCAAAGAGGTTGGATCTAAAAATAGCCTATGAGGTAATGGGTTAACCCATTACTCCATGAATATTCATGTAAGAAATAATGGCTTTATGAATATTAATCAGATTAATTGTTACAATAGCACATGGACACAGGAATATTTGGTTACGGCAGAAACTATAGAATCATATCTATATTATTTCTTAAGCAAACAGCAGGCCCTACTCTTGCGTCTACTCTTTTTGCAAGGCATAGAAAGGCGAATTTATGGAGTTAAGGATTAAAACATCTCTTCCTATGACCTAAACCTTTGCGCTGATTTCTGCCCAATCTCGCAAAATCAATTTGTAGGTAGTCTTTTATCAGATTCCTTCAAATATAGATTTTATTCATGCAGAATTATGGTTGCCTTGACAACCAGGTGGAAGTACTTCTCCGAAACTGCAAGCTCTATTTCTCCTTGAAAAGAATTTCAAGTGACAAAATACATATACATGCTGCCATCAGGCTTGCTATGTAGTGGAACTTCAGAAATATTCTTCTACGGTCAACATTACCATGTCCATTAGCCACTATAAAAAATTAATGTAATTAATATTCATGATGTCATTATTTCTTACATGAATATTCATGGAGTAAAGGGTTAAGTAAATCAGATCAGAGTTTCAGCAGACTTTTATAGCAAGATATGAATTATTTAAAAAATTCTCAACTTGCTATCTTTTGCTTTTTACTCAGACTGTTGTAGAAGAAATATTATATTGAATATATTAATTTTACTTAATAACCCTTTCACTGCTGATGTCGCATAAATGCACCACAACAAATAGTGCAGTCTGCTCAGGGACTTCACTTTTTGTCTCAAACTCTTCTTCTATATCTGCGCTTTATTCCTTTGAAATTTGCATTTTTTCATCTCATTTCCTTATTTTACCAAATAACTGTAAATAACAAAATTGGTTTGCAGACGACAATTAGAAATTTGCCGCCGAAAGGGTTAAGCAATTTTATCATTGACGATCTTCACTGTACAAGAATTACAATTACAGCTAAACAGCTATGTATTTCTAATGTTGTGCTTTGTTTGTTTTCAGTACAACGGTGCTAACATACAGTTGCTTGACTTGCCTGGTATCATTCAGGGGGCTGCACATGGTAAGAATGTTTGTATCTCACAATCTGGCTTAACATTAACCCTTTTTCATGTAAGTAAACATGCACTGGAGGATATGCTTCAAATTTCACAGATGAAGAACTTTGATGTAATTATGTAAAGAAGGCAATTTTTGCTTAGACCATTTTTAGCAGAGTTATAATACTTATTGGACTTACAGTCAAACCTGTCTTATGTGACCTTCAATGGGAGAAAACCAAGAGGGTCACATAAGACAGGTAGTCACATAAGACAGTCATGCAGTTTTTTCTCCAAGTTTTATAACTTCATTTCAGTGGTTCTATATTATAAAAGTGAACAGAATTATGCATGTGTCTTTGGAATAAAATACATGTACACATAAATGGAATAGATGTTACATGTTCTAAATAATAGTAATAACCTTGGACATTTAATATTTGATAATTTTATATGTGTACTGTTCAGTTTTAATTCACCCATCCTTGTGCATTTCCTAATGTGAAATTAGATGTAACACGTATTTAACTGATCTTAATTACGACAAAAGCAAGAGGAGACATTTTTTACAAAAAAGAGAAAGAAAGAATGAACTGGACAAATATTCTATACTGACTTTTGGTGTTGCGTATGTATTCCTCAATTCAATTCCGTGGACATAATAATAATACATGAGTGTGTGTGTTTAATTCACGTCCAGCATCACATACACATCTGTAAACGTGTAACCAATCTTGTTTGATTTTTTTTTTCACTCGTGTTACAAATAGGTGTGGTGTTTCTCGCCAGACATCAATGACACTTTTAATCCTTAACCTGCTTGTCATGAGCGTCATGTCATGTATGCAAACAAACTGGATCCGGATGAGACGCCGAGTAACTCGGAGCCTGATCTGGATCCAAGATGTTTGATACTCAGTCAACATGTCTACAAGAAATATAAGCGAATTTGTGAAGTTTTAATAAAGAAGCATGTGCAAGCTTTCGTAACAGGCAAAGGGTTACAGGATGTTGCAAATTTAAACTCGAGGTCACTCCCCTATCTGTGATTCTATATGCAAATAGCTTTTAACAATCATTCACCAGGATTAAGGGAAATTTGGCCAATATTTCAAAACTTGTGACCAGGTGAATTGTTTTGTGTGTGTCAGCATAATAACGGTTAGGAAAGTGAAATAAAATGGATTTTTAATTGTTTTTGATTAATAGCAAAAGTTGTGGTATGTTGTAATTTGTGCCAAGATCAATGCAGGTAAGATTAAACAAATCGCCTCTAGACAATAGAGTTAAAACTCGATAATGACCCGCAATTATAGGGTCACTACAAACAGGCACATTAATTAGCGGATTAGGATTTCGGGAGCGGCGATTTACGGTCGTTAGTCAGGTAACACAGGCAGGTCGCTATCCCCAGTCTCAATAAATAGGAAAATGCGTTGGGAGGAAATATTAGGGTCACATAAGACAGGAAGTCGCTATTAAGGGACGGTCGCTGAGACAGTTTTTACTGTATTTTCTTCACTGTATAAAATATAGTGAAAAATTCTTGTGTTTCCAACTCTTCATACACCAATTGGAGGATTTACTTCAAACTTTCACACATGAGCAAAGTTGATTTGAAGATGTACATAAAGAAGTGCAGTTTTGTTCCAACTATTTTTACAAGCGTTCTGGAACTTTGAAACTTTCTTCACTAGAGGGCATCCGTGTGCTATGGACACAATTTCTAGTTTTAAAAAATTTGATGAAACGTCAATAGATATATAAATATCAACTAAATCATTATCAACTAAACATATAATTTTTCATTAACATTTGTCATGAGATTTATATACAAAACAAAAAATACTTATGAGTTATATGAGCATTAATACTGCTTGCATAATTTTAGTCAAGAAACACTACACCCTGACATTGAAGCCACCCCACTAACAAGAAGAACACTTTGGTCAGTCCCTATGGTGGTATAATTAGAGTTTTCAACACCCAATGTTTGTGTTGTAGGTAAGGGTCGTGGTCGACAGGTGATTGCGGTGGCCAGAACAGCCGATCTTGTCATTATGATGATTGATGCCACCAAAAAGGATGTTCAAAAGTAAGTGAAGAATATGCTTTAACCCTTTCCTCCATGAAAATTAATTCAGTAATTGAATTTGTTATTGCATGACTAGCTACAGACTGAATTTTTATACACTACACATTATAAACAAGGAAATGTTTGGCTGTGACTGAAACTTCATAATCAGATCTATATAATTCTATCAGCAATCAGAGAAGACCATGATCAGACAGCTCCTACAGGAGCTTTCTGGTCTTGGTCTGCTCCATGTGCCAAGGTGCCAAAAGCTGTCTATGAGGTAAAGGGTTAAACTGTGCATGAAAGGTAGGTCGATGATGATGAACCCTTTCATTAACCCTTTCCTTCATATAAATGTCTTTTCACATAATATGCAAACAGAAAAGACCCAGATCAGACGGCTCATGCTGGAGCCATCTTATCAGGCTGGGCTCAGTTTGCTTATGAGATTATAATACCAATTGTTCTACCAATACCAAACGTACATATGCCATTATGAAAATTCAGCTTATAAATAACCCTTCCCTCCATAAATATGCCTTTCTATGCCTCTGTAAAAGTCATTTTTTGAAACCATTGTGATAAATAGAGCATTTGTTTAATAGGAGCAAATGCTCTATTTATCACAATGTTTTAAAAACTATAAAAGTCTAAAACAAAAACAAAAATCTCTAGTAAATGCTCCTTTTTAGTAGATTTATTCAAAGATGTTGAATCTAAAAATAGCCTATGAGGGAATGGGTTAAAGTGCAACACTGCTCATGCCCCATTGCACTGGCCTAAGCAATATACAATTTTCATAATTTAAAAGCTGTAAAGCATGGAAGAAGGACAAGAAAATATAACAACACTGAAAATGAAGGTGGGGGCGACTTTTTGAGGCCTTCACACAAGCACTTAACACCTGCTATTGTATAGTATTTATGCTTTAACTGCCACTGTATTCCTGATAATCTTTATGGGTTTCTTTTCTTCAGAGAGTTGCTCACAGCTGAATTGGAGACTGTAGGGATCAGATTGAACAGGAGACGGCCAAATATTTATTACAAGGTCAGTTCCTGAGAATTGTTTTTGTCACACTTTGAAGAATTGCCTTTAGCATGCTGGCTGAATGATCACTGCTGAATTGTTTAGGTCATGATGCTTTTGCAATATAAGCAATATTTACTGTTTAACCCATTCCCTAATATTGACGACTTTTGACGACTCTGTAAAAATCACTTTGTGAAACCATTATGATAAATAGAGCATTTGCTCCTATAGGAGCAAATGCTCTATTTATCACAATGGTTTCAAAACTACAAAATTCTAAAAAATTCCTTTTCTCTAGTTAATGCTCCTTTTCGGTAGATTTATTCAAAGAGGTTGGATCTAAAAATAGCATATGAAGTAATGGGTTAAACAACAACATAATCATAGTATCAAACATGGACTCTAATGATATTCTCAGTCAATAAATGTGTCAAAGAATACAACTTCCTGCAGTTATCTTCATTGATTTACCTGTAGCAATTTGAGCTTTATTCCAGAGAGTTGCCTTTTGACACTTGTGCAAACAGAGTAGACCCAGATCAGACTATCGTGGTTTATAGAATACCTTTGATCAGATTCAGTACTATTTGGCATACTCCCCCATAACCTTCTGGTAAGACTTTATAAACCGATTTCCGATGTATCAGTGCTTTACACTGGGTATCTAAAAGAATCACAGAAACTCTTTCCATAATAAGAGTAGGGGATCTCGCCAGGGTTTCTCTGTATCTGCTTCCCTATCTCTGGGGCATCCAATTAGCCCGTATTTGGCAGAAACGGACGCTGATTAACACAAATAAACAAAATAAAATGATGAGTTTTCATACTAAGTGGAGTCTGATGAAGTAATTTGATAATGGCGCTATGAAAAAGGGAATTTTTTATCAGGACTGAAACTGTAGAATCAGATCTATGTTATTTCAGAAGCAAACAGAGCAGACCCTGATCAGATGGCTCCTGTAGTCATCCAATCCGGTTCTACTCTGTTAACAAAGTGTAGAAAGGCGTATTTATGGTGTAAAGGATTAGGTACAGCATACATTTTGAACACAGGTGGTTGTTTAACCCTTTCCCTAATATAAACGTGTTTTCACGCATTTGCAAACAGATTAGACCCAGATCAGACGGCTCCTAGAGGAGCCGTCTGATCAGGGTCTACTCTGTTTGCTATTATAATTTGATAGATCTGTTTCTTTACTTTCTAAAATGGCTACAATATTCCACCTTGCATATTACATTTTAACTATTTTATCCATGAATATTCAGTAGGCGTTGAACATTGGAATAAACATAGAACAGGGAAAGGGTTAATGCAGATTGAAAGTAGTGCAGAAAGCTCTTAGAGTAGCTTTCATCATAAGATGTATTTTTTAAAACTCTGTATTTCTTTGTTTCATGGTTATTATATAGCATTTTAGTTGTTTTATTGATTGTTAGTGTACGCCCAGAAGAAAGGGGGCATTTACTAGAGAGAATATGATATCCTATGCATTTATGATCAAAGTGAACCATTTCATGGATTCTTGGTTTTGTTTTGTTTTTTTTCAGCAAAAGAAAGGTGGTGGAATATCGTTTAATTCTACGGTACCTCTGACCAAGACAAATGAAAAGATGGTTCAACTGATTCTTCATGAGTATAGTATCCTTCTGACTAACAACAGTCAGTGTGTGCCACTTACCTAGTCATGTTTGATATATGTCAGCACTAAGTAACCATTGCATGAAAATTGTCACCTGCTTCAAATCTCAAAGTTCTTTCATTTCTCTATAGTACCATGTTCATGCCTAGAGCTGTAGACAAGAGGAATATATGGATAAAAATTAGAATTATTAGCTCACCTGGCTCAAGATGCCAAGGTGAGCTATTGGGATTGCCCTGTGTCTGTCATCATGAAGCATCAAAATATCTCCTATGCCGCTGTCTCTGGATTATCACCAAATACCACAGGAATGATCGACAGGTAACCCTCTATCAGATTTATATAAATGGTTCTAGTCCACTACATATCTCCCTAATGCATTAATTAAGGGTCACCTGCAGATAACTCCTGTGAAATTTGGTGGAAATCCATTCAGTGGTTTAAGGGAGATGTTATTTAACCCTTTCCCTGTACTATGTTTATTCCAAATTTCAACACTTGCTGCATATTCATGGACAAAATAGTTAGAACGAAATATTGAAAGTGGAACATTGTAGTCATTTAAGAAAGTGAATAAACAGATCTTTCAACTTCCATTAGCAAACAGAGCAAACCCTGATCAGATTGCCCCTGCTGGAACCGTGTCTGATCTAGATCTACTTTGTTTGCAAATGCATGAAAATGCTTTTATATGAAGGAAAGGGTTAAAGGAATTTTCAGTGAAAATCTACATTTAGCTTCCATTGCCTACTTATACAGCTTACTGGAACAATTGATTCAAATCTCTTAGCGGGTCACATACACTACAGATTAATCCTGTGAATTTTTGGGAGGAGATTTCATTCAACAAAATTATTTGTTGCTTAGGGCTGTTCCATTTAAATGTGTATTTGGGGGCAGGAAGGCACTTTAAAAAACAACTATGCATGGATGGGTTTCGCTGCAAAATTGGTACTACATGTAATTGGTTTGTGCATTAGTAAAAAAATTCTATGGGTGGGTGGCCAAATTTGAAAGTGCCTTCCTGCACCCCCATATGTTGTCGGGGCAACTGATAACAAAATCAATAAGGTTCTTGATAACTTTATATATTTGCTGTAACACAACAACCACCTGAAATATAGAAATTAAGCATTCATAACTAAAATGTATAATAAGTATAAAGCACATTACACATTTAAATGGAATAGCCTATCCATTTTTAGCTCATTCTTGTGAAAATTAGTTCATTCTTGTACCAGTATATCCCTTAGCCATATATAGAAATATTTAATGCTGAGGTTGTATTTAGAGATGACTGCACTTCAGACGAGTTCATTGATGTGGTTGTTGGCAACAGAGTATACATGCCATGTCTTTATGTAAGTATCTTTTTATGCCTTCCAGTACAGATAGAGACTTGATATTTGGCATGCGTATGTTTCTCATAAAGCTGCACATTTTAGGGGTGACAAGGTCATCCTTCAAGGTCAGAGGTCAAATATATAGGTCAAATCACCAATTTTAACATTGGCATAACTTTTGAACTAGTAGAGATAGAGACTTGATATTTGGTGTGCATGTGTTTAGTCTGTTCGTGAGTAGTAATTAAAAGTGCAACACTACTCATGCCCCCTAGCACTGGCTTGAGCAGTATTCAAATTTCAAAACTAATGATCCTGAAGGACCAGAAAATGTAACAACACTGAGAATGAAATACAGGGCGACTTAAAACTTTCCCTAATAGAACTATTATGCATTTGGATTGATCACTTCGTGAATATTTAACTAGATTTTCAATGAAAACCCTGGTTATTAGATTGGTATTTGGCGGGCTTGCTGGCAGCATCAAACAGGTGGTTTCTGGTCGATAATAATTTGGTATGTAGGTAGCTTACACGAAGACCTAGCTTGGGATTGTATTTGGAGGTTCTCAGGTCAAAGTCACTGTTTCTAAATATAGAAAAGCAGTTTCTGGTCAATAACTTAAGTTTGGATAGACCAATTTTCACCAAACTTTGTATTTAGCAAGCTTACATGAATACCTAGCTTGGGATTGTATTTCAGGGTTCTTGGGTCAAGGTCACTAATACTTAAAATAGAAAATGGTTGCCTAGTGCCACTTTTCCCGAATTTGTAGGCTGTTGATAGGCTGTTGATAAAATAATTTGGTAAAATAACATGGTTTCGTGGCATTGCCGTGTTTCTTGTTATTAACTTATTTTTGTTTAAGGTTAATTTTTAAATGGAATTTTTGGCTTAGACAAAAACTGTAGAATCGGATCTATATAATTCCATAAGCCAACACAGCACAACCTGATCAGGCAGCCCCTGCAGGAGCTGTCTGATCTAGGGATACTCTGCATTAAAAGACATTACTTTGAGGGAGCGGGTTTGTCCATTTATGAAAGATCTCTCTCTCTCTCTCTCTCTCTCTCTCTCTCTCTCTCTCTCTCTCTCTCTCTCTCTCTCTCTCTCTCTCTCGCTCTCTCGCTCTCTCTCTCGCTCTCGCTCTCGCTCTCGCTCTCCTCTCTCCTCTCTCCTCTCTCTCTCTCTCTCTCTCTCTCTCTGTCTGTGAGAATTTTTATTTTTCCCTGATCTCAGAACAATGAAAGTATTTACTTGATAACCTAACACTTTCCAAGGCTAATAATCAATTCAGCTTTTAGACAAGACATCAGTATTAATACATTGGAGAAACAAACAAGACATCAGTATAAATACATTGGAGAAATAATCAAGACATCAGTTTAAATACATTGGAGAAATAATCAAGACATCAGTATTAATACATGGAGAAACAAACAAGACATCAGTATAAATACATTGGAGAAATAATCAAGACATCGGTATAAATACATTCCTTCACACTTTTCCTAGACAGACCAATACTGAGTTGAGTTTTTGAGTGAAATGAACTATCTCATATTCAATGAGAATCTGACTTTTTGTACTCCATTTTTCCATTGTATGTACAGTAAAACCTTCCTAATGCAACCACTAAAAGGAGTATAAATATGGGTCTTGAACCCTTTACTCTATGAATATTTATGTAAGAAATAATGACATCATGAATATTAATTTGATTGATTTTTAAAATTGAATATTCACACATGAATTTTTTCAAAATCAGAAACTGTAGAATCATATCTATATCATGTAAGCAAACAGAGCAGACCCTGATCAGACAGCTCCTACAGGAGCCGTCTGATCTGGGTCTACTCTGTTTGCAAAAGCGTAGAAAGGTGTATTTATGGAGTAAAGGGTTTGTTTCATACACATTTATAATGGTCAGAGGTTGGTATAGATACTCATCAAGACTGAAATGTGTTCTTCATTCTTTGCAAATTTAATGAATACCTATACAAACAGTTTGGATCCAGATGAGTTGTCGAGTAGCTTCTTGTCTCATCAGGATCCAAACTGTAAAGGCATATTTATGGAGTAAAGGGTTAAGATGATGATAACTTATGGAGGATGGGATGGAAACTAGACAGAACACTCCTATATAGACATAACTTATGCCCTGCATTGAGCAACCACCTGCTTTTAAAATCACCCATGTTTATTTATTAAGTGGTTCCATTTGAGAGGTTCTAGTTTAAATCTTATATGATAATCTTATTACAGGTATATAACAAGATAGATCAGGTGTCAATAGAGGAGGTGGACCGCCTTGCCCGACAGCAGGATTCTGTTGTGGTCAGGTATGTTTGTAGCAAGTCTGTGCTCATTATATAAGGGGCACACACTTTGATGGTCATGCTTGATACGAGGGGTGTTCCAAAAATAATGTCACTTGCATCGGTGCTCATATAGCGGAAGTGCTTTTGTTCATTTTAATTTGCTCTGCCCTTCAAAATACTCTCCGCCAGCCAGAATACACCTTTTTAGCCGGTCAATCCATTTTTGGAAGCATTTTTCATACTCTTCAATGGGGACACCCATCAGACACTGATAAACAGCAGATCCAAGGGCATTTCTCGAATTGTATCTCCTTCCAGATAAATGATATTTAAGTTTTGGAAAGAGAAAATAGTCGCAGGGGGCCAAGTCTGGCGAATACGGAGGGTGCGGAAGGACGGTAACCTTCTCTGACTCAAAAAAGTCAGTCACAATACGTGCCTTGTGAGCGGGTGCATTATCATGCAAAAGTCGGACATACTTAAGTCCTGTTTTGGGACGGCTACTTTTGTAGTAGTTCTTCAATTTTCTCAGAACAACGTTTTTATAGAACTTGCCTGTGACCGTTCTGCCTTTTGGCACCGGGATTTGAATAGCTGGACCCTTATTAGTGAAAAAAATAGCATACAAAACCTTCTTTACCGTTCGTATTCGTTTGGCAATACTTGGGCGTCTGGCATTTTAGTGGCCCATATTCGGTTGGAAACCTTCCGCTTTGGTTCAAAATAATACACCCAGGTCTCATCACCAGTGACTATATTATCAAAAGCCTTTTTACTATATTTTGGGTACATTTTGAGAAGTTTTTTTGCCATTGTTACACGCGTCTTCTTTTGCTCATCCGTTAACAAATGGGGTATCCATCTTGCATTTATCTTTCTAACTTTTAGGTGTTTCTTCAAAATTGCATGAACTCTTGCTAACGACAAGTTTGTCATTCGAGCCAATTGTCTTACGGTGAATCGAGCATCAGTTTTGAGGATATTTCGGATTTTTTCTATGTTACCTTTGGTCGTAGTTGTTGCAGGACGACCTGGGCGAGCAGCATTTTTCAGTTGCTGCTGCCCAGCACTAAATTTAGCTACCCACCTACAAACAGTCCTGTGGGACATTTGGCCCTCCCCATAAATGTCACACACCTCGCGGTGAATATCTACAGCCTTTATGCCGAGTAATGACCTACCTTTTATATAGGCCCTAATTTTCAGCTCGTTTTCCTGTCATTTTGTGTATAGTCTAACGAATAGGCTATGAAACGATGTACACTGTACCGAGGCAAGTGAACGTGTGGACGAGATATTTACCTGTGTCACAAGCCAGTGATCACTCAATCGACACGAGGTGGTTTTGTGCATGAATTGCACGATTTCCGCGAAATAAAGCACAGATGACATTATTTATAGAACACCCCTCGTACTTGATCAGATATTTAAAATTGTGGTCATGATAAAAATGACTAGGTAATTGATATCATTAAATCTTAATGATGTTTAATATACATGTATTAATACTTATTTAATCCGTTACACTGATTTTTCATGGAAAAATCATGACATCACGAGTTTAACCCATTACCTCATAGGCTATTTTTAGATCCAGCCTCTTTGAATAAATCTACTGAAAAGGAGCATTAACTAGAGAAAAGGAAATTTTTAGAATTTTGTAGTTTGAAACCATTGTGATAAATAGAGCATTTGCTCCTATAGGAGCAAATGCTCTATTTATCACAATGGTTTCACAAAGTGACTTTTACAGAGGGGTCAAAAGTTGTCAATATGAGGGAATGGGATAAATAGATGAAATTTTAAAATGGCATATAACACAGGAATGTTTTGTCATGGCAGAAATTGTAGAAACAAATCTGTATTATTCCATGATCAAACAGAGCAGATTCTGATCAGATGGCTCCTACATGAGCCATCTGATCTGGGCCTACTCGGTTTGCAAAGGTTTAGAAAGGCATATTCATTGTGTACGGGCTAATACTTGGAAATAAAAATGGATGTCTATTATAGCAATTGGCAGCTTAATGCAGAATGAAAGTACACACGGAATGCATAAAGCTTCTCTGAGTGTCATATTTCATAAGTAAACAGAGTAGACCCTGATTAAATGGCTTCTGCAGATGCCATCTGATCTGGATGCACTCTGTATGCAAAAATATTAAAGGCATGTCTATGAGGTAAATGATTAAGCCAGGTGCAGTTGTTAGATAGACACTTTAACCAGTCCCTCATTTTGACGCCTCTGCAAAAGTCACTTAATGAAACCATTGTGATAAATAGAGCATTTGCTCCTACAAGAGCAAATGCTCTATTTATCACAATGATTTCAAATTACAAAATTCTAAAAAATTCCGTTTCTCTTGTTAATGCTCCTTTTCGGTAGATTTATTCAAAGTGGATGGATCTAAAAATAGCCTATGAGGGAAAGTGTTAATAACTTTCATGACCTTGCAGTCCAAATTTTACTGATAGTTATGTATTGATTGGGTTTATGTTAACAAAAAGGTTTTTATTGGATTAACTTGAAAGAAACTAATTCTTCATGCTCATTATTTTGACAACGAGATTTAGTGTTTCTTAGCTTTTGGCAACAGCCATACTCGTATTATTAACCCTTATCCCACTATCTGTGACGTGACTCGCATTTGCAAACAGCTTGGATCTAGATGAGGTGCCGGGTAACTTGGCATCGCATCGGGGTCCTAGATGTTTGACACTTGGTCAATAAAATCTCAAAAGCTTGATTGAATCGTCGGAAGTCTACATACAACCACGGCAAGTGGTTCTAAGTGATTTCTTTGTACATGCATTTAGGATTATTGACATATCATTAAGTTTCCAAGAATTGTGTTGACTGCATAATATGAGAATCTTTTCCACGGATATTTTGAGAAATTTCTTATTCAGTAAACCCTTTCCCTCATGAATATTCATGTCAGAAATATGAAATCATTAATATAGAATGGTATATGAAAACTCTAGAATCAGATCTATATAATTTCATTAAGCAAACAGAGTAGACCCTGATGAGACAATCTAATCTGGATCTGCTCTGTTTGCAATAGGCATAAAGAAGTGTTTGTATGAGGGAAAGGGTTAAAGCAAAGATGTGCATCCTTTGATGTACACATTTATTGTGAAATGGAATTTTTACTTTGTATTTTCAATTCATGAAAAAAATGACTATAAAAACTTTTACTTTTATTTTAGTTGCAATATGAAATTGAATTTGGACTATTTACTGGAGACGATATGGTCATCATTAGCTTTAGTGAGAGTTTATACCAAGAAAAGGGGAGGTAAGAAGTGACATTCACTGTTACAACATTTACTGTTACAGCTTTAAGCTGTCACCTAAAAGAAAAGTATTTTCATTCATTTTTATACGCCTGTTTGAAAAAACGGGAAGTATTATGGAATGGCGCTGTCTGTGTGTCTGTCCGTCTGTAACATCTCTAACTCAAGTTCCGCTTATTTATCCAAGGTCAAGGTCACACAATTGGACTTAGAATTTGTTTTTAGCAAAAATGTTAACCGGTCTGTCTGTCTGTAACATCTCTAACTCAAGTTGCGCTTGGTGGATCCTTCCCAAATTTAACCACAATGTTTATCTAGACATGCTACAGTAGCCTGCCAAGTCCCGGCTTGTTTATCCAAGGTCAAGATCGCTTAAATGGACTTCGAATTTGCGTTTAGCATTTGCGATAAGCAAAAATGTTAACCTCAATTTATGTGGAACAAGTCCACTTATTTACATAACACTTTGTGATAAAGCTATGAAACTTGGAACACTTGTTCACCGTCACAACCTTCACCTGTAGGCAAGAGAAAATAACTCTGTCAAGCATTTGTCAGAATTATTCCCCTTTTTTGTTGGTTAACCTTTTTGTTAAGGTCCTTTTCTCAGAAACCATCAAAGATATTTGGATCATATTTGGTATGTATGTTTACTATCACAAGGGGAACCCATTTCACAAGGGTAGGTAACCTAAAATTAATTTTGCCATAGTTATGCCCCTTTTCATTGTTGGTTAAGGTTTATGTTCAGGTCTATGTCTCAGAAACTGTCCAAGATATTTGGTTCAACTTTCAGGGCCTCCCCTGGCTTTTTTTTCTTTGCGCCATCACTTTCGCCAAATTAGAAAAACTTGTGCCAAATAAGAATTTTGTTTCGCCAAATTGGATCTGTTGGAGCCAAAGTTTTCCTTCAGATTCTACGTCATGAAATGTGTAACACTTTAAACACAGAAGAACCAACTTGTGTATGTTTACATTTCCTTTATTATTTTTGATAATAGTAACAATTTATGTCAACATAAGACTATGTTGATCCCTATGAGTCTGATCATGCTGGTGGCAGTCTTGGATCAACTTCAACATATAGCCATATGATGATGGAGTAGTATCTGAAGCCTGGGATTCTCCTCCCCACTTGAAGATCTGAAATAAAACAAACAAATAAAGCAATAGTCGACTTTTATCTGTAATATTAAACAATATTAAACCTTCTCTTGGTACTATTAAAAACTTACGATAAGCCACAGAAAAAATGATGTGTACTTTTAAGTATTGGAATTTTCACTAATTTCCATTCAGTTTTGTATTGAACATGTATGTCTCCGTTTCTGATTATGTTGCTTAACAAGATAAATAACATTAAATTTCAAAACAGCTTTAACTTTCACTGCAAATAAATAATTTCAGAACAAATATATTTTGAATTAAAAAAATAAATTTTAAACACAAACAATAAGGATAAAAAAAAATGGTCAATTCATTTTCTCTACAGTTAAAGTTATGCAAAGAAATATGGAATGTTTCTGTTATATGCATTTCCTTTAGTAGTTTCAGAACACTACGAGTGCACTACAATTTGTAATGTGAATTGTTTAAACACTGTGTTTTTAACAGACTGAAAGCATAAAATATATATCTTTAATAATAGGACACACGATACACATCCAAATTATTTATTCCTAATTATCAAACTGAGAACTAACACAGTAGCCTGAATAGTGCCTTTTAATGGTGTAATTGTTTCTTACCGTGGACCTACAAAGTCCGTTCGGACCCAAATTGCCCGAGATAATCGCAAGCCAAATCCACTTAATTGCCTTGTTTGTCGTTCTTTAATCCCTTTGGTGCAAACCCTTAGGTGTCAGTTCCCTCGTTTGAGTAATAAATGTGCCACAAGAAGAAATCAAATTGCCCACGGCTGAACTTGTAAACAACGTCGCCATCTTTGACATGACTGGTTTCCCGCATAATCTGTTTGCTTACATGTAACAAAATAGTAGGACACAAATTGGGAACCAGCTAGAATCACATCTTTCACGCATGATTTCCGGTGCCTGCATGGGAAATCCACAGGTAAAATTCTTGTGTAAACAACCGACACGCTTTGCACACAAACAGAAGAAGCTGTGATAATTGACTGAGAGAGCTAAATTGGGTCTGTATTTCTCGGCATAAGTTGTAAAAATGTCTTTCGCCACAACATTCGCCAGATTTAATTTTTTATCGCCAGATTATGAATATTTTCGCCATTGGCGATTTTGGCGACCGCCAGCGGAGGCCCTGAACTTTGGTATACATGTTAACTATTACAAGGGGGGGCTATTTTACAAGGGCAGATAACCCTAAAATTAATTTTGCTATAGTTATCTCCCCTTTCTGACTTAGACTTCCACTACACTATCCAGCACTAAAGAAAGTGAAGCGCGCTGTCTGCGGACAGCTCTTGTTTTTCACAGTGTTAATTTTGCATCATAACTGATTGGTATAATTATTTTAATAAAGAGTGCACCATGTGTATGTTTAATATACATGAAGTCGGGCTCTAGAAATGTTTGAATCCCAACTTGTCCAGCCAGACGTTTTGCCGCATGACCATCGCCAAAATTAATAACATTTCAAGCTTGCATACATGTTAGTTTTGAATCCTTAGTTAGAGAAGCAAGTAACTACTTGTAATTTAGAATCTTACATGAGTCATATGATATCTTCTTTTGTAAGCCAAACTAAGACTTTTTTACCAGGTACAAGGTAGTTAATTACGACATCAGTGCTAATTGTGACATAAATCATAGAAGTTTGCGGGTACAAAAATGGATGAACAAGTAGAATACCTAATATGTCTTACCGGTATCAATATTACATGGTTGATTGACAAGCTGCGATAAAGATATCGGTAAAAGGGTATTGGTAAGGAGGCCAAAAGAAAGACTGGATCAATTAATCCCTGACCGTCCCAGGGATAATCCCTTGACATGTTTGTGATTGGGCATTTACGAAATGCAAACATTAGTTTGGTTTCAAAATTAAAAAAATCGGTCCTGACATGCGATTTTCTGGATTTCTAGAGCCCTGGTGAAGACTATATGTACATAGGTAAATAGTCATCAAAATTCATTATCGTACAAACAGACATTAGCCAGAAATTTCCTTTAACTCTTCCCCTCTTATAAATGCTATTTCATTTATTAGCAAACAGAGTAGACCCAGGTCAGATGGCTGCTGTAGGAGCAGTCTGATCAACGTCTGGTCTGTTAGCTTATGAAATTATATTAGACCGGACTCAGACTGTATTGTTTCTACTAATACAAAAAAATAAACTTGTGTACATGTGCAATTATAAAAATTAAGCTAATAAATATTCATGATATCACTATATCTTGCATTATTATTAAACAAGGAAAAGGTTAAATGTTTGTTAATATTATCTAATACAGTAAAATCCCTCTAATGCGACCACTTAATGAATAAACATGGATGTCTTTATAAGCAGTTGGTTGCTTAATGCAGGACAAAGGTAATGCAGAAAGCTCCTCTAGGAGCTTTCTGCATTACTTTGATCCTGCATTTAGCTTCCACCTGCATCTAGCACCCAGAATTATACCTCTTTTAGGTGGTCGCATTAGCGGGGTTTTACTGTAATTACCATCCTGCATGTTGCTTTTAATTCCAGAGAGACCGGATTTTGAAGGAGGTTTGATCTTACGCAGTGGCTGTTCAGTAGAACATGTGGTAGGCACAAGTATTATCACCTTGTCTTACGAAAGATCGTAAAAAAAATCCCAGTAAAATATCATGTTTTTATGTAAAATTTCTTCTATGTCATTAGTTATTCATATAATGAATAGTTAACCCTTTACTTCATGAATATTCATGTAAAAAATAATGACCGTATGATATTTGTGTAAAAATAATGATTATGAATAACTAGAGCCTGGTTTTTTTATAAAAAAACAACAACAAAAAAACATTGTTGTCTGCTTCAGTTTCAAAAGTAGCTTTTACCAACATGATGAAAAACAGTTTGAATTCGGATACGTTGACACATTAATTGGCCCCTCATCTTGGTTTATAGTGCCAGCAAAGTATGCCGGAAAACCTCTAAAAATTTGGCCAGACAACTTAGGCAAATAGTATAGATCCATTTCAAACTGCTCTTAACCCTTCCCTTGCTGAATTTTAAAATACATTTCTCCTTCTTTACCCATGCCCTGTTGTATAATTACATATATCTTCACTGTGTACAAGTATTTCGCTGTGCATTCACTGCTGTGGAGTGCTCTGGTTGCACAATCAACTTGTAAATAGTGCAGACCCTGATGAGACAGCTCCTGCAGGAGCTGTCTCATCTGGGTCTTCACTATTTACAGGTAGGTATATTGACGTGAATAGCAAGCGAAGGTTTAAAGCAGCAGTTTGATCAGTGTCTGCACTCTCATTCCAAACTGCTCCTTAACCCTTTCCTCCATAGGCTATTTTTAGACCCAACCTCTTTGAATGAATCTACCCAAAAGGAGCATTGACTAGAGAAAAGTAAAATTTAAGAATTTTGTAGTTTGAAACCATTGTGATAAATAGAGCATTTGCTCCTATAGGAGCAAATGCTCTATTTATCACAACGGTTTCATTAAGTGACTTTTACAGAGGCGTTGAAAGGCGTGTGTATGGAGGAAAGGGTTAAGCAGGCTTTTCTGCACCTTTGCAAACTGAGTAGACCCAGATGAGATAGCTCATGTAGGCGCCATGTGATCAGGGTGTACTGTTTTTGCCATAATGTACTCATATGCCTTTATAAAAAATTCATCTCATCAATATTCATGTCATCATTAATTATGCAAATATTCATCAGATAACAACAACTCTCGTCTGATTTGGTGCTTGTCCAGCTAAATTAAAAAAAAATGAAAGAAATATTGGGCCATAACTCCAGAATTTTGAAATCAAGAGTTATGGTTCTTATGTAGGGGCCTTCCCTTCAATGAGATCTACTCACCTATCATGTTTCATGTTGATACCTCTTATACTTTTGAGTAATGAGCTACATTAAAGTATTTGCATGACAACGCCTACGACCCAGTGATCAGAATAGCTGGACTTTTCTTCGAAACAGACAAGCTAATAAATGGGGGATTTTTTTTCTTCCTAAAACAACTTTGTGTTGTTAACATTTATCTGTTTTTGTTTTCCAGTGTCATGCTGTTCACCGGACATTGGTCGCTAATTTCAAATATGCCTTAGTATGGGTAAGATAACAGTTTCATTCAAATTTATTTTATTAATTGCATGTTGTATGGCCAATAGTAATTCAGTGGGACAAAGTTTGTCTTTGAAAATTATAGCATATTGGCTCCCACAGCAATCCCAAAATATGCCTTCACATAGTTTTACATTTGGACTGATCATTTCAACCATTTTCAAGAATATCTCCTGTATAGAATTTGTCCGGACCATTTCTTGGAAAGTATTTGTCCAATCCTCACCACACTTTACACACATGTCTGTGGCCATTATATCTTGCTCAAATTCGATAGCCATGTAAATCTCTTCAGTGGTTTAGGAGTTGTGGCCCTTTATTTGCAAACATGACATTAAAAATATCTTGTCCAGACTCTTTCTTGTAAAGTAATTATCCAATCCACACCAAGTTTTACACCCATGTTTGTGGCCATTATATCCTGGTCAAGTTTGATAGCTATGTAAAATGCTTCAGTCTTTTAGAAGTTGCAGTCATTTACTTGCAAAAATGACTTAAGTTTAAAAATATCTTGTCCAGATTCTTTCATGGAAAGTATTTGTCCAATCCACACCAAGTTTACACACGTTTGTGGCCATTATATCCTAATCAAGTTTGATAGCCATGTAAATCACTTCAGTCGTTTAGGAGTTGCAGCCCTTTAATTGCAAATGGCATAAATCGCTTCAGTCGTTGAATACATGACTATAGCCCTTATTTTCTGTGACAAAAATTCTGAAGTGGGGGCATCAGTGTCCTATGGACACATTTCTAGTTGATGATGCTTTGTTGCCATGCCCTTTAGTGTGTGGCGCTCCCTTTAGGACTGCTTTTTATTTTCACTTATAAGAGATAATGAAAGCATTAAGAACATTGTCTGTTTGTAATACTAAAGTGTATTTTTCTATTTTCACTTATTTCAGGGAAGGAGTGTAAAGTTTAGTCCACAGAGAGTCGGCCTTCAACACCTAATGTGTCATGACGATGTTATACAAGTTGTTAAAAAGTGACTGATATATTATAAAGTATTATCATTGGATTCATGGAAAGCTGCTTTCAAATTGATTATGGCATGTACAGTTTGATCCTTAACCATTTACCGGATGAATATTCATAAATAATGGCATCATGAATATTAATTAGCTGGATTTTTATAAATGGCATATGGACATAGAAACCTTTGGCCATGATCAGTCTGTATAATTCCTTAGGAAACAGAATACCCTGATGAGATGACTCCTACAGGAGCCTACTGATCTGGATCTACTCTGTTTGCAAATGTGTTAATGGGTGTCTCTATCAGGTAAGGGCTGTTCCACTTAAATGTGTATGGGGTGCAGGAAGGCACTTTCAAATTCGACCACCCACCCATAGAAGGTTTTTTTCACTAATGCAAAAACCAAATAGTACCATTTTTACAGGGAAACCCACCCATGCATAGCTGTTTTTTAAAGTGCCTTCCTGCCCCGATACACATTTAAATGGAACAGCCCTAATGGGTTAACCCTTTCCCAGTTCTATATTTATTCCAAATTTCAATACCTACGGAATATTCATGGACAAATAAGTTATAGTGAATTATGGAAGGTGGAACATTGTAGCCACTTCAGAAACTAAAGAATCAGATCTATCAAATTCCATTAGCAAACAGAGCAGACACTGATCAGACAGCTCCTATAGGAGCTGTCTGATCTGGGTCTACTCTGTTTGCAGATGTGTGAAAAGGTGTTTATATGAAGGAAAGAGTTAAGAGAAACAGGATGCCTGTGATCCAAACTGTTTGTTACCAAAATACCTTGTAATCTAAACAGGAAACCAAGAATGATTAAACCCTTGATTCATTAACAACATTTTTTGACACCTTTGCAAACAGACAAGACCCAGGTCAGGTGGCTCCTGTATGAGCCATCTGATCAGGGTCTGCTTTGTTTGCGTATAGAATATCTTTGATTGGATTCTACAGTAGAACCTCTCTATAACGGCCACTAAATTGTGTTAAGTAGCTGATATTTAGGGCAGGTGACTGCATTAACCAAGGTGAAAGTAAAACAGAACGCTCCAACAGGAGCTTTAAGCTGTCTCCTGAATTTAACACAAAATACTTGATGTAATATACTGGCCGTTATAGAGAGGTTTTACTGTATACTGTCTGGCATAGCTATCTATTCACTTGTTCTATATAACAATATAAAATAATGTTCATAATTGTTGGGAGTCTGTCATGAATATCCATGGAGTAAAGGGTTAAACTTTGAACAGATTTTTCTCACTACAATAAAACCCCTCAAAAGCGAAATTATAGTGGAGAAGAATTTAGATACGTTTAGCCAGGTGACTGCTTAATGCAGGGTGAAAGTCCTGCAGAAAGCTCCTTGAGCCAATGATTTGAAGCCTATTCCGTAAAACTAGGCCCTTGAAAACAGTAGATCCTGATCAGACAGCTCCAATATGAGTCATCTGATCAGGGTCTGTTCAGTTTACTTGTGATATTATGCAGGAACGATTCAACAGTTTCTGCAGCTAATTATTTTTCATTGTGTCATTATTTACTGAATATTGAACAGGTGAAGAGTTAAAGGGTATTCAAAGGTTGTCATGAAATTTACTGATTTTATGCTTGAAGAAAATCAACACACAAGTATTTATTCCTTTACTCCATAAATAAGCTTTCTACACCTTTGCAAACAGAGTAGACCCAGATCAGACGGCTCCTATAGGAGTCGTCTGATCTGGGTCTGCTGTGTTTGCTTATGAATATGACATACAAATGTAATATAGATATGATTCTAGTATTCTGCCATGGCCTAACATTCCTGTGTTTATGTGCTATTATAACAATTAATCTAATTAGTAATCATTAAGCCTATGTCTTAATGATTATACTGATAATGAATTACTGAAGCCTTTCACTGTCATATATTATCGTCTGCGAAATTTGTCTTTTACAATTTTTCTTCTTTTTGTTTTTGAATTTTCTTCCAAAAATCAATCAGTATCCAACATTTAGGATCTTGATGAGACTGAGAGCTACTCTGCTTGTCATCTTGATCCAAACTGTTTGCATAGTTCATCATAGTCGCTACTGATGGCAAAAGAGTTCATTTGTTCTGTCAGTATAATTAAGGTTATGTAATAAATTGGAAAATAAAAACACTTTATTTTTGTTCTGCTATGATTAAGATCTATTAAAAACAAAATTCAGGAAACACTCATGGTAAATATTTGATTAAACTTTTGTTAATTTACTGCTAACTGATGAAACAATGCAATTTATGAACCATTAAACAGTACTTTGGTCTCCAAAAATTGCTGTGCTACAGTTCTCATTCTCAATTACCCATTTCTTTAACCCATTCCCTCATAGGCTCTTTTTAGATACAACCTCTTTGAATGAATCTACCGAAACGGAGCATTTACTAGAGAAAAGGACAATTTTAGAATTGTGTAGTTCAGAAACCATTGTGATAAATAGAGCATTTGCAAATGCTCTATTTATCACAATGTTTTGTTCACAATGGTTTCAAGAAGTGACTTTTACAGAGGCGTAGAAAAGCGTATTTATGGAGGAAAGGGTTAAACCTTTTTATCAACAATACTGCCTTTTTCATCTTTGCAGACAAAGTAGATCCATATTGGATAGTTCAAACTTTTCAAAGGTCATCATGAATTTAGTCCACAGTGAAGAAAGGGTTAAATGGTATGTGTGTTTTATATCATGTATGTGTGTGGAAAATTATAATATACTCTACGCGTTGTGATCCAGATTCGACCATTTATTATGTATTCAGACAAAACTTTTTGATGTGAAGCCACTGTTACAGACGACATAATTGCATATGGCGCCAAAGAGTAAGATAACAGTATGTAACGTTACTTTTCCTGACATACTGGGGGCCGCAAAATGATTATTTATCTCAGTTCTACAAGCACTCTGTGATTCTTATGAAATCGCGATTCATTCGCTATTAATGAATTAAAACTTAGAAAATATGTATGCATATGCAATTATGTCATCTGTAAGTGACGTCACGTCATAACGTTTTGTAACGTTACTTTTCCCAACAATGTGTTTGATATCAGATTTTTACTGGAATCTTGTCTTGGGCCATTTTAACCTGTTACTTCATGAATATTCATGCAAGATATGATGAATATTAATTAGATTAATTGTTACAATAGTTTATGGACACAGGGTTTGTTTGGTTCTTTTGCCTTAGCAGAAACTAGAATCATATCTATATTATAAGCAAACTGAGCAGACCCTGATCAGACGGCTGCTGTAGGAGCTTCCAATCTGAGTCTACTCTGTTTTTGCAAAGGCGTATTTATTGATTAACCCTTTCCCTGTTCTATGTTTATTTCAAATTTCAATACCTACTGAATATTCATGGAGAAAATAATTATAGTGAAATATGGAAGGTGGAACCTTGTAGCCATTTCAGAAAGTAAAGAAATAGGTCTATCAAATAACATAAGCAAACAGAGCAGACCCTGATCAGACGACTCCTCTAGGAGCCGTCTGATCTGGGTCTACTCTGTTTGCAAATGCGTGAAAACACGTTTATATGAGGGAAAGAGTTAAAGGTAGATATCTTTCAGTATGAAAGATATAATTTGAAAGGGTTTTTAATAAGTACACAATGGGTATCTTTTGTCGGTTATCTGGCCCTGTCCAACTTGATCGATTTAGCATTGATTACACACAGGTTCTTTAAACATCGAGAATAACGAAGGATGTAAAAATATATTTTACGCATTTTCAAGTTTTATTTTTTTTATTTTGCTTGTTTTTAAAAATGCAGATTAAATGATCAGTTTTACCCTAAACCTAAGAAACCGACAGAAATACTAGACTGAACAGTAACCACATTTCAGACTGCTACTTAAATGTTAAAATGTCTTTATTATACCCCCCTTTTGAAAAAATGGGGGTATATTGCTTTGCACATGTCGGTCGGTCGGTAGATCGATGGTTTCCGAATGATAACTAATAAACGCCTTGGCCTAGAATCTTCAAACTTGCTGTGGTGGTTGGTCATGACAAGTAGATGACCCCTATTGTTTTTGAGGTCACTAGGTCAAAGGTCAAGGTCACCATGACCTAAAATGGTGAAATAGTTTCCGATCAATAACTGCTCAAGGGTTTGGCTTGGGATCTTCAAACTTGCTGTGGTGGTTGGTCATGACCACTAGATGACCCCTATTGATTTTGAGGTCGCTAGGTCAAAGGTCAAGGTCACCATGACCTTAACTGGTTAAATGGTTTCCGATCAATAACTGCTCAAGGGTTTAGCTTAGAATCTTCAAACTTGCTGTGGTAGTTGGTCATGACCACTGGATGACCCCTATTGATTTTGAGGTCACTAGGTCAAAGGTCAAGGTTAATAGAGCTTAACTGGTTAAATGGTTTCCGATCAATAACTGCTCAAGGGTTTAGCTTAGAATCTTCAAACTTGCTGTGGTAGTTGGTCATGACCACTGGATGACCCCTATTGTTTTTAGGTCACTAGGTCAAAGGTCAAGGTCACCATGACCTTAACTGGTAAAATGGTTTCTGATCAATAACTGCTCAAGGGTTTAGCTTAGGATCTTCAAATTTGCTAAGATGGTTGGTCATGAGAACTAGATGAGTCTAATTGTTTTTTGGGTCACTAGGTCAAAGGTCAAGGTCACCATGACCTTAACTGGTGAAATGGTTAGTGATCAATAACTGCTCTAAGGTTTGGCTTAGGATCTTCAAATTTGCTGTGGTGGTTGGTAATGACCACTAGATGACCCCTTTTGATTTTGAGGTCACTAGGTCAAAGGTCAAGGTCAGCATGCTCTTAACTGGTTAAATGGTTTCCGATCAATAACTGCTCAAGGATTTGGCTTAGAATCTTCAAACTTGCTGCGGTAGTTGGTCATGACCACTGGATGACCTCTATCGTTTTTGAGGTCACTAGGTCAAAGGTAAAGGTCACCATGACCTAAACTTGTAAAATGGTTTCTGATCAATAACTGCTCATGGGTTTGGCTTAGGATCTTCAAATTTGCTTAGGTGGTTGGTCATGACAACTAGATGAGCCCTGTTATTTGTTAGGTCACTAGGTCAAAGGTCAAGGTCACCATGACCTTAACTGGTGAAATGGTTTCCAATCAATAACTGCTCAAGGGTTTGGCTTAAGGATCTTGCTGTGGTGGTTGGTCATGACAACTAGATGACCCCTATTGATTTTGAGGTCACTAGGTCAAAGGTCAAGGTCATCATGACCGTAACTGATGAAATGGTTTCCAATTTATAACTGCTCAATGGTTTGGTTCGGGATCTTCAAACTTGCTGTGGTAGTTGGTCCTGACCACTAGATGACCCCTATAGTTGTTGAGGTCACTAGGTCAAAGGTCAAGGTCACCATGACCTTAACTTGTGAAATGTTTTCAGATCAATAAATGATCAGTGGTTTGGCTTAGGATCTTCAAAGTTGCTGTGGTGATTAGTCATGTCCACTGGATGACCTCTATAGTTGAGGTCACTAGATCAAAGGTCAGGGGGTCTGGGGGGTATACATGTTTTACAAACATCTCTTGTTTAACCATTAAATCCACAATAGGTATGCCTTTTAATACCTTTGCAAATGGAGTAGACCCAGATCAGACAGATTCTGTAGGAGCCGTCTGATCAGAATCTGCCCTGTTTACTGCCCTGATATAACATAAATCTGATTCCACAGTATCTGCCATTTCCAAAATTTCCTGTGTTAATATATCATTATAAGATTAATTTAATTATCTTGCATGTAGATTCATACAGTAAAGGGTTTGCATGTAGATTCATACAGTAAAGGGTTAACAAAACAAATCAACATCTAATCGAAAAGGGAGGGGGGTTACAAGCCTGCGAACCATACATTCAGTATTGTTTGTGTAACAGTCTAGCAGTGGCATAGATAAGTTATCATATATCACACCCTGCTGTGACCCAGTTGGGTTGTGACCTCCAAATTTAATTAGTAAGGTCTTGTTTATTGAATATCTACTGCAATCACGAGGAGAAAGGGACCTAACAGGATCAACCTGGGAACAGTTATCTACACGACATATATCACAATTAAACAACCTTTAGCTTAAATAATATTTTATTTTACTGAACTGCAATTAAGTTTGACTGTCCGATTTCAGCAAACAAACGCACAAAAAAGCGAAAAGAAAAAATTAAAACAATTTGGATACTGATCAGAAGCTGTTATATAATGAATATACACCAGTAAGAATCATTGAATATAAATCATCTGCTCTATTTTTAATGAAATAAACGTCTTATCTAGGCCCATACCTTTTTATTATCCCCTGCCAAAGGCAGAGCGATATTGTTATTGGTTTGTCCGTCTTTCCGTCCGTCTATCCGGTTTCCGTCCGATGCCATATCTCTGTAACGGATTGGCAGAATTCAATGTTTACAACTCAACATGAATATTTGTTATCAATGGGGCGTCGTTCCAATGTATTACTTTTCCAGATCGCTTGCGGGATTTAGGAGTTATTGCCCTTATATACGTAAAAATGACATTTTTTTCCGTCTGATGCCACATCTTTGTAATGGATTGACAGAATTCAATGAAACTAGACATGAATATTTGTTATCATATACAATGTATTCAAGAAAAACATTAGTCGGGGTCATCACAATCAGCACATCTTATAGACTGGTTTCTGGTGTATTTGATATCCGAGGTGATTTCTGATATAAATTAGAAATATATTCGGAACACGGCAAAGGCATAGCGTGGGGTCAAATAGTGTGAATTCTAATCAGTCATAAAACTTTTTCTACAATCTGATCTGGAATCAAACTTCTTGAACATGTTAACCCTTTACTCCATTATATTCATGAAAAGAAATGATGGTATCGTGAATATTAATTATATTAACTTTTGAAATTGGCGTATTAACACATGAATGTTTTGTGAAAGTAGGAACTGTAGAATCAGATCTAGTATATTCCATAAGCAAACAGCAGATCCTGATCAGATGGCTCCTACACTGTACAGGAGCCATCTGATCTGGCTCTACTCTGTGTACAAAGGCATAGTAAGGCGTATTGATTGAGGAAAGGGTTAAAATAGTTGTGTTTCAAAGTGTTTGATCATATCTTATTATTGGTATACTTTTAATGTGTATTTTATTTGCAATTTGCATGTACTATATATAATTTCCATATAAACTGACCAAACCTTTACTTATAATAATAAAGAGAGTATGGACAAAAATGAAGAAATATTAAGATACCTAATAAACAAGGGCATACACAATATCATTGAAGTCAGATTTTACATTATGACAGGGGAAGTGTAATGTCCGGATGTGGGATCTACTCGGTGCAAGCGCCACCTATAGATTGAAGTTGGGGAGATAACCAACAAAAGACGCCCACACCCTCATTACCAGAAGTATTCAGACACCCAATCTCGCCTCTCCACCAGTTTATAAAGGTGCAGAAGTAAATTTGACTCCATTTTTAGCTCGTCTGTTTCGAAGAAAAGTCTAGCTATTGTGATCACTGGGTCGTAGTCGTCATCTGCGTGCAAAAACTTTAATGTAGCTCATTACTCGAAAAGTATAAGGTATCAACATGGAACTTCATCTAGGTTAGTAGATCTCATTGAGGGGAAGGCCCCTACATAAGAACCATAACTTTTTATTTAAAATTTTGGAGTTATGGCCCTATGTTTTCAAAAAAACTTAATTTAGCTGGACAAGCACCAAATCAGACGAGCGTTATAACTTTAAATTAGACTTACTACCAACATGAAGTGGCCTATATTAATTGATGAGCAAAGAGATCAGACCCTGATCAGCAAAGTTTTTTAGCTGGATTTTCAAATAGCGAATTTTTTTGTATTTTTTTTTTAATGTTGATTTCAAGTTTTTGATTTTGTTTCATATTTCAGCACCGGTAAAGCCAATAAAGTAGAAAAATAATCAGCTTTCCTTGAAAAAAATCTAGAACTACCACTAAAGGTGATGAATACCCCCACTAGCACATTTGACACAGAGATGGGGTTATAGAAATAAAGCTCCCGCAAAATTTTCATTTGTTAAATTACGAAAAGGGAGATCATTCATTTATGCACGAAGCAACAAATCAAAACCTTTATCGCAGGGGCAGAACTTCAGATGGTGTTCAACAATACTGCAAAATTTAAACAAGAGGGCCAGAATGGCCCTGACATCGCTCACCAGACAATCAGAGGAGAAAATTTTCAAAGTTTTCACTATATGTTTCTATTGAAAACTTAACACCCCAGGGGCGGTGCCAATTTTGACACCAGGGACACAATTTATATAACTTTAGGACCTGAACATGATGCTGAAAGAATGGATAGAGCATAGACCACTGGAACTTGTATGAATTCTTTGGATGCTAGAGGTGGATTCTCCCACCAATAATGACCTATGCAAACAGTTTGGATCCAGATCAGGCCCCACATAATGTGGGGCCTGATCTGATATCCAAATTGTTTGTAAATGAGACTGGACTTCTGAACAAGAGGGCCAAGATGGCCCTTAATCGCTCACCTGATTACCATAGATTTAAGATTTTTGCTAGGTAGCCCATGGGTAGGGCCAATATTGACATTAGGGACAATATTGATAGTGGACCATGAGCAGTGGTTCTACAGAACAAGATTTTCAAAGATTTAGAATATTGACTTTATCAAGACAATGATTCTGATCAATGAAGATTGGGCTAAAAAGTTGCCCTCTAGAGTATTTTTTCTAAGATTTGACCTAGTGACCTACTTTTTATTCCCTGCCCACCCATGATCACACTCAACATTGATATCACCAAGACAAACAGTCTGAGCGAGTTTGAGGAAAATTGGGCTAAAAATGTGGCCTCTGGAGTGTAAACAATCTTTTTCTAAGATATGACCCAGTGACCTACTTTTTGACCACACGTAACCCACTTTCAAACATGTCCAAGATTTTATTAGGACAATCATTCTGACCAATTTTCATGAAGATTTGGCTATAAATGTGACCTCTAGAGTGTTCACAAGGTTTTCCTACTATTTGACCTAGTGACCTAGTTTTTAACCCCACATAACCCACTTTCAAACCCGTTCGAGCTTTTATCAAGACAATCATTATGACCAAGTTTCATGAAGATTGGACAAAAAATGTGACCACTAGAGTGTTCACAAGGTTTTGCTACTGTTTGACATAGTGACCTAATTTTCAACCCCACTTGACCCACTTTCAAACTCGTCCGAGATTTTATCAAGACATTTGTTCTGACCAAGTTTCATGAAGATTGGACAAAAATGTTACCACTAGAGTGTTCACAAGGTTTTTCTACTGTTTGACCTAGTGACCTAGTTTTTAACCCCGCTTGACCCACTTTCAAACTCGTCCGAGATTTTATCAAGACATTCGTTCTGACCAAGTTTCATGAAGATTGGACTAAAATTGTGACCACTAGAGTGTTCACAAGGTTTTGCTACTGTTTGACCTAGTGACCTAATTTTTCACCCCACGTAACCCACTTTTCAAACTCCTCCGAGATTTTATCAAGACAATCATTCTGACCAAGTTTCATGAAAATTGGGCTAAAAATATGACCTCTAGAGGGTTCACAAGGTTTTCCTACTATTTGACCTAGTGACCTAGTTTTTAACGCAACTTGACCCACTTTCGAACTCGTCCGAGATTTTATCAAGACATTCATTCTGACCAAGTTTCATGAAAATTGTGACCACTAGAGTGTTCACAAGCAAATTGTTGACGATGGACGCCGGACATTCAAGTCTCCCAAAAGCTCAGGTGAGCTAAAAACTTAGAAAGAAAGTGTGTAGTGGGATTCTCCCACCACTAATGTCCTATGCAAACAGTTTGGATCCAGATCAGGCCCAACATAATGTGGGGCCTGATCTGATATCCAAACTGTTTGTCAATGAGACTGAACTTCTGAAAAACTTAGAAAGAAAGTGTGTAGTTAGGATGATAACTTATGAATATGCTGCAGACAACAAATTAACAAAATTACCCAGCATGCAAAGAGTTAAGCTGAAATTCACAACAGATAGGCTCTATATTGATAGATTGCAGCTTAATGCAGGGCATAGGTATGAAAAAAAGCTTTAAGAGTTTTCTGCATTTTGAGAATTATCCAGTTTTCTCAATCTAAAATGAGTGTGTGTTATTTGTCTAAACACAATTTCTACTCTACTGATCAGGCTAAGGGTGATTACATCAGAACACTGGCTGGTCTCAGGCTGATATTAAGGAGAAACCTTTATACTGTAGTTTCTGATGTGAAGAAGTCTATACACACAGGGCAGGGCCAATTTTAACCCTAGAACTATGATACTTATAAAACTCATAGTTATGCTAAGTAAATCTATACACCAAATATCTAAGCTCTTGGACATGTAGTTTCTGACAAGAAGATTTTTAAAGTTTTTCCTATGCATAACTAGTCATCCCATGGGCTGTTTCACAGGCCTTAGGCTCATGAAATATGTCCCTAAATTGACTTTTTGTAACATTTGGGGCCCGAGACAAAGCTGAAATTTCGTATATTCTATATATAGAATATATGAAATTTCAGCTTTGTCTCAAAATGCCCCAAGCTTTATTTTTTCGGCCCCAAATGTTACAAAACGTCAATTTAGGGACATTTTAACTTATTTTAAACTATTTCATGAGCCTAACGCCTCTGGGCTGTTTAAGCAGTCGGCTACAAAAAACTGGCAATCCCTGGGGTGGGACCAATTTTGACCCTAGGGGCATAATTTATATAACTTTTGTAGAAGACCTGAAGTTGAAGCTATGTGCCAAATATGAAAGCTGAGGACCTTCTAGTTAGAGGAGATGATGTTCAAAGTTTTCACTATATGTTTCTATTGAAAACTGAAAACCCCTGGGGCAGGGCAAATTTTGACCCCAGGGGTATACATGTTGTTTATTTAACTTTCGTAGAGGACCTACAGATGATGCTATGTGCCAAAGATGAAAGCTGTAGATTCAGGAGAAGAATTTTAAAGGTTCAAATTGTTGACGACGAACCACGCCGGACATCAGGCGATCACAAAAGCTCACCCTGAGCACTTTGTGCTCTGGGGAGCTAAAAAGTTCTGTTGAGGTATGACAGAGAAAAGGTCTGAATTTTTTTTTATTTATTAAATCTGGAAAAGCCAGATTTTGAGAAAAATAACAAAGGGCAATAACTCCAAATATGCAATAACTCCAAATATACTGAATACAGAGTTACTAACCTTGTGCACTGCATTTGATGTCAATGTAACATATCTGTATATGAAGTTTGAAGTCAAAAGCTTTTATACATTTGAAGTTATGATCTGGACAAACCAGGTTTTGACAAAAATAACAAAGGGCAATAACTCCAAAAATACTGAAGACAGAGTTATGGACCTTGTGCACTGCACTTGTGATCAATGTGTTCTATCTGTATATAAAGTTTGAAGTCAATAGCTTTTATACTTTGAAAGTTATTATCCGGTCAAGCCAGATTTTGAGAAAAATAAAGGGTAATAACTCCAAAAATACTCAATAACTTTTATACTTTGGAAGTTATGATCAGGACAAGACGGACGGAAGAACAAACTGACGTATGGACGACCGGACGGACATGGTGACTCCAGTATACCCCCTCAAAAAACTTTGTTTGTAGGGGTATAAAAAGAATTTTGGTAAATGGTGATTTTCATCAGGCCACCGGTTATTAAAATGTCAAACTTAATTCAGGACACTGTACCTGAATATGATTCTCAAATTTACCCAAATCCCTAAGAGATCAAATGTTTTGAATGTTTTTGGGGGACAGGATGTAATAGTAAATTTACCAATTAGCTACGGTAAAAGCTGGCAGCCGACATAGCGTCTGCCATAGTTTGCCACATTATATACACAATGGTCACGCGAATGTTGTGTTGGCAGGGACCTCTTCAGCGTAGAGATTAGGGGAGATATCGGTGTTGGAGGTTGCCTGATCAGATGCTCCTACAGGTCTGATCTGGGTCTCCCTCGCCAGACAATCAGGAGAAGATTTCAAAGTTTTCACTATAATGGTTCTATTGAAAACTGGTCACCGCTGGGGCTGGCCAATTTTGACCCAAGGGACATAATTAATATCACTTTCGTAGAGGACCTGAACATGATGCTATGTGCTATGTTTCAGGATATTTTCAAAGTTTTACTATGTTAAGGCACCCCTGGAGTGGGGCCAATTTTGACCCCAGGTGCATAATTTAGATAATTTTTGTAGAGGACCTGATGATATGTGCCAAATATGAAAGCTGAGTACCTTCCAGTTTCAGAGAAGATTTTCAAAGTTTTGCTATGTTTCTATAGAAAACAAAGCACCCCTGGGTAGGCCCAATTTTGACTCCAGAAATTTTGAAAGCCGAGAACCCTGTAGATTCAGAGGAGAAGATTTTTAAAGGTTCAAATTGACGACGCAACGCATGCCAACGGACCATCAGGTAATCACAAAAGCTCACCCTGAGCATTTTGTGCTCTGGTGAGCTAAAACAAGGTACAACATACTCAAATACTATACAGGTTTCGAAACAAAAAAATTAACCAACTCTTTCTGTTTTGGTGATTTTTAATTGACCAGTACAGAGGCCCAGGCAAGATGTGTAAATCATTTTCAAGAGATCCGTCTATTTCTCCATTAAACCCTATGTTTTCACCATCTTTAGAATTGTCTCGAAGAGAGAATTCTAAAGAGTGGTCACAACATGGGGTTTGGTGGAGAAATAAAGAAGTTATTCTTGAAAATGTTTCAAATTATGCAATTTCAAATCTCAGTCATCTGGACCTCTTGTGTACTGGTAATGGAATATAATTATGTAATATCAACCCTTTCCTCCATAAATACGCCTTTCTATGCCTCTGTAAAAGTCACTTTTTGAAACCATTATGATAAATAGAGCATTTGCTCCTCAGGAGCAAATGCTCTATTTATAACAATGGTTTCAGAACTACAAAATCCTAAAATTTTCCTTTCCGCTAGTTAATGCTCCTTTTCGGTATATTTATTCAAAGACGTTTGATCTAAAAATAACCTATGAAGGAAAGGGTTAACTGGAACAAAAGTAGACACTGGCAGAGCTACAGGTCTTTGAGTATTCAAATACTAAAATGTCATTTCTCAAACCCAAGACCACTCTTGAAAAGACGATTCTAAAGAGTGGTCACAACATAGGATTTGGTGAAGAAATAAAGATGAATTTCTTGAAAATGATTATTTTACACATCTTACTTGGGCCTCTGTACTAGTGAATTAAAAATCATAGACACAGAGTTGGTCAATTTTTTTCAAGCATGGCCGACTCCTTCATGAACATTAACCAATTCCTTCAGGCTATTTTTAGAATAAATCTATCGAAAAGGAGCATTTACTAGAGAAAAGGAAATTTTTTGGAATTTTATAGTTAAGTTTTGTAGAAACTGTTGTGATAAATAGAGCAAATGCTCTATCACAATGGTCTCAAAAAGTAAAAAAGTAAAAAGGCATATTTATGGCGGAAAGGGTAAATACGCTGATTTTTTTTATTGGCATAATTGTGACCGAGGGAATATTTTACCATGGCCGAAACTAATATATACATTATTTCATTGACAAACCGAGCACACCCTGATCCGATCTGATCTGAGTCTTTTCTCTTAGCTCTCATGTGGATCCATGAGTTACATATGCATGCCAAATATCACATGTCTATCAAGTAAATCAAATAGTATAGCAAATGTAAACTTTTGACCTATACATTTGTTCTTTGACCTTGAAGGATGACTTTGACATTGACATGTCACCACTCAAAATGTGCGACTTCATGAGATACACATACATGCCAAATATCAAGTCTATCTCTATTGGTTCAAAAATAAGCGATTTGACCTATATAGCTGGCCTTTGCCCTATATAGCTGGCCTTGACCTTGACATGTTGCCACTGAAAATGTGCGGCTTTAAGAAATATACATGAATGCCAAATATCAAGTCTATCTCTACCAATTCAAAAGGTATACCCAATATTAAAGTTGCTAACAATCATCTGACCTTTGACCCTGAAAGATGACCTTGACCTTAAAATGTCACCCCTCAAAATGTGCAGCCTCATGAGATACACATGCATGCCAAATATCAAGTCTATCTCTACTGGTCAGTGTTTTAAGTCGGTGATTTGACCTATATATCTGACCTCGACATGTCACCCCTCAAAATGTATGGCTTTATGAGATGCATGCCAAAAAATCAATATCAAGTCTCTATCTGTACTAGCTGAAAAGTTGTGACCAATGTTTAAGTTGGTGACAAACAGACAGGGCAAAAACGATCTGATCTGGGGGGCATAAAATGGCCTGAATTTAAGCCCTTTAACCTTTTCCCTGTTCTACGTTTCAATTTCAATATATACTGAATATTTATGGACAAAACAGTTATAATGGAAGGTGGAACATTGTAGTCATTTTAGAAAGTAAAGAAACAAACTTTCAAAATCCGTTAGCAAACGGAGCAGACCCTGATCAGACGGCTCCTATAGGAGATGTCTGTATCCATGCTTATAAAACTTTTTAGTTGAGTCAGATCGTTCTCAAGCTTTTGATTGGCCAGATTTGAGTTCTCAAGCTTTTGATTGGTCAGATTTGAGCCAAAGGCTCAAATCTGACCAATCAAAAACTTGAGAACGAACTCACTTGACTAAAAGTTTTATAAGCATGGAACCTGATCTGGGTCTTCACCGTTTGCAAGCACGTAAAAAAGCTTTATATAATGAGGGAAAGGATTAAAGGATCAACATGAAGTCTTTTGGTCAGTATTACTTGTATGCTGGATAGTGGATAGCGTCGTTTGTTGGCATCTGGGTTTATGTCACCAAAACTTTCCCTCTTGAATAATCATGCAAGTAGCTGAATGTTTTATTTGCATCTACAGTAAAACCTCTCTGTAACGGCCACTAAATTGTGTTAATTAGTTGGTATTTAGGACAGGTGGCTGCTTATTTAGCAAGCAGCCACCCGCCTTTAACAGAAAATACTTGATGTAATTTAGTGAGTTATGGAGGGGTTTTACTGTATACACATATATTTTGGTACAAAAATTTATATATGGATTTGAAGAAACTGGTCAGATCTATCATTTTTTTTATAAGCAAGCAGAGCAGACACTGATCAGACAGCTCTTACAAAAGCTTGAAAAGGCGTTCGTATGAAGGAAAGGGTTAGCAGTATTTCAGTCATATCGCAACAACCAGCTGACTACAAGGGGGACAACACAAGGTTTTTCTACAAGCATAAAACAAAATTGCATTATTTGATGCATAGAACAACCAGGTAGTACCAGACCTGAACCCAGCAAGGTTTCATCACATGAAAAATTCAAATACTTAACCCTTTCCTCCATAAGCAATTTTAGACCCAACCTCTTTGAATGAATCTACCCAAAATGGGCATTTACTAGAGAAAAAAATTTAGAATTTTGTAGTTTGAAACCATTTTGATAAATACAGCATTTGCTTCTATAGGAGCAAATGCTCTATTTATCACAATGGTTTCAACAGGTGACTGTTACAGAGGCGTCAATATGAGGGTATGGGTTAATCCAGCATTCAAAGTACAGCTGTCGAAGACCATAACCACTCAACCATGGAGATCCTAAGGGCAAATACCTAAATGTTCACATCTACCTAAATGTTCACATCTAAAAAGAATAACAAATGTTAGCATTATCAAAATCGTATATTCTGTTTCAATTATTCCAAACAAATAATATAATGCAAACAAAATGTCTGCAAAAAACCAGCATTTTCATGTTAACAAAGGTAGTTTTCAAATCTGTTAACCACACGTTTAGCTAGTTTAAAAATTCTGTTCCCCAAATGTTCACTCTTTGAAGCACAAATTTTGTTCCTACATAACAGAATCGTTAAGACAAACGCCAGCCGACGTAAAGCTCCTTGAACTTGTCGAAACCTGCCAACACACCAGCTCCAGCAACACCTCGAAGGATGTTGGCACCTGCTCCCTTGAATAAGGACATGACTCCCTCATTCTTGACGATTGTCATAGTGCAGTCCATGGATCCCTTGTACTTGACAGCTTCTCCTGATGTCATCATCATTCTTCTTCTGATGGTGTCTACTGGATATGAAATCAGACCAGCAGAGATGGTGATAACGTAACCTAGAGCAAATGACAGGAGGAAGCTACCACCCTCTCCAATGAGGATTGGTTTTAGGGTATCATACATTCCGAAGTAGCAACCTCTGTAAATGATGATACCAACACAGGAGATGACAAAGCCTCTGTACAGTCCAGCAACACCATCTGACTGGATGGTCTTTTTGTACACATCAACCATTCCATTGAATTGTCGGGTGCCTCCTTTCTTGCCAGCCTTGGCGTCATTGGCTAAACGGGTTCTGCAGTAATCAAGGGAATACACAAAGCATAGAGACATGGCACCAGCCACACCACCAGATGCAATATTTTTGGCAAAATTGACCATATAACTGTCCTGCTTGGACTGCTTGAACACCTTCTTGATCTTATCCTTGAAGGCGAAGTTGAGTGCCTGTGTTGGGAAATACCTGATTACATTGGCCATGTTGCCTCGCCAAAATGGCAGGACTCCTTCATTCCTGAAGGTTCTTGTGGTACAGTCAATAACACCTTTGTATGGCTTGTCAAGACGGCCGGTTTTAAGCATTTCATCTTGATTCTGGACAAGCAGCTTCACTCTTTCAATTGGAGCAGCAGCTGTCTTGGAAACGGCTGCAGCTGCACCACTGAGCAGGAAGTTCTCCATGAACCCTACTACATCTTTTCCCTTATCTGACATCTGAAAATAAAGAAAACAAAAGGCAACTTAAATTCTGGTTGTTAAATGTAACTAGAACTACCACTAAAGGTGATTTATACCCCCACTAGCAGTGCACATTTGATATAGAGATGGGGTTATAGAAATACAGTACAGCTCCCGACCGCTAAATTTTCATTTGTTAAATTACGAAAAGGGAGATCACTCATTCATGCACGAAGCGACAAATCAAAACCTTAATCGCAGGTGAAGATCTTCAGATGGTGTTCAACAATACCGTAATTTTTTAAAAAGTTCTGTTGAGGTAAGAGAGAGAAAAGGCCTGAAAAAAAATTCATTTATTAAAACAAGCCAGATTATGATCCAGACAAGCCAGATTTTGAGAAAAATAACAAAGGGCAATAACTCAAAATATACTGAAGACAGAGTCACGAACCCTGTGCACTGCACTTGTGGTCAATGTGATCTATCTGTATATGAAGTTTGAAGTCAATAGCTTTTATACTGTGAAAATTATGATCCGAACAAGCCGGCCGGACGAACAGACGGACGACATGGTGACTCCAGTTAACCCCCAAAAAAACTTCGTTTGTGGGGGTATAACGAGGGTTGACAACTTATCTGCATGCTATCTAAGATGCAGAAACCCTCCCATAAATGTTTATTTACATGGCATGTATTTGCGTCTCTGTAGTCATTCATTGAAATTGTATTGGGGTATTGTGTCGCTTTAACTGTATTTCAGTCATATCTCAACGTCCCGCTAATTAGTGGGAGACCCAAAAAGTTCCTCCATGCACAGAATTGCAGTTTCTTGCACAGACCAGGGTAGAACGACCTCCACAAGCCAGCTAGAAGGCTTCATCACAAAAAAAACCAAATGCCCAGACTGATTAGAACCACAACAGTTAGGGGCTCAGTGAATATCAGTCAACCATAACCACTCCCCCATTTATAACTAGAACTATCACTACAGGTAATGAATATCCCCGCACAGCAGCTTTGATTGCAAATCCAAGTTTGTGACACCAATTACCCATGTTATGATGTAACAGGAGTTTGCGACACCAACTACATGTACCCTTGTTATGATCATGTAACTGGACCAAAACAAGGAGATCATTCTGTAATGCCTGCAGAGCAACTAAACATATGAAAATTACTCCTTGCACATCTACTATTCGAGACTATTATGAAAAACATTTAAATTTGATGGAGTTCGCGATACCCCATGTTTCATGCCAAAAATAAAGTCCAAGGGGAGAGAATTCTGCATATGCCCAGCGATAAACACATGAAAATTACGTCTTGCACATCTACTATTCATGGTTATTAAGTATACCAAATATAAACTGAATAACTTTTAAACTGACGGAGTAGTTTGCTACACCCAACTCCCAATTTTCATGCAAAAATGACAAAAAATACTCAAATTTCAAGCCTGAAGGGGAAATAATTCTGCAATGCCCAGCGGTAAACACATGAAAATTGTGTATTGCACATCTACCAATCGTGGTTATTAAGTATACCAAATATAAATTCAATAACTTTAAAACTGAAGGTGGTTGCGACAACTACCCATATTAAAATGCGGACAGACCTGACCAACAACCCGCCCGACCAACAGGGTAATTCTAGTGCTTCCACAGTTGCACTAGTATGCCCTGAATTCTTGGAAAGTTTTCAGCTAATTTCCTGGACATTAAAGGCATATAGATGATACATCGGAGTTTGATGTTGCAAAGTTACAAAAAAATTATATTCACTCAATAGTCTAAATGTATAAACATGCTCTAAATGTATAAACATGCTAAAACATTACTATTACCACTTTAAATTTAATTATAAAATGTATGACTTTATGGTGGGCCGTGGTAAAGCGCTTGACTACCAATCTGGAGGTCCGGGGTTCAAATCTCGGAAATTTCAGAGACGCTTTTCAGTGTCTTCCACCCGCACCTCCTCTCCACCCAGGGGTTAAATGGGTACTTGTGAGGGTCACTAGCCGGTACTGCGGCTGCATGATTAATAGCAGTGCTCAATATTGTAGGCGAATGACCAGGGGAGTAAATGTACAGTCGGCTGAACGGTCCTTTGGACTGAAAGTAGACTATAAATCTATAACTAGGTACTTTACTTTTTTACTTTATAATTATCTACATATCAATATTTGACTTTAATTTTTGTCTCAGCCATACATTCAAGGGCAGGGAAATCTACATGTAACAGGCAACAAGGACATGACTAATATAGTCACTGCTAGTCTATCGCTAGATTTTCCAGACGCCTGTCAAGGCCTTGTTCAACATATTTGCTGAACGCAAATGCTAAATGCAAATCCCAAGTCCGATTGAGCGACCTTTACCTTGGATATATGTACTGGGACACAACCTACAACTGTAGCATGTCCAGATATACATAGTAGTCACATTAGAGAAGGATCCACCAAGCAGAACTTGAGCGAGATGTTATACAGACACACCGACAGAGTGTACCATTCCTCAATACGTCCAATTTTTTCAAACGGGCTTATTAAAATTAAACAGCAGCTATTGATATGTATATTATTATAAAATAAAATTTACCATAGCATTTCATGTGGTAATAGTAGTCTTTTAGCATGCTAAGATGTTTTGTGTATACAATTTATTAATTTTACAAAATCAAACTACAATGTCAAGACAACTCAACTGATGACGGACACAGGGCAATTTTTAAATTGTCTTCAGTATGAGTGCCAAATGGGTCAAACAAATTTGCTGAGTTGATGTCCCCCGCCAAACAAGTTCTAGCCAGATGGATAAATGGGTCAAGTTCAAGTTTTTCACAATGTAAGAGTCATAACTGGTGTTCTAAGCCAAGGCAAATGTAAGCGATACTTGCAGGCCCCCCATTCCTTTATGAAAGTATGATTCAATGTACTAACTTACTTAACATTTACACACAGTTTCAAAGAAAAGCTCCAAACCTTTTTTTGAGATACGAGTCCGAGACACGGACAGATTCACAGAAGGATAACGCCAATTCGCCAAACTATATCCCTCCACCTTTGGCAGGGAATATCAAACAAGCCATGTCAATGAATTGATATCCCCCGCGACGCCAAACAAGTGCTGACCTCAGTATTTAACAAAGTTAATGACCAGATTCCCTCCATCAGGCCTGGAAAACTTGGTCCCCAAGTGACACACTGCCTCTCGGCAGGTGACACAAAAACTGCAAAATGAATTGATCTACGTGCGACCACAGGGGTCTGAAGTGTGCCTGGACCCCAAAATGGCACACCTGTGTAAAAAAAATCCTTTCTGGGTAGAAGTCATTGATTACATAATTATATATACATAAGAAAAAGGGGTGGAACTCCGCTCGCCATATCCACGGTCTCATTTTGACACGCCTCAAACAAACCCCGATTTTATCGTCAATAATTGACCTAGCAAGCAAAGCTATGTACCAATCAATAGCATTTACATTTTTCTTTCCAATAATGTATTGGTTTCCATGACACAAAGCTCAGATTTAGATGCAGAACTTATCAAAGTTGAAAATTTGACCGAAAAACGCTACTAGGACACAATGTTGCAACCGGCTATTTACATTGGATACAAATGCAAAATACGACTGACACGCGATATGCATGCGAAAAAAACATGTGAAACAATTCTATGATGTGTTTGGGAACACCTACCGTCAAGATTTTAAAAGATTACCGAAATCTATCCAAGTTGTCGACTATTTGTTTTTCTCCCGACATGTATGCTCCGGCGGCAGCCATATTTTGAAAAGGATGGTAGTGAACAGTTTTGAATATACAGCCTCTGATTTGACGATTGGCGCTGGCTTCCGAAATCAGAGGTCTGTATTTAGAATATGTTCACTACCACCCTTTTCCAAACATGGCTGCCGCCAGAGCATACATGTCGGGGAGTAAAATGCAATGTAAATAGCCGGTTGCAACATCGTGTCCTAGTAGCCGTTTTTCGGTCAAATTTTCGACTTTGATAAGTTCTGCATCTAAATCGGAGCTTTGTGTCATGGAAACCAATACATTATTGGAAAGAAAAATGTAAATGCTATTGATTGGTACATAGCTTTGCTTGCTAGGTCAATTATTGACGATAAAATCGGGTTTGTTTGAGGCGTGTCAAAATGAGACCGTGGATATGGCGAGCGGAGTTCCACCCCTTTTCTTATGTATATATATGTAATCAATGACTGCGACCCAGAATGGATTTTTTTACACAGGTGTGCCATTTTGGGGTCCAGGCACACTTCAGACCCCTGTGTGTGCGACTAATCCGCCAGGTTTTTTTCAGTTCTGAGAGAAAGGGGTACGGGCCAATCAGCCGAAGGAAAATTGTAGCCCAGACTATATGGCCAATTTAGCTATAAGTACTGTAGATCTAGCTCAAATACAACCATTTACTTATTCCATAATTTATATTCACCAAGTCTATCATCCGGCAAGAGGGGATTTTTTTTTTTTGGAAGAAAAAAAAAGGGGGGGGGGGGGGAGAGACATACTTTTCATAGGGGGTAATGGGGCCTTATTTCTCATCTGGAGTACTATATGCAAAGGCCCCATAAGGTATAAGGTTAAATGAAGGGCATGCAAGCGTGTCAAATAATAGAGACCCTTGCAGCACCCAAAAAGCTGCACAATTTCATGTACGAGTCGGTATGACAGTTGGTAAGTGTGGTCAATATTTGCCTCCATTGCTTTATTCACCATATAAAATCACACAAAACCCTGGGAGTGTCCCATATTTGGTTCCACCCTATTACAGTGAACCACAAGGGTTCTCAGTTTAAATGAGAAAGCTGAACCAGACACTGCCAAGTTATGAATATGTGACAGACTGACAGCAAATGTTCTGCTCATTGTCACCGAGATTAGCAAACCCCACAATAAACACCTTGGCTTGACACATAGATCCTCTGTTGGGATAGCATGTGACCTACACAATGGCTACATAGGAAAATGGAATAAATGTGATTTTAATGAATGAATGTAATTACATTAACTCGTACTTCGATTAGTTTATGACATTTTAAAACATTCTTAGCGATTTGTCTTCTCATCAAAAGAATTCTTATGAAAATATAGCCACATGAACATTTTTCTACCCCACCCACTCGCCTTTCAAGGTCAATTCTGAAAAATTCTTGCAATTCTATAATATTTTAAACTTATCAAGTCCGTAGAATATACATAGTCGCTTAGATATGAGTATTACATTGACACAACTAACTTTCGTACTTTAGATATTTTTCCACTATCCATTAACCCTGCACATGACCCCAATGGCCTAACCCACTGTGCGAGACCGGCTTTTCAGCGGCGATCTTTCTTGCCGATATCAAAGTAAGTATAACACGATCTTTATCTAAAATAACATGTCTAACAAAATGTAAAACTTAACTCTTTAAAACTTACCTTTGTTTTGTTTCAGTGCTGTTCACAGAGGTAAAATGAAGAAAAGATAGCGAGATTGGGCCTGCACTCAGTTGGGCTGCCGACCGATTTCAAAAAGAGGCTGTTAACAAGGACTGACGTCAGAATGTCACTAAGTTTCCCGTATGAGGGACTCAGCGCATGCCTAGTGCTTCTGCGCAATCGCTGTAAAAACAAGTTTTCTCAATTGAAAAGGTAAAATTTAAACCCATCATGCAGAAAAGACGTTTGAAATGTTATCTAATGTAGGTTACAATGAAGATATAATTCCAAAAAGGGAATAAATATGATCCATAAATATCTGAATAGCTCTGATCTGATATTTCGACCACTAAGGGTCATTTTCTATGAAAAAGGCCCTTAGTGATCGAAATATCAGATCAGAGTTATTCAAGTATTTATGTAGGTTATTTCTAAAGGTCTATTTTATAGATTTATTTATTGATTTAATTATGTTTGTTGGATGACATGATATTTATCAATTTACACTTTCGACTATCTTTTATTGCTGTATTGGCCCAGGGTGACCATAACTGAGTGAAAAAATCCTAAGATTTTATAATAAAAAAAAATCAATTCCGACCGCACGACTTTAAAACTAATCGCAGACGCCATTCTTTTCGCATGCATTACATATCATATATACTGTGCATGGTATGTATTTGACATGCTGAGCAAGATAATAGACCTTTCACCAAGTAACGAATTCACTATCACATTCTCAGACTTGGCTTTAAAGAAACACATGTTTTCATACAATTTTCTACAGGTCTCAATTTCATTCCAGAATACAATCACCAACTGACTTGTTAGGGTTTTTGCTTCTTTTGCTTACAGGGACGTAATCTTCAACTTCACTGAAATCTAAAGCAGTCACTGCTGTCATAGAACAAGCAGATCTAGCATATTTGATCTTTAATTCCACGAATATTCATATATGAAATAATTTGAATTACATTCAAATGTTATTGGCATGAGCAGCATATACATGTATACAATACTTTGGGCCAAGTAAATAATACAATATAAAGATGGCAAATGCATTACACTAATTAAAATACATACATCAATGTAATGAAATAATTAACATAGACTGAGCTTATAAATAATGAACCAAACACAATCTGATATATAGATAGTAATGTAAATACATAAAGAAACCTAAGAAGCAATATTTTCTAGGCATTCTGTACGTTTTAACATAGCATAATGAAAATATTTTGACACATTTCGGATAATACCTACTTTTTTTACTGGACATAAGATTAGCAACTTTAGACAGTGAATGCCAAGATCTAGCAATTTTGTATTTCTTTCGTAAAACTGAATAAATAGGACAGCAAAATAGAAAGTGATATATTCTGATTCAACTAAATTTACACAGCTTACATTTACGATTATCCCTGTCCGTACCGTTATACCTTCCGGCTTCAATTTCTAAAGCATGAGCACAAAGTCTGAACCGTATGAAAGTAGTTCTGATTTTATCATCATCTAACAAGTTGAGATATCGCTCAAATTCGAACTCCGTTTTAAAAGATCTATAATATTCTAACTTTGATTGAGAATTGACGGTATCATTCCACATTTGAATATACCGATCATGCAAACGCTGAGTTAATAATGGTATAAAATTATAGGCAGGGTTAAAATTATTCTACAGATAACCATATCCTAGAGATTCTATCAACGATTTCATTTCCTAAAACCAAACACATTTATTATAAATGAATATGTTATTACTTTCTACTTGTTCTTTAAAAACATTATGCATTATTGAATGCTCATCTAGCATCATTTTACACCAAAAATGTATAGATCTTTCTTTAGCAATCACCGACAGCGGAAAACGACCAAGTTCACTTCTAAAGAAATGCAACATTTGATGTTTGGGGTCTTACTGTAACATGGTGAAAAAGTTGTGACTCGACTGGGACTCGAACCCAGGGCCTCTGGCTTACCATGCCAACACTCTACCAACTGAGCTACCAAACCACACAGTAAAGCCTATCAACTTATTTCACCATAATCTCTACCCGGCTACACACACACCCTCTGCACAAAGAACACTCCACGGGTTTCTTATTATTACACATTATCTTCATATAAGCTTCATATAAATCACCTTATGGGTTATTTACGTTGGGCGCCAAATGGAACATGGTGAAAAAGTTGTGACTCGACTGGGACTCGAACCCAGGGCCTCTGGCTTACCATGCCTACACTCTACCAACTGAGCTACCAAGCCACACAGTAAAGCCTATCAACTTATTTCACCATAATCTCTACCCGGATTCTCCACCAAATTGTAGTACAGCTCGATTGTTAAGCACTGCAGAGAATGTTTGTAGAACAGTTGAAGAACTGTAGAATGTGGAGTTGGTAGATGGATAACTGCTCCGATAGTATTTTATTTGTTTATTATGTATCATGGATTTCCAGTTCGTAATATATAACAGTGGTAATCCACAGACAATAAAATAACAAGTCCAAATGTAAAAAAGTAACTACACATATGAAAGTAAAATAATTTAGTCAGGATATCCCGAGTACTAGAAATCTAGCATGGCCTAATTAAGCACGTGTTTCTTTGTCTAACTCTACACTGTAACTCTTGCAGAACATCCAAAGTTTGTAAGTATAACACAACACGATTAATGTAATACGACGTCTTGTAGAATCGTTGAGGAAAGTTGGGAATTTAGCTCATGTCCAAAAAGTTAATCTCCGCACTGATATTCTGTGTATAAGGAAAGTCCAAGTAAACTCCATGTCGTAATCCAGCATGTCGAAAATGGGGAAAATTAGCTCATGTCCAATAGGTTCATCTTCGCACTGATCTTCCGTGTAAAAGGAAAGTTCAAAGTAAAAATCCATGTGGTAATCCAGCATGTCGAAAACGGGGAATTTGAATATAGCTCAAATTCGGTAGAGTCCACCCGCTTTGTGAAGGTCCCGAAGAAAGTGTACAACACAAAATATATGTGTGTACCCGGATTCTCCACCAATTGTTATCATGACGAAATGTATATTTAATTTACGAAATGGATCCGGCATGAAGGAATGAAGAAGTCCAGTTTGTAGTTTCTGTATTGTATTTAGAAAAGTTCCGAATGGATAATATATAAACACAGTTGCAAAGTTCATCTGTACAAATTCAGTATCCAAGTAAACGTCATGTATGGAAATCCACACTAAGAAGTGCGTGAGTGTTGGAATTCCGAACACAGAAAGAAAAGGGTGGCGGATGCCACCCAGTAAAATAGACATTTTCTCGGCCGATGTTTCGCCGTTCATGTAAACCCAAAACGACGTACTTCTCTATTCAAAGGCCAAACTAGAACTCCTTTGTTTTAAACATGTAAGTGTGGTCAGGGTGGATGGAACCTAGTGACCTCTCTGCAGAAAGGGGGCCGATGGGATTTAGTACATCACGTGACTTTTGACAGGTAAACTGTACACAAAGGTTTATCGCGTCTTAATGGATTAAATCTTGCGTAATAGCTATCACCGTGCCGGCGGTTTGTGTTGACAGTTATTACGCTAGATAAATGATCTGGAGAACAACTATAAATGAAGTGTATGCATTTACCGATGTAATATATCCCTCGGATAGGGCGAATCTCTGTTTGTAAACAAACCCGTCGATTTCGCGGATACTGAATTTGTACAGATGAACTTTGCAACTGTGTTTATGTATTATCCATTCGGAACTTTTCTAAATACAATACAGAAACTACGAACTGGACTTCTTCATTCCTTCATGCCGGATCCATTTCGTAAATTAAATATACATTTCGTCATGATAACAATTGGTGGAGAATCCGGGTACACACATATATTTTGTGTTGTACACTTTCTTCGGGACCTTCACAAAGCGGGTGGACTCTACCGAATTTGAGCTATATTCAAATTCCCCGTTTTCGACATGCTGGATTACCACATGGATTTTTACTTTGAACTTTCCTTTTACACGGAAGATCAGTGCGAAGATGAACCTATTGGACATGAGCTAATTTTCCCCATTTTCGACATGCTGGATTACGACATGGAGTTTACTTGGACTTTCCTTATACACAGAATATCAGTGCGGAGATTAACTTTTTGGACATGAGCTAAATTCCCCATTTATGAACTTTCCTCAACGATTCTACAAGACGTCGTATTACATTAATCGTGTTGTGTTACACTTACAAACTTTGGATGTTCTGCAAGAGTTACAGTGTAGAGTTAGACAAAGAAACACGTGCTTAGGCCATGCTAGATTTCTAATACTCGTGATACCCTGACTAAATTATTTTACTTTCATATAGTTACTTTTTTACATTTGGACTTGTTATTTTACTGTCTGTGGATTACCACTGTTATATATTACGAACTGGAAATCCAGGATACATAAACAAATAAAATACTATCGGAGCAGTTATCCATCTACCAACTCCACATTCTACAGTTCTTCAACTATTCTACAAACATTCTCTACAGTGCTTAACAATCGAGCTGTACTACACTATTCCATGTGTGAACTTTGAATTCAATGGTCTCAGTAGAGTAGGAGATACAGACAGAAGAGTGTGACGACGACAACGACGGACAAAGTGATCCCTGTATGTCTGCCATGCTTCGCAGGCGACACAAAAACCACAACATTGCTTATATAAACTTGTGATATCACACACTGTTTTTTGTTGTTGTTTTTTTTCTCTCTCTCTTTTGTTCATTAAATTTATTTTAGAAAGGTCTACGGGAAATGCATTTCTGTATAAACCGTTCACATTTTTTGTGCGAATGTTTTTTTATTATTCGACCACAATATTTTTTCAACGAAGAACTATTGTATAAAATTGTATAAATATCTTATCTATGTCTACTCTGTTTGCAAATGCCTTAAATTGTATCTATATCAGGTAAAAGAATAAATTTAACAGGATGAACTCTGCTGAGCTCCCGATTCTAACCAGGATATAGAATTTAAGCTGCATTCGTTTATTCCTTTAAATGCCGAATATTCATTGTTGAATGACCCTTTAGTATTTAACTGTAGAAGAAAAACCTTTATTTGCGAGGGGACTTCGACTTTGAATGATGACATACAGTGCAGACCCTAATAAAGTAATCCTACTGGAGCCCTCTGGTCTGGGTCTCAACTGCCTGTGCACTGGTTTCCTGCACTCAAAGGGCATTCCTGTACATGCATTTCTTAACGAGTTCATCCAAACATATATATTTTAAATAATCTAATTTTCGTTCTACAAGAATCATTTTGCTGATTTGACATTTGGAGAATATTTTGTGAAGTAAACAAGACATGTCCTTACATGTCTTCCGCTGCCGAATGTTATCGTCTGCAAACTTTGTCGTTAACTCTTTGTTTTTTCTTCATGTTTGTATAAAAAAAAAAGCTGTAACAGTAGGACATAGTTTGGATCCTGACGAGACACTGAGTAGCTCGGTGTCTCATCTGGGTCCAAACTGTTTGCATAGGTATCACAGATGCGACACTGGCAGCGAAAGAGTTAAAGATCTGTGTCCACACCACGATTGTGCATGCCCCTTTTATAAACACTAGGCGTAAAAGGGTTCAATTAATACACGCAATAAGCCGTATGGTATATATACAATGTAGCATGTGGGATTTACCTATGTAAATGTATGGTGTATGACAAAATGACAACCATATGATATGCCTTTGTTTAAATGATTGAAAGACATGTCTATATACCGTACATGTATATATCGATTTGAACAAAACCTTCAAAGTTGCCTGAAGGTCATTTGATAATTAGGCCAGAGCGCACATGTATGTGTATATTAGGTGGTTTTACAGTAAAACTCCTCTAAACTGGACGATCAAATAAGTTATCAGTGCTGGTCTGTAAGATAGGTGGTAGCTTAATGCAGGGTGAAGGTCACGCAGAAAGCTCCCATAGGATTTTTTGCATAAATTTCAGCCCTCATTAACCCTTTCCCTGTTCTGTATTTGGGCCGAATTTCAATACCTACTGAATGTTCATTAACAATATAGTTTTAAAGAAATAAGGAGGTGGGAACATTGTAGACATTTTAGAAAGCAAGAAAACAGATCTATCAAATTCTATTAGCAAACAGAGCAGACCCTGATCAGACGGATCCTCTAGGAGCCGTCTGATCTGGGTCTACTGTTTGCAGATGCGTGCAAACACGTTTATATGAGGGAAAGGGTTAAGCAGTCACTTACCTAAACAGATCTAAAGTCTTCTTTACTAAAATTCCGGTTTGGAAAGGGTTTTACTGTACATGTATATATTGTTGTTTTATCTGACTGAACCACAGGTAGACGTATCGAAACATTCATACAAGACAGCTGAACGGGGAAAACATATCCACACATGGTGGTTTTGAAAACTCAACCAGATTAGCTAATATCTAACTCTTATCCCGCTATAAACGCGACTACACTCGCATCTGCAGACAAAGTTTGGACCCAGATGAAACGCCGAGTAACTCGGCATCTCATCTGGATCCATGCGGTTTCACGTTAGGTAAATATATATTCTCAAAAGCTTAATATACTCGGACGAAAATTAAACAGGTCCAACTTTGAGCAGACATTTATTTTTACAACGGGGATAATGATTAAATATGGTAAATAAGATCTTCAGGGTCAGCAAAGGGCCAGTTTGAGTTCCCGGTACTGTAAAACCTCGATAATTAGAAATTTTAGTACAGTAAAACTTCTCTATAACTGTCACTAAATTACATCAAGTATCTTGTGTTAAAGACAGGTGGTTGCTTAAAGCAAGGTGAAAGTAAAACAGAACGCTCCCATAGGAGCGTTCTGTTTTACTTTCACCTTGCTTTAAGCAGCCACCTGCCCTGATATACCAACTAATTGACACAATTTAGTGACAGTTATAGAGAGATTTTACTGTGTTTAGAAAAACTCAGGCCCTTTTATGCAGGTGGTTGCTTAATGCAGGATGAAAGCACGCACCACAGGAGCTTTCTGCATGCCTTTCACACTGAATTAAGCTGCAACCTATATTAAACATCGATAATGATAGTCATATAGTCTATACAAGTGTTCGAATAATCGAGATTTTACTGTATTAACATGCGATACGGTTTTATATACAATTGACTGAAAACCGAAACTGAACCTTATTGCAACGACCAAACGTATAGACTCAGATAAGCTGCGGCGTCTACAGTCTGACACACAGCCACATCCAAACTAGTGTGTATAAATTGACAGGATTGATCATGATCTGCTAGGGACAAGGGCTGGTAATGGTCTACATTTTATGCCGTTGCAATAAGTTAAGTCCATTTTTTCATATGCCTCGACCATACCTTGATCAGCGGCAGCATTTTATCTATTTCGGGGCTCATTTATATACGCGGGACCACCCCTGAAGGAAGAGAACAGTTGAACATATTGCTGTGCAGATCATACTATCAATCATTTTAGTTTCTGATTTGATAGTGTATATCATTATCAGACGCCCTTTGTAAAGTAAAGTACCTAGTTAAAGTCTACTTTCAGTCCGAATGACCGTTTAGCCGACTGAATATTAAATCCCTTGCTCATTGAGCCATTCGCCTACAATATTGAGCATTGCTAACATATGGGGCGATTACCCTAGTGGCCCTCACAGGTACCCATTTTAACCCCCTGGGTGGAGAAGATGCAACCTCGTGCAGATGGGAGACGCTGAAAAGCGTCTCTGAAATTTCGAGCTGGTCCAGCCGGGAGTTGATCCCCGGACCCCTGGCCTATCAGCTCAACCACTAGCCCAAGCCAGCATCCTTTTGGTAGATAACCTTTTTGGATCGCGTATACAAAATTTTATATAACAGATGTGTGCTACGGTATAGTCACGTTTATTACGATCACTCAAAAGAAGTCTTAATTCTGGATTTTTAAAATATAGTGTAGCTTAATGCAGGGCACAAGTGATACAGAAAGCTCCTAGAGAGGAGCTTTCTGTATCACTTTTGCCCTACATTAAGCTTAAGCAACCATCTGCTTTTACAGTACCCATGTTAATAAACCACGTACATGTAGTCGCTTTAAAAATAGCGAGGCTGCGCTGGAGTCTCACTGTACATCTATATAGGCATATACCCGTAACACTAGTCTTTAACCTTAGTCCGGAACACTTGTATATCTAAAATACATGTATATAAAAGAATACATTTTTCTTTTCAAAATAATCTCATTAGTGTCAGGGTGTCAATGAGTTTAAACTATGACGAGACCCCGAGTCACTCGTCCATTTTTGTTAGGTGAATAAAAGACATAACGCCTGGTGAATGAATATACATAGCGTTTGTTCAATCTAGCCAGGACTTCAAACCAAATTAAATACATTTGAAGCAAACTGTTATTACGGTATTGTAATGTATATTTTACATGTATACATGTGCCACATTCACTGGGTTGCATTGGGTCCGATTCAATCAAATTCTCAAAATATTATAAACAGGAATTCTTCTATCATTGTGCTAATTATCAGCATATTTCAAGGACAAATACTTTCAGAAAGGAAGGGCATTTGTTATGCACATCTACACTTCATAGCGAAACTTTCCAAGAAACGTGCAACACACGCACGCATCCTTACGCAACAGTAAGCAATGCCCAGAGGTTATAAACGTTTTGCTTGATTCTCAAGTATATGATTGGTCAGATTCTGAGCTTGCCCAGAATCTGACCAATCGGATACTCGAGAATGATACGTCTCAGAAATTTGATAACATTGGACCCTAAACACCCGAGTTCAATGACAGGTAACCCCGTATCTATGCCAGGGGATTCCAGTCTTTCCATCGTACCAGTGCTATACAAGATAAATTGTCAAAAATGAAAATTCTAAGTTTAACCAAAGCAACTATTGCAAACTTCTAAAGCAAACAGAACAGACCTTTGGGAAATATTTTTCATCTGGGTCTGCACTGTCAACAATTTGAATTAAACAGATCACGGGCTAATGTGTTTACTTGCTTATTTGTTTTGAAGAGAGTCTGAACACAGGGGAAATAATCCACTTACTGAGGTACTCTGCGTATTTTAATGGTTCTTTCCCTTTGCTCAACCAAAATGTAATTTAGCTACACTTCATGATATACATTGAATTCATTCATGTACTGTGATGTACATGCACATTTATTATATTCATCCTAATGAATTTAATCCTTGTATGTATAAGCTAATGCAATATGTAATTTTACAATTTCAAGATAAATAAAATTAATTATGCATATATGTATTTTTTTTATGTAACCATAATGCGTCCACAATTTCATTATCACATGTAAAGGCAGGCCGCAGCTTAATGCATGGCAAAAGTCATTATGCAGTCCTGCATTATGCAACCATCCATTTTAAAATCCAGATTTATAAATTTCATGTCCATAAGATGTTGCTTCATGGGATGAGAACTCCGAGTCTTCTAGTTTCAGGGAATATTATTTTGGTTGAAATAGCGATTAGTTCTGTAATAAATTCAATCTTTTGAACTTCGAAAGAGTATCTTCCTAGGAGAATTTATGTGAAATTTGAGCAATATTGGTCAAGAACTTTGTAAGACGTTTAAAGCAATTGTTGATGCAGACAAGTGACACACGATGCAAGACACAGCATGATGCTTTATGGGGTCATTTCACCGAGTACGACCTGGAAAAGTCGCACGCGACCACACGCGACCTTAATCGCAGCTCGATTTTCCAATAGTCGCGGGCAAAAACCGTGCGACCTACCCCATTATTTTCTGTGCACGCTCTATGTTCGATGTTAGCTCGTTTGACCTTCGATGTGTACGCTCTATATACGTCCTATACGCTCTACACACGCTCTATATACGCTCTATCTACGTCTATCCACTCGATCTGAAGCGATCTTGACACGACCAAGGTTCGTTCTGTTCGACCAATCTGCGACATTGCCGGGATCTCTCGGCGATCTATTCTCGCAAGCGCGCGACCTCGGCCGACCAAGACTCGTTCCCGGCCGATCTAGCTACGTACGATTTGCAATGTACCCTCGATTAATACGATTTAGTTGCGATCTCGAACGTTCTAGCCTCGCTCAGACGACCAATTCTCGATCTTTTCTCAACAGAGTCTCGCCCGAGCTACGTGCACACTGGTTTTTGTTGCGCGGATTTGCGCGCGACCCACTGCGATCGTTATACAATGCCCGGCGATCGTTGGCCGACCATCAGTTTTTGACCAGTCTCCGAAAGGATAACATGGACCAAATCGCTCTGCATCATGCTATTGTATTACAGCACCATGCCCTGAAATTGCAGCAAGACTATCTGGTTATGCTAATCATGCTGAAAAGGAGCTGCGTGAACACCAGAGGGAACACTATGGTCAGTACACCTCCCTCATGACGGAACTGAGGCTGGGAGATGAAGCTACCTACCGGATCTATCTCCGTATGCCCCCGGAGATGTTTGACGAACTATTGGCCAGGGTGGGGCCTAGAATTGAACACTAACTGTAGAAGATCTATAGAACCGCAAGTTAAGCGAGGGTCGATCTTATTTGGTTGAAGCTTAAGCGCACAGAGGCCACCAATGGAAATAATATGGAACGCACGGGTCTAGGGAAGGTCTGGGACAGGTCGCTCGGAGTGACGCTTAATCGCAAAAGAGCGAAGCTAGATCGCACGGATCGAGCGAGGATCGAGCAGTGGTCGAGCAGCACGACCATTCGCGCGACCAGTTCTCGCTCGAGAAGACTGAGCCTAGCTCATCCCCGCTCTAGTTTCGATCGTCTCACGACCAATGCGTTCTTTCCTCGATCTCGCTCGCTCTTTCGACGCTCTCCGTGCGACTTTTAGGTCGAGGCTCGGTTTTTTGACATGTCAAAAAACCGAGCTACGATCTGTTTTTCCGGGAGACCAATCCTCGACCATGTGCGACCACGGGAGACCAATGCACGACCAACCCTCGGTCAGCTGTCGACTACGTGCGACCTGCGGCGACCAAGCCACGCTCTGAGATCGCAGCTCAGTCTTCCGGGAAGATTTCTCGGTGAAATGACCCCTAAAGGCTCACCATGGTACTTTTATTAGGACAATAATTCTGACAAAGCTTCACGAATATTTGGCTGAAAATGTGACCTCTACATTGTTCAGAAGGTTTTCCCACTATATGACCTAGTTTTTGACCCCACTTTCAAACTCGTCTGAGATTTTATCAAGACAATCATTCTGACTAAATTTCATAAAATTGTGACCACTAGTGTTCACAAGCAAATTGTTGATGCATATTCAAGTCTCCCAAAAGCTCGCCCCGAGCTTTGTTCAGGTGAGCTAAAATGCCACCCCTTGGGCGGGGCCTCATTTGTAAATTGACCCACAGGGGCATTATTCATACACCTTTTGTAGAGGACCTCAAGATGATGCTATGTGCCCACAAGAGGGTCATGCATCGCTCACCTGGTTTGCTGCGTTTTCTATATCGAAGCTCTGTCCATATTAATTTCAGAGATGTTTGTAGATTCACTATATAAACCGACAACCCAAAGAGCAGAAACACTTTTACCCTGGGGCAAACTTTGAAATCTACTGATGATGTTATGTGCCAAAGATGAAAACTGAGAACACTGTAGATTCAGAGAGGATTCTTAGAGGTTCAAATTGTTGACAGACAATGCACGGCAACGGACATCGGACAATCACTAAAGCTCACCTTGAGCACTTTGTGAACTTAGAATCAGGCCGATTTGTTTCCTTTTGGTTGCCCACCATCTCCAAATGTAATACTGTTGGTGGAGTGTAAACCCAAATCTGGCAACAAGAAATGCAATTCTTTAAGCAACTGAATGAAGGCAATGTCTATATAAATGATGCATTTTAGAAGGCTGTTAAAATGGAACAAATATGTAGCTTGTTCAACGTTAAGTAGTAGGTGTGGAAGCAACTATAACCACTTAAAAAGGTTGTTGTTGTTGGGGTTGGGTTGTTGTTGTTTTGTTTGTTTTTGTTTTGTTTTGTTTTTGGGGGGGGGGGGGGGGGGGATAGGGATAGGGAGTTTAAAAAAATATGTTCTTTATAGACTACCTTTATTTTTCGATATTTTCTTTTCTATTACCTTGCAAGTGGTTTCGCAGATGTTTAAATGAAATGGTTGATAAAATGGTTGATAAAACAGTCACAATAGTTCACCTTGAGCAACAACTGTCAAAAATCATAGCAACCAAACTCAGTTCTTTATACAAATCTTCACATCCAACAGAAGGAAGTTCATCTTTTAATGTATGTTTCAAACAAGTCTAATAAATGGTGTTTTGAGTTCAACACTCAAAATTTTGTCCGATACACATACAATTTTAAGAATTTGGTTGGTTGAATTAAAAGTTAATGTTTATAGTTTGAATATCAAATGTCAACACCAAAAAATAATCTTGCAACTCTCGAAATAATACTGCTTGGACCATTTCCCCGAATTTACATTGTAAAATGCACTTGTGATAAAAAAGTTTACATCACCAATTGCAATATCGCAAACATATCAGGGAATCAGAACACCGCTGAGTAGTTATTGAACTAAAATGTGGGTGAACAGCATCCCCAACATTGATACATTAACATCACTTTTACAATTTTAGTAATTTTCCATGTTATTTCCACACCCCAATAGTTTTAATAAAACTTGCAATTTCATTCCATTTTCACATACTTCTTAAAAGTATCATTTATACATTGCTTTTAAGTAGGCCAAAGGGGTATCTAATGCCATTTGTAAGTTTGAATCAAATTCGATCAAGTGCGTGTTCATCCGAGGTTAACACACAAGATTTTCAGGATGTTATATGGGCAAGTGCAACACCATTATATATGCCCTCACAATGTGGGAATAAACTTAATATGCAAACATTAAGGGAGAGACAATTTCATAATGCGAGGCAGCAGAATTATGTCCCTTACACACTGCACTTTCTCGTGTCTCGTTTTATAAGCATATACGTAGTTTCATTGGGTTAGCTTGTATAGCAAACAAAAATGGCATGCACATCATTGTACTGATTTTGTTCATGACATTTGTTTGAAATCCAGCTAAAACTGTTGACTTGCATTTTCATGCTGAAAATATTTTGCAACAACCAACTGACCATTCAAAAGGCAACAACTATAACTTCTTTCAAATATGCAAATCTATCTAAAAAGGAATATTGAAAACATAATTTTTTTTACAATCTTATTTCTTTATTCTGTATAAGATGTTCTGCTATACAGAGAGTAGCCAACAGTTTAATCATCCTCTTCCTCCTCGCCACCACCAGATCCCTTCTTGGCATTCTTCCTCTTGACACGGCCTGAAATGGTATACATATCCACATGAGACGGATGTGCACATTTTTACTGTATAGAACAACTATTGTGCTTACAACAGATGCAACATGGTAATAATGCCCAATTATAAATTGATGAAAGTGGAAAGCAGCAGTCAATATTCTCATACCGTGCAGGGCACACCCCAGAACCACATGGGGAAAATTTCCACAGAAAACAAGTGCCAGTGGGCACAATATACGCCCATCGAGTCCAATTGTGCGACCTTGACCATACATACCGGGACACACCCATGCTACTGTAGCATGTCCAAATAAACATATGGTATAATTTGAGAAGGATCCACCAAGCAGAATTTGAGTTGGAGATAGATGGACAGACAGCACCATTCCATAAAACGTCCCTTCAAACAGATGAAGCTTGTAATGATAGACAAGTGTTTCAAGGCCATCTCCAAGGGTTATGTAAATAAGTGAACTGTAAAAGTTGGTGATGGTGAACAACTATTCCAAGTTTCAAAGCTTTATCTCAAAGGGATACGTAAAGAAGTTGACTTTAACAAAAACCTTAACCAAAAATTCTAAGTTAAAAAGGGGCATAATTCGGTCAAAATGCTTGACAGAGTTATGTATTCTTGCCTACAGGTGAAGCTTGTGATGGTAAACAAGTGTTTCAAGTTTCAAAGCTTTATCTCAAAGGGTTATGCAAATAAGTGGACTTTTTCAATATAAATCAAGGTTAACGCAAATTCTAGGTCAAATTGTGCGATCTTGACCTTGGATATATGTACTGGGACACACCTATGCTACTGCAGCATGTCCAGTCTGACGGATAAACATGTGAGATTTGAGAAGGATTCACCAAGCAGAACTTGAGTTATAGATCATGAGATGTTCCAGACATTTCAACAAATTTGCTAAACTAAAATGCTAAACTAAAATTCTTAGTCCAATTGTGAGATCTTCACCTTGGATATACGTACCAGGACTGGACATACCACTGTAGCATGTCCAGATAAACATTGTGATTAAATTTGAGAAGGATCCACCAACTAGAGCGCCATTCCATAATAAGTCCGGTTTTTTCAAACGGTATATAAAATTTGAGCAGTTAGTGCACCGACTATATTCATCAAAGTATACGATGACCTTCACAAGACCCTAATCTTAAATTAAATAGGATTATCTACTCACGAATAACCTATCAAATAGGAGAACTCTAGGTTTATACATCAATTCGTTATTGATCGTTTAAGCAGACAAGACAATGATGTTAACATTAATTGAATGATCTTCAAATAAATAAGGTCATGTCATCACGACTCGCATCCCTATCAAATACAAGAACTCCTCAGAAAAGTTGCCTATTTAGAAACTGTTACAGTGGCTTTAGTCTACCTCAAAATTGAGAGAGTACTGATTGTGACCAACCTCCCCTTCAAATATGGGGAAAAGGGTACACTGTGGAGACCTCGCTACTTGATTGTTGTGAAATGAATACTGTTTCAAATGAGAGCAGACATGGCCAAATGGCTTATTTTGGACAATCTGAAGTGCCTAGGACGATATGCCAACCAGCAGTTACAGCTTGTAGCACTCACCCTACAGTGGTCTCGATAGAGAGAGCTTCTATTTTCACGAGTTTGGAATGTCGCAACTGTGAATGTGAACCAATGACTTATTGATCCTAAAGCTGATGCTATACCTATTGAGCTAAACATTCAAAGTCCAATGTTAATGGTAGCTATCAATTTTACCTGGTCTGCCACCACCGTATGGTGAGGAGAGGGCAAAGTCAATGTGCTTCTGAGAGTCTAGTCTGACCACAAAGGATGGGATGTTGACAACTTGCTTGCGGACTCTGAAAAAGGATGAAACATACCTGAAGTAGGACAAGGCTTACAATCTACATAATTCTTTTTACAGTACAACCTTTCCACAAAGACCAAATTAATTTCGAATTGTATTAATAATTGTGCATCGACAGCTACCTGGCTGCAATTAAAGACCTCCACATTTTTACATAAAAAAGGTTGCCTTTACTCCAAAAATATGCCTTTGCAAACAGAGTAGACCCAGTTCAGACAGCTCATGTAAGAGCCATCTGATCAGGGTCAGTTCAGTTTCTTATAGAATAATATAGATCAGATTCTAGTTTCTGCCATGACTGGAATTTCTCTTGTTCCTCTGCCATTATAGAAAGTCAAATGAATGAATAAATAATTGAATGAATAAATCCATAAAAGAGGTTCTAATGATTTTCCAATCCAATGTCTTTATCAGTACATCAAATTGATCATTGCAGACTTTTTTTTATTTTCAAGAACAAAATCCTTCAAGGCTTGTCATCACTTTAGGACCACAACAGGCACTTTTAACCTACAGGGTTTTCAATTCCATTCATAACAACCTATTATTTTCTGTACATATCAGATTGCACTAGGCATAAACAAATGAATTTGAGTGATTTAAGAGGCCATGGAGAGCTCTCTCGGGAGTCCAGAAATACTGGATCACTTGCCCAAATGGTTTTGAAAATAGGCCTCTATAGGAACTATAACAATGCTGGCGCCACGACAACTTTCTCAACAGAGTATTCTCAGATTTCATAGAATTTTCGAGATTTCAGACAAAACAACCAATGCAAAACTGATTTCAGCCGATGGTTTCAACCGGCAATAGGATGAAAATGAAAACCCTGAACCTATAATTTTATTTTTGACCTTGAAGTTTCATCTTAACATGGCATTCTCAAAAGTTGCAGCTTCATGGTATGAGAATAAACGGCTTGGAGGCAAAGTATTCCTAGCTTCATGGTATGAGAATATATGCAAAGTATGAAATCTATCTCTAATAGACTATCTCTAATAGTTCAAAATGATAGAATCCGACAGATCAACAAATGCCAACAAACAGACAGACAAGCCAAAAACAATATGCCCCCAATCTAGATAATCATGGGGACATAAAATAGTAAATTTGGTCCAATTTTTATTTGAGAAATGTGAATATTGCCTTTTAGGGCAACCTTTGAAGGAGTATATATATTTGAAATTTTAAGATGTCCTTAAAATCATCTCGGAAGACAATTCCGAGTAGTTGAAATGCATTATCTGCTTTAGGTTGACGAACTTTGTGTCAATTTTTAATTAACCTTCCACAAAGAAATCTCAACATCACAAAATCCCAACAGATTATTTTCCATTGATATTAATCATTGAAGTGATAGTCCTACAATAAACTCATAATTTCTATAAAATCTGAAACATGGTGGTGTTGGTTATATTCTTATGAAGATTGTCAATTTGAACTTGTATTGAAAAATGTCCACGATACAAATAAACCATTTTTGGCGTAACTTCAAATTTTTGTTGTACAAAAGAACATGATCTGCCTATTTTGAACCTAAATCACAAACCAAATTTCATTAATTCATCGGTGAATAAGATCGGGGTCTTCAATATCAAACATATGAAAGTAATTTCAAATTGCATTTGGTATTACAACTTCAACAATTACCCATTTTACATACCAGAACGTCAAAGCTGCAACGTCTTGTAGTCATCGAAAGACACTAGCAGTCTAACTGTACAAGTATTGCACCTCAACAGGCTAAACAGTGCTATAGCGCAGCTCTCATTTGCCTTGATACCTTGGGAATGCCTTCATGCCTTAAATCTTTCAGTTGTACAATAGACGTTGGACAGACTGTCCAAGTGGCCTATCTGATAAATGTAATCGGAAATGCGGTGACAGACGTTGGATATGTTTATCCAAGTGGCCTATCAGATTCATCAGATCTGTAGATTAACTATTAATACCTGATATGTCTTTGTCTTATTAAGACACGAGCATGGTGGATGCTCTTGGCCAAACCAAGTTTGAACACCTGTGTCTGAAGACGTCTCTCTAAAAAGTCCTCAATTCTCAGACCCAAGACAAAATCAAGCTTCATCTTGGATTCATCCAGTACTCCAATCCTCACAAGGCGACGAAGAAGGGCGTTACCTGAAAGAAAAAACAATTATGTCAGCTATATCCAAGTTCTTATACAGTGATTGGAAACACGTGATGAAATGAGCTGATTTATTGTACTGAAATATGAAAACAGGAATATTTGGCTACGACAGACTGAGAAACTATTATATACATATCACATCCTATGGAGGCCAACAGCACTTAAGTCAACCCCAGGTTGGCAATGTCCATTGTGGCGTTAGCCAAGGTGGACATTAGCATACCAAGGGTCGATAATATGCGCTGTTGCCCTCCATGGGATGTGATATTTATTATATTATACGAACATCACAATCGATTTCATCAGCAAAAAGATTTATTCAATGGCAACAATAGTGTGAAACAATTTATTCTCTGTACTTAAAATCAAGTTTCACACTTCTATTCAATACACGTTTGGTACTGGCGGAGTCATTTTCACTGTCCGATCTCGACACATCCCCCACCGAAATAGTCGCAAAACGTGACATTCTTAAATTATTACACAAAAACAAACTATCAAAATGTCATTTGTAAAAAATTTGAATTGGAAAGTCATGTGAGGTAATAAAGAATCAAATCTATACAATTTATAAGCAAACACAGCAGATCCTGATCAGACGGCTCTTACTATATTTGTAATCTTGAGTATTAAACAGCGAATCTATGGAGTAGAGGATTAAGTTTGGACTTTGAATTCCAGTGTATTAACAAGATGTGTTTGTGAAACACTATGCCCCCTTGATATGATATTTAACCCTGAAGGATAACATTGATCTTGACATGTCACCCCTCAAACTGTGCAGCTTCATGGGGTACACATGCATACTAAATATCAAGTCTGTATCTCTACTGGTTCAAAAGTTATGGCCAATGTTAAAGTTGGTGACCTTTGACCATGAAGGATGACCTTGACCTTGACATGTCACCTCTCACTCAAACTGTGTGGCTTCATGAGATACACATGCATACCAGTATCAAGGCTGTATATCTACTGGTTCAAAAGTTATGGCCAATGTTAATGTTGGTGACCTTTGACCTTCAAAGATGATCTTGACCTTGACATGTCACCCCTCAAACTGTGCAGCCAAATGAGAAACACATGTATACCAACTATCAAGTCTGTATCTCTACTGGTTCAAAATTTATGGCCAATGTTAAAGTAGGTGACCTTTGACCCTGAAAGATGACATTGACCTTGACATGTCTCCCCCAAACTGTGCAGCTTCATGAGATACACATGCATACCAAATGTCAAGTTTGTATCTACAGGTTCAAAAGTTATGGCCAATGTTAAAGTCGGTGACCTTTGACCCTAAAAGATGACCTTTACCATGACATGTTGCCCCTAAAAATGAGATACACATGCATACCAAATATCAAGACTCTTATCTCTGTTGGTTCAAAAGTTATGGCCGATTTGAAGTTGGTGACCTTTGACCCTGAAGGATGACCTTGACATGTCACCCCTCAAACTGTGCAGCTTCATGAGATACACAAGCATGCCACATATCAAGTCTCTATCTGTACTGGTTCAAAAGTTATGGCCAATGTTAAAGTCGGTGATTTGACCCATATGTTTGACCTCTGACCTTGAAGGATGACCTTGACATGTCACCCCTCAAAATGTGTGGCTTTATGAGATACATATGCATGCCAAATATCAAGTCTCTATCTGTACTGGCTCAAAAGTTATGACCAATGTTAAAGTTGCTGACAAACAAACAGACAAACAAACAGACAGGGCAAAAACAATATGCCCCCCAGATCAGATCTGGGGGGCATAAAAATCCATAGTTGCACAATGTCCATCGAACTTCTTTGGATATGCAACTTTACAGATACACTCAGTAAACCTTTACTCCATGAATGTTCATGGCAGTCTCCACTAATTCTACAGGGTTATCACAAATCAGAGGAACATTTGCCTGACATGTTTACATTATAACATTCGGTCTTTCACAAGTCTTGTCCTCGATTCTGGTTTTTTCCCAAGTTTCCTAACATTTGGCGATTAGCCTATATTTTCAAATTTCACGAACGGTTAAAAAAAAATTCTGACAATTCCCTGACCTTGAAAAAAAATAACCAAACCCTCCCACCACCACTGTTGAAAACCCTATTTAAACATTAAATTACTAGTCTATATATTAAATACTGTTATAAAAAATTCATAAAATACACAGCTACGACGAAAAGTATAGAATCAGATTAAAATATGCTAGTATAAGCAAACGGAGCACATGATCAGCCAACTCCTACAGGAGCCATCTTATTCTAATCTGAGTTACTCAGTTTGCAACGGTACCAAATGTGTCTATATGGAGGAAATTGTTAAATATTTTCAAGATGTGAAAAAGAAAACAAGTACCCTCAAACAGTCTTTTGGGTTCCTTTTCATCCAATGTCAGCAACTCTCTGGCAGACTTTCGAATCTTGGCCAGGGCATACTTCACCCTCCATACTTCACGTTTGTTGCGAAGACCATATTCACCAATGAGTTTTAATTCCTGGTCAAGACGTTCCTTTTCAAAAGGTCGTCTTGGGGTGGTGAAAGTTTTATTTTGCACAATTGGAATTTTTCCCATTTTGGCTGCAAAATAGAATTTGCAAAGAATTATCTAAAGAAATGAATCAAACTACAGCTGCATTAAAAAATGCTGCTATAATTACCGAGTTATACCGAAACGTTTCGACAAAATTGGGTTGAAGATGATTAGGAAATTGGCATGCATATAGTAGTGGGAGCTAAAATACAAGCCTAATAGGAAACATTAGCCAAAGACTCTGACAAAGATGAAAAAAACGATCATCAGACAATGAATTTTAGAAACTTGCCCTGTGGTAGGAGATATAATTACCAGATTATGCAACACAGCAGGGGTCATTTGATTGTTTTTCATGTTTTTGACATGCAAATTTAAAGGAGTCGGCTTTTTAAAATAAGCATAACTTCTGCAATGTGTGTCCGAATTATATGTGGGTTTCGGCATATCAGAAAGCATGGTCTCAGTTAGATTTTTCAAAATTCTGTGACACCATTCCCTAGATATGTCAATGATTTGCATACTGGCCAAATGCTATAAATTCAGTCTGAAAGATGATCTTGTAATCGCTGTTGAAAATTTTTCTGCTACATTTAAAAAGACTTTAATATGATTTTTTATATTTTTTGGTATATAGCAGTAAAACATTAGCTTCTGACCGACATGTATATCCCGGTATTATCAGTCATAACGATTTTACAAGACGGGCTATATCTTAATTCCCGATTTATGGTCGTTTCGTCGACCTTAATTTATATACATGTAGTAGACCGAAAGTTGTTTCGTCGACCTTATTATTACATAGGGATTAAGTTTTCACACCTATGCCGCGGCTGTTATGTAAAAATCACATGCAAACACAATTTTAACAGTTTAAAAACAGACAACTTTTTATCAATAAATTTATCTGGGTCTAAACTCTGAAATCTTGAGTATGCATAAGTTAACTGCCAGCACGCCTCTAACATCAATATGTTATATCGATAAAACAATTATTCATAAATATTTAAACACGTTGAATCTATCACTGTTAATCAAATATAATGTGATCATGATCTGGATCTGAACTATATGATTAGGCAGTTTGCCATAATTGCCGACACGCGCCTATATGAAAAGCTTACATCAAATACACAGCCGTGGGATAGGTGTGAAAACTTAATCCCTATGTAATAATCAGGTCGACTGGGTCTACTATATAAATTAAGGTCGATGAAACTACCATCACCCTTAATCCCCCCCCCCCCCCCCCCCAATCTACACACATTTTTTCCGTATTATCAATCACTGTACGCAAATCATGACAAATTGACACAATAATGCATATAAACAATGTGTTTTCTACTTAACAGTATCAACTTTACCCAATTTTCACGGCAATTAATGTGTTATACTTGTAAACATAAACTAGAGCGACACTCACGTCTTTACTCTTGGCTACCACGTGCAGAAAGGAAGAAAATAGTTCGCCAGTTGGTGAGATAGATATTTATACACTTATACACTGTTATCAAATTTGGCCAATGCGTACCAAATGCTGGTGAAATATATACATATTTCATACCAGAAATGTTGTATAAATATCATTATCATTTTATTTCAACGATAATATTGTGTTGAATAGCGAACTATGTTTTTTGCGGTTATCCGTATCATTTCCGGTATAAAAAAAAAAGCATGCTCTCGGGATCAAGATCCTTGTGAGTTCATTTACATAACCAGAATTGGTGATAGGCAGTAAATGACGATTGTGAAAAAAGATCCATTGTACATAACTCGTATATAAGGATAACACTTATTTTATATCACGCTTGTCACAAAGGACCGAACCAACCGCAGTTTACTCCCGCAATTCGGCCCGCTTTCTAAAACAAATAATTTGGTTTCACCATACCAATGTTGTTTATGGTAGTAACGGAAATAACATTTTAGAACATTTGTGCAAAGAAGCAGCATTCTCTTTAACTTGATTTGTAAATTGTAATCATGTCTCTTCAAGACGACGGGGCATGGCATGTAGCCCCTCGCACTACATCAAAATATGACGGTCAAATTACTATGAACACTTGGACGGGGCCGGTAAGCACACCTATGTATGGAAAAGGGCTGACAGAGTTGTGTGATAAAACCAGAAACAACATAAACATACTTTCACAGCAGATGCAGAAGATGGACCCATGTCTAGAATACGGGATTAAGCATTGGCACCCAACATCACGCCCAAAATCAGGTAAGGCTCAAACTGCTTTTAATTTTTTATGCCTTAAAATTTGCTTCATAGCTCCCCCCCCCCCCCCCCCCCCCCCGCCGGGACCTTATTTTGAGTTATCTCCTTCATATAGAGTAAGAGCGGACGCAATTTTCCAGCGCACAGCATCAGACACTCGCCTCTAAAGTCCTAATAAAATAATCATTTTCCTTTATAACGCTTTGTTGTTGCTTTTCTTAACTTTGTGAACTGATTTTCACGTGGTTACAATACTTGCTGATGATGACAAATCAATATGTCACCATGTGAGGTAATCAAATACGACCCGGTAGCACTTCATTACTTCCTTTTCAGACCCTGGGTGAATAAACACAAAAGAGGATTTAGTAGTCTGCAGAAAAAATGATTAATTTATACACACTCGGAACTGTATAAAACCTGGTATAAATAACTATGCATATGCCTTTGAAATTCTCGATTTTTTATCAGTAGGAGATAATACTTCTTACTAAAAATCGATTTTGAAAGACTAAAACAAAAATAAACAGTGTCCGATAGTGCCCTTCAAGAATCCCGGTCTGGCCATTTGGATTTTTCATGTGAGGAAGCCTTTCAACTGGTTTGCAGTAGGTCTATGGTTCTACCCAGATGTTCTTCTATACACGAAACATTGCAATTTATACCATGCGCAGAAGAACCTCTGGGGTCTTCCTCCACCTGTAATTAGCTGTACATCGTGATATGACTGAAATACTGTTAAAACAACGTAAAACCCGATAAAAACCAAACCAAACTATAAATTGATGTGCGGGTACATATCGGACAGAACTTTATTCAATCATGTACATTTAACTCTTTACCTAAATGTGGTTCATTTTCACGCATTTGCAATCAGAATAGACCCATATTGTCGTTATTGGCGTTGGCGTTGGCGTCGTCATCGGCGTGCAAAAACTTTAATGTAGCTCATTACTCGAAAAGTATAAGAGGTACGTATCAACATGAATTTTCATAGGTTAGTAGATCACATTGAGGGAAAGGTCCCTACATAAGAACCATAACTCTTGATTTCAAAATTTTGGAGTCATGGCCCTTTATTGTTTTCATAAATAAAAATTATTTTAGCTGGACAAGTTCCAAATCAGATCAGCGTTGGCGCCACATGTGGCTCTTTTATTTGTTGTAACACAACAGTGATCGAGTGTATTTATCTGCAGATATGGAAGGAATCCCTGAACAGGACCAATTAAAGGAGATCCTAATTTTCTGGTTTCAAAAAAATGTTACTGAAAATGTACACAGTTTGTCTAGCTGTACGTCTTATCTATGCTCGCTTAAATTCCCGTAGCAGGTATCATGACATACCATTTTATTATATTTTTATATTTATTTTTATTTTATTATAGCTGCTCCAAGGATAGAAAGGGCCTCAACTCTGGGAAGATGGGAAAACATGGATGTAATGTTTGCAGATAAACACACACTTGATACACGATCAACAAGAGATGATGATGATGCAGACTCTGTTATGGACACACTAGGTATCAGCAGTTATATGCTGTTGTAATTTATTATACAGAATGATTTTAGCCTTTCCTTGATTAACCCTTTCCCTGTTGAATATTCATGAAAGAAATTAATAACATCATGAATATTCATTAGCTGAATTTTTATAATGGCATAATTATGCACACAGGATATTTTGGTATTGATGGAAACTGAATTTTAAGTAAGATCTATTGTTTTTAACGGAATACACCTTGATTAGACGGCTCCTGTAGGAGCTGTATGATCTGGTCTACCCTATTTGCAAAGGTGTTGAAAGGTGTGTATGAGGGAAAGGGTTAATATCCATGCAAGTCTCTGCCCATTTTCAATATCCACTATTTTTAACAATTGTTATATATTAACCCTTTCCCTGCATTTTCTATGTTTATTTCAACATTCAATACCTACAAAATTAATATTCATGGACAGAACAGTTATAATGAAATATGGAAGGTGTATCATTGTAGCCATTTTAGAAAGACAACAAACAGATGTATCAAATCCCATTAGCAAACAGAGCAGACCCTGATCAGACAGCTCCTATAAGAGCCATCTGATCTTGGTTTACTCTGTTTGCAGATACGTAAATCACGTTCATATGAAGGAAAGGGTTTAAAATGTAAACAATAGGAATTATTTTTGCAGACCATAGCAAAACTGTTCTGTAATATATTAGCGAACAGAGGAGAACCTAATCAGACATCTCCTATTATCATGAACTGTCATCTGGGTGTATTCTAGCTGTTTGCAAAGGTAATACTAAAATGCCAGATTATCACATACATTTTTAAGGGATAAATAGTATGTCTGGTTATAGAACCTTGACCAGCATTTTAACCCTTTCCCTCATAGGCTATTTTAACCCAACCTCTTTGAATCTACCGAAAAGGAGCATTAACTAGAGAAAAGAAAAAAATTAGAATTTTGTAGTTTGAAACCATTGTGATAAATAGAGCATTTGCTCCAATAGGTTTCAAAAAGTGGCTTTTATAGAGGCGTAGAAAGGCATATTTAAGGGTTAATCATGAAGTCACTCTGTCAATGGGATTAGTGTTGCTTCAGCTTGTTTTTGGGGTTGTTAGATGAATATTCTTTACAATTTGCTTAACATTTTTTCTAACATACTCAATGAAAAGTATATACATGTATAAATTTCTAGGCAAACATGCATGGATCTTGTTTCAAGTGATCGTTATAAAAGTGGGATGGTTGTTCATGATAAATTCTACTGATCTAAGACTTAGACTTTGAACTCCAAATATATTATTACGTTTTTTTAACCCCATCTTTCTCAAGCATTTCTGCGAGTGAATGACAACTTTCAGCTCATTCATTATGAAAACTGTTGTCCATGTTCAAGTGTTACTTGAATCACACATTCTTACTTGAACCCTTTACTCCATGAATATTCATGTAAAAATATTGAACTTATGAATATCCATTACCAGAGTATTTATAATGGCTTTATGAATTAACCCTTTACTCCGTGAAAAAATGACATCATGAATATTAATGAATTGAATCTTTATGGTCGCATTACGAACAAGGACATTTTCATTGTAACAGAATCTGTAGAATTAGATCTTATTTCATAAACAAACAGAACAGTCCCTGATTAGATGGCTCCTATATCAGCCATCTGATCTGGGTCTACTCTGTTTGCAAATGCATAGAAAGGTGTATTTTATGGAGAAAAGGGTTATGGTATTTGGCAAAGCTTGTGGAATGACATCTCTATAATTCCATAAGCAAACAAAGCACACACTGCATGATCAGACAACTCCTGCAGGAACTGTCTGATCTGGATAAACTCCGTTTGTTTTAAGGTATTGAGTAAAATGGTTAATAGTATTAGTTATATTAGGTCATGTTTAATTTTACAGCACCAGTAAACAAGTTTTGCTATCTGTGTTCAACACTTGAGGAGCACCAGAGACATATGCTGCACCACAAGGTATTGATCCTGAGTCAAGTCATTTAAAACCTTTGTTCTTTAACCATTCTCTTGCTGAATTTTAAAATACATTTCTCCTTCTTTACCCATGCCCTGTTGTATACTTACATACATCTTCACTGTGTACATGTATTTTGCTGTGCAATCACTGCTGTGGAGTGCACTGGTTGCACAATCAACTTGTAAATAGTGCAGACACTGATGAGACAGCTCCTGCAGGAGCTGTCTCATCTGGGTCTTCACTATTTACAGGTAGGTATATTGACGTGAATAGCAGGCGAAGGGTTAAACCTATCCATCATAGAGATGGCTTTTGACACCTTTGCAATCAGAGTAGACCCAGATCAATTAGTTTCTGTAGGAGCTGTCTGATCAGGGTCTGCCCTGTTTACTAATGGAATAATATAGATATGACTGATATTTCTGTCATAACCAAAACATTTCATTGTTAATGTGTAAAATTATTGAAAATTCAGTCCATGAATTTTCATACAGTCATAAATCCTTACATTAAATCATGGGGGAAAATGTTAAACATGTGTAAATCATGGCCAGAATATTAAACTTTAGCATGCCAGAATTTTTTCCGGTACCTACAAGGTTCTGTTAAAAGACATTTTCCTAATTTTTGGAAAAACATTCCAGTAGATAACAAATTTTGATCAAGATGCAAAAACAATGCAAAATTAAAATGGGGCAAAAAAGTCTTTCCAAATCATTGAGTTTTATGCACGAAAAAAATCCCAATCACATGTATTAACCCACTCCCTCATAGGTTATTTTTAGACCCATACTCTATGGATAAATCTACAGAAAAGGAGCATTTACTTGCAAAAAGGTAAATTTCAGAATTGTGTAGTTTTGAAACTATTGTAATAAACAGAGCATTTGCTCCTATTTATCACAATGGTTTCAAAAAGTTACCTTTATAGAGGCGTCCAAAGGCATCAATATGAGGGAATGGGTTAAAATGCATTTTCCTCAAAATTGCCAGAAAAAGGCCTGCATGCTGAACAATTTGATTTTGTGTAAGAGAAAAGTTCTTGCAACTGTCAAAGATGTTTTTGAAACAATCTAGTAGTTGCCATGGTCATGCAAAAACTTTTAACCTTTGCCATGATTTAAAGCCAGCCTCATTTAATATCACACAATTATTCACGTTAATCACTATCAGACGTGCCATTTTCTGATTTAGGCCACACCTTTCTAATGCCTGTTAACCCATTACCTCATAGGCTATTTTTAGACCCAACTACTTTGAATAAATCTACCGAAAGTAGCATTAAAAAAACCTTCAGAATTTTGTAGTTCAAAACCATTTTCATAAATAGAGCATTTGCTCCTATAGGAGCAAATGCTCTATTTATCAAAAGGTTTCAACAGATGACAGAGGTGTCAAAAGGCATCAATATGAGGGAATGGGTTAACAAGTTTATGTTCATTTATAACTTTTCACTGACCAACATGTTTTGGCATCCATTGCATCACCGCTGTGTTTCAATCAAAAACATAGCAATGATTAATCTGATGATTCTCATTCAAGAAAATATTGAAATCAATGCTCTATATGATTTACCAGTAATGGAGATGGTTATTAATCCTTTCACCGCCGCAGTCGCATAAATGCACCACGACAAATAGTGCAGTCCCAGATCAGACGCCTCCTTTTCAAGGCGGCGTCTGATCAGGGTCTTCACTATTTGTCTAAATCTCTATTTCTATATATGTGCTTTATTCCTTTGAAATTTGCATTTATTTATCTCATTTCCTTATTTTACTGAATGATTTAACAAGCTTGGATTGCAGACGACAATTAGAAATTTGGTGCTGAAAGGGTTAATCTTGAAATTTTCTGAGAAACAAATTTTCTGTATTAGTAAGACACCCCTATAAAGCTGTTAACACCTTATGTTTGTTCAGCCTAAGAAGAGACCCAGCTCTGCCAAGCCAAGAGTGGCATACATTGCTCCTTGGCCCAAGGTGAAGAAGAAGGATAAAGAGGATATTGTTTCGATCAAAGAGAGACTGTATAAGTTTGAAGTGTACACCAGCAATGTGAAAAATGCCGGAACAACAGCCAATGTAAGTGGTTACAAATTGAAATACAATAGAATATCTCTAAGTGGACACTTATGCCTTTACTCCATCAATATGCCTTTCTACACCTTTGCATATAGAGTAGACCCAGATCAGATGGCTCCTGTAGGAGTCATCTGATCAGGGTCTTCTCTGTTTGCATAAGAAATAATAAAGATATGACAGCAGTTTCTGCTATGGCCAACATTTCATGTATTCGAATGCCATTTTAAAAATGAATCTAAATAATATTGATGACATTGTTATTTTTTAAGTGAATATTCATGGAGTAAAGGGTTAAAGAATAAATGCGGATGCATGTCTTTATTCGTCATGAATATTCATGTAAGAAATAATGACATCATGAATATAGAACTAGCTGAATTTTTGTACTGGCATATGAACATATGATATTTTGTTTGGCCATAACAGAAACTGTATAATGATATCTATATAATTCAAAAGTAAAGGGAGCAGACCTTAATGGATTTCTCCTACAGGAGCTGTGATTTGGGCCTACTCTGTTTGCAAAAGCATTAAAAGTGGTATATGTGAAGTAAATGGAGTGGAGCAGGTGGGTGCATATACCGATAACCTTTTCCCTCTTATAAAGGCTTTTTCATGTGTTTGCAAACAGAGTAGACCCAAATAAGATGGCTCCTGCAGGAACTGTCCGATAAGGGTCTGCACAGTTTGCCTATAAAATAATATAGATACGATTCTTCAGTTTCTGTCCCAGCAAAATTCCCTCATATTGACAACTTTTGACGACTCTTTAAAATCACTTTGTGAAACCATTGTGATAAATAGAGCATTTGCTCCTATAGGAGCAAATGCACTATTTATTACAATGGTTTCATACTACAAAATTCTAAAAAATTTCCTTTTCTATAGCTAATGCTCCTTTTCGGTAGATTTATTCAAAGAGGCTGTATCTAAAAATAGCCTATGAGGTAATGGGTTAATAGTACTGTAAAAAATTCAGCTATACTAAAAATACAGTCATTGTTTCTTACATGAATATTTATCAGGTAAAGGGTTAATGCAGAAGAAAAGTAATGCAGAAATGCAGTAATGCAGAAAGCTACTGTTGGGGCTTTCTGTATAACTTTAATTCAGCATGAAGCAATCAACTGTCTCAAAATCGATGACCATTGTAGAAAGAATTTACTGTACAGTTAGTCAGTTATGTAAATGTATCAGCTGCCTTATTCCTTTCCCTAATGAAATTCAAAAGTAAATAAAGCTAAAAATGAAACTAAAACACCTGTAGAGATTGTAATTACATGTACATTGTATTTGCAAATTGCAAAACAAATCAATCATGTATAACAAATATAAACATGTATATATGTACATGTATGTATGTTTGTATTAACTTTGTATGTTAGTGTATATTCAATTTCTGTCTATTTGTAGGTTTTTGTATCAATTAAGGGTAGTATTGATATATGGCCAAGGACTCAGCTTGTCAAGAAAAGGGGATGCTCTGGACTATGTTTCACAAGGGAGTCAAAGGAGGTTTTCTACATGCAGGGGATATTTGTTGGCAATCTGGAATATCTCACTGTGGAGGTAAATCAACACATAGACCAACTTTTCCAAACTGTCTGTTCCTTGATCATAGTTTGAAAAGATAATGGAAAAATGCATTGTCAGAGAGTTGATGCAGATAACAATTTCTTGACCATTTACTTCATGGATATTCATGTAAGAAATAATTATATCATAAATATTAATTACATGTAGATGAATTGTTTTAATAGCAAATGGATACAGCAACTTTTAGCCATGACAGAAACTGTAGAATCAGACCTATATTATATCATAAGCAAACAGAGCAGACCCTGATCAGATGTTTCCTAAAGGAGCCATCTGATCTGGGTCTACCCTGTTTGCAAATGTGTAGAAAGGCTTATTTATGGAGTAAAGGGTTAAGACAATAAAAGCATAGGTTAATAACAGTAAGATTTTGAAAGGACTAATCTAATAAGCTATAGTTAACCCTTCCCCTGTTGAATATTCATGTAAGAGAAAAATGACATCATGATTATTCATTAGATGATGTATTATAATGGCATATGTTATGGTATTGATAGAAACTGTAGAGTCAGATCTACTATAATTTCATAAGCAAACAGAGCAGACCCTGATCAGACAGCTCATACAGGAGCCTTCTAATCTGTCTGGGTCTGCTCTGTCTCCAAAGGCGTGAAAAAGCGTATATATATGAGGGAAAGGGTTAACATCAGCTTTAGGACTAGATTTTGAAACTAACATTAGATACACGGCCTATGCAATCAATTAGCTATTAGAAGCACAGTGATTCATATCATTTTCAAACTATCTCAATACAAATATTTTTCAAGTTTTCAACAAACATTTATGAATACATTTTACTGAAATGTTGGTTTGCAAATATTTATGTCAATAGTCTGCAACAATCTTGAAGATACAAATGCCTTTACTGATTTCATTGTTATGGGGGTTTTAAAGCAATTTTTCACTGTAACTGATATTTTAAAAACCAGTCAAGTAGAATGTCATTAACGCTTTACCTACTGAATATTTATGTGTATTATGAGTATTTATTACATGTATATGAATTTTCATATGGCATGTGCATTCGGAATATGTTTTAGTCACAGCAGAAACTGTGGAATGAGATCTGTAATTCCATAAGTAAAGGAGATGTCTGATCTGGGTCTACTCTGTTTGCATATGCATTATATATTCATGTGTCATGTAAAGCGTTAATGCCACAACTAGTGATATTTAAAGGTGTCTTTTATTTAAGTGGGTACGCAATGGGAAACACAAGTAAAAGAGAAAGCTCTAAAATCTTTGTGCACATTAGTGGTAAAATTACGATTACATTTTGGATCCAGATTCACATATTCATATCATTAACCCATTCCCTCATAGACTATTTCTAGATCCAACCACTTTGACTAAATCTACTGAAAAGGAGCATTATCTGGAGGAAAGGAATTTTTTAGAATATTGTAGTTTGAAACCATTGTGATAAATAGAGCATTTGCTCCTATAGGAGGAAATTGTTAAAGTAATGCTTAAAGCCTATTTTCACACAGTATATACAATATATACAGGGTTGCCACGCATCAGGGAAAAGTAAGGGATATTGATTTTTTTCAAGGTCAGGGAATTGTCAGGAAATTTTGAGAACTGTCATGGAAATTTGAAAATATAGGCAAATGTCAGGGAATTTTGAAAAAACATGAAAATGAAGGTCATATATTTTAAATTTTCATAATGCATTACAGAAATTATGACGGAGAGATTTTACTTTGCTTCTCATTTCAGCATGACGGGAAAGATAGAAAACATGCCTGGCATCTGGAGAGGATTGAGGTGACAGATGTGAAAGCTCTGAAGACTTGGGTTTTCCATTGTAACGAGTGGGTGTCCATCTTCTACAAACCACTCTACAGTAACAAAGTGGACTTGAAGGCAGATGAGAAAGATAGACCACTAACAGGTGAGTTTATAGTTTAGTTATGAAGACAGTAACATACTGAAACAGTATTAATGCAAACAGTGTTGACCCTGATCAGCTGTTGTATTTGAATTGCAACATCCTACGAGGGTCTGCATTGTTTGTATAATTACAGTAGAACCTGTCTTAACCCTTTCCTCTATAAATACGCCTTTCTACACCTCTGTAAAAATTACTTCTTGAAACCATTGTAATAAATAGAGCATTTGCTCCTGTGGAGCAAATGCTCTATTTATCACAATGATTTCAATACTACACAATTCTAACATTTTCGATTTCTCTAGCAAATGCTCCTTTTGGGTAGATTCATTCAAAGAGAATGGGTCTAAAAATAACCTATGAGGTAATGGGTTATGGTTCCATTAAAAAGAAGTCTAAATGTTGCTTTCTAAAACAGGTGGTAGCTCAATGCAGGATAAAAGTGTTACAGGAAACTCCTATTGGAGCTTTCTGTATCCCTTTTACACTGCATTAAGCAACCACCTGCTTTTAAGATTCCTATGTTTAATAAATAAATGACTGTACGTAAATATGATATACATACGGATGAGTGTCAGTCAGTGTAGACCCTGACCAGACATTGTGTGTGAGATATGGTTGCAGGGCTGGGTCTACACCATTTGTAGTTGCAGTATGGTACCTTTTATGTTGTTGCGGGTGATTTGTAATTTGAGAACTGGTTGAGGCTGAACTAGTTTTTATTTAATTTTGAATAATTTGTACAATAGAACCTGTCTTAAGCAACCATTAAAAAGAGGTATACTCATGGGTCTCTAAGGCAGGTGGTAGCTTAATGCAGGTCGAATGTAAAAGCAGAAACCCTTGCTCATGGATCAACTCACTTAGTTTTATGCCCTCATGGGGGCATATTGTTTTTGCTGTATATGTCTGTTGGTTGTTGTCCCCAACTTTAACATTGGCAATAATTTTGTCATCATTCAACAAACATGCTTCAAACTTGGTATGCATATGCAAGTTATGGAGGGGAACATTTTTAGGGGTGACATATTAAGGTCAAGGTCATATATCAAGGTCAAAGATCAAATTATGGGTCAAATTTAGATTGGCAATAATTTTGTCATTCAACATACATGATTCAAATTTGGCATGCATGTGTAACTTATGGAGGCATACAGTTTTAGGGGTGACTTTTTAAGATCAAGGTCATACATCAAGGTCAAAGGTCAAATTATGGGTCAAATTTAGATTGACAATAATTTTGTCGCCCTTCAACATACATGCTTCAAGCTTGGTATGCATGTGCAACTTATTGAGGCAAACATTTTTACGGGTGATTAATTAAGGTCATTCATCAAGGTCAAAAGTCATACTGGGGGCATAGTGTTTCGCAAACACATCTTATTTTAATTTGTATATTTCAGAATACAACATAGAGATCCACACTGGTAAACAGAAAATGGCTGGGACAGACGCTAACATCTATATAACCATGTATGGCCAACATGGCAATAGTAAAAAGATCCATCTTATAGATCCATCATCAAACAAAAAACTGTTTGAGAAAAACAGCATTGACCAGTTCCGTGTACGAATGCAGGGGCTTGGGGAGCTGAAGCGCATTAGGATTGAACATGATGGCAAGGGATTTGGATCAGGATGGTATTTTGACAAGGTAAAAGAGCCGTATAAGAGGAGTATTTAGGAAATTTACATAAAACAGTTTCTTTATTTCTCTGCCATACCCTATCCTGTTTGCACTCATTAGAAGAGGCAATTCTAATAAGATAGTAACAACAATGACATAAAGTTTGGCAGAAAAATAAGAGATTAGATACAACAATGTGTGTCTTGTCTGCAATTCGAAGTAAGCTCAAACCTTCTAACTCAGGCATTATCCTTTTCCCTCATATTGACGCCTCTGTAAAAGTCACTTTTTAAAACAATTGTGATGAATAGAGCATTTTCTCCATAGGAACAAATGCTCAGTTTATCACAATGGTTTCAAAACTGCAGAATTATAAAAAAATCCTTTGTTTTATCTAGTAAAATGCTCCTTTTTACCCTTTCCTCCATAAATACGCCTTTCCACCCCTCATTAAAAGTCACTTTTTGAAACCATTGTGATAAATAGAGCATTTGCTGCTGAGGAGCAAATGCTCTATTTATCACAATGGTTTCAGAACTACAAAATTCTAAACTTTTCCTTTTCTCTAGTTAATGCTCCTTTTCGGTAGATTTATTCAAAGAGGTTGGATCTAAAAAATAGTCTATGAGGGAATGGGTTAAGTAGATTTATTCAAAGAGGTTGGGTCTAAAAATAGCATATGAGGGAATGGGTTGTATAGTGTGATTTTTTAGGGCAAGGGACTAAACTGGAATGGCCTTTTCTGTGTATCTAACTGTATACACAAACTTCATAGGTCTAAATTTCATAAGTCTCCCTAGAATGTGTTTAGCTTTACAGTTAACATTGTTACCAAACCTACGGGTAATTGTACATATCGGTTATTTGACACCCATTACTTTACTTTATACTGTATATTAAAGATACTTTTCTATGCTGTATCCTTTTACTCCATGAATATTCATGTAAGAATTTAAAGAATAGTAATTAGATTATTATAATAGCACATGGACACAGGAATTTTTGGCCATGGCAGAAACTTTAGAATCATTTCTATACTATATCATAAACAAACAGAGTAGACCCTCTGCAGGCTACCTTGGTTGATATCATTATCACAGCAAATGTATGATACCAGTTGTCTGTGCAAAGCTCGCTCCTGTTCTTCAGGCATATCTTTTTGTATTTTTAAATATATTGTTTGTTATAACAAATACAAATGTATGTCATTATGAATTGAGAATTAAGATTATCATTGAGAATTAAATTTGCAGACAAAGGTTACTTATTTTTGAAAGTGTTAGACATATGAATTAATTTTGTAATAGGTCCTTGTAATATATGCAGATACAACTGGAGCAGTAGATAAAGATACAGCCAATTGCACATTTAGGTGCATTGCACATTTAGGTGCATATTCAAATAATAAACTTATCATTTCACCACAAAACACTATGTTGTGAAGAGCAATAGATAACAGTGTGTATTAAAATGATAAATTGTCATTTCTCTGCCAAATTGTCATTTCTCCACCTTATGTTTTGACCACTTTTTTAAGAATCATGTTACTGCATTTTTTGAAAATCATGAAAAATGTTCCAGATTGAAGCTAACAATATTTTTTTCAATTACATCATCTATTTAGAGTGCAACGAGTTCAAATGCTATAATGTTGTCATAATGTTTTTATCTTCAAGGCAATCATCACCAGTAGTCAGGAATCTAGTCACCAGTACTTCTTTGTCTATGGTGGATGGATAGCCAAGGACGAGGGTGAAGGCAAGTTGTGGCGGGAAATCAAAGCCAAAAGGTCTTTGCCAAAGGAGCTCAAACATGGTAAGCAATGCATTAATGTAAAATCAGAAACTTTGTTGAGAATTGATTGGATTGGCATGACTACCTGTATCATGTACAACAGATGACTGTAAATATATTACAATCACAGTATAGTAAACTAGGTAATACCATAATAAACCTAAGTATTTGGACAGACAAACTTAAGTAAATAGTGCTGGCTCCTGAAAGATCCGTTTGATCAGCATCTACACAATTTGCTACTATTTCAGTCTAATTTAAAGTTATCAAAATGTTATAAAGCTGAATTACATGTATTCAGCTTTACAAAATGATGAAGAGGGATGTCTGAATACTTTGAGTAATTAGGGTGTGTCTCAGCCTTTTGCCACTATGATAATGTTCAGGATGAATATTATCAAAAATGAAATGGAAAAATAATATTTTATAATAAAAATGCAATATGTTTTGCCAGCTGTTACAGTGCTAAAATTAAAGGTGAAACAGAGCTCAGTTTGTTTCACTGAGTCATTCTTAAGAAGACTCAAGACATTCTTAAATTATGTTTACTTGGTGCCCAGCTTCAGATATTCTGTGAAGGCTTGGAACCAATCAAATACATTGAATTTTTACTGAGAATAGGTTTTCCAGCGTTTCCAGGCCCTATTGTGCTCATTATTGGCATTTTTGTTATAAATTCTTTTTGTTGCTTTTGAAATGTTAACAATTATGTGCTGAATTGATGTAAGGTGAAACTACTGTAATTATGTTAATAGTACTAAAGCTGAAAAAGGCTTTGCCAGTGATTTGTAGCTCTGTTCATGTTCATGTGCATAATACTGATATTTAAATTGGTTAGTCATATCCATAAATTGCTGTGACTAATATTGAAGTTCAATATTACCCATGTCTTGCTTTTTGTGAATTTTTAACTTTTCTGACATTTCAAACAGCTGTGATTAACCATTTACTTGGTGATTATTCATGTAAGAAATAATGACATCATGACTGTTAATTAGTCTTGATGATATTTTATAATGGTATATGAGCACAGGAAGTTTTTGGCCAAGGCAGAAGAATCAGATCTATATTATTGCCATGTAGAATCAGATTTATATCATGGCTATGTAGAATCACTCAGATTTATATAATGGTCATGTAGAATCAGATTTATATCATGGCCATGTAGAATCAGATTTATATCATGGTCATGTGGAATGAGATTTATATCATGGTCATGTAGAATCAGATTTATATCATGGCCATGTAGAATCAGATTGATATCATTTCATAAGTAAGCAAGAGCATACTCTGATTAGACAGCTCCTGTTTCATTTGCAAAGGAGTATATACCGGTATATATATATATATATATATGACATATTTACTATATGTCATATATATACCTTCTTCCATTATAGATTATGATACAAATTTTTGTTTAATTAATATTCAGAAAGTGGAGAGCCAGTTTTTAACATTTCCTTCATATAAACACATTTTCCTGCTTTTGCAAACAGAGTATACCTAGATCAGGATGTGCCCGGTTTGCTTACAATACAATAAAGATCTAAATCTACAGTTTCTGCCTGAGCCAAACTGTCTTGTGTTCATATGGCTTAATAAAAAATAATCTATTCAATATTCATGATGGCATTATTTCTTACATATATTCAAAAGGGAAAGGGTTAAGTGTTAAGCAGTTGACAAGTGTTCCATTGCAATTTAAAGCAAAATCTTAGATAATAGGAGTACAGTAAAAACCTGTCTACTGCAATCCCCAAACATTAGTCTAGTTCTCGGGTTTTAACCCTTTCCTCCATAAATACGCCTTTCTATGCCTCTGTAATAGCCACTTCTTGAAACCATTGTGATAAATAGAGCATTTCTCCTTAGGAGCAAATGCTCTATTTATTACAATGGTTTCTATACTACACAATTATAACATTTTCCTTCTCTCTAGTAAATGCTCCTTTTCGGTAGATTCATTCAAAGAGGCTGGGTCTAAAAATAGCCTAAGGAGGAAAGGGTTATGACAGGTGGTAGCTTAATGCAGGATAGAAATTATGCAGAAGACTTTCTGTATTACTTTTGTGCTGCATTTAACAACCACCTGCTATTAAGCTTATAGACCCCCATGTTTATTTTTTTTATGGAATCATCGTAAAATGAGTTCTTTATTTTCTCAGCCACACTAATATTGTTAGTATTTTCTCAGCCACACTAATATTGTTAGTATTCAGAGAAAAATAACTCTTTACTCTATATAAAAAAAAAGCCTTTTAAGACAATGTAAATAGAGTAGACTCAGATGAGGTGACTCCTTTAGAAGCGATCTGATTGCGATCTACTCTGTTTGCTTTTGAAATATTAAATATTTCATTATACATTTTCTGTCATGGCCAAAATTTCCTTTGTCCATGTACTATTGTAAGAGTTCATCTAGTTAATATTCATGATGTCATTATTTCTTACATGAATATTCATGGAGTAACGGGTTTATGGTAATAGGGTTTGGCTTAGAAATAAGAGATTTAGACAGATCAGTGTTCCTCTTAGTTCTGATATGGGTCAGAACTTATAACATTTATTGGTTTTGGATTGTGCGAATGTTTATACATGTATGTGTTTTTATGTCATCTGTGCTAATAGCCCAGAGGAAGGCCAAAGGTAACACTACCCACCATTTGTTTAGACAGTTGTTGTATGTTTTGTTCATGCTTTGAGTTTACCCCCTAGATTAACCTATATCGTTCTTGTCAAGACTTCATTATCATTTGCAAACAGCTTTAATCCAGATCAGACACTAAGTAGCTTTGTGTCTGATTAGAATCTGAGCAATCTTACACTGGGCCAACAGTTCCAAAAAAAATAATAAAAAATATATGCTGAATTTAACCATTTATTTAATGAATATTCATGTAAGAAATGATACCATGAATATCAAAGTATCAATTAAATGAATTTTTATATTGGCATATGAACACAGGAATTTTTGGCCATAGCTGAAACTGTAGAATCAGATCTATAACCACATTTGCATAGGCATTGAAACATGTCCCTTAGGGTTTAGCAGATGCTACTTTCGGCAGTTGTTAGTTTCTAGGCAAGATAATCTTGACAATCACAACTCAGTACCAGACAGAACCAGTAAGCAAGTTTGGAATTTGATTAACCTTTTACCAGATAGAGACACTTTTTGATGCCTTTGTTAACTAGGTAGACCTAGATTAGATGACTCATATGGAGTCATGTGATCAGGGTCTGCTCTGTTGCTTATGGACTAATACAGATATAAGTCTACAGCCATGACTGGAAAATATTGTGTTTGTATGCAGTTATGAAAATTCAGCAATTAAATATTCATGATGTTTCTTATTTGATTAGCCCTTTACTCCATAAATACGCCTTTCTACGCCTCTGTAAAAATCACTTTAGGAAATCATTGTGATAAATAGAGCATTTGCTCCTATAGGAGCAAATGCTCTATTTATCACAATCATTTCAAACTGTAAAATTCTAAAAGATTCTGTTTCTCAAGTTAAAGCTCCTTTTCGGTAGATTTATTAAAAAAGGCTGTATCTAAAAATAGCCTATGGAGGAATGGGTTAGTCATCCTGTAAAGGGTTATTGCTGAGTACCCTGTGCCATTCATTATCTGACCAAGATTCAACCTTTCTAACTTCATGACAATGATGTGTGCACTAATCAATACTGAATGCAAATGATTATTAACCTTTCAGCCCAGAATTATCAGAATGGAACAGCCCATCAGTGTTTAACTAGAGTCCATTCAGTATGAAAGGCTTAAACATGAGGATTTTGAATGACAAACAATGCAGACCCTGATCAGAGGGCTCTTCTAGGAGCCCTCTTATCTGTGTCTACATTGTTTGCAGATGGCAGCGCATTCGTGGCCCCCTGGGTGAAAAGGTTAAGTAAGTTTTACTTACTGTCATTTTTAAAAAGTAAAGGCCTTTCGGTGGAACATTCTCAAGAGTGTCTGCACTAATTGCTATGTTAAGTTGATTGCAAATGTTGCTTCTTCAGAATGAATGAACTTAAACTTCAAATAGAGATTGACAAACAATTTGAATGTCCTCTATAAAGCAGGTACTTGGTGAATAAATAGTAGGCTCTTTTAAAACAGGGGCTGCTTAACCCAATCACTGATAGAAACACCTTTTCACACATTTTCAAACAAAGAAGACCCAAGATTAGATGGCTCCTGTAGCAGGGAGCCATGTGATCAGGGTCTGCTCTGTTTGTTTATGGAATCTGTTTTTGCTGTTTCTGTCATAGCTAAAATGTTATATATTAAGCTAATCAATATTCATAAAGTCACTATTTTGACATGAATATTCATGGGTTAAAGCAGACTCAAGGTAATGGTAATTACTATCATCCTGCTTTGAGCTATAAACCTGTTTTAACACTTTCCTCCATAAATACGCCTTTCTATGCCTCTGTAAAAGTCACTTTTTGAAACCATTGTGATAAATAGAGCATTTGCTCCTATAGGAGCAAATGCTCTATTTATCACAATGGTTTCAAACTACAAAATTCAAAAATTTTACTTTTCTCTAGTAAATGCTCCTTTTGGGTAGATTCATTAGAAGAGGTTGGGTCTTAAAATAGCCTATGGAGAAAAGGGTTAACACCTGAAAAATACACATTTTAAAAGGTCGCATTCCCTCATATTGACGCCTTTGACGCCTGTAAATGTCATTTTTCGAAACCATTGTAATAGATAGAGCATTTGCTCCATTGCTCTATTTATCACAATGGTTTCAAAACTACGGAAATCTAAAATGTTCCTTTTCTCAAGTTAATGCTCCTTTTCAGTAGATTTATTCAAAGAGGTTGGATCTAAAAATAGCCTATGAGGGAATGGGTTAATAAAGATACAAATAAAGCATATTGTAATCATTTTAAAAAATCTTGAAAATAAGGTATTGAATAAGGTAAGTTTTGATATTTGATAGAGTGTAGACTTCCAAGTCAATTTAAAAATGGAACAAAAAGTGTTTTTAAAAATTATATACAGTAAAACCTCTCTAAACTGGAATTCTAGTATAGAAGAATTTAGACACTTTAAGCCAGGTGGCTGCTTAATGCAGGGTGAAAGTCATGCAGAAAGCTCCTAGAGGAGCTTTCTGCATGACTTTTACCCTGCATTAAGCTGCCACCTGTCTCCATGAGCGATATTTATACTTTTAACGTCTGGTTTAGAGGGGTTTTACTGTACTTGCCTTCTATCTGATATCTTTAAGATCATTTAAAATATTTTCACATTAAGGCACTCATTTTGAATAAATCTAGCAGTTGTTTGTTTGAAACTTTTATCAGTATAACTTACTTAGTGCTTAGTGTTAATCCTTTCCCTCTTGCATGTTCATACAAGAATCCATTGACTGAATGTTTATAATGGCCACTGAAAAAAAGGATTTTTTTGTCATGGCAGAAACTGTAGAATCAGATCTATATAATGTCATGGGCAAACAGAGCAGACCCTTATCAGATGGCTCTAACAGAATCCATCTTATCTGGGTCTACTCTGTTTGCAAAGGTGAGAAAAGGTGTTTATATGAGGGAAAGGGTGAAGAAATATAAAGCTGCAAAGATATAAAAATAATCACAAAATTATTTATTGTATGTTAGAGATAGTATTCTATGAAAGTACATTGTATGTGTATGCATTTGAACATCGTATAGAAAAGTTAATTGAAAATGTACAAATAAGTGAATTTAACAAAATTATACCATGTAAACAGTTAATTTAGTGAAATGACAGAATAGAATCAAATAATTTTACATAAACTAACCCTCTACTCCATTAATATTTATTTGTTTAACTCCACCCACTTTGCATATTTATTATCCCAAATGGTATTTTGGTATGTATATATGGGCAATTATTTCTATGAAAGGCCAATAAAAAATATAACTCAGGCCTAAAAAAATACTGATTGCAAATAGTGCAGACCCTGATCAGACATCCTATAGGAGCTTTCTGATCTGGGTCTACACTGTTTGCAAAAAGGCATAGAAAAACATATTATATGGAGTAAAGGATTAAAGAATGACTTGTTAGGGATGCGAAAATGTTGGATTGTTAGTATAAAAGTTTTGCAATTGCTGTTGAGCTTCTGCAGGTTGCGGTAATTCAGATTTTGGTCAGTTTAGAACTCGTGGCTTTAAGCACATTGTTTTTAATGCATGGTACCCTTTTAACAGCATGAACTAAATGTGTTGTGTAGTAAATGAATTTTAGCACAAAACAAATGTTTTATTTAGTTCTGTCACTATTTTCAGCATGACACAAATGTTGTTTTAGTATTATGAATCTTGTCAGCATGAAGCAAATGTTTTATTAGTATTATTAATAATTTCAGCATTTTGTTAGTTACATGAAATAAAATTCAGCATAAAAGGAATGTTTTGTTTAACTAAATAAAAAGAATCAGCATGAAACAAATGCTTCGTTAATGTAAAAATAATTTTACAGAAATGTTCCATATTTATCTGTATCTAATTGCCTCAAATTATGTTAATATGACTGCAACGGGGCACGGCTAATTTACCATGTATGTCTATGTATAGGATAAAAAAGAAAAACTAGAAAAACTATCTCAGCAAGAAAATTTCAAAACCGTCTTCTTAGAAATTTGTCCAGTTTTAGATAACTTTACAGAAATGTGATTTACATCATCATTTGCTAACTATTTGAAATAATTTTCTTAGGGATAAAACATGGCCATCAGAGTTGTGGTTAGTTTTAACATATAGGGCAATTTTCTTTTCCATATACGAATATTTACAGGTAGTGAATTTTTCAAATATCTTCTACTCAAATACTTCTGGCTAATTTTCAAAATATTTATTTTGTGTCATCTGCTTTAGCAGGGTGACGCATAGGACCATTTCTCAGTTGTCAGTATGTCTGTTTATCTGTCCATCCATCTGTCTGTCACACTTTTTTCATGACAGTTTCAGCAAGTGACACACATGTCTCTTCTAGCACTTCAAAGTAAATGCTCCTTGGTTTGATATTCTACCAATATTATTATAAAACATGACTGCCAGGGGCAGGGCTAGTTTTCCATTTATTGCTATGGTAATATTTCAATAACTTTTATAATTCACAATATTTCACATGACATGTTGACACAGGTGAGCAATTTGGTCCATTATAGCCCTCTTGTTATTATTACTGGCATAAATATTTGGTAATGTAATTGTTTCAAAAGTTGACAGTATTTTTCCTATTGAATGCAATCAAAATAATTCATAATCGAGTGTTTAGACATATTAGTTAAACAAATGTGCTTGTTCGTGTCCACTGGTGTTCCTTTTCGGTAGATTTATTCAAAGAGGTTGGGTCTAAAATAGCCTATGGAGTAAAGGGTTATGTAAAGAATATGCTGAAATAGTAATTGCCCCCTTTTCTAACTGAGCATATCTTGACTAGCATTGGTATACGGCTTGAATCCAGAAGAGATGCTAAGAACTCGACTGGATCTAAGCTGTTTGACACTGTGCCAGTAATTTCTCAAACAGTTAGGAAGAAAGTATGATTTTTACCCTTTACCTGTTTGACGAAAACTGTAGAATCATATCTATATCATGTCATAAGCAAACAGAGCAGACCCTGATCAGACAGCTCCTATAGGAGCCTTCTGATCTTGATCTTCTCTGTTTTTAAATGCATGAAAAGGCTTTTATGTGAGGGAAAGGGTTTAGCAGAAATAACCTTTTCAGCAGGACAGGTATCAATTCACTCCATAATTGAATTCTATTTACAATAACTGGGGGTTAACTATGGAATGCCGGTCACAACATGCTAGTTGCCACTTGCTTGTTGCCACTTATGAAAAGGAAAATTTTACAAACTATCTCCCTAAAAAGCGACGTGAAGCATTCTTAGCATTGAGGAGCGCCTGGAAGCAAAATACCAATTTAAAACACAATTTATTGTTTGATTTACCAACTACATGCATATTTCTATTCAACTTGTCCATAATTTGTGTTGATTTGGGTACATCAGCCAACATATCAAGTATTCATTGGCAAGTGGCATATAGCAAGTAGCAAGCAGCAAATAGCAAGTGGCAAGTAGCAAGTGGCAAGTAGCAATTTTAAAGAAGCAACTGGCAAGTGTCTGTTAGAAAAAAACAACTAGCGAGTTGCAAGTAGCATGTCGTGACCGGCATTCCATAGTTAACTCTTTACCTGATAGAGATGCCTTTTAAAACCTTTGCAAACAGAGTAGACCTAGGTCAGATGACTCTTGAAGGATTCATATGATTCGGTACATTGCTATTTCTAATAGATATCATGAGTACAATTTTCCTAGAGACTGGTAATGCTGAACTGCTTTCATCCTTTAGAGGTGTGAACTAGTTTACTTATATAAGCAAAATGAGTAGAGTGAAATAAAAGGGCTTCTGCAAGACCCTGTTAATTAGAATCTGTCTTTGTTTGCTATTTCAAACAGAATTTAGTCATCTTTAGCTTTTCAAAATAACCAGCATACAAAGACAGGAAAGTACCCATTGACAATACAGAATTACATGGGTTATATTTCAGGTGCAGAAACCAAGTATGTAATTGCAACTAAGACAGGGGATGTGAGGTTTGCTGGCACTGATGCTGACGTGTTCATTCAGATGGTCGGTGAGAATGGTATGACGCCAAAGCTCAACCTTGACAATGCTAAGAACAACTTTGAGAGGAAAATGACAGATAATTTTGAGGTAAACGTACAGTGTACTTAACACATTACCCCCCTAGTGACGCGTTTTTTGCGCCTCTATAAAATTCACATTGTGAAACCATCGTGATAAATAGAGCATTTGCTCCATAGGAGCAAATGCTCTATTTATCACTATGGTTTCAATACTATACAATTCTAAAACTCTCCTTTCTATAGTTAATGCTCCTTTTTGGTAGATTAATTAAAAACAGTTGTGTCTAAAAATAGCCTATGAGGTAAAGGGTTAACATTAATTCTTCGTCTGCCAGTTGTGAATTTGTGATTACCTATGCAAACAGTTTTGATCCAGATGAGATACCAAGTAATTGTTTCATCCAGATCCAAATTGTTTGAAACTCTGTCTACATTTTATGAAGAGAAAGCAACAATTTTTGCTGACAGAAAATTACTTCTAAAAATATTAGTATTGCAAAAAGGGATGTCTCAGAGAGAGAGAAAAAGATTAATGCTCATGATAAACTTCCCAACATTGTTGATGACTTTAAGTTGAAAACATGCATTGGTGCTAAAACAGATGCTGCCGCAGCAAAAATCTTATAAGATTAGTAGGTAAACATAGTGTCTGGGATAGTCTGAAACTTCACATGAACTGTCAACATGAATGACATGATCAGAAATTGTGCAGAATCCTTTCACGAAAGGGAGATGGCCAAGTGCGTAACTTAATAGTGGTTAGAAAACATTGGGCAAAGATAAAATATGGATATTTCCAGCTTTTAAAGATTCCCATGGTTATTCTTTTCACTGGTTGCTTGAATAGATTCTATAATATTTTTCAGCTTTTTGCAGTAAATGTTGGGCCATTGAAGCACATTGTAATTGGCCACGACAACTCAGGACCAGGGGCAGGATGGTTCCTTGATACAGTAAGGCAGCCTTATACAACGACTTATTAACCCTTTCCTCCATAAATACACCTTTCTATGCCTCTGTAAAAGTCACTTTTTAAAACCATTGTGATAAATAGAGCATTTGTTCCTAAGGAGCAAATGCTCTATTTATCACAATGGTTTCAAATTACAAAATTCTAAAATTTTCCTTTTCTCTAGTTAATGATCCTTTTCGGTAGATTTACTCAAAGTGGTTGGATCTTAAAATAGCCTATGGAGGAAAGGGTTAAATCTTCTCCTGTTAATATAAAATTATCAAATCTGCCGCATTTTTTACGTTCTTCCAAATAGTGTAATATTTTGTGAAACTTTTGACCATGTGGCAGACAGCTTGGATCCTTATGAGACAATAATTGCAAGTAAGATCTTGCTTAACTGAAGGGTTAAAAATTCTATTGGAAACATTGTTTCAATGACCAGATTTCATTTTCAAAAGTATTTTATTGATTTATAAATCCAGATATACCAACCTAATCCTGTATATGAGGTCTCTGGATTTGCCCTCTCGACCAGTATGTAAAGCTGAATAAGTCAAGTCATCACCAAGTGATCTGATTCTACTTTTTCTACCATGGCCAAAAATTCTCGTATTGATGTGCCATCATAAAAATTAATCTACATAAAGTTTATAATATTATTTCTAACCGGAATATTCATGAATTGACTGGTCAAGCAGCAAACCTGTTAGTGAGGTTTAACTATATGAAATATTTTACTTGTAGGTCACTATCCGCCGGTATGTACCAAAGGAAGAAGCTCTGAAAAGACTCAAAAGCATGAAACAAAGATTAAAGGCAAAAAAGAAAAAACTTGGTCGCAATGATACACGTTCTAGTATGCAGTCATCAGATGAAGAATCTGAAATAGATGATAGGGACAGACAAAAAGAATATGACAGAAAATCGAGGGAGAAGAAAGAAAAGAAAAAGGAAAAAGACAGAAGAGGCAAAGGAAATTTCTTTACAGTATCCAGTGAGAGTTCAGATTCATCATCCTCGTCTGATGACGAGTTGGACAATCGCAAAAAGAAGAACTCACAGCAACATAGGCCTGGCTCAGCCCTACGCAGACAGACAGACAAGGATGATAAGACTGATAGACGGAGAGCAAGCTCTGCTAGCAGTGATGAGAGGGGAAGGCGATCATCAAGTGCTTCAACCTTTAGTAGGAGTTTATCAGAGAGAAGGGTCAGCACTAGTGCTTCTAGTCTGAAACAACAAGAAAAGAGCAAGAAGAAAGGTAGCAATGTGGATAATGATGATGATAACCTTCATGACTTGAAAGTTCCACTGTATGAGGAATATAGTTTTGTTTGTAGACATTGGCTTGCAACAGATGAAGAAGATGGACTTTGTGTAAGAGAGTTGCCAGTGGAAAAGAGAACAACATACTACAAAGAATGATAAAAGTGCATTTTTATATAACAAATTAATCGTTAAAGCTCAATTTCGATTGTGGTAGGATAGCATGTTTAAGATTATAACCAAGACATAGAGATTAATCATTGTGAGACAGCATTTGCAGAAGCTAAATGCAGATGAGTCACACAATAAGATAAAACGGTGTACCAAAACTAACCTGTACAGTAAAATTGTAAAAAATGTACAGTGGAATTCTATGTGAGAGAATTAAGATACCCTTAGGTAGGTGGCTGCTTAATGCAGAGTGAAAGTCATGCAGAAAGTTCCTAGAGGAGCTTTCTGCATGACTTTCACCCTGCATTAAGCTGCCACCTGTCTCCAAGACCGATATTTATACTAAATTGAACATCCGGTTTAGAGGGGTTTTATGGTATATCCAGAAGTCAGCACCAAATACTGGTAGATGTTACACGTACAAGGATGGAAATATTGTTTCCAATTATTGGTTTTAGTTTTGTATGCCTGTTTGGTCTATGGAATGGTTCATGCTCATACATTGTGGATAAGGTATTTTCAGGGTAAGGAAACATATTAGAATAACATGGAACTCCTTGTAAGAGTTATAAGATGATTTATCAGATTCTAAAGGGTTTGTCAACTTGAAATGATAAAGTATTGCAGATTCCAGCAAGTGTCAAATATTGTAGAATAAGATCGAACACCACACAAAAATGCTGTTTATTGTGTGTTTACACTTTCTGAATAAATCAAAAGCAATTGCTCCTCTTGAAGCAAAGTAAATATTTTCTTGCCACGAGGGAAGACATAATTATATATACATATAGATTTGCTCTTGTCTATCCGTCCCTCAAGAAGAGTGGATTCACGTAGCTACAAAAAGTATTAACGTTAAAAACATGAAACTTTACAGAAATGTGTATTAATATGTGTAGTTGTTCATCATGAGTTTGGTTTACACTGCATTCAAATAAGTGCAGAATTATGGTCCTTGACTGTCAGTTAAAATTAGTATAAAAGGGGTGGAGAGTTTGTGATTCACATAGTTCAAAATGTATTAGTGTTAGAAAAATGAAACTGTATAGGAATACTTATTAGCATGTGTACATGTAGGTGGGCACCATGGGTGCATTTTAGCTAAATCCCAGTAGCAGCAGAGTAATGGTTCTTGATTTACTTCAAATAAACGTAAAGAGAATGGAAAGTTTGTGATTCATATTGTTCAAAAAGTATTAGAATTAGAAACCAGAAAAAATATTTAATAGCATGTGTAGTTGTGCACAGTTTGTTTTGTTTCTACTAAATCCCGGTAACAATAGAGTTAAGGACTTTGACTTCGTTCAAGTTAGAATTAAGGGAGTGAAATCTAGTTACAGCAGAGTAATGGATCTTGACTTAGTTAACCCTTTACTTTATAGATATGCCTTTTAACGCCTTTGCAAACAGAATAGACCTAGATCAGATGTCTCTTGTATGTGCTGTCTGATCAGGGTCTGCTCTGTTTGCTTATGGAATAGCCTAATATAGATATGATTCTACAGTTTCTGCCATGTCAAAAAATTCCAGCGTTCATATGCCATTATAAAAATATGCCTAATTAGTATTCGTGATTTAATTATTTCTTTCATGAATATTCTTGGAGTAAAGCATTAAAGTAACCATAAAGCTAATGGAACGTTTGTGATTCATGTCACTCAAAAAGTATCAGAGTTAGATAGATGAAACTACACAAGACTGTTTATTAGCAAGGTATTTGAATGAATAGTTGTGACCTGAGTTTTAGTTTTTATATTGGACCAGTCACACCAGAGTTATGGTCCTTTCTGTAGTCAAAAGGCAATCTGTAGGTAAAGTTTGTGATATTATGGTAGTTAAGCCTCACTAGAGGCATCTATGTTCTATGGACACAATTCTAGTTAAAATGATTTAATCTGAGTGTTTCTATATTAGATTCTGAAATTGGCTACAAATATACTGTAAACTTAGTGCAGACTGCCATATCACATTTTTTGCTGATAAATTGAGGAAACAATTTCTGAGACATTTTTGTATGATAGTTTTCTGAATTAAAACATGCTTGTTAGTTATACTATAGAATTACTAACGATATTCTGATAACTTTGTTGCTAGGAAAATATACCTATCAGTTACAACCCTAACCCTTTGTCTGATAGAAGCATCTTTTCGTGTCTTTGCATACATAACTGTTCCAAATCAGATAGCTCATGTAAGAGCATGCAAATTCAAAGAACATCCAGTTTTCTGTATCTTAAATGCTATGAATGTTCAAAGAACAATTCAAACAAATCGTTGTGTTCACAGGGCAACAGATAAATGTGCATACTCAGATACTAAAATCATAATTTCTCCACCAAACCCTATGTTGTGACTACTCTTTAGAATTGTCTCGAAGAGACGATTCTAAAGAGTAGTCACAACATAGGGTTTGGTGTAGAGATAAAGAGAGTAATTCTTGAAAATGCGTTAGTTAATGCATCTTATTTGTTCAATAACACAGTCTTAAGTGCTTTATTTTATTATGTTGCCTGCTAGTATGATTACTTTAGGGTTACCATTCTATCATCTTTTTTTCTGTCCATATGTTTTTGGAAAACTCTTGTATATTTAGTATAGAATTACTAAGTAGTTTTTACAGAATCAAACAACTTCTTTATTTGTCTGTGATATTTTATTGTTACTGAATTTTATAGTTTATGTTCTGAATATAGTGAATTTAAAAATTGTATTCAACTAATTGTTGATATGTTATGCTCAATCCTTGTTCAAAACTACAGTTCAAACAAATTGCTAAATTCCATATAGGATGTAGGATAACACATCCATATAGCTTGTTATTTCTACACTTCTGTGATCATTTTTCAGATTGCAGGTATTTTTTCAGCAGAATAAATTCCCAATACATTTAGCTTGTAATCTCTCAGGCAAACAACACTTTTTCTTGTTAAAGTTCAGGGCCTGCAGTAGCTTTGAATAATAATGGGCAATTATCTTGTATGAAATTTAGAAACCAAAATGTACACGCACATTTACAGTACAACCTGTATAAACTTGACATCTAGTAAAGAATTATTTCAATCATTATAGGCAGGTTACTGCTTAATGCAGGGTGAAAGTTATGCAGAAAGCTCCCCTAGGAGCTTTCTGCATAACTTTCACCCTGCATTAAGCAGCAACCTGTTATAAAGACTGGCATTTGATATCTGATATATTCAAGTTTAGAGAGGGGTTTAATACTGTAGCAGTGATATAAACAGATAACTGCTTTGAAAATGTTTAACCCTTTACTCCATAAATATGCCTTTGCAAACAGAGTAGACCCAGATGGCTCCATAGGAACTGTCTGATCAGGGTCTGCTCTGTCTGCTTATGAAATAATATACATCTGACTCAAAAGTTTCTGTATTGGCCAACAAATCCTGATTTATTATGTCATTCATGATGTCATTATTTCTTACATGAATATTCACAGAGTAAAGGGTTAATACACATACTTATTCCATTAGCTAGATCTTGTTAATCTCACATGTGCTATTCTGTTACAATTTTCCAAGTGTGATACAGACTGTATCTTAGATTTAAATTTTAAGTTATACCTTGTTAGCTCGTCTGTTTCGAAGAAAAGTCAAGCTCTTGTTTTTCTTAGATTAGAACAACCAGCATATCAAAAGCAAATGATGAAATGTTGCTTTTCTTTCAGTCAAAGGTATGAATTACCCTTGGCTGTTGGTCCATTCATCATATGTTTTTATACTGTTCATAACTCTAAAAGTATTTGACCTAGTGTCATGAAAATGTGTTAATTAGTAATTAGTGCTCCTGGAGTGTGGTTATGGTATATACTCAGTACCACTAGAGTTATAGCCCTTATCATACCACAACTACACAGTCATACATAGTGAGAGTATCCATATTTATGTTCTTGTTTAACCCTTTCTCTATTGAACATTTATGCAGGATTTGATCACATTATAAATATTCATTAGCTAACTTTAAAGGGGAATTGTTGGCTTAGACAAAAAATGTAGGATCAAGTCTGTATAATTTCAAAAGCAAACCGATTATACCCTGATCAGACAGCACCTACAAGAGCCATCTGATCTGGATCTATGCTGTTTGCAAAGCTTGATAATGTGTTTATATGAAGGAAAGGGTTCAGAAAAGAAAAGATGGAGTCATATATTAGCTTAGGCATGGTTATAATACTAGAACATTAACCTTCTACTACATTAACCCATTACCTCATAGGCTATTTTTAGATCCAACCTCTTTGAATAAATTTACCGAAAAGGAGCATTAACTAGGGAAAAGGAAAATTTTAGAATTTTGTAGTTTTAAACCATTGTGATAAATAGAGCATTTGCTCCAATAGGAGCAAATGCTCTATTTATCACAATTGTTTCAAGAGGTGACTATTACAGAGGCGTAGAAAGGCGTATTTATGGAGGAAAGGGTTATGGCTTTACTTCACTTATATGCATTTTAATGCCTTTGCAAACAGAGCAGTCACTCCCTGTAGACAACTCCTGTCGGATCAGATATTTGTTTCTTACATGTGACAGATAAGATTTCCCATTACCATAACAATGACTTCACTTTTTAGCTCGCCTGTTCGTAGAACAGTAGAGCTTATGCTATACCCCCGGCGTGAGCGTGAGCGTGAGCGTGGGCGTGAGCGTGGCCAAGGTTAAAGTTTTTTGGACGGGTTGTTTTAAAGCTTAATATTTGTACTAGGATGCTGAAATTTTGTATGGAAGTTCATTTGAGGTTAAATATTGCTGTTATGAAGTTAAACATTAAATATATTTTTCAATTTTATCAATTTTTCACATGTTTTGGACTTTGTCCTTTTGGCCAGAAATCACCAGGGTAAAGTATTTTGGACGGGTTGTTTTAAAGCTTATTATTTGTACTAGGATGCTGAAATTTTGTATGGAAGTTCATTTGAGGTCAAATATTGCTGCTATGAAGTTAAACATTAAAAAATATTTTTCGATTTTATCAATTTTTGACATGTTTTGGACTTAGTTTTTTGTGGGGCCAAAAATCACCAGGTTAAAGTTTTTTGGACGAGTTGGTACAAAGCTTAATATTTGTGCTATGATGCTGAAATTTTTGAGAAGGTTCATATTGTCGAGACCCTTCCGACCATGCCAACATTTTTGCCCTTCTGACCTTGACCTTGACCTTTGACCTACTTTTGCAAAAATCTTTAAATACCTATATTATTGGAGTCATTTGGCCTAGGGCTTCCATACTTGGTATGACCATGCCAATATTTTTGCCCTTCTGACCTTGACCTTGACCTTTGACCTACTTTTTCAAAAATCTTGAAATGCCTATAGTATTTGAACCAATAGACCTAGGGCTTCCATACTTGGTATGCAACTTTCTTGTGTTAAGACTTTTCCAACAATATTATTGTTTGCCCTTCTGACCTTGACCGTGACCTTCGACCTACTTTTGAAAAACCCTTGAAATGCCTATAGTATTTGAACCAGTAGACCTAGGGCTTCCATACTTGGTATGCAACTTTCTTGTGTTAAGACTTTTCCGACAATATTATTGTTTGCCCTTCTGACCTTGACCGTGACCTTCGACCTACTTTTGAAAAAATCTTTAAATGCCTATATGATTGGAACCAATAGGCTTAGGACTTCAATACTTGGTATGATCATGCCCACTTTTTTGCCCTCCTGACCTTGACCTTGACATTTGACCTACTTTTTCAAAAATCTTTAAATGCCTTTAACATCCAATAATATTATTGTTTGCCCTTCTGACCTTGACCTTCGACCTACTTGTGAAAAAATCTTTAAATGCCTATATTATTGGAACCAATAGGCCTAGGACTTCCATATTTGGTATGATCATGCCAATTTTTTTGCCCTCCTGACCTTGACCTTTGACCTACTTTTGCAAAAATCTTTAAATGCCTATAACATTTGAACCAATGGGCTAAAGGCTTCCATACTTGGTATGCAACTTTCTTGTGTTAAGACCTTTCCAACAATATTGTTTTTGCCATGTTACTTTGACCTTTGACCTACTTTTGCAAACTTTTTTAAATGCCTATAAAATTTGAACTGGTAGGCCAAGGGCTTCCATACTTGGTATGCAACTTTTTTGTCTTAAGACTTTTTCAACAATACCATTGTTTTTACCATGTGACCTTGACCTTTGACTTACGTTTGCAAAAGTCTTTAAATGCCTACAGCATTGCAACAAATAGGCCTAGGGCTTCCATACCTGGTATGACCATGCCAACATGTTTGCCTTTCTGACCTTGACCTTTGACCTACTTTTGCAAAAAAAATTAAATGCATATACTTCCGTACTTGATTTGTATCTTTTCTGTCTGAAGACTTTTTCAAACACACCAATGTTTTTTACCATATGTCCTTGACATTTCACCTGTAAGTGCCTATAACTTGGAACCAATATACCTAGGACTTCCATACTTGGTATGACCATGCAAACATATTTGCCCTTCTGACATTGACCTTAACATTTGACCTACTTTTGCAAAAGTCTTTAAATGCATATAACATTGGAACCAATAGACCTAGGGCTTCCATACTTTGTATGTATATTTCCTGTCTTAAGACTTTCCAACCATACCAATGTTTTTTAACATGTGACCTTGACTTTGACCTTTGACTTTCTTTTGCAAAAATCTTTAAATGCCTATGCTATTGGATGCGATGGACATAAGACTTATATACTTGGTATGACCATGCCAACAATTTTACCCTTCTGACCTTCACCTTTGACCTACTTTTGCAAAAATCTTTAACTGCCTATTACATTGGAACCTCAATAGACCTAGGGCTTCCATATTTGGTATGTATCTTTTTTGTTTAATAATCTTTTTAAATTTATGAAAAATGGTATTTGGTTGCCATTGGTTGTGATATTAATGCAGTTAAGTTTAAATTGAAAAATTTTTTTTTTTTGGTATTCAATATGACACGTTTTAGACTTAACTTTTAAACAGGCGAGCATCAGGTGGCTTTGACACCATTTCTGGTTTAATATTTTAATGCAATAATTTGATAATATTCATAATAGGCAAAGTCTTGCATAAATATTCCTGAAATAAAGGGTTAAACTTAATTATATTCTTGATCAAAGTTCGCAAACTTTATCATGCAAACAAATGTGTTTCAGACTCACCATCACCAGATATTGGCATTGGCATGAGCTTATGGTATTTGGTTCTATATGTTTGCAATACAGATTTTGATGGGAAAGAAAATGAACATTGTAACTTTTGTTGCATTTCTACATACTTTTGATATTGTTATACTTCTGTTTTCTGTGTACATTGGATTCATCTAATCCAGAATAAAAAACAATATGCTCTTATTAGTACAGAGTTACTGATTTGTTATTGAAATAATACTACATACGGGTTTTGCAGCTTCAGAAAAAAAATGTATTATTCGATATGTCTCCAATTACATAACACTTTAGATACTAAACCATCTATACAGGAATTTACAAAAAGTTAACTTAACCTTTTCCCTCATATAAACAGCTTTTTATGCATTTGCAAACAAAGTAGATCCAGATCAGACGGCTCTGTTTGCTTATGAAATCATAATAATTCTGACTCTTCAGTTTCTACCAATACCAAACAATCCTGTGTACATATGCTGTTTAAAAAATTCAGCCAATAAATATTCATGGTGTCATTAATTTTTTCATGAATATTCAACAGGGAAAGGGTTAATACTGAGTAGAATTCCTCTGACCAGGGTCTGCCTCGTATACCATTTCAATTTTTTCTATAAAAGTTTAGTTTCTGTATCACAATGGTTTCAAGACTACACAAAACTACATGTTCTTGTTCTCTAGTAAATGCTCCTTTTGGTAGATTTATTCAAAGAGGCTGGGTCTAAAAATAGCCTATGAGGGAAAATGATTATTTTGATTAGCTGTACAGGGCTGAAAATCAAAACTGTCAACTATGGCAGTAAATTGAAATTTATTACATAATATACATATGTATCAATGTACAAACAATTGGCTAACAAATACATGTAGGCATACATTCTCCTTTGATAACTGCTCCATGCCATTAAGACAAAAATACATAAACAATGAAACAATAACACTTTTATGTGTTAACCCTTTACTTTAATCCTTTCCTCCATAAATACGCCTTTCTACGTCTCTGTAAAAATCACCTGTTGAAACCATTGTGATCAATAGAGCATTTGCTCCTATAGGAGCAAATGCTCTATTTCTCACAATGATTTCAAACTACAAAATTCTAAAAATGTTCCTTTTCTCTAGTTAATGCTACTTTTTGGTAGATTTATTCAAAGTGGTGGGATCTAAAAATAGTCTATGAGGGAATGGGTTAATATACAAACTCTCTCCTGTAGGTGCACCATTTGATTAGGGATTGCTGTTTGTTTATGGAATTAGATCCGACTCTGCAGTTTCTGCATTGTAAAAATGTCCTGTGTATACATGTATATTAAAATAAGTTCATCATTATTTCTAACATAAATATTCATGAGGTAAAGGATTAACAGAGTAGGGGTTGCCTTTACTTTGCTGGTCCCTGGAAATTACAATTCTGCGTAAGTGCGGTGATGTCATTTGGTTGGTTTGCGCTAGTGAACAAATGACGTCATCTTGGATTCACTACAATCGAAAGTCTGTTCGTTGTTAGCGGGGATTTGGGGGCAGCAGCTCCCAAATAATGTACCTAACCATAAAAAGTGTGTAGAATCCGATTTTGGGGTCAAAATAGTCGAACACTCTTTAATAAAAGACTTAATCAGTCTCTCACTCTATCTCACTTATATAGTAATATACCTTATTTTCCCAGACTTTTCTGGGGACCGGCAAAGTAAAGGCATTCCCAGAGTAGACAGTAACTTCTTATCCTACTGATTATTTATTCAAAGAGGTTGTATCTAAAAATAGCCTATGAGGTTATGGGTTAACCCATTCCCACTTAGGCTGTTTTTAGATCTAACCTATTTGAAAAAGTCTACCCAAAAGGAACATTTACTAAAGAAAAGAACATATTTAGAATTGTGTAGTATTGAAACCATTCTGATAAATAGAGCATTTGCTCTTTAAATGGAGCAAATGCTCTATTTATCAGAATGGTTTCAAAAAGTGACTTTTACAGAGGCGTCAAAAGGCATCAATATGCGGGAATGGGTTAACAAGACTTTCCTGTACATGTATAACATATGGCAGATACTTTAACAGTATATAGTACGAATGTGTTAGTAAATACTTGTCTAACAATAATTTACATCTTCCAACTATGTAGAAAATTAAAATTAAAATTGTTATCTGCAACGGCATATAAAATATTCATCTAACCCTTTCCCTCATATAAACGTGTTTTCACGCATTTGCAAACAGAGTAGACCCAGATCAGATGGCTCCTAGAGGAGCCGTCTGATCAGGGTCTGCTCTGTTTGCTAATAGAATTTGATAGATCTGTTTCCTTGCTTTCTAAAATGGATACAATGTTCCAACTTCCATATTTCTTTATAACTGTTTTGTTATGAATATTCAGTAGGTATGGACATTTGGCCTAAATACAGAACAGGGAAAGGGTTAAGACCAACTTCATTTAAAAGTTTCAAGATGATATACATAAATTGTTTGTCATGGCAACATGAATTATACAATATTGACAAGATTTGAGAGAACATAGTAACATATTGGAATGACTTAAAAACATTCATTAACCCTTTTTCCCCGTTTAATATTCATGTAAGAAATGATGACATCATGAATATTAATAAGCTGAATTCTTATAAAGGGCATATGTACATTTGTACTTAGTATGCTTTGACTCATTCAGAATCTGTAGAATCAGGCCTGTATTATATTGTAAGCAAACAGTGCAGACCCTGATCAGACGGCTCCTGTAGGAGCCATCTGATCTGGGTCTACCATGTTTGCAAATGTGTGAAAAAACATTATTCTTATTTCTTGCATAAATATGACGGAAAGGTTTAAAGACCAACTTCATCCAGAAGTTTCAACACAGTATACATACACTATTATTTGTCATGGCGACACGATTATACAATATTCATAATATTCAGTAGAATCAAGACAGTGACATAATGGAATGACAAGCATGTACCAATGCCTGTCTGTTTGTAAAAAGCCTTTTGTTTAAACTAGAACTATCACTAAAGGTTATGGAATACCACTGCTCAGCTGCCTTAATCACAAATCAAAAGTTATGCCACGGACAGACAGACCAACCAACACACTTTCAAAAGTTGTGCCACAGACAGACAGACCAACCGACAGACCAACACACTGACTCCTATATACCCCCTCTCAAACTTTGTTTGTGGGGGTATAATAATAAAAGTTGGTTAAATTCTCAAAACCCGTCACAAGTGTTTGTATTCGCTTAAAAATCACCATTCTATGCATATTTCGCTTAAAAATCACCATTCTATGTATGGATACAAAACGCCTCAAGAAAGAGCATCGAGTTGTACAAAACAAGAAATTGAACAGTTTGAACAATATCTGGAAAACTCGCTTAACTCTAACACAAAGAAGACCCAGATCAGACGGCTCCTGAAAGAGATGCCTTATGAAACAGACAAAAGTATAATTATATAAAACATCTCTAAACAACCACCTAAACGAGTTCTAATATGGCTTTTTAAGATAGGTGGTAGCTTAATGCGGGATGAAAGTTATGCAGAAAGTTTTCATATTGTTCTGCATTAACCCATTCCCTCATAGGCTATTTTTAGATCCTACATGTACCTCTTTGAATAAATCTACCGAAAAGGAGCATTAACCAGAGAAAAGGAAAGTTTTTGAATTGTGTAGTACTGAAACCATTGTGATAAATACAGCATTTGCTTCTTAGGAGCAAATGCTCTTTTTGTCACAATGGTTTCAAAAAGTGACTTATTTATCACAATGGTTTCAAAAAGTGACTTTTACAGAGGCATAGAAAGGCGTATTTATGGAGGAAAGGGTTAAGCAACCACATGTTTTTAACACCACCAAATTTGATCCATTATGTGGTCATTTAAGGGCCAGTGCTTCAAGTTTTAAATCACCTATAAGGTTTTAGGAAATCATTTCTCAAGGACATTATTAAAGAATCACAATAACTAGTAGTTTCAAAAAAACCTCAAAGAAATAACTTTTCACGCCTCTACAAACGGAGTCATTTGATCAGGGTCTGTCTCGTTTGCTTATAGAATTATATAGATTAATGATTCTACAGTTTCTGTCATGGCCATACATTCATGTGATCATGTGCTATTATTAATATTAATATTAATTTACATTCATGATAAAGTAGAAGTTAAGTACCTAGTTATAGTCTACTTTAAGTCAGAATGACCGCTCAGCCAACTGTACATAATGATGTCATCATTTCTTACATGAATATTCATGGAGTAAATGATAAATAATAACAAATTCATGTAAATACTTTAACCCATTACCTCATAGGCTATTTTTAGATCCAACACTTTGAATGAAATCTACCGAAAAGGAGCATTAGCTAGAGAAAAGGAACAATTTAGAATGCTGTAATCTGAAACCATTGTGATAAATAGAGCATTTGCTCCATAGGAGCAAATGCTCTATTTATCACAATGGTTTCAATAGGTTATTTTTAAAGAGGCGTAGAAAGGCGTATTTATGGATGAAAGGGTTAACAACACATTTTAACTAAGACCGTCTTTTTTTATTAACAAGAGGGCCATGACGGTCCTGTATTGCTCACCTGATTTAACCTTTAACTCCATAAATACGCTTTTCTGCACCTTTTCACACAGGTCAGACCCAGATGACACGGCTCCTGTAGAAGTCGTCTGACCAGGGTCTGCTCTTTTTTGCTTAACCCTTTCCCTCATATAAACACATTTTCACACATTTGCAAACAGAGTAGACCCAGATCAGACGGCTCCTATAGGAGCCATTTGATCAGGGTCTGCTCTGTTCGCTAATGGAATTTGAAAGACTTGAAAGTTTCTATACTTTCTAAAATGGCTACAATGTTTCGCCTTTCATTATATCTATTTTGCCCATGAATATTCAGTAGGTATTGAAATTTGGAATAAACAGAACAGGGAAATGGTTAAGAAACAATATAGATATGATTCTACAGTGTCTGCCATGGCAAAAGAACCCATGTCCATGTGCTATTATAACAATAATACTAAGTAATATTCATGATGTCATTATTTCTTACATGAATATTCATGGAGTAAGGGGTTAAGGAAAATATATTGGCTATAACATGTTAATAGATTCATACAAAATGTTAAAGCTAAAGGAAACTAAATTGAAACATAGCAGACATCTTATAACCATAGACATTATGTCTGAAAATGATTAGGGCCTGTGAAAAAATAAGGTGCTAGAGTCATTAATGGTAAAATATAATATTGTTTTGTAAATCAAGAGAAATCCAGACCAAGCCTGATTTTGCCGATAATTCGAGATGATTGAGATCTTTATTGCCGTACATTTTATTCTGTCGCAAGCAGCCATCAAAAAGAGGTCGAATTATTGGTCTGTAAGGCAGGTGTGGCTTAATGTAGTTCAAAAGTAATGCTAGAGAGCAAACAAACTACATGTAATGTGAGCATACAGAAATGGATGGACAAATGGATAACAGATATTCAATTATTCTTAAAGTCCATCTTGAGCACTTCATACTAAGATGAGTCAAAAAGCAATAGCAATCATAATAAAATTTAAGTATCTTACAAAAAATATGAACGTGAAACAAATTTCTTGATTTTGAAATGTTAACTCTTTGCACGCTAAGTAATTTTTCATCTGCAACAATTGTCGTCTGCTTCAATTCTTAAAATACACTTTCTCTCATTTTCTTTGCAAAAATATGGTCAAAATGACAAACAGTTAGGATCCAGATGGGACGCTGCATTATGCGGCGTCTCATCTGGATCCAAACTGTTTTCATAGGTAATCACGGTTTCACCGCTAGCATGCAAAGAGATAAAGGATTAATAAGGCATTTTCACACATCATTAACCAGAAGTAGATGTATGCAAAACTTATGCAATAGAACAATTTCTTCAAGAACTGATAACTGCAGTAACAGGAACAAATATACAGTAGAACCTGTCCTAAGCAGCCATTAATTTATTGAACATGGGGGGTGTAAAAACTGGTGATTGCTTAATGCAGGGTAAAAGTAATGCAGAAAGCTCCTATAGGAGCTTTCTACATTACTATTGATTTGCTTTAAGCTACCCCTACCTCTCTTTGACGGCCATTTAAGACAGCTTTTACTGTACATCTTGTGCAATGCAAAGAATCTCTGCAATTCTAATATCAAAATGGTTTACCGGTATATTTTAACCTGCTCCTGCCATGTCATCAGCTATAACTCCTGTAGGAGTCGTCTGATCAAGATCTGCTCTGTTTACTTGTTGAATTATATATATCTATTTCTACAGTTTCTGCCATGGTAATAAAGGCCCTTGTTCATTGTGCCATTATTAAATATTAGCTAATTAATATTCAATCATTCATTATTCTTATATGAATATTCATGAAGTAAAGGGTTAAGAACCTTTTCATCGTGCAGCTTACAGCGATGATCCTGATCAGACGTACAATCTGTAATCAAGCTGTTTGCAACGATAGTCATACAGTAAAACCTGTCTTAAGTAGCCATCAAAAGGATGGGTCTGTAAGGCAGGTGGTAGCTTAATGCAGGTCAACAGATATGCAGAAAGCTCCAATAATAAACAAAATAAACAAAATTATTACAATTACCCTAAACAAGCTGAGGTACACCCTTTCCTAGTTCAATATTCATGTAAGAAATAATGACATCATGAATATTTATTAGCTATTTGTATATTTTATAATGTAAACCTTTCAAGGGATTTTTTACCTCTACAAATACTGTAGAATAAGATCTTTATCATGTCAAAAGCAAACAAAGCAGATACTGATCAGACAGCTCCTATAGGACAGTGAAACAAGTGTTTAAGTTATTTACATGTAAAAGTGTTAACCCTATCCTCCATAGGCTAATTTTAGACCTAACCTCTTTGAATTAATCTACCGAAAAGGAGCATTTACTAGAGAAAAGGAAAATGTTAGAATTGTGTAGTACATGTATTGAAACCATTGTGATAAACAGAGCATGGTTTCAAGCAGTGACTATTACAGAGGTGCAGAATGGCGTATTTATGGAGGAAAGGGTTAAATCAATAACTAGGATGAGTATACACAATGTAACTTACATACAAATATCATACTTCAATGCTTTGTAAATTGATCCTCAATCCTTTGAATGCTGAATTTCCAATGTGGTATCAATGTTTAACCCCTTACCCTGTTGAATATTCATGACACTATGAATATTTATTAGCTGGAATTTTATAACGGCATATGTACACATGCTTTTTTTCGTTATTTGTAGAAACAGTAGTCAGATCTATTATAATTTCACAAACAGAGCATAAACTGATCAGGTGGCGCCTACAGGAGACATCTGATCTGGATCTACTCTGTTTGCAAAGGCATTAAAAAGCATTTATATGAAGGAAAGGGTTAACAGTAAAGTCAACTGTGTATGAAAGGGCTAAATGTTCTGGAGTATTTGAATGATAAACTGTGCAGACCATGATCAAAGCATTCCTCCAGAAGCCCTCTGATCAGGGTCTCCACTGTTTGCAAAAGACAGATAATTTGTTTAACCCTTTCCTCCATAAATACGCCTTTCTACGCCTCTGTATAAATCACCTATTGAAACCATTGTGATAAATAGGAGTGAATGCTCTATTTATCACAATAGTTTCAAACTACAAAATTCTAAACTTTTCTTTTTCTCTAGTTAATGCTCCTTTTCGGTAGATTTATGCAAAGTGGTTGGATCTAAAAATAGCCTATGAGGGAATGGGTAAAAGGGTTAAAATCTAGAATATACCCAGGAGTTTAGGCATTATTCCTGGGAAGTCTGGTATGCAAAGGCCAAGCAAACAAATAAATGATGGTCCAAACCATTCCAAATAATGGAGTTCTTTTTTCTAAAACTATACCATATGGCAGTACCATTAAAAAGAATAATTCTGTGACCTTGACCGTTTTCTCTTATTTTCAAACAGAGACCTAGATGCAAGAAATACAACTAGGTATCTACATGCAAGCTATCTGTAAAATGTATTTCGTAACAAAAATTAGAAACCATTTTGTTATTTTTTATAATATTGACCTTGACCCCAGACCCCTCATTATTTAAAGCTTTGTCTCCATGTAAACTATCTGTATGCAAAATGTCTCTCCAAAAATAACTCTTTCCTCCATAGGCTATTTTTAGATCCAACTTCTTTGAATAAATCTACCAAAAAGGAGCATTTACTAGAGAAAAGGAAAAGTTTAGAATTAGTTTAGAATTGTGTAGTTTTGAAACCACAGCAAATGCTCTATTTATCACAATGGTTTCAACAGGTGATTTTTACAGAGGCGTAGAAAGAGTTAAATAATTTTCCAAAACCTTAAATGTTAACACCCAAAATCCACCTGCAAAATACATAACCCAATCTAATCACCTGAACTTTTCTTTGAAAATCTGGATAATAAAAGAGTGTACTCAACAATTAAAGAAATTTAACTCATTTCTCCATAAACATATATGTCAGAACTAATGTATGTAAGAATATTAATTAGCTTCATATTTATTATAGCATAAACCAAGGAAAGTCTTGATCCCCCTAAAAAACTTCAGAATCACATCTATATTATTCAATAAGCAAACAGAGTAGGCCCTAATCGCCTGATCCAGGTCTACTCTGTTCGCAAAGGTGTAAAAAGACATATCTATGGAGTAAAGGGTTGAAGCCTTATCTATGTGGCACTGAATATCACCTCTTAATGCTACATTACCTTGTAAATCCTTGTGCTGGACCAACAATGTATAAATTTTTTTAACCCTTTACCTCATACAAACACCTTTTAACACTGTTTCAAACAGAATAGACCCAGATCAGTAGCTCCTACAGATGGCTCCTGTAGGAGACATACGATCTGAGTCTGGTCTGTTTACTACTGAAATAATGTAGATATGATTCTACTGATTCTGCTGTGGTAAAAAGCATATATTCATAAGCCAATACATGTATAATAAAAGAAAATGTGTCCATAAGACACGGATGCCCCTGCCGGCAAACAGGAAGCAGATGAACAACAGACCTGAAAAGGGGAGACACAGTACAACTCACTTTGACTATGCTTCAGACCAAATATCAAATCATTGCAGCTTACACAAGCGAAGAAATCTTTTACGAAAATTTTTGTCATTAAACAATCACCAAAATTCAATCAAAGTGTCGGCAAACAGGAAGTAGATGGACCACAGACCTGAAAAGGGGAGACACGTTACAACCCACTATGATAATGCTTCAGACCGAATATCAAATCATTCCACCTTACACAAGCCAAGAAATCCTTGACAAAAATTTCTGACGTATGGACGTACGTACAGAGAGACGGACAGACAAGGGTAAAACTTAATGCCCCCGTCGCCTAAAGGCAGGGGCATAAAAATAAGCTAATAAATAGTCATCATGATGTCATTATTTCTTACATGTTAAGGCTTAATTTAATTCCCAAACTAAAAGTTACCCTTTCCATCTGATGCAGGAATGCAGCTTTTGTTTTAACATATTCAGGTTGAACTAATGGTATCATGGCTCTCATCAGGACTGCCGTCTAATCATGTCTTTCATATCATCAATACATCGTTCAAACTGTTGATCTACTTTGCTTTATAATGCAAATGACACAAGGAGATCTTGATCCTTACCACTGCTCCTGTTGCTGTGTTTTGTTATGGACGATCATTCAATCTTTTACCAGATAAAGACAAATTTTGATGCCTTTTCAAAGAGAGTAAACCCAGACAGATTAGATGGCCCCTGTAGCCTTTGCAAACAGAGTAGACCTAGATCAGGTGGCTCCTATAGGAGCCATCTGATCAGGGTCTGCTGTTTGTTTATGGGATAATATGAATCCGATTCTTCAGTCTTAACCAAAATGTCCGTTTCTATTATGCCTTTATATATTATAAAATTTCAGCTCATGAATATTCATAAAGTCACTAATTACTCAATGAATATTCATCAGGTAAAGGGTTAAGAACCTATCTCAACACATTGGGTTGGAGAACTTTACACTCATATTTTGATATATTGCCACCAATCACAGGTCATTATTACGTATAAACCTATTTCCTTCTGAATGTTTTCCATAATACACATATTTGCTTTTGCCGAAGGTGCCTGAAATATAAACAGAGAAACAACTGCAGCATTTTACATAATAAACATAGTATTCCTAACAACAGCAGCATTTTACATAATATACATAGTATTCCTAACATCTGCAGCTTTTACACAATATACATAGTATTCCTAACAACTGCAGAATTTTACATAATATACATAGTAATCCTAACAACTGCAGCATTTTACATATTATACATAGTATTCCTAACAACTGTCTTTATCCTAGACATTTGGAAATTTTATCTCCTTTGCCAACTGGGTTTTAAAGATGATTAACCCTTTCCCTGTTCAATATTCATGGAAGAAATATTGACATTATGAATATTAATTAGGTGCTTTTTATAATGGCATATGCATACAGGATTTTTTTTTGGTATTGGTAGACACTGTAGAGTCAGATCTTTTATTATTTCATAAGCAAACTGAGCAGACCATGATCAGACAGCTCCTATAGGAGCTGTCTGATCTGGGTCTTCTCTGTTTGCAAATGCATGAAACTGCATTTATTATAATTATGAGGGAATGGGTTAAGTCTACTTGGCACCATTTTGATGACTTTACCCATTCCCTCATATTGACGCCGTTTGATGCCTCTGCAAAAGTCACATGTTGAAACCATCCTATAGGAGCAAATTCTCTAATCATCACAATGGTTTCAAACTACAAAATTCTAAATTTTTCCTTTTCTCTAGTTAATGCTCCTTTTCGGTAGATTTATTCAAAGAGGTTGGATCTAAAAATAGCCTATGAGGGAATGAGTTAAATGAAAGTAAAGAAATAGCAAACAGTGTAGACTCATATCAAACTGCTCCTTAACCCTTTATTCCATAAATATTTATATAAGAAAGAATGATGTCATGAATATTAATTAGATTAACCGTAATAAAAGTAAATGGACGAATAGTAGTTTTGACCATGGCAGAATATGTAGACTCATATTATATTATAACCAAACAGAGCAGACCCTGATCAGATAGCTCCTATAGGAGCTATCTGATCTGGGTCTTCTCTGTTTGCAATGGCAAATAATAAAGGCATATTTATGGGATAGAGGGTTAAATAGTACTTTGATCTAGGTCTTGATTATAAGCTTAACCCTTAACTCCATAATCTGCATACAACCTTTCATTCTGCTTTCCTGTGTTCATTTAATTGTCCAAATACAACCATAACCATCTGCTATTTCTTTGATGGTTCATTCAATTTATGCTGTTACCGGTGCACTGTTAAAACTACAGTACTCGCCTCTACTGTTGACATCAGTTAAAGTTTGGTCCTCCCAAATTTTAAAATACAGAATTATTCTAAAATGTATCATTACGCATATCTAGAAACACACGCGACAGCTTAATGCAGGTTGAGAGTAATACTGAAAGCTCCTACTGGAGCTTTCAGCATTACTTTAGACCTACATTAAGCAGTGAACTTGAGAAAAAATAGATTAGGATTAGAAATATGATGACTCAAACTTCTGTTATCTTCAAGTAATTTGTATGGCTTCTTGAAGTTCAAGATATCGAAGTTCATCTGTACATTATATGTAGATGTTAATTAACCCATTCCCGCATATTGATGCCTTTTCACGTCTCTGTAAAGATCACTTTTTGAAACCATTGTGATAAATAGAGCATTTGCTCCCATAGGAGCAAATGCTCTATTTATCACAATGGTTTCAGAACTACACAATTCTAAATTGTTCCTTTTCTCCAGTTAATGCTCCTTTTCGGTAGGTTTATTCAAAGAGGTTGAGTCTGAAAATAGCCTATGCAGTAAAGGGTTAATGTGTAAAGTACTTATCCACCCACCTTGATGATCATCACCTGTCCTCAAACTCGTGGGTAAAGGTGAATACTGTGGTGATGTTGATGGACTTGTCTCTTCTGGCATCTGAAATAAAATACAGCAATATGATTTAGTACAGAGTATGGCAGTTCCAGACCAGACATGGGCTTACAAGTGTGCGCAGCAACATGGAGAATTCCTTGACATTCAATGTAAATGCTGGACAGGTTAGTTTAACCCTTTCCTCCATAAATACGCCTTTCTACGCCTCTGTAATAGTCACTTCTTGAAACCAGTGTGATAAATATCACAATGGTTTCAATACTACATAATTCTAAAATTGTCCTTTCCTCTAGTAAATGCTCCTTTTCGGTAGATTCATTCAAAGAGGTTGGGTTTGAAAATAGCCTATGAGGGAATGGGTTAATATCTAGATTGCTCTGATATGAGATTAACCCTTTCTTTTATATAAACGTCTTATCATGCTTTTGCAAACAGAGTAGAACCAGATCAGACGGCTCCTAAAGGAGCCGTCTGATAAGGGTCTACTCTATTTGCCTATGGAATAATATAGATCTGAGTCTACAGTTTCTGCCATGACCTAAATTGCCTGTGTTCACAAAAAATTACAAAAAAGTAATATTCATAATGTCATTACTTTTTAAAATTTACACGACTATTCATTGAAGACTTTCTTTTTTTTAAAGAAAAAAAAAGACAAAAGGCTTTAAATGGACAAAACTCAGACATTATGTACGATGGGATTACGACCTTTCATAAAAAGTTACCCCCATAATGATAAACAAATAAATGAAGTTTTGAGGTCCCAGTTGAAATTTTACACAAGAAGACAATAATTAGAATCACAATAATATCAACACAATGACAATTCATTGATGAACAGACAGGCTAACACCATCTTTCCTTCTGTTATAATAAACACTAATTAATTCATATATTTCATTCTGACTGTTTGACAAATCAAGATGGAATTTGTCTCACTGTAGGTGTATTTCTGCATTAGAATCTATTACTGTAGAAGGATTCCTTTAGTATTCTGCCTGAAAAATGCAAAACATTCCATCTAACTGACATTGAAAAATATAATAACTTGTTTTCAGTGACCACTAACAGAAGAAAAAATAAATGTTTGCTTAATGTTGGACTAAAGTAATGCAGAAAGCTCTTTCTGCCTCACTTTTGTCCTACATTAAGCCACCATCTGCTTTAACCCATTCCCTCATACTGACGCCTCTGTATAAGTCACTTCTTGAAACCATTGTGATAAATAGAGCATTTGCTCCTATGGAACAAATGCTCTATTTATCAAAATGGTTCAAAACTACAAAATTCAAAAAAATAAAAATTCCTTTCTCAAGTAAATGCTCCTTTTCGGCAGATTTATTCAAAGAGCTTAGTTTAGTTTTATAGGGTTTTACGACGTTTTAACAATATTTCAGTCATATCAAGACATCCAGCTAATTACTTATTCAAAGAGATTGGATCTAAAAATAGCCTATGAGGCAATATGTTAAAGACCCTGAAATACTATCAGACTTATTTTCCAACAGTCCATTAACTTAAGATGCTTTCACTACAGTACATATCATACAGATACCATTGCTGATGTATGTAAAAACATTGTTTTTTTGTTTAAATTCTAAAACTCTATAAATGTTTTTTATTCAATAGACTTTGTGCTAACTTTCTGAACAGTGTATGCCAGAAAACCTGCATAAACAAACAAGTCTAGTATACATGTATTGAGTTTGCTTTTAATCTTTTCAATACTGATTTTCCAAAATTAAATCAGGTCAAGCTAAAGCAAAACAAGCGGGTGCAACGCTCATCTGTCGTCATTGTCAAGATGAACATGTCATGCATACCAAAAATGAAGGTTGTAAATGAACTATTGAAGAAGTTATCGTCAATGTTAAGATTTCGGACGCGAACGACAACAACAACGACAATGACGACATGGACGCCGGGGTTACGACAATAGCTTGTGATTTTTTGAAAATTCCTTGCAACCTTTATACTATAAGGATTCAGCTAATAAATATTCATGATGAATGTTTGAACAGGGAAAGGGTTTAATACAGGCAGTATTCAGATATGCAATATTGGTACCGGTAGTTTTAGTGCAACTTGTGCATCAAATGCAGATGTCAACTCTCATCTGTCTGTGGAAATCTATGTTTTAAAAAGAAATAACACTATAAATATGCATGGTAGAGTGATGGCCCTTTAGTAGATTGTAGCTCCTGTGATGATGGACAACTGTGCGGAGTAATTAGGACAACTGCACTCATGTTGAAACTATGACAAAATGTCAAAGTTTTGAATGAACAATGCCCACTACAACAATGATAAGAAGACAACACTAAGGTTATGGCAATATGTCGAATTTTTTCAAGCTAAAAGCTAATAACTTGGGAGAGTACACCAGGTAAGACGGTGAGAGGTTTCCAGGTGAACATGGGTTGCAGGTCTATAAGCTGACTTGAACATCCTGACAAGATAAACCACTAAAGGTGATGAACATTCCGAAAATACCACATTGAACCTGTTATATGCAATTTTACTTCTATATGTGACCTGATCTTGAAACCAAATGTATGAGTCCTAGTGTTGTATACAACACAATGCACATATCATTTAACCCTTTAGTCCATAAAGATGTATTTCAGCACATTTACAAACCGAGTAGACCCAGATCAGAATGTTCCTGTAGGAGCCATCTAATCAGGGTCTACTCTGTGTGCTTATGAAATAACATAGAGATCTATTTTTACAGTTTCCGCCATGGTAAAAGTTCCCTTGTTCATTCAGCTATTTAATATTTATACTATCATTACATTTTACATGAATATTCATGGAGTAAAGGGTTAGTCTTGGTGAATATTTATGTAGTATTACTCAAAAACAAATGAAAAGATTTTGAAGATATATTACTTTGAAAATGAAGGTATTTGGCCTACATATGATCTTTACCATGGACAGGGCACAATCTGTTGTCGTTTTTCGTTTAATTACTGGAAAATCAATGTCATAAATGTTTCCAAATATCAGGAGAGGTTTGTAATAGGCACATTTCAAGCATAGAAACTTTAGCTCTTGATGCTACTAGTAGGATAATGATCTGGTCAATTTATGTGGGTGGAGTTCTTTTACCATGACTAAGTCTGCCATGGAACCATCCCCTAAAGTCCCAGGGTAAAATGAGACCCAACTGGACCCATCAGACCCCTTATACAATGGAGTAAACTCTTCCTTAACCTGAAATATGCCAAACATGTGACCTTTAAAGAAAAGAAAAAACTTCTTCATCTAAGAAAAAACACACACAAATTTTGTTCCAGCACAAAACTCATCCATTTTCACCTTTAAACATTGGTTGGGCACTGATATGTTGTTCAACTGGCTACAATACGAAATATATTCAATTTTTAAATCTCTGGAGCTATAATCATTTTACCCTATTTATACACCATACTGATTGACAGATGTTTCATCCAACTCATAAGCTGATGTATGCTTGGAAGCCAATTTAACCACTAAGCAGTTCTCATCCGAACATTCTGTCATGTACTTAATTTTCAAAGTACATGTACATGAACATGTTTATCTCATTTCTTCCCTTTAACCCATGAATATTCATGCAAGAAATAGTGACTTAACCCATTCCTCCATGAATACACCTTTCTACGCCTCTGTAATAGTCATTCCTTGAAACCATTGTGATAAATAGAGCATTTGCTCCATAGGAGCAAATGCTCTATTTATCACAATGATTTCAATACTGCACAATTCTAACATTTTCCTTTTCTCTAGTAAATGCTCCTTTTCGGTAGGTTTATTCAAAGAGGTAGGATTTAAAAACAGCCTATGAGGGAATGGGTTAACCCTACGCTTGCTATTCGCGTCAATATACCTACCTGTAAATAGTGAAGACCCAGATGAGACAGCTCCTGCAGGAGCTGTCTCATCAGGGTCTGCACTATTTACAAGTTGATTGTGTAACCAGTGCACTCCACAGCAGTGATAACACAGTGATATACTTGTACACAGTGAAGATATTATTAGTTATACAGATCAATGGCGGGGTATCTGACTTTTTGTTTCCTGCTGAGGAAATTCATGTTGCCCGAGCCGTTAGGCGAGGGCTACATGTATTTTCCTCAGCAGGAAATAAAAAGTCAGATATCCCGCCAATGATCTGTATAACGATTTTATTAATACTGCAAAGTTTAATATTTGTAGCAGTTAATTAGCGTTGTTAATGTAGGCATCGTTTTGCTTCCCCTCAGGGGCCCCATGCTGTAATGTAAGGGCTTTTAATATCTGTATAATAACCAGCTCATCTATTGTGGATAGAAAGGGATCTTCCAAGAGCATTAGTTTCTCAAAGGATTGAAAGAATCAGACGTCAATAAAACTTTCAGCGTTTAAGCAGACACTATTTTTTAGCATGAGAACGGTTAAACATAATTGGCGCTAATCCGACGTCATTTGGATGACGTCAAAATGACGGTTTATAATATTCAAACAAATGGGCGTTGGAAGGAGCGGCTATACTGCAATTTACAGGTACGTGTACTGTGCATGTGCATAAATAAAATCTGAATCGAATTGGGTGTGGTATGTTTTTGTAAAAGCGGGGGTTTGGGGGCTAATCGGTACGTACACAAGCACTTTGACAACATTTGCAGCATCAGAGCAGAATAAGACATTCGTCACGTATCGGGTTCATTCATATTGTTATACAACAACTATAACAAAAATGTTTCTCAATGGATAACTTTATTCCTCCCCAAACTCTTGTTATTTCGTCTAAGAGCGATTGTTTGGATCGAATCGACGAAGTGGAGCTAGTCGGCCATTTTTAGTTTGTAGTAGCAATGAAGCGAGGCCCTCGACAGGGGAAATTCCACTGTTGCTCATGACTCCGTATATACATCAGAATTTAGAGGGATACACAGCTTTTATACATGGCTAATTGACCAATCAAAATCGAGGATTTTACTTTGCAGTATAATAAATGTAATTATACAACAGGGCATGGGTAAAGAAGGAGAAATGTGTTTTAAATTTCAGCAAGAGAAGGGTTAAGAATATTAATTAGCTGAATTTTTATAAAAGAATTATGAACAAAGAAATTTTATGATTTCTTATTGCAAACAAAAAAGAAAATGACTTTGGGGGTCTCCTGGTTCACAAACTCTAATTCAGTTCTACATTGTGCATTGGTAGTTTTATCATAAGCACAATGCAAAAGGTTGCTTAGAGTATGACTTTAGCACAGTTATAAGACCCACAGCTGGAACATATTTTGAAGGTCTAGCATAAAGTTATTGAAAGGCTTTATATAATTAATAAAAATTTGCAAGATTGCCATCTGCTTTGATTTTCAAAGCAGATTTCTCTTGCATTTTTCTTCAAAACACATCGCAAATTATAACTCTCTGCACCTTACTAAGTCCCTGCACATTACTAAGTCTCTACACATTACTAAGTCTCTACATGATACTAACTCTCTACATGTTACTGTGCATGTTACTAACTCTACATGTTACTAACTCTCTACATCGACATTCTATCGACACTAACTCTTTACATGATACTAACTCTACATGTTACTATCTCTCTACATTGACACTCTATCGACACTAACTCTTTACATGATACTAACTCTCTACATGATACTAACTCTTTACATGATACTAATACTAACTCTTTATATGATACTAACTCTCTACATGATACTAACTCTTTACATGATACTAACTCTCTACATGATACTAACTCTCTACATGATACTAACTCTTACTAACTCTCTACATGATACTAAACTCTCTACATGATACTAACTCTACATGATACTAACTCTCTCTACATGATACTAACTCTACATGATACTAACTCTCTGCATGTTACTCTCTACATGATACGACCTTTCTGAGAGTATTTACTTACTTTTTCATTGGGAATACTGCCACGGACCACTGTCATGTATGGACCTACACGCTTTGCCTCTTCCAGATCTGATTTGCGAACTTGAGAGGAATCTAAGAATTTCAAATTTGGTAATCTGTACAATACTTGGTACCTATAAAACAGAGTGAAGGAGTGTATAATTAAAAACTGGATGATGATGATTTTATACTTTTACTATTTGATAAAAAACTAATAATGAAAATAGGAGGACTCTGGCATGAATATTCATGATATAAATGGATATAAGAATTATTTTCTGCTCCTAATAACATATTACCCATAATGTGATACCCTGACTCTCCTATCCCCATCCATTCATAAAGCTGAAGAAGTCAATTTGACTCTATTTTAACCCATTCACTCAAAGGCTCTTTTTAGATCCAACCTCTTTGAATAAATCTACCGAAAAGGAGCATTAACTAGAGAAAAGGAAATTTTTAGAATTTTGTAATTTGAAACCATTGTGATAAATAGAGCATTTGCTCCTATATGAGCAAATGCTCTATTTATCACAATGGTTTCAACAGATGACTTTTACAGAGGCGTAAGGCGTATTTATGGAGGAAAGGGTTATATTACTTAATCTTTTTTACTCAATGAATATTTATCTAAGAAATAACACTATCAAGAATATCAATTAAAGTTATTTTTATTGCAATTATTTTTATAGCAGCACATAATTATACACATGACATTTTGGTCATGGCAGAAACTGTAGAATCAGATCTATTTGAGTTCATAAACAAACAAAGCAGATCCAGATCAGATGGTTCCTACATGAGCCATCTGATCTGAGTCTAGTATGTTTGCAAAGACACTAAAAGGTGTATTTATGGAGTAAAGGGTTAACTGAAATTCATGAAAAAGCCATAGTGTGGACCCTATTAAACTACTGCTTCAATAGAAATTTAATCTTGGTCTACAGTATTGACCTAAGTTTGTCTAGATAAATATTTAGAGTAATTACAATAATTATTAACGTTAACCCTGTTTCTCATATAAACGCCTTTTCACGCCTTTGTAAACAGAGTAGATCCTGATCAAATGGCTCCTAAAGAGAACATCAGATCAGGGTCTGCTCTGTTTGCTTATTGTATAAAATAGATCTGATTCTACAGTTTTTGCCAGAGCCAAAATGTCCTGTGTCTATATGCCATTACAAAAAACAATCTAATTAATACTCATGATGTCATTATTTCTTACATGAATATGCAACAGTGAAACGGTTAATTATTTTCAAGCTTTTGGAAATATTTTGGATCTAGATAAGACACTACATAACTTGATCTCCAACTTCCATTAAATTTTTGAAAAGAATTACACAGATATATTCTTAGAGGCAGATGACAATTTCTACAGATGCTAAACAAACACTTAAATAAGTTATGGAACCTGGAGCTGGTTTTTACCTATATCTATGATAGTCTTCATCATCTTTGTCATGGGAAGACAGCTGGTTGGGACACGCCATATTGCCGAGCAGGCTTAGATACTTTAGTTTTGGGAAATTTTCCTCTAAATTATTCAATAATCCTTCCAGATTAGAAAGCTGAAAAGATACCAAACATAATGGTACAATCTCTTAGATTCAACACTATCATAAAAGCTGGTACATGTATACATGTATTGTCTAATTACCCTAATTATTCAGACAAAAGCAATCAGTGCAGACCCAGATCAAACGGCTCCAGAGGAAGCAATTTGATCAGGGTCTACACTAGAGGGTTAATACACGTTTTTTCGGGCAATAACAGCTGCAGTGTCCCGAGGGACTGTTGTCCCGAGGGACACTGCAGATGTTATTACCCGAAAACAAACGTGTATTAACGCTATTCTTGCATAAAACCCATTTTCTGCTTTCCTTCATCAATTTAATTCTTCCAAATACAAGCAAAACTATACACTTCTTTGAAACTTTGTTCGATTTATGCTGTTTCCGGGCCACTGTTTTCTCTCTGATGTCATTTCATGATTGTATAAAATCAAATACCGTTTACACGGAATTTCATTTTATATGTCTAAAAACAATTCATTGTCGGTTCCCCTGCACAGCTTAGGCCAAAACGCTATAGCATTCACGTCCATTGTTTACCGTAGGCCCCGAATAGGTATAATTAAAACCGGTCAACAACAGCACATGAGCACGAGAATTGCCTTGTTAATACATGGTCTAGCGGGACTACAACAGCACATTTTGTGCAAGAACATTTGTTACTATGTCAGTCTGATGTAGTGTTATCAAAATGGTGACAATTAACCCATTCCCTCATAGGCTATTTTTAGATCCAACCGATTTGGATAAATCTTACGAAAAGGAACATTAACTAGAGAAAAGGAATTTTTTTAAAAGTTTGTAGTTTGAAACCATTGTGATAAATAGAGCATTTGCTCCTATAGGAGCAAATGCTCTATTTATCACAAAGGTTTCGATAGGTAATTTTTACAGAGGCATAGAAAGGCATATTTATGGAGGAAAGGGTTAAATACACATGTAGAGAGGGGAGATTGACTGCCTGAATACTTATGCTAATTAGGGTATTCATTGTACACACTTAAATTGACAACTTTCTATGACTCATGACTGATAATATACTGAGAAAATCAAAACTCCCTTATCATTGAAAATAACAAATTCATCGCTTCTGTAGCTCAATCTGCACAGTGTTGCCTTTTGAAGCAAGAGGTTGCAGGTTTAATCCCAAGCATCTAAGAAGAAATCCTACCTTATTTTTATTGAGTGTCAGGGTATGTAACTGCGCCAGGCTTGGAAACACTGTAGTATCATTTACAGCATTGCTGTCTAACACCAGTTCCTCCAAGTTACAAAATTCCTGAAGACCTGTCAGCTGACTGAAAAAATAATAAAGATTACAATTACTTGTTGATTGTCTAATTAATTCATTTAACCCGGAACCTCATAGATATGCCTCTTAACCCTTTACTCTATAAATACCCCTTTCTAACCTTTTGCAAACAGAGTAGACCCAGATCAGATGGCTCCTATAGGAGCCGTCTGATCAGGGTCTGCTCTGTTTGCTTATGAAAACATATAGATATGATTATGCAGTTTCTACCATGGTCAAACATTCCTATGTTCAGGTGCCATCATAAAAAATTAATCTTATTAATATTCATGATGTCGTTATTTCATACATATGTATTCATGGAGTAAAGGGTTACCTCCTTTGCAAACAAACTAGACCAGAGTAGACCAAAGGTCTGCTCTGTTTGCTTATACAGTAAAACCTCTCTTAACCGGCAGTAAAATTTAGTATGAATATCGGTCTTGGAGACAGGTGGCAGCTTAATGCAGGGTGAAAGTCATGCAGAAAGCTCCTAGAGGAGCATTAAGCAGCCACCAGCCTAAAAGTATCTAAATTCTTATCTACTAGAATTCCTGTTAAGAGAGGTTATACTGTAGAATACATGTATATAGATTTTATTCTAAAGTCTCTGTCATGGCTTAAACTTCCTGTGTCCAATTACCAGTTAAAATATACCATTATAACATTTCATTTGATTCATAGTCAGGATGTCATTATTTCTTGAATATTCATGAGGTAAAGGGATTAAGATTTCATGTAGTGAAATTCCAATACAGTAGAACCCCTCTAATGTGACCACTTAATGAATAGACATGGACATCTTTATAAGCAAGTGGTTGCTCAATGCAGGAAAAAAGGAGCTTTCTGCATTACTTTTGTTCTGCATTAAGCTACCACCTGCATCTAGCACCCAGAATTATATTTAAGGTGGTCGCATTAGCGGGTTTTTACTGTACATGAATGTGAAATTTACACAAACTCTACAATGGACGTTATTGACATTCAGGTGAAACATTACTGAAATCTCACCAAAATGGTCAAAATCATTATTTGAAAATGTAATTCCTCAGAGACTACAATCATAGTTATCATATTAACCTTTTACTCCGTAAATACGCCTTTCTATGACTTTGCAAACAGAATAGACCCAGATCAGACGTCTCCTATGTTCTTCATAATATATTCCCCTGATGTTCATATTTAACACCAATACTTCACCCTAAATTTTCTAAAAGCTTAACCATAAGGAGGTCTACTGACTGTCTACTGTCTGTCTACTGTCTGTCTACTGTCTGTCTACTGTCTGTCTACTGTCTACATGCTACAGTCTTAGAAGAAAAGTCTGGTTTTATGTTTAACCCTTTCCTCCATAAATACGCCTTTCTACGCCTCTGTAAAAGTAACTCTTTAGAACCATTGTGATAAATAGAGCATTTGCTCCTAAGGAGCAAACGCTCTGCTTATCACAATGGTTTCAGAACTACAAAATTCTAAAATTTTCCTTTTCTCTAATTAACGCTCCTTTTCGGTAGATTTATTCAAAGAGGTTGGATCTATAAATAGCCTATGAGGGAATGGGTTAAAACTTCAAATGTGTGAAACAAGTAAACTCACATTTGCTTACAGTGTGGTTTCAGATAAGAGAGCTCATTGAGGAGTCATTTGATTATGGTCTATACAATTTGCCATTCCAAAATATTTTCAGCATATTTTCTCTTTTGTTCAGAGTAATTTCTGCTCTTTTGCAATGATGGGCCATCCCTCTTTAACCTTTTCTCTGTTCTATGTTTATTCAAAATTTCAATACCTACTGAATATTCATGGACAAAATAGTTATGATGAAACATGGAAGTTGGAATATTGTAGCTATTTTAGAAAGTAAAGAAACAGCTTTCAAATGCCACTTGCAAATAGAGCAGACCCTGGTCAGACGGCTCCTATATGAGCCGTCTGATCTGGGTCTACTCTGTTTGCAAATGCGTGAAAACAAGTCAGCATTTTAACCTTTACCTGATTCAGAAACTTTTTCAAACTTTTGCAAACGGAGTAGACTCCGATCAGACGGCTCCTGTAGGATCTGGCTTGTACAGAATCTAGCTTGGCCAAAATTTCCTGTGTTCATATGCCATTATAAAAAATTAATTAATTTTCATGATATCATTAGTTCTCACATGATTATTCATCAGGTAAAGGGTTACGGGTCACTGTTGATTTGAATACCATGTACTTTAGAGAGTTTGTTATACCTGATGTTGTTGAAGCTCAGATCTAACCTTCTAGTCACCTTTGAGTACTCATTGATAAGTTTCTGTGGGATTGTATCCACATCATGCCCAATGAAAGACAACTGAAACAAACAAAAGAGTTATTGCCGAAAAAATATACAAAAGAGTTGTTGCGGAAAAAAACTTAATGCTTATTAACCCATAGGTTATTTTTAAACCCAACCTCTTTGAATAAATCTACCGAAAAGGAGCATTTACTAGAGAAAAGGAAATGTTTAGAATTGCTTAGTACTGAAACCATTGTGATAAATAGAGCATTTGCTCATATGGAGCAAATGTTCTATTCATCACAATGATTTCAAAAAGTGACTTTTACAGAGGCGTAGAAATACGTACTTATGAAGGAAAGAGTTAACCCTTTCCTTCATATAAATGCCTTTTCATGCATTTGCAAACAGTAGACCCAGATCATGAGGGAGCCGAAAAAATTATGTCTGCCAAAACTCTGATTTACTTCTGATTTTCTGAGAAGCTATTGAACGAGTGTCAAACAGCTTGTATCCTGATGAGATGCCAAGTTACTCCACTTCTCATCTGGATCCAAGCTGTTTGCAAATGCGAGTCAGGATCGACGTGCTTTAACCCATTCCCGCATAGGCTATTTTTAGATCCAACTTCTTTGATTAAATCTACCAAAAAGGAGCATTTACTAGAAAAAAGGAAATTTTCAGAATTGTGTACATTTATAGTTTTGAAACCACTGTGATAAATAGAGCATTTGCTCCTGTGGAGCAAATGCTTTATTTATCACAATGGTTTCACAAAATGACTTTAACAGAAGCGTCAAAAGGTGTCAATATGTGGGAATGGGTTAAGCATGATTTGGGTTAAGATCAAACACAGAATGCTTCAGTTTGTAAATTCATAATGATAAACATGCTTTTTAAATTCACCAAAATATGCATGCTTTTAGTCATATAAATGTTGTACCTCAGCAAAAACATACAAACAAAAAGAATAGAAAATCTATATATAGTGTAGATAACAATAAAAAAGCTCATTCAGGTATATTGTCTTTATATATGTATATCTATAACTAACCCATTACTCCATACATATGTCTTTCTTCACCTTTGCAAATAGAGTAGACCCAGATCTGACGCTTCCTATAGATCTAATCAGGGTCTTCTCTGTTCGCTTATGATATAATATGAATATAATTCTACATTTTTTGCCATGGCCAAATATTCCTGTGTCCAAGTGTCAGTTTAAGAATTGATCTAATCATGATATCATGATTTCCTGCATGAATATTCATGGACTACAGAGCTAATATAACCATCTGTGAAAGTGTACATGTCAATTTAACCCTTTCCCTGTTGTATATTCATGTAAGAAATAATGACGTACATCACAAATATTAATAGGATTATTTTTTATAATGGAATATGAACACAGGACATTTTGCCTCAGACAGAATCTGTAGAATCAGATCTATATAACACCATAAGCAAACAGAGCAGACCCTGATCAGACGGCTCCTATAGGAGCCGTCTGATCTGGGTCTACTCTGTTTGCAGATGCATCAAAATGCACTTACATAAGGGAAAGGGTTAAACAAACATCTTAAAAAAGCTTATTATGTTAATGTGTGTACTTATGTTGTATACTTTGTATAATGTATTTGTATAATTAAGTAATGCTTGTTTCAACACCCATATTTTGGTCAAAACTAATATACATCCCAACCAAAAAAAAATCTGATACAGAAATACTTTAGTAACATACACCCTTGGTAAACCCTAGCTGGCAGTCACCCATCCAGCTAATGACTCCACAGCCCAATATTAACTTCCAAACATCTTCTAGCACATAAACGACATCCTCAAAGAGCTGGCTCACCAACAAGGAGAATTGTAGTGTTGATATACTTACATTACATTTCCTACCAAGATATGGCCAGGAAAATAATTGGGGGTTTACAAGACAATACCAGTGGTTCATCCCATCACTACCATCAAGAGTAACATACACCCTGGGTAAACTCTGATGGTCACTCATCCAGCTAGTAACCACATAGTCAGTTGCATCTCAGTTGCATGTTAAACCATTTCCTTCATATAAATGTCACAGTGTCTAGGTTTATCATCACTTGTACGGCCTTGCTGTACAAGCATGCTTTTATGGCGACGTGGTAGAGTGCATGACTGCTAACCTGGCGACCCGGGTTTTGATCCCGGGTCTGAGCGGGTATGTTTCTTTATAAGAACACCCGGTGGCATTTGGCGCCCAACGGGGGACTGTGACTGTATGAGCTCCGAGTTCAATTCCCAGTCGTTCTCATAACCATAGAAATTCGGGACGAATTTCAACTTGCTGGGGGAGTATGTCACAGTGTGTAGGTTTATCAGCACTTGTACGGCCTTGCTGTACAAGCACGGTTTTATGGCCATGTGGTAGAGTGCATGACTGCGAACCTGGCGACCCGGGTCTTAGCGGGTATGTTTCTTTATAAGAACACCCGGTGGCATAAACACCTTTTTAGCCTTTGCAAACAGAGTAGACCCAGATCTGACAGCTCCTGAGGGTCTGCTCTGTTTGTTATTTTTTATACATTATAGATCTGATTCTGCTGTTTTTGTCTAAGCCAACAATTCCCTTTTAAATTTTACCTTTTAAAAATTTAGTAAATGAATATTCATGAATTTTTAAGTGATCAATTCATGCATAAATATTCATTAGGGAAAGGGTTAATTTTGAACGTTTATTTCATACCAGTAATATTATCATTGACAATCATGGGTCAATCAGACATAGCACTATCCTCATATATAGAGTGCTAAGTAACGGAGCAATGAGCAGTGTTGGTATTTACCCTTTCCCTGTGCAGATCCTGTAGGAGCCATCTGTCCAGTGCCTGCTCTGTCTACTTATGGCATAATATAGATCTGGTTTTTCAGTTACAGCCATAGCCAATTATTCCTGCGTTAATATGCTATTATAAACATTCGTCTAATTTTCAAGACTAGTCTAAAGAGTGATCACAACATATGGTTTGGTGGAGAAATTTTAGTACTTGAGTATGCACCTTTATCTGTTGCTCTGTTTCAATATGGTTAAGCTCTTCACTGCAGTTACTAACAGTGAATTGTTGTTATCTATGATAGGAAACTGGTGATGACATTGTGTCCCATTATATGTCCTACTTACAAACCCAGAGCACCTAACGCGTGCTCTGATAATGACACGGAAACAAGATGTTATGAGCTTAACCCTTTCCTTCATATATATACACATTTTCCTTTTTCACTTTCTATATGAAGGAAAGGGTTTAGGTCTGTTGTCAGATGCCTGCACTTGTAACTAGAGGTTTGTTTTTGTCAAAAACAGATGTCTCCCCCTCCCATCCTCTTTCCAATACACAAGTGTAATGTCTAACTCCAAACTTATCAGGGTCTAATGTAAAGTCATCAGGGGCAATAACATTGTCAGGGGGAGACAATTCAAAAGCCCCAGGTACACAAAAACACATGCTAGTCAACATTCTTGTGAAGTTTGGTGACTCTAGTACTTGTGGTTTCAGAGATACATGTGACACAAAGTAAAGTTTCTCTTATTTAAGTCATCAGGGGCAGTAACTCCAAAGTTATCAGGGGGAGACAATTAAAAATCCCAGATGCACAACAACTCATGCTGGTGAACATTCCTGTGAAGTTTGGTGACTCTAGCCCTACTGGTTTCAGAGATACATGCAGCACAAAGTTTCTCTAATTTTAAGTTAACATATCAGGGGCAGTAACTCAATAATTATCAGGGGGAGACAATTAAAAAAAACCAGGTGCACAACAACTCATGCTGGTGAACATTCCTGTGAAGTTAGGTGACTCTAGCCCTAGTGGTTTTAAAGATATGCATGACACAAAGTTTCTCTAATTTTAAGTAATCATATCAGGGGCAATAACTCCAAAATTATCAAGGAAAGACAATTCAAAAATCCCAGTTGTACAACAACTCATGCTGGTCGACATTCCTGTGAAGTTTGGTGACTCTAGCCCTAGTGGTTTCAGAGATATGCACGACACTAAGTAAAGTTTGTCTAATTTTAAGTCATCAGGGGCAGTAACTCCAAAGATAACAGGGGGAGACAATTCAAAAAACCCAAGAGCAAAACAACTCATGCTTGTGAACAATCCTGTGAAGTTTGGTGACTCTAGCCCTACTGGTTTCAGAGATACGCGCGACACAAAGTTTGTATAAATTTAAGTATTCATATCAGGGGCAATAACTCAAGAATTATCAGGGGGAGACAATTCAAAAACCATAGGTGCACAACAACTCATGCTGGTGAACATTCCTGTGAAGTTTGGTGACTCTAGTACCAGCGGTTTCATAGATACGCGCGACACAAAGTTTTTCTAATTTTAAGTCATCAGGGGCAATAACTCCAAAATTATCAGGGGGAGACAATTCAAAAAACCCAGGTGCACAACAACTCATGCTGGTGAACATTCCTGTGAAGTTTGGTGACTCTAGCCCAACTGGTTTCAGAGATACGCGCGACACAAGTTTGTGACGGACAGACAGACAGACGGACATGCTAACAAATGGGTAGTTGTGTGACTTTTTCCTTTGATCTTTTCTTGTGTGACTAGTCCCACAAGAAAAACTATTTTTGGCTCTAACTTTGGAAAAGAATGATCTGGAAGCTAACCCTAACCCTAACCCTATGTCCCACAACTGGCCAGGTTAATGTCACAAGAAATGGCCAGGTTAATGTCACAAGAGATGGCCAGGTTAATGATTTTACTTGTGGGACTAGTTAGAAAAAGTCACACAACTACCCTTTGGTGAGTGCGGACGGACAGACGGACGGACGGACAGACAGACAACTCTGGCAAAAACAATATATCTCCCCATAAATAATTATGAACAAGTGGTTGATGCTTGATGAGCCTGGCTCCAAAGATCAAGAAGTAAATTAATGGCTATTGCTAAAATTTCATGACAACCTGGACAATGATAACAATTTAGACTACCACAAAGATCGACTCTGATTTTTTTTCTTTGATAAACAGACAGGCCAATAATGACAGTTTTATCAGAACCAGATACACTGTATCTATCGTGTATGCATAGTGGATAATCACAGTCAAGTTTATTAACTCATCTGAAAACACTTACAAGTAGTCCACTTCAACCTATACCCTGTTGAATATTCATGTAAGAAGTAATGACATTATGGATATTTATTAACCCTTCTCTTGCTGAATTTTAAAATGCATTTCTCCTTCTTTACCCATGCCCTGTTGTATAATTACATATATCTTCACTGTGTACAAGTATTTCGCCGAGCAATCACTGCTGTGGAGTGCACTGGTTGCACAATCAACTTGTAAATAGTGCAGACCCTGATGAGACAGCTCCTGCAGGAGCTGTCTCATCTGGGTCTTCACTATTTACAGGTAGGTATATTGACGCGAATAGCAAGCGAAGGGTTAATTTTTCAGTATAAGAAGAAACTACATAACAGAATCGATCAGATCTAATTTATAAAAAAATTAAGCAAACAGAGCAGACCATGATCAGCTGGCTCTTACATGAGCATGAAAAAGCATCTACAATGTAGACCCAGTCTCTATAATGTTTGACAAAATAACAACACTCTACAAGAAAAATTGTAGTTTGGTTGGTTTGTTTTGTTTGTTCATCCATTTCTCCCCACTATGCCGTATGGGCTAATTGGACGCCCGAGAGAGGGGAACTAGTGGATACTGAGAACCTGGGTGCAATGACCTAGCTGCTCTTATTATCAACAGCACTGATACATCAGACCTCATGCAGTTTATAAAGTTTCATCCAAAGGACTTGGTCCGGCGGGGGAACGAACCCGGGACCCCTGGTATTGTTGTCGAGAGCGTAAATATTCATAGATGAGGGATTCAAATTATATCATTCAGTATACAAAGGGTTAACTCTTTACACCATGAATATTCATGTAAGAAATAATGACATAATAAATATTACATTGTAATTATATTAATTGTTATAATAACACAGACACTGGATATGTTGGATATTGCAGAAACTGTGGAATCATATCTTTATAATATCATAAGTAAACAGAGCAGACCCTGATCAGATGACTCTTATAGGAGCTGTCTGATTTGGGTCTACTCTGTTTGCGAAGACGTAAAAAGACGTATTTATGGAGCAAATGGTTAAGTTAACCCTTTACCTCATAGGCTATTTTTAGATACAACCTCTTTGAAAAATTCTACCGAAAAGGAACATTTTAGAATTTTGTAGTTTGAAACCATTGTGATAAACAGAGCATTTGCTCCTAAAGGAGCAAATGCTCTATTTATCACAATGGTTTCAAAAATTGACTTTACAGATCTGATCTGGTTCCATTTGCAAAGACTTACAAAGGCATATTTATGGCATAACAGCTAGATTAAACAAGCAGAATGCATTTAGGGTAGATACGGTATAAGGGGTTAACCTGTTCCTTAATATTTCATGCATCTGCAATCTGAGTAGATCCAGATCAGATGACTGCTATAGAAGGCAACTGACCAGGGTCTGCTCTGTTTGCTAATAGGATTTGAGAGATCTGTTTCTTTAATTTCTCAAATGGCTACAATACTCCACCTTCCATATATTATTATAACTATTTTGTCTATGAATATTCTGTAGGTTTTTAATTTTGGAATAAAAATAGAACATGGAAAGGGTTAATGTAAAGTTCAAAGTGTCTTGGATGAGGAAGTAAAATGATGATGTTGACACTTTCAACTTCAGTATAGAATGAGTAATTAATCTTATCACAAAATAATTGATAATTACAATTTGTTTTATTGATTAGTTTGTTTAGGTTTGTTATCATAAAAAAAGGGAAAACCCATCATTTATTAAAATCTTTCCCTGCTCTATATTTCAATACCTAATGAATAATAATCATGGGCAAAATTGTTATAATGAAATATGGAAGATGGAACATTGTAGCTATTTTAGAAAGTAAAGAAACAGATCTTTCAAATTCCACTAGCAAACAGAGCAGACCCTGAGCTGTCCAATCTGGGTCTACTCTGTTTGCAAATGTATGAAAACATGTTTATAAGAAGGACAGGGTTAAAGAATTTGCGAGCTACATTAATATCTCAACAGATAAAAAAAAATAAAAAATCAATGAATTGGTATTCCCTGCTAAACTGATAATCATTCGTGAAATCTGTAGAGAACTTTCCCTAAAATTACATCAGTTACAGAACCAAGAGAGACAGACAGCTGATCGCAACCTACCTGTTTTAAAGTTTGAAGTTAATCTCTTGCATACTTTATTATAAAAAACATCTCAACTAGAACTTGGGTATCTGTGATTAGAGTAAGAAACCGTCAGTACCCAAGTATAAAATTATTACTCATTATCTCAACTACTGTTTTCTTAGAACATATATGAATTTTACCAGACAAATCGGAGACATGAAGTCAATCCAACATAAAATTAATAGGTAAACAGGCATGCGTGTATCACCACAGCATGTGGTGACTGGTGACAGTTATGGCCTATGATTTATTTTTACCTAAATTATTCTTTCATTTCATCACAGTACATAATGGAAAAGGGAAAAATATATAAATAACAGTTTATTTCAAGCATTACCCATATATGCATGGTAATAAATAAAAGAGAAATATAGCCAACTAGCCATGATCCAATCCTCATCGCGAGATCTTATATCCTTCTATATATCTTCAGGAGATTTGTGTTAAACAAAGACATAGGTGATGCTCGAGATCATTGTTTAATTCCTAGCCTAGAACCGGATATAGAATCAATTATAATTCCCAGGGATGCAGTATACATATACATACATAATAGGTCTCACATCAGTATGGTATACAACAATAACTTATTAACCTGTAATGTCAAAATCAGAATCCATTTCCTCCTTAGTTGTTTGGAACTTTCAATTAATTAAGTTGTAACAATGTGAGAAATCTTAATGTTCAAAATTATTTCAGTTTGAAAACTATTTTTCAAATGTTATATATGCAACATTTTTTGGTTCATCCTTTTACCTCATCTATATATATCTGACTCACCACCTGTACCATGCATATTAATTCACTTAAGTTTTGTATAATATCTATCTATAGATACTGCCCAACTCCGCTTTCGCGTATTATTGGCTGGTGCGCGTCAGTGCTAGGATAAAATTAGTGAATAGAAAGACTTCAAAGTGAGATAGTGAGAAGGAGAAAGTGGGATAGTGTTAGGACTGGTTAATATTTAAAATCAGATAAAAAACACTAAAATTATAATATATAAGGAAAGTATTGCCATGGCGATAGATGGTCGGACATGTAATATATAAGCAAAAAGAGAAGCATGTCCAAGCATTATCTGCTAGACTTGTCTGATGTGGGTCTTATCATCATAGAGCAAAGAATAAGATTGAATTAAAATTGAGACATTTAGATGTGTTTTGCCCCGTCTGCATGGTTTCCCATGATTGTGACTGAAAATTGTTGTTTCACATTAAAACATAGTGACATTCTTCTAAACTCAATAGAAAATACATTGTCTTTAAATATATAGATTACCTGTCCATCTTGAAAGACTTCACAAGCATCATCATCGTTATTTTCACTTGACTCTATGTTTTGGTCAGATTGGTCATCGGCCATTTTGTGGTTCACTGTGTATACACGTGACTTTTGTCACGTGATCGTCACATGACCTCTTTTTAGTTTTTGGGGAAAATAAGCATTTCCTACGGATGGCTTATTTTAACGGAACACCGTGCACCTAACTGGTTCTGATGTTTGACTTTTATTGCTAAGGAAATGTCGAAAACCAGCATTATTGCCCGTTAGGGAGAATTTTGAGGTTTGCTTGGAGATAGCTGTAGTAATCGGAAACGGGGTTATATAACCGGTTTCAATGATTTGTCCTATTATAATTTCTCACATATTTTGTATTGCATTGGGTTTTTTTCAGACGCTAAGTAGACTGTAGCTTGAATGAAATTATATAATCAATTTTCTGTAATGAATGCGAATAAATTATCAATTAAATACAGCCCTGTTAACTAACCAGGAGACTTGCTGTGTAGATTTTATTTGAATTTATTTGAAACAGAAATATAGTCGGGTTGTTATAGACCAATCTCAGAATTTAGATTAGTGTCCACTCTACAGAGTAACAGATACATGTAGGAGCCTTTATTTTGTCCAATTTTTGATCCAGGTCTGGATTTTTGGTCCAGGTCTACATTATTTAGGTCCAGGGAATAGCGTGTAACTTTAGATCCCTTATGGTATTATCATTGGATGATGGAGGTTTCGTATACATGTACATACCTGTTCATTTGACTTAACACTTTACTCCTTTAATAGTCCTTTAGAACTATGCCTTTGAAAACAGAGTCGACCCAAATCAGACTGCTCCTAAAGGACCGGTCTGATCAGGGTCTGCTCTGTTTGCTTATGATATTATATGGATATGATTCTACAGTTTTTGCCATGGCCAAAAATTCCTGTGTCCATGTGTTATTATAACAATCTAATTAATATTCCTGGTGTCATAGTTTCTTGCAAGAATATCCATGATCGAGTAAAGGGTTAAATTGTTTCATTACATTAACTTATTGCACAGAAAGTCCCATTTCGTCATTTCAACCAACTGGCTTGGGGTAGGTCGGTGATTCTACCTGGATGTTCTTCTGTGCACGAAACAGTGTAATTTTGTCTTTGCACGAAAGAGTTCTGGGGTCTTTCTGCACCTGGAATTAGCTGGACATCGTGATAAGACTGAATTACTGTTAAAACAACGTAAAATCCGATAAAAACCAAACCCATTTCGTCAACAGTAATAATTTTTTGAATTACAATCCAATTAATATATACTAATTATATCATTTTAATCTTTAAGTTTAACCCATTCACAATTTTAACGCTTTTTAAGCCTTTTAACACCTTTGAAAACGGAGTACATGTAGACCTAGACCAGACAGCTGTAGAAGCTGTCTGATCATGGTCTGCCCAGTTTGCTAATGGTATTTGATGAATGTGTTTCTACAGTTCCTTCTTTGGCTAAAATAAACCTCCTGTCCATGTTTCATTATAAAGGTCTGTCAATGATTATGCATAAAGAATTGAATAATGTTCAAGTGGGAATGGGTTAAACACCCAGTTTGGATCAGGATGAGTTTAACTGTGCCTTTCATCAGGATCCATACTGACACTTTTGCTCTCAGTGATTCTGGTAATTAACTCTTTGCTCATGAATATTCATGTAAGAAATGACGACATCATGAATATTAAATTAATGTTTTAAAAGACATATTAACACCTATTTTTTGGCGTAATTAGAAATTATGGAATCAGGTTTATATTTTTTATTGAATATCAGTCTATTAGCTGAATCTTCCTAATGGCATATGATTGTACACAGGATATTTTTGCCCAGACAGAAACTGTATAATCAGATCTATATTATACATAGATATAGACATGGGTTATAGACATTTTAGAAAGCAAAGAAACAGATCTATCAATTCTATTAGCAAACAGAGTAGACCCTGATCAGACGGCTCCTCTAGGAGCCGTCTGATCTGGGTCTACTCTGTTTGCAAATGCGTGAAAACACGTTTATATGAAGGAAAGGGTTAAGGCAGAAACTGAAGAATCAGATCTATATTATCCCATAAGCAAACAGAGCATACCCTGATCAGATGGCTCCTATAAGAGCCATCCGGTCTGGGTCTTCTCTGTTTGCAAATGCGTGAAAAGGCGTTTATATGATGGAAATGGTTAAAAGCACTTTATTGGTAACTCCAATATACTGTTATTTTTAACAGTGTCTGATATGTTGTCAGGGTAATAATTTCAAAATCTATATACTATAGGTTATAAAACTTGTAGCCTCAGCTTGAGCCGGGGCATGATTATTAAAATAACTAAGAATAACTATAAATATTGAAAGAAATGTTTGTGGAATGGTTATGCTTGAATCACACCATAAACATTTTACAAATATTGCAAATCTGTGAAATAATTACAACAGGAGCTGCCTGATCAGGGTCTACTCTGTTTGCTTGTTAAAGTAATATAGGTATAAATCAAGTTTCTGCCAATTTGCGAAAAGTTTCGTTTGTTCATGAGCCATTTCAAAAAAACATCTTATAAATATTCATGATGTGATTATTTCTTGCATGAATATTCATGAAGTAAAAGGTTAAAAGAAAAGTCTTCCTTGAAAATTGAAGTTTGTGAAAAGGTAGAACCACAATTTGATGTTGCACTAAGGGTTACTATGGAAGGCCGGTGCGCCATGCTAAATGCGATTTGCGAAATGCAAAATACGAAATGCTTAATGACAAATGCTAAATGACAAATGCCAATTGCTATTGGGGGACTTCTAAATACTTATTGCTATTCACATTGTACTGAATGGTTGAACTGGATATGTCAAGTTGGAAGGCGAGATCTGTATCTGTTTCCAATATACATACTGCACTATATATTTTTCTTCTTCGTGCGTCGAAATAACATAAACTAATATCATAATCTCTGTGAACCTCTCACCATGCAAAATGCTAAATGAGATTTGCTAAATGCGATTTGCTAAATGCAATTTGCTTAATGCCAAATGATTGAAACTACCAAAATATCACGTTTCGCACGAGACAGTGCTTTGATTTACATAATGTGGGATAAAGATAGGTATACTTGGAGACAAAACTTTTGTTTGCATATTAAAGATTGGGTTTTAATTTGACTCTAGGTTTTTCCTATAGCACAGGTATTTCGCATTTGGCATTTCGCATTTAGCATGGCACACCGGCCTCTCATAGGTTACAGAAATTGCAAAGAATATAAATCAAGCTTAACTTAGTGTCTTTTTTATATAGGTATCGCCGTATGTCCTTTTCAAATGTGGGCATGGAATGAAAACAGCCATCCTTGAAATTTGCTTGATGAATTGCGGATCTGACTAATTATATGTGACACACCTTCCAAGAGAAAATGAAAAGGAGTATTTCAATTTCATTGGACATGTCCAAGTGAGTATTTAGTATTCTTTAACCCGTTACTCCATGTACACCTTTTAATACCTTTGCAAACAGAACAGATCCAGATCATATGACTCCTGTAGAAGCCATCTGATCAGGGTTTGCTTTGTTTGCTTATGAAATAATATAGATGTGGGTCCATGCTTATAAAGCTTTTTAGTTGAGTCTGAGATCGTTCTCAAGCTTTTGATTGGTCAGATTTGAGTTCTCAAGCTTTGATTGGTCAAATCTGACCAATCAAAAACTTGAGAACGAACTCAGACTAAACTAAAAGTTTTATAAGCATGGACCCTGATTCTGTAGTTTTGTCATGGCTAATCACTAGTATACATATACCATTATGGAGTAAAGGGTTATAAACAAATTGTTTCAAGATACATGTACTATACTTCAATATATTATATCAGTTTGAAAGTGAATATGAACAACCGCGAAAAAGTGTCTTTACAGTAGAGACACAGACCAGTGGCCATGTCAGAGACATGACATCTAATCAAGGTCTACACTCTAGGAGATGAAGATAAGGTAGTGTAAATAAACACTAGCACCGGTCTCGGTTTTCTGTTTCCTTTATTGATCGACCATATATTGGTCTTCATCACTCAACAGTGTTTACAGAAGTTTTTATTCACCATACAAACATTTTGAACTTGATCAGATGCTGCTTCACTATGATAGAACCAGTGATTTTTTACCAATTTTAGCTTGTCTGTTTCGAAGAAGAGTCGAGGTATTGTGATCACTGGGTCGTAGACGTCGTCAATGTCGTTGTGCAAAAACTTTAATGTAGCTTATTACTCGAAAATGAAACTTCATAGGTTAGTAGATCTCATTGAGGGGAAGGCCCCTACATAAGAACCATAACTCTTGATTTCAAAATTTTGGAGTTATGGCCCTTTATATTTTCAAAAAAAATTAATTTAGCTGGACAAGCACCAAATCAGATGGCACCGCCTGCGGCTCTTGTTAAAACATGACCCATACCTTTAGAATTTACAAAATTTACTCCACATCTGAAAATGTTGGGAAAAGTCTTCAAAATTGCCTACTTGTCTCCTCATAAAACATGAGTATGACCAAATACATGGATGGGCCTTGGCACATTGCTATAAAACAAGGATATGGTTTTAGATTAAGAACATGAACCGATTAACCCTTTACTCCATAAATATACCTTTCTACACTTTTGCAAACAGAGTAGACCCAGATCAGACAGCTCCCATAGGAGCCGTCTGATCAGGGTCTGCTCTGTTTGCTTATAGTATAATTTAGGTATGATTCTACAATATCTGCAACAGCCAAAAACTCATATGTTCATGTGCCATTTTGAAAAATAATATTCATAATGTCAGTATTTCTAACATGAATATTCATGGATTGAAGGGTTAACCCATTCCCACTTAGGCTATTTTTAGACCTAACCCCTTTGATTAAATCTACCAAAAAGGAGCATTAACTAGAGAAAAGGAATTTTTCAGAATTGTGTAGTTTTGAAACCATTGTGATAAATAGAGCATTTGCTCCTGTGGAGCAAATGCTCTATTTATCACAATGGTTTCACAAAGTGTCTTTTACAGAAGCGTCAAAAGGCGTCAATATGCGGGAATGGGTTAACAGACATAAAACTTTACAACATTTCTTGTGGTGTTATTGGTACTTACATGATTTGATAGATGGTGAAATTTTCTATATCGTAATACTTGTAGCTGGTTTTCTGTAGTTTATGGCCATATGGCATAATTTCATTACAACATCGCAAACAGACCCAGGCCAGCCACACCATCAGAGACAGGATGTCTGATCCCAGTCTGTATCTTTGACAAGCTGGATACCGATAGTAAAATAGATCCTGTTCAAACAAGGCAGTAATGGATATTTTTACTGTGTACATGCCTACCCCAACTTTCCGACTCCCCTCACTTCATGCAAATTGTGCATATCTTTGCAGGTTGAAGAATGACAGGGCAAAAAAAGGGGAACACTACCAGCCAACAGACTTGGAACACATAGCTAACATGGTTACCCACGGGGTATGGTTGATACAAGCCTAGAGCTTACTGATAATAAACTGATAATCAGTTATAATTAACCCTGTACTCCATGAATATTCATGTATTAAAGAAAAATAATGTATGTATGATTATAAATTAGCTTTAGTTTTTATAATGATATATGAACAAGAGTATTTCGGTCATAGCAGAAACATTAGAATCATTCAGACGAATATAAATCCATAAGCAAACAGAGCAGACATTGATCAGACAGTTTCGAAAGGGTCCATCTGATCTAGGTCTACTTTGTATGCAAAAGCATTAAAAGATCAGCTTATGAATATTCATAATGTGATTATTTCTGACATGAATATTGAACCGGTAAAGGGTTAAGAAGCATATCTATGGAGTAAAGGGTTTATGATTATGAATCAATTATCCCTTTCCCTCATATAAACGTGTTTTCATGCATTTGCAAACAGAGTAGACCCAGATCAGACGGCTCTGTTTGCTAATAGAATTTTGATACCTCTATTTCTTTGCTTTCTAAAATGTCTACAATCTTCCATCTTCCATATTTCTTTATAACTATTTCGTTAATGAATATTCAGTAGGTATTGAAATTTGCAATGCTTATAGAACAGGGAAAGGGTTATACTGCTACAAGCAGTTATAGCTTCCATTCAAAGTGATCATTTTTTTATCAGAAATTTGCTTTGTCATTACTTTCAAAAGATAACCATTGGCATACTAGGTTATTGTAATGTGCAAATACATGTATTTCTGTCTGTTTCAAATTTCTATTACAAAATCTTCCTTCAATTATTTTCAAAATCGCAATTGATTGGTCAAATTTGATCCCGTTGAAATGTGAATATACTAGACATCTCAGATATCTTGATCCAAATTGTTTGCATTTGCCTGTAGTATGCCAGTGGTTGAGAAAATTAACCCTTTCCCTGTTCTACTTTTACTCTACATTTCAATACATACTGAATATTCATGGAAAAAATAGTTACAACGAAATATGGAAGGTAGAACAGTGTAGCCATATTAGAAAGTAAAGAAGAAGATCTTTCAAATTCCATTACCAAACTGAGCCAGCTCCTATAGGAATGATCTGAACTGGGTCTACTCTGTTTGCAAAAGCGTGAAAACACGTTTATATGAAGGAAAGGGTTAAGTGCCAATATTCTTATGTAAGGAATATTTTAATAATTTCCCTGTTGAATATTTATGTAAGAAATAATGACATCATGAATATTTATAAACTAAATTTTTATGATGTCATATGAATTTTTGATATTGATTGAAAAAACTGTAGTCAGATCTGTTATGACTTCATATAAAGCAAACAGAGCAGTCCCAGGTTTTCTCGCTTCTCAGTCGTGCTAGATAAGCTGAGTTACTAAAAATAGCCGTACTAGAAATCCTTATCTGGAACACCCCGTGACTAGTGTATTCATACGCGCGATTGGGTAAAATCAATACAAGGGAAGGACTTCTTACAGAATTATACCAACATTTCTATAGGTAACAACCTTATGAATTGAAATTAATATAAGTAATTAGCACGAATATGAAATTCTATTTATCATATAAAAACTTTAAAAGCCTATTTAATTAACCGAAGACGTTGTTTTGTAGTCACTCAGTCTTTTATATTTACGCCAAAACGTAACGTTTGTGGTTGTCATAACAAATGACGTCATTAGAGGGTTAATACACGTTTTTTCGGGCAATAACATCTGCAGTGTCCCGAGGGACTGTTGTTGGCCCGAGCCCGAAGGGCGAGGGCAAAAACATTCCCGAGGGACACTGCAGATGTTATTGCCCGAAAACAAACGTGTATTAACGCTATTCTTGCATAAAACCAATTTTCTGCTCTCCTGCATCAATTTAATTCTTCAAAATACAAGCAAAACAACGGCAGCAAAACTATACACTTCTTTGACACTTCGTCGATTTATGCTGTTTCCGGGCCACTGTTTTCTTTTCGACGTCAATTCATGATTGTATCAAATACCGTTTACACGGAATTTCATTCAATATGTCTATCACTAAAAACAGTTCATTGTCGGTGCTCCTGGAAATACTCACACCCCGGCGTTCACCTAGCTTAGGCCAAAACGCTGTAACATTCGCGTCCATTGTTTACCTTAGGCCCGTAATAGGTATAATTAAAACCGGTCAACAACAGCGCGTGAGCACGAGAATCGCCTTGTTAATACATGGTCTAGCGGGACTACAACAGCACGTTTTATGCAAGAATTTGGTGTCACGCCTAAAGTTATGCTGCGGTCTGTTGCTATTAGATATGGAAGTCGTATTACGCAATGTAAAGTAGTACTTCACAAAATTCGTTAATTTTCTTGGTTTTAGGGTGTATTTCAGCGAGAAAAATAATCAAGCATGGGATTTGTTAAAGCCGGGGGGTTCTATACCCTCGGTTGGTCTGTTCCTATAGGAAACTCGCTAAAGCTCGTTTCCGACTGGAACAGACCAACCTCGGGTATAGAAACCCCCGTCTTTAACAAAACCCATGCTTGATTCTATTAATCTGGCTCCTACAGAAGCCATCTGATCTGGGTCTTCTATGTTTGCAAAGGCATGGAAAGGCATTTGTATGAAAAAAAAGTGAAATACTAGGTTATCCAGGGAAGATGTAGGGCTATGCTTGCTTATTCACTTTTAGACGGAAAAGGTTGCTTTTCAAATTTGTTTTCACAAGCCACAAGAATTCAGTTTTATCTCATCATATTGGAGAAATGCTTTATCTCTATTGTAATGGTTTTGTTGAGTGTCACCCTAAGAAACTGTTTGCATCATTTTTAATTTCAACCTTATCCTGCTTCCATAAAAATTATCTCTGAAGTGTTTCTCTTTTGTAATTTTATTATTTATTGTGTCACTTGCAGTGAACAGTGTGACTTGTAGGTCTCATCTCAATTGTCTGGCCATACATCTGTCCATCATACCTTTTGTACACCTATACACCTGAAGGGACTTATTATGTTATGGCGTGGAGCATCTGGCTGTGAACAAATTCCCTTCCGCTCTGTATCTTAGTTATGCAGGAGACAGTTTTGAAATCATTTGACAGAAATGCTACCCAGTAGTAGATTGTGTGTTACATACAAGAGCCATAACACTGTCATTTGCAAGAATCATAACACTGTCACTGTCATTGTCAATGAATTATCTCCCCTTTTTTCTGTTTTGTCAGTAAAATCCTGCTCTGTAATGTTTTATACATGAAGCGGTTTTGAAATAATACGACAGAAATGTTACCCAATTGTTTCAGTTTGCTTTTTTTAGCTCACCAGAGCACAAAGTGCTCAGGGTGAGCTTTTGTGATTGCCTGATGTCCGTCGTCCGTCGGCGTGCGTCGTCCGTCGTGCGGTGTGCGTCGTCAGTCGTCAACAATTTGAACCTTTAAAAATCTTCTCCTCTGAATCTACAGGGTTCTCAGCTTTCATCTTTGGCACATAGCATCATCTGTTGGTCCTCTACAAAAGTTATATAAATTATACCCCTGGGGTCAAAATTGGCCCTGCCCCAAGGGCTTTCAGTTTTCAATAGAAACATATAGTGAAAACTTTGAACATCATCTCCTCTAAAACTAGAAGGTCATCAGCTTTCGTATTTGGCACATAGCTTCAACTTCAGGGCTTCTACAAAAGTTATATAAATTATGTCCCTAGGGTAAAAATTGGTCCCACCCCAGGGATTGCAAGTTTTTTGAAGCTGACTACTTAAACAGCCCATAGGATCACTAGTTATGCATAGGAAAAACTTTAAAAGTATTCTTGTCAGAAACTACATGTCCCAGAGCTTAGATATTTGGTGTATAGATTAACTTAGCATAACTTTATGGGTTTTATAAGTATCATAGTTCTTGGGTTAAAATTGGCCCTGCCCTGTATGAACAGACAGAAACGACAGTCTAAAGGTTTCTCCTTAATATATCAGCTCTGCCAGCCTGCAGAGCTGAGACCAGTCAGTGTGAGATCTTATATAATCACCCTTAGCCTGATCAGTAGAGTAGAAATTGTGTTTAGACAAATAACACACACTCATTTAAGATTGAGAAAACTGTGGATAGTTCTTAATATGCAGAACACTCTTAAAGCTTTTTTTCATACCTATGCCCTGCATTAAGCTACCAGATATCAATATAGAGCATATCTGTTGTGAATTTCAGCTTAACTCTTTGCATGCTGGGTAATTTTGTCATCTGCTAAATGGTTGTCTGCAGCATATTCATAAGTTATCCGTACTACACAATTTCTTTTTAAGTTTTTCAGAAGTTCAGTCTCATCGACAAACAGTTTGGATATCAGATCAGGCCCCACATTATATTGGCCCTGATCTGGATCCAAACTGTTTGCATAGGTCATTAGTGGTGGGAGAATCCCACTACACACTTTCTTTCTAAGTTTTTCAGAAGTTCAGTCTCATTTACAAACAATTTGGATATCAGATCAGGCCCCACATTATGTGGGCCCTGATCTGGATCCAAACTGTTTGCATAGGTCATTAGTGGTGGGAGAATCCGCCTCTAGCATCCAAAGAATTAATACAAGTTCCAGTGGTCTAATGCTCTATCCATTCTTTCACTACATTCTTTCAGCATCATGTTCAGGTCCTCTACAAAAGTTATATAAATTGTGTCCCTGGGGTCAAAATTGGCACCGCCCCAGGGGTGTTAAGTTTTCAATAGAAACATATGTGAAAACTTTGAAAATCTTCTCCTCTGATTGTCTGGTGAGCGATGTCAGGGCCATTCTGGCCCTCTTGTTCCTTCACATTTTTACTTTAGCAGGTGACACATGTGTTCTTTTAAGCATTCTTATGGTAGACAATACTTACATAGTAATGAAAGGGTGAAGTCATTATTAGCAGGAAAAGGATAATTCATCACAAGTTCTTTTATTGTTTGAACTAGTTGTACCTTTTTCACCAGTGTTTGTGCATTCAGAATTATTTACAAATCTATCATATATTTTTTGTTGATGATGTGTCTTGACTTTGAGCTGCTCTCTGAATATAACCATGGTTCATACCAAGAGCACCACTTTTGTTTACATAAGTGGGTCATTTGATAAATTAATTATTTGTAAACAAGGATCAAGAGTTTATCCCTTTTCTAAATGAGTATTAATGTAAGAAAAAATGACTTTATGTATATCAATTAACACATTCCCTCCTAGTGACTCATTTTCGCTCCTCAGTAAAAGTCACATTTTGAAACCATTGTGTAGGAGCAAATGCTCTATTTATCACAATGGTTTCAAAACTACACAATTCTAAAATTCTCTTTTTCTATAGTTAATGCTCCTTTTCAGTAAATTTATTCAAAGAGGTTGGGTCTAAAAATAGTCTAGGAGGGAATGGGTTAAATGAATTTTGATGATGGCATATTAACACAGGACTTTTTTAAAACTATTGCAAAAACTATAGAATCATATCTGTATTATTGCATTAGCAAACAGATCAGAACTTGATCAGACAGTCCCTTCAGGAGGCGTCTGATCAGGATCTAGTCTATCTACAGTATACCCTCTCTATAACGGCCACTAAATTACATCAAGTATTTTGTGTTAAAGGCTGGTGGCTGCTTAAAGCAAGGTGAAAGGAAAACAGAACCCTCCTATAGGAGCGTTCTGCTTTACTTTCACCTTGCTTTTAAGCAGCCACCTGCCCTAAATACCAACTAATTAACACACTTTAGTGGCCGTTATAGAGAGATTTTACTGTACATATAAATAAATTTGCGGTTTCTGTTGGGTAAAGGGTTACAACAAATGAAATCTTATAACTAACTAGTGTCTTCACATGATTTCATGTACAGCTTACACTGATATTATTCATATTGCTTTAGAACATCATACAGTTTATTTTAGCTGCACAATATCTGTAAGGCATTTAGCATGGTTTCACCATATTGAAACCTAGGAATAGCTTTTGTGTTTGACATATACCGGTATATGAACTGAGCCTATAGTCAGTATAGCGGAGGGCAGCTCTATGTTACTGTTTCCTTTTGTTGATGCCCTGTCACAGATCTGGATCCTGCCGAGCCTGTATGGCCTGAAGATTTTACAGGAGAATGCTTCCTCGCCCACCGAAGTGCTCACGCTGCTAATCTATGGCATGGCACTATTTTGTTTATTTACCATTTCCACACTTTACCACTTGTTATCCTTTGCTGGGGCCAAGGGGTAAGATATATGAAATTTTCAAGTCATACTGTTCCTTAATCCTTTCCTCCATGAATATTCACATAAGAAATAATGACGCCATGAATATTTAATTAGAATGATTTGTTATAATGATACACGGACATAGGGAGTTTTGTCCATGGCAGAAACTATAGAATCATGATTCTATATTATATCATAAGTAAACAGAGCAGATCCTGATCAGACGGCTCCTATAGGAGTCATCTGATCTGGATCTACTACCTTTTTTTAACACCTTTGCAAACATATTCGAGCCAGATCAGACAGTTCCTGTAGGAGCTGTCTGACCAGTCTGGGTCCATGCTTATAAAACTTTTTAGTTGAGTCTGAGTTCGTTCTCAAGCTTTTGATTGGTCAGATTTGAGTTCTCAAGCTTTTGATTGGTCAGATTTGAGCCAATGGCTCAAATCTGACCAATCAAAAACTTGAGAACGAACTCAGACTCAACTAAAAGTTTTATAAGCATGGATACTGATCTGCTTGCTTATGAAATAATATAGATCTGATTCTACAATTTCTACAATGGTCAATTCTCCATAAATATTCAACTAATGTGATATTCATGCAGTCAGTCATTATTTCTTACAAGAATATTAACCCTTTACTCCATAAATATGCCTTTGTACGCCTTTGAAAACAGAATAGACCCAGATCCTGCAGGAGCTGTCTGATCAGGTCTGCTCTGTTTGCTTGTGTTTAATATAGATATGTTTCTACAGTAGCTGTCATGGCCAATTATAACAATCAATCTAATTAATGGCCATGATTCCATTTCTTTCATTTGTATTAATGGAGTAGAGGGTAAATGAGATAAAGGGTTATCTCTTGTGTTGAATCCCTTTCTTATATATGAGCAATGTCACAAGAAGTACAGGAACTTGAATAGTGTTAACCCATTACCTCATAGGCTATTTTTAGATCCAACCTCTTTGAATAAATCTACCGAAAAGGAGCATTAACTGGAGAAAATAGCCCATAGTGAGCAGAAACGGACGTTAATCAATTCAAACAAACAAAAACTGGAGAAAAGGAAACTTTTAGAATTTTGTAGTTTGAAACCATGGATAAATAGAGCATTTGCTCCTATAGGAGCAAATGCTCTATTTATCACAATGGTTTCAACATGTGACTTTTGCAGAGGCATCAAAAGGCGTCAATATGAGGGAATGGGTTAATTGTGTAATCCTAGATCAGTTTCCATGTAAGAAATGCAGCATCATAATTATCTGATGAGAAAACTATAGGGATAATATTTTCTAATGTTAGACTCTGATCAGACCCTGCACTGAAATGGGTCGTTGCAGGTTTCTGTGCTTGTTTTCTTGCAATGTAGCTCATATACTTATTATGTCATCCTCATGTATTGTGTGGTAGTGGTTAGTGATTTCTTAAACCTTGACTCCATGAATATTCATGTAAGAAATAATGACATCATGAATATCATTTCACTGAATTTTTACAATGGCACTGTGAACAAAACATTTTTTTATTGTGACAGGAACTGGAGAATCGGATTTACATCATATCAAAAGCAAACAGAGCAGACCCTGATCAGATGGCTACTTTAGGAGCCATCTGATCTGGGTCTACTCTGTTTGCAAAGGCATAGAGATGTGTATTTATGGAGTAAAGGGTTAACAAAATTTGAATTGCTTTAGGAACTTGCTTCATGATTTGATGTAAGTAATAAAACTTGATGTAAGTAATAAAACTGGCAATATTTTGTGACCTTTAATCCTTTCCTGGGTGAATATTCATGTAAGAAATAATGACATTATGAATATTTTTAAATGGAATATTTATAATGGCACATGTACACATGAATGGTTGGTATTAGTAGAAACTTTACAGTTTGATCTTTTATAATTTCATAAGCAAACAGAGCAGACTCAGATCAGACGACTCCTTAAGGATCTGAGCTAAGTCCTGTCTTAACCCATTCCCACTTAGGCTATTTTTAGACCCAACCTCTTTGATTGATTCTACCAAAACGGAGCATTAACTAGAGAAAAGGAAATTTTCAGAATTCTGTAGTTTTGATACCATTGTGATAAATAGAGCATTTGCTCCTGTGGAGCAAATGCTCTATTTATCACAATGGTTTCATAAAGTGACTTTTACAGAAGCGTCGAAAGGCGTCAAAATGAGGGAATGGGTTAATCCTTTACCACATGTATATTTCAATAGGAAATTATAAATGTATGAATATTAATTATGTGTGGCTGATTTTTTAAAAAATCCTGCATTCATACAGACATACACCATTATAAAAATTCAAATGATGTCATTATTTCTTACATAAATATTCATGAGGGAAGGAAATTTTACCTAAAAGATTAATCAGATGAAAATCCTGCAATTCAGTGCTAGCATTAACCCGATGAGTGTGGAAAAAAGAGTTTTCTTGCATTCTCAAACAGTATAGAGTCAGACACGAGGACTCCTAGATCAAAATCTGCAGGTTTATAGCCTTTACTATATATACAATGTAGTTATACATTGATGACATGTAGGAGAAAGTCTTAAAACGTAAATCAAGCTGAAGGCTGATTCAAGCATTGTGTCTTTTCTATGGAATTAGTATAATTTCTCTTTCACAATATTCATATTTCATATGCTAGTAATTTGTGTTAACATTTATATGTGTAGCTTATATGTAGTTTTTTTTCTTTTTTGCCTGCTGCTATATCAGCTTAATTAGTAAACGTTGCTGATTCTTTTGTAACTAGGCCATGTTTTGAGTAGTTTAACCCTTTCCTCCACAGGCTATTTTTAGACCCAACCTCTTTTAATGAATCTACCAAAAAGGAGCTTTTACTAGAGAAAAGAAAATGTTTTAATTGTGTAGTATAGAAACCATTGTGATCCTATGGAGCAAATGCTCTATTTATCACAATGGTTTCAAGAAGTGACTATTACAGAGGTGTAGAAAGGCGTATTTATGGAGGAAAGGGTTAACTTTTTACACCTTTGTAAACAGAGTAGACCCAGATAGACCCAGATCAGATCGGGGTTCGCTCTGTTTGCATTTGGAATAATATAGATCTGATTCTACAATATCTGACATGGCCAAAAATCCTTCATTTATATGCCATTACAACAATTCAGATAACAAATGTCCATGATGTTATTATTTCTTGAATAAATATTCATGAGGCAAAGGGTTAAGCCTTTCCTTCATATAAATGTGTTTTCACACATTTGCAAACAGAGTAGACCCAGATCAGACAGCTCCTCATTATAACTATTTTGTCAATTAATATTCAGTAGGTATTAAAATTTGGAATAAACACAGAACAGGGAAAGGGTTAAAGTATTCGGGAAGTGCATTTCTAGAATTGTAAATGGTATAATGTTAAGTAAATACCGTAGTACGTGTAACATAATTTATATACATGTACAATGTATACAGAAATGTAATCAGGATAAGATGCAGAAAAATTCTTATGCTTTTCATTTGACACACAAATTGTATTCTTGCATTTATATACAATGTACATGTAAGTTAAAAGTTTCCTTTACCTAATTGATAGGTTTAATTTTTAACCCTTTCCTCCATAAATACGCCTTTCTACGCCTCTGTAAAAGTCACTTAATGAAACCATTGTGATAAATAGAGCATTTGCTCCTACAGGAGCAAATGCTCTATTTATCACAATGGTTTCAAACTACAAAATTCTAAAATTTTACTTTTCTCTATTAAATGCTCCTTTGGGTAGATTCATTCAAAGAGGTTGGGTCTAAAAATAGCCTATGGAGGAAAGGGTTAAATTAAAGAATATAAAAACTGTTGAACAATTTTTATTGCATACTAACGTCTTTGAATTTAAAACATTGTGACATGCTTTTGAATTTTCTTTTCTTCCTCCAGTTTATTCATGCTTCATGTGTTTTACAGTATGCTTCACATTCTTGCTGTGTTTCAGACTATTACAACATTGTTTCCACGTAGGAGATCGTGCTGTCATCTACATATTTATAGCATCATCTTACACACCCTGGTATGAATTCATTTGTTCACCATCACAAGGGTCACATTTTAATGAAGGGCAATGATTCTATTATTCATATTCACTGAGCGATGCCCTATTTTATAATAATGGCCATCTTTAGACCGGACGAATTATTGGAACACCCGTGTTAGGTGGCATCCAAAAGTTTTGTCCGCTCTTTAAGTCAACCGGTTTTTATTGAATCTTCACCAAACTTTATGAAATTGCATGTGCCCATATTATCTCAGCCAAGTCTGATAACCAGTCACATGCCCCCAGGCCAAGCCTTTTTCTGACAATTTTTTTAAACATGCATTTAATAGTTTTTCATGGGTAAAATTGAATGATCTGGAAAGCATTTTTGGTCCCATTTTAACTTTCTTTTCATTCTTTAGCATTTTAATCCAAATTTGGTTTCTATTGGGATTTTATTCCAAAACTGTGAAAAGCTTTACCTATATTGCATTTGGAATGGGTCCTTTTTAACGGATTTGCCAGAAAAAAGCCTGCTGACACTATAGAGTTATGGCCCTTGAATTAGCAAAAATTGCATATTTTAGCCTTGTCCATTCTCTAAGTCAAATAGTTTTAACCCTTCTCTTGCTGAATTTTAAAATACATTTCTCCTTCTTTACCCATGCCCTGTTGTATAATTACATATATCTTCACTGTGTACAATTTTTTCGCTGTGCAATCACTACTGTGGAGTGCACTGGTTGCACAAGCAACTTGTAAATAGTGCAGACCCTGATGAGACAGCTCCTGCAGGAGCTGTCTCATCTAGGTCTGCACTATTTACAGGGTTAATCTGATCTTCACCAAACTTCATGAAGTTGTGTGAGGCTATATAACATCTTGGACAAGCTCAATGGCCTAAGGTATATCAGAGCTTTGTCCATTGAACTAGCCAGATTTGCCTGTTTTAACCTTGTCAGCTCTCTAAGTAAAACAGTTTTTATCCGATCCTCACCAAACTTCATGAATTTTTTTGTGGCCAGACGATTACTTTAGTGTAATGGTCAAAAGTGCCTACCAGTATTTAGTCTTGCCCAATCTTTTAGTCAAACAGCTTTTATTTGATCTTCACTAATCTTTATGAAAATGCGTATTGTCATAATATCTAGTTCAAGATTGATAACTGGCCAAATGGCCCAAGGTACTAAGAGTTATGGTCCTTGAACTAGTAGAAAAATGGCCATTATGTCCTTGTCAGCTTTGGTACTCAAAAAGTTTTATTTGGTTATATCCTGATCAAGTATGATGGTTATATAAATTATTTCAATCATTCAGAAGTTATTGACTTTCTTTTGTTGAAATAACTGAAAAAAAATAATCTTACATTGATCTCAGACAGTTGGCACTCTTGTTGAAGACTTTGACAAAAGTTCCCTCTCTAGGCATTTATTTTCCAAAGGTGGCGTATGACATATCATGACAATATAGTTTTGTAAATGATTTATAGGTTGGTGTTGAAGGACTTTGGAGGGGCGGAGATTTTCACGATGTGGGTGGTGTGGATCGGGGCCATCATGGGTATACTGTACCAGTTCTTGTTTCACAGCAAGTGAGTTAATATTCATTCATAGTTCCATTTTAACCCTTTCCCTCATGTAAACCTGTTTTCATTCATTTGCAAACAAAGTAGACCCAGATCAGATGGCTCCTCTGGGAGCCGTCTGATCAGGGTCTGCTCTGTTTGCTAATAGAATTTGATAGATCTGCACTTTCTAAAATGTCTACATTGTTCCTCCTTTCATATTTCTTTATAACTACATGTTAATGAATATTCAGTAGGTATTGAAATTTGGCCTAAATACAGAACAGGGAAAGGGTTACATCTTTGCTATCGTGAGAAAAGCATGTTTGAGATGGATAAGTTAGACTGGCACCATCCTTGGGAGATGATAAGTTCTCTATAATCTAAATGCGGATGATGATGATGATGAATGATGATGCTTACTAAGTAATTATCATCAGCAAATATTGTTGTCTTCTTCAATTCTGAATAATACTTTTCCTTCATTTCTGTGTCAGAGTGTCAAACAGCTTACCGGTACATCTGGATAAATTCAAACTGTATGAATATGTGATAACGCATATACTGCATCCCTTAACCCTTTACTCCATGAATATTTATGAAAGATATGATGATGTCATGAATATTAATTAGATTAATTTTGAAAACGAGACATTGCCACAAGAGTTTTTGGCTATAGTAGAAACTGAAGAATTATATCATTTCATAAGCAAAATAAAGCAGACCCTGATCAGATGGCTCCTATAGGAGCCGTCTGATCTGGGTCTACTCTATTTGCAAAGGCGTAGAAAGGTGTATTTATGAAGTAAAAGGTAAGGCTTTACTCCATAATCCTGACTATTTTTGTATGTCTGAAATACAGTTGAACTTCTATATCTCGAACTTCAAGGGACCATACAAATTAGTTTGAGATAACAGAAGTTCAAGTTATCTGATTTCTGATCTGGACAATTTCTAAGGTTCACAGCTTAATGCAGGTCTAAAGTAATGCTGAAAGCTCCTGTAGGAGCTTTCAGCATTACTTTAGAACTGCATTAAGACATCCCACATGTTTCTAGATATGCATAGTTATACATTTTATAGCAATTTTGTATTGCAAGTTTTGGAAGGACTGGACTTTTAGTTCCAGTTAGCCCGAAGTTCGAGTTATCCGAATTCGAGATATCGAAGTTTAACTGTATTTGAAATTATATGACAGAAATGTTACCAAATAACAAACAGTGTGTTGCATTCAAAAGTTGTATCTGCAATTGCCTCTTGCTGAATTATCTCTCCTTTTTATACGCCCGTTTGAAAAAACGGGACGTATTATGGAATGGCGCTGTCTGTCCGTCTGGTTGTCTGTCCGTCTGTAACATCTCTAACTCAAGTTCCGCTTGGTGGATCCATCTCAAATTTAAGCACAATGTTTATCTAGACATGCTACAGTAGCCTGCCAAGTCCCGGTTTGTTTATCCAAGGTCAAGGTCACACAATTGGACTTAAAATTTGCGTTTAGCAAAAATGTTAACCGGTCTGTCTGTCTGTCTGTAACATCTCTAACTCAAGTTCCGCTTGGTGGATCCTTCCCAAATTTGACCACAATGTTTATCTAGACATGCTACAGTAGCCTGCCAAGTCCTGGCTCGTTTATACAAGGTCAAGGTCACTTAATTGGACTTAGAATTTGCGTTTAGCATTTGCGTTAAGCAAAAATGTTAACCTCAATTTATGTGGAACAAGTCCACTTATTTACATAACACTTTGTGATAAAGCTTTGAAACTTGGAACACTTGTTCACCGACACAACCTTCACCTGTAGGCAAGGGTAAATAACTCTGTCAAGCATTTGACTGAATTATGCCCCTTTTTAACTTAGAATTTTTGGTTAAGGCTTTGTTAAAGTCCATTTATTTCATGACGGTAATTTCAACAAAACCATTATGTCGATAATAAAATATTTATTTTGTGCTCCGCAGCCACTATATCAATATAAAACGCAAATGCAAAAGATATGTAAAACATGAACATATGTATAACAGAACATAACCGTAAATTGAATACTGACTAGTGATGTATTATGACTATAAAAATAACAATGTTTTTTGTGGATACAAATGGCCACAACCATGTTCCCTACCGGGATAAATGACCCAGTAGAGATTACACAACCTTTTTGCTGACAAATCCCGCCTTGAAGGAAAGACCCGGGGCCGGGGTTTAAATGCTACCTAATTGTTCTTATTAGCCGCCAAATTCGCTTCAACTCGCCAGAGATCGCCATCGCCAGATATTCATGTAAATGCCCGCCAAATATCGCCAATGTTCGCTATAAATCGCCAATGTTCGCTATAAATCGCCAATGTTCTCTATAAATCGCCAGGGTTCGCAGAAACTAGCTACACTGCTTGATTCGCCAATACCTATAATGTAATTTCTATTGCAAAAGTGAGCCGCATAAGAAAATGCCTAGCAAAACGCACTTTGACAGATTCGTATGCGTGTCGCTCAAAAAACATGAATTTTGTCAGGTCGCCAGCCGAACACTTCAAGATTGATTGACCTTAATAGCGACGGAGTGGCAGAACCTGTAGATAAAAGTACCTATTATAAAATACAGAACTGAGCGTAAGGGAATGAATCATTACCGTGCCCCAGGTCAATCCTAAAAAAGCGAGAATTTTTCCGCCAGCCTACTACTAAATATGGTTGTGACTAAGGAAATATGGAAGTAACATAATGATATGATAGATATGAGGTTGGCACAATGCTAAATCCTTTGGCACAATGATGAAGGTGGCACAATGATAAATCCTTTGGCACAATGATCACTACTTTGGCGATGCCATAGTCGTAGCAGGCTCTCAAAACACAATGTTCAGAGTCAGTTAAGTGGAACACAATGTGGTTTACTTTAGGCCTGCAGACTGTTCATCACTGCCCTGAGTTACGGCATTGCACATAACATGGTTTGAACACATATGACATGGTCCCAACAGAAAACTGCAATAGACAAAAAAGCTGGGCAGTATCATTGTTACAAAAATATACACAACAAAAGGATACACAGGGAAAAAATATTAACAACAGAAGCAAAAACTAGGGTGCGGTGGGTGGGTTTTTAACGATACTGCTGAGGAAAAAATGCTTCTTCGCCAGTTATCGAGCGTGAAAGGAAGTAGATCAACCTGCGCGAGATTCACGTCTCTTGCGAGAATTTGAATGATACAGCACCGGAAGTAAACAAACTGCGAACTTACTGCAGAAATAAAACTGATTAATTGCTATGAATTAATCGTCATTATTTCATGACGGTAATTTCAACAAAACCATTATGTCGATAATAAAATATTTATTTTGTGCTCCGCAGCCACTATATCAATATAAAACGCAAATGCAAAAGATATGTAAAACATGAACATATGTATAACAGAACATAACCGTAAATTGAATACTGACTAGTGATGTATTATGACTATAAAAATAACAATGTTTTTTGTGGATACAAATGGCCACAACCATGTTCCCTACCGGGATAAATGACCCAGTAGAGATTACACAACCTTTTTGCTGACAAATCCCGCCTTGAAGGAAAGACCCGGGGCCGGGGTTTAAATGCTACCTAATTGTTCTTATTAGCCGCCAAATTCGCTTCAACTCGCCAGAGATCGCCATCGCCAGATATTCATGTAAATGCCCGCCAAATATCGCCAATGTTCGCTATAAATCGCCAATGTTCGCTATAAATCGCCAATGTTCTCTATAAATCGCCAGGGTTCGCAGAAACTAGCTACACTGCTTGATTCGCCAATACCTATAATGTAATTTCTATTGCAAAAGTGAGCCGCATAAGAAAATGCCTAGCAAAACGCACTTTGACAGATTCGTATGCGTGTCGCTCAAAAAACATGAATTTTGTCAGGTCGCCAGCCGAACACTTCAAGATTGATTGACCTTAATAGCGACGGAGTGGCAGAACCTGTAGATAAAAGTACCTATTATAAAATACAGAACTGAGCGTAAGGGAATGAATCATTACCGTGCCCCAGGTCAATCCTAAAAAAGCGAGAATTTTTCCGCCAGCCTACTACTAAATATGGTTGTGACTAAGGAAATATGGAAGTAACATAATGATATGATAGATATGAGGTTGGCACAATGCTAAATCCTTTGGCACAATGATGAAGGTGGCACAATGATAAATCCTTTGGCACAATGATCACTACTTTGGCGATGCCATAGTCGTAGCAGGCTCTCAAAACACAATGTTCAGAGTCAGTTAAGTGGAACACAATGTGGTTTACTTTAGGCCTGCAGACTGTTCATCACTGCCCTGAGTTACGGCATTGCACATAACATGGTTTGAACACATATGACATGGTCCCAACAGAAAACTGCAATAGACAAAAAAGCTGGGCAGTATCATTGTTACAAAAATATACACAACAAAAGGATACACAGGGAAAAAATATTAACAACAGAAGCAAAAACTAGGGTGCGGTGGGTGGGTTTTTAACGATACTGCTGAGGAAAAAATGCTTCTTCGCCAGTTATCGAGCGTGAAAGGAAGTAGATCAACCTGCGCGAGATTCACGTCTCTTGCGAGAATTTGAATGATACAGCACCGGAAGTAAACAAACTGCGAACTTACTGCAGAAATAAAACTGATTAATTGCTATGAATTAATCGTCATTATTTCATGACGGTAATTTCAACAAAACCATTATGTCGATAATAAAATATTTATTTTGTGCTCCGCAGCCACTATATCAATATAAAACGCAAATGCAAAAGATATGTAAAACATGAACATATGTATAACAGAACATAACCGTAAATTGAATACTGACTAGTGATGTATTATGACTATAAAAATAACAATGTTTTTTGTGGATACAAATGGCCACAACCATGTTCCCTACCGGGATAAATGACCCAGTAGAGATTACACAACCTTTTTGCTGACAAATCCCGCCTTGAAGGAAAGACCCGGGGCCGGGGTTTAAATGCTACCTAATTGTTCTTATTAGCCGCCAAATTCGCTTCAACTCGCCAGAGATCGCCATCGCCAGATATTCATGTAAATGCCCGCCAAATATCGCCAATGTTCGCTATAAATCGCCAATGTTCGCTATAAATCGCCAATGTTCTCTATAAATCGCCAGGGTTCGCAGAAACTAGCTACACTGCTTGATTCGCCAATACCTATAATGTAATTTCTATTGCAAAAGTGAGCCGCATAAGAAAATGCCTAGCAAAACGCACTTTGACAGATTCGTATGCGTGTCGCTCAAAAAACATGAATTTTGTCAGGTCGCCAGCCGAACACTTCAAGATTGATTGACCTTAATAGCGACGGAGTGGCAGAACCTGTAGATAAAAGTACCTATTATAAAATACAGAACTGAGCGTAAGGGAATGAATCATTACCGTGCCCCAGGTCAATCCTAAAAAAGCGAGAATTTTTCCGCCACAAAAATAAATTCCAAAATTTATTTCCCCAAAAATTCCGAGTCAAACATGCTTAAGTAGTGCATCCCGAACTGCATCAAGATAAAACTCTAGCCCAACATCGGAAAGGTGAACCCCATCATGACAAAAGAAACCTGGGTCTTGTATACCTATATCAACCTGCAAGATGTCAAATTTGGGACATCGCCGTACTTGCTGTCTAGCGAACCTGTTAATCTTTTTCCGTTTTTTGTCAATAGTCCGGATTCTTTCTGGGGCGACATTCCAGGACAGGCGAGGCAAAATATCAATCCAGATAAATCTGGTATCATGAAAAGCTGCGGTCACATGATCCAAGCTAAAACGTATTGCATTACAAATGAACTTAACCGAATTGGTTACCAGGTCATTACCGCCAAGGTGGAACATGAATACCCCCGGTGGTGTCTCAAAGAGGACAGGGACTTGCATCTTGTGTGAAAAATCCGCCCAAACCATACCCCTAGTGCACCGCCAAGACACTGTTGTTTGGTGGGGCAATTGTAAATTTTCCCGGTCCTGGTTTTTGGCCCTGCAGCCTGCCCAATATGGGATGGAATCACCAACAATCCAGACGTCTGCAAGAAACGACGATATACAGACAAGAATCACCATGCTGGATAACCACAGAACAAAAAGTGCATCACCGACGAATATATACGCGATACGCGTCAGAGCGCCACCTACCCAGCCGCATAATGTCTTGCTCAGTCACGCCTAAGGAGGCCAGATGCGTGGCCCCACCTATACGGAAACTGTGTGTCTTAATTTGTTTAGATGAAAAGGGGGTTTTAGCAATGCATTTTTTTAAGACAGCTGCAAATTGACTTCTTGTCACACCCCTACCGTTAGCGTGACAAAGCAAAACACCAGGCGCTGATGGGCGGCTATCGATGAAACCCCTTAAATTACAGACTGGGCAGACCAATACCGTATTTTCACATGCAAGCTTAACCGAAACTGGAGGGCCGTGTTGGGCGTTTTTGGCCCTACGAATGACAATGGTGCACGTCCTGCCCCCATCGGAGAAGTGCACGTCGCTCAACTGGACCGGAGTATCCACAGACAAGCGGGTCAGTGTTAATTCCCCAACTCTAAAAAGGCCGAAAAATGCCAGACAAAATGCCGTTTTGAATAGCTTAACCTCAAAATCATTGTAACAAACTGAAGGTAAAACCCTAACAATTGCAGTTAACATGTTAAGTGAAACTGGTGCACGATTGTCTGATTGCTTTCGTAACCGTCGACAACCCTCCAGCAATTTCTTGATAATAAACATCCCCGTTATGTCGGACCATCCATTAATCTTGTGTACAAAAGCCAGGCCGGCAATATATGTTGAAATGGTGCTAGCAGCCAGACCTCTGTCAAAACAGTATGATACAAATAATAGGATGTCAGACGGGCTAGCAGGCCACCCCTCACTGATGCCGTAACTGCGGCGGAATGAACTAAAGGAAGATAAGGCTGTATTATATGTCACTGCCGTGTTATTGGACACCCCGGCTCGAACCAGCTGGACAGCGGTTCGTTGAAGATGTTCCAAAGGCGGGCTGGAATAGGCGTCGGGCATGGAAACGCCCCTGGTGCGAGGTCCCTGAACCGGGCTAGCTGGAAACGAGAAAGTGAATCACATATGTCATTGCAAATTCCTGGGACATGCTGAGCTTTAACGGCTATGTTAAATTTCAAACACTGTAGTGTGAGGACCCGCACTAGAGACATGACACGATCAGACTTTGATGAAAGTGTATTCAAAATGTGCACAACTGCCATATTGTCGCAATGAAAAAGGAGTCTCTTTCCCACTAGAAGGGGGCCCCAAATAACGATCGCTACCAATATTGGGAATAATTCGAGGGTCGTGATATCGCTTGTTATGCCCTGCACATGCCATTCTGTAGGCCATTCGGCCTGACACCATTGGCGTTTAAAGTATATTCCCAGCCCTCGACCTGGACCACCGGCGCTGTCCGTATAAAGTTCCTCATCACTGTTTGCCACCCAAAATCTGTCATGAAAAGCAGATATCCCGTTACAATGTTGGAAAAAATGGAGCCAAAGTTGCAAGTCTAGTCTCATGCTCTTTGATACTCTGATTCTATGATATGGCTTTGTAACCCCACAAGTAGCATTAATCAGACGCCGACAGAAAGGCCTTCCAACATAAATAGCTCGACAGCAAAAATTCAAAGACCCTATCAAAGACTGTAACTGCTTTAATGTAGCTTTCGGACGGGCAAGAATGTCATCGATTTTTGCAATCACTTCAGAAACCTTATCTTTGGGTATACGAATAACCATTGCATTAGAGTCTAGCTCCAGGCCTAGAAACACCAATACTTCTGAAGGCCCCTCGGTCTTATCGTCAGCCAAGGGAACATTAAGCCATTTCATGAATTGTTGGAAAATTACCATTGCTCTCTTGCAGGCGACAGTGGTCTTGTCCCCGCCTAAAAAATCGTCCAGATAATGTATTAGCTGCGCTGAAGATAAACGTAGGCGAATAGCATATTCTAAAAACGTGGCAAACTTCTCAAATGTGCTACATGAAATACTGCAACCAAAAGGCAGGGCCTTATCAATATACGTTTTACCTTGGAAGCAAAAACCTAACAAGTTAAAATCAGTTTGCTGGACAGGCAAAAGTCTAAAAGCATTTTTGAGGTCCATTTTAAAAAGTTTACAGCCTGGCCCTAGATCTTGAATCATGAACACTGCCTCATCGAAACTAGTATATTTGACTGAGCAAAGGTCTGGGTCAATGAAATCATTAACGGAATCACCTGCCGGGTATGAAAGATGGTGGATGAGACGAAACTCCCCAGGCGTCTTTTTCGGGACTAAACCAATAGGTGAAGTGCGTAGGTTTGTTATAGGTGCACTGGAAAATGGACCAGCCACACGGCCTGCTGAAAGTTCTTTTTCGATTTTTGCCTGCACTATTTCCGGATGTTGAGCGACAGATCTCAGGTTACCACACTCGCGTGAAATTCTTTCGCCAGAGTAACAAAGACTAAAGCCATAATGAAAACCATGTAACAAAAAGTCAGCCTCTGTATTATTATAACCGTGCAAAGCTTCAGCCAGTGCCAAGACATTAATAGGGGAAGGTGCAAGATCCGTTAGATTAGTGTTCGAAATGCCATTACCTCCGAAAGTTTCTGCCAGACCCGTTAAGTTAGTGTTCGAAATGCCACTACCTCCGAAAGTTTCCCCTGGCAGAACCACGAAAGGAACCCCGATAGCCAGCTCTGTGTGAAGCAGTGTTAAAGACTGGGCGCGCGGCACCAGTAGCTCCCCCTTCCGCTCTATAATTATCAAAATTATTTGCGCCCACTGATGTGGCTGGGACCTGTCGTCCGCGTCGGCAATAAATTTCAGGATGTGTTAATCCACATCGCATGCATGCATGCTGATATCTGCAATTTTGCCACCGGCAAACGCCATTGTTGTAGTCTTTACAAAGGTTATTAGTTGGCGTGGGGGGTTGGACACTTTGGCGGACTACAGGGACCTGTGTGCACCGCAGCCATAGGTCACTATTTAAAGAGGCCCAAGACTGAGGCGCAACAGCCTGCCTGATTCGGAACTGTTCGTCGTATACGCTCCAGGCCCGCCCACCTACTCGAAACGCACACTCCCGAATTGTAGACATATACATTGTAGTGTAAAAGCTCGAATACCTTATTGGGGTGAGCGGCCAGAAACACTGAGCAGTAGATGATAAAAGCATCAGTCCACCGCTCTATAGAATTTATTTTATCTCTACACTCCCTAGGGGTCGACTCTATTATCCCCTCGCCCGTCAGTCTAAGCTGTGAGCCAGTACAGAACTCTGACAGCTCCACCGCACCCTTCAACAATAAGGACAAATTCACGAACTCGCCCTTACAAATTTTCTGTTTGAGCGATGCCGGAACGTGCACCGCAATATTGTCTTGAGCTAAGCGCAAGATCTCATTGTTACCCGTAGCCGCGGGCGAAATGGACGGGCAACTGATGTCAAACAAAGTGCCGGTTTGTGAAGGTACGCATGGGGGTACAGTAGCACCCCTCGGCAGACTGGACACGTTCACAGCATCCGCGTTCGCTTGTATCAAACCCGCATTCACCATAGCGGACGCAAAGTCTATAACAGACTCACCGGCTTCTGTCTCCTCGCTCGATACGACCTCGTCCGCTACTGGGTTTGATTGTGCCGTTTTAGTCTTTTTACGTGGCGGCTGGGATGTAGTCCGCTTCTTATACGTTCCCCTTCTGCGGCCAGACATTTTGATGATGCGGAACAGCTACGATTGTCTAAATTTTATAGTTTTATTAAAGATTTTTTAACGATACTGCTGAGGAAAAAATGCTTCTTCGCCAGTTATCGAGCGTGAAAGGAAGTAGATCAACCTGCGCGAGATTCACGTCTCTTGCGAGAATTTGAATGATACAGCACCGGAAGTAAACAAACCGCGAACTTACTGCAGAAATAAAACTGATTAATTGCTATGAATTAATCGTCATTAGTTACATAACCCTTTGAGATAAAGCTTTAAACTTGAAACACTTGTTCACCGTCAAAACCTTCACCTGTAGCCAAGAGAAAACAACTCTGTCAAGCATTTTGACAGAATCATTCCTCTTTTTAACTTAGAATTTTTGGTTAAGGCTTTGTTAAAGTCCTTTTATTTACATAACCCTTTGAGATAAAGCTTTTAACATTGAAACACTTGTTCACCATCACAAGCTTCACCTGTAGGCAAGAGTACATAACTCTGTCCAACATTTTGACAGAATTATGCCCCCTTTTAACTTAGAAATTTTGGTTAAGGTTTTGGTTAAGTCCACTTATTAGCTCACCTGAGCCAAAGGCTCAAGGTGAGCTATTGTGACCGCCTGTCGTCCGTCTGTCCGTCTGTCTGTCCGTCCGCACTCACCAAAGGGTAGTTGTGTGACTTTTTCTAACTAGTCCTACAAGTAAAATCATTAACCTGGCCATCTCTTGTGACATTAACCTGGCCATTTCTTGTGACATTAACCTGGCCAGTTGTGGGACATAGGGTTAGGGTTAGGGTTAGCTTCCAGATCATTCTTTTCCAAAGTTAGAGCCAAAAATAGTTTTTCTTGTGGGACTAGTCACACAAGAAAAGATCAAAGGAAAAAGTCACACAACTACCCATTTGTTAGCATGTCCGTCTGTCTGTCCGTTCACTTTTATTTCAAATGACTTCTTCTCCTAAACCACTGGGAGGATTTCAACCAAATTTCACAGAAATGTACCTTAGGGTGTCCTCTATCAAGTTTGTTCAAATCATGACCCCCGGGCAAAACATGGCTCCGCCCCACTACTTTTAAAGGTTTTTAGCTCACCTGAGCCAAAGGCTCAAGGTGAGCTATTGTGACCGCCTGTCGTCCGTCGTCCGTCTGTCCATCTGTCTGTCTGTCTGTCTGTCCGTCTGTCCGCACTCACCAATGGGTAGTTGTGTGACTTTTTCTAACTAGTCGCACAAGTAAAATCATTAACCTGGCCATCTCTTGTGACATTAACCTGGCCATTTCTTGTGACATTAACCTGGCCAGTTGTGGGACATAGGGTTAGGGTTAGCTTCCAGATCATTCTTTTCCAAAGTTAGAGCCAAAAATAGTTTTTCTTGTGGGACTAGTCCCACAAGAAAAGATCAAAGGAAAAAGTCACACAACTACCCATTTGTTAGTATGTCCGTCCGTCTGTCCGTTCACTTTTATTTCAAATGACTTCTTCTCCTAAACCACTGGGAGGATTTCAACCAAATTTCACAGAAATGTACCTTAGGATGTCCTCTATCAGTTTTGTTAAAATCATGACCCCCGGGCAAAAAATGGCCCCGCCCCACTACTTTTACAGGGTTTTTTTTTAAATCTTTAAAAATCTTCTTCTCTGAAACCACAATTTCTAGAGCTTTGATATTTGGTATATAGCATCATCTAATGGTCCTTTACCAAGTTTGTTAAAATGATGACCCCCGGGCCAAAAATGGCCCTGCCCTGGGGCTTGTAGTTTTTACAAAGACTTATATAGGGAAACCTTTAAAAATCTTTTTGTCTGAAACCACATAATCTAGAGCTAAGATATTTGGTATGAAGCATCACCTAATATACCACTACCAGGTGTGTTCAAATAATGACCCCTGGGCCATAAATGGTCTCACCCTGGGGTTTTATGCTGCTTAACATCAGAATCTGTAACACTTAAAAGGTAATTTCCTCACAGTTATTTCCCTTGTCCCATCAGCATAGCCATAAGGGACAAAGGGAGATAACTGCATTGGAGTGCTAGTATCATTCTATTTATAACTATTTATAATAAAATGTTGAAGGTGAATCAGTGTAGCTGTTTTAGAAGGCATAGAAACATCTATCAAATCCCATTAGCAAATAACAGACCTTGATCCTATAGGAGCCACCTTATCTGGGTCTACTCTGTTTGCAGATGCATGAAAACAAGTTTATATGAGAGAAATTAAGGGTTAAATAAACAACACCAGATCCTAAACTGCAGACCAGCAGCAGTTCAAAGGTTACAGCTGCTGGGCAGTAAAATCTCTCCAGGTCAATGCATGACTCTTAACTCTTTGCATGCTAGTGGTGAAACTGTGATTACCTATGCAAACAGTTTGGATCCAGATGAGAGGCCGCATACTGCGGCGTCTCATCAGGATCCAAACTGTTTGTCATCTTAACCATATTTTTGCAAAAAAATGAAAGTAAGTTTATTTTAAGAATTGAAGCAGATGACAATAACTTTTTGTTGCAGACGAAACATTAAAGGCATTTTGACCCATTAACCCCAGTGTGTAGTGTGAGTGATGTTACATGGTGTCTTCCAATGTCTCTCAAATTAGATGTGAGAGATATAGGAAAGTAACAATTCAGCCAATCAAGGAAAATGATCACCATCTAGACTTTTGATCTGGGTCCAAACCCAACTGATGTAAGTCATGGTAATGTTTAAGAAAACTGTGAAAACATGATTATGCAATGGCCCAACTGATATAAGTCATGGTAATTCTTAAGAAAACATGATAAACCCCCCCCCCCCCCCCCCCCTAACAATGATAGGTGTTAAACTTACTACTGTGGATTAAGTCTGCTGCCCCAAAAAGCATCTTAAATATAACTTTTTTTTATAAAATTTGATGACTACACATTAAAAAGTCCTAAAATGTCTGAATCTTGTATGATATTAATGAAATAACTGAGTAAATATAACTTCATTATAACAGTAGACGTAACTCTTCTCAATTTCAATTGTTAAAAATACTAATGACCCGTTTAATTGAATTATCATCAGATATTCACACCTAGAGCTAGAATTATTTCTAAACACCTATTAACCCATAACCTGTTTGCTTTGACAAAAATTGATCTGGGACTACTCTTGTTTGCTAATGCTTAAAAAAATTGTTAGTGCCATAAATAGAAGTTTTAGCTTTGAAAAAAACTGTAAAATCAAATCTATATCTTGTCAAATGTAAAAAGAGCAGACCCTGATCAGACAGCTTCTGTAGCAGCCGTCTGATCTAGTCTACTCTTATTTTCAATGTGTAAAACACATTATTTCTCTGAAGAGAAGTTTTTGCTTTGACAAAAACTGTAGAATCCGATCTATATTGTGTCAAAAGAAACAGAGAAGACCCAGATCAGACAGCTTCCGTAGGAGTCGTCTGATCTGAGTCTACTCTGTTTGCTAATGCGTAAAAACAGTTTTATATGAGGGAAAGGGTTAAAAGATTTTTAAAGATATTTTTATTGGTCATTTCACACAAAAACTGGCATTATGTACTGCCTAGCACTTTATTTGCCTATATACCTGGATCAGGGTATAATTGCATAGCTTTATTGACGTCATTTGAATTTCTCAAAGACCAGTTTTAGGCATTTTGAGCTAAGGCTAAAATGGCACAAGTTGTAAACAGTTTAGATCTTGGTCAACCAGTCACTTGGTATTAGATTTGAATCCAGTTCAAGTTTATTCAGCAGTGAAAGGGTGAAAGCAGTGCACTAAGCTTCTTTCATCTGCTAGAAATGTTGTCCACTGAAAAATGTCAATATATTACTGTAACTCAGGGCCAATGGCCCTCTTGTTTACATAACCCTTTTAGATTAAGCTTTTAAACTTGGAACACTTGTTCACCATCACAAGCTTCACCTGTAGGCAAGAGTACATAACATTTGTTCACCATCAGAAGCTTCATCTTCATCTCAAGCATTTGCACAATTATGGCACTTTTTAATTTAGAATTTTTGGTTAAGGTTTTTAGCTCACCAGAGCACTTTTGTGCTCAGGGTGAGCTTTTGTGATCGCCTGATGTCCGTCGTCCGTCGTCGGGCGTCAACAATTTGAACCTTTAAAAATCTTCTCCTCTGAATCTACAGGGTTCTCAGCTTTCATCTTTGGTACATAGCATCATCTGTAGGTCCCCTACAAAAGTTATATAAATTATGCCCCTAGAGTCAAAATTGGCCCCGCCCCAGGGGTGCCTTGTTTTCTATTGAAATATATAGTAAAACTTTGAAAATCTTCTTCTCTGAAACTGGAAGGTTCTCAACTTTCATATTTGGCACATAACATCATGTTCAGGTCCTCTACAAAAGTTATATAAATTATGCCCCTGGGGTCAAAATTGGCTACACCCCAGGGTGGCCAGTTTTCTAGCAAACTTGAAGCTGACTGCACTTTTAAGCATCTTATCTTTACTCATAAAGGCCATAGAGAGGGGAGACTGACCTAGTATAGCCAGTTCCAGTGTTTGTGCAAGTTTTACCCTTAGTCTGATCAGTAGAGTAGAAATTGTGTTTAGCCAAATAAATAACAAACACTCATTTTAGATTGAGAAAACTAAGTGGATACTTCTCAAAATGCTCTTTGCATATCTATGTCCTGCATTAAGCTCTCAGATATCAATATAGAGTCTTATCAGTATATCTTTGTGAAGTTCAGCTGAATACAAGTCAAGTGTTCTATGCTGTAGCATTCTTTATCAGTATTATATGTCTGCTTCAGAATTGTTGTCTGCTTGTCTAAGATTGTTCACATTGTTTTTTAATACATGTCAATCTTACAATTAACTCTCTTGTACAAAACAATTATGAAGTACAATATTGGATTCTGATCTGACACATATGTAACTTGAAGTTACATATGCATCAGATCAGAATCCAAACTGTGCTAGGTCTCCCTTTGCACTTTTGATAACAACTGGATTGCCTCCCTTCTGGGTAGACAACTGATATTTTTAGATCTAGCCTATTGCACAGACAATTAACCCTTTACTCCATAATTATGCATTTCTACACCATTGCAAACAGAGTAGACCCAGATTAGATGGCTCATTTAGTAGCCATATTATCAGTCTGCTCTGTTTACTTATGATATTATATAGTCCTAATTGCATTAAATTATTTCCATTTTGTGTACAATATACAATGTACTTATAATATGTTTACTTAACCCTTTCCATCATATAAATGCCTTTTCATGCATTTGCAAGCAGAGCAGACCCAGATCAGGCGGCTCCTTTAGCAGCTGTCTGATTAGGGCCTACTCTGTTTGTTAATGGAATTTGAAAGATGTTTTTCATTACTTTCTAAAATGGCTACACTTTCTATTTTTCATTATAACTATTTTGTCCATGAATATTCAGTAGATATTGAAATTTTGAATAAACATCGAACAGGGGAAGGGTTAAAAATAAGTTAAGATATGAATAATAATATGAACTCATGGAGAAGGTATAATGAAAATATCTGAAATTTTGAACATAAGTATAGATTAATTTATTCTTTCTGAAATTCAACCATTTTGCCCAGGGAGATGCTATACATACTTTTTTATATGACCTTCTTTAGATTTACATTGTTATAATATGTTTACATTTACATTTTTCTTTAATTTCTATTCACTTGAGGTCCTCTACAAAAGCTATATAAATTATGCCCTTGGGTCAAAATTGGCACACCTCAGGGCCGGCTAGTTTTCTATAGAAACATAATAGTGAAAACTTTGAAAATCTTCTCCTCTGATTGTCTGGTGAGCGATGTCAGGGCCATTCTGGCCCTCTTGTTTGTTAAAGTATGCCTATTTACAACCTTGAAACTTGGTCGCAAAATTGGACTTCGAATTTGAATTTAGCATATACGTTAACCCCAGTTTATGTTGAACAAAACCTCGACGGGCGTATATTGTGCCCACTGGCACTCTTGTTTGGATTTCTGTTGGCAACATCCTGTCTGTATTGTACTTTCATGTGCATGGAGAGATTTTCGAATAATTTGGGAGGAATTTTAGCAGTGAGCAATGATGTGTCCCATACAGGACTGTAACTGTGCCATAGCCTATTTCTTATTTATCCCATTACCTGGTTCCTTTCCACTCTATAACTTGGATATAGATGCAAAGATGTTGTGTATTGTATGGATATGTTGTGGAAAAACCTGTTTCTTAACTCTGTATTTCATTTTGTTTGCTTGTTTTGTAGATTTAAGTCCATAGAGATTGTGATGTACCTGATAGTTGGGATCTGCCCGGCTTATGCTGTCACTCATATGGTTAGTATCCTGCTATCCTTTCTTTCTTTTTCTGAAAAAAATGTTGATTTATTAGAGTTGGCATAGTTTCTATCGGAAAAGTAGCCATAAACTGTATCAAACATCATCAAATGATGTTCCTTGTGAGAAGGTTCATCTTTTAATAAAAGGTCACAAGTCTTTCACATATAATAATCAAGTCATTGACGTTGAAAAGATCTTTTTTGTAACATAAGTGTTTGCATTAACCCTCATATTAACCCATTACCTCATAGGCTAATTTTAGATCCAACCTCTTTGAATAAATCTACTGAAAAGTAGCATTAACAAGAGAAAAGCAAAGTTTTAGAATTGTGTAGCTTAGAAACCATTGTGATAAATAGAGCATTTGATCCACAGGAGCAAATGCTTTATTTATCACAATGGTTTCAAAAAATGGCTTTTACAGAGGCGTCAAAAAGCGTCCATGAATGGGTTAAAACCTTTTGACGCCTCTGAAAAAGTCAGTTTTTTAAACCATTGTGAAAAATATAGCATTTGCTCCATAAGCAAATGCTCTATTCCTCATAATGATTTCTTCAAACTACACAATTCTGAAAAAATTTCCTTTACTCTAGTAAATTCTCCTTTTAGGTAGATTTATTCTAAGAGGTTGGGTCTAAAAATAGCCTATGTTTATGAGAGAATGGGTTAACTTAATGTACTCTAATGTATATCTTATTTCCCATGAAAAGCTAAACATTATAAAAAAAATTTCATCTAATAAATATTCAAGATGTCATTATTTATCATGATCATTCAACAGGGAAAGGGTTAACCCTTTCCTCCATTCCATAAATACGCCCTCCTACACCTCTATGGTAGTCACTTCTTGAAACCATTGTGATAAATAGAACATTTGCTCCATAGGAGCAAATGCTCTATTTATCACAATGGTTTCATCACTAAACAATTCTGCTATCTTCCTTTTGTCTAGTAAATGCTCCTTTTCGGTAGATTTATTGAGAGAGGTTGGATCTAAAAATAGCCTATGAGACCGGGAATGGGTTAATGTTACAATATACAGTACATTTATAATGGTTAAGACACATTTATTTGAATTTTGAATGTAATTTTTATGATATCCTCTTTTGTTGTTTTCCGCAGACTGATTCCTCTGGTGTTTACGAGCTGGCAGTTGGTGGAGTTATATATGTGTCCGGTGTTGTCTTTTTCAAACTGGATGGCGTTGTTCCATTTGCCCACGCTATATGGCACTGTTTTGTATTCCTAGGGGCTCTAGCTCACTTCTACGCTATCAACAAATACTTGGCAGGAGCCCATGGAAACATGATGAACAAATTATCTTGATGATGGTCAAAACTATAAAAAAAAATTCCTTTTTCTGTATACAATACACTTGTTTTGAATTTTTAGTAGGTACTATATAGGTAGGAGATTTTTAAACTATTTGTTGTGATATTCTTTTGCTTCTGCAGGCTTTTTAGCTTGATTTCTGACAATTTTTTTCCTGCCTATTTCTTGATCTGGAAATATGTGTCAGACTCAATTTTCTCAAGAATTTCAAAATCAAGATCAAAATAGGATCAATGAGACAATCAAAGATCTTTTATATTTACCCCTTTCCCTGATAAATTTTCATGAAAGAAATAATGGGATCATGGATATGTATTACATGTAGCTGGATTTTTATAATGGCATATGTACACAGTCTGATCTAGGTATACTCTGTTTGCAAAGGTGTGCAGAAGCATGTGTATGAAGGAAAGGGTCTGTCTGAAAGTTTTACCTTGGCCTTTCTTATCTCCTGTACTTCAACTTTTGAGGTATAATCTCAAGATTAATTTCATGTTGTCAGATATCCAATTATTTTGTCAATGGTACATGTATTATTGGGTTATAAATTAACTTCAGATATACCTCAGTATTTAGTTGATGCATGAACTAAAATTTAGTTTCAAAAGCAAACAGAGCAGACCCTGATCAGACAGCTCCTACAGGAGCTGTCTGATCTGGGTCTACTCTGTTTGCAAAGGCATAGAAAGGCGTATTTATGGAGTAAAGGGTTAATAAATGTAAAAGGGGTATTAGAAAAAACATTTATATATACCTAATTACACTACAAGTATGTATTTTTACAGACAAACTTAAGCAAGTAGTGCATGCCCAGATTAAATTGCTTCTGAAGGAGGGAGTTTGATCAGGGTCTATTCTATTTGCTACTATGTCAGTCTAAATTGAAGTTATCAAAATGGTGCCAAATTGACTTAATTACAGCTTTACAAGTTCATGAAGAGTTGAGATATGGTGTCAAAGTACTTAGGGTATTTAACCCTTTCCTTCATATAAATACCTTTGCAAACGGAGTAGACCCAGATCAGACGGCTCCTATAGGAGCCATCTGATCAGGGTCTGCTCTGTTTGTTTATGATATTATTATTAATCTGACTCTACAGTCTTTGCAAATACCGTAAAAAAATGTGTACATATGCCATTATAAAAATTACGGTAAGCTAATTCATATTCATGATATCATTATTTCTTACATGAATATTGAACAGGTTGACCCTTTCCTCCATAAATACGCCTTTCTACGCCACTGTGAAAGTCACCTTTTGAAACCATTGTGATAAATAGAGCATTTGCTCCTAAGGAGCAAATGCTCTATTTATCACAATGGTTTCAATACCACACACATCTAAAATGTTCCTTTTCCCTACTAGTAAATGCTCCTTTTGGGCGGATTCATTCAAAGAGATCTGGTCTAAAAATAGCCTATGGAGGAAAAGGTTAACGCACGTGTGTTAGATAATACAAAGATGGCAAATGGTGAATTGTAGAAATATACACAGCGGTTTGAGACTGATCATATAGAGAGTACACATGATAAGATAATTCTTTTAGAAGCTACATTCACCCATGAGTCTTCCAATACAGGTTGAAAAATTAGAAAGATTTGCTTTAGTATCAGATCTCCCCATATGAACAGAAACTCATATCTCATTGATTGTTATATGAAAGATTTTATTTGTACAACTTTAACAGAGGAGTTCTTTAGACCTTTACCCTATGAATATTCATGTAAGAAATAATGACATCATGAATATCAATTAGATTATTTCTTATAAAAGCACTTAGACACAGATTTCTTTTACCATGGCTGAAAATGTAGAGCCATACCTATATTGTAAGCAAACAAAGCAGACCCTGATCATACAACTCCTACAGGAGCCATCTGATCTGGGTCTACTCTGTTTGCAAAGACATAGAAAGGCATATTTATGGAGTAAATGGTTAATTGAGACACTACAGTAGGGCTTGTCTATAGCGACCACTAAATAAATGTTTTATAACCAGGTGGTTGTTTAATGCAGGCGAAAGAATGCAAAAAAGCTCCTATAAGCTTTTTACATATCTTTCGTCCTGCATTAAGCTACCGCCTGTCTTAACCCTTTCCCTGTTGAATATTCATGCAAGATATATTGGCATCACCTGTATTTAAATAGCTGAATTTTTATAATGTAATTTATTTCAAGGGCATTTTTTGTTTTGACAAAAACTGTAAAATCTTATCTATATCATGTCATAAGCAAACTTCAGACCCTGATTAGACGATTCCTACGGGAGCCATCTGATCTGGGTCTACTCTGTTAACCCTTTACTCCATATATACGCCTTTCTGCACCTTGTGCAAACAGTGTAGACCCAGACCAGATGGGTCCTGTAGGAGCCATCTAATCAAGGTCTGCTTTGTTTGCTTATGATATAATATAGACATGATTCTACAGTTTCTACCATTGCCAACATTCCTGTGTCCATTGTGCGGTTATAACAATTAACTTAATCAATATTCATGGTGTCATTATTTCTTACTTGAATATTCATGGAGCAAAGGGTTAAAACCCCAGAATTAGACCTCTTTTGAATGGTTGCTACAGAGAAGTATTACTGTAATACCCCATAAATGCTGTATATTCCAATATAGCTACAGAGAATATTACTGTAATACCCCATAAAGGCTATATATTCCAATATAGCTACAGAGAAGTATTACTGTAATATCCCTTAAATGCTATATACATGTATTCCAATATAGCTACAGAGAAGTATTACTGTAATACCCCATAAATGCTATATATTCCAATATAGCTACAGAGAAGTATTACTGTAATATCCCATAAATGCTATATATTCCAATATCGCTACAGAGAAGTATTACTGTAATACCCCATAAATGCTTTATATTCCATAATTGTTCTCAGCAGGCTTCGATTTGGTCTGCTATATACATGTTACGTGTGCCAAGCAGAGAAGTCTATTTTTTGTATCTTTGTCTTATAGATTAATGCCCTGTAGACTTCTATTTTTGATATAGTCAACTTTTTCCACCTGTAAGCTATTGCTGTTGCTTTATACCTGGAGTAATACTTCAGGCCACTTTTAAACAGTTTTGTTTTCATTCTGTCACAAATTACTTTTCAAAGGCCTATTACAGTATTATATATTAGATCTGCTTCCATTTTTCTTTGAGATCAACTTTCCTTAAACAAGTCTTTAACCCAATTTAAATAGAAACATTTTCTTCTAACACAGCACAAGTAAATGAATTTTCACATACATGTACTTTTATTTATGGTTTCGACCACTTTCCTCTGTGGCCATCTTCAGAACTGCTGAACTGTAGTCAGGTTACGGTCGACGATGCCAATGATTTCCGCCAGTCTTCTTGATTTTGAAGAAAATTGGATTTTTTACATGCAAAAATTCAACTACAAATACAAAAATGGAAACTTGTTAAAGACTTAGAAACAGTGAAACAAACATTGCTTTAAAAGTGGCCTGTCATATTTTTGCAGTGCTTGTCAGAGATATTGTTTATGATATATATTTATTGATATCAAATATTCTATATTTATTAATCCTCTTCCAAAACTTCCGGATTTTAAAGTACATGTATTGAGCTTTGTTCTGCTTTAATATTTGTAACTCTTGCCATGTGAATCACTTTTAATTGTATTATTCATAGAAGCCCCACAGTGATAGATCACTACTAAATCCAAATTTACATTGAATTATTATACACCCACCCCTACACTACAAACTTTTGGGGGAGGGAGTATGCTGGAATCAGGTTGTCTGTCTGTCCATTCATCCATCTGTCCAGTTACAATTTTGTCCAAGTTCTTGTAGAATTTCTCATCAATTTTGTTGAAAGTTTACAGTTGTCCTTCATACCATGATATCCTGGGCACCTGCAGTTGTAATTATGACCCAACCACTACTAAGTTATTTCCCCTTTTCAAGGCTGTAGACACTATGCCACATGGGGAGTATTTGTTATTTATTGGCTTACAGTTCTAGTTCTTTTTGCATATACATGACTACTACTTGATGAATACTCATCATGTACATGGTTTTAATTTGTTCCACACTTTTGGTGAAATCATTATAAATTTTGTAAAACGTTTTTATACTGATGAAGTGCCAAAATAACTATTTGGCACTCTGATTTAGTTAGTTTTTGTAAAGAAATGGATGAAAAACATATTTTGGAAATTAACCCTTTCCTTCATATAAACGTGTTTTCACACATTTGCAAATAGAGTAGACCCAGATCAGACGGATCCTAAAAAGGATCAGGGTCTGCTCTGCTTGCTAGTGGAAGGTTGAAAGATGTTTCTTTACTTTCTAAAAGGACTGTATCGTTCAACCTTCCATATTTTATTATAACTATTTTGTTCATGAATATTAAGTAGCTATTGAAATTTGGACTAAATATAGAACATGGAAAGGGTTAACCCTTTCCTCCATAAATACGCCAAAGTCACTTATGAAACCATTTTGATAAACAGAGCATTAATTTTTGCTCCTAAGGAGCAAATGCTCTATTTTATCACAATGGTTTCAGAACTACAAATTTTTAAAAAAAAAATCCTTTTCTCTAGTTAATGCTCCTTTTCAGTAGATTTATTCAAAGAGGTTGACTCTAAAAATAGCCTATGAGGGAATGGGTTAAGGCAGATCAAGTGTTTTGCAGAAGACAGTTACTCATTGTACAAAGGGTTAACCCTTTGCGTGTGGGAAACTAGTGTATTGCACTTGTAGACAATGTAGACCCAGATCATAGGGCTCTTGGAGAAGCCATCTGATCTGGATCTGCACTGTCCTCTAGCAAATTTTTACGTTTTTCATACTGAATGGCCTCTATAGTTAACCTTTACCCCACGAATATAAATGTAAGAAATCATGAATATTTTATTATCTGAATATTTATAATGGCATATGAACTCAGAATTGTTCTACTTGGTCTAATTGGTCTACTCTGTTTGCAAAGACAGAAAAGTGTGTCTCTAATAGGTATAGGGTTAACCCATTCCCTCATATTGACGACTTTTGACGACTCTGTAAAAGTCACTTTGTGAAACCATTGTGATAAATAGAGCATTTGCTCCTGCTCTGTTTATCAAAAGCTTTCAAACTACAAAATTCTAAAAAAGTCCTTTTGTCTAGATAATGCTCCTTTTCGGTAGATTTATTCTAAGAGGTTGTATCTAAAAATAGCCTATGAGGGAATGGGTTAAACACTGATGGGACATTCTGCTATGAATAATCAGCTTTCAAAGAGTTCACCCTTTACTCCATGAATATTCAGACAAGAAATAATGACATCATGAATATTAATTCACTGAAATTTTACATTGATACTATCAACAATATAATTCTTTACTGTGACAGAAACTGGAGTATCACATCTACATTATATTAAAAAACAAACAGAGCAGACCCTGATCAGATGGCTCCTATAGGAGCCATCTGAACTGGGTCTACTCTGTTTGCAGAGGGTTAAAAAGACATAATGATGGAGTAAAGGGTTAAAGACAGCATACTTCCTATGAAACTATCTGGGGGTTTTCATTACTGTTACCTTGCCAGTATGCATCGATATATATTTTTAACATTATAGTATTAGAACATTTTGTAACCTGTGATAATTTTAGGTGTTATATTTGTTAATGAAATGCTTTTTGCCAATAATCTACATATTCTACATGTAGTTTATTTGTTATTGTGTCTATTTTTTTGTAAAAAAAACTATGTATTATCTGCAAAAAGTCATTCTTAGATTGCCAAATAGCCTGTGTAGACAAATCAGTGTCTGATTTATGTTAGTTATGTTATAATATTCAAAATAACCCATTTCTCCATGAACATTCATGTAAGAAATAATGACATCATGAATATCAATTAGATGACTAGAGTATCATATGAGCACAATTTGACCTGGGCCCACTCTGTTTACAAAGGTGTTAACCCTTTCCCTGTTCTGTATTCATGTAAGAAACAATGACATCATTAATATTTATTAGCTGAAATTCTATAATATAAATTTTCCAAGGATTTTTTTTGCTTTGACAAAAACTGTAAAATCAGATCCTTAGCATGTCAAAAGCAAACAGAGCAGACCCTGATCAGACGGCTCCTCTAGGAGCTGTCTGATCTGGGTCTTCTCTGTTTGCAAATGCGTAAAAACATGTTTCTATGAGGGAAAGGGTTAAGTGGGTTCTATCAGGTAAAAGGTAAAACTCATTTTTGCACTAGTCCCTAGAGATGCTCTTGCAGATTATGACATGTATATAGGACAAATTTCTATTTGTTCTCATGACTTATTATGTCCCTCAAACAAAGTGGGTGGATATATCGTATTTACCCCAATTCTTATTGTTATTATTGTTATTATTATTCTTTCTTGTTCTTCTTCTGCCGTGAACTTGTTAGACAAATTTCTCTATAAGTAATAGTCTGCTCCTAATGAAAATTCACATGAACATTGCCGATTATGTGCAGATGTGAATTCCGCTTTTGGTTTTTAAAAAGTTTCCATAGTAACTGATGGCCTCTGATGGTTGAAATTTAGATATTGTCCGATTTTTTCTGAAAATTAGTATATCAGGACATTTCGGTATTCTGTATTGATTGGTAGGTGTTTGAAAAATATTTGAATGCCATGGTAGCCGAGTTTAGGTATTGTTCAATTTGGCTGAAAATTGATTTGTAGCGGTATTTGGGTACCTTGAAACCAATTGTAGGTGTTTAGAAAGAGTTGGTTGCCATGGTAACAGCATGGTGGCCATTGATTGGCTGCATTTTAGATGTAATTCGATTTTGCTGAAAATTCGTATGTTGGAGTATTTGGGTACCACAAACTTAATGGCAGGTGTTTCAAAAAGTGTTGGTTGCCAACTTGCCATGTTAATGTGGTTGTGACCTGTGATTGGTTGAAATTAAGATCTTGTTTGATGTTGCTCATTTATACCCTTTGTCTATTTCATTTGAGCGAACATCCTGTAACGGAATCCATTTCAATTAGATAGTGTTCAAATTGATATACATATAATTATGTAACAACTTTGAATCATTGAACTTCATGACAGACTTTTTTTGCATGACTCCTTGTTAGAAAAAATAAGAATATTATTTCTCTAAAAGTAAAAACAAACAAATTGTGACTTAAGTACATTTTTATTCTACAATTAATATTTTTAGTTTCATTTGCATAGAAATAAAAAATTCTCACATACATGTATGTAGTTTTATTTTACCTCTCCTGTATGTATGTTCAAAGCAATTGTGAATTGTTGAATAAAACCCCTTCAACTGTCAGTGTTGAAAAGCTTGTGAAGGAGGTCTGGAGTGACAAGCATCATAATATTATTGTCAAAAATATAATTATAGTTATTTTTATGCCCCCTGTGACGACAGTCAGGGATCATTATGTTTTGCACCTGTCCGTCCATCTGTCTGTCTGTCACGCTTTGCTATAAAGTGTTATATGTCAGTAATTTCTACACTTATATACATGAAACTTCACATACACATCAATCACCATCTGTGCTATCATTTGGCACCCCACCCATGCTACCTGCAAACCCAAGGTCAAATGACGTGGAAATTTTACACTCGCAAACACCTTGGATTCAGATCAGACATGGAATGATTCACAATCTAATAGAATTTTGTAATTGCAGAATGATTTGGTGCACTTAGCACTATAGATAAAGCCAAATGATAATTTCGGTGACCCTGAATTATAAATTCACCTTTTGTGGCAGGGTCTATACTATCTGGTAGGGTAATAACCTACTGCGGATGCTAGTTGGTGAGTTTTGAAAAAAATTGAAGGACTACCCCTCTTTAACCCTTTACTGATCCATAAATGTTATTTTATCCAGTCACCAGGCTACTCTAGTTACATAATAAAGGGGGTGTGGATAAACTTAGATTTATTAGGTTACTTCCGGTAGTAGAAGGTATATTAGGTTAGTAGATTAGTGTAATGATTCTATAACAATGGAACTATTTTAATTTTCTGTAAATATGCATAAAAATTATGTTGACGGAATAGATCATACAGAAAATTCACCAAAAGAATTATTCAAATAAGAAGGAAAAAAATATAACTATAGCTGAACTCGAACACACACCTGATCCTACAAAAGCCAATTCTAATCACTCTAGAGACGTCGTACTTACCGATTACACCACTGAGGCCACATACAAAGTGGCGTTGATTTATTAGTTTTATTAATTTAATCCACCGCTGGCGAAACGCGTTTTGGATAAAAATCAAGCCAGGAAGCAAAGATTGACAGTTAAATAGTAAATGTTTTCTTTTCACTCTCATGATAATTTGATTAATAAACTCTTACAGGGGCGGTGATTGTCAAAGACCTAAATATAGCCTGTTCAGTTCCATAGATTTATGAGTGATGTTAGCCCTATCTTAAAATAGAAACCGAGACGACCAGAATTTGAATTTGACCAGAGAGCCTCCAGTAGAATATAATATAATATAATAATCATATATATAATCATGTCTGTTTGAATCAACATATCGACTCTCGATTCAAATGATCTTATTTTTCAAATTCAACCACGCTTTCCCCTCTTGTAATGTAAGTATCGAAACTGTTTTCCTCTGCGGTAGCTCATTATTTACGTCTAAATGGAAATAAAAGGGAGGTCCGTTGGTCGAAAAAATGCATTTTCAATGCAAATTATTTTAAGATTATAATTTATTATGTTTTATGAGTCTATGAAAAAGATAAAACTTAGTTGACTGGAAAGCCTCACCTCAATGTTTGCTCCCCTCGTCGGATAAAGGCATCCCATCTATGGCACTAACCTATTATTCTCTTTTCTAACCCTTTGCAAACACAGTAGATCGATCCTGATCAGATGTTTCCTGTAGGAGCCACCTGATCAGGGTCTGCTCTATTTGCTTAATAAATGATATACTATAAATATCATTCTGCAGTTTCTGTCATGTTCAAAAATACCTCTGTCCATGTACTATTACAACAATTAATCTAATATCCATGATGTTATTATCTCTTACATTAATATTCATGGAGTAAAGGGTTAATAATACAAAAAACAACAATGCCAAAAAGCATTATTCTCTAATTCAACTGTTTTAATTAAATGCATTGACCTTAGACTAATGGGCAGAATGAGATTAGATCTACAAGCGCAGTTCAACTATAAAATTTCTTAGTATTGAAATCAGTGTTCGTTTTGTTGCTGTTTTTTTAACTCGGCTTCTGGTCTCAGTTGACCGTTTACTCCTCTCTCCGCCTTGTGTAAATGTTATGATAAATGTACTATTACGAACGCCGTGCTGAGAATTCGCGGGAAATATTCGCGGTGTTAAGGGCGAAAAAAGCTGAAAACATGGTCCGCACAAAAGCTGATGGTGCCAGTTCCTCTGGCTCAAGAAAAGGTTTGTTTACTTTTTTTGGACACATATTTTCAATAACATGGAATCCCAAAACAAATAGAAATGTAAAGATATCTCGAAAATACTGTGTTAATTCGGCTTGAGATGCGCGCTCGCAAAAGTGCATGTTTAAGTAAACTTTAACCTGGGACCGAACCACTAGATCTAATGCTCTATTATCCAACTTGCAAGCTAATCGGACAGGTCTTCAGTGCCATGGCCTGTTGTGTTTAAGGATCGCTTCTCCATTGTCTGTCAGTCAACTTTCAAGTTTGTTCTTATCCTCTGATATATGGCACACGTTTCTTTGAATGAACTTCTTTAAAATCAATATTCATCATAAGGAAATAATATCTGATTTTACTGTCGGTCCCAATTTCCGTGTCCCTTTTATAACTTTTTATCTGTGAACATTTTATCTGTGAATGGATTTCAAAATAACCTGGCACAAATGTTCACCACACAAAGATGATGTGTCGCATTCAACTCCCTGGTCCATGGGTCAAAGGTCATCCTTCAGGGTCAAAGGTCGGAGGCATAGTGTTTCACAAACACATCTTGTTTATGTCGTATGTACACATGAAGTTTTATTATTTCTAGGTTTGTTTTTTTATCGGGTTTTGCATTGCTTTAACAGTATTTCATTCATATGATGTCATATGATGTCCAGCTAATTACAGGTGGAGAAAGACTCCACTGTCATTCCAGACCTCCTTCAAAGGTCTATGTGCGGAACAAATTGCATATTTCGTGCACAGAAGAAATTCTGGGTATAGAACCACCAACCTAGCTACCACAAGCCAGCAGGGAGACTTCCTCACATGAAGAATCCAAATGCTAGGATTCAAACCACAGCGGTGAGGGGCTAAGCGATTGTCAGTTGAGACCATAAACACTCGGCCACTGAGGCCCACTTAACATTTGTAAAAACTGTTGAGTCAGATCTGTTATAATTTCATAAGTAAACAGAGCAGACTGATCAGATGGATCTTACTTGAGCAACCAAAGCTGGGGCTACTCTGTTTGCAAAGGCATGAAAATGCGTTTGAATGGAAGTACTTCCCAGGCACATGTTGCTGCAGACTTGTCCCTAGAGTGCTGTACAGATGAAGATGAAATCCAAAGTGTTAATATTAGGGACATAGACCTGCTTTGTCCCAATATGCTTGTAGGTTTGGAACCAGAAATGACACGGTATTACAGCTTGTGTATTCACCAGTCATTGATTCCTAATGATTTGACTGTTAGCCAACATGGTGACAACAGCATGCCCACTATGTTTTTATTTTGGGGGTACTTGTACCCCTTGACCATAACAATGAAAAATATGAGGGTACCAGTGTTTAGGCTAGGCCGCGCCCTTGCGCCATTGACGCAGAATAATTAAAAATGGCGCATGAAAAAAAGTTCTGTGGGTCATTTTGGCGCATCGTATTCCGTCCCGAAAAATTGCCGAAATCCGTCTCTCGGTCCGTGTTTTAGCCTATTATTTACTGCACGCATCATTTCCTGTAACCCAGACGCATGATTTATAGCGTTCTCTATTACAATAAAGCGTCTATATGATTAACGAATCGGATTTGTTATTCAGTGCGCTGCAGTGAATCGAAACTAGATTTTCTGAATCGTCGTAACTTGAAAATGTGCTGAAAAACAGCAAAAGTCAATTCTGTCCTTTTTCGCTACCGGCGAATCGGCAGCCAAGAAACAGAAAACAAACAAAGACCCTCCTAAAGATGCGCCGTCATCGTCAACCGGCGAGAATACTAGAAAGTTTCAACAAAAATGGCTCTCGACCTACGAATCGTGGCTTACTTACGATGGTGAAAAAAATAAAATGTTTTGTAAGTTGTGCATAAACACAAAGAAATCCAATGCATTTTCAATTGGAACAGACAATTTTCGTACAAGTACAATCACTAGACACATAGCAAGCAACGACCATAAGCTGTCTGTCAGTTCAGTTGAGCAGACTGGCAATCTGAAAAAAAGCTGTTGACAAACAGTTGTCAGCTAAAGAGCAGGCCGTTGAGGCTGGTATGAAATGTGTTTATTTCATGGTTAAAGAGGGCCATGCCTCTTCAGGGTATAACGATTTTGTAGATTTTATGTCTTTCATGAACTGTCCAGATATAGATGAATTGAAATGTGGAGACAATGCCTCGTACACATCTCTAGATATAGCCTATGAATTTCAAGACTCTTTTGCTGCTGTAATAAATTCTTCAGTTGATGAAATTCTATCACAGTCCCCTTGCATAAGCCTTCTTGCAGATGAAAGCACTGATATAAGTGTGACAAAGAAACTTGTTGTGTATGCTCGGTCTGTTGACAAAGATTACACCCCTAAAACTATGTTTTTAGAGAATGTACATGTGTCAGATGGAAAAGCTGAGACAATAACTAATGCACTTGTTGATCTCATGCAAAGGAGAAACATAAATGTTAAGTCAGTGTTTGGGTTTGGCAGTGACGGGGCATCAGTTATGACAAGCACAAAAAAGGGTGTCACTGGGAGACTTCTTGATTTAAATCCAAAACTTGTAAATATTCATTGTATTGCACACAGATTAGCTCTGGCAACATCCCAAGCTGCTGAAAATGTGCCATACATGAAAGAATTTCAAGAGATTTTAACCTCACTGTATTACTATTTCAAAAGATCAGCAGTTAGAAATGAAAAATTAAAATCAATTCAAGAAGTCCTCAAAGAGCCACAGCTTAGATGTAAAGAAGTCCATGCAGTGCGGTGGTTATCATTTTTCAAGGCACTTGAGACAGTTTACTTAACTTGGGACTCACTAGTCACATATTTTGAGCAAGATCAGTCTGACCCTTCCATGAAAGGGTTTAATAAGAAACTGACCAGATTTGAATTTCTTTCAACCCTTCACATGCTGATTGATGTGATGCCTTGTGTTATGGAGGTGTGTCTGGTTTTCCAGAAGAACGACCTTGACCTTACTGTGATTGACCCAGCTTTGAATGCTTGCAAGTCAGATCTTGAAAAGTTTCTTAGTGGTGAGATGGATACCCTGAAGGACACTGTGTCAAAGAAGTTTTTGGAGGCAATACAGGCAGATAGGGGTTCATTCAAGGGACACAAGATCACATACAATAATGACAAAGCAAAGCAGCATGCTCACTCAATTAAATGCCAATTCATAGAAAAGCTCCTTGAAAATCTAAACAAGAGATTTCCTCAAGTGCAAGAGAACCTTGTCAGCTGTTTCACATGCCTTGGATTAAGACCCATCTCTTTTCTCTCCAAAGATGAGCTTGAAACATGGGGTGATACAAAATTGAAGGCATTATTGGATCACTATGGTAATGATGAAAAGAGTCCTGCTTTTGTTGACAAAGAAAAGTCACAGCATGAATGGAAACTTCTCAAATCTGTTGTGCTCCAGGAACAGTATCCAAGAGACCAGTTAAAGGTGTTGTGGTCTCTTATCAACAGGTATCATAAAGACATGTTCCCAAATTTGATTAAATTAGCAGCTCTTGCCATGACTTTGCCAGTCCATACTGCAGACTGTGAGAGGGGTTTCTCTGTGCAGAATCAATTAAAAACCCCTGAGAGAAATAGACTTAGCCCAGAGAGATTAGATACTCTAATGACCATAGCTGTTCAAGGGCCAGATTACAAAGAGTTTGACTACAATGCAAGTATGTTGCACTGGAAAGCCCAGAAATCAAGGAGAATCTTCAGTGCTGCACACACTGATGTTTAGGACCTATTTTGGTAAGTTACTGTAGTGATATGTAGATTGGCCCACTGATTTTGAAAATGACCCACTGTTTTGAGTGATAATGGGTCAAAATGACCCATAGAGTTAGGATTCTAGCCTAAACACTGGGGTACACTAAAATTCACAATATAACTTTTGAGGGGTTTTCAATGCAATATTTCTTAAATGAAACACCAATTACAAAGGCATTTACTTACAAACACTCTGTCTCTATCCTGCTTACAAAGTCAGCATGTCTTAGTTTAATGCTGCTGAAGAAACCTGCAATCTCAGCCTTGTTGTAACCTGGCTGTTTGGATGCATATTCAATATGCATTCTGTTCTCAACATTATAAATTGTCCTCCCACTGGTTGCTGCACAGTGATGTCTGTTTTGCAAGGAGAAACATCTTTCACATGGCACTGATGTCAATGGACATGTGAGCAGGATGCTGCCCAAGGTCACAAAATCAGGGAAGGTATCCTGATAGTCCTTGATCAGAAGGCTCAGGAATTCTTGTAAACCCTTTCCCTGTTCTTTATTTATTCAAATTTCAATACCTAATGAATATTCATTAACAAAGAAGTTATAAAGACATATGGAAGGTGTGACATTGTAGACAATTTAGAAAGCAAAGAAACAGATCTACCAAATTCTGTTAGCAAACAGAACAGACCCTGATCAGACGGCTCCTCTAGGAGCCGTCTGATCTGGGTCTACTGTTTGCAAATGCATGAAAACACATTTATATGAGGGAAAGGGTTAAACCTAGGTCGCTGTCGACATTCACAACATGCTTGAATTGTAGGAAGTCATTCTCAGTTCCCAGGATTCACCACTGGATCAGGGCACACTCCATACTTTTCAATGCACCTTTCAAGATTCTCGACAGCATGCCTGCCTATTGCTGCCTGTTCTTGTGTTTGGGATTCAAAACTGCATTCAAATCATTCAATACCCCAAGATCTTCCTCTGGAAAACGCTCATCCAACTCCCTAACTAAATGCTCAGGATAATTTCTTTTCAGAACTGTCATACTAAGTCTCTCTCTCAAATTACAGTTGACTGGTATGCCCATGAATGAAGAGGTTTCTTCTATTTGAGCAATGCTGTCCTCAGCAGTAGCTGGATCTTGATCAATATAGGATAGTAATGTGCTTTTTTTTTCTCCAAAATCAAGGTCTTTAGCTGATAGATGTCTAGGGTGTCTTTCTGGAAGGTTTTAGATAATTTGTCTTGTAAATGAAGAATGTCCTTGAGTAGGCTGAGGCTCAATATGAATTTAATTGTTTTAATTTTTTTCAAAATACCCCTGGCCTTTTGTGCATCATCACTGTTGGGAGAGCTTGCTACTTCATGTTCCAAACTCAGAACAAGGGCAGAAAATGATTCAAAACATGTTTTGACAGCACTAGACATGGATAGCCATCTGACCTGTGTTGGTTTTTTGAACCTCCGGACCTTTTCACCTAATATCTTTTGAAGTTCTCACCTTATTATACCTACGTAAAGAGTTCTGGTAAAAATTGTATACCGCTATCAACATTTCATTGACAGTTGCAAGGTACGGTACACGTTTTGCTGGCCAATATGAAACTAGTGCAACACCCCAGATATGGATAATTTTTGGATCGTCAGATTTAAGTTTCACCCCTACCCCATTCAGATGTCCTGTCATTACAGATGCACCATCTTTGCCAAATCCACAGACTTTATTTATCCCAACACCAACTTCATCTAGCCAGTTTATTATGCAGTTATACAAAGTTTCAGCCTTGCCATCTGCAACTGATATATTAGCACAAAACTCAACCCTTAGCTCTCCATTGTGAATTATTTTACAGAACAATATTAATTTCTTGGTTTATTCCCGAAGAAACATGTTATGCTTGTTTGGGAAGCCAGGATGTTGAAAATCTCGCGCGACTTCTCATCAGAAATCAACATATCTAGCCAATCAGCGACATTAAAACCGTGTGATGCTGCCTAATTTTAATAATTAAGGATCGGTGATCTCAGGAGATTTTCGTCAACAATGAAATCCTTGGAAATTACGTCATACATGATGATTTCGGACAGCCGCAAATTCCAAAAACTAAAATGTTGTACAGCTACGATTCACTTGCATCGATTGTAATAACCTCTACAGAGACAATTAGAAATATATTCGGTATCAACAAACTTTCTGTTTTGATTTTAGATGTCGTGGTAGATCGCGCGCATGCTTAACATGCATTCCTTCACGTAATAAGGCACTCATAAAGTGATTTTGACACTCTCGAAAGTTTTACTACAACTTCCATATATGGATATTTTACAATTGGATTAACCCAGTTATAGGATATGTTTTTCAACGACTATTGGCATACTATTTGGGTAAAAATGCTGTCAGCTAAGGTAAATGATTCAACATTCTGGACAAGTGAAGAAGCAACAATTCACGTATGGCATTTTCATTTTATGCGTGCATTGCATTTTTAGCTCACCTGAGCCAAAGGCTCAGGATGAGCTATTGTGACCGCGATGTGTCCGGCGTCTCTCGTCCGGCGTCCGGCCACATTTTCAAATGACATCTCCTCTGAAACTGCTGAACCGATTTTAACGAAATTTTGTCAGAAGCATCAGTGGCTAGGGGGAACGAAACGTTCACATTATGACTCCCGGGCCAAAAATGGCCCCGCCCAAGGGCTTGTCAGTTTTTCATAGGAAAATCTTTAAAAATCTTCTTCTCTGAAACTGTAAGGTCTAGACCTTTGATATTTGGTATGTAGCATGATCTTATGGTCCTCTACAAAGATTGTTCAAATTATGACCCCCGGGCCAAAAATGGCCCCTCCCAAGGGCTTATCAGTTTTTCATAGAAAAATCTTTAAAAATCTTCTTCTCTGAAACGGTAAGGCCTAGACCATTGATATTTGGTATGTAGCATGATCTTATGGTCCTCTACAAAGAATGTTCAAATTATGACCCCCGGGCCAAAAATGGCCCCGCCCAAGGGCTTATCAGTTTTTCATAGGAAAATCTTTAAAAAATCTTCTCTGAGACGGTAAGGCCTAGACGATTGATATTTGGTATGTAGCATGATCTTATGGTCCTCTACAAAGAATGTTCAAATTATGACCCCCGGGCCAAAAATGGCCCAACCCAAGGGCTTATCAGTTTTTCATAGGAAAATCTTTAAAAATCTTCTTCTCTGAAACTGCAAGGCCTAGACCTTTGATATTTGGTATGTAACATGATCTTATGGTCCTCTACAAAGATTGTTCAAATTATGACCCCCAGACCAAAAATATCAGTTTTTCATAGGAAAATCTTTAAAAATCTACTGAAACTGTAAGGCCTAGACCTTTTATGTTTGGTATGTAACATGATCTAATGGTCCTCTACAAATATGTAGCTGTGGCTTGTGGTCCTCTGCCAATAATATTCAACTTACGACCCTGAGCACTGGGCGAAACTTGGCCCTGCCTCAGGGCTTGTCAGTTTTTCATGAGAAAAATATAAAATATTATTTTTTTCTGAAACCATAAGGCTAAGACCTTTAATTAATGGCATACTGCTTTGCCTTGTGGTTCTACCAAGGTTGTACAAATGATTTCTTGTGGTCAAAAATGGCCCCGCCCCTTGGGTTATCTCAGGTGAGCGCTTCAGGGCCTCATGGCCCTCTTGTTTTAAAAATTTAGGTTTATTGTCAAGATGCCCTAAGGTGGCAAAAGTGAACACCTGGCTGAATTATTCAAGTAAGAATTCATAATTGGATGACCATGCAAAAATATTTTCTTTTTCTTTACAGTGGTAGCGGCTGCTGCCCCAAGAAAAGCTCTTGGAGGTGCAGGTCCAAGTACAGAATCTTCACCCATGGGTATGTATGCTTGTTTGCTGAAATCTACAGCTTTGATGCCCCAACTTGTCCATCTCTTTTTTCGTTTTCAGGACTCGATAGTGACTTTTATATCCATTTATCCTAGCCCTAAGGACCATAACTTGTTAGTCCCCTACCGACAGCCGAAGGGGACTATAGGTTTTGGTTGCGTTCGTCCGTCTGTTATTCTGCAATCAGTCAGTTGTCCACTTTTAGGTGATGGGGGCATTAAGTTTTACCCTTGTCCTTACGGACGGGTGGACCTAGATATACTTGTGTGACTATTTTCTTGTCTTTGTGTGGCTGTTTTAAACAAAAGAAAAGTCACACAAGGCTCATTCTGTATGTCGGTCCTGTACATTTTCATCAAAATATTTCTTCACTTACGTATGCTGGAATGATTTGATATTTGATCTGAAGCATAATCATAGTGAGTTGTACTGTGTCTTCCATTTTCAGGTCTGTCGCTCATTTACTTCCAGTTTGCAGACAGTGATTGAATTCTGACGAGTGTTTAATGACAAAAAATTTCATCAAAGAATTCTTCGCTTGTGCATGCTGAAATTATTTATTTTGGTCTTAAGTATAATCATAGTGAGTTGTTTCATGTCTCCCCTTTTCAAGTCTGTCCTGATTGCCGACACTTTCATTGATGAAACTGACTACTTTGTTGTTTAGTTGAGTTTACCTGTGAGAAAAACCATTGTCATTACATTAATTTATTGGTCATCATTACATTAATTTATTGGTCACTGTCATTGCACTGTTCACAAAGTGAACAATAACCCTTGACATGTTAACCCATTACCTCATAGGCTATTTTTAGATCCAACCACTTTGAATAAATCTACCGAAAAGGAGCATTAACTAGAGAAAAGGAAAATTTTAGAATTTTGTTTGAAACCATTGTGATAAATAGAGCATTTGCTCCTATAGGATCAAATGCTCTATTTATCACAATGGTTTCAACAGGTGAGTTTTACAGAGGCTTAGAAAGGCGTATTTATGGAGGAAAGGGTTAAATTTGTTTTTAAATTTCCAGGTAAAGGGAAATATGGAGGAGGTAACCCAGTTTGTCCAAGGCCAACACCAGAATGGCAAAAAGGCATACAAGGATTTCTAGCCGGTGGGAAGTCAAAGGACAAAGAAAATGACGATCCGTGTGAAGATATGGTTGAAATAGCAGGGTGAATAATTTAGAATTAATTGATTTTATCATAGTAGCTGTGAGAAACACTGGTTTGAATATACTGTCTCAGTGGAAAGAATGATAATGCTACATGTATAATAATAACAATGCTATTTGCTGTGTGAGTCTTTTCAAATTTAAAATATGTAGTAAGCTTACCTAAGGAAAGTCAGCTTGCCATACTAAGTATGCCCCCTTATGCAAAGTCGAGTGTTAACCCATTCCCACATATTGACACCTCTGCAAAAGTCACCTGTTGAAACCATTGTGATAAATAGAGCATTTGCTCCTGTAGGACACAAAATCATGCTGCGCATAGTAACTTTTTAGAGCGTATGAAACTGCTTCAAATTTTATATAAATGCCAGGTAACCTTGACTACTTCAGCCGGGATCCTTAACGGCACACCGTCTAAAGATAGCTGCTAAATACAATAACATACACTTCCTTTTAACAATTTCCCTACTAAATATTCATGTAATAAATAATGACATGATGAAGAGCTATTGGCTGAGTTTTTATAATGGCATATGTAGTAGTAGAAACTAGGGGAGTCAGATATACTATTATTATACCCCAGCAAACAAAGTTTGAAGGGGGGGGGGGGTTGTATATAGGAGTCGGTGTTGGTAGGTCGGTCGGTTTGTCTTTCTGTCCATGGCACACCCTGGTTAAGTCCACTTATTTATATAACCCTTTGAGATAAAGCTTTGAAACTTTACACACTTGCCTACCATCACAAGCTTTGTCTGTAGGCAAGAGTTCATAACTCTGTCAAGCATTTTGACAGAATTGTGGCCCTTTTTAACTTAGAATTTTGCTAAAGTCCTCTTATTTTCATAACCCTGTGAGATAAAGCTTTGAAACTTGGGAACACTTGTTCACCATGACAAGCTTCATCTGTAGGCAAGGGTACAAAACTCTGCCAAGCATTTTGACAGAATTATGGCCTTTTTTAAATCAGAAAATTTTAGTTAAAGTTTTGTTTGATTTGCAATCAAGGCAGCTGTGTGGGGGTATTCCACCACCTTTAGTGATAGGTCTAGTTTCATTAGCAATCAGAGCAGACCTAAATCAGACATCTCCTACAGGAGTCCTCAGATCTGGGTCTACAGTTTACAAATGCTTGAAAAAAGGTGTTTATATGAAGGAAGGATTAAACATGAAGAGACATTGTGTGAAAAAATTGCAGTAATATACGCTCGTACAGTAGAATCTGTCTTAACCCTTCTCTTGCTGAATTTTAAAATACATTTCTCCTTCTTTACCCATGCCCTGTTGTATAATTACATATACACTGTGTACACGTATTTCGCTGGGCAATCACTGCTGTGGAGTGCATTGGTTGCACAATCAACTTGTAAATAGTGCAGACCCTGATGAGACAGCTTCTGCAGGAGCTGTCTCATCTGGGTCTTCACTATTTACAGGTATGTATATTGACGTGAATAGCAAGCGAAGGGTTAAGTGACCTTTAAAAATAGGTCTATTAAAGCGTCTGTAAGGCAGGTGGTAGCTTAATGCTATTGGAGCTTTCTGCATTACTTTTGCCCTGCATTAAGCAACCACCTGTTTTTACAGATTTGTGTGTTCAATCACACTTCAGACAGGCTCTACTGTATACAGGGTTGACACTTGTCGGGGAAATTTTAATTTTTTCAAGGTCGGGGAATTTTGAGAACTGTCAGGGAAATTTGAAAAATACAGGGAATTTTGAAATCATGAGAATGAAGGTTATATATATTAAAATATCCATAACGTATTACAGAAATTATGACAGAAAGACCAAATTTTGCGATAAAATGTGTCTGGGGAAATTTGAAATTATGTCAGGGAATTTTGTTTCCTCTGGTTTGTGGCAACCCTGGTATAGATCCTCTGCTGCGACTGCGATGATGTTGACCAGTATCATATATGTGATGCGACTTTCAGGTTACGGTTAATTTTGTTTGAAAGCATTTGAAAATCTGACAGCATGGCGGAGTATTGGATTTGAGTGGAAATGACATTGCTAACAGATGAACAGTAGTTATGTCAACAAAAAATAAGATGAGCTTCGTATTTGGCTGATTACTCTGTAGAAATTTGCCAAATACTCAATTTGAAATCAGTGTGTAATGAAACTCAATAAAACTTAGGAGTACTAAATTAAATTTTATAACATCTTAGTAAAGAGAACAGGCGCCATAATATTCTAGCCTAATCTGACCATCACATGTATTTCCATTTAAATTTTTAGCCATTAAACATAGGTTTCATCACCTCATGTCTATTTGAAAACAGATAGGTATATGACTATGCTAGTCATGAACACATTGTTTATAATGGTAAGCTCAACTTTAACCCTTAGCCTTCCACATATTTTTTTTATCATTCTACCCTCTATGAATGTAAATTAAGCAAGTCTTTGAAAAATATACAGGGTTATATTGAAATGATTTCCATAGCAAAAGGGATAGATAGAGCATGCAGGCATGGATTTTCCATGACAAACAGTGCAGACCCAGATGAGAGAGCTCCTACAGGAGCTCTCTCATCTGGGTCTACACTGTTTGCAAATGCAACAATAGTTGTGACTGGCAGGCTAAGGGTTAACATTGACGATTGCTTATTTACTATTCATGCAAATCTTATGAAATTTCACACTTGTTCATTGTTACAAGGGCTACAATCAAACGGACAAGTATTTACACTTGCATGCAAGTGCTCTTATTTTAACCCTTTCCTTCATATAAACGCATTTGCAAAGAGAGTAGACCCAGATCAGAAGGCTCCTATAGTAGCCGTCTGATCAGGGTCTGCTCAAACTAGCTAGTAGTGCTCTATTTGCCAATGGAATTTGATGGATCTGTTTCTTTACTTTCTAAAATGGCTACAATGTTTCACCTTCGAAGTTCCATACTTCATTATAGCTATCCATGAATATTCAGTATAACTATCCATGAATATTCAGTAGGTATTGAAATTTGAAATAAACATAGAACAGGGAAAGGTTAATCTTGTGATAGCTGAAAAAAAAATGAAAGGTTATGCTCCGTTTATAAATAGTAGATTTTATATATTTTTTCAGTTCTAGTAAAGATGATCAAGAGTCGGACAAAGAAAACCAGTGACATGACTTTGCTAGCGACAATAGTGCTGGACATGATGGAGAAATTGATAACCGGTAGTTGATGCAGTCATGGATGTTTGGGTTTACCATAATATGACTACACGTGCCCTCAAGTGCATGCTGAAAACTGGACATTGTGAAGACTAGTTATCACAGAATATTTCAGAATGTTAAAAGTGGAATTGAGGCAACACAGGGACAATTGTGTATAAGAAGTCTACCGTTGTATAATAAAATATAGTCCAAGCATATTTTGAAAGTGCATATGAACCATTTTACATGAATAGGGTGGACAGACCTTGTAAATAGTGCAGATTCACAAATTCAGCACCTGATTAGGATCGAAACTTTCTGGCTGCTCAGGGTCAACAATATTCTTTGTATTACGAAATCAAATTAGATGACATACTCAAAATATTGCACCTGATTATTTTCTTCTATGTCATCTAATTTGATCTAGATTGTAATGTTCTCCTTTTGACACAGCCCATTTATAAACAGTAAAACCTCTTTAACCCTTTCCTCCATAAATATGCCTTTCTACACCTGTAATAGTCACTTTTTGAAACCATTGTGATAAATAGGAGCAAATGCTCTATTTATCACAATGGTTTCAAAACTACAAAGTTCCGAAATTTTCCTTTTCTCTAGTAAATGCTCCTTTTCGGTAGATTCATTCAAAGAGGTTGGATCTAAAAAAGGCGATGGAGGAAAGGGTTAAAAAGCGGACTTTTATTAGAATCAATGCCAGTCTTTTTAACCTTTCACTCAAAGAATATTGATATAAGAAATGATACATGTATGAATATTGAAGTCATAATATCACCCAATATTATGATAAAATCACATATTTTCTAATATGTATGAAAAGATCATCTCATCCCAATTGGCTTTGGGAGGTCACGTTTCATGTATGTTTACCACAATCGCGTGATGTCATCACATGTTTTAATGTGTTATATGTATTACCCAATTTATATTGACTTAATAGAATTCTTTTTTTTTGAAAAGGGGGGGGGGGGGGGGGTTAATTTGTACAAATATTACATTTAGTCTTGTATGAAAGCATATAATTTATATTATGATCATTTGGTCTATACCAATCTGACCCAAAGTAAATTCGCCTAATATGACTGCTCAGTAAGTAGCTAAAGTATAATGGCCAACATTCAGTCACCAGCCATATAACCGTAACTGCCTCGGAGTTGTGCTCCAAGAACTTTTGTTTACAAATCTTCATCAAGCATGGTCAAAATGCAATTAATAAAAAACAACCTTTTACATGTGTTTATAGCCTTAATCCATTCCCTCATACCTCTGTAAAAGTTGCTCTTTCAAACCATTGTGATAAATAGAGCATTTGCTCCATAGCAAATGCTCTATTTATCACAGTGGTTTCAAAACTACACGAAATATTTTTTTTAAAAAACCTTTTCTGTAGTAAATGCTCCTTTTGGGTAGATTTATTCGAATAGGCTGGGTGTAAAAATAGCCTATGAGGGAATGTGATGATGTAAGTCTATGGGGAAAAGTTGGATGATGTTTTAGTTTGCATGTGTAAATTAAAAATGTTTTTATTTGAATTCCTGCATTAATAACCCTTACAACGCTGAATTTTCAAATGGACTATTCCAAAATTCAAACGGGTCAAGCTGACTGAATATTTAGGGAGTTTGCGAAGGATAAGTGTAATATGACACAGTGCAGACCCTGATGAGAGGGCTCCTAGGAGCCATCACTATACACCTCTCCTGTAGGAGCTCTCTCATCTGGGTTTTACACTGTTTGCAAAAGATATAAATGACTCGTTTCCCGCATTGTAAGGGTTGATACATTACTTGTAGTACATGTATATACATTGTACATGTAAATTAAATTGCAGACAGTATGAATTTGTGAAGTTGAATGGATTTTATGATTCAGTGTTGTATATCCCAAATTTCTGTATACATGTATTAGAGGGTGGTTGCACATGTTGAATATCACAAGCTGGTAAACATTTGAATATTTTGAAAGTATAGTAAACAAAATGCGAGCAAGCTCTTTTTTTTTCAGATGCAAACATGGAGCAAGTTTTGACTAGATTGGTGTTTGGCTTTGTACGTCCATTAAATTAGAAGTGCTGAAAACCAAGAATGCCATGTTTGCTTCATAAATATATGCACACAAAGTTGGCAACATTTTGGCGTTCATTCAGGTCCTAAAATGATATAACCTGGTCAAACTCTTTGGTCTCACCAGGTTTTGCCCCACAAGTTTGGGTCAGACCGGGTTGTACCACCGATAGAACCAGATACGACCTCTTGTAGCATTTATTTTAAGACCCTAGTTATACCACTGGTAGTACAACCTGGTCTGATCTGGTGAGACCTCCTTATATCTCGCTTATTCTGGTCCTACGACAGCATTCGGAAAAATAAAAAATATCAGCATGGTCGGACCTGGTTATACCATTTTAGGACCCGTATGTACACAGTACAAAATTGGAATTTTTTTTACGCATTTGCAAACACACAAGACCCAGGTCAGATGGCTCCAGTAGGAGCCGGCTGATCAGGGTATGCTCTGTTTGCTTATGGAATTATAAAGATCTGGTTCTTTGTATACAAAAAATTGCACCAGTTATATGGTAAATAAAGAATGGCTGCAGAGGTTATTTCATGTCGGGGAAGAAATGAGAAACCATTCTGTATGATTTTCGGATAATGTAGTGTTACTTATGTTTATCTCTTTTTTATGTTTCAAGTATTAAATACTCTAATAACATCTCAACTTGTTTTCTGTGCGTTTTACTGCAGTAGAGTTCAAATGGAAACATGCATTGTTTTCTTGGCTCACCTGGCACTGAGCTATTGGGGTCACCATTTTAACCCTTTCAACCTGGGAGACGCTTGCACTGTTGTTTGCAAACGGTAGACTCAGATCAGAGTGCCTTCTGATCAGGGTCTGCACCGTTTGAATGCAAAATCCTTTTACAAGTTTACGCTTTTCATACTGAATGAACTCGATAATCACAGATGGGCTATTCCACGCCACCTGTAAAACACCTAGACCAGTTGTAACAAAGTTGACATAAATGATATTTTTTTATGAGATCCTCTTTCATTTACATAAAGAATTAAATCTATGTACAACTGATTACCATGGCAACTGAATAGAAAAACTTTGAGAGTCTTATCTGAAACCGTTTCATGGATTTCAAAATGGTTTGGCAGACATTGTCCTCAAGTCATTCCCTCCTAAGCTATTTTTAGACCCAACCTCTTTGAATTAATCTACCGAAAAGGAGCATAAACTATAGAAAAGAAGAATTTAAGAATTGTGTAGTTTGAATATACTGTCTCAGTGGAAAGAATGATAATGCTACATGTATAATAATAACAATGCTATTTGCTGTGCGAGTCTTTTCAAATTTAAAATATGTAGTAAGCTTACCTAAGGAAAGTCAGCTTGCCATACTAAGTATGCCCCCTTATGCAAAGTCGAGTGTTAACCCATTCCCACATATTGACACCTCTGCAAAAGTCACCTGTTGAAACCATTGTGATAAAAAGAGCATTTGCTCCTATGGAGCAAATGCTCTATCACAATGATTTCAAAATGTGACTTTTACAGAGGGGCCAAAATGCGTCACTAGGAGGGAATGTGTTAGTCACCCTAACATGGTTCAAGCCACTGATTTGTTAACTTGGTGGGGTATAATTTCCTTATATGGCTATTGCAAATATTTAAAAAAAAAAAATGTTCTGAAACCACGTGACCGATAAAGGAATGTTCCATAGGTGATCTCCCTACGAAATTTGTTAAGCCATCAACTCTCACTGCCAAATTCTGTCATCTGCTTCAATTTTCTTCTTCCTTTTTTCAAACACAGTCACGGTATTTGTGACAACCCTGACCAGTGGAGTTACCCAAAGGCAATGTATTTGGTCCAATCACACCAGTGGAGTTACCCAAAGGCAATGTAGTGGGTCTAATCATACCAGTAACTCCACCATTGGAGTTACCCATAGGCAATGTATTGGGTCCAATCATACCAGTGGAGTTACCCAAAGGCAATGTATTGGGGCCCAATCATACCAGTGGAGTTGCCCAAAGACAATGTATTGGGTCCAATCATACCAGTGGAGTTACCCAAAGGCAATGTATTGAGTCCAATCACACCAGTGGAGTTACCCAAAGGCAATGTTTTGGGTCCAATCATACCAGTGGAGTTGCCCAAGAAAAACATTGATGCGGAGCATCAATGGCGCCTATTACCGAATAATAATCGAATGTGTAAACATGAAAAATTAATATGAACAAGATGTCTATTTTTCCTTTTGAGTGTGGTTTTCCTTTTGACTCCTAGTGGAACTATCTGCATGACTTTCACCTGCATTAAGCTGTCTCCTATCCCCTTGGCCGATATTTATACTAAATTTAACGTCCGGTTTAAAGGGGTTTACTGTAAATTGATAGTTTATGGTCAAAGGGAGATGATTCATCCTTTGCTAAATTGAAAGATTGTAAGAGTTTCACTTTCTTCCCTTAGAAAATAAATAGGTAAATGGAATCTTACATTGATGAGTATTGAAAAATATGAATTATGATAATTATAACAATACTCTTCAATTCCATTTACCTGATGTGGTATAAGGGAGGCAACTCTTACAATAGAGTAAGTTTTAGTAAAGTATGAATGCTCTCCCTTTGACAATATCAATTTTACGAAATATGTCTGAAATTACATGAACGTAATAATTATAATTATTACTATCATCATTATTACTATAATACTAACGATTGTTATAATTAAATATAAAAAAATATGAAATAATTTTATTTTAAACTAATAAAAATCAAAATAATGATAATAATGTCTGAATATAATCTTACTTTGTATTCAAGTTAGATCTACCACTGTAGATGTAATTTCAGCACGTGCAGAGGTCAATTTGATGTTGCATTTAACCCTTTGTCTCATAGAAACACATTTTCAAACAGAATACATAGATTCAGATCACACAGCCCCAGTAGGAACCGGGTAGAATGTCTGATCTTGGTCTGCACTGATTGCCCGTGATATAAAATCGACCTTTAATCTTCAGTTTCTGTCTTGGCTAACATTCTGTGTTCCTATGCCATTATAAAAGTTCATCTGAATAATTAATATTCATGATGTGACTTCTTGTATACATGGTCATGCGGTTTGTATGAATTTCAGTATGATTTTGTGGTCGTTTAAGGTTATTATAAATGCGTAACCAGGTTAAAAACTTAAAATTTAACCCTTATCATGTTCAGTGCGACCTGGCTGTCATCTGTAACAGCTAGTTTGGGTCCAGATGAGACGAGTAACTTGACTATTTATTATGATTCAATTTGTTTGACACTTGCTCCATTGTTTCTGAAAATTTTGAACAAATCATTGTATTAGATATGTTGCAGACGTCTTTCAACACGAGAAGAGTTTAACAATTATAAACACTACAGTAAAATCTCTCTATAACGGCCACTAAATTACATTAAATATTTTTGGTAAAGGCAGGCGGCTGCTTAAAGCAAGGTGAAAGTAAAACAGAACGCTCCTACAGGAGCGTTCTGTTTTACTTCCACCTGGCTTTAAGCAGCCACCTGCCCTAAATAACAACTAATTAACACAATTTAGTGTCAGTTATAGAGAGGTTTTACTGAACATGAAATGTTAGATCTTCATTAAGCACTTAATGTTTATACACTTCTTACTGTTTCTGTTACTTGCAACTACATCCGAACCTTTACTTCTTACTCACATATCAAGTTCCCGGTGTAAATATGAGGTGGGTCTTGTAAATTGCTTAACCCTTAACTCCGTGAATATTCATGTAAGAAACAATGCAGGCGCGGATTTAGAGGGGGCGGAGCCGGCGTACGCCCCTCCCCCCCCCCCCCCCTAAAATTGCCAAAACATTTTTTAGTAATATTTTAGATCTATATACATTAAAACCTCTCTATAACGACCACTAAAGTGTATTAATTAGTTGGTATTTAGAGCAGGTGGCCGCTTAAATCAAAGATCGTTCGGTTTTACTTTCACCTTGCTTTAAGCAGCCACCTGCCTTTAACACAGCTCTTTTTCAACATGTATTACAAACACACTATTTATTTATGTCATCAAACATAAAAATCTACGCCTAACACCCCCCCCCCCCCTCCCCCCACTCCCCTAATCTGAAATCCTGGATCAGCACCTGCAATGCCATCATGATTACTTAGATCAACAGTTATAATAGCATATGGACACATGAACGTTTGATCATTGCAGAAAGTGTAGTATCAGATCTACATGTATGTCATTCAACAAGCAAACAGAGCAGACCTTGATCAGACGGTTCCCATAGGTAAGATTAGCACTGCTAACATATGGCACAATCATACAGCTGCTGTACCGGCTAGTAACCCTCGCAGTAATAATAATAATAGTACTCATAAATGATAGAAGTAGAAGTAGTAATCATAATAATAATAATTTCAATTATCTAAATATGAGCATAGCATCGAAATCGTTGTGAACACATACGACAAATAATCGCCTAATGTTGTCCAGTTCGGTTATTCCTTTATTCCATGAATATTCATGTAAGAAACACTGACATCATTGTATATTAATTAGATTAATTGTTATAATAGCACATAGACACAGGATCTGTTGACCTTAGTAGAAACTGTATTCATATCTACAGTTGAACTTCGATATATCGAACTCGGATTACTCGAACTCCGAAATAACTCGAACAAAACGTTATGTACTTCCAAAACTTACGATACAAAACTGCATGCTCGAAATTGTATCGCTACAGCTATCAAGAAACACGTGTGACAGCTTCATACAGGTCTTAAGTAATGCTGAAAGCTCCTACAGGAGCTTTCAGTATTACTTTAGATCTGTATTAAGTTGTGACCTTACGAAATTATTTACATTATAAATCGGATGATCAAGGCGGCGTCTGATCAGGGACTTCACTATTTGTCTCAATCTCTATTTCTATATATGTGCTTTAATATTCCTTTGAAATTTGCATTTATTTATCTCATTTCCTTATTTTACTAATGATTTAACAAACTTGGATTGCAGACGACAATTAGAAATATGGCACCGAAATGGTTAGTTTAACCCTTTACCTCATGAACATTTATATAAGAAATAATGACGTCATGAATATCTTTTTATAATGGCATTGGTAAAACAGGAACATTTGCCAATGGCATGTGTACACAGGGAGGTTTGCAAGTGGCAGAAACTGTGGAATCAGATCTATATAATTTCATGAACAACCAAAGCAGACCCAAATGTTTCCTACACTAACCAGGTAAGTCCAACTCTGTTTTCATTAAAACTAACGGCAGCATGATACAAGGCAATATTTATGCACATTTTCTGCATTTTTCTGCACGAAGCAACCTCTTGTTTTGTTACACCAATGAATATACACGAAGATATCGCCATACATGTTGACAATTGCTACTGGTGTCTAACAGTGTAGACCCTGATCAGACGACGCGCCTTTGACATGCCGTTATGCTGTTATACAGAGCGTTATATATTTAACCATTACGCTATATGGCTATAAATGTTAATTAACACATTCCCTCCTAGTGACGCATTTTGGCCTCTCTGTAAAAGTCACATTTAGAAACCATTGTGATAAATAGAGTATTTGCTCCATAGGAGCAAATACTCTATTGATCACAATGGTTTCAAAACTACACAATTCTAAAGTGTTCCTTTTCTCTAGTAAATGCTCCTTTTCGGTAGATTTATTCAAAGAGGTTGGGTCTAAATATAGTCTAGGAGGGAATGAGTTAAAAATTAAAATCATTAATGTTAATTTCCTGAATTTTAATGGCACATGTAATGAACATATTTAGCCATTACAGAAACTGTACAGATCTATACAAATTCATACGCAAACAAGACTAGTCCCTGATCAGACAGCTCTTACAGGAAACGTCTGATTCTTGGTCTTCTCTGTTTGTAACTAAAGGTGCCCGACGCATGCTTGGACTCACCCACGGACCCCCCCCCCCTCCCCCCCCCCCCCCCAAAAAAAGAAAAGAAAAAGAAAACGTGATCGAAGTATGTAAAACTAGCCTAAAACTATCTATTTGAACCTTAAACCACTCAGAAAAACATAAAAACACGATCCGGGAAAAAAAAATCCCATCGGGTCTATATATGTATTGATACATATAATATAGACCCGAAAGAAAAAAAAATTCCGGGTCGTGTTTTTATTGTTTTTCTGAGTGGTTTAAGGTTCAAATAGATAGTTTTAGGCTAGTTTACATACTTCGATCACCTTTTTTTTGGGGGGGGGGGGGCATTGGTGAGTCCAAGCCACTCGGAACACCTCGGCTATTTCTATCGAAATAAGACCTATATTCCGAACTCTGACGGAATACGGCGAGTAGTTACGATTGAGTCCAAGCATGCGTCGGGCACCTTTGTTTGTAACGGCGCGAAAAGGTTTTACGTGCATCTTGAAATTGACATTTACATGGTGCAGTGGCATTGAAAGTGATAGATTACCTAACGTAGACATGATATGTAAACTATTACCTCCCTTGCTTTTGTTATTAATCGCTCAACCGTTGAAAAAGATTACCTTCCATGCTATTGTTCTATCGACAAACTTTTTTCGCAGAAAATCGTCTGACATGAGTAGCCTCCCTTCGTTCTTGTTCTAGTTGTCTCTCTTTGTGCGAATTTCGCTCACACTGATTGAATATAAATTTAACCCTTTACTCCATAAATACGCCTTTGCAAACAGAGTAGGCTAGATCCAAATAAGATTATTCCTATATAAGCCGTCTGTTCAGGGTCTGCTCTGTTTGCTTGTGATATAATATAGATATGATCCTACAATTTCTGCCATGATCAAACACCTTGTGTTCATGTGCTAGTATAACAATTAATCTAATTAATATACAATGATGTCAGTATTTCTTACTCGAATATTCATGGAGTAAAGGGGGAACCGAACTGGACAACATAATAAGTTTGTCTGTTCTGTCCAGGTTACCCCGCCCACGTACCGTGACAAGTCCACAATTCATACTGTAATCAGCCAGAGTATCATTTTTCCAGAGATAACAAACGAGCCTTTCAAATAATTCACACTTACCAGTAATCAAGTGAAATAGAAAGATATGATTTACTGTTTTTGCATCGGTAAAACATTCCTGTGCCTATGTGTCGCTATTATAAAAATGGTCTAATTAAAATTCATGATGTCATTACCTCTTAAATTAATGAATATTCATGGGTGTTTTTTTTTTAATTATCTTAATATTATAAGCATAACATCCAGGTCGTTGTGAATATATTAGACAAATAATCGCCTAATGGTGTCCATTTCGGTTATCCCTCTACTCTATTAATAGGCATGTAAGAACTACTGACATCATTGTATATTATATAGATTGATTGTTATAATAGCAAATAGGCACATTGTGTTTTGACCATGGCAGAAACTGTTCATATAGAAGCCGTCTATTCTTGATCTACTCTGATTGCAAAGGCGTAGAACGGTGTATAATTTATGGAGTAAAGGGTTGAATTCATTTTCAACCAGTGTGGTCAAAATTCATACAAAGCGAGACAACTAGAACAAGAACGAAGGGAGACTACTCGTGTCAGACGAAATTCTGCGAAAAAAGTTTGTCGATAGAACAATAGCATGGAAGGTAATCTTTTTCCACGGTTGAGTGATTAATAACAAAAGCAAGGGAGGTGATATTTCAAATATCGCTTCAACGTTAGGTAATCTACCACTTTCAATGCCGCTGCACTATGTACATGTCAATTTGAAGATGCACCTAACCCTTTTCGCGCCTTATGCAAACAGAGAAGATTAAGATCAGACTTCTCCTGTAAGAGCTGACTGATAAGACTGGTCTTGTTTGCTTATGAAATAGTATGCATTGTAGATCGGATTCTACAGTTTCTGCAATGGCTAAATATGTTCATGTGTTATTAAAAAATCAGAAAATTAGCATTAATGATTTTAATTTTAACATTAATAGCCATAGCGTAAATGACTAAATATATTGTTTCACATGCCTAATTTCTTTCTTGAAACACAAAAAGATGTTACAGGACGTGTTTGTTAGTTTAACATTTTATCAGATAGTAATGCCTATAGAGACAAAATAGACCCAGACCGGATGGCTACTGCAGATGCCATCTGATCAGGATATGTTCTATTTGTGTATGGTGGGGTATTCATATAGCACTAAAGGACAAATATTGTAAGAGTTACTTCCCTCAGACCGTAAAGCAAATATTTTTATTTTTTTTTATATAAAAGCTATATAATTATATGTTGGTGGATTATAACTGTATAATCTAACAGTATAATTTATTGCTTTATAGTGCTAGAGGTGAATTAAAGAGAAAAAATGATTAACACCTCTAGCACTATAAAGCAATAAATTTCAAACAAAACTTCGAGTTATAAAGTTGGCGATTTTTTTATTTTTTTACTTATTTTTTTTTTATTTTATTTTATTATTATTATTTATTTATTTATTTATTTATTTTTATTTTTTTATTTTTTTATTTATTTATTTATTTATTTATTTATTTTTTTTATTTATTTTTTTTTATTTATTTTTTTTTGGGGGGGGGTTGTTTTGTTGTGTTTTGTTGGGTTTTTTTGGGGGGGGGGGCGTGGGAAGAGACTGGCGACGTCAAACTTTCTTTTCTAGATAATAACTTAAGTTACAGTTTTAATTAATACATTTACCACATTCAGTATATATCGTTATATTAGCAGATAGCTTATATAAAATACTGTGTGGGATTGTTTTGGGGTCGCTGTGACTGACCTTGAACTCTGGTCTCAAATTTAGCAAATATTTGTCTGGTATGCAGCTCCTTAAATATATTGTCTAGAAATACAAAAATGTGTGTGTGGTGCATCTTGAGTAGGAGGTATAAGTCATATGTTATATTTTTTTATGAATAGTCCTCTATTATGATTGTTTACATCAGATACGTATGTATGTATATGTCTCTGTTTACATCATGATCATGGAGTCAGAAGTGTTCCCCTCTAAATGTTCTTAGTGATTGAAATTATATTTTGTCCAATGGCGTTGCAGTATTTTTCAAATTCTCTGGCAATTTATTTTAGTAAATCAGCTGTTACTGGCCATTTATTTAGTAAGTGTCTATTTACCGAAGTAAGTGACAATTTACCTAGTAAGTCGGTCTATTTTATATTGCACCTGCGTTCAGAATCAGTTCAGGGACAGGATACAACAGCGGCTAGCGGCTGAAGCCTGTTGGAGCAAATGAAATTGACATGACGCCTCGATATTCCGGACAATTATTTAGCAACTGATGTGGATTCAAGCTTTTGAAATGATTTTTAAAAAAGGGATGGGGGATACAAAAGACACAATGATCACAATAAATATTAAACTGATCTTTATAACTCTTGAAGTCATCATGCTGGACGTTAGCATTGAACATAAATGAAAAATAAACTAAAATTAAAAACAGTAATCATTTTTGCTGTCTCTTAACGAAAACAATGTTTTATGACACTCTCAGGGATTTGAATTACTAAACAATGTGTGAATTGGTTGTTAAAGGGGATTTGTGAGTATTTAGCTATAATTTGGAGCCATGCCGGTTCGAAGCAGTGTTTAACTCTTTCTCTAAGGAACATTTATAGATCTACACGAGTTGATCAATTCAGGAATATTAATAACCCATTTATTTAATAATGTAAACTTTTCAAGGGAACTTTTGGTTCAAACAAAAACTGAAGGATCAGATCTATATAATTTTATACGGAAATAGAGCGAACCCAGATTAGACGTCTGGTCTTTGTCTACTCTGTTTGCGATAAAGCGTTGATATGAGGGAAAGGGTTAAGACCGGTGTTTCCTCGATCGAATATAGACAGAGTTGATAAACTACTGTTGCTGCCAATTTCGCTGATAGAGACACCAAGTTCTGTCTATAGAAGTCGTCTGTTCTTGGTCTACGCCGTTTGCATTTATACAAATAAACTTGGAAACGTTGGTCTACTCCGTTTGCAAATGTGTGAAACGCGTTTATATGAAGTAAAGGGTTAAACGATTTGTAGACATGTGCATTGACAAAAACGAATAAATAATCATTCTGGATAATCCAATCGAAATCACGGGAAATCTCTGCAAAGTACAATGTAATCACCTACTGGTTTTATTAGTGAAATTCTGAAGCGGTTATTGAGAACTTGAGTTGCCGTGACATCGTGTTTGGACAGTATTGGTTCATACATATTTCAATAAATCAAAATCTTCCATTTTATATTTCGCTTGAATATCCACTGCTATTCTCGGAAAACTGTGATGTTGCTGTCGGAAATGTATTGCATCTCAGGTACATACAAGCGTTAGCCGCTCTCTTAAGAAAGATGTGACGGGTGGTGACAGGTATGTATATTACACAGGGCGCGAGACATTTTGTGAACAAAACATAATTTCAATCACTAAAGCCCCGCTAGACCGATTTATTTTTGTAAATGCAGACTAACAAACACTAACCTATACCTAGTTTTACACAGACAGGAAAATGTTTAAACACAAGATCCATTTGTAACGGAATCCGTTACAGAATGTCCCCAAAACGTAATGGACAACAGGTATTGATGAGCAAAATATCCACCAATCACATGCTATCCTCGAATAACCATGACAACCAACACTTTTGAAACATCTGCCATTAAGTTCGGAACAGAGATCGACATACCTACATATGTATGTATATTGCGTGTGTGATTTGTATGTGCATTTGTTAATGCTGCCCACTAGACTAGGCATTAAACAGTTATTGACATAAAAGTTCAAAATGTCTCTAGTTCGGAGCACAGGTGCTAGGCGTGTGGCCATTTCACAAATACTGCTTATAAATACCTTCAAATACGTTTAGACATCATAACTTGACACTATAAAAAAAATAAAAAAAATGAATTATTTTTTTTTCGTATAGTATATTACTATGTGCTAGGCGTGTGGCCATTTCACAAATACTGCTTATAAATACCTTCAAATACGTTTAGACATCATAACTTGACACTATAAATTTTTAAAAAAAAAAATGAATTTTTTGTTCGTATAGTATATTACTATATAGTAATATCACGAAGTAAATTCTGTATTTACTTCGTGGTAATATACTATACGAAAAAAAATTTTTTTTTCATTTTTTTCTTTTTTTTTATAATGTCAAGTTATGATGTCTAAACGTATTTGAAGGTATTTATAAGCAGTATTTGTGAAATGGCCACACGCCTAGCACCTGTGGTTCGGAGTACCTATATGTACAAAGACCTATATAACCCTACTTATCAAGTAGAGCTAGTTGGCTAATGGAATTTGATAGTTATGTTCCTTTAGTTTCTAAAATGGCTACTAAGTTTCACCTTCCACATTTCATTATAACTGTTTTGGCCATGAATATTCAGTAGGTATTGATCTTTGTAATAAACACAGAACAGGGAAAGGGTGAATGTTCCGCAATAAAGACCGAATAATCATTATTCTCTTGAATTATCTTACCAAGGTGAAGCCTAAAACAGCAGCGAAAAAAATAAACATGCCGGTGACATTGGTTGGCAGAGAGAGCTATTTTCATGGCAAATCTCTCTACCATATCGCTAGAAACCTTAAAAATCTTGGTGTAGGGAGGGTAGTTATCAGAGTTGCATTTTCAAAACGCTATCCAGAGCCGTCATATTACCGACTCACAGAAATACGGCCTGAAATGAATGCTAAGGTAGGACTTGTCGGGAAGTTTTCGTAGAAATGTGAATACCTTGGTGCAAATGGTGTATCGAGAGATGAGAGTGCTTGAGGTGACTTTCTTAATTTGAGTAACGTCTATAACGACCAAGTCTCATCAACGAGCTATAAAGACGACATGCTTAGCAGCTAATTTTGTCACGGTTGTCGTCTTTAAGAGCCGTTTGATCGGTTCCGAGGCGTTTCGTACCAAAATCAGTTCGTACCGGGACCAGTACAAGTATTCGACTGAGATATTCCGAAATTCGTCCCACCGAATTGGGGAGTTTCATCCCAATAGTAAACTCATTAGTTTTTATTAAAAAGTAGCACAACCTTTCAAACATTTAAATAGATCTAGAAACCATGCTCATCCATTGGGGATCTGGTCATCTCGTTACCTTGCCATTTCGTAACCGGCCAAATCTGGTCACTTCGTAACCAGTTTCTTGGTCGTTTCGTAACCGGTCGAGTCATCTCGTAACCACTGATGGCAATATGAGACATTCTACATGTATAAAAGTAAATGTTAACCCTTTCCCTGTTTTGTGGGTTTTTTTCAATACCTACTGAATATTCATTAACAAAATAATTATAAAGATATATGAAAGGTGGAACATTGTAGCAAAGACCTAGGTCTTTGATTGTAGACATTTCAGGAAGCAAAGAAACAGATCTATCAAATTCTGTTAGCAAACGGAGCAGACCCTGATCAGACGGCTCCTCTAGGAGCCGTCTGATCTGGGTCTACGCTGTTTGCAAATGCGTGAAAACACGTTTATATGAGGGAAAGGGTTAACCCTTTACGGCGAATAGCCTTTGAATAGGGACTTGAATTGTGAATGAATAATATGCCATGGACAAAGTTGTAATATTAACCATTTCCTTCATAAATACGCCGTTATACACATTTGCAGAGTAGATCCAGATCTAACTGATCCTATAGGAGGCATATAATTCTACAGCCTAAAGCTGTGTCAAAGTGTCTAATGAAGTATCCATGACGTCATAATTTCTTTCACAAATACTCATGGAGTAAAGGGTTATATAACGATTGAATTTTCCTAAAAACTGCTTTATTTAAACATTTTCAAATACGTTTAGAAATCATACTTTTTAGGCAGCAGAAGTGTTGCAACTTTTTGTTTAGCATGGTATTATACTGTAGCTACATTTTTTTTGTAAAAAAAGTATATTTTTACTGTTCATTTTTTTAGAACTTCTTTTTTCTGTCAGAGTATGATGTCATTTTGGGAAACTTTCTCAGTAAAACATAGTTAATTCAATATGTTTCAAAATATACAGCATTAATTATGTAGATTCGTACTGATTCACAATCCTGTATTTGTATATGTACGGCTATATATGTGCTTTATGCAACTTTATGCCGAATAAATTTATGTTATGTTATGTTATGTCTTAATGTAATGGAAGATGTTAGTATTATGAAATGGACACGTGTGGCACATCTTGTTAAATTACGTTAATTAGGTTTTAAAAAGACATGTGGTCGTGTTTATCAAACGTTAACAGTTAAAGGTAGACACGGCACAAGTCCAATTAATGCGCTAAATAGCACGCACCGAGGTGTGAAACCTTGTGCCATGAATAATCATGTAAGAAATAATGACATCAGCGTAAAAAGGCGTATGTATGGAGTAACGGGTTACTAACTGATATAAAGGATATAAAATGACAAAAACACAAATAGTTTAATCAATTTTTATTGTTTTATAACATCAAATAAACTCTAACGAAGCACATTTTAAATAATATGAATAAATGTAACAGCACACAGCACATACATCAGTTACTAACCAATAGCCAGTCATTTGATTACAGTGTAAACCAAAATGAGACCTAATGGAGCTTTCATCTGGGTCTACAATGTTAGCCTACTTCGTGAGGTAGAACTTAATTCATTGAATATAGCTAGCAGAAATGAGCATTTATCATTAAAATTGTCTAGTTTTTAAATCACTGTAACGAGTAGAGCATCTGCTCACTTATCACAGTGGCTTCAAAATGTGACTTTTACAATGTTGTCGAAAAGGGGACATTGAGGGAACGGGTTACACACAGCAACAAAACATAAATAATATGAATAAATGTAACAGCACAAAGTACCGTAATTACATATATCAGTTAATAACCAATAGCCAGTCAGTCATTTGATAACAGTGTAAACCAAAATGAGATAGATCCTATTTGAGTTCAAATAGTCCGAACCCCGATCGAAATAATGTATGATGTTGATGTAGAAATTTTAATCTTTAACTTCCTTAACCCTGAGCCTGCTCAATTCGGCTGAGACATCGATTGCAACTCTTCGTTTATTGACAATTATCATTCTAATTACTCCGGATTATAATTGCTATCAACAAACTCTGCTAATTGTACTTAATTAAGTTGTTTTTTCGGTCGCAACAAAAACTGTTTATAAATACCATTTAAATCAGGATTAAAATTGCTAATTGACATACATGTGTTAGTACCATACATGTGTTAGTACTTTATCAACAAATCATTAAAGGATTAATTCGACCGCAATTAATAACAAGTTAACATGATTTGTTTATGACAATTTGACTTTTTTTTTATTCCTGATTATAATTGCTTGCTAATTAACATAAGACGCCATTATATGCTACTGTCATCTTTTCCTAAGATTACGTACAGCATCTTTTTAGTATTGACCATGAAAATATTAATAATACATATATTAATTCATATATATAACAGTGGTTACGAGATGACCCGACCGGTTACGAAATGACCAGGAAACTGGTTACGAAGTGACCAGATTTGTCCGGTTACGAAATGGCAAGGTAACGAGATGACCTGTATTCATACATTGGATTGCCATTATGTATTGACACTGTAATGTAAATTGACAATAAATTTGAGATATGTTAAAATGCTGTTGTTCAAGCACACACATCTTTTAGAGCCCACCAGGACGACAGCCCACCCGGATGACAGCCCACCCGGATGACAGCCCACTATTTCTCTAAGGGCGGACAGTAGCCCACTCGTGTTTTTGGGTGGGGGCGGACATTAGCCCACTCACGGTTTTGTGGAGGGCGGACATTAGCCCACTCGTATTTTTTTGATGGGCCGACACTGGCCCACTCTGACACTAGACCCCTCAAGATGCATATTAACACACACCCCCCCCCCCCCCCCCCCCCCCAACATATTCAAGGCGGACATCAGCCCACCGGACAGTAGACCCCTAGTAATTTGCTCACCTATTTCTGTAGGTCTGTAAGGCCAAAGTCTGCAAAAATAATATATATCTTCGACTTTAGATCGGAGCAACATATTACACAAATTTTATTTTTCGGTAATGTTTGAACAAGTACGTTGAACTACAAGATAATGGTCCGAAATGTTACAGACCAGGGATAAAAAAAATCCCCAGACGACTGCAGATAAATTAAAACAATCAAAACAATCTTAGAAGAAAAAAACATAACCTGTATATTAAAGAATGTGTTTTTTTCCAGACCTTTATATTAAAGAATGTGTTAAATTTTAAAGGTATTTATCTGACTCGGCGTAATTGGCTGATTTATCAAACAGTGCAGTGCAATGAAACATAAACAAACATTATAATGAATGAACATATATTATAATCTTGAGGGGTCTACTTTCCGGGTGGGCTGATGTCTGCCTCGTTAATATGCATCTCGAGGGGTCTATTGTCCGAGTGGGCTAATGTCCGCCCATCAAAAAAAAACACGAATGGGCTAATGTCCGCCCTCCACAAAACCACCAGTGGGCTAATGTCCGCCCTTAGAGAAATAGTGGGCTGTCATCCGGGTGGGCTAATGTCTGTTTACCCTTTTAGATCGTATTGTTGATATTTACATTAGCCGCTCTATAAATGAATCAAACAACCGCATTCAATGTTAAATTTTATATAAAACTATGATTCCTTATGAGATAATAGATGGGTAAAAGCATATCTCGTAGAACTCTTACAAGGATGCTGACCTCACATTTATTGATATTTCTTTCATATTGCTACACACCAGAATACTTATAAACAAGATTATTCTAGAAAAATCTAAAAACCAAGTAAACTGCTAAATACCCCGAGAAGATTGCCCTTATGAAAAATAAGAGAATCGGTAGAACTGATGGATGCTCCCAAACTCCAGACAAATTTTAAGTATGAAAATTAGCAAAGGGCAATAACTCCTAAATTATGCAAAAGAGAGTGATGATTCTTGTACACTGCACTTCTCCTCTTGAGATAAATTACCTATGAAGTTTCATGTTGATACCTATTATAGTTCTAAAACTTCTTGTGTTATGCTCCGGACAAATTTTAAGTATGAAAAATAACAAAGGGCAATAACTCCTGAATTATGCAAAAGAGAGTGATGATTCTTGTACACTGCACTTCTCCCCATCAAGATCTATCAGCCTATGAAGTAAACTGTTTCATGTTAATACCTATTATAGTTTTTGTGTTAATGCTGCGGACAAAATTTAAGTATGAAATATAACAAAGGGCAAAAACTCCTGAATTATGCACAAGAGAGTGATGGTTCTTGTACACTGTACTTCTCCTCATTGAGATCTATCTACCTATGCAATTTTATGTTGATATCTATTACAGTTTATATGGTATGCTCCGGACAAAGTTGGGACGGACGGACAAAGCAGCAACTATATGCTCTGGACAGCTCCCCCGCAACACCGTTGTTGGGGAGCATAATAAAACTGTTGTCCCAGTAATTTTTCAATAGTGGTACGAAAAGTCCTTGGATGAACTAGTTCTGGTCCAAAACGTCCCGTAACAGTTTGATCTGGGTCTGCGCTCTATTTCCCCAAGTTGGCCCAATTCTTATGGACATTAAGGAACTGTTAAAAAAGTCATTGAAATGTGCACTGGTATACATGTTCTACTTTATCATGATACTATCAAGTCTCATGTAAAATAAATTGGCTTTCAATAGTTTGAAATGCCTTTAACACTTTGAGCACTGAATATTCAATTGGAATGACTATTTAGTGTTTAATTGTTCAAACAGTATGAAAGGCTTAAATTTGCTAGAGGAGTTTTAATGACAAAACAATGCAGACCCTGGTCAGATGGCTCTTCTAGGAGTAGGAGCCCTCAGAACTGGGTCTACACTGTTTGAAAATGTCAGTCCACTTGTTTTGTGCATTCAAAGGGTTAATTATCAACAATTAAATATTTTTGCAGGGATATTCTCGAGGAGTTGCCTTTGGAGAAAAGGTGTTTCGTGGCCGAAATCTGGGTATCTGTGAGATAAAAAGTGGTCACAAAGAAGACTGGCGCCTTATCCCTAAAGATCAAGAGGCAGAGATATGTCGACCATACCATGACAGTTCTGTTACTGTGGTGAAAAGCACAACAAGAGTACCCCCACTGATGGAACTTATTCTCAAAGATGAACTTATGTCAGAAGATATGCCAGTGGATAACATTTTTACTATTAAAAGAAAGATTAAGAAAAATCCGAAATTCAACAATTCTATATTTGAAGACTTGTGAGGATTTCATTCTCGGTTCTTTGTTTTGTTTGACTTGCCTTTGAAGATCATTAACCCATTCTGTCATATTGTATAGCCTTATTATGCCTCTCTAAAAGTCACTTTTGATACCATTGTGATAAATAGAACAGTGGTTTCAAAACTACACCATTCTAAATATTTTTGTTTTTTCTAGTAAAGGCTCCTTTTCAGAAGATTTATAGAGGATGGGTCTAAATATAGCATATGAGGGAGTGGGTTTAGAAGGATGATTACTTAGTGGACACCCTAGAGATCCCGATAAGATGTGTAAATTAAAAAAAATCAAGAATAACTTCTTTATTTCTCCACCAAACCTTATGTTGTGATCACAACATAGGGTTGTTGAGCAATGACGATCTTAGTATTTGAGTATGCACATTAATCTGTAGAGCTCTCAAAAACCTTTTCAATACTAAACATGAACTATGATAAGCTTTGCAAACAGTTTAGATCCAGATGAGAGGTTATGTAACTTTTCATCTCGTTAGGATCCACAGCATTTTACATGCACAGTTTTGAAAAGAGATTTTTCAGTCAAACTTCACTTAACCCATTCCTTCATAGAAACACGTTTTCACGTATTTGCAAACAGAGTAGACCAAGATCAGAGCTGCCTGATCAGGGTCTGCTCTGTTTGCTTATGGAATAATAATTAATGTTCATGTGTCATTATAAAAAATAGACTAATTAATATTCATGACATCATCATTGATATACATGTACTGAACAAGAGTGTAAAATGAAATTATTTGTGATCAGTATCACAGCATAAAACCTACTATAGTAGTTGTAACTTGACTTGAATTTGGTGTAACTTTCCTCCATAGGCTATTTTTAGACCCGACCTCTTTGAATGAATCTACCGAAAAGGAGCATTAACTAGAGAAAAGGAAAATGTTATAATTGTGTAGTATAGAAACCATTGTGATAAATAGAGCATTTGCTCCCATGGAGCAAATGATCTATTCATCACAATGGTTTCAAGAAGTGACTATTATAGTCATAGAAAGGTGTATTTATGGAGGAAAGGGTTAAAAGTCACAGAAAAAAAGGCAGTTCTTTAAAGCTGTGTAACGTTTAAGTCCATAAATACACCTTTCTACACCTTTGCATATAGAGAAGTTTTGGCACCTTTGCAAACAGAGTAGATCCAGATCAGATAGCTCCTGTAGGAGTGGTATGATCAGGGTCTGCTGTTTGCTCATGAAACAATATAGATGTGGTTCTATAGTTTCTGTTATGATAAATTTTCATGGTTGGTTATTGTATTTATTTTTTCCTTTTAACCCTTTACACCATGAATATTCATATATGAATATATATAATATCATGTGTTACTTATTAATTTTTCTTACGTGAAAAAATTACCGGAACAAAATAAGACCATTTTCCTCTCGAACACGTTGCATGCGTATGGTTGTTGGAGTGTATGGAGAGTATATGAGGATCGTTAAGTCATTCTGTTGTTGACCATGTAATAATCATTATTTGCTACCTTGTACTGTTGGGCCTATGGCCTTTGTACTCAATAAAGTATCTATCTATGAAATTATGACGTCCTGACTCCTGAGTATTAATTTGAACAAGGTTTTTTTTAGATGTCTGTCATTTTGAAATAGTAAGTTAACCAGCAGGGCTCTCATATTCATTTGTGAATACCTTGTAGCAAGACCTTTCAATCAATGTTACTATATATATAGTTACGGTTTTTGACTTGTGACGTTGACATTTGAACTTTGACCTTTTGGTGGTTATTGTTTTAAAACTATTCAAGAAAATCTTATGAAACTTCACACACTTGTACACCTTCGTGAGAATTACAATCTGACCAAGTGCCACAACTCTGTAAGGCTTTTTTAATTATGCCACTTTATGGACCAAATGATTTTTTTGCTAAAGCAGAAATTGTAGAATCAGATCTATCATTATTCCAGAAGCTGACAGAGTAGACCCTGATCAGACGGCTCCTATAAGGCTTATGAGCCATATGATCTGGGTCTTATCTGTTTGCAAATACATATTTATGGAGTAACGGGTTAAACCCTCTACCTGATAGAGACACCTTTGCACACAGAGTAGACCCAGATCAGATACATGTAGCTGCTCCAAGAGCTGTCTGCCCGGTTTGTTCATTGATTTACCGGTATATAGATTTGATACTGCAGTTTCTGCCATGGCCAAAAAATCTTGTGTTCCTATACCATTGTAAAAAATTCAGCCAATAAATATTCATGACGTAATTATTTCTTACATGAATGTTCATCAGGCAAATGGTATTCATCAACAGAACAAAACAAATTCGTTCCTGATAAGAAGACGGCCAGTTACTCTGCCATACGTCTCTTGTCTTTACATCTACAGGTTAACTTCTATAACTTGAACTTCAAAGGACCATACAAATAAGTTCGAGATAAGAGGAGTTCGAGTCGTCAGAGTTCTAATCTGAATGCTTTCTCAAGGCTACAGCTTAATACAGGTCTAAAGTAATGCTGAAAGCTCCTGTAGGAGCTTTCAGCATTACTTTAGACCTGTATTAAGCTGTCATATGTGTTTCTAGATGCCAGCAGCGATACATTTTAGAGCCATTCTGTATTGTAGTTTTGCAGGGACTGAATTTGTTCGAGTTATCCGATTTCGAGATATGGAAGTTCAACTGTACATGTATAACTCTCTGCACGCTAGTGTTGATTACCTATGCAAACAGTTTGGATACAGATGAGATGCCACATAATGCTGCATCTCATCAGGATCCATACTGTTTGACACTTTGACCATATTTTTGCAAAGAAATGGGAGAAATTTCATTTTAAGAACTGAAGCTGATAATAACTATTGTAGACGAAAAATTACTTGGCATGAAGAGTTACATGTGTAAATCATAATTCATTGTTCACATGGCAAAAGATATTGAATAAAAATTAGTTCTTCAAATTTTGAGTTTATTACTCTTCTTCCCTTACCCCTTTCCTTCATAGGCTATTTTTAGACCCAACCTCTTTGAATGAATCTACCCAAAAGGAGCATTTACAAGAGAAAAGTAAAATTTTAGAAGTTTGCAGTTTAAAACCATTGTGATAAATAGAGCATTTGCTCTTATAGGAGCAAAGGCTCTATTTATCACAATGGTTTCAAGAAGTGGTTATTACAGAGGCGTAGAAAGGCGTATTTATGTAGGAAAGGATTATATAAACTTTCCCTCATATTTGTAAACGCTTTTTTCACACCTTTGCATTTGATCAGGGTCTGCTTTGTTTGTTTATGTTATCGTATAGATCTTATCCTACAGTTTTTGTTAAATCAAAAAATCTCTTGAAAATAAGGAGGATATACTGAAATCATCCTATTGGTCGGTCGTGTGGTCAGTAACATATTCAGTCAGTATTCAAACATGGGTAACTTTTGTCATAAAACATAGATAGTTGGTGTGACGAACTCCTCCTTCAATTTGAAAGTTATTGAATTTATACTTGCCATGCATAATAACCATGAATAGTATACATGTAGTAGATGTGCAAGACACAATTTTCATTTGTGTAGTGCCAGGCATTGCAGAATTATCTTCTCTTGAACTTTTATTATTTTTGTCATTTGAGCTAGTTGGATCAGCCCTTTGATTTTGGATAGAGGCTGCCATGCTGGGGTATTCATCACCCTTAGTTCCATTTTTTTGTAGAACCGGGTATGCTTATGTGAGCTTTGTCATTGCCCACTGTCCAGCCATCAGTCTGTCGGTCAACAATTGCTTTAAATATCTCTTCTGAAACCACTGGGCACAATGTAACCAAACTTTACATTAATGATTTTTGTATTCTGCTCTATTAAAATTGTCCGCTCTATTAAAATTGCTAAAAGATTCTGGATCCATGAAGAACTCTGGTTGCCATGGCAACCAAAAGAAAAATCTTTAAACATCTCCAAAACCAGTGGTCAGAACTGAATATCTGAAAGGATAAGTCATCTTGTGACACTCTACTAAAGTCATGTTGATATACTAAACAAGAGTGTTCGGAGGAACACATGTGTCACCTGCTCGCATCTGATACAAAAACTTATTGTTAGTATGAAAAAGGGGAAAAACTCAAACAAGAGGGCCAAGATGGCCCTTAATCGCTCACCTGATTAAGTTGGATTTAAGATTTTTGCTGGGTAGCCCATGGGTAAGGCCAATATTGACCTTAGGGACAATATTTGAACAATGTTCATAGTGGATCATGAGCAGTGGTTCTGCAGAACAGATTTAGTATATTGATTTTATCAAGACAATGATTCTGACCAATGAAGATTTGGCTAAAAAATGTGCCCTCTCTCTAATTTTTCAAAGATTTGACCTAGTGACCTACTTTTTATTCCCATCCAACCCATGATCACACTCAACCTTGATATCACCAAGACAAACACTCTGAGCAAGTTTGAGGAAGACTGGGCTAAAAGTGTTGCCACTGGAGTGTAAACTAGATTTTTCTAAGATATGACCCAGTGACCTACTTTTTGACCTCACATAACCTACTTTAAAACTTGTCCAAGATTTTAGTAGGACAATCATTTTGGCCAATTTTCATGAAGATCTGGCTATAAATGTGACCTCTAGAGTGTTCACAAAATTTTCCTAATATTTGACCTAGTGACCTTGTTTTTAACCCCACATAACCCACTTTCATTCTCATTTGAGATTTTATCAAGACAATCATTTTGACCACTAGAGTGTTCACAAGGTTTTTCTACTGTTTGACCTAGTTTTGAACCCCACTTGACCCACTTTCGAACTTGTCTGAGATTTTATCAAGACATTCATTCTGACCAAGTTTCATGAAGATTGGACTAAAATTTTGACCACTAGAGTGTTCACAAGGTTTTTCTACTGTTTGACCTAGTTTTTTGCCCCACGTAACCCACTTTTCAAACTCCTCCGAAATTTTATCAAGACAATCATTCTGACCAAGTTTCATGAAAATTGGGCTAAAAATGTGACCTCTAGAGGTTTCACAAGGCTTTCCTACTATTTGACCTAGTGACCTAGTTTTTAACCCAACTTGACCCACTTTTGAACTCGTCCGAGATTTTATCAAGACATTAATTCTGACCAAGTTTCATGGAGATTGGACTACAATTGTGACCACTAGAGTGTTCAAAAACAAATTGCTGACGACGCACTGCGGACATTCAAGTCTCCCAAAAGCTCACCCTGAGCTTTGCTCAGGTGAGCTAAAAATATTGATGCTAGAGTTGTGGCCCTTGTGCATGACACTTCCTCTCATCATGCTTGTTCCATGTGTGAAATTTGAAAGCTCTATAATGATTAGTTTAGAAATGAAAGCCAAAAAAGAAAGTGTGACGGACAGACAGACGGACAGACAGACGACGGAAAAGTGATCCCTAAGTGACACACTGCCTCTCGGCAGGTGACATAAAAAACATGGCCGTCAGGGCAAGATTAACTTATTGAACTACATGTACGTATATAGAACTCATTAGGATTCAAACTGTCTGACATTCATTCAATAGTTTCTAAAAAGCATAAACACATCAGACTTCAGAAGAAGTCAAAAATGCACCAGATCTAAAATTGAGGAGGCATTATTTTATTACAGCCATATAAGGGTTAACCCATTCCCTCATAGGCTGTTTTTAAATCCAACCTCTTTGAATAAATCTACTGAAAAGGAGCATTAACTAGAGAAAAGAAAATTTTAGAATTTTGTAGTCCTATAGGACCAAATGCTCTATTTATCACAATGGTTTTAAGAGGCGACTACAAAAGAGGCGTAGGAAGGTGTATTTATAGAGGAAAGGGTTAACCCTTTCCTTCATATAAATGCCTTTTCACGAATTTGCAAAAAGAGTAGACCCAGATCAGACGGCTCCTATAGGAACCGTATGATCAGGGTCTACTCTTGTTTGCTACTGGAATTTGATAGATTTCTTTAGTTTCTAAAATGGGTACAATGTTTTACCTTCAAATTCCATTATTACTATTTTGTCCATGTATGGAAATTTGGTTTATATAAAGTAAAGTACCTAGTTATAGTCTACTTTCAGTCCGAAAGACCGCTCAGCCGACTGTACATTTACTCCCCTGGTCATTGAGCCATTGGCCTACTATATTGAGCACTGCTAACATATGGCGCAATCATGCAGCCGCAGTACCTGCGAGTGACCCTCACAGGTACCCATTTTAACCCCTGGGTAGAGAGGATGTGCAGGTGGGAGACACGGAAAAGTGTCTCTGAAATTTCCGGGAGGGACCGGGATTTGAACCCTGGACCTCCGAACTGATAGTCAAGCGTGTTACCACTAGACCACCGCCACCTGCGAAAAGGGAAAGTGTTAATTTCTAGAAAAGCATGTTTGAAAGACAAGGATTTTTGTACAAACGTGTATACTCAATTCACCATCAAGTCACACAATCTCCAAATAAATCACATACATTATCAATATTTTCTTCAAACTGTTTATGTGAGAGTTCAGTAGATTGTGTTTGCTCATTGCGGCATTCAAACGGCTCATGTTTCCTTGCTGACTGTTTATTTTTCAGCCCATGCTTCACTTTACTTAGATCACTTTCCTGCTCCGCTTGCAAAGCTGTCTCCTGCTGCTGTTTGAGCTTAGCAGCTTCAGTATAGCTCTTGAAGGTAGAGAAATATCTGAAACAAAGCATGAACATTTTTACCTTACTCTGGTTAACCCTTCGCTGGCTATTCACGTCAATATACCTACCTGTAAATGGTGAAGACCCAGATGAGACAGCTCCTGCATGAGCTGTCTCATCAAGGTCTGCACTATTTACAAGTTGATTGTGCAACCAATGCACTCCAGAACAGTGATTGCACAGCGATATACTTGTACACAGTGAAAATATATGTAATTATACAACAGGGCATGGGTAAAGAAGGAGAAGTGTGTTTTAAAATTCAGCAAGAGAAGGGTTAAAACAGAATTTTCACACACTGACATAAATGTGATGGGAACAAATCTTCCCACTGCATTTTTTATCCGTAATGCATTCTTTATTCGGACATTGACAAAAAAGTTGGAGAACTAAATTGTATCATCCTTCTTAATCAGTATTAACCCTTTCCTGTTTAACACTCGTGTAAGGAATAATGACATCATGAATATTTATAAGCTTATTTTTTGATGGCATGACGTGCAGAGGATGTTTTGGTTCAGGCAGAAACTGTAGAATGATATCTTTATTTATTCCCTGTTCTATGTTTATTATCAATTTCAATACCTACTGAATATTCATTAACAAAATAGTTATAAAGAAATATAGAAGGTGGAAGATTGTAGACATTTAAGAAAGCTAAGAAACAGAGCTATCAAAATTCTATAAGCAAACACAGCAGACCCTGATCAGACGGCTCCTAGAGGAGCCGTCTGATCTGGGTCTACTCTGTTTGCAAATGCGTGAAAACACGTTTATATCAGGGAAAGGATTATACCATAAGAAAACAGAACAGACCCTGATCAGACAGCTCCTATAGGAGCCATCTTGGCATGGGTCTTGCTCTTTTGCAAATGTGTGAAAAGGTGTTTATATGAGGGAAAGAGTTAATCCTTTCATTTACATTATATAAAGTACAAATCTTGTATGTCATAATCCTCCTGCAAAACTTTCTCCTGTAAGAGCCATCTGATCAGAGTCCTGTGTTTGCTTATGAAATAATATAGATATGATTCTACAGTTTCTGCAATGTCCAAAAATTACTGTGTTCATGTTCCATTTTAAAATCTAATTAATATTCATGACATTCATAGATTATAGAATTAAAGAGGATACTTTGTAAACCAACAAAGACACCTATAATCCTTTCCCTCCTTAGATATTTTAAGCTACAACCTCTTTGAATGAATCTACTTAAAAGGTGCATTTACTAGAAAAAAGGAAAAAATTTAGAATAACTACAATGAAACTTAGTCTTTTTATGAAAATAAAGTTATCATACCTGTCTATCATACAGAAGTTTTCCTCCATCTTCTTATTGGCCACTTTTACCAGGTATGCCAGATACTGCAACACAACAGAAACACAGAAGTAATTGCTTAACCATTTATCCCATGTGTATTCATGAAAGAAATGATGATATCATGAATATTAATTAGATTAATTTTTAAAAACGTATATTAGCATATTCAATGTTTTGCCAAAGCAGAAGCTGTGGAATCAGATTTATATTATATCATAAGCAAACAGAGCAGACCCTGATCAGATGGCTCCAATAGGAGCGATCTGATCTGGGTCTACTCTGTTTGCCAAGGCATAGCAAAGAATTTTTATACAGTAAAGGGTTAACCCTTTAAACAAAACAAGAGCCACATGCAGCACCAACGCTCGTCTGATTTGGTGCTTGTCCAGCTAAATTTAAAACAATTGAAAAAATAAAGTACCATAACTTCAAAAAAATTGACATCAAGAGTTATGGTTCTTATGTAGGGGCCTTCCCTTCAATAAGATCTACTAATCTATGAAGTTTCATGTTGATACCTCTTATAGTTTTCGAGTAATGAGCTACATTAACGTTTTCACACGCCAACGACAATGCCTACGACCTAGTGATCACAATAGCTCGACTTTTCTTCGAAACAGACGAGCTAAAAATAACTTCGGTGTGCCAAAAATTCAACTCTAAGAGAAAATTTTCCCCATTTCTTATTCAGGAACTCAAGCAAAAAGTCCAGATCCTGATAAGATTAGTTGAGTCTGAGTTCGTTCTCAAGTTTTTGATTGGTCAGATTTGAGCCTTTGGCTCAAATCTGACCAATCAAAAGCTTGAGAACTCAAATCTGATCAATCAATAGCTTTAGAACAATCTCAGACATTACACCACAGAGCTACAGATAATGGTGCGTACCCAAATACTAAAATCGTCATTTCTTCACCAAACCCTATACTGTGACCACTCTTTAGAATCATCTTAAAGAGTCTCAAACAGTATAAGGTTTGGTAGAGAAATAAAGAAGTTATTCCTGAAAATGATTTAATTGACGCATCTTAAATGGAGCTCTCACACCCTAAGCAAACAGAGATGCTGTCTGATCTGGGTCTACTCTGTTTGCACAGGCATTAAGAGGTGTATCTATGGAGTAAAGATATATACCTACCCTATCATTGACCAGTAGGTGACCATCTTCTGACAGTGGGACCTCAAGAGAATGGGTGCTTCGGATTGCCTAAAACAAAAACAAAACTGCTACATTGTATCAATGATATTTGGTCCATCTAAAGTACAGAAACCTATCTGTGGACTCCATATTAAGCTTCTACTTTATAAATACGCCTTTTAACACCTTTGCAAACAGAGTAGACCCAGATCAGACAGCTGCTGTAGGTGCCGTCTGATCAGGGTCTGCTCTGTTTGCTTAATATCAAGTTATGGAGTTATATACATCAGATTCTGCAGATTCCGTCATGGCCAAAAGTTCTTGTGTCCATGTGCCATTATAGACAATATCTAATTGATATTTATGATGTCATTATTTTGTACATAAATGTACACTGAGTAAAGGGTTGAATTATTAAACCTTTACTCCATGAATATTTATGTAAGAAATCATTATGATTTGATGAATATTAATTGCATATAGTTTAATTTTTATAATGACACATGAACCAAGGAATTCTTGACGATGGCAGAAACTTTTTTTCATAGGCAAACAGAGCAGACCCTTATCAGACGGCTCCTATAGGAGCCGTCTGATAAGGGTCTACCCTGTTTGCAAATGCATGAATAGGCATTTTTATTCGGGAAAGGGTTAACCCTTTACCTGGTGAGTATTCATACAGGACTGCACCTATTCTAAATATTTTTCTGATAATTAATTCTTATATTAAAACTAAAATTAATGGAATTTATTTACACATCAATAGAGAACAAGAGCTGTAACATTATAACCAAACAGAACAGAGAAGCTGGATATGTCTTGAATTAACATTTTATAACTACAAATATGCATGTATTCTATGCAATGCAAAATAAGGGTCTTACCACAATACACTTTCCCTTGGAACTGAGGCTTATTCCCGAGTTTCTGTACCCTGATGAGATGCCACAGCTCATCTGAAGTAGTGAAATAATTTAACCTTAACCCATAGCCCTTTACTCTATACATGTATATACACCTTTTTATGCCTTTGCAAACAGAGTAGACCTAGATCATACTGCTCCTGTAGCAACTACCTGAGCAGGATCTGCTATGTTTGCTTATGGAATAACATAGATCTGTTCTACAATTTCTGCAATGGCCAAAACATCCTGCATTATTATGCCATTATGAAAAAAAATCAGTAATCTAATTTTTTACATAAATCAGGTAAAGGGTTAAATAAAAGTCTATAAACCATGTGTTGCTATACGAAACTACTCAACGAGAAAAGGTCCTTCATGGTCTGGCAAACAGTACAGACCTAGACCAACAGCTCTTCAACAGATAAAGCATCTGTTTAATATCTACTCTGTTTGACAATAAACATCTTCTGAAATATTTCATTTACTAGTCTGTAAACTTGACAAACAGTCTATGCTACTTTAACCCATTCCCTCAGATTGATGCCTTTTGACGCCTCTGTCAAAGTCACTTTATGAAACCATTGTGATAAATAGAGCATAAATTTTGCTCCTACATGCTCTACATTGTATTCAACACAATGGTTTCAAATTACAAAATTCTAAAAATTTCCTTTTCTCTAGTTAAAGCTCCTTTTCGGTAGATTTATTTAAAGTGGTTGAATCTAAAAATAGCCTATGGAGGAAAGGGTTAAGATCTACTCTGTTTGACAACAAATATATTCTGAAATATTTCATTTACTAGTCTGTAAACTTGACAGTCTATTCTACTTTAACCCATTCCCTAATATTAACGCCTTTTGATGCCTCTGTCAAAGTCACTTTATGAAACCATTGTGATAAATAGAGCATTTGCTTCTATAGGAGCAAATGCTCTATTTATCACAATGGTTTCAAACTACAAAATTCTAAAATTTTCCTTTTCTCTAGGTAAAGCTCCTTTTCGGTAGATTTATTTAAAGTGGTTGGATCTAAAAATAGCCTATGACATCATGGGTTAAAGCAACATATAACCCTGATTCAAACAAGCAAACACTTGGGACCAAATTGTGGTGACCTTTGCTGTAGGAGCTGTCTGATCAGGGTCTGATCTGCTAACATATAGAAAAATATAAAGCTGATTCTGCAATTTCTGCCATGGTAAAAAAGCCCTGTGTTCATATGCTATTATAAAACATCAGCTGATTAATATTCATGATGTCATTATTTTTTACACAAACATTCATGGAGAAAAGGATTAGCCCTTTCCTCCATGAATATTTATGTGAGAAATAATGACATGAATATTAATTAGATTAATTTGTTATAACGACATGGATGCAGGAAATGTTGGCCATGGCAGAAACTGTAGAATTATATTTACATGTATATTATATCATAAGCACACAGAGCAGACCCTGATCAGATGGCTCCAATAGAAGCTGTCTGATCTAAGTCTTATCTGTTTGCAAAGGTGTATCTATGGAGTAAAGGGTTAAGGAGGCCAATTGGCACATTATACAGCTAACGTTAGACATAGAAAGGGCCGTTATTCTGTCAAAAATGATGATAAATGAAATCTATTTTTTTATGCACATCAAGGTTGACCATAGGTGGAAGTTTGAAATAAATCAGATTTAAGGTCCCGGAGGAATTCAGATAAGTGCAAGACTATTATGCTCCCCACCTATATTGTTGGGAAAGGGTTAATGTTCAACATGGATCCATGTTGAACATTAACCCTTTCCCCCATAAATACGCCTTTCTACGCCTCTGTAAAAGTCACTTTATGAAAACATTGTGATAAATAGAGCATTTGCTCCTATAGGAGCAAATGCTCTATTTATCACAATGGTTTCAAACTTTTTAGTTGAGTAGAATTATTCAAAGTTGTTGGATCTAAAAATAGCCTATGAGGGAATGGGTTTATAAGATTAATGGTAATTATTATAATAGCACATGGACACATGGAAATTATAGAATCACATCTATAATATATCATAAGCAAACAAAGCAGATCGTTATAGAAGCCGTCTGATCTGGATCTACTCCATTTTCAAAGGCGTAGAAAGAGGTATTAATGGAGTAAATGTTTAATGCAACAAATTACTTTTTATGATGACAGTTATGTATCTTAGTCAGAAGGGACAGCATGCAGATTCCACTTACCATACTCTGTGCATGTGACAAGGTACGACACTGAACGTGTAACACAAATGGTTCAAACTTGAAAACTGCATCAGCCTCTATGTCACCCAATTTGGATTTCTGAAAAAAAATCAAAAAAAAATCAGCAAACTGGCTAAACCACTTATGGGTAGTCTATTTTTCATTTGAAATCATTTATACATTAACTACAGCATAAAATGACAATAACAATTAGCACTTTATCTCCATCATAAAAAACTGTACTACACTTGAACGCGTCCTGTTCAGAATCCTGCTAATCGGCATGAATTTATGAAGAATGACACCCAAGCTGCGCTTGAATTTTATTACACACTTTCTGCTCCTCCATATTGCAACCTAGAATTTGATTTAGTGTATAATATGTGTTGTAAAGTCTCTGAGTGGCTTACAGGAGGATCATATGCATCACATAAATTGTCATTACTCAAGCAGAAAGTTAAAGATTAAAGATTCATTGAAATCGGACTACCCATGTACGAGGAGTTGCGCTTACAAGTTCAACCATACACAATATCTGGAATAAATCCCATAGTCTGATTAGCTCCACTGAAATTTGTTGAACCAAAATGATTTTCTTCATGCATACCGTATCTTCATATGGTATACTATTTTCTGTTAAGGTTTCATTGAAATCCGACACCTATGTAGTAGGAATTTCGCTTACAAGAATGGACAGACTAACTAACTAACGCCAAAACGGACAGGGGTAGACCAGTATGCCCCTACTTCGTAGCGGGGGACGGGGTATACATACAAATCCCTGACAATATGCACATGTACATATTGTGTCCTTGCTACATACAAGGTTTTATGAAATTCTGTTGAACAGTTTGAGAGGAGTTGCACTTACAAGGATAGGGTCAAAAGACCTAGTGATTTCTAAGTTCAAAGGGGCATAACTCCAAGAAAAATTGAAGAAGGAAAAATATACCTAATTAATATTCATAACGTCATTATTTCTAACATGAATATTCAGGCAGTTAAGGGTTAAATTAGCTCCGTGTACTAAATTATGTACATGTACATTGTAATTTCATCATTGCATGAAAAGAGACAAACGACATAAAAACTGGCCTTAATATCTTTAAGGTCAAGGAAACAACAGAGCTTGATATTACTTTACAGTCTATCTGTTAGTGATTTCTTTTCTGCCCACAAAGCTATGTCAGATTTTAAATAATTTTGTAAGAGTTTTAACCATAACAGAGTTGAGTAATGTAAATGACTCTGGTAGATGTCACAACAGAGGTTGATATAACTTTACTGCCATTTTGTTTTTCGCTCCATACGGTACCTCTACCTTGCTTTGCATGATTTTCAAATAAATTCACACAAATGTTAATTATAACATGAAGGTGTTTCATGCATATCATCCACACAGGTGACTTAACCATTTCCCTCATATAAACGCATTTTGGTGCATTTGCAAAACAGAATAGACTCAGATCAGATGGCTCCTATAGGTGCTGTCTGATCAGGGTCTGCTCTGTTTGCTAATGGAAATTGAACAACCTGGTTTTTTTACTTTCTAAAATGGCTACAATTTTACACCTGCCATATTTCATTATAACTATATTGTCAATGAACATTCAGGAGGTATGGAAATTTGGAAATGAACAAAGAACAGGGAAAGGGATAAAAATTAAGATTATGACCAAAAAAGATATGAATATACAGTAAAACCCCTCTAATGCGACCACCAAAAAGGGGCATAATTCACAGTGGCAAAGGCAGGTGGTAGCTTAATGTAGGGCGAAAGTTATACAGAAAGCTTCTATAGGAGCTTTCTGCATAACCTTTGTCCTACATTAAGCAACCACCTGCACATGAAGACAGCCATGTTTGTTCATTAAGTGGTCACATTAGAGGGGTTTTACAGTAACTGCAATTTCATTAAAACTCTATATCTCTATCATGAGTTTCAGAATTTCACACAAATTTTAACCCTTTAACACCTTTGCAAATGGAGTAGACCCAGATCCTGTAGGAGTTGCCTAAACCTTGACGGACAATACAAAATTCTGTATCAAAATATTTAAAGATGTATACTGTGCAAATTTCCGCAAATTTTGTGTTTCAAACTGACTTCAGAATCGGAATCTATATTAACACTTCTTTAACACTAAACTGCACGGTTAGTAAATGGTTGTTTGTGTCAAAAAAAAAGAAGAAAAATGGATTGCTACAGAAACCAACAGAACATCGTTCGCCATTGGCCGGAATCTGTCGTAAGATTCAAATTTACATACCGGAAATAATCATTATGTAGGCCAACAACAAGTGTCAGCCATTGTACGTGTGATAACAACCTAATTGATATTCAAAGCGATGTTCCGAAATAGAATCAGAGTCATCAGATCTTGGCCGAAGATGTCCACTGATTTCCGTACAAAATCCCCATTTTAAAAAGGAGGCTCCTTTTCAAGAATTTAGCAGTATTCGGATAGAGATAATATTTAGCTGAACAAATATATCCTGTCTGAAAAAGTGCTGTAAGCATTATTTTCATTGTACAGCTTCTGGTGTCGATGGATTAATACGAAAAATGCGCATAATACAACTTTAATCCATAAAATAAAGTATTAATTCATTCAATAATTATAAATATTTGTTCTTTCTGATTCATAATAAAAAATATTTGGTTCCTAAAACAAAATATTCAGTGAAAATATATATATATATATTATACACTGTGTTCAGAAAAAAATATTTATAGTAAAAAAAATATAGTCTATAATTAGCATTATGTGTAATGACTTGTCAATGTGGATTTCAATGGCTGGGACCGTTCAGTATAGCAGCCTCCAGTGCCATGCCACAATAATCAACAGTGTGTCAGTTTTCAAAATGAGATCTTACTTTGAGACTTGTGCAAAACCAAAGTGTCTTTGGTGATGAAAGTGTTGGCATGTATGTAACCCTTTCCCTCATGTAAACGTGTTTTCACGCATTTGCAAACAGAGAAGACCCAGATCTCCTATAGGAGCCGTCTGATCAGGGTCTGCTCTGTTTGCTAATAGAATTTGATAGATATGTTCCTTTGCTTTCTAAAATGTCTACAATGCTCCACCTTTCATATTTATTTATAACTATTTTCTTAATGAATATTCAGTAGTGACAGTAGGTATTGAAATTTGGGCTAAATATAGAACAGGGAAAAGAAGAACTATTGACTACTCATTTAGTATCCAATGGCTATGGCACTACCTTGGTTTTTCATTCTTTGAAAAACAGAAGAGATAAAATGTTACCAGCTCTTCTAAAGTTATTTTGTCATGGGATGAGAAAATCCATCTACAGCCCTTCTTCTTTACACCAAATCTGTCCATCTGAAAAGTAATAATAAATTTTGCAAAGTTTTTTTAATATTCATGTGAAAAATAATGACATCATCAGAGCTACAGATAACGGTGCATACCCTAATACTAAAATCGTCATTTCTCCAGCAAACTCTATACTGTGACCACTCTTTAGAATCGTCTCTTCAAGGCGATTCTAAAGAGTGGCCACAGTATAGGGTTTGGTGGAGAAATAAAAAAGTTATTCCTGAAAATGATATAATTTACCCATCTTATCAGGAGCTCTGCATCATGAATAAAGGATTTTATTTTGTCATAGCAGAATCTGTATGTAGCATCAGATCTGTAAAATTTTCTAAGCAAACAGAGAATATCTAGACCAGACGGCTTTTACTGTTTGCAATGCCATTAAAAGGCAATTATATCAATATAATTAATGTGTAATATGTAATCTTAAATTAAGAACTGTTTTCTCTTATTTTGTTAATTACACTATTTATCTATGTATCAATACCAGTTAACCATTTTCCTGTTCAATATAAAACACAATGACAACATGAATATTCATTTGCTCATTTTTTGTAATGTAAACTTTTCAAGGAAATTGACACTATTTATCTATGTATCAATACCAGTTAACCATTTCCCTGTTCAATATAAAACACAATGACAACATGAATATTCATTTGCTCATTTTTTGTAATGTAAACTTTTCAAGGAAATTGACAAAGTTGTTGAATCACATACCTATATCAAGTCAAAAGCAACAGTTCAGACCTTGATCAGACGGCTCCTATAGCAGCCACCTGATCTGTTTGCAAATGCATAAAAGGTGTTTATGAGGGAAAGGCTTAAGAAGACTTTAAGACATAAAGCCAGTGAAGTAATGGAAATTAAATTAATCTGTTTTCTATAAATTATCTCCAGTATCTCTATTAACCCTTTCCCTCATACAAACACCTTTTCAAAACATTGTAAACAGAGTAGACCCAGATCAGACAGCTTCTGTTACTAAGGATCCGTCTGATCAGGGTCTACTCTGTTTGCTTATGGAATAATGATAGATCTACCAATATAAAAAATAAATTCTGTATATACATGCCATTGTAACACTTTAGCTAATAATTATTCGTAATATCATTATTTGTTAAATGAATTAATATTCAATAGGGAAAGAGTTAAGCATATAAATTTGTAATACTTGCATTGACTACAACAATTTTTTTATGAAATCTGAAATCTTTTGTACAAGAATAACTTGGCGTATAACCCTTTACTCCATAAATACGTCTTTCTATGCCATTGCAAACTGAGTAGGCAAAGATCAGACGGCTCCTGTAGGTGCCAAGATACAAGAAAAATTATTTTACGTTGGATACCATATAACAATAAACATTAGCTGTAACAGCTATTTTCCGTTATTTTGCCATCTGATCTAGTTCAGATTTGTGTACTCTAAATGGTGATATCAAGCTACTTTCGGTTTGGGACGATATCCCCCACAAATTAGCATGCTGTCTTACAGCTCATTGATCAGTTCTACAATATAAAACTTCTGTATTTCGAAATATAACATAATTATCATTCTTCATCATATTTTTATCTTTTATATCTGGGTTTTTTTTTCTATTTTTTATTATTTTTTAATTTTTTATCATTCCTGCGAAATAAATATGAATATGAATGATAAAAAAAAAGAAGAATGGTAACTGGATAATTTGAATGAAAAATAAGCTTGCGTGATGTCAAATTATTTGGACTACTCATTGATGAGACTAGCTCAGACTACCATCTGATCAGGGTCTGCTCTGTTTGCTTTAATAGAATTTGATAGGCCGGCCTGTTTCTTCAGCTTCTAAATTTTGCAACAATGTTTCACCTTCCATATTTCATTATACATACATGTAACTATTTTGTCCATGAATATTTATCTTCTTCTTTTTTCTTACTTTTTTCATTAATGATGATTATGTAAAGGCACAGATTAAAATATTGAAACTAATTTACAAATGAGGATATGGTGAAAACTTTTTACAGTGATATGCATAAGTTATAAGGCATTCATTTCAAATTTGGAATAAAGATAGAAGTGTAAAAGGGGCCATTGAACTCTTTAATATTCTGTGAAACATGGAAGAAAAATAACTTGATGAATCGTACATTTTCAACAACCATTATTCTGCCAGAACAAGAGCTTGTTGTGAAGTAATCTTTCTCTGCATTTATAAAGCTGACCAGCTTCTCTATTGGGACATCCACGGAGCCTTTCTTACTGTGGTCTAGTCCCTCAAGGCTGGCTGCTTTCTGTTTATCAAAAACGTCGGTTTTCGATCCACCCATTTTAGCCTGAAATACAATCGAATGTTTGTAAAAACTAAAATTATGATTTAAAATCGACATACTGTTTAAAGGTATATATCATTGTTTATGAAGAGATGAAAATGTTACATCATACATGCTAAAGTTATGCTTGGCTATCTTGTCGACATGTCTCAATCACAATCAATGCGGGAATATGAACACTAGCCGATGGTTTAGCCTATGCCGTAAGTGTATTTCCGGGTACTTTCGGCCCAGACTCATTTCGAGCTCGCTTCAGTTCGGTACAAGTACAGTTGTCAGATACCTGTATATGTGTGCAAACTGCAAAGTAACTATATTATTACCTGAAATTTAAGGGTGCTTCTAAGAAACGAGTGTGTGTGCAGGCACGAACTTAGAGAGAGTGGAGCCGGCGTATGCGCCCTAAAATTGCCCAAACAAACTTTTTTGAGTAACTTTATAAGGTCTAGTAAACAATAATTCAATCTGAGTTTTTTAGCTCACCTGGCACGAAGACTAAAGTGCTAACTGCTAAGGTGAGCTATTGTGATCGCCCCGTGTCCGTCGTCCGGCGTGCGTCGTCTGCGGTCCGTCGTCAACTTTTTCTTAAAATGACATCTCCTCCTAAACTACTTGCTGGATTTTTACCAAACTTGGCAGAAATGTTCCTTGGGTCAACCTCTTCCAAAGTTGTTCATATAATTTGATTCCATGCAGAACTCTGGTTGCTATGACAAAAATATCCAAAAAGAAGTAAACACTTTAAAAATCTTCTTGTCAAAAACTGTAAGGCATAGGGATGCCACATTTGGTATTTAGAATCATCTAGTGGACCTCTACATAGATTGTTCAAATTTGCCCCTGGGGTCAAAACTGGCCCAACCCCGGGGTCGCAAGTTTTCTTGTCTGAAACCTAAAGGCTTAGAGCTGTGATATTTGGTATGTAGCATCATCTGGTGAACCGTTACTAAGATTGTTCAAATTATGCCCCTGGGGTCAAACATGGCAACATCCCGGGGGTCACATGTTTTACATAGGATTATATAGTAAACACTTTAAAAATATTCTTGTCTCAAACCTGAAAGACTTAGAGCTATGATATTTGGTATGAAGCATCATCTGGTGAACCTTTACTAAGATTGTTCAATTTATGCCCCTGGGGTCAAAATTGTCGTCACCCTGGGGGTCACACATTTTACTGAAAACTTTATTGACAGTTTCTTGTCAAAACTGTAAGGCCTAGGGCTACCAAATTTGGTATTTAGAATCATCTAGTGGACCTCTACATAGATTGTTCGAAGTTTGTCCCTGGGGTCAAAATTGGCCCAACCCCGGGGATCACAAGTTTTACATAGAATTATATTGTAAAAACTTTAAAGATATTCTTGTCTGAAACAGAAAAGCTTAGAGCTGTGATATTTGGTATGTATCATCATCTGATGAACCTTTTCTAAGATTGTTCAGATTATGCCCCTGGGGTCAAACGTGGCCACACCCTGGGGTCACATATTTTACATTGGATTATATAGTAAAAACTTTAAAAATCTTCTTCTCCGAAACGGAAAAGCTTAGAGCTGTGATATTTGGTACATAGCATCATTTACTAGTGGACCTTTACCAAGATTGTTCAAATTATGCTTCTGAGGTTAAAATTGTCCTCACCCTGGCCGGAGGTCACAAGTTTACATTGGTTATATAGTAAACACTTTAAAAAGCTTCATGTCCCAAACTGAAAGGCTTAGAGCTGTGATATTTGGCACATAGCATCATCTAGTAGACCTTTACCAAGATCGTTCAAATTAAGGTTCAAAATTGGCTCTACCCTGGGGGTCCCAAGTTTTACTGAAAACTTTAAAAATCTCCTTGTCAAAAAGATTAAGGCTACCAAATTTGGTATGTAGAATGATCTATAGTAGACCTCTACATAATTTTTCAAACTTTTCCCCAGGGGTAAAAAATGGCATATTCCTTGGCGGGGGTGGGGTGGGGGGTTCAGAGCTTTCATATTAAGCATGACGCATCATCTGGTGGAGCTTTACCACGATTGTTCAAATTGTGCATCTGGGGTCAAAATTGATAGGTCACGTGACATCATTTAACCAGGTGAGCGATACAGTGCCATCATGACCCTCTTGTTATTTCCCTCTTCCGATTACGTTCCTTGTCAACATATATTACAAACACACTATAGTGGTGTCATCAAACCTAGAATCTACGCCCCCACCATTTCCAAAACAAGAGGGCCAAGATGGCCCTTAATCGCTCACCTGATTACCATAGATTTAAGATTTTTGCAGGGTAGCCCATGGGTAGGGTCAATATTGAACTTAGGGACAATATATTAACAATGTTGATAGTGGATCATGAGCAGTGGATTATGAGCAGTGGTTCTGCAGAACAAGATTTTTAAAGATTTAGTATATTGATTTTATCAAGACAATGATTCTGACCAATGAAGATTGGGCTAAAAATGTGCTCTCTAAAGTATTTTTTCTAAGATTTAACCTAGTGACCTACTTTCTATTCCCACCCTACCCATGATCACACTCAACCTTGATATCACCAAGACAAACAGTCTGAGCAAGTTTGAGGAAGACTGGGCTAAAAATGTGGCCACTGGAGTGTAAACTAGATATGACCCAGTGACCTACTTTTTGACCTCACATAACCCACTTTCAAACTTGTCCAAGCTTTTACAAGGACAATCATTCTGACCAATTTTCATGAAGATTTGGCTATAAATGTGACCTCTAGGGTGTTGACAAGGTTTTCCTATTTGACCTAGTGACCTAGTTTTTAACCCCACATAACCCACTTTCAAACTCTTTTGAGATTTTATCAAGACAATCATTATGACTAAGTTTCATGAAGATTGGACTAAAATTGTGACCACTAGAGTGTTCACAAGGTTTTTCTACTGTTTGACCTAGTGACCTAGTTTTTAACCCCACTTGACCCACTTTCAAACTAGTCCGAGATTTTATCAAGACATTCGTTCTGACCAAGTTTCAAGAAAATTGGACTAAAATTGTGACCACTAGAGTGTTCACAAGGTTTTTCTACTGTTTGACCTAGTGACCTAGTTTTTAACTCCACTTGACCCACTTTCGAACTCGTCCGAGACTTTATCAAGACATTCATTCTGACCAAGTTTCATGAAGATTGGACTAACATTGTGACTACTAGAGTGTTCACAAGGTTTTTCTACTGTTTGACCTAGTGACCTAGTTTTTTACCCCACTTGACCCACTTTTGAACTTTTCCGAGACTTTATCAAGACATTCATTCTGACCAAGTTTCATGAAGATTGGACTAAAATTGTGACTACTAGAGTGTTCACAAGGTTTTTCTACTGTTTGACCTAGTGACCTAGTTTTTTACCCCACATAACCCACTTTTCAAACTCCTCCGAGATTTTATCAAGACAATCATTCTGACCAAGTTTCATGAAAATTGGGCTAAAAATGTGACCTGTAGAGGGTTCACAAGGTTTTCCTACTATTTGACCTAGTGACCTAGTTTTTAACCCAACTTGACCCACTTTCGAACTCGTCCGAGATTTTATCAAGACATTCATTCTGACCAAGTTTCATGAAGATTAGACTACAATTGTGACCACTAGAGTGTTCACAAGCAAATTGTTGACGACACACGACGCACGACGCACGACGCACGACGCACACCGCACGACGGACGACGGACATTCAAGTCTCCCAAAAGCTCACCCTGAGCTTTGCTCAGGTGAGCTAAAAATCTACCCCCCCATCCCCCAATCTGAAATCCTTGATCCTTGATGAAACAACATGATTTCAAAGTGTCAGAGTATGAGTACTAATTTTAATTGTCTCGTTTGCTCGTCTCCACAGACCAGGCACTTTTCGATAATATCTAAGAACAGAAATATGAAGAAGGAAGAAGTTTTTTATGGAAAAGTATTTATCAATGAATGAATGAATGAATGAATGAATGAATTAATGAATGAATGAATGAATGAATGAATGAATGAATGAATGAATCGATCGATCGATCGATCGATCGGATCGATCGATCGATCGATTGATTGATTGATTGATTGGTTGATTGATTGATCGATCAATCGATCCACTTTATGCAGTCATAAAATTCGAGAAAGAAGAAAGAACAAAGCATACAAGAAAGAAAGAAAGGAACAGAGATGGATGGGTGAAAATATTGGATGGATGAATAAGGACAAATAAGCAATGCAGGTATATGGATAGCTAGATAGAAACATAGATAGACAGATAGAGAGGATAGGACAGGATCGGGGCCGAGGATGGCGACTGGGATAGGAAACGATCGGTTTGACTGGATTGTTTAATTTGGGTTGGATTTATAATAGTAGATTAATAGACTGAACTGGGTGGATGGATGGACTGTGTTGTATTGCATTGTAGTATTGTATTGCAATGTATTGTATTGTATTGTATCGTAATTGTATTGTATTGTATTTGTATTGTATTGTGAATTGCGTAATGTGTATTGTTTTGTGATTTATTGTGTTGTATTTGTGTGGTGCACTGTGTATTGTTGTGTTGTGTTGTGTTGCATTGTATTGTATTGTATTGTACTGGACTGGATTGGATTGGATTGGATTGGATTGGATTCGACTGGATTGGACTGGACTAGATTAGACTGGGATTGACTGAACTGGACTAGACTGGGACAGATCAGATCAGATCAAATTAATGGGGTGGGGTGGAATTGGGTGCATGAATGGGATGCACTGATGATCAGTTTCTGAATCAGAATCAGTACTCCTACTTCATATCTTTATCTCAATGAAAATGGCATGTTGGTCTACAACCTTTAATTTCTTCATTACGCCATATAGTCTACACTACATTCAATGGTTTTGCCATTAGAAGTTTGACCCGCTGCACATATCACAATAGTTGGTTTTGCCAAGTTGTCTGATTACAATTCAGAGGTCCAGATAAGATGCGTAAATTAAAACATTTTTAAGAATAACTTCTTCATTTCTACACCAAACCGTATGTTGTTACCACTCTTTTGAATCATCTCGAAAAGACGATTCTAAAGAGTGGTCACAACATACGGATTGGTGGAGAAATGACGATTTTAGTAATTGTGTATAAGCGCCTTAATCTGAAACGCGGAGACTCAATTCTTGATCGAGCCCAACTAATCGTTTTTATGTTCCTGTGTATTACATATAATCGTTTTTATGTGTCTCTGTATTACATATAATCGTTTTTATGTCTCTGTATTACATATAATCGTTTTTACGTGTCTATGCATTATATATAATAGTTTTTATATGTCCATGTATTACATATAATCGTTGGGTGTTAGTAGTTCATTAATGGCATATTTAACCATTTTATATGTATGCTCTCTTATACATTGCCCCTTTTATTTCTCGCGTCAAGCCAAGCCGGTCCGGTCCGTTGGATGTTTCTATGCCAGGCCCATGCTTCCACGAAGGCGTTTGGTTTTAGGTGCTATGTGGATGTATACAATTCAATTTATCGTAGCATTTAACCTTTGACCTGGTGAATATGCATATAAGGAACAAATACATCATGGATATTAAGTAGTTGAATTTTTAAAATGGCATATGAACCGAGGAAGCTCATGGCAGAAATTGTAGAGTCATACCAATATTAATTATTCCGTAAGCAAACCGAGTAGACCCTGATCAGACGGTCCCTAAAGGGCTTACTCTGTTTTCAAATGTTTCAAAATATCTTTCTATCAGGTAAAGGGTTAAATTGATTATGAGGTTATCAATGTGGAGATTGTATCGCAACTTGGCAGAGACGCGGTTGTTCTGTAGCCAGTTTTATTTGCTATGTTGATCAATATACAGTTAGAACTACCAAGTACTTGTATTGTCGGTTACGGTATATTTCATAACTATCAACGTTATTCAATAGATATTCATTAATCCCTCAATCATGAGATATACAGCTGAAGATCTTCGTTGTCTTGTTTATGTTGCAAGAAGACAAATTGATGCATTGATTAAACAACCATTCAACGCTAGACGAATCGAAGGAAACTAAATGTTCAGCTTTGTCTAAATATCGTAAGAAAAGGATGTATTTACTGAATTTCAGACCAGTTAACCAGATCGATCAACGAATGGCGGGTTTCTTTATTCCGTTTTGAATGGATACATTGAATATATTGAAGCGGCGTAATCAACACTCCTCGAACGCGAGCAGTCTAATAATTGAAGTAGTTAGATGGGCGCATAAATCAAGTAAGTTTATAGCAGTAATAGTTATACCACTCATACTTAATTGGGTAGTTGTGGAAAATGACAGACGTTTTCAATATCGATCTCGAGGCCGAGAGCTTCCGAAGAAATAATTTAGACTGGAGAAAGTTTCGCGACAGGTACAATAAGCTTTCGGCGACGAAACTTGAGCGAGGAATAAAGCCACTACCGCTTACGCTCCTACTTAAACTCTTTGGACCGCAGAAAGTATTAAATACTTATGTAGTTACTCGGAGAAATACGACAGAGTTGGATTATTATTTGCCCGATCTTAATGTGGAACATTTCAGTGCAGGGATGAAGGGAGATGAAAAAGAAAAATCAGTGGCTAAAACTCTCAATTTTCCCGGGAATGGAGTTTTTATCAACTCGGAGGAAATTAATGAGGTGTTGAGAAAATCAAGCTCTAAACTCAGTAAGCATGATGGTCTCCCAACGAGACCTGTATTTCAACGGAACCTACACGTCCCGGGTAGATTCTTCCCAAAACCTTCCACGCTTGAAGAAAGTTCGAATCTCGCAGTGCCTTGTGCGGACAGTGGTGTAGAAAGACCGAGGACTCGTACACCGGGTGCAGTGAACCTAACGACTTCAGGTGGATCCCCACAGTTTAAACCAGCCAGGGGGAATGGATTTAGGGGGAAAAGTACCGCGATGAGCAAAAACTTTAAGGTGATTCGTGGGTCTGTATGTAAGGCTACAGATACTTTATCGTCTCATCCTTCTCGCGCCGTTTCGGGAAAGTCCACAACAACAATAAAATCTATGCCTGTGATTGGATTTACCGATCATGCCCAAGCAGACAGAAGGTACGATCTGAGTTCCATAAGTCCGTACACGGATGGGTTTGACTTTGGTGGTGGTAACGTTCGGTATGAGGCCAATGGAGACGGCCCTAACGACGTGTTTCATATCAAACGATTAAGACTTAGTGCTAGGCAGGTTACGTTTCCGAAGAGCGGTAGTCACGATTTCAGCACCATTCTACAGGGGAGACCAAAAACATTGCATCGCCGAGATTTGACGGAATGTGTCGAATCTCGACAGCCAAGGGCTCGAACACACGTTGGTTTTGCTGAATGTGAAATGACATGACCTGCACTTTATGATATAATTGTAATTTGAGTGTAAGACTTGGTTGCAGATCTGTCACGCTAGTGTTATGCTAGTGTTATGCCAAGGAAATTTGTATTATTTGAAAAAAATACTATCGGAATATCAGAAATGGTTACTAAGAGACGCTGAATTAGCTGGCGTTTAATTTGGTTCCAGGTTAAGTCGAGGTGGTCACAAATTATCCCATACAACGTCATGAATTTCAGGTTATTTTGTCGAAAGTGTTTTAAAAATATGTATAAAGTTTGAGAACATGGAAAAAATGAAAATCCATCATGAAACGATTTAAAACAAGTTTATAAAAATCTTGCTCGGTAATTAGAATGGTGATGTATGCGGTGAATCGTGAGAGCCCGTATGAGGCCTCGGCACCCACGGTATACATTCAACCCTTATCATGTTATAAAAACGTATGTCTGCTTAACCCTTTCCTCCATAAATACGCCTTTTTACGCCTCTGTAAAAGTCACGTTTTGAAACCATTGTGGTAAATAGAGCATTTGCTACTTAGGAGCAAATGCTCTATTTATCACAATGGTTTCAATGCTATGTAACTCTAAAATTTTCATTTTCTCTAGTAAATGTTCCTTTTTTTGGTAGATATGTTCAAAGAGGTCGGATCTAAAAATAGTCTATGAGGTAATGGGTTAAAATCCGATCTGTGAAATATTTTACCGCCTTCCGATAATTTCAAACTTTTGAGAAACTTTTAATCGACATATTGAATCCTAATTGGAAACCGAGTTTCTCGGTGTCTTATACAGGTACAAATAGTTATACAAGTCAGGATAAGATCATAAAATGGCCTTTTTATCTCCTTTACAAACATAGTAGACCCAGATCAGATGGCTCCTGTAGGAGCCATCTGACCAGGGTCTGCTCTGTTTGCTTATTAAATAATACAGATATACATGTGATTCTACAGTTTCAGACTTGGCCAGAATTTATTTAATATGCCATCATAAAAATTCAGCCAATCAAGTCATCGCCATTTTTTTTCATGAATAATCGTTAGATAAAGGGTTAAATGCTGCATGAAGTGGAGATTGCCCTATCTTAACACTTGGGCTAGCATAGTTGTTATAATTTGCCACCTATTTATGATTAATCAAATGAGGAGTGTCTTATCTATAAATCGGTTGTTCATTTCTGTTTTAGATTTATCAAATAGAAATAAATCAGGCTATATAACACCTGGCAAGGTATTGCGTTCACATGATTTAAATAATTCTCACAACCCGATCAATTTGAAGGCCAATGCACTCGATATGCCAAGATATCTATAGCTAGGGAATATGTACTCAGATGATTTGCCATTATAGATAAGAAAATTCAACAATATTTGGTCCCGGTCTTCTATTCATATTTACACAAATGTTCTGGTAATATTTGTATAAAAATCTCTGCGGCTTAACCCTTACAGTGCGGGACACGAGTCACTAATGTCCTTTGCAAACAGTGTAGACCCAGATAAGAGGGCCCCATAGAGGAGCCCTCTCACCAGGGTCTGTACTGTTTGTCACGTCACAATTTTATGTAGAAAAATCCCTAAATATTCACCATAGGCTTGACCTGTTTGAATTTTGGAATAGTCCATTTGAAAATTCAGCGATGTAAGGGATAAACGTGATCCATGATACACTTACTTAACTCTTTCGCTGCCAAATAGTGTCGTCTGCAAAAGTTATCGTCTGCTACAATCTTCGTTTGTTAAAATATCTCCCCCTTTCTTTCAAAAACATTTCAGCAGTAACAACAAACAGTTTGGATCCTAATGAGACGCCGAGTTACTCGGCGTCTCATCTGGATCCAAATTGTTTGCATATGTAATCACAAATGCGACATTGGGCGAAAGAGTTAAAAACTGTATTTAGAGGTTTAACCCGCCTCTTGCTAAACCAGGACGCGGACTGAAACTTGCAAACAGCTTGGATCCGGATCATACGCCGAGGAACTCGGAATCTGGTCAGGATCCATGCTGTTTGATACTCTTCCAATAGTATCTCAACAAAAGTCAGTTGGGCATTATTCAAAATACATTGTAAAGCAAATTAAAATTTAGCTGACAGTTTTGTTCATATCTAGAGAAGTATTGCCCTTTAAATAGCATATCGTACAAACTATTGTCGAGCAAACTGCCCATTCGTTTCATATACGGTCTGTACGTATAACGCCATCAAAGTATTAACTTCCGCTGTCAGATGAATGCGTGATTACCTTGCAAAGGGAGCTCAACGTCTCATACCTTTTAACAAGCTTGATCTGTTTTTAAAAAATAAATTGAAGAAAATTTGATTTAAAAATATTAAACACGTATGATTTAGAGAGGCGCCATATTGCTAGGCCTCCCATCCGAATCAAACTTGTTTGCTGTGGTAACCAGGGTTTGAGGTTACACAACTTTTAGTTTGAGTTCATTCTCAAGTATCTGATTGGACATATTTTGAGCAAGTTCATATGGTTGAGTATGAGCTCAGACTCAAGTAAAACGTTTTATAATATCGAGGCCAGGAGTTCTCCCAGGAATTCACGACTTCTTAACCACTTACTCCCTGAATATTCATGTTATAAATGACATCATGACTATTACTTAGATTCAACACATGCGATTTTTGTCGCAGTTTGGATCATAATGAGAAGCCGAGTTACTCGGCATCTCATCAGGATCCAAACTGTTTGACAAACAAGTCAGAAATTGAGGGAAAATCCACTGTGACTTAAAGCAGATACGGCATTATTTGTAGACAAAAAGTATGTGTTTCCAAAAGAGCTAAGCTATCAGTCTAGACCAAGACATGGCTACCAACTATGACTGAACTGTTACGTCATGTTGACAACTGAACCTAGTTACACGAAAATGACATTCTCACGCCTTTGCAGATAGAATAGACGCAGATCAGACGACTCACTCAGTCCTGAGCTGCTTGATCAGGGTCTGCTATGTTTGCTTATGGAATTATATACGTGTAAAACTGATTTTACAGTTCCTGTGTCCATATCTTTCATACCGATTTACAAACAATACAAACAATCAGCCAATAAATATTTACGATGTTATTGTTTGTTACATAATTATTCAAAGGGTTCACCTTTAGTCTGCTGATTATTTTGTCCGTAGAAATCGTCTACGGTAAAACCCCTCTAATGCGACCACAAACAAAAAATGGGCATAATTCTGGGTGGCAGAGACAGGTGGTAGCTTAATGCAGGACGAAAGTTATGCAGAAAGCTCCTATAGGAGCTTTCTGCATAACTTTCGTCCTGCATTAAGCAATCACCTGCTTTAAACGACGCCAGTGGCTGTTTATTAAGTGGTCGCAATAGCGGGGTTTTACTGTATTTCAGTTTTCAAAACTGATTTTTATTTATTTCCAATTTATGGTAAGAGTGTAAACCCTTTCCCTGTTCAGTATTCATGTAGAACTAATGACATCATAAATATTTATTACCTGGAGTTTCATAATGGCATATGTACACAGGATAGTGTTTGCTCAAGCAGAAAGTGTAGAATCAAGTCTATATTATAATAATATAGACTTGATTCTACACTTTCTGCTTGAGCAAAAAATATGTTGTGTACATATGCCATTATAATTTATATCATTTGCAAACGGAGTAGACTCTGATCAAACGGCTCCTATAGGAGCCATCTGAGATGGGTCTACTCAGTTTGCAAATGTGTGAAAATAGATTTATATGAAGGAAAGGGTTAAATAGTTTTGGCCATGGCGAGACCTAAGTGTCTGATCTTAATCCAAACTGTTTAGAAAGACCATCACAAACTCGCCCGTTGCAAGCTTAATGTCATAGGTTAACCATTACAACACTGAATTATCAATGAACTATTCCAAAATTCAAACAGGTCAAGCTTGTGGTGAGAGGTTAGGGATTTGTTCTAAAGAAAAGTGTAACACGACAAACAGGGCCACTCTCGGAGCCCTCTCACCTGGGTCTACAGTTTGCAAACTCATGTCCCGCACTGTAAGAGTTAATTATTTCCTAAAATCTGCATATGAAAACAATCGAAACTGTGGAAACAGTTTTTTTTAATATCTCTTTTGAAACGTTATGAGTAATCATAGTTTATAGCGGGATGTTGTCGTACTCACAGGGGCAAGACACGTTTGAGTAAGTTTATGCTCATGTAGAAAGCGTTCTATATATACATATACTGACTCGAACGTGTCGTACCCCTGTGGTCGTATCCTCTGTTCACTGATCACCACTTTACTCCATACACCTTTTAATGTATTTACAAACACAGTAGACCCAGATCAGATGACACATGTAGGAGCCGTCTGATTAATTACTGTCTATTCTGTTTGCTTATGAAATAATAAAGATCTGAGAATAGATTTTTGTTTATGGCCAAACATTCATGCGTTCATATGTCATTATAACACACTGTAATATTCGTGATGTCATCATTTCATACATGGGTATTCGCGGAGTACATAAGAACAATATATAGTGCACGGATAAATAATCTGATTGAGACATTTCAAACATTTTCCACGATATAAACTACATGTTTAACCCTTTCCCTTATGTAAGAGCATTTTGACGCATCTGCAAACATAGTACACCCTGATCCGACGGCTCTGATCAGGGTCCGTTCTGTTTGCTTATGGTATACTACACATCTGATTCCACAGCTTCTGTCTGAGGTAAAATGTCCTGTGTTCATATGCCATTATAAAAAATAATCTTATTAATATTAATGGCGTCATTAATTCTTAAATGCATATTCAACAAGGAAAGGGATAACCCTTCTCGTGCTGAAAAAATTGTCTTCCAAAAACTCTGATCTGTTCATTTCTGCTTACTTCCGGTTCGTAGACGCGTTTCAATAACTGTTGACTGGGTGTCAAATAGCTTGGATCCTGATGAGACGCCGAGTTACTCGGCGTCTCATCTGGAGTAAAGTTGTTTGCAAATTTATGCGAGCCAGGTCGCGCTTAGCACGATAAAGGTTTTATTAAGCTAGCTATTTCTTCCTCTACTAATTATTTATAATTTATAAACATGATAAAGGCCATCGAAGAAGAAAGTCTGTTTGATATCTATTTCTTTATATCTAATCACATAAAGGCATAAATGAAAATACAGTAAATCTGTCCCAAGCGGCCATTTATTTATTGAACAAATGGGGTCTTAAAAAGCAAGTGTCTGTTTAATGCTGAGTAAAAGTAATGCAGAAACCTTCTATTTGGAGCTTTCTGTATTTCCTTTGACCAGCATTAAGCTACCACGTGCCTTACAGACCCATAATTGGACATCTTTTTGATGGCCGCTTAAGGCAGGTTATACTGTAGAAAGTTTAGCAGACGATATTGTCTAAGCAGGCGTTCGTTGAGCTTAGCAAAGAGGAGATAATCCCAGCCTTCCATCGAGGGATCAATGCTAATTATACGCATTGATCCGCCCGATTAATGGCTAAAGTTTACAGATTAATCACCACCCATACAAAGCCGCCTTAGCTCGTAGATTTGCCGTATGCGACGCCATGTTTTAAGATTTTCCACTCTGAAAAAAATGTCTCCACTATATATAGTGTCGTTCGCTCCAAATTTAAACGCACTTTTTTCTTCCAATTATTTCAAAAACTAGATCAAAGTGTCAAACAGTTTGGATCTAGCCGAGAGACCGAGTTACATGGAGACTAATCTAGATCAAATCAGTTTGCAAAAGTTATTACAGATTTGCCGAAACGGTAAAAGGGTAAAGATTAAATTGGAAGTCAATGACAAAGGAGAACTAGGAATGGGCAATTACTGATAATAGCCTACATGTTTTGAACACGATATTAAATGGAATGTACACAAGTCGCGAGGTTGATTATTTGAAGAGATTTGTTTTTTCAGCCTGACCCTGACTTAATAGTTATAATACACACACATAAACGTATGCAGTACTGAAACCTACGGAAGACAGTAAGAGTCAACTAATATTCTTAAAATTCGGCATGACGACCAAACAAGTTGCCTTTGTAACCCTTGTATTTCGGTACATCGTCTTTTATTTATAAAATAATCACTTAAGTGAGTCATTATATCGACATCGTCATTCATTAAAACGACTAAGTAACTTTTAAAGTGAATGCGTTACGGAACAACTTTTGTAGAACCCCTCTAATGCGACCACTTAATGAATAAACATGGGTGTCTTTATAAGCAGGTGGTTGCTTAATGCAGGACAAAAGTAATGCAGAAAGCTCATTTAGGAGCTTTTTGCATTACCATTGTCCTGCATTGAGCTACCACCTGCATCTAGCTACCAGAAGTATACCTATTTTAGGTGGTCGCATTAGCGGGGTTTTACAGCACTTCGTGATAACAATGTAAGTCGTTAATAAAACGACGCTGTTTCCCATTATAATGACCGAACTGGAATTTGTTATATTACATTTTAACTCTTTCCCTAATGAGCATTTGTACAAGAATGCATGCTTTCATGAATTTTCATTATAATAATCTTCATTCTGCCATATGAAAACAGCAAACAGGACAGAGCAAAGTGTGAAATAAAGGGTTTAATTAAAGCTTCATAATGACGTACTAAGTTGCTATATTACGACTTGCCTAGCCGTTTAACGAAATATAATGGTAATTTTCACGACATATTCAGTCGTCAGCGAGTTACAAAGACATCAAACTCTTCAATCGTTATTTACATAGAACGACTCCTACATCACCACAACGAGATACAAGTCACTAAAACTACTTGTCGTAAAAAACGAGATACAAATGTCGTTATTACGTCTTGCTACGTCATCATGACGAGATATAAAAGTCGTTAAAATAAGTCATTATAATGTGTTATATGTATAAAATTCGCCATAACTTCTGAAAAGAATATTAAGTGTCCCAAATAGGCTTCTGTAGAAACATGTTGACTGTCCCCCAATGATAATTAATTACTGAAACACTTTTCAAATAGTCTGGATAACTGGTAGCTCGCCAGGATCTAAATTGTTAAAAAAAATCCTAAAACCTTAAGAAAATACCTCTAGAATCTGGGATGTAACGAGGCTGAAAAACAAAATCGCGCGCTGAACGTATCCCTGCCTACAAGCTATGAAATCCCCGCTGAACCAAGTCCTTTGAACGAGACTTTATAAACGGAGGTCCGGTGTATCAATGCTTTACACTTTGTAACTAAATAAACAAGAGGGCCTGAAAGGCCCTGACATCGCTCACCAGACAATCAGAGGAGAAGATTGTCAAAGTTTTCACTATGTGTTTCTATAGAAAACTATAGCCAGCCCTGGCGAGGGCATATTTTGACCCAAGAGACATAATTTATGTAAGATTTCTAGAGGACCTAAAGTGAAGAAAATTTAAGACAAGCGGCACAATTTACATAACTTCTGTAGAGGACCTGAACATGATGATATGTGCCAAATATGAAAGCTGAGAACCTTCCAGTTCCAGACGAGAAGATTTTCAAAGTTTTCACTATATGTTTCTATTGAAAACTGGATACCCCTAGGGCGTGGCCAATTTTGAATCCAGGGGCATAATTTATATAACTTTTGTAGAGGACCTGAACATGATGCTATGTGCCAAATATGAAAGCTGAGAGCCTCCCAGTATCAGAGAACAAGATTTTCAAAGATTTCACTATTTGTTTCTATTGAAAATGGCCCACCCCTGGGGCAGGGCCAATTTTGACCCCAGGGGTATAATTTATATAACTTTTGTAGAGGACCTGAACATGATGCTATGTGCCAAATATGAAAGCTGAGATCATCCCAGTTTCAGATAAGAAGATTTTCAAAGATTTCACTATTTGTTTCTAATGAAAATGACCCATCCCTGGGGCGGGACCAATTTTGACCCCAGGGGCATAATTTATATAACTTTTGTAGAGAACCTGAACACGATGCTATGTGCCAAATATGAAAGCTGAGAACCTTCCAGTTTCAGACGAGAAGATTTTCAAAGATTTCACTATTTGTTTCTATTGAAAATGGCCCAACCCTGGGGCGGGGCCAATTTTGACCCCAGGGGCATAATTTATATAACTTTTGTAGAGAACCTGAACACGATGCTATGTGCCAAATATGAAAGCTGAGAACCTTCCAGTTTCAGAAGAGAAGATTTTCAAAGATTTCACTATTTGTTTCTATTGAAAACTGCCCACCCCTGGGGCGGGGCCAATTTCACCCCAGGGCCATAATTTATACAACTTTTGTACAGGACCTGAACACGATGCTCTGTGCCAAATATGAAAGCTGAGAGAATTCCAGTTTCAGAAGAGAAGATTTTCAAAGATTTCACTATTTGTTTCTATTGAAAACTGCCCACCCCTGGGGCGGGGCCAATTTTGACCCCAGGGCCATAATTTATATAACTTTTGTAGAGGACCTGAACATGATGCTATGTGCCAAATATGAAAGCTGAGAACCTTCTGGTTTCAGAGGAGAAGATTTTCAAAGTTTCACTATATGTTTCTATTGGAAACAAGGCACCCCTGGGGCGGGGCCAATTTTGACCCCAGGGCCATAATTTATATAACTTTTGTAGAGAACCTAAAGATGATACTATGTGCCAAAGATGAAAGCTGAGAACCCTGTAGATTCAGAGGAGAAGATTTTTAAAGGTTCAAATTGTTGACGACTGACGACGCACGATGCACGACGGACGACGCACGCCGACGGACGACGGATATCAGGCAATCACAAAAGCTCACCCTGAGCACTTTGTGCTCTGGTGAGCTAAAAATAAAAACTCTATCGAAAATCGCACATTGCGCCTGTTTTTTCTGTAACACCCCACTTTCCTCTTTCTCCGGGGCGTCCAATTAGCCCACAGAAACGGACGGTAATCAACACAGCCACCCTACGAAACTGTCATTTCTGTGTAGATCAGACCAAAGTCTGCAAATTCTCTTCAGTGTCAAAAAAAAGTTTCACACTGAAATCAGGGTCTAAAGTGTTTTAGATTTTCGCTCGAGTCTGGGTTTCAATTATCTATTAACTTTAAACTGAATCTTTATAATGGTATAGCCCTTTCCCTCATATAAACGTGTTTCACGCATCTGCAAACAGAGTAGACCCAGATCAGATGGCTCCTATAGGAGCCGTCTGATCAGGGTCTACTCTGTTTGCTAATGGAATTTGATAGATCTGTCTCTTTAGTTTCTGAAATGGCTCAAATGTTCCATCTTCTATATTTCATTATAACTGCTTTGTCAATGAGTATTCAATAGATATTGAAAGTTGTAATAAACATAGAACAGGGAAAGGGATAGCTCCGTGTATACAGAATGTTTACGGTATTGGTAGAAACTTTAGTTAGAGTATTATCATTTCATAAGCAATCAGGACAGACCATGATCAGATGGTTCCTACCGGAGCAGTATGATCTGGGTCTACGATGTTTGCAAATGCATTGAAAAGCCTTTGTGTAAGGGAAAGGGTTAGAGTTTCATTATAATGCACTTCGCTCTCATGTATAGATGGTCTTTGGGTTCTCAACGAGTCTCATTATCCATACACACCAACATACAAATTTTCAGTAAAATGGAACAATATCTAAATTTCGACTAATCCGAGGCCATGATTTTTCTGCAAAGTCTCCACCTTAATCAAATGGTGCATTACAATGGCTCTGCAATTGAACTGGGTTTACACCCTTTGAAAATTTGCCCAAATATTATCTCTTCCTGTTATGTTGTTGGTCTGCTTCAATTCTTGAAGAATAATTTTCTTCCATATCTTTTTTCCCTCATATAAACGTGTTTTCAGGCATTTACAAACAGAGTAGACCCAGATCAGACGGCTCTTATAGGAGCCGTCTGATCAGGGTCTGCTCTGTTTGCTAGTTGAATTTGAAAGATCTGCTACTTTACTTTCTAAAAATGTTCCACCTTCCATACTTCATTGTAACTTTCTTTCCATGAAGATTCAGTAGGTATTGAAATTTGGAATAAACATAGAACAGGGTAAGGGTTAAAAACAACAGCACCAAACTGTTAACCCTTTCCTTCATATAAACTCTTTTTCACGCATTTGCAAATACGATCTCGTATAGCAGATTCTGATCGGATGGCTCTTATAGGAGATGTCTGATCAGGGTCTACTCTGTTTGCTTTTGCGATGATATAGGTTCGATTCTACAGTTTTTGTCAAAGCAAAGAATTCCCTCAAAAAGTTTACATTACAATAATTGAGCTATTAAATATTCATATTGTCATTATTTCTTACATGAATACTGAGCTGGGATAGGATTAGATGTGTCCAACAGTTTTGACACTGCTGTGATCTAAACTGTTCACAAAGGTTTTCACAAATTCGATGTATTCACCGAGTATTTGAACTTTGTAAACTGTGCACCATAAGATAGGCAATTCAGCATCTGATTTAGTTTGTCTTGTTAACCCATTCCCTTTTGACGTCTCTGTAAAAGTCACATTTTGAAACCATTGTGATAAATAGAGCATTGGAGCAAATTCTCTATTTATCACAGTGGTTTCAGAACTACACAATTCCAAAACTTTCCTTTTCTCTAGTAAATACTCCTTTTTGGTAGATTTGTTCAAAGAGGTTGGATCTAAAAATAGCCTATGAGGTAATGGGTTAATTGTCAACAGCACTTTATCACAATCAGAGGCAACCAGTGCAAACCAAACCCAGCAACATTCCTGAGCTAGGTGTTCAGTTTGTAATGATTACCTTTGTTTCCCCCCTGATATCACTCATTTGGTGCAAGGCAGTAATGGTCATCCACTACAAATTCCGTTGTTTCTGAAAACCCAAGCTCACAACCTAACAGTTTTGATCCTTGTGAGATACTGAGCTATCCAGCATCTCATCTGGATCCAAATTGTTTGCATAGTTTATCACAAATTCTCCCTTAAAGTACAAATATTTATTTGTTTTAACCCTTTCCTCCATAAATACGCCTGTCTACACCTCTGTAATAACCACTTCTTGAAATCATTGTGATAAATAGAGCATTTGCTCCTGTAGGAGCAAATGCTCCATTTATCACAATGGTTTCAAACTACAAAATTCTGAAATTTTATTTTTTCTCTAGTAAATGCTCCTTTTGGGTAGATTCATTCAGAGAGGTTGGGTCTAAAAATAACCTATGGAGGAAAGGGTTAAATAAGAAAGGTCAACAGACACAACAGGATTATTTTGTTCATATCATGTAAATTTGACACAGAAAATATCAACAATGAATGATGTATCGGGTTTTATTATAACATTAGAAATTTCATGATAATACAATATCTATCATTGCTAACAATACATCGGGTTAAATTATACAACTATCAACAGTTAATAGCAACATGGTGATACACAAAAAGATTGGACGGACAGTTGAAAGATGATATGTAAAATATTAAAGCACGGTGGTCATTGGTAAAGATTTAGCTTATAAATATATATCCAAAACTTCAACATGAAGTTTTACTATCAGTCATACAATGTACAGTAGAACCTGTCTTAAGCGACCATCAAAAGGAGGTCTAATTAGGGGTCTGTAAGGCTGATGGTAGCTTAATACAGGTCAAAGGTTTTTCCCTGTATTAAGCAACCACCTGCTTTTCAAGATTCATGTCGCTTAAGACAGGCTCTACTGTACTAAAATTTCAATACATAAAACCCTTTCCTCACATCAAAACTTTTTCAGGCCTTTGCAAACAGAGTATACCCTGATTAGACGACTCCAGTAGGAGCCATCTGATCAGTCTGCTTTGTTTGCTGATGAACTATCGATCTGATGCTACAGTTTCCACCAATAGATTCTGCATTCAAATAATTCAATTAATCAATATTCATGTTTTCATTAGTCATGAATATACATCAGGAAAAGGGAAAACCCATTACTCCATGAATATTCATGTAAGAAATAATGACGTCATAAATATTAATTAGATTAATTTGTTATACTAGCACATAGACACATCAATTTTTAGCCTTGGCAGTAACTGTACAATCAGATCTACATGATTTCATAAGCAAACAGAGCAGACCCTGATCAGATGGTTCCTATAGGAGCCGTCTGATCTGGGTCTACTCTGTTTGCAAAGACATAGAAAGGCATACTTATGGAGGAAAGGGTTAAATAAAGAGTTCATTCTATCAACTCTGGATTTGCTGAGTGGAACAGCCTACGAGTGTTTATATATAAAGTCTACACTGTATGCAAGGCCTACACTTGCTCAGTGATTCTGAATGACAAACAGTGCAGACCCTGATCAGAGGGCTTCTCTAGGAACCCTCTGATCTGGGTCTACACTGTTTGCAAATGACAGTGTATACATGTCCTGGGTTGAAAGGGTTAATTTCTCAACTCTATAAAGCAGGAAGGCCCAGGTCAATTGTCATTGCTCAATACTTTTCATTGTTTATGTATTTTTATACTTTACCACCTATAACATACAATAATAAATAAAATTCATGAAAAAAACGACTATTAAGATTTTTAACAATACTCAGCTGCTTATTGCCATTTGATATTTGCTTGCTGCTATTTACATATAGCATAGCAATAATATAGTGAATTAAAACCATATGGAATGTAGTGGATTATTTTTTGCTCTTTTATGCATGTCTTATTAACTCATTCCCTCATACTGACGACTTTTGACGACTCTGTAAAAGTCACTTTATGAAACCATTGTGATAAATAGAGCATTTGCTCCTATAGGAGCAAATGCTCTATTTATCACAATGGTTTCAAACTACAAAATTCTAAAAAAAATCCCTTTCTCTAGTTAATGCTTCTTTTTGGTAGATCCATTCAAAGAGGTTGTATCTAAAAATAGCCTATGAGGTAATGGGTTAAAGGTTATTATTCTCATGAGTATACTGTCCTGGATCAATTAACAATCAACTAATGACATCTAGGAAATGTAAATTGCCATGTCCCTACACATCATCTATAACCATTAGTATAATTTTGACACAATGCTTTGTTAAATGATGTTAGGACAGGTTAAAATGAAAACAAGATTTGTGAAACACTATGCCCCCAATATGACCTTAGACATTGATGTACGACCTTGACCTTAAAAAGTCACCCTAAAAATGTTCGCCTCCATAAGTTGTACATGCATGCCAAGTTTGAAGGATGTATGTTGAATGATGAAAAAATCATTGCCAATCTCTATTTGACCCATAATTTGACCTTGATGTATGACCTTGACCTTAATAAGTCACCCCTGGAAATGTTTGCCTCTATAAGTTGCACATGCATGGCAAGTTTGAAGATGTATGTGCAATAGCTACAAAATTATCGCCATCTTAAAGTTGGGAACAAACAACAGACAAGGCAAAAACAATACAGTATAGTCAGAAAAAGTCTAAAAAAATTAATCTGTTCAAAAATGTGATTTCCAATTCCAGATAATGTAATGAAGTTGCCTGGCAACCATGTCAAGTGGCATGTTTGGTGAAAAATATCCAATAGTGCCAAGTTAAAATGATTTCACATGCTAGTCAAGGAATTAAATGTAATAGCAAAGATGAAGCATTAAAAAGGGCATTTGATTTGAGTTAAGATTGGTAAATTCTTGTACAGATATGCACTAAACATTCAGATACATTCTTCTCATGGATACAATACTTAGATTTGTATCATTGTATCATATTCTACTTGAGGCACATTTGTCATATAATAAAACATTGATACTAAGAGACATAGTCCGGTGTTTAACCCCTTCCTCCATGAATATTCATGTAAAAAATAATAATGTTAGGATATTAATTAGATTAATTTGTTATAATAAGTTAATAACACATGGACACAGGAATGTTTGACCATGGCAGAAACTGTACTATATTATAACATAAGCAAACAGAGCAGACCCAGATCAGATGGCTCCAACAGGAGCCATCTGATCTGGGTCTACTCTGTTTGCAAAGGCATAGAAAGGCGTATTTATGGAGTAAAGGGTTAAATAATCTTAGTATTTTGATTGGTTAATCCTTAAGCTACACAGAAACACCAAAGGTTGCTTTTTGAAGCAAACATAAAAAATCACACAAGCACTTGTAACACTGTATAAAGTTTATCATTACAGCATTTTCATGCTTCTGATTATGAAGCATACTGCCCCTAACCAACATTAACGATGAGAGGTATTAAATACAGAAGACAAGTCTGGCACTGAGGACTCTGGAGTTGCTCTTCCCTCCAGGATATGGCTCTGGTTGATCCCTTTTCTCCATGAGTACACTTTTTTAACCTCTTTACAAACAGATTAGACCAAGATCAGATGGCTCCTATAGGAGCTGTCTGATCAGGATCTGCTCTATTTGCTTATGGTATTGTATAGATCTGATTCTACAGTTTCTGCCAAGGCCAAAATTCTCCTATTCATGATGCCATTATAAAAACTAATCTAATTATATTGCTGCAGTCATTATTTCTGATATGAATATTCATGGAGTTAAAGGGTTAACTATTTAAGCTGTCATCTTCTCTTCTTTGGATGAACAACACTAGTAGTTGGCCTCAAATCTAAAAATAAACCAAAACCTAGATACCTACTTATGCATTTGAAAACAGAGTGAACAAAGATCAGGCAGTTCCTGTACCTTCTGGTCATGATCTTGGGGAAATGAAAAATGAATAAAAGTTTTTAATCGTGGATAAATAAATCACATTCATGAACCCTTTCCTCCATAGGCTATTTTTAGACACAACCTCTTTGAATCAATCTACCGAAAAGGAGCATTTTCTAGAGAAAAGGAAAATGTTAGAATTGTGTAGTATTGAAACCATTGTGATAAATAGAGCATTTGCTCCTATAGGAGCAAATGCTCTATTTATCACAATGGTTTCAACAGGTGAATTTTACAGAGGCGTAGAAAGGCGTATTTATGGAGGAAAGGGTTAATGCATGGATCAAACTCTACAGGACACTTAAAAAGTAAGTTACAAATCATCTTTTCGTCTTTTCAGTTGACGTAAAAAAATGTCTCAAATTTCGATCAGTATCTTAAGAGCAGACATTATGATTTGATCATGCAGAATTACCCAATAGTTTAATTTTACAAAATACCTAAGCATGCTAAAATATTACTTCGACCATAAGAATTTCAATTATACTATGTAAGAATTTATAACTCTTTCCATTTAAATGGTTTAATTTTTACTTCAGCCAAAATTTCGAAGGCAAGAAAGTTTGGCACAAAACTCAAGTAACTGATCATAGCTTGAATTTTGAACATGTAGTCGGTGAAAAGTTCTGCAAAAATAATTTGCTCAGCAGGTCAAAGATTAAATAATGAGAGATACAACTGTAACTTACTCTGATCCACTGGTTTACCAATATGTTTCTGTTTAGGGTCATTGTAGTGGCTGACAATCTTCTTGTCATTTGTCATCTGGACATCCTGCTCTCCAGTCTGGTTACTGGTAAATAGAATTGTTTCAAGGTAAATAAAGGTCTTCAAACGACATACAGTAACCTTTCAATAACCCTTTACACCATGAATATTCATGTAAGAAATAATGACATGAATATTGTTCAGATCAATTTTATAATGGCATTTGAACACATGGCCTTTTGGCCATGAAAGAAACTGTAAAATCAGATCTATATAATGCTGAAAATAAACAGAGCAGATTCTGATCAGATGGCTCCTACAGTCTACCGTAACCCTGTTTGCAAGTGTGTAAAAAGGCGCATCTAAGGGTTTAAACACCTCAGTTTTAATGTGTCTGGGATGATGAGACTAGTTGCAATTTTTGAGACCCAAAACATGTAACTAATATAAATTACTATTTGAGTGATATAAGATATGGTGTGTAGATTACAGGGTTGCCACAAACCAGAGGAAACAATATTCCAAGACAATTCCCTGACAAAATTTTTAATTTCCCTGACATGTAACATAGCAACATTTGGTCTTTCTGTCATGATTTTTGTAATATTTTTACGTACAAAATATAAAGCACTGGATCTCATTTTTTTCAAAATTCCCTGACAATTCCCTCACATTTGCCTGTATTTTTTAAATTTCCCTGACCAATCTCAAACTTCCCTGACAATTCCCTGACCTTGAAATTATTATTTTTTTTTTTTAAATTTCCCTGAATTTCCCCTGATGTGTGGCAACCCTGATTTGTATCAGGTGTGTGGTTTTTGTAAATGGGTCATTTTCTAATTATTATAATGATGCCATTGACCTTTGTTGTTCCTGTTATTAACCCTTTCCCTATTCTATGTCTATTCCAAATTTAAACAAGAGCACCGCAAGACGGGGCAATATACGCCCGAATGCTGTTCTATAAAATTATGTTGAAAAATAAAGGAGCAGTTAGTTGCACAAGAAATTGTTACCCGAAACTATCAAAGGGCAATAACTCCAGAATGAAAAATATCCAAGATATGAGCATGGTAAGAACAGTGTACATAGCAATCATTTTCAGACTTTCAGACTTTTTTGAACTTTGGAAAAAAAGTCGAGAAAGTTTAAACCGAACGTGACATAAGTGCGTTTAACCTTTCACCTTCAAATATGACTGACCTTAAAGGTAATGATGTAGGTCTAGTTAGCTACAGCCAGGACACAAAATTTGCTAACGCTCTATTTGTGACCTTGACCTTGAAAGTTCACAATTGGGTTTTGTATGCAACACACCTTCAAGTGATACTGAAGCCCTATTTGTGACCTTGACCTTGAAAGTTCACAATTGGGTTTTGTACGCGACACACCTTCAAGTGATACTGAACATATGTGTGAAAGAATTTTGAAAATCGGAGAAAAAATGAGTAAGTTATAGCCAGGACACGAATTTGCTAACGGACGGACAGAATTGCTAACGCCCTATTTGTGACCTTGACCTTGAAAGTTCACCATTGGGTTTTGTACGCGACACACCTTCAAGTGATACTGAACATATGTGTGAAAGAATTTTGAAAATTGGTGAAAAGATGAGTAAGTTTTACCAAGGACACGAAAATTGCTAACGCCCTATTTGTGACCTTGACCTTGAAAGTTCACAATTGGGTTTTGTACGCGACACACCTTCAAGTGATACTGAACATTTGTGTGAAAGAATTTTGAAAATCGGAGAAAAAATGAGTAAGTTATAGCCAGGACACGAATTTGCTAACGGACGGACGGACAGAATTGCTAACGCCCTATTTGTGACCTTGACCTTGAAAGTTCACCATTGGGTTTTGTACGCGACACACCTTCAAGTGATACTGAACATACGTGTGAAAGAATTTTGAAAATTGGTGAAAAGATGAGTAAGTTTTAGCAAGGACACGAAAATTGCTAACGCCCTATTTGTGACCTTGACCTTGAAAGTTCACAATTGGGTTTTGTACGCGACACACCTTCAAGTGATACTGAACATTTGTGTGAAAGAATTTTGAAAATCGGAGAAAAAATGAGTAAGTTATAGCCAGGACACGAATTTGCTAACGGACGGACGGACGGACAGACAGACGGACATACTAACAAATGGGTAGTTGTGTGACTTTTTCCTTTGATCTTTTCTTGTGTGACTAGTCCCACAAGAAAAACTATTTTTGGCTCTAACTTTGGAAAAGAATGATCTGGAAGCTAACCCTAACCCTAACCCTATGTCCCACAACTGGCCAGGTTAATGTCACAAGAAATGGCCAGGTTAATGTCACAAGAGATGGCCAGGTTAATGATTTTACTTGTGGGACTAGTTAGAAAAAGTCACACAACTACCCTTTGGTGAGTGCGGACGGACAGACAGACGGACAGACAGACAGACGGACAGACGGACACCCAGCCAGACGATGGAGACCATAACATAATACGACCCTTCGGGCGTATAAAAATGGACAACATAGTTATGAAATATGGAAGGTGGAATATTGTAGCCATTTTAAAAACTAAAGAAACCAGATGTATCTAATTCCATTAGTAAACATAGCAGACTCTGATCAGACAGCTCCTACTGCCTGGTCTGAGTCTACTCTGTTTGCAGATGTTTGAAAAGACGTTTATATGAAGGAAAGGGTTAACATGGGGAAAATTTTCAAATGTAACAAGATCATAATTATTCATGATGCTAGAGTTATGGAAATTTGTATAAGAATAAACTTATGTCTGGTCTGTACATTTAAGTTCAATTGTCTGGCATCCCTGGATACCATAATTTGTAAATGAAGGCACCAGATGAGAAAATTCATTACAGACGACTAGGAAAATGACCATCATAATTCAAGTCTGACATTCTTACAGTTGTGAAACCAACTAAGTGCATGTATTCCTTTGCCTCAAGTATGCCTGCTCATCTACAGACAGGGGCATATGTTGTTATCTAAAAACTTTCAAATAGAAATCTGATTCATATTATCAACTACACTTTTAAGGAGTCTTTGCATATGTTCTTACTTCAGAATGGTATGTTTTTCTTTCCTCAGGACCTCCTTGTTGTTGACAAACAGGATGGTGTGATGTTGTTGCGGGCCTTCACATGTGGGCAGTATACCCCGGGCTGTGGGCTTCACACTGTCCAACACACCATTATAGACCAGTAGGTCATCCACCAACAACTGTTATAGAGTATAAAGCAAAGTTTGAATCCTAATAATCCAAGTCATATTGTGATTTCTTTATCAGAGCCATCAAACATATAATAAAAATCCTATATAGCAAACATTAAAAAACAGACATGTTTAAGTTCAGTCTTTAACGCTTAAATCCCTGTGTAATATTCATGTAAGGAATAATGCCATTATTAGCTGAATGTTTACAATGGCATATGTACACAAGGTGTTTTTGACTTTAACCCATTTCCTCATAGGCTATTTTTAGACCCAACCTCTTTTAATAAATCTACCGAAAAGGAGCATTTACTGGAGAAAAAGAAAAGCTTAGAATTGTGTAGTATTGAAACCATTGTGATAAATAGAGCATTTGCTCCCATGGAGCAAATGCTCTATTTATCACAATGGTTTCATAAAGTGACTTTTACAGAGTCGTCAATATTAGTAATGCTCTATTTATCACAACGGTTTCAAGAAGTGACTATTACAGAGGTGTAGAAAAGCTATTTTAATAGGCAGATGCTGTAGAATCAGATCTATATCATACCATAAGCAAACAGAGCAGACCCTGATCAGACAGTTCCTATAGGATGCATGAAAAGGCATTTATATGAAGGAAAGGGTTAAGACAAAAGGTAGCTTATTGCATGGTGAAATTAATACAGAATGCTCCACAGGTGCAATATTAAAACAGTTATCTGCTTTTAATGAGCCGCTGAAGTTTATCAACAAAGTAGTAGATTTAAAAGGCATAGACATATTTTCTTGCAATCATGATATTGCAGCATTTTCTTGTGAATGACTGATAATAAAGACGAGTTCAATCTTCGTAAGCAAAAAAGCTTTTGCATGTTAGTTATCCATTTCTTCATCAGAACATATTCTTTGATACATGTTATAACCATATGCGCAAAGCACTAGATATCAACATGGTTTGAAACTGTTCTTGAAGGCAAACTCAGAGCTAATCTAATCTGTAACAAGCTACATTGACCAAAGAATTCATTTCTAACACTGTAAAAGTGCATCCAAGTATTCACTTACAGCAAAGTCTTTAGCCCCTCTGCCTGTGGTTTTGCTGTAGTTCCATAACTTGATCATAGACACACTGGTCGGCTGATCAAAGATCACATATACTCTATTTAACTGAAAAGATAACCAAATAAGACATGCATGAGCAGAGCAACAGATAAAGGTATGTACTAAAATACTAAGAGACGATTCTAAAGAGTGGTCACAACATAGGATTTGATGGACAAATACAGTTGAACTTCGATATCTCGAACTCGGATAACTCGAACTTTGGGATAACTCAAACTTAAAGTTCGGTCCTTCCAAAATCTTACAATACAGAATTGCTCTTAAATGTATCACTATGCATATCTAGAAACACATTTCACAGCTTAATGCAGGTCTACAGTAATGCTGAAAGCTCCTAAAGGAGCTTTCAGCATTACTGTAGACCTGCTAATGCAGCTGTGAACTTGAGAAATTGTCCAGATTAGAAATCGGATAACTCGAACTTCTGTTATCTCGAACTAATTTATATAGTCCCTTGAAGTTCGAGATATCGAAGTTCAACTGTAATTTACTTTATGCACCTTATCTGAACCCCTGCAGGTGCAATCTATATCTTGTTCAGTAAAATACATACCATGTAATTGATTTCCTTGTACTAGCTTTACTACATTTCTTTAAGCATTCAATCAAATCTTTGTAATTTTTCACCACTATTACTAATCTGTTTAAAGTTTTGGATCTGTAATAAAGTTTTCTTTTGATTGCATTACATTGTGTCTACCTCTGTAGTGATCCTATGATGTTATTTAAATAGTAAAGTTTTTTTCAGAATCAGTCAAAGTATTTTGTTTTAAAGACCTTTTTGTCAAACAAGTAAATTAATGTATATCAGTACTCATAACCATATAATTGAACACCCATACAGATTTATGCTGTCTCTACTTACTATTGCGGGAAGTATTGGGGCCAGCCACATATGGCCCCCATCCATGGTGTCGTTAAGTCCGTCTATCAGTTTGTCTGGCGTACGAACATCATTTTGTATCTTCTCCAACACATTTACACTGTCAGGATAGGCTGAGATGTCTGAAGCAGTAATATGTTCATTTGAGTTCAAGTTTTATGTCTAAAGTTCTTACCGCTAGAACTGTCTATAATTCTGAACTTTGACATCAATACTTACAGGCAAATAAATTTGAAGAGAATTATGGAGACATTGTGACTGAAATAAATATATATATACATGTATATCAACATTCTGATGTCGTTAACGACATTGTTGCTATGTTCATTTATTCACAACCCTTGAAAATTGACATAAGTCATGAAACTGGTCGGGAAAGAATATTAAATTAAAATGTAAAGCCTGCAATGTTCTCATCTCATCTTTTTCTCGTATACATGTATATATATACTTTATGGTACTGCATTGGTTTCCATGCGTATAGTCACTGAGCTTAATGGGCCTTTTCTTCAGTATGACAAGTCTGTCGACTTCCTACTTACTGGATTCTGTGAGTTTTATCTTTTGGAGGTTGGCATCGTAGAATTCCAGACCGTTCAGGCCTACATAGTAGGAATCACCCCAGGTGCTGAATAGCTGCAACTGGTAGATGACTGTCGCAAAGTTAGGGCAAAAACTAGTAAAAGTGAAATATCAGTTAATAGTGCCACGAGCTTAATGATAAAAGTAACTCAGTTATGACTAAAATTTTCAAATTCAGTGCTAATAGAAAACCACATACATTTTGTATTCATTTCACTCCACCCTGCTCTAGCAGTCATTGTTTGGAAACACTTTTTATCCCATTCCCTCATATTGACGACTTTTGACAACTCTGTAAAAGTCATTTTATAAAACTATTGTGATAAATAGAGCATTTGCTTCTATAGGAGCAAATGCTATATTTATCACAATGGTTTGAAACTACAAAATTCTAAAAATTTTCCTTTTTTCTAGTTAATGCTCCTTTTCGGTAGATTTATTCAAAGAGGTTGTATCTAAAAATAGCCTATGAGGTAATGGGTTAAAGAAAGAAATTTGTCACGGGACAAATGGTTTGTATGTCAATGATTAAAGCAAAATGGGCCATGATGACCCCAGATAGTCTGCCTTGGTAACCATCAGTTTTGTTTAAAATTTGGAGAAAAGATGTGACTACTACGTTACAATGGTTTGATACAAGAGCATCATATGCAGACACCAATGCTTGTCTGTTTGGGGACAATTCAATACTTTAACCCTTTCTCTATTGCATATTCATGTAAGAAATAATGACATCATGAATATTTATTAGCTGAATTTTGATAAGGGCATATGTAGGATTCTTTTGGTATTGATAGAAAGACCTGTATCCATGCTTATAAAACTTTTTAGTCGAGTCTGAGTTTGTTCTAAAGTTTTTGATTGGTCAGATTTGAGACTTTGGCTCAAATCTGACCAATCAAAAGCTTGAGAACAAACTAAACTCAACTAAAAAGCTTTATAAGCATGGACACAGAAACTGTAGCGACTAGAGTCAGATAATCTTATGAGCAAACAGAGCATGCCCTTATCCAATGGCGCCAGTAGAAGCCGTCTGATCTGGGTCTACTCTGTTCACAAATGCATGCAAAAGCATTTACATGAGGGAAAGGGTTAATCAATCTTGGCTGACATTTTATGGTAATACACATTGTTTCTAATATGATAAGAATCATATCTGTTTTGTAATATAAATGGCACATAATTCTAGACCAAGATCTTTTTTTTTGTAGGATCAATTCAAAGGATACATCCACAAGGCATCTGCACCACTTCATAGTTCTGGTTGTCATCTGCCCCTGAGCCCATCCTGCAACAACACGAGATGTTTAACATGCCACACTGCTAAATACAGAGCAGACCTTGATCAGACAGCATCTTAGTCCTATAGGAGACGTCTGATCTGGGTCTACTCTGTTTGCAAAGGCATGAAAAGGTGTTTATATGAAGGAAAAGGTTCAATGAATAAATCATAGTGGCAGTCAGAGAAGATTTCCTGGAAAATAACCATTTACTCCATGAATATGCCTTTCTATGCCTTTGCAAACAGAGAATACCCAGATCAGATGGCTCCTACAGGAGCTGTCTGATCCGGGTCTGCTCTGTTTGCTTATGGTATAATATAGATAATATAGATATGAATCTACAGTTTCGGCCACGGCGAAACCTTCTTGTGTCCATATACTATTATAAGAAAATAATCCAATTAATAAGTATGACATTATTTCTTTCATGAATATTCATGAAGGAAATGGTTTATGGATAGAAGTTACTACATGTACATGATATGGTGTAGAAACTGTCACTCCTTTCTTAGATGCTGTGTCCTGTTGTCTCCAAAACATGATCAGTTTTTTGGTCAATAGTATAGAACATTCATTTCCATAATATATTACATGTTTTTTAAATGAATTAAAACTTTTAGTAAATTTAACTCTTTTGGCACCAAATAATTATTGTCATAAAATTGTGGAGTTTCCTTCTATTTCCTCCAAAACATGAAACAGTTTGGATAACTTGGTGTCTCATCTGGATCCAAACTATTTGCAAAGGATTACAGATTTGTCAATTGCGACAAACTCTTCAAGTCACTTTTTGGTGACTGAGGTGGTTAACCCTTTCCCTGTTCTATGTTTATTTCAAATGCCGATACCTACTGAATATTCATGGATAAAATAGTTATAATAAAATATGGAAGGTGGAACATTGTAGCCATTTTAGAACGTAAAGAAACAGATCTATCAAATTCCATTAGCAAACAGAGCAGACCCTGATCAGACGGCTTCTCTAGGAGCCGTCTGATCTGGGTCTACTCTGTTTGCAAATGCGTTAAAACACGTTTATATGAGGGAAAGGGTTAAAGAGTTAAAAGTAAATGAGTGTATTTCTATGTGGTATAGAACAGATAATGATGACAAAATCAACTCTCAATTCACAAGATATAGTTCCATTGGGGTTGTATCCAGTTTACCTACCCTGCAGGTGACATTGACCCTGGTTTGACAGTGGAATCCGGGCAGAAAGAGATCTCTTGTGCAAAGTCAAAATGACAGTTGCCTGGTCCTTTCCTGACCAAATAGCCTTCTTGGGGAGATACAGTCTTCCCATCTATGGCAACATGAACTATACGAGCCTGGAACACAAAAGCATAAACAAACATTAAATCTGAGACGCTGCAAAAGTAATGGTTAAATATCAAACATTAATAGATGGAATTTTGGAAGGGACAGTATTTGCAAAATTGCTATTTATCAAGCTCTGAAACACACCTTGATCAATTTCACTGTATTTTTTTAATGGCAAAAACTATCACCAATATGTTTGAAACATTCATGAAAGAGAAACATGATCCAACTGCAGTTCAAGATATTGAGATTTGCTGTAATGGTCAAGATTAACATTTACCTTCAAAGATAGTCCATAGCTAAGTAATAAAAGTAATAAACAACAGTGTTCAGAAGAACACATGTGTCACCTGCTGAGAGAAGTGTTAGTAAAAATAAAGTGTGACTGACAAAAAAGTGTGACGGATGGACAGACAGACAGACGACGGAAAAGTGATCCCTAAGTGACACACTGCCTCTCGGCAGGTGACGCAAAAAGGAACTGCTGAAAACTTCATCATAAGTAATCCAATGTTTGATATTCATTTGCTATTGTATGATCACAATAAGCATTTTGGAAGCTAACTTGCAGCAGGTTGTGCCTACTAACCCCTCTGTATGTATCTTCTTTGCTCTTGTTGTAGTTCCAGAGTCTGAGCCCGGCCATCAATACTGCCTGACCAAAGTCTATAGTCATGATGTGGCTCTGGCCCTCTGTGAATGGCACCAACCACATGTGCTCATCTGACATTGTAACATTGTTGCCGTCTATGGCCCTACAAATAGAAACACTCAATCTATGTGTTGAACATTTACAAGCTGTTGTGTTAATAGTTAATATGTTGTCAGAGCAAACAATCATTTGCTAAAACATATGTAGATATCTGTTTCAGTTTTGTGTCAAACAGTTCGGATCTAAATGAGATATTAATTTAATATAAAAATAAAGGTGTCGTTTCGATCCAATTTCATAGAGAGTGTTTGCAAATGCAATCACAGAATCATTTATTATGATTTTAACCAAAGAAATTTTAACAAGATGTGTTTGTGAAACACTACACTATGCCCCCACACCACCTTAAAAGGCTAGAATCTGTACTAAATCAAATAGTATAGCGAATGTAAACTTTGACATATACATTTGTCCTTTGACCTTGAAGGATGACCTTGACATATCACCCCAAAGTTGCTAACAAACAAACATCTGACCTTTGACCCTTAAGAATGACCTTGACGTGTCACCCCTCAAAATGTGCAGCTTCATGAGATACACATGCATGCCAAATATCAAGTCTCTATCTCTACTGGTTCAAAAGTTATGGCCAATGTTAAAGTCATTGATTTGACCTATATATTTGACCTCTGACCTTGAAGGATGACCTTGACATATCACCCCTTAAAATATGCAGCTTTATATACATGAATACCAAATATCAAGTCTCTATCTCTATTGATTCAAAAGTTATGCCCAATGTTAAAGTTGCTGACAAACATCTGACCTTTGACCCTGAAGGATGACCTTGACCTTGACATGTCACCCCTTAAAATATGTAGCTTTATGAGATACATATGCATGCCAAATATCAAGTCTCTATCTGTACTGGCTCAAAAGTTATGACCAATGATATAGCTGGTGACAAACAGACAGGGCAAAAACAATATGCCCCCCTAGATCTGATCTGGGGGGGGGCATAAAAAACTGTGTGTCGCTGTTTGTTAAACCTAGGAAAATTGTGTGCAGTGCCAAATACTTTTGTTTGTTGACAAATTCAGAGATTTGGTCCTAAATTCAAACAATTATTTTGCAACTGTGTGAAATCATCCCGATTATAATGTGCTTATAATTAAGAAATAATAAATTCATACCAGTGTTTTATCGTGCAAACGAACACTGGTAGGAGTTGAGATGCGTAGTAATTAAATCACGAGGCCGAAAGGCTAACACTTCAATTTAACTATAATTTGCACCGCCACAACGGCACTACGTTTCTTGTCGTACAAATTTTCGAAGCCATATTATGTCACGTTAAGCTGTTACAGCGCAAGCGGTGTTTTATGGAGAATTCAAACATAGATACGTCCCTTCTTTGTTTATGTAGATGTGTGCGCGAGGTGTGTTAGAATATACATTTTATGCTGCTTACAATAAATATTATACTTTTGTTCTGCATAAAACAGTCACCTGTTCATGAAAAGATCTACTGCATGTACTTCTTGGGTTAAACAGTGCTGGTAACTTACTTGTCCAGTGTCCTATCATCCCGTTCATGCCCCTGCAGATGTCTCACATCACGTGGATTGGCAGACACCATGTCCATGTTAACAGGCAGTGCCTCCCCATCCTTGCCCACAATCTCCAGCCCTGTGAGGCCCAGGTAGTGATGGTCACCCCAAGTGGCCGTGAAATTCAACACAATACCTGAAACAAAATCAGACAGGACATTGAGGAGATATCATGCCAAACAAAATATACTGGAATAGCCTTTCTTACCATATATAATTAAAGAACTTTAGTGAGAAAGCTCACATACCCTACTGAGTGAGGTTTTCTTCTTCAAATCATCTAAACGTTGATTTTATAACCCAACTATTTTTACATATGGGGTTTTGTCCGCCTTGCCACAATTGGCAATGCGATTATGTCCTATGGTGTTTTGTCCTATGCGGTTATGTCCTAATGGGGTTTTGTCCATATGGGGTTTTGTCCGTACCCCGCACTGTTAATGTACACATTATCAGAAATCACAAAATAATACAAAAGTTATCCTTTAGCAAAGGATTGACGGCATTACATTCTATATACCTATCCACCTTAGGAGTTCATTTTACAGTGATCCTGACTACACTTTGTATTGAAACATTATACAGAGCTCCAGATAAGATGCGTAAATCAAAACATTTTCAAGTATAACTTCTTTATTTCTCCACCAAACCCCATGTTGTGACCACTCTTTAGAATCGTCTCTTTGAGACGATTCTAAAGAGTGGTCACAGCATAGGGTTTGGTGGAGAAATGACGATTTTAATATTTGAGTATGCACTGTTATCTGTTGCTCTGAATATAATAAAAGATCAGATGACAATGCAGACTTACTTTTGCCTTTGTATACTAGTGTATCTCCCTCATACTCTGGCACTGGGGATACAGCGGTTCTCTCTCGCTCTAGCTGCTTCACATTGCCAACAGCCCGTGTAAAAGGGCGGTTCTACAGCGAAAAGAGGAAGTCAGTTTAGATAACGTGTAAAAATGGCTTTTACAGTTCCTAAAAAACACTACAAAGTGTATAGATTCTTTACAATAAAGCTTGTTATAATATTCAGCTTCAAGAACTTCTGAGTAGCCGTAAATCAGATTTACAACTACATGTACCTTCAGTAGCCTTGTAAAATACTGAATAGATCTGTTGGCATCATTTCTTAATGCAGCTGTACATGTCATCATAATCTTGAGCATACAAATGAAACAATGAGATGCCCAATTACTATGATACACACAGCTTGGAAAGTCATAAGGATGTATTATCACCATTAGCCCTTTAATCCATGAATATACTCATGCAAGAATGACAACATCATTGATATTAATTAGATCATGTTTTTTAAAGCGGCACATTAACACATGAAATGTTTGCCAAAGCAAAAACTGTAGAATAAGATACATGCTATTCCATAAGCAAACAGAGCAGACCCTGATCAGATGGATCCTTTAGGAGTCGTCTGATCTGGGCCTACTCAGTTTGCAAAGGAGTATTTATGGATTAACCCTTTCCCTCATATAAACGTGTTTTCACATTAGCAAACAGAGTAGACCCAGATCAGATGGCTCCTAGAGGAGCCATCTGATCAGGGTCTACTCTGTTTGCTAATTGAATTTGATAGATCTGTTTGTTTACTTTCTTTAATGGCTACAATATTCCATCATTTTGTCCATGAATATTCAGTAGGTATGGAAATTTGGACTAAATATAGAACAGGGAAAGGGTTAAAGGGTTAACAGCCTGTGGAAAATGAGTGAAACTGAAACAAACTTACAGCACTTTCTCCTTCATCTGCTGTGGAAGGTCTCTCAATGTCAAATGGCTCATCGTCACTTAACATCTCCCCTTCATAAGCTTCATCATTCTGGGACACTGCCTCCAGTATGGCTTCATCCATTGTAAACAAAATGGTCTGAAATAACATGCAAACTGGCTACTTATTTGAAATGGCAACAGTTACAAAACCATGTTACCCATTAAATTATCATAATCAAATCTATTATCATATTTCTGGCACAAATTTGTTTTGAAAAAACAAACAACAACAAACAAATAATAAATTTTCAAGACAGCAATTTCTTCCCTAATAAATATTCATGTAAGAAATGGCATTATGAATATATATTAGCTGCATTAATGAGTATATGCATGTTTTAGCTATGGCATAAACTGTATAAACATATCAAAGTAATTCCTTAACCCATTCCCTCATAGGCTATTTTTAGATCCAATCGCTTTAAATAAATCTACCGAAAAGGAGCATTTGAATACAGGAGCAAATGCTCTATTTATCACAATCGTTTCAACAGGTTACTTTTGCAGAGGCGTCAAAAGGGGTCAATATGAGGGAATGGGTTAAGGAAACATATCAAACAGCTAAAGGAGCAATCTTATCTGTGTCTATTCTGTTTGCAAAGGCATCAAAAAGTGTTTCCATTAGACAAAGGGTTAAACTGTAAAGATGGTAAACAAATCAAACCAGTGGATGATGTTTTACTGCTACAAACACTTACATCTCCAAAGGCCTCAGTTCCCCCCTCCACGCCCCCACAGGCTCGGGCTATCTCCCCCTTGAATATCACAGTAGAGTCAAGGGCTATCATCACATCCTTAGCACCACGGTATGAGTGAATACGAGACTTGTTGTAGTTCTGTAATAATGCAAAATAGATGACTGACGCCTACATATCATCATAACACAGCATGCCATCAAGCAAAGTATAAAGAAAACTACTATGACTTCATATCAACTTATACTTCTGTCCATGTTTACATGTCTCCAGTAGGTTATCACATAACTTTAACCCTTTACTCCATAAATATGCCTTTCTACGCCTTTGCAAACATAGTAGACCCAGATCAGACGGCTCCTATAGGAGCCAGCTGATCAGGATCTGCTCTGTTTGCTGATGATACATGTATAATATAGATATGATTCTACAGTTTTTGCCATGGCCAAAATTCTTGTCTTCATGTGGTATTACAGTAATTAATCTAATAAATTTTCATGATGTGATTATTATTGATGACTTTTCATGGAGTGAAGGGTTAAATTCTTTTTGTAAAACTTATTTAATTTTGACTTTAAAATTGCAAGCAAACCATATTTTCACAATTTTCTACAAGCATACAGAAAACAATAAAAACCTTAAACTCAACAAAGTCAATGCTTGCTCACCCAGATCCTAATTAAAGCAACTTTACACGGTCTGTCAAAGCTTGCATACACGAGATGGTCAGATCCTGCAGTATACGGAGTTAGCCACATGTGTACATCATCTCGAGTCCTGTTGTTTCCATCTATCAAGTTCTTCACCACCCTGGGATCCTTCTTATACTCAGGTAGTATGTTGATATCACTTGGATTGGCATGAACCTAATAAAAACATCAAAATAAAAATGCAGCAAAACTGACAAAAACTGACACATCATATCTATATTATGTCTTAAAGCAAACAGAGCAGATCCAGATCAAACAGCTCCTTGTATGAGCTGTTTGATCTGGTTCTATTATGTTTACAAATGCGTGAAAAAGCATTTATATGAACAAAAGGGTTTATGAATATTACATACAATGTACTAATATTTCATTTGAATTTTTTCTTCAAATACTGTATTCTTCCTCATAAACATCCTCAATCTAATAAAAGCACCCTTACTTTGGGGTATATAATAACCAGAAATATGGGGGTTTCAAAATACAGGTGACAGCTTAATGCAGACTGAAAGCAATGCAGAAAGTTCCCCTGGGTGTTTTCTGCACTGCTTTCATTTTGAATTAACCCTTTCCCTGTTCTATGTTACTGTAAACCATGTTGACCCTGATCAAACATATGTCTAGTAGAGTTTATCAAGTGAACCCTTTAAACCTTTCCCTGTTCTATATTTATTCCAAATTTCAATACCTTAATACAAAATACTTAAAATGAAAATGGAAGGTGGAACATTGTAGCCATTTTAGAAAGTAAAGACACAGATCTTTCAGATTCCATTAGCAAACAGAGCAGACCTGGATCAGATGGTTCCTATAGGAGCCATCTGATCTGGGTCTACTCTGTTTGCAGATGCATGAAAACATGTTTATAAATATGAGGGAAAGGGTTAAGCAACCATGTACAAAATGCAAGAAGATCATTTTAAAAATTGTAATGCCCCAGGGGTCATTTTTAGATATTATACAGCGATACAAATTGCTATAATTTTAAACTGGGTACAAATGTATCTTAGATACACAACTGCAAGCTCTAGTGATTTATAACATGTAGAAAACCAGTTTTGATGGTTTAAATGTGTTTAAAACCTGGACCATTATTTTAAAGACCAGATCCAGACACTAAGGTTTACCTTGACTATGTTTATCTGCTCCCCAGTGGCAGAGAAGGCCTCTATGCCTGTCAGACCTACATAGTGCTTGTCACCCCACGTTGTTCTGATGTTTATCACAAGTTCTTTACCATAGGGCAGCTCAGGAATTATGAAATTCTCATCCTCACTGGTAAAAAGAGATAAAAAAAAAGATCCATATAAAATCCAAAGCTGTGTCCAAACAAAGGTTTCATTGGTGTTTTAACAGAGTGTAGAATCAGACCAGTACCTGCATAAATCTGTCCAACTGGGTACTGGGTCCATGCTTATAAAGCTTTTTAGTTGAGTCTGAGTTCGTTCTCAAGCTTTTGATTGGTCAGATTTGAGTTCTCAAGCTTTTGATTGGCTCAAATCTGACCAATCAAAAACTTGAGAACGAATTCAGACTCAACTAAAAGTTTTATAAGCATGGACACTGAAGATGCTATTGAAAGTTAACCCTTTCCTTCATATAAACACATTTTCAAGCATTTGCAAACAGATTAGACCCAGATCAGATGTAGGAGCCGTCTGATCAGGGTCTACTCTGTTTGCTTTTGACATGATATAGATCTGATTCTACAGTTTTTGTCAGAGCAAACATTTCCTTGAATAGTTTACATTATAAAACTTTAGCCAATAAATATTCATGGTGTCATAATTTCTTACATGAATATTGAACAGGGAAAGGGTTAAACAGAGTAGACTTGATGAGATTGCATTTTCAACCAAGCAAATAGCAGTTGCACTGTATGCACAACCCTGACGGAAACGTTTTTTCAAGCTTGTCTTTCATAATTTAATACAACTGGACAAAAAGCGACATTGGACTATTCGGATATTACAGTATTCAAACAACCCTTTCAAGCAAGAACTATTGCACAGAACGAATGGATTGAGACATGAATACAATTCTTAGCATGGTAGGGGCATTAATATGCTATCTGTGTAAACCCAAGTCCAAATCACCACTTAAATAAAGTTTGTAGTTGTTAATCTTGAAGACAAGTGCTAGCTTTAGTGATAGCTTTAACACTTTACTCCATAGATATGTCTTTTAACCCCACTGAAAACAAAGTAGACTCAGATCAGACAGCTCCTATAGTAGCCGTCTGATAAGAGTCTGCTTTATGTGCATCTGGGAGTATATAGACCTTGTTCTATAGTCTCTGCTATAGCAAACATTCCTGTGTTCATATGTTATTATAAAATTTAGCAAATAAATATTCATGCTATCGTTATTTCTTACATAAATATTCATGGAGTAAAGGGTTGAAGAAGTTGTAACATATATACTCACTAGTCTGAGTTAGCATGATACTGTGGCTCCTCTGCATCTTCCTCAGCTATAGCCGGCTCCATTGGAAGGCCTGCCATCTTGGCTGCTTTGTTGATGTACTCATCCATAACATCACCTGATATTAAAAAACAGTGCCAAAATGTCACAAAATATGCCCATCAAATGTCTGGAAGTTGAAAGGCCATTACTCCATATCAGGTGGCAAAATTTTCATGAAAATTCATAAAGTAAGGGGAGATCATTCTGGAGTGTCAGGGGCAATCTTGCTGGTTATTAAACTTGACTGAGACATAGTAACATGCATGCTAACCAAATTTGAAAAGGATTGGATTATGTTTGAGTTAGAGAGTTGAAAGGTCATTACTCCATATCAGGTGGCAAAAATTCACGGAAATTTATAAATTAAGGGGAGATAATTCTGGAGTGTCTGGGGCAGTTTTGCTTGATATCAAACTTGACTGAGACATTATGGTAATATATATGCTTACCAAATTTGAAAATGATTGGATTACACTTGCTTGAGTTAGAGAGCAGAAAAGCAAATGTTCACGGAAATTCATAAAGTAAGTGGAGATAATTCTGGAGTCTCTGAGGCAATCTTGCAGGTTATCGAACTTGACTAACACATTAAGGTAGTATACATGCTGACCAAATTTGAAATGGATTAGATTACATTTGTTTGAGTTAAAGAGCAGACAAGCAAAGGTTCACAGACGGAAAGACAGCCAAATGACATAATACGTCCCGTCTGATGATGGGCGTATAAAAATCATAAAACTTTGACAAGGGCCATACATATAGAAAGCAGGGCTGGCTCTAGGCATAAATTAGTTGTCGCCATTACTTTCGCCATTTGAAAAAAACTGGAGCCAAATTTGAGACATTGGAGCCAAAACCTATTTTTAATACTGTAAGGCTAATTTCTGACCATTACTAAAAGTGCCACTTCAAATAAATATTTTATCTTTTTTTTAATGAAGAACACTTGTTTGACACTGTTGACTAACGAAAGAAGAGAAGAGAAAAAAAATCAGCTAATGAAAAATGTTAAACTAGAAGAAGAAGAAACTATCCAAATTTATAACCCAAATCATCATCCCAAATATGTTTAAATACGTGTACTTATAATGTAGCAGTACAATATTAAACTTATGAAGAGAAAATTGATAAATTTGCTTGATTTGCATTTATTTTTATCAGAGATCGATATAAGTTTATGTAAAAAAAACCAAGTGACATAATCATTACAGGACACTTGTCAAACCATGGAATCATTCATTATCCAATTATCAAACTGAGAAACACACACAGTCTAGGAGGAGCAGTTTCTTACCTTGGACCGATCTGGTCCAATTAACACATTATAATCACAAGGAATGTCCAGCTAATTGCCTTGTTTGTAGCTCTTTAATCTCATTGTCACTTATCTTTAAATGCCAGTCCCCTGGTTTAAGTAATACACGTGTCATAAGGTGATTATATGGTATCGAAATTCCCCACTTTAAAACTTATAAACAATGCATCCATGTTGTTTTTTTTTGACACGACTGGTTCCCGAATAAACATATTCCATTACACATACTGGTGTAGCCGAATACGGAACCAGACTGAGATTGCATACTGGGTCAACAAAAGGTGTATTCCCTGATTGGTTAACACACCAAATGTATGTAACACGTTGTCCCTTTAATATTTGGCAGCTAGTGTGTGTAGTGTAGATTTTTATTAGGTCTGTCGCAGTGGGGATTAAAGAGTGTTGTTGAAATTACGGCAGGTGGCCTGGGGAGAACACTGTACAGAATAACTGGTGGTTGTTGTTTCTTACCAGTCATATAGAAACAGATACACCCAACATTTTATCCACTTTATGCCTAGAAAATCGGCGAAAAAAAGTTGGCGCCAATCATTTTCGCAAATTTTATTTTTTTGTCGCCATATTGTCTAATTTTGCGCAAATGGCGCCGATGGCGAAGCCTAGCGCGAGCCCTGTAGAAAGGGTTAAAGGAATGTTTTCTTCATACTCTTTTCAAAAAATATAATATTTAAAGTGTGTCAAACATTTTGGATCCTTATGAGATGCACAAATTGACCAATATCATGTAGACAATTCATTTCTAAAACGAGTGAAACAAGAGATGTTTGTAAAACATGTATACCCCCCAGACCCCCTGACCTTTGATCTAGTGACCTCAACTATAGAGGTCATCTAGCGGTCATGACTAATCACCACAGCAACTTTGAAGATCCTAAGCCAAACCACTGATCATTTATTGATCTGAAAAAATTTCACATATTAAGGTCATGGTGACCTTGACCTTTGACCTAGTGACCTCAACAACTATAGGGGTCATCTAGTGGTCACGACCAACTACCACAGCAAGTTTGAAGATCCCGAACCAAACCATTGAGCAGTTAATAATTGGATACCATTTCATCAGTTAAGGTCATGATGACCTTGACCTTTGACCTAGTGACCTCAAAATCAATAGGGGTCATCTAGTTGTCATGACCAACCACCACAGTAAGTTTGAAGAACTTAAGCCAAACCCTTGAGCAGTTATTGATCGCAAACCATTTCACCAGTTAAGGTCATGGTGACCTTGACCTTTGACCTAGTGACCTAAAAAACAATAGGGCTCATCTAGTTGTCATGACCAACCACCTAAGCAAATTTGAAGATCCTAAGCCAAACACTAGAGCAGTTATTGATCAGAAACCATTTTACAAGTTAAGGTCATGGTGACCTTGACCTTTGACCTAGTGACCTCAAATACAATAGGGGTCATCCAGTTGTCATAACCAACTACCGCAGCAAGTTTGAAGATTCTAAGCCAAACCCTTGAGCAGTTATTGATCGGAAACCATTTGACCAGTTAAGAGCATGGTGACCTTGACCTTTGACCTAGTGACCTAAAAAACAATAGGAGTCATCTAGTGGTCATTACCAACCAACAAAGCAAATTTGAAGATCCTAGGCCAAACCCTTGAGCAGTTATTGATCGCAAACCATTTCACCCTTTAAGGTCATGGTGACCTTGACCTTTGACCTAGTGACCTAAAAAACAATAGGACTCATCTAGTTGTCATGACCAACCACCTAAGCAAATTTGAAGATCCTAAGCCAAACCCTTGAGCAGTTATGGATCAGAAACCATTTTACCAGTTAAGGTCATGGTGACCTTGACCTTTGACCTAGTGACCTCAAAATCATTAGGGGTCATCCAGTTATCATGACCAACTACCACAGCAAGTTTGAAGATTCTAAGCTAAACCCTTGAGCAGTTATTGATCGGAAACCATTTAACCATTTAAGGTCATGGTGACCTTGACCGTTGACCTAGTGACCTCAAAATCAATAGGGGTCATCTAGTGGTCATGACCAACCACCACAGCAAGTTTGAAGATCCCAAGCCAAACCCTTGAGCAGTTATTGATCGGAAACTATTTCACCATTTTAGGTCATGGTGACCTTGACCTTTGACCTAGTGACCTCAAAAACAATAGGGGTCATCTACTTGTCATGACCAACCACCACAGCAAGTTTGAAGATTCTAGGCCAAGTCGTTTATTAGTTATCATTCGGAAACCATCGATCTACCGACCGACCGACCGACCGACCGACCGACCGACCGACAGACCGACCGACCGACCGACCGACATGTGCAAAGCAATATACCCCCATTTTTTCAAAAGGGGGGTATAATTAGGCTGGTACTGACCATCCATGTCTAGAGACAAGCGACCGTGCTGACTTTTGTTGAACTGTGACAAGGACTGCCATGACTCTTCCAGATTCGAGCCTTGATCTTCACGCCACCTTGATCGGCTCTTTTCTATCTTCTGCATAGGGCTTGCCTCACCTGGTCAACAACAAAACAGTATTTTTTAATACATATAATGTGTCCACCACATAGAATTAGATAATTTATTTGTTTATCCTTTCCTTGTTGAATATTTAATATTAATTGGATCATTTTTGATAATTGCATATGAACACAAGACTTTTTGGCTCGTGCAAAAACTGTAATATCAGATCTTTACCATACCTTAAGCAAACAGAGCATACCTCGATCAAACGGCTCCTATAGGAGCCACCTGATCTGGGTCTACCCTGTTTGCAAAGGGGTGGGTGAAAAGGCATTGAAGGACAGGTTTAATGTTAGTTACCAAGAGTACTGTCTAGGGTCAGTTTTCCAACAATGACTTACTTCCTGCAAGTAAATTTGTTATCTGCTTCATTCTCAAAGTGCAGTTTCTTCAATTTCTCTTAACTCTTTGCACGCTAGCAGCAAAACTTTGATTACCTATGCAAACAGTTTGGATCCAGATGAGACGCTGCATAATGCGGCGTCTCATCAGGATCCAAACTGTTTGTCATATTGAGCCCCAACAAAATCTTGTCTCTGGACAGACCAATGGATAGCAAACTTGATGACAATGCAATTGTCAGGAAAATTTTAGAATTTTGTAGTTTGAAACCATTGTGAAAAATTGAGCATTTGCTCCTATATCAGCAAATGCTCTATTTATCACAATGGTTTCAATAGATGATTTTTACAGAGGCATAGAAAGGCGTATGTATGGAGGAAAGGGTTAACCCTTTTCCTGATATAGACACCTCTCCACACATTTGCAAACAGAGTAGACCTAGATCAGACAAGCAGTCTGATTAGAATCTGCTATGTTTGCTTATGAAATTATACAGATTTGATTCTAAACTTTCTGCCATGGCAACAAAATACTTAATTCATTATATATATTCAGCAAATAGATAATCATAATGTCATTATTTCTTACATGAGTATTCATGAGGGAAAGGGGTCAACAGTTCATGATACATGATGTACATATATATGATTACTTACCATGCTCTGGATGATCTGGCTGCACAGCTGTTGGAGATTTCCTGAAACAAAACAAAACTGGGTTATTCTTCTCTATAATTTACAGCAAAATCTCGTGTTACTCCCTACTTAATTTATATGCATACAGTAGAACCCCTCTAATGCGACCACTGAATGAATAAACATGGGTGTCTTTATAAGCAGGTGGTTGCTTAATGCATTACCTTTGTCCTGCATTAAGCTACCACCTGCCTCTACCACCCAGAATTATACCTCTTTTAGGTGGTCGCATTAGTGGGGTTTTACTGTATTTATCCATTCACAGTAAACCCAGATTAGATAGCTCCTGTGATTATATCTGACATGAATATTAAATAGGTAAAAAATCAAGGGTACTAACTTTTGAGGGAAGGAAGACATTTCCTCATCTATCAAGGAATCAATCTCATCTGCAGTGGGTGGGGGCTCAAATGTCTTCTCCTCTCTCCTGGCCTGTGGCATGGGTACCTCAGCACTCTCAAATGGACTCTCAAATGGTCCTGCAAAATGACAGTACATAAAGTTTTGAGTGCAGTACATTTCTGCTTTACATTGCACTTTCATCCTGCAATAACCCTTTTGGCCCTAAAATTCTAATTGTCGTCTGCAATCCAAATTTTGTTAAATCCTTCGGTACAATAAGGAAATGAGATAAATAAATGCAAATTTCAAAAGAATAAAGCACATCTATAGAAATAGAGAATGAGACAAAAAGTGAAGTCCCTGATCAGACGCCGCCTTGAAACTGCACTATTTGCCGTGGTGCGTTTATGCGACATCGGCGATGAAAGGGTTAACCTTTTTCTTCATGTAAATGCTTTTTCTCGTGTTTACAAACAGAGTAGACCCAGATAAGATAAATCCTATATACTCTGTTTGCATATGAAACTTTAATAGATCTGACACTACAGTTTCTACCAAAACAAAAACATTTTTGATATATGTTATTGATCTGGGCATCTTATCCCACAGTTTATAAGAGTTCTTGAAATGGGTAGTGGTGAAATGTTACCTAACTTACCTGCTACGTCTTCCTGTTTTAGCCACTTGGGGACATCTTTCTTTCTTGAGGTAGATTGCTCTCTGAACAAAAATATAAAGAGACATGTACAGTAAAACTTGTTTTAACCCTTACCCTCAAAAATATTTATATAAGAAATAATAACATCGTGAATGCTTATTAGATTAACTTCAGCTAATTAATATTCATGATGTCATAATTTGTTACATGAATTTTTATTCAGGTAAAGTTGTTTTTTTAAAAGACCTACAACTAGACTTCTTCATGTGATCTATCCGGAAGTGTTACTGTATACATGTACATCTTGCCTATCCCTTTCCTTTATATATAAGCACGTTCACACACTTGCAAACAGAGTAGACCCAGATCAGACGGCTCCTGTAGGAGATGTCTGATCAGGGTCTGCTGTTTGCTAATAGAATTTGATAGATCTGTTTCTTTACTTTCCAAAAAGCTTGCAATTTTCCACCTTTAATATTTCATTGTAACTATTTTGACCATGAATATGAAATAAACACAGAACAGGGAAAGGGCTATACATATATATCTTCCAGTTTTGTTTGAATATATAATCAAATCCTTCATCTTCAATGAAACAGTAATCTTGCAGACGTAAGATGAAATATTATACAGTAAAACCTCCCTAATGCAACCACCAAAAAGAGGTATACATTTTGTATTTCTGGGTTTTAAAGGCATGCGGTAGTTTAATGCAATATGAAAGTTATGCAGAAAGCTTTCTGCATAATTATCATCCTGCATTAAACCACTGCCTGCTTTTAACCCTTTCCTCCATAAATACGCCTTTCTACGCCTCTGTAATAACCACTTCTTGAAACCATTGTGATAAATAGAGCATTTGCTCCTATAGGAGCAAAATTTAATGCTCTATTTATCACAATGGTTTCAAACTACAAACTTCTAAAATTTTACTTTTCTCTAGTAAATGCTCCTTTTGGGTAGATTCATTCAAAGAGGTTGGGTCTAAAAATAGCCTATGGAGGAATTGGTTAAAGATATCTTATGTTAATTTATAAAGTGGTCACATTAGAGGGGTTTCACTGAACATGTATTACAAGTCTGTTTCAACATATCTTTCATCTGCTTGAATTCTCAAATACATTTTCCTCCTAATGATGAAGGTGTGAAACAGTCTGGTTCCAAGTCAGATATATAGTTACTTGCAAAGAGCATGTCTCTATCTTGATCAAAAGTTTCAAAACCGTTTGCAGCATTTAGTCCAGTGAGCACATTAGAACATACATGTATCTTAAGCAACCATTAAAAAGAGGTCTAAGTCTGGGTCTTTAAAATAGGTGATAGCTTAATGTAGGTCAAAAGTAATGCAGAAAACTCCTATTTGAGTTTTCTGTATTACTTATGCCCTGCATTAAGCAACCACCTGCTTTTTAAGACTCCTATCTTCAATAAATGAATGGTCACTTAAGACAGGTTCTACTGTACAATTACAGTGGTTTTGAACTACCACATGTGTATGGCAATTTTGCTATGTTGTCTACTCAATATTTAAAATCACATGTGTATGGCAATTTTGCTATGTTGTCTACTTAGTATTTAAAATCACAATTCCATATCAGCATATAAATAGCCATGATTTTTAATCAGAACAAACACTTATAAACACTTATCTAAAATACCAGCCACTTCATTACCTTGCTGTATTTAACTTACTTCTTATTCATGTCCTTTAGTTTCTGCAGCATGGGTGTGTCATCCTGGCTTGAGGCAACAGACACAGATGAAGACATCTGACCGCCTGTGTTCGCTGCCTCCTGTAACGTGTCATCTAGCTCAGTCTCCGACTCTGGTGTCTGCACAGTGTAACCTGTATCTTTGGTACTCTTCTTGTCAGCGGTTTTATGGGTGGCTGGACTTGCCTCAGCTTTCTTTGATTTCTCCTCTAAAGACTTCTCAACAACTGTTTTTCTTTGGACTTTCTCCTCTGACCGTCTCTGAGGCAAAGGAGGTCGGTTCTCTGTGCTGCAAAGTCAGTAAATACATTTTAACTACAAATGTCTGTGCAACTGCTTGCTATAACAAATAATAGTCTGTTTCATTTTCACAATTTCATTTCAGAAACATAATCAGACTTTCAAGCACATTTTGAACTTGATAAGACATCAGCACATTTCCGGCTGTAAACTATTTTCCTAGGCTATAAGATGGCATGTCATGTATTACTGTACATGCTAGAAGTGGATATCTCAGTAGTGGAATGTCTCAGTATTCAGTGTAGATGCATCAGACAAAACAACATATCCATTTCTTGTCATCCATGACAATGTTGCATTGCTATTATGTCTATGAGATCAAAGGCAAGCAGTCTGAAAATTCTTTTTGAAAGTAGAAAGTTTAAGCTATCTATCATCAAACCCCCTCACCTAATCTGATGGCAGATACTACAGATACTAGTTTACTGTCTTGCTTTGATGTAGAGTAAAACATCTCTATAATGGCCACTAAATTGCATCAAGTATTTTGTGTCAAAGGCATGTGGCTGCTTAAAGCAAGGTGAAAGTAAAACAGAACGCTCCTATAGGAGCGTTCTGTTTTACTTTCACCTTGCTTTATGCTGCCACCTGCCCTAAATACCAACTAATTAACACAATTTAGTGGCCGTTATAGAGAGGTTTTACCGTCAATCACTTTCAATGAACATTCAACCCTTTCCCTCATGAATATTCGTATCAGAAATAATTACACTGTAAATATTTGCCAGCCGAATTCTTAGACTGGTATATGAACACAGAATTTTTACATTGTAAATATATATCAGCAGAAATCTTAGACTGGTATATGAACACAGAATTTTTACATTGTAAATATCTATCAGCAGAAATCTTAGACTGGTATATGAACACAGAACAGTGAAGGAACAGTAGAATCAGATATATGTAAGACTCAAATCGAGGGCCGGTCCCAGATCGAGGGCCAATTCGAAAAATCATGTGCCGATCCAAAATCGTGGACCATTTGCTCCCAAATCGTGGGCCAATTTATAACCCACAAAAAACACATCCTACCTGACAAAATACACGGATCACAAATTTGATATAGATCTAAATGTCCACGGCAAAGTAAAGGCATTCCATGCTCATTAAAAACTGCAAATAGATTTAAAATTTTAAAATATAAATCTATATAGACTGGCGGAGTTAAAGAAAATCAAACATCCAAATAATGGTGGCGGGAAAGGATACAACGTCAAAACGGACGACGTTGTGCATAAATGACATCATAATTTTTCAACCGTAGATGTCGGAGTGAAACTAGATCTAGTTCAGAAATGGAGACAACCAATGTCATAAGATCTGAACCCCAATTGGTTCCGGAAAGAGATGGATTTTATAACAGAAGTTGCATGATTGAAGGCTTAAAATCCTATGTGGGGGGCTAAAGTGCCTTTCAAGATTTCAGAAAACAGGCCACGATTTTGGATCGGCCCACGATTTTGGAATCGGCCCTCGATCTTGGACCAACATTCGATTTGAGTCTTACATATATATTATGGCATAAACAATCAAAGCAAACCCTGATCATATGGCTTTTACAGGATCCATCTGATCTAGGTTTACTCTGTTTGTAAAGGTGTTAAAATGTATCTCTCAATCACTTAAAGTCATTTCTTTTCACATTGAAACTTTGAACAGACCTTTACCATGAAACAATGACAGAACATTCCATTTTTAAACAAGAGCATCGCATGTGGGTGCCAACGCTCGTCTGTTCGGTGAACAAATCAGATCTTCATGAATAAAAAAGAAAAGTTTCCCGACAACAATGACGACAACTTCGACAACAACGCGGACATTGGAGTTATGTCAATACCTCATATTTTTTTCTTCAAAAAACAAATCGGCTATCATCAGTGTTCAAAGGGTAACATAAATATAATGTCAATGTACCTCTCAGTGACAGATCTAGAACTCTCCACTTCCGTAGAGGAGTGACCATCAAGTCTGGCTGCCATTCGCTTGGATTTCTTTGGCTCTCGCATCCCTCGACGTTTGGCCGGGGTGCCTCCTTTGGATGGCCCATCTGTAAAAAACAAACAAACACATTCAAGTTATATATATACAGTAAAAACCCTTTAATATAAATATCAGTCTTGGAGACAGGTGGAAGCTTAATGCAGGGTGAAAGTCATGCAGAAACTCCTCTAGGAGCTTCATGCAGCCACCTGCCTAAAAGTGTCTAAATTCTTCTCTACTATAAAACTCCATTATATCTATTTGACTGGTATTAACACTTTTTTCTATATATACGCCTTTCTATGGCTTTGCGGAGTAAACCCATACCCTGTAGATACCGTCTAATCAGGGTCTGCTCTGTTTGCTTATGGAATTACATAGACACGATTCTATAGTTTTTATCAATACATGTATCAATAAAATCCTGTGTACATATGCCATGATAAAAGTTAAGCTAATAAATATTCATGCTGTCATTATTTCTTATAGTTACAACACAATATTTCAACACAACTACATGTATTTAGTGTGTGAAGAGTTAACAACCAACTGGCACCCAAGTAATTTGGTACTTTGTCAATGATCAAGTGATCTAGTTCCATAATATCAACAAAAGAAATGGGAGCTCTGCCACATACTGTATAAACATACCTGGCTTCAGTCTTGTGTTCATCGTAATCCGACTTTTATTCCAGTATATAATTATGTGTTATCTTCCACAAAGAAAACAAGAACACCACTAGCACTGAATTCCAGAAACAACATAATGTGACACTTTTTGCAGTCTAAGACACTGATCTTCGAAAAGAAATGGAAGAAAATTGTATGTGTAGAATTGCAGAAGACAGGTTTTGCAGACAAAGTTACTTAATTAACCCATTCCCTCATACGCTATTTCTAGATCTTACCACTTTGAATAAATCTACCAAAAGGAACATTAACTGGAGAAAAGGAAAATTTTAGAATTTTGTAGTTCTGAAACCATTGTGATATATAGAGAATTTGCTCCTTAGGAGCAAATGCTCTATTCATCACAATGGTTTCAAAAAGTGACTTTTACAGAGGCATAGAAAGGCTATACAGTGAAACCTCGGAAATCCGAACCCCTTCCGGACCAAATGAAAAGTTCGGATTTCTGAGGATTTCGGATTTCTGAGGTTTCTCATATAGTTAAATGTTTCGACCACAATTATGCTCTCTAAGTAAGGTTGATGTGATCAAAATGTTGATTGCTGATATTGCATGACATTAAAGGGTAGATTTTGCTCACAAAGTATTTGCAATGGACTTGTTTCTTTAAAGCTTTCTACTTTGAAGAAGCAACACCAATGTAAATAATAGTTGAACTGAACTTTAATGTCAAGGGTTAAGTCAACCCGTCTACGCTTACTCGGCGGTTCAGACATGATCGTGATCTTAACTAGAACTTTTCTTAACGATGTAGAATATAGCCTAGAATGAGCGAGAATGGTGAACAATTTGAGAAACTGCATCATTTATTACATTTGGAACAATATGGGATTACTCGCGACCTTAGTTTGCAAAATTACCAAATTAAAGATTTTTTTTGTCAGTCAGCCCACCGTGTGTAAAACAAAAGTCGCCGCACAAAAGAGACCGCTCTTTATTCCACAAAATTAGGACATAATTTGGACATTAAAGAGGTCTTACTGCAGTCGATCGCCACAGCCCGTCTTTTAATCCATTTAAATCAACAGCCGCGTCAAACACCTAATGATTCTTCGAAGATAATTGGGGCTTAAACAAACACCAGTTGACACGACTACCGCACACGCTTTATCGTGTGTATGTACCGTGTAGAGTTGTGGTAACATAGCCGCTAAAAATAGACGCGCATGCCAGCCCAAACATTCTTAGGTACAGTAAGCGTTCGGAATTCCGGGTTACATTTAAGCACAATTAAACAATTTCGGACGAAAAAATCGTTCGGAATTCGGAATTCTGAGTTTCCGGATTTCTGAAACTTTCCCGTAGTTAAAATAAGAAGAAAAAAAATCGGGACCAAACGGAACGTTCGGAATTCCGCGGATTTCGGAATTCCGGAGCTCCGGATTTCCGAGGTTTCACTGTATATGGAGGAAAGGGTTAACCCTTTATTCCATGAATATCCTATGGAGCAAATGCTTTATTTATCACATTGGTTTCCAAAAGAGGCGTCAAATGTGTCTATATCATGGAATGGGTTAACCCTTTCCTTCATATAAACTATTTTCACACATTTGCAAACAGAGTAGACCAAGATCAGATGGCTCCCATAATAGGAGCTGTCTGATCAGTCTGCTTAGTTTGCTTATGATATAATATAGATCTGATTCTACAGTTTCTGCCTGAGCTAAAACATGCTGTATACATACGCCATCATAAAAATACAGCTCATAAATATTCGTGATGTCATTATTCCCGACATGAAAATTAAGCAGGGAACGGGCTAAGATGCAACACGCCAGTCTGAGTACACACTGCTTGCAATGTGCATAGCTTGGTTCTCTTATAGCATGGCACAGATAGATTAATCAGTCTCGTCATTTATCTTCCATCGTCTAGAGCACTAGTCAAAACACAAGAAAAATCATTCTTTTGCTAATCAGTCAGACACAAACACAAACTTATATGTATAAACATTGCCACAGATTGCACACACTTTAATTGTGAAGACAAATTTATCCTTAATCATTATTCAATCTAAGAACGTTAGGCTTGAGCACATCAGGACAAATTGTCACGACAAATAAGGCAAGATCAAACAATGATCAGATAAATATCCCAACCCTTAGACTGTAGACAGAACTGATGTCTGGCGTCTTCAGATTTACCAGTTTGGAAAAGGATGTTTACTAAATCTCCAACCATTGTAATTCAAAACCTTAAAGAAAATATCCGTATTTAAAGACTTTCAAACATTTCAGTGATTTAACCCTTTCCTCCATAAATATACCTTTCTACGCTTCTGTAAAATTAACTTTTTTAACAGATTGTGATAAATAGAGCATTTGCTCCTCAGGAGCAAATGCTCTATTTATCACAATGGTTTCAAAACTACTAAATTCTAAATGTTTCCTTTTCTCTAGTTAATGCTCCTTTACGGTAGATTTGTTCAAAGAGATTGGATCTAAGAATAGCTTATGTGGGAATGGGTTAAGGTATACAATTTTCTACAACTGTAAGGTGTACAGTCTATGACCTATCTTTAAACCTTTCCTTCATATAAACATTTTTCCTGTAGGAGCCATCTGATCAGGGCCTGCTCTGTTTGCATATGAAATTAAAATAGAGCTGACACTACAATTTCTACAAATACCAAACAAGACGACCATGATGGTCCTGATATCGCTCACCAGACAATCAGATCCACTTATAAAGCTTTAGTGTCTGGGAATGAAAACAATGCCCAAGCTCCAGATTGGTCAGATTTTTTGAACAGTGAAGTTTCATAAGATTTGCATGAATAGTAAGAACTAATAGGCAATGTTAATGTATCAGGATGACAACGACAACAATAATGCAAACGCCAGCTTGAATTACAACAACACCTCATACATTTTTCTTCCAAAAAACCCAGACGAGATAAAAATGTGAACGGGCAAACATTGAAACCGGAATTATCACTGATTCTAATTAATGGCCCAAACAAACACTTGTACAGAAATGTTGGTTTTTGAGGAATCAAGAGGAAATAACTCTGTGACAGATCACCCAACCGGAACAATATGTGCATCTCGTCTTGATGACCAAGCTTCACTCACTGATTGACCTACTGGTAATTCCACTGCCTCATGACACTTGCAAAATAAATACTTAGTACATGTAACACTCACACATAATTTTAAGCTAATCCATGTCCCTCGAATACCATGACAAATATAGAAAACAGCATCTTGGTTCACTGTGGGGCCGCATCACAATGTATATAGCTAATGACAGTTAGTTGTGTTCAGTAATCCATTGAATACAGGAAATAAGTGTACTGGCAGTTGCGAATAGTGTAGACCCAGATAAGACCATTCCAAAGAAGCCCTTTAATCAGGGTCTGTACTGTTTGTTATTAAAAATCCACCAGCAAATTTAAGCCTATCAAACAGATTGAATGGATTCTACAGTTAATAATGTATTTCATGAATTCACCAATTCTGAATATGAATTACACAATGTACCTGAATTCTGGTATTAACACTTTCCTCCATACTAACGCCTTTCTACACCTCTGTAAAAGTCACTTTTTGAAACCATTGTGATAAATAGAGCATTTGCTCCTATAGGAAAATTTAATGCTCTATTTATCACAATGGTTTCAAACTACAAAATTCTAAAATTTTCCTTTCCTCTAATTAATGCTTCTTTTCGGTAGATTCATTCAAAGAGGTTGGTTAAAAATAGCCTATGGAGGAAAGGGTTAATAATATAAAATAAGGGAATTTATTGCCAAAAGAATCATATCTGCAGCATAAGCAAACAGCATATCCTGACCAGACAGCTCTTACAGGAGCTGTCTGATCTGGGTCTCCTGTTTGCAAAGGTTTGGAAAAAAAAGTCAGGATTTTCAAGTAAAGGGTTAACCCTTTCCTCCAGATGCTATTTTGAGACCCAACCTCTTTGAATGAATCTTCCAAAAAGGAGCATTTACTGGAGACAAGGAAAATATTAGAACTGTGTTAAGTATTGAAACCATTGTGATAAATAGAGCATTTGCTCCTATGGTTATCACAATGGTTTCAAGAATTGACTATTACAGAGGCGTAGAAAGGAGGAAAGGGTTAAAAAAATAATTGTGCACGTGGTCTATGCCACGTTGATTATTCAGCATTCAAAAGGTTAAAACTCTCCTGTCGCAGTCTAGCATCACATGAAACTTTGATCAAAGAAAACAACCAATACATGTACAGTGAACCCTCATTATACCGGCATTCGTTACAATGGCACCCTCGTTATACCGGCAGTATGCATTAAAACAAAATATTACCGTTAAGTATTTGAAACAACCACTGAACAAATAGGTGCAATGCCAATAAGACAGATGATCACTAAATGCAGAACACAAGATGTGCAAAAAGCTCCCAAAGGGAGCTTTTTGCACGTCTTGTGTTCTGCACTAAGCATTCACCTGTTGGTACTAGTTTAAAACTGGCTACATGGTTTCTTTCATATTTAAACTCGTTATAACGGCAACCTCGTTATACCAGCAAAATGTCTGGAAACAAACACCTCCGTTGTAATGAGGGTTCACTATATATCATAGGAGAATTCTGCTTCACTACATTTTTTATCAAAGTGGCCGTCAACGGGTGTCCAACGATGAGCAACATACATGTCTTATTAATATAAGAACTTCACCCTTATCGTAATCTTCTAAAACTGTTGCCTGCACAAACTGTCATCAGTTTCTTTAACCCTTTCCTCCATAAATATGCCTTTCTACGCCTCTGTAAAAATCACTTTTTGAAACCATTGTGATAAATAGAGCATTTGCTCCTAAGGAGAAAAGTGTAACATGACAAACTGCACAGACTCTGATGAGAGTCTAGATTTAGGTCTACACTATTTGCAAAGGATATTAGTGACTTGTTTCCCACATTGAAAAGGCTTAGTCCCGATCACATGCTTTAATTGTTACACTTAAGATCCAAGCTAAGTTGCAGTCAGCAAAATAAGAGTTGAGGCCAAATACAAATGACACAGACTTATTTAACATAATTATATCAATTTCCTCCGATTCACAAATTATGAAGAACTTTGGCTAAGAAGCAACTACATGTATAAGGCTGTCTTTTCTTTTTCCAAACACTTATTTCTGTCCTTGGTAAACTAGAACTCAGCTATATCTGTATACATACATATTAATAATTCATGTGCTAAACACATTTCAAACCTACATCAGAGCTAAAATTCAATAAATATGACTGTAGCAAATTATCTCTAATCCATTCTTTTTTTAATTTAATATTCCAAAACAGCATTGCACTACTTGAATCATGAAATTTGCAACGTGAATATAGTACACACAGTTTTGTATGAATATTCAGCTTCATGTAAAACTGTGTGAATAATTTATGAGTTGTTCATATTGGCCTAGGGCCTGCCACGTCTCAGCAAGATATAGAATAACATACCCTTCACCTCACACTTTCTGACACCTATGTGAACAGACTAGACCCAGATCCCAACACAGTTTGACTCACAGTAAAGAAATAGAAGAAAGATGTATGTACTTTTAACCCTTTCCTTCATAGGCTATTTTTAGACCCAACCACTTGAATGAATCTACCAAAAAGGAGCATTTACTAGAGAAAAGGAAAATGTTATAATTGCATGTGCAGTATAGAAACCATTGTGATAAACAGAGCATTTGCTCCTATGGAGCAAATGCTCTATTTATTACATTGGTTTCAAAAAGTGACTATTACAGAAGCGTAGATAGGCGTATTTATGGAGGAAAGGGTTAAAATTTTAGCAGATAATTTTTTGGATACGTAAGTTATTTTTGATAACCCTTTACCCAATATAGATACCTTTTTACGCCTTTGCAAACATGGTAAACCCAGATAAGATTGGTCCTGTAGGAGCCATCTAACCAGGGTCTGCTCTGTTTGCTATGGAATCATATAGATCTGATTCTACAGTTTTTGCAATGATTAAAAATTCCTGAGTTCATATGCCATTATAAACATTCATTTAACCCTTTCCCTGTTCAGTATTCATGTACTTAGAAATAATGACATCATGAATATCTATTAGCTCAATTTTTATAATATATAAGCTTTTCAAGGAAAGATTTTCTTTGACAAGAACTGTAGAAACAGATCTATATCACGTCAAAAGCAAAAAGCAGACCCTGATCAGATGGTTCCTTTAGGAGCAATATGATCTTGGTACACAGTAAAACCTCTCTATAACGGCCACTAAATTGTGTCAATTTAGTTTGTGTTTAGGGCAGGTGGCTGCTTAACCCTTTCCCTCATATAAACGTGTTTTCACGCATTCGCAAACAGAGTAGACCCAGATCAGACAGCTCCTAGAGGAGCTGTCTGACCAGGGTCTGCTCTGTTTGCTAATAGGATTTGATAGATGTATTTCTTTTCTTTCTAAAAAGTCTACAATGCACCACCTTGCATATTTCTTTATAACTATTTTGTTAATGGATATTCAGTAGGTATTGAAATTTGGCCTAAATAAAGAACAGGGAAAGGGTTAAAGCAAGGTAAAAGTAAAACAGAATGCTCCTATAGGATACCTACTTAATATTCATGGATAAAAAAAATAGTAATATGGATGGTGGAACATTGTAGCCATTTCAGAAACCTAACAAACAGAGCTGACCCTTATCAGACGACTGCTATAGGATCTGATCTGGGTCTACTCTGTTTGCAGAAAAGGCATTTATATGAGGGGAAAGATTAATGCTGTTATAACATAAGTCTGTGGGAACTCCTGTTACCAGAGTAATATTTACTTTGGTTAACTGGAATATCAAACATTGAACAACATGAAATATGGTCATTATTTGAAGGATTTTTCGAAGAAACAACAAGAACATTTTCACACAAAGTAATGTGTACTGCTGATTATTTCATAAAGAACAGTTGTGAATTGAATAAGTTATAAGCATATGTTGTTTTGAATCAATGGAGAAATCAATATAGATAAAATCAAGTAACCTGATTTAGTCTTGTATCACCTGTCTCTGAACCGTAACGCTGTCTGGTACAACCCGTCAAGTTGACCAACCAGATTCCAATATTTTTCTCTGATTGGTTATAATTACTGGTACAACAAACAAAGCAAGTCACCATGATCACTCAGACTGTGTGCTTATGTCCTATTAATGGAAGAACTGATGTGGCATGGCGTATCATTTGGATCAACACAAACTGTATTATTTTGTATGGAGTCATTATTTGTTAATGTTTAATAGTTCTGGTCAATGTTACATTTTGGACAGTCAAACAGACAGACAAAAACACTGCCAAAATATAGCCCTAGATCCAGATTTCCAGATCAATATGTCTACACTGTAGACTGCAGCTCCACACACATACATGTACAGGCCTAGGACTGACCCTTTTTAAACCATGCCTTCAAAATTTAAACAAGTACCAAATAAAATTTCACATGCAAAATGTTAATGAGATAATAGACAAACCCGGGTTGAGCCCTAAACCTCATTGCCATCCAACAGCTACCCAGGATCTTCATGATTGAGACCATGTTACACTATATAGTACAAGAGACTGTACATTTGGGCTAAAGCAGAAACTGTAGAATCTAAATAATTACATAAGTAAACAGAGTAGACCAAGATCAGATTGCTTCTACAAGAACCATATCTGACCTTTTCTGTTTGGACAGGTGGGAAAAGGCGTACCTATCAGGTAATCCGTTTATGGTTAATATCAAAATGGAAATAGATTCCTGCAGTCAGGTTATGTATATCTGATACATGATTTTGAAATTTCAGAATGAGTTACCTCCCTTAGATTGAATACTTCTAAACATATTCTACATGAGCTGGGTCCATCACATTTTTCAGATAGAATTTATTCAGTATGAAAGGATGACAGTTGCCAGAGGCTTTTGATTGATAAACAGTGAAGGTTCTGAGTCTAGACCGTTTCAAAATACCAGTAAACCCTTTACTCCATGTATGCCTTAAACCAATTCCCTCATATTGACGCCTTTGTAAAAATCACCTTTAGAAACCATTGTGATAAATAGAGCATTTGCTCCATAGGAGCAAATGCTCTTTTTATCACAATTGTTTCAATACTACACAGTTCTAAACTTTTCCTTTTCTCTAGTAAATGCTCCTTTCCGGTAGATTTATCCAAAGAGGTTGGGTCTAAAAATAGCCTATGCGGTAATGGGTTAAATACCACCGCAAACAGTAACAGCTGTAGGAGTGATCTGATCAGGGTCTGCTCTGTTTGTTAATGGAATAACATAGATCTGATCCTACAGTTTTTACTAGGTTGACGTCAAAACTTTTCTTGATCATATGCCATTATTTCCGTTATCCCTTTCTTTCAATACAAATGCTTTTTTATGCCATTGCAAACAGAGTAGAATCAGATCAGATTGCCCCTATTGGAGTCTGCTCTGTTTGCTTATCAAATTATAATATACCTGACTCTAAAGTTTCTACCAATATCAAAAATTCATTTCGAGGGCTTGGTGCAAAACTATTCTAACTCCTTCACAAAATGAAGGAGTTAGAATAGTTTTTCACCAAGCCCTCGATTTGTACAAATGTCATTATTAGAATTACAGTAAAACCCCTCTAATGTGACCACTTAATGAATAAACATTTCTCCCTTTATAAGCAGATGACTGCTTAATGCAGGATGAAAGTTAGGCAGAAAGCTTTCTGCATAACTTTCATCCTGCATTAAGCTAACACCTGCCTCAGCCCCCCCCCCCCGAATTATGCCCCTTTTTGGTGGTCGCATTAGAGGGGTTTTACTGTACTTAAATTAGCTATAAAACATACATCATGTCGTTATTTCACATGAATATTCAGCAGGTACTTATTATTTTGCATGCAAAATTTCTGCCATTGACGTGTCTAAGGTCTCATATACGGTATGTAAATTGTAGAGTATTCTCATCTGGTTTTTTTCTTTGAAGAAGGCCAAGTAGGGTACAAATAACACATTTCGAGTATTACATTCTAAAAGTTTTATCGAAATCTCTTTCCGTTCTATTTATTTTGTACATGTATATCCAGATCTATCTGATTAGTTCTTCATAGAGATAAACGATCTACAGCATACATAATTGATAGCTCTTGTTATCCATCACTAGCCTGGGGTTTGTCCAAACAAAAGTCAATACTTTCATTACCTTCTTCCAATTAGTAGAACAAGCATTTACAAGAGCTGTGTCATAAAAATGGCCACTCAGCTATTACAATAATCTAGCCATTAACGCATTACCCCCTAGTGACGCATTTTTGCGCCTCTATAAAATTCACATTGTGAAACCATTGTGATAAATAGAGCATTTGCTCCTATAGGAGCAAATGCTCTATTTATCACAATGATTTCAAGAAGTGACTATTACAGAGGTGTAGAAAGGCATATTTATGGAGGAAAGGGTTAAGACTATTAAAACTTTTTGTTTTGGGTGTTTTTCTTTGGGGAAAAGAATTTATTATTTTAGTGGTTATACTTTATATGACATAAAAAGGTGTACTCTGTGTATTCTAAGTTTTGTCAATCCATTGGATTCAGTCTCCTCAAACATTACAGACTCTCATCTCTGTACATATACAACAGTCCTCTGGTAACTCTTATCTGGATCTATACTGTTGGCAAGTGCCATTTCAAGTACAAAAAGATCTTAAATGTACACATCTTGTATCCTGCACATGTCGAATAATATTTTTAACAGTGTCGTAAATTTAGAACGAATTATGTTGCCAATAAATTAAGTAATGATGCACGGATATTTTGACAGCTTTTATTCACTGTCATTTTCATAACCTGTCATTATACCATATTAGACAACTTATGCATGTAATTGCTGTCCAATGTCAATGCCAGTTCAATTTTCAGAGCTAGTGTCATATCATTCAAACTACCTTTGAATGCTATGCTGTATGGTTTTCTATCAAAGCTATTGTTCCTTACTTTTCAACTATGGGTAAAAGTGTACTATAAGAATAATAGGACATTTAAACACTGCACACTAAAACTAAAAGTAACAGTTTACAAAAATGTCATCTGCTGCAATTTTGAAATGAATTTTTTCCTTAATTTCCCTTCAGAAAAGCAATCAAAGGTCTAAGATCATTTGGATCTGAACTGTTTGCAAAGGTACTAAGCATACACAGTCTTTAAACACACCATCTAACATGTAGTAGAATGCAGCTCCACGTACATACATGTACAGGACTGACCCTTTTTTAAACCATGCCTTCAAAATTTCAAAATGTACCATTCAAATGCTGAAATTTCAAAGTGGAATGGCTCGTCAGTATTAAATTAGATTCCATTTAGTATGAAAGGCTTAAATTTGCTTGAAGATTCTAAATGACAAACAGTGCAGACCCTGATCAGAGGGCTCCTCTAGGAGCCCTCTGATCTGGGTCTACACTGTTTGCAAACATCAGTACACCTGTTTCCCACATTCAAAGGGTTAAGGACTCAATGAAGAAGTTTGAAAAACTCCTTGCAAACAATTTTAATCCTGATAAGACTTCTAGTATAACATGGGGATCCAAAATGATTGACCTTGTGACTTCTAATGTCACATGGGGATCCAGGTTTGGTATTAGGATTCCTACTATCAAATCGGGAACCAAATTTGTTTGACATTATTAGGACTACAATTTTAAATAGAAGAGAGAGATCTACCAGTATTCTGAACATTAACCGTATACTCCATGAATAGTAATGTAAGAAATAATGATATGGATATTAACCCTTTCCCTCATATAAACATGTTTTCACGCATTTGCAAACAGAGTAGACCCAGATCAGACTGCTCCTAGAGGAGCCGTCTGATCTGGGTCTACTCTGTTTGCTTATAGAGTTTTGATAGATCTGTTTCTTTGCTTTCTAAAATAGCTACAATGTTCCACCTTCCATATTTCTTTATAATTATTTTGTCAATGAATATTCAATATGTATTGAAATTTGGATTAAATATAGAACGGGGAAAGGGTTAAATCAGCTGAATCTTTATAATGGCATTTCAAAGGGTAATGGGCTAAGCTTACCATTATGGAAGCGTACCATTTTTGGTCAAAGCATACCACTTTAAAAAATCTCAACTGGTACCATTATTGATTATGATTGGTACATGAAAATGTCAAAAGAGGGATTAATATATTAGTTTGATGTAACAAAGTCTTGACATGACATACGGTTACTCTTAGCCGGAGTTCTAAGACTCATAAATCGAATATCGAGCTACTTTCTGTTTGGCAATATCCTAGACGAGTACAAGTTCCTAAAGACCAAAACAGTGGTGCAAAACATACACTGACTCAGCAATAATTCCGAAATATCGCATTTTTTGTGTACCAATGATGTGTGAGAGAGTGAATTGGGTTTTACAGCACTACGACACTGATGAGAGCGAATATTGGAAATGTGTAAACCAAAATGCCGAAATTGTACATGCGTTATAACAGTAAGGCATCCAGAAAACACATCTGTCAAGGATCAGAATAAAATTGGATTAAAGACACAATTTCATTCTGTATCAAACGTATCTCTGTGTAATGCTTTTTAACCCATTCCCCCCATCTATTTTTAGACCCAACCTCTTTGAATAAATCTACCGAAAAGGAGCATTTACTAGAGAAAAGGAAAATGTTATAATTGTTTAGTATAGAAACCATTGTGATAAATAGAGCATTTGCTCCATAAGGAGCAAATGCTCTATTTATCACAATGGTTTCAAGAAGTGACTATTACAGAGGCGTAGAAAGGCGTATTTATGGAGGAAAGGGTTAAAGGTATTTTTGCATGCTATTATGACATTATTTATGTGGAACTCTCATTAAAACTGTTTTGAGGAAATTTGTTATCAGTCAAACATGCAAAGTTGACATGATACTCGTGTCAATGTCAGCAAGTCGAAAATTCGGCATATGACGTTCAAGACTGAAGCTAATATCAGGGAATATTTTTAAAACACTATATAATATCATAATTTAGTTTAATGTGGCCTTTTTCCTATATAATTCATATAGTAGTATGCTTCGGCTAGGAAAGTGGTACCCTTCGTCCTGGTACGCTTCAGTAATAGTACACTTTGTAAAACTTTTCAAACACGAGCATGTTTAGCCGTATAACAAACTATTGCATCATACCTACAAATTTTATTTCATATGCAAACAGAGCAGACCTGATCAGACAGCTCCTACAGGAGCAATCTGATCTAGAGCTACTGTTTGCAAAGGCTTAACCCATTACCTGATATTGATGACTTTTGACGACTCTGTAAAAGTCAGTTTATGAAACCATTGTGATAAATAGAGCATTCGCTCCTATAGGAGCAAATGCTCTATTTATCACAATGGTTTCAAACTACAAAATTCTAAATTTTCCTTTTCTCTAGTTAATGCTCCTTTTCGGTAGATTTATTCAAAGTGGTTGGATCTATGAGGGAATGGGTTAAACACCGATGGACCTTCTCACCTTGAATAATCAGCGTTCAAAGCGTTAATTCTCTTTTGATAATTGTATTAACTGCACATGTGCTATAGCTTTTGCATTAACCTAAGATGACTCCAATATACTTTGATTTATACAGACATTCACAAGGATTCAATTTTGCACATAAATGATAAAATTAAGCCTTAATGTGCTAGAATTGAGTATATCAGACTTTTGCAAAAAGTGTCGACTAAGATCAAAGGGCTTCTTGGGCAGCCCTCTGATCAGTGTCTGCACTGTTGTCATAAAAATATTTTTCTTCTGTGATAAAGTTTTATACCACTTTTATGTTTAATTAATATCAAGAAAGAGAGGACACAGTTTTAACCCTTTCCCTCATGTAAACGTGTTTTCATGCATCTGCAAACAGAGTAGACCCAGATCAGACGGCTCATAGTGGAGCTGTCTGATCAGGGTCTGCTGTATTTCATTATAACTATTTTGACCATGAATATTCAGTAGGTATTGAAAATTGGAATAAACATAAAACAGGGAAAGGGTTAATTATTCAGCTTATCAAGGGTTACGCATATCTGTGTAATCAGTTTGAATACTGACAACAGACTGGCTAACTAGATATATCAACAGGTTCCTAGGCTAAAATCAGGATCACTGAAGGAGATGCAATTTTTCGCAGGTTACTATATCACTTTGCTTCCTAACAGAAAACCCCTCTAAAACAACAACTTCATAAACAAGAGGGCCATGATGGCCCTTAATCGCTCACCTGTTCGTAACAGATTAATGATTTCAATGACAGATTGCATAATTTGAAAAATCTTGGTAGAAAACCATCAGATGATGCTACATACTAAATATAAAGAGTCTAGACCTTAAAGATTTTCCTATGAAAAACTGTTAAGCCCCAGGGCGGGGTCAATTTTGATCCGGGGTTCATAATTGAAAATCTTGGTAGAGGACTATTAGATAATGCAACATACCAAATATCTAAGGTCTATGCCTTACAAGTTCAGAGAAGACTTTTAAAGATTTTTAAGAGAAGATTTTTAAAAACTTTCCTATAAAAAACTGACATGCCCCTGGGCGGGGAAGTTTTCAACCCAGGGGACATAATTTGAACAATCTTGGTAGAAAACTATTAGATAGCGCTACATACCAAATATTAAAGGTCTCTGCCTTACAGTTTAGGAGAAGAAGATTCTTAAAGCTTTTCATATGAAAAACTGATAAGCCCCAGGGCGGGGCCATTTTTGACCCAGGGGTAATAATTTGAATAATCTTGGTAGAAAACCATTAGATGATGCTACATACCAAATATCAAGGGCCTAGACCTTACAGTTATGGAGGAGAAGATTTTTAAAGATTTTCCTATGAAAAACTGATAAGCCCTTGGGCGGGGCCATTTTTGGTCCTGGGGTCATATTTTGAATAATCTTAGTAGAGGACGATTAAATAATGCTACATACCAAATATCAAAGGTCTATACCTTATAATTTTAGAGAAGAATATATTTAAAGATTTTCCTATGAAAAACTGATAAGCCCCGGGGCGGGGCCATATTTGGCCCAGGGGTCATAATTTTAACAATCTTAGTAGAGGACCATTAGATCATGCTACATACCAAATATCAAAGGTCAATGCCTTACAGTTTCAGAGAAGAAGATTTTTAAAGATTTTCCTATGAAAAACTGATAAGCCCTGGGGCGGGGCCATTTTTGTCCTGGGGGTCATAATTTGAACAATATTAGTAGAGGACCATTAGATGATGCTACATACCAAATATCAAAGGTCTATGCCTTACAGTTTCAGAGAAGAAGATTTTTAAAGATTTTCCTATGAAAAACTGATAAGCGCTGGGGCGGGGCCATTTTTGTCCTGGGGGTCATAATTTGAACAATCTTAGTAGGGGACCATTAGATGATGCTACATACCAAATATCAAAGGTCTATGCCTTACAGTTTCAGAGAAGAAGATTTTTAAAGATTTTCCTATGAAAAACTGATAAGCGCTGGGGCGGGGCCATTTTTGTCCTGGGGGTCATAATTTGAACAATCTTAGTAGGGGACCATTAGATGATGCTACATCCCAAATACCAAAGGTCTATGCCTTACATTTTCAGAGAAGAAGATTTTTAAAGATTTTCCCATGAAAAACTGATAAGCCCCGGGGCGGGGCCATTTTTGGCCCAGGGGTCATAATTTGAACAATCTTAGTAGAGGACCATTAGATCATGCTACATACCAAATATCAAAGGTCTATGCCTTACAGTTTCAGAGAAGATGATTTTTAAAGATTTTCCCATGAAAAACTGATAAGTCCTGGGGCGGGGCCATTTTTGGCCCAGGGGTCATAATTTGAACAATCTTAGTAGAGGACCATTAGATGATGCTACATACCAAATACCAAAGGTCTATGCCTGACAGTTTCAGAGAAGAAGATTTTTAAAGATTTTCCTATGAAAAACTGATAAGCCCCGGGGCGGGGCCATTTTTGGCCCAGGGGTCATAATTTGAACAATCTTAGTAGAGGACCATTAGATGATGCTACATACCAAATATCAAAGGTCTATGCCTTACAGTTTCAGAGAAGAAGATTTTTAAAGATTTTCCTATGAAAAACTGATAAGCCCTGGGGCGGGCCATTTTTGGCCCGGGGGACATAATTTGAACAATCTTTGTAGAGGACCATTACATCATACTACATACCAAATATCAAAGCTCTTGGCTTTGTAGTTCCAGAGAAGAAGATGTTTAAGTAAATTGTTGACGCCCGCACGTACGCACGACGCACAACGCACATACGCACGACGACGGACGCCGGACATAGGATCATCCCAATAGCTCACCTTGGCACTTTGTGCCAGGTGAGCTAATAAACAAAGAGGTCTTTAAAAGCAGGTGCTAGCTTAATGCAGGATGAAAGTAATACAGTAAGCTCCTCCTTGAACTTTCTACATTATTTTCATCCTGCTTTAAGCTGCCACCTACCTTTAACCCATTACCTCATAGGCTATTTTAGACCCAACCTCTCTCTGAATAAATCTACCCAAAAGGAGCATTTACTAGAGAAAGGGAAAATTTTCAGAATTGTGTAGTTTTGAAACCATTGTGATAAATAGAGCATTTGCTCCATAGGAGCAAATGCTCTGTTTATCACAATGGTTTCATTAAGTGACTTTTACAGAGGCATAGAAAGGCGTATTTATGGACTATGGAGGAAAGGTTTAAGACCCAGTGGTCACATTAGAGAGGGTTTGCAAACTTGATAAAAAGGCATCCCTACAGAGAAAAGGGTTAAGCAGCACAAATCCATGACCCAATATTCATTCAATGGCCATTTTCAAGAGGTGCTATTGTAGGACGTTTTAATGACGATGAAGTCAAAATGTGGTAATTTCCAGTATTTGTTTTATTTTTAAAGGAAAGACTATAACACTAACATTGTGACAAACTTATACATTGCAGCTATAATGCTTTGAATGTGTCAAATCAGTAACAATGTCGACTAAGACCCCAGAACTTGGTAAAACTCTCTGGTCCGGATCTGCATTGTTATAATAATTCACTGATTGATTGATATTTATTTAGGCTATTAGCATATACAATATACACATACAGCTGAACTTCGATATCTCGAACTCAGATAACTCAAACTTCGGGATAACTCGACCTTAAAGTTCCGTCCTTCCAAAATTTACAATACAGAATTGTTCTAAATTGTATCACAAAGCACATCTAGAAACACATGTTACAGGAGCTTTCAGCATTACTTTAGACCTGCATTAAGCTGTGAACTTGAGATATTGGTCTATATCTAGAAACACATGTGCCAGCTTGAGATATTGGTCAAATTATAAATCAGATGACTCGAACCTCTGTTATCTCGAACTAATTTATATGGTCTCGTGAAGTTCGAGATATTGAAGTTCAACTGTACAAGTCTCATTAAAATTCATACTAAGAACCATTACTTTTACATCAATCCAAAATACTGTCAGTTAAAATTTATAAGTTGAATTACAGTTAAACTGCAGATAAAACATCTACTAATGGTATCACACAGAGGTCAATATACATGTACTTTAACCACCGAACCATTGTTGTCTGAAGCTCAATCATATGTGTCAAATGTTTTCTACTATCAGAAAATAGTCAAAGTATAATGAATCAAGCATCTAAGGCATAGTTTCTAGTCATTTTTAGTCAGTAACTCTGGAGTAATCCGTTCTACTTCTGTGTCAGAATAAAAAGATTGGACAATACAAAACCTATAGAGTCCATTCTGAACCATATTTCTGAACCCTTACCCTGTTCAATAGTCATGTAAGAAAAATAACAACATCATGAATATTTATTAGCTGATTTTTTATAAGGTAACTTTTTGCTGTGACAAAACTGTAGAATCAGATCTATATCATGTCCACAGCAAACAGAGCAGACCCTTATCAGATGACTCCTACAGAAACCATCTGATCTGGGTCTACTCTGTTTGCAAATGCGTGAAAAGGCAGTTATATGAAGGCAGGGTTCATACAGAGATTTAGTGGGAAAATTCAAGCACTTTTCAAGGACTTTATTTCAAACTTCAAGCGCTATTAGTAACACAACCTGTCTCGCCCAAACACTGAAAAAGCTCATTCAAAAGCGCAACCACAAGCATGAAATAGCTTAATTAAGTGCAAGAGTAATGCAGGTTTTTACAGGATCTTTCTGCATTACTTTTACACTTCAATTAGTAGTCACATACCTGCAAATGTCAAAGACTCTACTATTGTATACTTTGATGATGAGCCATATGATAGGAAATCTATCATAGTAGCCAATAGCCCTGCCTGGACAGTTTTCAAGGACATTTATGAAGATTTTCAAGCACTTTTTAAGCATTTTTCAAGGATGTGCCAACATTTAAGCACTTTTCAAAGCACTCATTTATGTTTCAAGCACTCCTCAAGGCAGCCCCTGAAATTCAAGGAGTTTTCAAGGCTGTGCGAACCCAGGAAGGAAAGGGTTAAACACCATCAGTTCTCATGCTGTATCTTTAACCCTTTTTTTCCATAGATAACTTTCTAACATCTTTGCACCCAGAGTAGACCCAGTGAGAGAGCTCCTGTGCAAGCCATCTGATCATGGTTTGCTCTAGCTGTTCGATCATGAAATAATATGGATCCGATTCTACAATTTCTGCCATGGCCAAAATTTCCTTTTGGCACCTTTGTAACACAGAAGATCGAGATCAAACAGTTCCTGTAGGGTCTGTCTGGCCAGGGTCTGCTCTGTTTGCTTATGGAGTAATACAGATCTGATTCTGAAGTGTCAGTCATAGCCATTTTTTTTAGATACGGTATGTTAACTAGAAACTGCACATTACATGGCTGATTCCCCGTACCCCTGATTCCCGGTACCCCTGATTCCCGGTACCCCTGATTCCCGGTACCCCTGATTCCTGATATCTAATTATGAGCCTGTTTAACCACTTTCCTTTGTAAATACACCTTTCTACGCCTCTGTAAAAATCACCTGTTGAAACCATTGTGATAAATAGAGCATTTGCTCCTATAGGAGCAAATGCTCTATTTATCACAATGGTTTCAAACTAAACAAGAGGGCCAAGATGGCCCTTAATTGCTCACCTGATTACCATAGATTTTAGATTTTGCTTTAAGATTTTATTGTTTCAAAGTGATGAATGAACATTACAATGTTGTTTAATCCTTTCCTTCATATAAATGCTTTTTCACACCTTTGCATATGTACAGAGTAGACCCAGATCTGATGGCTCCTGTAGATGCTGTCTGCTTTCTCTGTTTGCTAATGAAATTATTAAAGATCTTGCTCTAGTTCCTGCCATTACAATAATCCTTTGTACATACGTAATTATAACAAGAGCTGCGTGCTGTGTCAACGCTCGTCTGATTTGGTGCTTGTCCAGCTAAATTTTAAAAAGTTGAAAAAAATAAAGAGCCATAACTCCAAAATTTTGAAATCAAGAATTATGGTTCTTAAGTAGGGCCTTCCCCTGAATGAGATCTCCTAACCTATGAAGTTTCATGTTGATACCTCTTATACTTTTCGAGTAATGAGCTACATTAAAGTTTTTGCACGCCGCCAACAACAACGCCAACACCTACGACCCAGTGATCACAATAGCTCGACTTTTCCTCGAAACAGACGAGCTAAATATGGAGCTAACAAATATGCAAAATGTCTTTATTTCTTATGTGAATATTCAACTGGTAAAGTGTTAACCCTTTAACTCCATAAATATTCATGAAACAAACACTGGCATCATGAATATTAATTAGCTGAATGATAATAATGGCATATGATCACACAAAGTTTTGGCCATGGAAGAAGTAGTAGAATCATATTTATATTGTTTCATATGTAACTTGAGCATGCTCTGATCAGAGCGCTCCTATAGTAGCCATATGATCTGGATCTACTCTGTTTGCAAAGGTGTTTAACCTTTTCCCTCATATGAACGTGTTTTCATGCATTTGCAAACAGAGTAGACCCAGATCAGACGGCTCCTAGAGGAGTCGTCTGATCAGGGTCTGCTCTGTTTGCTATTGGAATTTGATAGACCTGTTTCTTTACTTTCTAAAATAGCTGCAATATTCGACCTTGCATATTTCATTATAACTATTTTTCCATGAATAGTCAGTAGGTATTGAAATTTGGAATAAACATAGAACAGGAGTATTTATGGAGTAAACAGTTAAAAAGATTGCAGCTGACTTCAGTGTAACAGTTAATTGTAAAGATGGTTATGTTCAGAAGAAATTTGAGAAAACCTTCACAAAGAGTGAATAAATAAATAAGTCTGTGTAACAATCACACCAAACTAACACAGTGTGGAGGAAATGTCTTCACTGCAATCATACTTGTCACCCAGTCCAGTGTGTCCCTACTGACCTAATACAGGGTCTTGTGAGGGCCAGTGCTCTGGCAAAACCCATTTCTTTCGTTCTCTCTGTTTCCCCCCTAATTTTACAGCACCACTTCTTAAACCACACGCTACAGGCTTCCTCACTGTGCCAAGACAGCTACCAACTGTTTTCTGAATGTTTTTCATTGTTTGGGGCTTATTTTCCATATTATCTAAGTCACGTTTTGTAGCATCTGTTTCAAAGAGACCTTCATCATTCTCTTGTCCTGCACTAGTAGTTTGCAATGATGAAGCTGTACTTTTAGAATCTGATGATTGAGGACCTGTGTAGACCTGAATGGGATCATTAAGAGAGCTAAAATTCCACCGTTTACGCAATGATCCCTTTCCGAGGTTGACACTTTTTGACAAAGTGACTGTCACAGGTTTTCGCTGATATGGAGTCTCCGCACTAATTCTAGGTAGCTTGAAAGGAGAGTCTAGGGATTCCTGTGATACATGTGTAACCAACACCTGTCTCCGTGGTACTCTCATATGAGTATACTTTGGTGAGGTCAGATACCTGTTAGCCATTTTCGCTTCATCCACCTTCGTCTCTTTCGTCTCGATATTACTGTCATATACTGCAGCTTGTGGGATTTTTCTTCCAAACAACGGTTTATTCCTTTTCCATGTAGGTGGCATGAGAAATGCTGAATTGGGCCCTTGTTTCTTTTCAGTAACACTAGGTGTAATTGTGACGGACTCTTGGGGATATTCGTCCACAACGATGGAAGGTATGCTCGGAGTCTTATCTAATGTAAATGACAAACGTTTCGGCATTGTTTCTATGATGGGTACAGAGATACCTTGATCAGCTATAATTATCTGAGGCAACTTCACCTCTTCCTCCTCATCACGTTCTGAAATTTGATAAAATGATGGGTCCCCGCCAAAGTTTTGATACCATTTTCTCCGTTTTTTTGTAAAAGGTCCTCGTTTTTGGTGAAACATAACCTTGGCCCATACTCCTTTGTTTGGCGTGTAGCCAGTTGTATCTCCAACCTGGGAGTAGGATGCAGAGAAATTCATGTTTCACTGCAACTTCCAACAGAAAGTAAAATTTGTAACAAACAGGTAGCCTACCCAGGTAACTAGGTTGTTATACATAATTTCTCCATCCCTCCCAGTATCCATACTCAGTCATTTGTTCTCATGAAAATGCTTTATGGAAATTTCACATGCACAGTTCCTATCTAAGCCCTAGAAACTTTCGTAGAAAGTGATATAGTCACCTGTAGGCTTATAATATACATTTATTTAAGAATTTCCTTTCAACTCCCAACAACTACTCTTGTACTCGTCATTTTGGATTTTTTTTTTATATTTCCATTATTTTTCTCCAATTCAACATACGTTGTTACATTTATTTCGCTGTTATAATTATGTTCTACTCCATTTCCTCAGTCACCACTGTCACATATCGGTAATCTTCAATTTAAAATTGCCCCACAACAACTCCACTGTCTAAACACCACTTTCCATTTTTAAAAGGTATTTTCCCCCAGTGTCCAAAATGCGTTTCTCATGTTTCTTTTGTGAGCTTACAAAGACATGTAAATATTATTAGTGCACTTAGACATTTCACCATTTAATCCATGTAAGCAAACACTGCCTAAGTGTCATTATCAGATCCCATACACACGGGCCGCCACAAAAACACTGGCCAGGTTTCCACGACAGAAAACAAAAGCAGACAGTGTGTATTTCACCCTTCTATGTTCTATGGTGGGTTTTCACTGATCGGAGCAAGTGTTGTGGCACTAGAGCATAACCATTATGGCACAACCCTTCCTATTTGGGCATGAACAATTTAATATTCATAAATTATTCACAGCTTCAGAAATTGTATGGGTCAAAGTATATGAAAGATCAATAAAGTTATTTCAATTCATTTATGTAATGATAAAAGCATATGTACCTAAGGTAGACATTAACCACGCCGCTTGACTTTCACTTACACTTATTAGCTCCTCAATTTATAAAACTTGAACTTAATCCATTCTGAATAAACATCCATCAGAACTATAGAACAGTATGCTATACAGGTCAATTTCTATAAAAGTGTTGCTTTCAATTTTTTTTAACCCTTTACTTCATAGATATGCCTTTTAACTCCTTAGCAAACAGAATAGATCCAGATCAGATGGTTCCAGTAGGAGTCCTCTGATCAGGGTCCACTCTATTTGTTTATGCAATAATAAAGATCTGATTCTACAATTTTCACCACAGCCAAAACTGAGTCCATATTCCATCATAAAACTTCACTTAATAAGTTAACCCTTTCCTCCATAAATATGCCTTTCTACGCCCCTGTAAAAGTCACTTTATGAAACCATTGTGATAAATAGAGCATTTACTCCAATAGGAGCAAATGCTCTATTTATCACAATGGTTTCAAACTACAAAATTCTAAAAATTTAACTTTTCTCTAGTTAATGCTCCTTTTCAGTAGATTTATTCAAAGTGGTTGGATCTAAAAATAGCCTGTGAAAGAATGGGTTAATATATATTCATGATTGCATTTTTTCTTACATGAATATTCATAAGGTACAGAGTTAACCATGAGCCCTATGAACTTTTCTAGCACTATAAAAAATAGTCAACTGCTATAAAATTTAGCGGATTCAATATTCCAAGTAGCCGTTTCTCTTCAATTGTTTTCATCAGTATTAGTGTCAAGACAGTTTGGATCATAAAATACTATGCATCCAACACTGATGAAAACTGTCGGCAAAGGATATCAGCAGTTTCCAAACATCTAATAGATTTTCATGTAGATCAACATTGGAGTCTTGGACTTAACACTAGAACAAGATGTGTTTGAGGAACACTATGCCCTGACCTTTGACCCTGAAGGATGACCTTGACCTTAGACCCATGGACCAGGGAGTTGAACGTGACACATTGTCAGGGTTAAGGGGGGGGGGGGGGGGGGGAGGGGGGTATAAGGGGCATAAAAATACTCTATCAGTAATTACCTTTGATTTAAGGACAGACAAAACATTTAAGCAAATAGTGCAGACCCAGGTCCCAGTTTCACAAAAGAGCTTAACTTCAACCTCAATAAAGTGCTCAACTGGTTTTGCATTATACAAACCCATACCAGGTCAACAAACCTAAGTAATACATAGGGTTTTGGATCCATATCCACATATTCCTTATATAATAATTATAATAATGACAATTTTTACAGGAAAGAGTGTTTTAAAATAAGAAATGTTCTTGAGCAAATACGCAAACTTGTCGAGCAGGCTCAAATCAATGTTTCCTTATTATGGATTTAAATTGTGTATTATTGAGCAAAATCACTAACAAGAGGGCCAATATGGTCCTTAATCGCTCACCTGATTACCATAGATTTAAGATTATAGCTGGGTAGCCTCAGGATGGGGCCAATATTGACCTAATTTACAATATTCGAACAATGTTGATAGTGGAACATGAGCAATGGTTCTGGAGAACAGGATTTTCAAAAATTTTAGAATATTGATTTTATCAAGACAATCATTCTGACCAGTGAAGATTGGGCTAAAAATGTACCATCTAGAGTGATTTTTCTAAGATTTGACCTAGTGACCATGGCCATAAGTTCCTGTGTCCATGTACTATTATAACAATTAATCTAATTAATATCCATGATGTCATTATTTCTCACATGAAATTGAATATTCATGGAGTAAAGGCATTTATAATGCTGAACAAATGACAAAGGTGGACTCCTTTCACATCAAATGTAAACTTGTGATTTGGGGTAAATTTGTGACCTTTTTGTGGAAAATAGAGAAATTGAGTACAATATATTTAAATAATAATTGGTCACTAGTTCAACCTTTTCCTTCATATAAACACTTTTTCTTCTCACCTTTGCAAATAGAGCAGACCCAGATCAGACAGCTCTTGAAAAAGCAGTCTGGTCAGCGTCTGTTGCATTTGCTTATGAAACTGTAATAGACCTAACTCTAAGGGGTTAAAAGAAATGGACAAGACATGACAATTCCAGTTTTATCAATTTACCGGAGCCATCTGATTTGGGTCTACTCTGTTTGCAAAGATGTATTTATGGGGTAAAGGGTTAAGTAAGGTCAAGTATTAATTTCTGCATGACAATACATTTTTAAGTCAGTATGATATAGCTATATGTGACTATAATAAGACATTAAAGGACACGACTGAATCATGCAGACCCCATCTAGATGGAAATGACACCTTCCTGTCAGAGGTTTATTTGGTTGTCTATCATTTTTAGATTCTTCACTCTCTAATGTACAATCTGAGATAACAAGCTAACAATGTCAAACAAAACCAAACTATTTTTTTTAAATGACTAACTTTATGCAAACAAAACTGGCCAGAAAGAAAAGAGTTCAAAAAGAACATGACATTGTGTCTTGCCTGCTGGCAGACATATTAGATAAAGCATGACAGGCAAACATATGGACAGACAGACAGGGCACATGTGACTCCAGCTGGGCTCTCAGCTTTGCAGGTGACATAAACTGATAAAGATAAAGTTTAAACAAATATTTAAGGTTCCCTTCACCTCTGTCTCCGAATAATTTATTTCTATTGAGTTGATATATGGTTACCCAAACATTACATGAAAATATTGATATTTCAATCAAAACTTTAACCCTGTACCTCGTGAATATTTGTACAAGAGTTTATTTTTTTCACACCTTTGCTAATAGAGTAGACCCAGATCAGACCGTCTAATCACTGTAATCAGGATCTGCTCTGTTTGCTTATATATTAATAGAGGGTTAATGCACGTTTTTTCGGGCAATAACATCTGCAGTGTCCCGAGGGACTGTTGTCTGCCCGAGCCCGAAGGGCGAGGGCAACAACATTCTCGAGGGACACTACAGATGTTATTGCCCGAAAACAAACGTGTATTAACGCTATTCTTGCATAAAACCAAATTTCTGCTTTCCTGCATCAATGTAATTCTTCAAAATACAAGCAAAACTACGGCAGCAAAAGTATACACTTCTTTGACACTTCGTCGATTTATGCTGTTTCCGGGCCACTGTTTTCTTTTTGACGTCAATTCATGATTGTATCAAAATACCGTTTACACGGAATTTCATTCAATGTCTATCACTAAAAACAGTTCATTGTCGGTGCTCCTGGAAATACTCACACCCCGGCGTTCACCTAGGTTAGGCCAAAACGCTATAGCATGCGCGTCCGTTGTTTACCTTAGGCCCCGAATAGGTATAATTAAAACCGGTCAACAACAGCGCGTGAGCACGAGAATCGCCTTGTTAATACATGGTCTAGCGGGACTACAACAGCACGTTTTGTGCAAGAATAGTCTATAGATCTGACTAGTTTCTACCAGTACCAAAAAATCATGTGTACATGTACCATTATAAATATCCATACCAATAAATATTCATGATATCTTTTTTCATTTCATGAATATTAAACAGAGAAAAGGTTAACTGAATTGTTATAATTATAACCAATGAACAAAGGAAGTTTTGGACCTAGTAGAGACTGTAGAATCATATCTACACTATTTCATAATCAAACACAGCTGACCCTGATCAGGCATATCCTACAGGAGCCATCTGATCTGAGTCTACTCTGTTTGCAAAGATGTGAAAAGGCCTATAAGGTAAAATAGAACTTTTCACCAATTAGCTGAACAAATTTTAACTTTTTACATGCTAAGCAATTTTTTTATCTTATTTCATCTCTAGTTTATCCCTTTCCTCCATAAATACGCCTCTAGATCTGTAATAACCAGTTCTTGAAACCATTGTGATAAATAGAGCCTTTGCTCCTATAGGAGCAAATGCTCTATTTATCACAATGGTTTCAAACTACAAAATTCTAAAATTTGACTTTCCTCTAGTAAATGCTCCTTTTGGGTAGATTCATTCAAAGAGGTTAGGTCTAAAAATAGCCTATGGAGGAAAGGGTTATATAATAGTTTGGGTCTTTATGAGACCCTGCATTATACGGTGTTTCATCTAGATCAAAACTGTTTGCATAGGTAATCACTGTCTCGCCACTAGCTTGCAAAGAGACCCGTGAGTGCCACAACTATTTGGGTCTTTTTCTTGACATCTGATATTATTTAGAAGCCCCCTTACTGCCAGTAATAGTGTAACTTAATCCGTTACTTAATAAAGACATACATATATGCACTTGCAAACAGAGTAGACTAAGGTCAGACAGCTCCTGTAAGAGCTATGTGACTAGGATCTTCTCTATTTGCTTATGAAATAATAAATTTAACTGATTCTGCGTTGTCTACCATTGGCCAAATATTCCCTTTTTCATATGCCATTATAAAAATTAGCTAATATTCCATAAAGCATTACGGTAGTTCTTCTAATCTTACATGAATATTAATTAATTAACCCTTTCCCTGTTCTATGTTAGTTTCAAATTTTAATAACTACTGAATATTCAAGGACAAAATAGTTATAAAGAAATATGGAAAATGGAACATTGTAGACATTTTAGAAAGCAAAGAAACAGACCTTCATAATTCTATTAGCAAACAGAGCAGACCCTGATCAGACAGCTCCTATAGGAGCCGTCTGATCTGGGTCTACTCTGTTTGCAAATGCGTGAAAACACGTTTATATGAATATTCATTAAGGGTTAAAAGGCAAATAACTTGTTTACAAAATTAGGTTGTATGCCAAAATATATTTTTTTAACAATGCAACTGAAACAATATCCTGAATGAGATTATAATATATGATCTGATAAAATCCAATGAACCATTTTCTTAATTGTGACAGGGGCCAGTGGGCAACAGAAAAGTCTTTCTAGTCTTCAGGTCACGTTTTTCGCACAAGAAAAACTTCACATATAAATTTTCCAAAACTGTGAATCACAGAAATTATCTATTACATGAACTACCTACAGAAGTCTTGACTATTGCACAAAAGCTTAGATACAAAGACCAATCTAATGGCAACTCTATCTACAGTGATCATATAATGAATAAACATGAAGTCTACAAGAGCAGGTGGTTGCTTATTTGCAGGAAGAAAGTAATGCAGAAAGCTCACAGAAGAGTTGGTTGGTTGTGTTGATTAACCCATAACCTCATAGGCTATTTTTAGACCCAACCTCTTTGAATAAATCTACCGAAAAGGAGCATTAACTAGAGAAAAGGAAAATGTTAGAATTGTGTAGTATTGAAACCATTGTGATAAATAGAGCATTTGCTCCTAATGAGCAAATGCTCTATTTATCACAATGCTCTCAAGAAGCGACTATTACAGAGGCGTAGAAAGGTGTATTTATGAGGGAAAGGGTTAACGTCCATTTCTGCCAATTACGGGCTAATTAGACGCCCCAGAGAGAGGGGAGGAGATACAGAAAACCCCAGGTGTGATGCCCTACTCTTATTATTGATAGTTTCTCTGGTTCTTTTATATGCTCAATCATCAGACCTTGGTTTATAAAGTCTTATCCAAAAGACTCAGGCAATGGATCAAACCTGAAAACGGTATGCAACACTCTGCCATTCAAATCACTCACAAACCAAATTTGGCATTCCTACCTCAAGCAATATGGGCACATGCACACGGGCACATGCTCAAAGGCACACGCATGCATAAACACACCCACACAGTTTGATTACTATGTGACACCAAAGCAAGCTTTGGGGCATAAAAATGGTTCCTAATAATCATCAGAATCTGACAAATAAAACAGAAGCATACAACAGTTTAAGCACTCTTAGCATTAACAATTGAAATGAGGATATTGGTACATGTATATTTTCATTCTTTCCATGAGTCAATTCATTCTAGATCAATGCCTTCACTTTCCTGTTTTAATATATGAAGTCTGGACAAAAAGTCTATTGAGATCTGCCTTTACCAGGTGAATGGGACATTGAAAGGTTATGAAATACGATACAGGCCTACACAATACACAGACAATGAAGCATTTATGGGAATAATAAACCTAATCAATCATTCCATAGATGGGGTTCCCCTGGTAATCGAATGGTGCCCTTTGTTACTTAACCCGTTACTCCATAAATAAGCCTTTGTATGACTTTGCAAAAAGAGTAGACCCAGATCAAGTGCTCAGATCTGGGTCTGCTCTGTTTGCTTAACCCATTACCTGTTCAATATTCACGTAGGGTGGGACTCTCAATTTGAGAGTCCAAAGGAGCTGGGGATGAACATTTAAGAGTCCCAATATTATGAGGGTGTAAGGTCAAGCAAAAATTAATTGTTCACTATTCTTTGCCAAGACATCGGTAAAATGACTATGCAAACTTTAATACCTTATACTAAAGCTATCGTCTCCAATTGAATTTCAATACACTATTATAAGAAGTAATTCCAAAACACAAATTTACATGAAACTGGCAGTGCATTCCAGCTGTCCATAATGTGAGGGTCCCAGAGCTTCATTATTGCATCAGAGACACTGACACTTGCATTAATGGAAACCCTGTTCATGTAAGAAATAATGACGATAATCATAATAATAATAATAATAATCATAATAATAATAATAATAATCATAATCATAATAATAATAATAATAATAATCATGAACGGAATTATTTCTTTGACAAAAACTGTAGAATCGGATCATGTCATAAGCAAGGAGCTGTCCGATCTGGGTCTACTCCGTTTAAAAAGGTATGAAGAAATGTTTATATTGAAGAAAGGTTTATGATATAGATATAGATCAGCGATTTTTTTCCTGGGATTGTGAATGGGTCCGGTACCCCTTGAATTGTGAAAAATTAGCGTCGTTTTGGCAAAAATTGTGAAAAAAGTAACGGTGTTTTTACAAAAATTGTGAATCACCTTTTGAAAGAATTTTCGGCCGAATATAAATTTGCGGACCGAGACGCATACGTTTTATTCATATTCTTGTAAAAGCATCCGAGAGGTGTAAAGAAAAGCGATACGAAATTCGAATACCTCGGACTTTATCCCAAGAAACCGTTTGAGATACAAAACTTTGCAAAGGGGAATGTAGCGATGTAAATATTGGTAAAAAAATTGGTGTAAGTACAAAGTATAAGGCCGATTGTGAAATAATTAAACAGCTTTGTGAATGGGTCCGACGGACCCTGCTTGTAAATTGTGAAGGTCCGTTTCAAATTGTGATTGGGTCCGTTTTACGGTACCAGTTATATAGGGAAAAAAATCGCTGTAGATATAGATATGATTTTACAGTTTCTGCAATGAGTAAAAAATTACTGTTGTCCATACCCTATCACAAAAATTAATATAATCAATATTCATGATATCATTATTACTAACATGGAAATTCATTGAGTAATGGGTTAACCCTTTCATCTATAAATACGCCTTTCTACGCCTCTGTAAAAGTCACTTTATGAAACCATTGTGATAAATAGAGCATTTGCTCCATAGGAGCAAATGCTCTATTTATCACAATGGTTTCAAAACTACACAAATCTAACATTTTTCTTATCACTAGTAAATGCTCCTTTTCGGTAGATTTATTCAAAGAGGTTGGATCTAAAAATAGCCTATGAGGTAATGGGTTAAACTCAATATCAGTGAATGATTTAATCCTTACAATGCGGGACACGAGTCACTAATGTCCTTGGCAAAAAGTGTAGACCCCAATTATCATCAGGGTCTGCAATGTTTGTCATGTTACACTTTTCTTTAAAAAAAAAAATTCCCTAAATATTCACCATAAGCTTGACCTGTTTGAATTTTGGAATAGTCCATTTCGAGGGCTTGGTGCAAAACTATTCTAACTCCTTCACTTTGTGAAGGAGTTAGAATAGTTTTGCACCAAGCCCTCGATTTGAAAATTCAGCATTGTAACGGTTAAAGTGGTTTTTATTCTACCAGCATCTGTAACATATAAATATAATAAACAAGAGAATTGGTAGAACTGATGGATGCTCCCCAACTGCAGACAAATTTTAAGAATGAACAAGAGCTGTCCGCAGACAGCGCGCTCCACTTTCTTTAGTGCTGGATAGTGTAGTGGAAGTCTAAGTCAGAAAGGGGAGATAACAACAGCAAAATTAATTTAAGGGTTACCTGCCCTTGTGAAATGGGTCCCTCTTGTAATAGTTAATATGTATACCAAAGTTGAACCAAATATCTTGGACAGTTTCTGAGACATGGACCTGAACATAAAACTGAACCAACAATGAAAATTCTAAGTCGAAAAAGGGGCATAACTATGGCAAAATTAATTTTAGGGTTATCTACCCTAGTGAAATGGATTCCCCTTGTGATAGTAAACATACATGCCAAATATGAACCAAATATTTTTGATGGTTTCTGAGAAAAGGACCTTAACAAAAAGGTGTTGGATAGTGTAATTGAAGACTAAGTCAGAAAGGGGAGATAACAACAACAAAATTAATTTTAGGGTTACCTGCTCTTGTGAAATGGGTCCCCCTTGTAATAGTTAATATGTATACCAAAGATGAACCAAATATCTTGGACAGTTTCTGAGACATGGACCTGAACATAAAACTTAACCAACAATGAAAATTCTAAGTCGAAAAAGGAGCATAACTATGGCAAAATTAATTTTAGGGTTACCTACCCTTGTGAAATGGGTTCCCCTTGTGATAGTAAACATACATACCAAATATGAACCAAATATCTTTGATGGTTTCTGAGAAAAGGACCTTAACAAAAAGGTTAACCAACGCCGACGCCGACGAGAGGGTCATGACGATAGCTCCACTTTTTGAAAAAGTGGAGCTAAAAATAACAAAGGGCAATAACTCCTAAATTATGCAAAAGAGAGTGATGATTCTTGTGCACTGCACTTCTCCTCATCAAGATCAATCTACCTATGAAGTTTCATGTTGATACCTATTATAGTTTTTATGTTATGCTCTGGACAAATTTCAAGTATGAAAAATAACAAAGGGCAATAACTCCTGAATTATGCAAAAGAGATTGTTGGTTCTTGTGCACTGCACTTCTCCTCATCAAGATCAATCTACCTATGAAGTTTCATGTTGATATCTATTACAGTTTTTGTGGTATGCATATAAATATAACAAACAAACAGAGCAGGCCCTGATGAAAGCTGAACAGGGAAAGGGTTAAATTAAAATCAGCACCAAATCATTTGGCTATTTGATCACATGTTTGTGTAAAAGAAATAGAAGAAAAGTATTTCCAAAATTAAAGCAGATAACAAATTGATTCTGTAGAGTAAGTTGCTCAGTTTTCAAAGGATTAATTCATATTGAGATGGAGTTTACAAATCTGTACATTGAGTAAAAGGGAAGTATTCAAAGAGTCAACAATACTATCAGAATATGATCATCATATACAGCTACGGTATGAAACATTTCTTACAAACTTTCCAAACACAAAATTGCAAAAGGGTGTTAATCTCTGTTTACAATCACTGAAATCACTGTTAACCCTTTCCCTCATATAAACGTGTTTTCATGCATCTGCAAACAGAGTAGACCCAGATAAGACGGCTCCTATAGGGTCAGGGTCTGTTCTGTTTGCTAATGGAATTTGATAGATCTGTTTCTATTCCTTCTAAAACCCCTACACTGATCCACATTCCATATTTCATTATAAATATTTTGTCCATAACTATTGAGGAGGTATTGGAATTTGTAATAAACATAGCATAGAACAGGGAAAGGGTTAAATGAATTAATCTTAAGTCACAGTAAAAATGACCTCTTTCACCGATACAGTCAAATAAAATTTTGTCAGAAAGTTAGATTTCTGACTTATGTATTATATACATTTTTCAAACAGTAGCTTCACAAGCATCACTATGTACACAGCTGCTGACATGACAGGCACCACTTTTCACAAACTTGCTATTTCATCAGAGTCTGATCAGGGTTTACATTGTCAGTCGTAAAAACAACAACAATAGTTTGTCTACTACAATTGTAAACAGTACTGATCAATTGCTCAGAATGGCTGACAATTCGGATTAACACTATATTAAACTTATGTAGTCATGTCTGCGTTCCTTGTTTCTTGAGGTACTAGCCAAATATAATTCTGGATAACGCAGTGCCCATATACTGGTAATCATATTAACCCATTCCTCCATAGGCTGTTTTTAGATCCAATAACTTTGAATAAATCTACCGAAAAGGAGCATTAACTAGAGGTTTGTTTTTGTCACAAAAACAGATGTCTCCCCCTCCCATCCTCTTTCCAATACACAAGTGTAATGTCTGTAACTCCAAACTTATCAGGGTCTAATTTTTAAGTCATCAGGGGCAATAACTCCAACATTGTCAGGGGGAGACAATTCAAAATCCCCAGGTACACAAAAACACATGCTTGTCAACACTCTTGTGAAGTTCGGTGACTCTAGTACTAGTGGTTTCATAGATACATGTGACACAAAGTAAAGTTTCTCTTATTCTAAGTCATAAGGGGCAGTAACTCCAAAGTTATCAGGGGGAGACAATTAAAAAACCCAGATGCACAATAACTCATGCTGGTGAACATTTCTGTGAAGTTTGGTGACTCTAGCCCTACTGGTTTCAGAGATACGCGCAGCACAAAGTTTCTCTAAGTTTTAAGTTATCATATCAGGGGCAGTAACTCAAGAATTATCAGGGGGAGACAATTCAAAAAACCAAGGTGCACAACAATTCATGCTGGTCAACATTCCTGTGAAGTTTGGTGACTCTAGCTCTAGTGGTTATAAAGATATGCATGACACAAAGTTTCTCTCAATTTAAGTAATCATATCAGGGGCAATAACTCCAAAATTATCAAGGGGAGACAATTCAAAAATCCCAGGTGCACAACAACTCATGCTGGTCAATATTCCTGTGAAGTTTGGTGACTCTAGCCCTAGTGGTTTCAGAGATATGCACGACACTAGGTAAAGTTTGTCTAATTTAAAGTCATCAGGGGCAGTAACTCAAAGTTAAAAGGGGGAGACAATTCAAAACCCCAAGAGCAAAACAACTCATGTTAGTGAACAATCCTGTTAAGTTTGGTGACTCTAGCCCTACTGGTTTCAGAGATACGCGCGACACAAAGTTTGTATAAATTTAAGTATTCATATCAGGGGCAATAACTCAAGAATTATCAGGGGGATACAACCCATAGGTGCACAACAACTCATGCTGGTGAACATTCCTGTGAAGTTTGGTGACTCTAGTACTAGCGGTTTCAGAGATACGTGCGACACAAAGTTTTTCTAATTTTAAGTCATCAGGGGCAATAACTCCAAAGTTATCAGGGGGAGACAATTCAAAAAACCCAGGTGCACAACAACTCATGCTGGTGAACATTCCTATGGAGTTTGGTGACTCTAGCCCAACTGGTTTCAGAGATACGCGCAACACAAGTTTTTGACGGACAGACAGACAGACGGACACACTAACAAATGGGTAGTTGTGTGACTTTTTCCTTTGATCTTTTCTTGTGGGACTAGTCCCACAAGTAAAACTATTTTTGGCTCTAACTTTGGAATAGAATGATCTGGAAGCTAACCCTAACCCTAACCCTATGTCCCACAACTGGCCAGGTTAATGTCACAAGAAATGGCCAGGTTAATGTCACAAGAGATGGCCAGGTTAATGATTTTACTTGTGCGACTAGTTAGAAAAAGTCACACAACTACCCATTGGTGAGTGCGGACGGACAGACAGACGGACAGACGGACGGACGGACAGACAGACAACTCTGGCAAAAACAATATATCTCCCCATAAACTAGAGAAAAGGAAAATTTTAGAATTTTGTAGTTTGAAACCATTGTGATAAATAGAGTATTTACTCCTACAGGAGAAAATGCTCTGTTTATCACAATGGTTTCAATAGGTGATTTTTACAGAGGCGTAGAAAGGCGTATTTATGGAGGAAAGGGTTAATAATTTCATTAAAATGGTCACATGATCAATACAAAACGCCATGTTTATAAAGTCATGCAATAGTAATGGGTGACAAAATTAAGACATCTATTTTTTCAATAACCATAATTTTGCTAAATCCTTTCCTTGTTCAATATTTATGTATGAAATACTGACATCATGAAAATTTATCAGCTGAATTTTTATAAAAACATAATTATGTACACAGGAGGTTGTGGTATTTGTAGAAACTGTAGAGTCAGATCTATTTAATTTCATAAGCAACAAGAGCAGACTCTGATCAGACAGCTCTAATAGGAGCCATCTGATCTGGGTCGACTCTATTTGCAAATGTGTGAAAAAGCATTTGTATGAGGGAAAGTGAGTGAGTGAGTTGGGTTTTACGTCCGACCAACAGTATTTCAGTTATTTGCAGATGGCACCCGCTTGAGACAAGTTATAGTGCTGCCTCACTGGAATGCCCCTGCCGCGGGCACATGGCAAGGGTACCCCACCCATTCACATTATCCTGACACCGGGCCGACCAGTCCTAGAACTACCCTTGTAATGTCGAGCGTAGACAAGGGAGCATCCTTTTAATGAATTTTGGTCGGTTGCGGCCGGGGATGGAACCCACAACCTTCCGTACCGCAGGTGGATGCTCTACCACTGAGCCAAGCGGCCGGTATATGAAGGAAAGGGCTAATATGCTAATATGCAAGAAAGACTGACAAAGCAGTACAAAATAACATGGCTGTTTGTTGCAACACATCCTATCCCTCCGATGATGAGCTAAATACAAGTGCCAAATAGCATCCATCCTGATTTGACACTAGGTTTTTATGGAACAGTTGACCAGGATTCTCAATCTTCTAGTGATACAGAATAAAGAATCTCATTAACATTAACCCTTTCCTCCATACATACGCTTTTCTACGCCTCTGTAAAAGTAACCTGTTGAAACCATTGTGATAAATACAGCATTTGCTCCTATAGGAGCAAATGCTCTATTTATCACAATGGTTTCAAACTACAAAATTCTAAAATTTTCCTTTTCTTAGTTAATGCTCCTTTACAGTAGATCTATTCAAAGTGGTTGGATCTAAAAATAGCCTATGAGGTAATGGGCACAGGGGACCGTCACAATGAAGTATGAATCTCAACAGAAAAATAATGTATGAACACTAGATATATAGACTATATATCTAGTGTTCATACATTTTTTTCCCGTTGAGATTCATACTTCATTGTGACGGTCCACCTGTGGAAATGGGTTAATGAGTGGGCAATTTGGCTATAGACAAAAACCCTCATGAGTCTTAATTCTTTCCACATTATCGATGAATCTTTGAAAACCATTGCAAACAGTTTGGTGAGATGTAAACATTTTCAATGCTAAGCAGCTTTTGCCTGCAATTCCTAAAATCAGCCAGTTTTGAAATAGTGAGTTGCTAACCTTCCCATCTGTTGTTAAACTGCTTGCAAAATTAGAACAAGAGGGCCAGAATGGCCCTGAAGCGCTCACCAGACAATCAGAGGAGATGATTTTCAAAGTTTTCACTATATGTTTCTATTGAAAGCTGGCTACTCCTGAGGCGGGGCCAATTTTGACCACAGGGGCATAATTTATATAACATTTGTAGAGGACCTGAACATGAAGCTATGTGCCAAATATGAAAGTTATGAACCTTCCAGTTTCAGAGAAGATTTTCAATGTTTTTACTATATGTTTCTATTGAAAGCTGACCACCCCTGGGGTGGGGCCAATTTTAATCCCAGGGGCATAATTTAAACAAGGCTATACAAAGTTCTGACTAAAGGTGATCAACTGTTCCTCTGAACAGGTTTGTGTACCCTAGCATTCCAAACCCAATTTTTTGCATCTGATATTATTATAAATTATTACATAATAATTTAATATTCATAAGTTTAACTTAATAGTTTCAAGTAATACAATTTCATGTTAAAAATTATTTCATAATTTATTTAAAATCTTTAATTTGGCATTCTGGAGTCTTTACATGCTTTACCCTTCTTCTGAACTGCAGGGCAGGTTATAATAATATCATAATGCCAATCACTATTATTAATTAACCCTTCCCTCATATAAACATGTTTTCACACATTTGAAAACAGAGTAGACCCAGATCAGATGCCTACTATAGGAACCATCTGATCAGTGTCTGCTCTGTTTGTTAATGGAATTTGAAAGATCTGTTCCTTTAGTTTCTAAAATGGCTACAATGTTCCACCTACTATATTTCATTATAACTATTTTGTAGATGAATATTCAGTAGGTTGTAAAATTTGGAAAAAAATGGCTACAATGTTCCACCTTCCATACTTCATTTTAACTATTTTGTTCATGAATATGCAGTAGGCATTCAAATTAATAATAAACATAGAACAGGCAAAGGGTTAAGACAGACTCACTAACACTGGCTTCAGCACCAGATACAGGTGCACTAAAAATAGACACTGGTCATCTCTCTCTACTGCTTGACCTGATGACCTCTTTATGAGCAAAGAGAAGATGCTTAAAAACGCAGTCAGCTTCAAGTTTGATAGAAAACTGGCCACCCTGGGGTGTAGCCAATTTTGACCACAGGAGCATAATTTATATAACTTTTGTAGAGGACCTGAACATGATGCTATGTGCCAAATATGAAAGCTGAGAACCTTCCAGTTTCAGAGGAGATGATACTTAAAGTTTTCACTATATATTTCTATAGAAAACAATGCACCCCTGGGGCGGGGCCAATTTTGACCCCAGGGACATAATTTATATAACTTTTGTAGAGGACCTACAGATGATGCTATGTGCCAAAGATGAAAGCTGAGACCCCTGTAGATTCAGAGGAGAAGAATTTTAAAGGTTCAAATTCTTGACGACGAACGACGGACGCCGACGGACGACGGACATCAGGTGATCAAAAAGCTCACCCTGAGCACTTTGTGCTCTGGTGAGCTAATAAACAGGCCAATTGTGTGGGAGGAGTTAACCCTTTTCCTGTTCTATGTTTATTCCAAATTTCAGTACCTAGTCAATATTCGTAAACAAAACAGTTATAAAGAAATATTGAAGTTGGAACATTGTAGACATTTTAGAAAGCAAAGAAACAGATCTATCAAATTCCATTAGCAAACAGAGCAGACCCTGAACTGACGGCTCCTTTAGGAGCCTTCTGATCTGGGTCTACTTTGTTTGCAATTGCGTGAAAACGCGTTTATATGAAGGAAAGGGTTAAAAGCTGTCAATCAATAATGCGAAAATTAGCATTCTGGTTCACTAAAACATATCTTTTTTATCATCGACTAAAGGCAAACTGAAACATCCATCTACATTAAATCTCTGGAAAATAGAGCAACTATCAGATACAATGATGCAAGGTGCAAGCTAGAGGGCAGTTTGGGAGAAAAAATCTCTCTTACCCTGCCATTTTCTCCCTATTTTGAGCTTGAGGAGAAGTATAAATAGATAGAATAAATAGGGAGATACAAAATCATGACCAAAACTTCTCCCTAAATGCCATTAAGGCATTACAATTTTTCACAGAGAATGACATGTATCTGCTGTTATACTTATCCGCACTTTCTGACACAGAAGCAAGGTTGACAGATCCAATTAAAGTCAAAGATACTGATATGATGATAGTGACTATTGCAGTCAATCATATAGACACCCATGATTCAGAGAAAAGTATAGTTTTTTTATTTTTCAAAAGACAAATTACATCTGGTGATCCAGATCCCCAATGTGATCCATCAAAGACATTGAAGTTGCAGCAAAGCTTTGTGTAACTATGACAACACAGCTTTTGCACCTGCCAAAAATGCTATGCAATACAATAATACACAAGAGCAGCTGAAAATGTATTCATCATGATTTTTGGTAGTGTTAGGGATCACTTTAAATGTGTAGGTATATCAAGACTAATTATGGTCGTCATACAAGACTTACTATTTTCATGTACTAAACAATCACAGGAGAAGTTGATATTCTACTGTAAGTAATATCTCTAGCAAGTATTCAAATTCCTACTTAGTCTTGAAGACTGGAACATCCTTTAGAACATTGTTTTAAAACTGCTTTAAAATATCCATTGTATTTTCTCACTGATGATCATCATCTCTATCCAAGATAATCAGAGAGAAACTTTTTTCATACTTTATGTAGAATCATATCTATATTATATCATAAGCAAACAGAACAGACCCTGATCACAAGGCTCCTATAGGAGCTGTCTGATCTGTGTCTTTGTTTGCAAAGGCATATTTATGCAGTAAAGGGTTATCTGTATTCCACTGCTTTGTCTATCATCTACCGGGATGCACTCACCTCTGGGGTACTCTTCACTCTCACTCTGACTGTCTGAGGCATTCTGAGGCACAGTTGGATGATTCATCGTCCTAGTTTCACTTCTGACAGGTTTTTCTCTCTCCCCAGACTTCACAATACCAGAGCTCGGACGAGAGTTGGGCTGGGATTCACCTCCTGAAGATGACTGATCTGTTAAACTGATACTGCGAAGAGTTTTCTTCTTCTCTTGATTTGGTGATGGAGAAATGCTCCTGTGATTGTTTGACCTTGCTGACCTTGGAGATGCCAATGACCTTGGAGAAGGACAGGGTGAGTGATTATTTCCAAGATAGGCACTTTCACTGACAGAGGAAGAAATACTATCTCTGCTTTTAGACTTAACCATATCACTGGCACGAGATTGTTTTTGTGCGGATTTCTTTTTACTGGGACCTTGTGTTGGGTTTTTACTCTTTTCCACTGCTTGAGATTTATTCACACTCTCTCTTGATTTATGATATATCTTTGGCTCAACCTTCCTAGGCGCTACTGGAGATACCTCTGGAGAACTGTCTGTGTGTTGGGGAGAGGGAACAAGAGATATCACATGGCCATAGTCAAACACCTGGTTCCCACAGCCTTTCTCAACAGGTCCAGAAAACACCAGATCTCCTCCTATATACACTTGGACATCTTTGACACCCATATCCAAGTCCTGAAACACAGCAAGATAAATGATTGAGAATTGTAGCATTCAGAATTACATTAACCCTTTTCTCCATGAATATTCATGTACGAAATAATGACATCATGTACATCAATTAGATTTATTGTTATAATAGCGTATCAACACAGGAATTTTTAGCCATTGAAGAAACTGTAGAATCATATCTATATTACATTATAAGCAAACAAGAGCAGACCTGATCAGACGGCTCCTATACTAGTCGTCTGATCTGGGTCTACTCTATTTGCAAAGGCACAGAAAGGCGTCTTTATTGAGTAAAGGGTTCAAACCTCTCAAAACTGAAAATGATCCCTCATATAAACGTGTTTTCACACATTTGCAAACAGAGTAGACCCAGAACAGATGGCTCCTAGAGGAGCAGGGTCTGCTCTGTTTGCTAATGGAATTTAATAGATCGGTTTCTTTAGTTTCCAAAATGGCAACAATGGCAACAATGTTGCACCTTGCATATTTCATTATAACTGTTTTGTCTGAATATTCAGTAGGTATTGAAATTTGGCCGAAATACAGAACATGGAAAGGGTAAGTAAACAAGAGGGCAATGAGGCCCTGAAGCGCTCACCTGAGATAACCCCAGGGGTGGTGCCATTTTTTACCAAGAAGTCATCATTTGTACAACCTTGGTAGATAACCACAAGGCAAAGCAGTATGCCATTAATTAAAGGTCTAAGCCTAATGGTTTCAGAGAAAAATAATATTTCATATTTTTCCCATGAAAAACTGATAAGCCCCAAGGCAGGGCCAAGTTTTGCCCAGAGGTCAGGGTCGTAAGTTGAACATTCTTGGCAGAGGACCACAAACCAAGCTACATATTTGTAGAGGACCATTAGATCATGTTACATACCAAACATCAAAGGTCTAGGCCTTACATTTTCAGAAGATTTTTAAAGATTTTCCTATGAAAAACTGATAAGCCCTTGAGCGGGGCCATTTTTGGCCCAGGGGTCATAATTTGAACAATCTTTGTAGAGAACCATTACATCATGCTACATGCCAAATATCAAAGGTCTAGGCCTAACAGTTTCAGACAAGAAGATTTTCCTATGAAAAACTGATAAGCCCTTGGGCGGGTCCATTTTCGGTCCAGGGTCATAATTTGAACAGTCTTTCTAGAGGACCATTAAACCATGCTACATGCCAAATATCAAAATAGGTCTAGGCCTTACAGTTTCAGAGAAGAAGATTTTTAAAGATTTTCCTATGAAAAACTGATAAGCCCTTGGGCGGGCCATTTTTCGCCCAGGGGTCATAATTTGAACAACTTTTGTAAAGGACTATTAGATCATGCTACATGCCAAATATCAAAGGTCTAGGCCTTACAGTTTCAGAGAAGAAGATTTTTAAAGATTTTCCTATGAAAAACTGATAAGCCCTTGGGCGGCCATTTTTGGCCCTGGGGTCATAATTTGAACAACTTTTGTAGAGGACCATTAGATCATGCTACATTCCAAATATCAAAGGTCTAGGCCTTACAGTTTCAGAGAAGAAGATTTTTAAAGATTTTCCTATGAAAAACTGATAAGCCCTTGGGCGGCCATTTTTGGCCCTGGGGTCATAATTTGAACAACTTTTGTAGAGGACCATTAGATCATGCTACATTCCAAATATCAAAGGTCAAGGCCATACAGTTTCAGAGAAGATGATTTTTAAAGATTTCCTATGAAAAATTGATAATCCCTTGGGTGGGGCCATTTTTGGCCCGGCGGTCATAATTTGAACAACCTTTGTAGAGGACCATAAGATCATGCTACATGCCAAGTAACAAAAGTCTAGGCCTTACAGTTTCAGAAGAAGATTTTTAAAGTTTTTCCTATGAAAAATTGATAAGCCCTTGGGCGGAGCCATTTTTGGCCCGGGGGTCACAATTTGAACAACTTTTGTAGAGGACCATTAGATCATGTTACATATCAAATATCAAAGGTCTAGGCCTTACAGTTTCAGAAGAAGATGATTTTTAAAGATTTTCCTATGAAAAACTGATAAACCCTAGGGCGGGGCCATTTTTGGCCCGGGGGTCATAATGTGAACAACATTTCGTTCCCCCTAACCACTGATGCTTCTGACAAAATTTGGTTAAAATCGGGTCAGTAGTTTCAGAGGAGATGTCGTTTGAAAATGTGGACGGACGGCGGACGGCGGACGGATCGCGGTCACAATAGCTCATCCTGAGCCTTTGGCACAGGTGAGCTAAAAATGCTCCAGATCAGAGCTAGAGCAGAGCTAAGTGTTTACACTTAACAGCATGAAAGAGGTAAAGAGAAGTCAAGTTCTTAGTCTTTCAGATACTCTCTATGAATGCAGGATAAAACTAGAATTGTTTTTTATACAAAAACTGATATCTCCCCCCACACATCCCGCCACTGCGCGGACAACATTTTCCATGTAAAAATTTCAAAGTCCCATAACTCTGCAGAAAATCAACAAACTGGAACAGGATTATGACATACACAAGTAGACATGGTGCTTATTGATTCTATGAAGTTTCGTGAAAATGTGACCAACGGTTTTAAAGAAACCGTGCGGACAAAAATTCCATGTAAAATTTCAAAGTCCCGTAACTTTTGCAGAAAATCATCGAACTGGAACAGAAATAAGATATGCACAACTAGGCATAGTGCTGATCAATCCTATGAAGTTTCATGAAAATCTGAAGAAAAGTTTGGAGAAAGCAAGCGGACAAAAATTTCCATGTAAAAATTCTAAGGCCCATAACTACAGAAAATCATCGAACAAGAACAGGAATAAGTTATGCACATCATGGCATGGTGCTGATCAAACCTATGACGTTTCATGATAATCTGATCAAAGGTTTTGGAGAAACCGCGTGGACAAATTTTTCCATGTAACAATTTCAAAGTCCCATGCAGAAAACCATCAAACGGAACAGAAATAAGATATGCACAACTAGGCTTGGTGCTGATCAATCCTATGAAGTTTCATGAAAATCCGACCAAAGCTTTTGGAGAAACAGCGCAGACAAATTAAAATCGGACAGACAGATGGATTGACGGACAGATGGACGTCCAGAAGGGTTAACTCTTTACTCCACAAATATTCAGGTAAGAAATGAGGACATAATGAATAATGATTTGATTAATTATAATAATAGCAATAGGAATGTTTGGCCATATCTATATTATATCATAAGCAAACAGAGCAGACCCTGAACAGATGGCTCTTACAGGAGCCGTTTTATATGGTTCTAGTCTGTTTGCAAAGGCGTATTTATGAAGTAAAGGGTTAATATCTGCTCTCAAACTTCAGTTATTTAAGATTTAAATTAATCAAAAGCAATAACTCAAAACCTATCTAAAAGGATGAAAGTCAGTTAAATACTGTGCAATATGCTACATTAAAGCTACAAATAAAATTCGCTGTACATGCTTCCTCTGTTATTGAGCATTGTGTAGAGAATTAATTTAATTAATGGAAGTGAATAAAATCGTCTTTACTACAGATGTTGATTGTCCTTTTACTCGACTTACCTGCTGCGAATATTAAAGATGTATGCTGTGCAAATTTCCGCAAATTTTGCATTTCGAACTGACTTCAGAATTGGAATCTATGTACCTTAACACTTATTTAATGCCAAACAACACGGTCAGTAAATGGTTGTTTGTGTCAAACCCCCCCCCAGAAAAATGGATTACTACGGAAACCAGCGGAACAGCCTTCGCCATTGGTCGGAATCTGTCGTAAGATTCAAATTTTTACATACCGGAAATAATCATTTGATACACCTGTATGAGTTAGCTCCCATTGACCGTTATATTTGATTGACACCATTGAACGGTATATTTAGCTTATTTGCATGTAAATTATATGTGGTAAGATGGGCATATTGCCTTATTTTCCTGAATAAAATCTTATTATGTAGGCCAACAACCAGTGTCAGCCATTGTACATGTGGTAACAACCTAATAAATATTCAAAGCGTTGTTCCGAAATAGAGTGAGTGAGCTGGGTTTAACGTCCGACCAACAGTATTTTAGTTATTTGCAGACGGCACCTGCATGAGACAAGTTATAGTGCTGCCTCACTGAAATACCCCTGCCGTGGGCACATGGCAAGGGCACCCCACCCAGTCACATTATCCTGACACCGGGCCAACCAGTCCTAGAACTACACCTTTTAATGTCGAGTGTGGACAAGGGAGCTACTAGTACCAACTTTTAAAGACTTTTGGTCTGTCCGAAATAGAATCGGAGTCATTCAGAACTTGGCCGAAGATGTCCGCTGATTTCCGTACAAAATCCCCGTTGCTAAAAAGGAGGCTCCTTTTTGAGAATTTAGCAGTATTCGGATAGCGATAATGTTTAGCTGAACAAATATATCCTGTCGGAAAATGGGTTGTAAGCATTATTTTCATTGTATGTATACCTGTACCGCTTCTGGTGTTGATTGATTAATATGAAAAATGCGCATAATACATCTTTAAACTTGCCAATAAAAGCTTTGACTTTAATTTGCAAAACTTCGTTAATGTGAAATATGTTCAAAATACAGAACTGTAAACTTATTTTCCTTACATTCAAACTTTTGTTGTAGTTCCAGATCTTCATTTGAGACAGGGAGAATTTTGTCCCAGCTTCATGTTTTGCTGATGGCCGGGCCTTGAGGTTGATCTCTACTGGCCTGCGTGCATGATATCTGCAGCTCCACATGTTCCGCTCCTTGTTAGTCTGTAGAAGTAGGGAGAAGAGGCCATTACAGAATATACAATGAAAAATGTTACATAGGCCACACAGGCATTGCAAACAGTTACTAAATTTTGGCCTTGGCATGAACTGCAGTATTAGATTTATATAATTCCAAACAGAGCAGATCCTGATCAGACGGCTCCTACAGGAGCCAAATGGGTTAAATGGCATCATATGCTGTCAAGAGGAGACATCTTACATGCTACCAGAGGCTAAAGTTCATATAATGATCAACTATCCCATGTCAAATTCTTTATGGATGGCACAAAAAAATAGCCACCTGCTGAAACCATGTGCTAAAATAGCACGACAAACAGCCAGGCAGATGGAAGACACAGGAGTTATCACAACAGTGGACAAAGGGATTGACAGATGGAAATAAATCTAATTACCCTTCATCTTTTAAAATGGGGGGGGGGGGAACTGACAGTATTTCAAATTGCTAATCCTTATGAAATTTAACATAATATAAACACTATGTAATATAAAACATTCGCAGACATTACCCACCTTGAATTTCCCGTTCACCAGCAGGTCTATTGTGCCCTTACAGTCTTCTGCTCTGTGCACAGAGATGTCAGAGGGCGCCACAAACAGCAGTGTGTTGTTACTGTCATAGAGCTGTAGCTCAGTCAGTCCAAGACGCATTGGGTCACCCCAGTTAGACGTTATCACAACATTCACGTCTATCATGTTCCCACTCTGACCACTGCCTGTGGAAGGCTTCTGGAAAGGTGAACAAGACAACAGCCTTTGAAAACATTTTCTGGAAGTGATAGATCTTTAACCCATTACTCCATGAATATGCATGTAACAAATCATGACACAATGCATATTAATTACTTTATTTCTTATTATGACACATGAACACAGGAATTTTTGGCCACGGCAGAAACTGAAGAATCATATCCATATCATTGCATAAGCAACAAGAGCACCGCAAGACGGGGCAATATACGCCCGAATGCTGTTCTATAAAATTATGTTGAAAAATAAAGGAGCAGTTAGTTGCACAAGAAATTGCTACCCGAAACTATCAAAGGGCAATAACTCCAGAATGAAAAATATCCAAGATATGAGCATGGTAAGAACAGTGTACATAGCAATCATTTTCAGACTTTCAGACTTTTTTGAACTTTGGAAAAAAAGTCGAGAAAGTTTAAACCGAACGTGACATAAGTGCGTTTAACCTTTCACCTTCAAATATGACTGACCTTAAAGGTAATGATGTAGGTCTAGTTAGCTACAGCCAGGACACAAAATTTGCTAACGCTCTATTTGTGACCTTGACCTTGAAAGTTCACAATTGGGTTTTGTATGCAACACACCTTCAAGTGATACTGAAGCCCTATTTGTGACCTTGACCTTGAAAGTTCACAATTGGGTTTTGTACGCGACACACCTTCAAGTGATACTGAACATATGTGTGAAAGAATTTTGAAAATCGGAGAAAAAATGAGTAAGTTATAGCCAGGACACGAATTTGCTAACGGACGGACAGAATTGCTAACGCCCTATTTGTGACCTTGACCTTGAAAGTTCACCATTGGGTTTTGTACGCGACACACCTTCAAGTGATACTGAACATATGTGTGAAAGAATTTTGAAAATTGGTGAAAAGATGAGTAAGTTTTACCAAGGACACGAAAATTGCTAACGCCCTATTTGTGACCTTGACCTTGAAAGTTCACAATTGGGTTTTGTACGCGACACACCTTCAAGTGATACTGAACATTTGTGTGAAAGAATTTTGAAAATCGGAGAAAAAATGAGTAAGTTATAGCCAGGACACGAATTTGCTAACGGACGGACGGACAGAATTGCTAACGCCCTATTTGTGACCTTGACCTTGAAAGTTCACCATTGGGTTTTGTACGCGACACACCTTCAAGTGATACTGAACATACGTGTGAAAGAATTTTGAAAATTGGTGAAAAGATGAGTAAGTTTTAGCAAGGACACGAAAATTGCTAACGCCCTATTTGTGACCTTGACCTTGAAAGTTCACAATTGGGTTTTGTACGCGACACACCTTCAAGTGATACTGAACATTTGTGTGAAAGAATTTTGAAAATCGGAGAAAAAATGAGTAAGTTATAGCCAGGACACGAATTTGCTAACGGACGGACAGAATTGCTAACGCCCTATTTGTGACCTTGACCTTGAAAGTTCACCATTGGGTTTTGTACGCGACACACCTTCAAGTGATACTGAACATATGTGTGAAAGAATTTTGAAAATTGGTGAAAAGATGAGTAAGTTTTACCAAGGACACGAAAATTGCTAACGCCCTATTTGTGACCTTGACCTTGAAAGTTCACAATTGGGTTTTGTACGCGACACACCTTCAAGTGATACTGAACATTTGTGTGAAAGAATTTTGAAAATCGGAGAAAAAATGAGTAAGTTATAGCCAGGACACGAATTTGCTAACGGACGGACGGACAGAATTGCTAACGCCCTATTTGTGACCTTGACCTTGAAAGTTCACCATTGGGTTTTGTACGCGACACACCTTCAAGTGATACTGAACATACGTGTGAAAGAATTTTGAAAATTGGTGAAAAGATGAGTAAGTTTTAGCAAGGACACGAAAATTGCTAACGCCCTATTTGTGACCTTGACCTTGAAAGTTCACAATTGGGTTTTGTACGCGACACACCTTCAAGTGATACTGAACATTTGTGTGAAAGAATTTTGAAAATCGGAGAAAAAATGAGTAAGTTATAGCCAGGACACGAATTTGCTAACGGACGGACAGAATTGCTAACGCCCTATTTGTGACCTTGACCTTGAAAGTTCACCATTGGGTTTTGTACGCGACACACCTTCAAGTGATACTGAACATATGTGTGAAAGAATTTTGAAAATTGGTGAAAAGATGAGTAAGTTTTACCAAGGACACGAAAATTGCTAACGCCCTATTTGTGACCTTGACCTTGAAAGTTCACAATTGGGTTTTGTACGCGACACACCTTCAAGTGATACTGAACATTTGTGTGAAAGAATTTTGAAAATCGGAGAAAAAATGAGTAAGTTATAGCCAGGACACGAATTTGCTAACGGACGGACGGACAGAATTGCTAACGCCCTATTTGTGACCTTGACCTTGAAAGTTCACCATTGGGTTTTGTACGCGACACACCTTCAAGTGATACTGAACATACGTGTGAAAGAATTTTGAAAATTGGTGAAAAGATGAGTAAGTTTTAGCAAGGACACGAAAATTGCTAACGCCCTATTTGTGACCTTGACCTTGAAAGTTCACAATTGGGTTTTGTACGCGACACACCTTCAAGTGATACTGAACATTTGTGTGAAAGAATTTTGAAAATCGGAGAAAAAATGAGTAAGTTATAGCCAGGACACGAATTTGCTAACGGACGGACGGACGGACGGACGGACAGACAGACGGACACCCAGCCAGACGGCCAGACGATGGAGACCATAACATAATACGACCCTTCGGGCGTATAAAAAGAGCAGACCCTTCTGATCTGGGTCTACTATGTTTGTAAAGGCATAGAAGAGCAAATTTATGGTATAAAGGGTTAAAGCAAAAGCTGTAACAAATAACAATCAATTAAATAATCAGTTATTGCAAAGATTAGATTAAGCAATAAAGGCACATAGTGAAGTGAAGTGTTTAAATTAGGTGTTAATAAAACGTTGAATTAGCACCTCAAAAATCTTTCTCCAATCTTTATTAGCTCCTTTTGGAGCTTTCTGCATTATTTTCATTCTTCATTAAGCAGCCATCTGCTTTTAATAAACCTGACATCTATCATTTAACCCTTTTATCTATGAATATTCATGTAAGAACTAATGTAAGAAATAATGTATGTATAAAGACACAGCAGCCATCTGATCTGGGTCTACTCTGTTTGCAAAGGTGTTAACCCTTTCCCTCATATTGACGACTTTTGACGCCTCCGTAAAAGTCATTTTGTGAAACCATTGTGATAAATAGAGCATTTGCTCCAATAGGAGCAAATGCTCTATTTATCAAAATGGTTTTAAATTACAAAATTCTAAAATTTTCCATTTCTCTAGTTCATGCTCCTTTTCGGTAGATTTTTTCAAAGAGGTTGTATCTAAAAATAGCCTATGAGGTAATGGGTTAAAGGGGTATCTATCAGGTACAGTACAACCACTGTAAACCAGATTTCTAGTAGAGAAGAATCTATATACTTTTAGGCAGGTGGCTGCTTAACCCTTTCCTTCATATAAACACATTTTCACACATTTGCAAACAGAGTAGACCCAGACCATATGGCTCCTCTAGTGCTTTTGAATGCACATATCCTGTGTGAAAAGAGCGCTATATAAATGTGGTATAATAATAATAATAATACTCATACTCATAATCAGTGTCTGCTCTGTTTGCTAATGGAATTTGAAAGATCTGTTTCTTTAGTTTCTAAATAGCTACACTGTTCCATTTTCCATGTTTCTTTAAACTATTTTGTCTATGAATATTCCGTAGGTATTGAAATTTGGAATACATTTAAAACAGGGAAATGGTTATTGCGAAGTGAAAGTCCTTCAGAAAGCTTCTTAGGGAGCTTTTTGCATGACATTCACCCTGCATTAAGCTACTATTTGTCTTAAAGACCAACACTAATTCTTAGAGGGGTTTTACTGTATAGGGTTAAATGGTCATTTTCAGGATAATGAGCTAGCTTCCAATCCAGATTAACCCTTTGCACGCCAAGTAATTTCTCGTCTGCAACAATTGTCGTCTGCTTCAATTCTTAAAATAAACTTTCTCTCATTTTTTTGCAAAAATATGGTCAAGATGACAAACAGTTTGGATCCTGATGAGATGCCGCAATATGCGGCGTCTCATCCGGATCCAAACTGTTTGCATAGGTAATCACAGTTTCACCGTTAGCGTGCAAAGAGTTAAGGAAGTGAAATATTGATATGTAGATACATATAATAATAAATGATTGATTATAATTTATAAAGTCTTACATGTATTCTTAAATTTAAAGTGGTAATAGTAATATTTAGCACAGTTATGCATTACATCAATTTAAGTGACTGAGTAATTTTACAGTTCACCAACCCTAAATGTCTGCATTTAACTCTTTCCCTCATATTGACGCCTTTTGACGCCACTGCAAAAGTCACCTGTTGAAACCATTGTGATAAATAGAGCATTTGCTCCTACTGGAACAAATGCTCTATTCATCACAATGGTTTCAAACTACAAAATTCTAAAACATTCCTTTTCTCTAGTCAATGCTCCTTTCGGTAGATTTGTTCAAAGAGGTTGTATCTAAAAATAGCCGATGAGGTAATGGGATAAAATCCATTCTTTAACACCTGTGACCTATTTTGCAAATAGATTAGTACAATTTATAAAACTTTAATAGAGGACTTGCCTTATGCACTGCCTGCTGTGGAGCTTTAATGGTTAGGCCTTACACTATGTAACGCTTGCTGTGTAGATTTGGTTGGGAGGAGTTACATTATGTAATGCTTGCTGTGTAGCTTTGATGGGGAGGACTAACGTTATGCACTGATTGCTGAGTAGCTTTGATTGGAACGACTTACAGTATGCAATGATTGCAGTGTATTTTTTTCAGCGGACTTACATTATGCACTGTTTGTTGTGTAGCTTTGGTGGGAGGACTTACATTATGCACTATTTGCTTTGCAGTTTTGATAGAGGACTTACACTATGCACTGTTTGCTGTGTAGTTTTGATAGAGGACTAACATTATGCACTGTTTGTTGTGTAGCTTTGGTGGGAGGACTTACATTATGCACTATTTGCTTTGTAGTTTTGATAGAGGACTAACATTATGCACTGTTTGCTGTGTAGCTTTGATAGAGGACTTACATTAGTCACTGCTTGCTGTGTGGCTTTGATGGGAGGACTTACATTATGCACTGCTTGCTGCGTAGCTTTGATTGAGGACTTTCATTATGCACTGCTTGCTGCGTAGCTTTGATTGAGGACTTTCATTATGCACTGCTTACTGTGTAGCTTTGATTGAGGACTTTCATTATGCACTAAATGTTGTCTAGCTTTGATTGAGGACTTTCATTATGCACTGAATGTTGTGTAGCTTTGATTGAGGACATTATGCACTGCTTGATGCATGGTTTTGATGGGAGGACTTACATTATTCACTGCTTGCTGTGTAGCCTTGATGGGTGATCTTGCTGGTTTTGAAGGGCTTCCTTGTGTCCTAGAGTCAGCCACGTCTACACTGTCTGTCAGCAGGGACTGCTCCAGCTTACCAAGCATTTGAACAAGCTGCCTTTGCCGTCTGGTGATTAAAAATGCATGGCCTTTCAAGTTCATGTTAGAGTCATCTTAAGGTGACCTTGTCTATGTGAGAAATTTGATTGTGAAGATATGCATGAAGTTTAAATGACAAGTTCAAAATTATGGACAATATCAGAGTTTTGCAAGATGACTTTGAAGATAATGACAATGATGGAATGATATTAAAAATGTTCTCCCAAAACATAAACAAAACAAACTTGTAAGCAGTTGCCCTTAGATGATTAACCTTTCCTCCATAAATACACCTTTCTATGCCTCTGTAAAAGTCACTTTTTGAAACCATTGTGATAAATCGAGAGCAAATGCTCTATTTATCACAATGGTTTCAAAACTGTAAAAATCTAAAAAAAATCCTTTTCTCTAGTTATTAGTCCTTTTCGGTAGATACATTCAAAGAGGTTAGATCTAAAAATAGCCTATGGGGAATGGGTTAATAACATATGGGACATATTTCCAAACTTAAACTGATGTTATGAAGCAATTTAAAACTGTACTTTATGTAAATAAACATGTTTTAGATTTGACAATAATAAGCCATAAAAGTGACAAACAGATGAAAAACAGAAAATCAAGCAATTTGTATTTAAGTCAAAATGATAAAAAATATATGGCATACTGCATCCTATCAAAATACATTATTAACGAAAACATAATGTGTTGATTGAACATAACTGATAAACGCAATGCAGAATAACTCTTTTGTTACATGTCTAGAACTTTTAAATAATGAGAATGCAAAACCAAAATTTGACCAAAAAGTCACAAGACACCAAATATTTAGTTTTCAAACATGTACTTACGAATCAAAACTATCAAAAAATGAAAAAAAAAATACATAGCAGCAATAGTTTTAAAGTCTGACAATAAAAGCAATGTTCATTTACATTAAAGTTTATTTGGCATTAACACTTTACTCCATAAATACACTTTTCAATGCATTTGGAAACATAGTAGACCAAGATCAGACAGCTCCTATAGGAGCTGGCTTTATCAGTGTATGATCTGTTTACTTATCAAATACATGTAATATAAATATGATTCTACTGATTTACCATGGTCAAAAACTCCTGTGTCAGTGTGCCATTATAAACAACATCCCCTTGTCTCTGAGCATGAAGTATGTGCCATCGTAACATGCAACATCGTAATAATTTGAGTTGAAAGTAACTGTGACCTTGAACTTTGACCCCACTGACCTCAATAGGGGTCATTTACTAGCCATGACCAACCTTCCTACTAAGTATGAAGACAGCAAACCTAATACTTATCAAGTTGTTGAGCAGACAAGATTAAGTTGAAGGTCACCATGACCTTGACCGACTGACCTCAATATCAATAAGGGTCATCTACTAGCCATGACCAACCTTCCTACTAAGTATGAAGACGGCACACCTAAAATTTGTCAAGTTACAAGATTTTTGAGTTGAAGGTCAGTGACCTTGACCTTTGGCCGACTGACCTCAAAATCAATAGGAGTCATCTACTAGCAAAGACCAACCTTCCTACTAAGTATGAAGACAGCACACCCAAGAGTTGTCAAGTTATTGAGTGGACAACGATGTGGCTAACGGATGGACACACGGATGGACGGAGAGACGGACGGACGAACGCCATACCATAATACGACCGAAGTTACCTTCTGGCCTATAAAAATTATCTAATTTATAGTTACGATGACATTATTTCCTACATAAATATTCATTGAATAACGGGTTAATAATAATTTAAGTTTTCATACCCTTACCAGATCATGCATGACTTTTGGTAGTTCTACCATCTAGATACTTTTTTATTAGTCACCAAGCAAACCACTCAAAACAGGCTTACTAGTCAGTTTGTAAGACAAATGATGGCTTAAAGCTGAAAAGTGGTAAAACCAGAAAACTTTCTGAGGAGATTTCAGTGTTACTTTCATTCAGCTTATAAAGACCCCCATGTTCATTTTCAAAAGATTCACTTTAAACAGATTCTGTTATATATATATTACAAGAGCAACATTCTCTTGGGTTGCAAGAAAACATCTTATTTTCATGAAAATGTTTATTGTGACTACACTCTGTAATGCATTCCCTGTTATCAAAAGAGTCTGACATTAAAATGAAAAATAAGAGAAAAGTAATGAAATATTAATATTAATTATTTGTACTACACAGCTGAAAGTAAATTATACTATGCAATTCAGATTTATATAACAGATAAGGTGCATACTCATAATACTAAAATCACCATTTCTCCACCAAACCCTAGGTTGTGACCACTCTTTAAAATCATCTCAAAGACATGATTCCAAAGAGTGGTCAAAACATAGGGTTTGGTGGAGAAATAAAGGAATTATTCTCGAAAATGTTTTAATCTATTCCCTCATATTGATGCCTTATGACGCTTCTGTAAAAGTCACTTTCTGAAACCATTGTGATAAATAGAGCATTTGCTCCAAAGGAGCAAACACTCTATTTATCACAATGGTTTCAATACTACACAAATCTAAAAAAAAATTCCATTCCTTTAGTTAATGCTCCTTTTTGGCAGATGTATTCAGAGAGGTAGGATCTAAAAATAGCATATGAGGTAATGGGTTAATTTACGCATTTATATGGACCTCTGCTTACTTGGCATCTAATATGGGTCTAATTAAATATAATATAATGTATTGTTAGTGTGGGAGCAAAGGCATAGCAGTAAAAGAATTGAAAAGAAAAGGATTCCCATTTTGACTTACTTTGGAGTCATCTTTAGCACTTTCTCCATAATCTGCTCAATCTTGTCCGGGGGCACCAAAGGTTCTGGTTTAGACTCCCGACTTTGACTCTTCCTTGGCTCTTTCTCCGACTGTCTCATCTGGTGTGTCTTTGGTGGTCTTTCTGACCTGTCATGAACAGGGGTGCTGGGCAAAGGTCTTCCTGACTTGTGCACTGGTTTGCTGTTAGAGGTCTGTACAAATAAAATATCAAGAACTACCTAGAGATGCTAGTTATTTTTCATTACCCATATCCCTGAAAATATATTTTATCCAGTCACCAAGCTTCTCCAGTGACATAATAAAGGGGGTGCAGATAAACTTAGGTTTATTAGGTTAATTCCGGTAGTAGAAGGTTTATTAGGTTAGTCGTAATGATTCTATTACCATGGAACTATTTTAATTTTCTGTAAATATGCATAAAAATTATGTTGACGAAATAGATCTAACAGAAAATTCACCAAAAGAATTATTCAAATGAGAAAAAATAAAAATAATTGGGCTTATTGTGTTGATCAATAATGCCTCTTTATTTCAGCAGAGTGTGAATTTGTATAATAAGGGAGGCAACTGCAACTCAAACCTTTAAAATCATAGAAACAGGAAGTGACATCAGTTGCCTCCCTTTCATTCCAAGACATTCCTGGAAGCTGAAGCCAATTGTTAAAAGCAAACAAAATCAGTTTTAATCTGTTGTCAAAATGCCAAGGAAAAGAAAATCTGCTGTTGAAACAGTATCCCAAGTTACTGGAAGACAGGGACAAGAAGATGCCAGACAGAAAGTGAGGAGATTAGAGGAAATTGAAGCTCCAGAAGCTGATGAAGTGGAGAGGGTAAACCTGATTGACCATGAGGTCGATCAAGGACAAAGAAACCCAGGTAGAGTGGTTGACTTTGAATCTATTATAAGAGATTCTTTAGATTTAGATTTAGGAAAAGCAGGTCAGAAAATGCCTGTAATGCAAAACCAAAGGAATAATCCTTTATTTCAATTAGACTCAGATCAGCCAGAAATAATGAGGTGTGGCGGGGATAACTTAGCATTCCACATCCCTGAGACAATAAAAGTAAAAATTAAGCAAAATGAGTATGTAAATCTGTCTCTTCTCCTTAAAGGGGGGATAGAACTTGCAGAGTTGCAGTCTGGGGCAGTACTGGGTGTAGACGAAAAGGGGAATCTCGTAACCAAAAATAAGAATGCAACAGAAAAAATTAATTCAATAGAAAAATGGACAGATGCCTTTTTAGTGTTTAGTAGTATTTATCTGAATGCCCACCCAGAGCACACCCAGGATCTGCTCCAGTATATGTTCATAATACGGGAAGCGGCAAACAAATATGGTGGCTATTTTTGGCGCACTTATGATGAACAATTTAGGCTGCGTCAGGGATCTGAGTTCAGGTCATGGTCATCTATAAACGCTGATCTATGGCTAAGGTGTTTCTCTGGAGCACCGGCAGGTCTCATGACTGCACAATCTGGAATTCAAAAATCGGCCCTTCCACCATGCATCGATTTCAACAAAGGTTTCTGTAAATGGTCTTCATATTGCCGCTTCCCACACATATGTTCGGTCTGTCATGCCCCTAGACACGGCAGATGGTCATGTAGGTCCTTGAACGAAACCCATGACAGCCCCACACATTCCTTTCGTGGATCCTTTCGAGGGGCTCAAACAAGACCAGCCTGGAGAGGCTATCCAAGGGGCGCGCAAAGAGGTCGTAGGCAATGATCAAAACCCTTGCATGCAAGTTGCACCTACTCCTGTCAAAACAGACACACTAGAAAAAGAATTGACAAAATACAAATATAATCCTGTAGAAGCAAATTTTATCTTGAATGGCCTAAAACATGGGTTTTCTTTGCATTGCAATGGCCCTAGGCAAGCTACAGACTGTAAAAATCTGCAATCGGCACTTGATGATTCCAACATTGCACGCAAGAAAATCAAGAAGGAAGTAGCTTTAGGCAGAGTTGCAGGCCCTTTTAATAATAGACCAATCAAAACATTGAGAATCTCTCCAATAGGACTTGTCCCAAAAAAGGCGTCAAGTGGTCAGCAAAAAGAATATAGGCTAATACACCATTTGTCTTATCCTGCAGGACATTCTTTGAACGATCATATTGATCCAGACAAATGCTCAGTCCAATACACAAGCTTTGATGCGGCTGTACATATGGTACAAGATCTTGGCCAGAATTGTGAAATGTTCAAAATGGATATCAAAAGTGCATTTAGAATCCTCCCTGTATCTCCTACAGATTTTGACCAGCTTGGTTTCAAGTTTGATGACCTTTTTTACTTTGACAAATGTTTACCTTTTGGTTGTTCAATAAGCTGCAATATTTTCAACAGATTTGCTGATACTTTAGAATTTTTGATAAAATGTAAGGCAGAAACATCCAATTTACTTCATTATTTGGACGACTATTTTGGGGGGGGAAAAGCAAACACTGGTCAGTGCAAGTCTTTAATGCAGAAAGTTTCAAACTGTAATGAAAGCAGTCAATGTACCACTTGCTCTAGAGAAAACAGAGGGGCCAACAACAAAACTTTGCTTCCTGGGTTTAGAGCTAGATTCACAAGAAATGATAGTGCGCCTTCCAGAATCAAAAATCAGAGATATCGTGAAAATTATAGACACAATGCTTCTCAAGAAAAAATGCACACTCAAAGAAATGCAGGGTTTGATTGGAGTCCTCAATTTTGCTTGTAGGGCTATTGTGCCAGGGCGACCATTTTGTAGACGGCTCATAAATGCAATTTGTGGTCTAACACAAGCACACCACCACCTTAGGATTAATACGGGTATGAAGCAAGACATGTTGATGTGGAAACTTTTCTTTCAGAACTTCAATGGTATACAAGTTTTTCATGACAGGTTTTGGTCCAATAGTGATGACGTAGAATTGTTTACTGACAGTGCTGGCGGACAGGGCCTTGGTTTTGGTGTCTACTTTGCAGGTAAATGGGCCTGTGAAAAGTGGCCCGACAGTTGGCATGAAAAAAGATATACTGCAGATATAACAGTGCTCGAAATCTTCCCAATTCTTGTAGCTGTGTTCATTTGGGGTGATCTCTTAAAAAATAAGAAGATCAATTTTAGGTCCGACAACATGTCTGTCTGCCACATCATTAATAAAATGACATCAAAGTCTGAATTAGTAATGACAATATTAAGAAACCTGACCCTGATGTGCCTCCGTATGAATATAGTTATTAAAGCAGAGCATATAAGGGGGTCAAGAAACTTGGTGACAGACGCACTTTCTCGTTTTCAGATGCATCGCTTTCGGCAGCTAGCTCCAGACGCAGAGGGCGAACCATGCTTGGTACCTGCCCAACTTTGGGAGATATTCGAAGAACAGCTAATCAGCTGATAAGCTCGAGTATTTCCAATAATACAAGACTGTCTTATAAAAATGCCTTAAACAATTTTTCCCAATTCAGGATTAGCTACGCCTTGCCAAATTTGTGGCCTGTACCAAACAGTCAGCTAGCAATGTATATTGCAGTCTGTTTTGAGAAAGGGTATTCCCCTTCGACAATCAGGCTCTATATATCGGGCTTAAGTTTTTTGCATAGACTCAATGGCCTTGCAGATCCATCAGAAACTTTCATAGTCAAAAAAATGCTTGAAGGGTGTAGGCGACTCCGTTCCCAAAAAGACACGAGAGCCCCAATGACATTTAATATGTTATCTAAAATATCCACATCTTTGAACAGTTTGTGTTTTTCCAGGTACGAAGTGTTCCTTTTCAAAGTAGCCTTTTCTTTAGCTTACTTTGGCCTATTTAGGATAAGTGAATAGGTGGTATGTTCACAAAATGAAAGTCATAGAGCTCTGAGCAAAACAGATGTAGTGGTTGAACCTGTGACCAATGCAGTTACTGTTTCCCTAAGAGTTACAAAAGTTTCCCAAACTGGCCCGCCAGTTACCGTCCGCATACCAGACAACACGGAAACACATCAATTCATTGAATATTTAAAGCAGTATATGTTGCTTAGACCAAAGAATGGGATTCAATTCCTTTGCCACACAAATGCCTCACCCCTAACTAGATACCAGTTTTCCGCAGTGCTAAAAAAGGCCTGCAAGTATTCAGGCCTCTGTGATAAAACTATCAAATCTCACAGTTTTCGTATTGGTAGAGCAACAGACCTTTCAAGGCAGGGATTATCCGATGAAAAAATAAAATTAATGGGTCGATGGTCATCAGGCGCCTATACGCGCTATATCAGGTTTTAATGAAGGGTTGCACAGTTCACATAATGTGCAAAAACAATGTTTTCATTTCAATTGCAGACATATGGGTCGTTGGGGATTCTCTCGTACGGTGGACGGGTAAACAATTCTCCAGTAGGCATAGAGTCAAGTTTTCTGAATGGGATGTGATCTTTGATGGATATAGTGGGCTGCGAGCTGAACAGTTACACTCCAAATTACAATATGGTATGATCCAGGGAAAAAATCCAAATATGTTATTTTTACATGTGGGTGGCAATAACATTACATGCTCAAATCAAGGAAAAGTAGTTCGCCTGCTAAAGGAACAAATTCAGTACTTATTTTCGAGCTTGACAAACACCCTGGTAGTCTGGATTTTCATCTTGCCAAGATTATCTTGGAGTAACAAACAACAACCTGATCAGCCTGACTATAACAGAATAATGAACAGAAAGCGGCAAAGAATTAACAGGGAAATTACAAAAATTATACTGCAAAACCAGAATGGCCGTGTTCTAAAGCTTGCATCAATAGATAAAGACACCAGGGGCTTTTTTCATACAGATAAGGTTCACCTGTCCACTGTGGGATACGAAATGTTCATTCTTGGTCTTGGGGAGGCAATAGCAGCATTCACAAACGACCAAAAACTAAGATTTTACGAACACTGAGCCCATAATTTTGGGGGACAAATTTTATAAATTTGTTGTGGCGGAAAATTCTGGGCTGCTGGGGATAGGATGGTGTCATTCAATTTTCTATTCCTCAATTTTAAGAGATAGTATACAAGGAAAAGGATAATTGTATTCATTAATCACATTTATAATAGGGGAGATATGGCTGGTTTTCCCTTGTTATATGGCAATTGGAATATATCATATTCTTGGTTGATGACCAATGCTTGGGAATGCTAGCTATACAAATTCTTTCTATAGATTGCTGGGTTCGCTCGGACCAGGTGAACCCAGCTGGAATACTGGAGACTGGAAATGGAGCATGAAATATAAAAAAATTATATGGAGACACATTTAGGTTGGAGACAAAATAACGGAGACATTTATATTAAGGAGACTTGGAGACAAAATATGGAGACTCATTTTGGAAACAAATTTATGGAGACTGATTTAAATTTAATAAATTGGAGACAAAATGAGAAAAAGGAGACATAAATGATATTTTTGGAGTCAGTCCTGACTCTTAACTGGATACATGAAAAGGGGGAATTAACCCATTTTATAGAGATTATCAAAATATAACACCATCTTGTCCTTGGCGGCCCGGATTTTTCCGTTCATATTGTACATCTTCCTTATGACAGTTTCGCTGTAGAAACTAATGATCAAAGGAAGAACTTACTTAATTCCATTGCGGCCTTTATATTCCACAATTAACCATTTACATGCTTAATACAGATTGGAAGAATTCAAAGAGAAGCAAAATTAAATATTGATGAAGATATATTATGGTGTTGTTAAATTTATCATAGTCCAGGAAGGATGGGACAATAATTCTGTCTTGAAATAATTGGATAAAGCTGGATTGGAACCCGCACCTGATCCTACAAAAACCAATTCTAATCACTCTAGAGACGTCGTCCTTACTGATTACGCCACTGAGGCCACATACAAAGTGACGTTGATTTATCAGTTTTATTAATTTAATCCACCGCTGGTGAAACGCGTTTTTGATAAAATCAAGACAGGAAGCAAAGATTGACAGATAAATAGTAAATGTTTTCTTTTCACTCTCATGATAATTGGATTGATAAACTCTTACAGGGGCGGTGATAGTCATAGACCTAAATATAGCCTGTTCAGTTCCATCGATTTATGAGTGACGTTAGCCCTATCTAAAAATAGAAACCGAGACTACGGAACTCGAATTTGACCAGAGAATATAACCATGTCTGTTTGAATTAACTTATCGACCCTCGATTCAAATCATCTTATTTTTCAAATTCAACCACGTTTTCCCCTCTTGTAATGCAAGTATCGAAACCATTTTCCTCTGCGGTAGCTCATTAGATCTATTTACATCTAAATGGATATGAAAAGGGAGGGATCCGTTGATCGAAAAACCGCATTTTCAATGTAAATTATTTCAAGAGTGTTATGTTTTATGAGTCTATGAAAAAAGATATTTAACTAAATGGACTGGATAAATCGAATAATAGGTTAGTGCCGTAGATGGGACGCCTTTATCTGACTCGGAGAGAAAACAGCTGAGGCTCAGCAAGCCTCGCCTCAACGTTTTCTCCCCTCGTCGGATAAATGCGTCCCATCTACGGCACTAACCTATTATTCTCTATATTTGTGGCATTCTGTTTTATATTCAACTAAACAAATGAATTCAACAATCTGGATGCAAAATGATATCGAGCAAGGTACTGAAATAAGCATCCCCTTCACCTCAAAACACACACACACATAGACCAAAGAGAAAAATTTATTCCTCAAACATTTGCAAACAGAGCACACCCAGATCAGATGGCTGTTTTGTTCATGAATATTCAATGGGTATTAAAATTTGGACTAAATGTAGAACAGGGAAATGGTTAAACGATAAAGGGCCATAAATCAGGCTAAATATGGTTGCAGCAAAAATTCCTTCCTTCACGCACATCTACAAGTTGGGGTTGTTCAACTGTGAAAGTATAAGTAAATCCTCCCAAAAGTGTAGGAGTAGTTGCACACAGAAGAAAGTGTCTATGGACAGACAGATGTTCCAGTATCCCCCATTACAGCTAACTCATTGTTCGGGGTGTATAATAATAAAGATCTGATTCTGCAGTTTCTGTCACTGCCAAAACTTCCTGTATTCATAAGCCACTATGAATATGTAAAGTACAACCTCTCTATAACGGCCACTAAATTACGTCAAATATTTTGTATTAAAGGCAGGTGGTTGCTTAAAGCAAGGTGAAAGTAAAACAGAATGCTCCAATAGGAGCATTCTGTTTTACTTTCACCATGCTTTAAGCAGCCACCTACCCTAAATACCAACTAAATAACACAATTTAGTGGTCGCTATAGAGAGGTTTTACTGTAGTTGCAGGAAAATTCAAAGTGTAAAGGGTAAACATGCAATAAACCACTGTTTACACTAGTTATTTACCCTTTTTTCCTTATTTTGTATTAAAGGCAGGTGGTTGCTTAAAGCTTATAAGGTATAATATGGATCTAATTCTACAGTTTCTCCCTTAGCCAAAATATTCTGTGTTTCTGTGTTCATATTCAAATATAAACAAATAATCTTGCAGTAAAACCTCTCTATAATGGCCACTAAATGACATCAAGTATTTTGTGTTAAAGGCAGGTGACTGCTTAAAGCAAGGTGAAAGTAAAACAGAATGCTCCAATAGGAGTATTCTGTTTTACTTTCACCATGCTTTAAGCAGCCACCTACCCTAAATACCAACTAAATAACACAATTTAGTGGTCGCTATAGAGAGGTTTTACTGTAGTTGCAGGAAAATTCAAAGTGTAAAGGGTAAACACGCAATAAACCATTGTTTACACTAGTTATTTACCCTTTTTTCCTCTTTGTAATGTTTTGCTTTCTCATTTTCCTCTCGCAATGCTGCCATCACAGCTGAAGCTTGAACATCAGAGTCTGTGTCTTGAGAGTCCTGTGTTCTGCGATTGGCTGACAAGGGGCGGACAGACTTCTTTGCTGCACTTTCTGCCATACAACATGTTTGCAAGTGTCAAGAAAGTAGAACCCATTTTCTATTGGTATTGATCACAAAGGAATTCAATAGTGTAGTAAGAACAGATCCAGGTCTTTAAATGAAGGGCAGAGGCAAGCCAAAGATGAGTCAATGCAGACTGAAAAGACTTGATATTAATCTAAAATATCAAACAAAACACTCTACAATAAGCCATATCAGAACTTAATATTTTTTCAAATGTTTGTTTTCGGTTTTTATTGGGTTATACGTTGTTTTAACAGTATTTCAAGTCATATCACGACGTCCAGCAAATTACAGGTCGAGGAAGGCCCCAGAGATTCTTCTGTGCATGAAACAAATTGCATTGTTTTGTGCACAGAAGAACATCCAGGTAGAACCACCGACCTACCGCAAGCCAGTTGGACGGCTTCCTCACATGAAAAATACAAATGCCCAGACCGGGATTCGAACCCACAGCGGTGAGGGGCTAAGCGATTGTCAACTGAAGGCCATAACCACTCGGCTACGGAGGCCCCTTTTTCAAAATGTTTACCTAAATGTTACATCTAGCTACCCCAAGTATATGTACATCATTATACGCAAATAAAGGAATATCTATTTGGTGCATTTGCTTTGAAAAAAATATTACTACATTTTAATTTAAATTAACTATTGTAATGTATACATATAAACACATTAATTAAAACAAAGATCAAATAATTTTTAATTGTTCATTTAACTTTTAACCGTAGCTATTTGATTCCTACCTGAGCCCAGGGTTTTTGTTGATTGAGGTTTTCTATTAGTCTGTCCTCGACTGGATTGACCAGACTGAGGTCTATTTCTGTAGTCTGCATACTCCTCTTCATCTAAATCTTTCCTGCGTGCAACAGTCAGTTTTTTTTGCATCTCTAAAGGGGAAAAAACTAGCAGTGAGATATTGTTGATAGCCTTAACTATTTCCTTCATATAGATGCCTTTTCAAGCATTTGCAAACAGAGTGGACCAAGATCAGATCGCTCCTATAGGAGCCATCTGATCAGGGTTTGCTCTGTTTGCTTTTGACATGATATAGATCTAATTCTACAGTTTTTGTCAAAGCAAAGCATTTCCTTGAAAAGTTAACATTATAAAATTTGAGCTATTACATATTCATGTTGTCATTATTTCTTACATAAATACTGAACAGGGAAAGGGCTAAGTAACAGTTAAGCAAAGTTCAAGATATTTTAAGGACATTCTAATGGATATAAATTTTGTCAAGAAGCACTTCATATATTATTGAAACTGAAGTGTCCACAGAATTCAGATGCCCATGACAAAGGCAATAACTCTAGTATTATAGAGTGCATATCATAACCATCACCTAGGAATAGACATCCACATAATAATAATCATCCTACAAAGTTTTATGACTGTAGGTCAAACATTTTCAGTCATAAGTCCCATAAGTGTATGACAGACAGACAAACAGAAAGTATGGTAAGTCTAACCTCAGGATCCAAACTATTTGTCATCTTGACCATATTTGACCATTTAAGAAATGAGAGAAAGTTTATTTTCAGAATTGAGGCAGACGACAATTGTTGCAGACGAAAAGTTACTTAGAGTGCAAAGAGTTAAACTCAATAGAGACATTTACAAACAGAGTACTTTGACTACAAAATTCCACTTTGTTTTTACACTACATTTAAAATAAAGCAAGCCCTTTCAAATTATACATTATGTCGTCATAAGCCAATTTTCTCTGTATGTTCCCTTTTCTGAAAGGGAGGGCAGGGAATTCAATAAGAACACTGGTCTTAATTGTTTGGTATCTCTAAATATCTCTAGTAACATTCTTATAGAAAGTCATTACTGAGATATGAGCATGATGCACCAAAAACTTTCACCAATATCTGACTTAGACATTGACACAAACTTGAGAGAGTAGAATCATACAGGGTTCTCAATATACTTTTTGCTGAAAGATGCCTACTTTTGCCAGGAGGTGGACCTCCACCAAACTCCAATACAATGGTCTCCGTTTTCTTGTTTAGGTTCAATCTCTGTGGACTCTCCTCTATGGAGGTGCTTTCATCAGTAGGAATGTCTTCCTCTACCTCTTGTATCGGAGATGTTGAAATAAAATCTTCCTCCTAAGTAAACAATGCTCAAAATAAAATATTGCATACATCATCATACAGCCTTTATTCAAATGTGCACAACACACCAAATAAATCTATCTAAAACATGGACTACATCATGAGAAAAGGTGCCTTCATGGTTGGCAAACAATGTGGACACAAGACATGTTGTCACACCAAAAAAGGCTTGATAAGGGTCTAAATAGCTAGAAACTAAATAACTGTAAAACTTTTGTAATAACATCCTTTTTCATTTCTAAGCATTACAAAAGTGCCCTCTTCTCATGTTCTGAAAGTAATGTTTGCTTTAAATTCTGTCTTAATACTTTCCTCCAAAAATACACTTCCATAAAGTCTATGTATACGCCTCTATAAAAGTCACCTGTTGAAACCATTGTGATAAATAGAGCATTTGCTCCTATAGGAGCAAATGCTCTATTTATCACAATGGTTTCAAACTACAAAATTCTAAAAAAAATTCCTTTTCTCTAGTTAATGCTCCTTTTCGGTAGATTTATTCAAAGTGGTTGGATCTAAAAATAGCCTATGGAGAAATGGGTTCAATTATGATTAGTGGTTCTAACAGTATAGATCATTATGAGATGCAGAGTTACTCAGCATCTCATCTGGATCTGCTTGCAAATTTTCCCCATGAATTGTAGTTACTGCAGATTTGTACTTAGCCTTAAATCTGATAGTAATGAGCATTTGCAATATCTGATTAACCATTTTTGACATACAGTATTAACCCTTTCCTCCATAAATACGCCTTTCTATGCCTCTGTAAAAGTCACTTTTTGAAACCATTGTGATAAATAGAGCATTTGCTCCTAAGGAGCAAATGCTCTATTTATCACAATGGTTTCAGAACTACAAAATTCTAAAAAAAATCCTTTTCTCTAGTTAATGCTCCTTTTCGGTAGATTTATTCAAAGAGGTTGGATCTAAAAATAGCCTATGAGGGAAAGGGTTAACTCCAATCAGACATTTGATGTAAAACTAGTTTCCATGTAGAACTATACAATTCCCAAATGCCATAAAGGGATTCGTCACATTGATTATACATGTAGTTGTATGTTCATGATAAAGCACACAAACTGTTAAATTTACCCAGTCAAGAATTTCTTTTCATGGAGATGTTTGCAACTGAATTAATGAAACTGTAATCAGAGTAGACCCAGATCAGTCAAGAATCAATCACAAAATGACTAATCATTACAAATGACATATATTCAAGTGACATAGACAACTTGACTTTTCTTACAGGTTATTCAAGAGACACAGACAACTCGTCTTTTCTTACAGGTTCATGTAAGAACTTAAGTTCATAAAATGAGCAGACATCAGTTTCAAAGTAAAGTTCTTCAATCTGCGTGTTACTGATGTATTACTTACAGACAGTACTTACAGACTTAACTCCCTTTGCAAGACTTTCTCTTATGGTTGAATTTTTCACCAGACTCTGTCGCAGTTTCTGCAAATATACAAAATACAAACTCATGTTGTTAATGCTACAAACTGTAAATGTGAAATACTGCACCACCATAGATTTGTACTTGAGATGAACAAGGATATTCGAATAATCAGATATATTTGTTGACAAATAAAGTGGGTCTTTTTTGTCATATTTATGAATTTCCTTTTCTAAGTTAATGTCTGTATCAATTTGAAACATGATATGAATGATCTATGGTGAACAACAGTCCCTATCAAACCTATCTTTTTCATAACACCTATCACATCCAGTAGATTTAACTCATTCCCTCATAGGCTATTTTTAGATCCAACCTCTTTGAATGAATCTACCAAAAAGGAGTATTAACTAGAGAAAAGGAAAATTTTAGAATTTTGTAGTTCTGAAACATTGTGATAAATAGAGCATTTGCTCCTAAGGATGGTTTCAAAAAGTGACTTTTACAGAGGCATAGAAAGGCGTATTTATGGTGGAAAGGGTTAATCAGTCAGAGGTTTTCTATAATTGACATTAGCAGCATACCCTTCTTCTACAACACATTAACGTTTGCTCGTAACCAATTGACCCTTTCCCTAATGAACATTTAAGAATGAATTGATCAATTCATGAATATTCATTAACTTAATTTCTTATAAAACTTTCCCAGGAAATTGTTGGCTTGGACTAAACTGCTTTCTGATCAGGGTCTGCTCTGATTGCTTTTGACATGATATAGATCTGATTCTGCAGTTTTTTGTCAATGCAAAAATTCCCTTGAAAAGTTTACATTATAACAAGTGCACTGCAAGCGGGTGCCAACGTTCGTCTGTCGTCATTGTCAAGGTGAACATGCATACCAAAAATGAAGGTTGTAAGTGAAAAATTGAAGAAGTTATGGTCAATGTTAAGATTTGGGATGACGACGAAAACAACATTGATGCGGACGCTGGAGTTATATTCATGATATCATTACTTCTTACATGAATATTCATAAGGTAAAGATTAAAACACATCTTTACTTAATACAATCTTTTTATATTTTACAAATACTTAGTAGATGAACATAACAGTCATGTAGATATGATTCTATTTACCTGGTCTTATTTCACTAATATTTGCAAAAGGGCATTAGCAAATTTAAATTAATAATCTGATATTGTGTAACATCACATGGATATTATAGCACAGAAATAGACAGCAGTACCAATACACAGACCTGCAGTTCCTTCATACTAAGTAACAGCTTCTCCCCTGCTCCTTCATCATCTGAGTCATCATGTCCACCCTGATACCGGTCTCGTTTTCGGGGTGACGCGTTGGACTGTTTAGAGAATTTAGAGGCATCAATTTCCATATCTTCCTCATCTGAATCGCCTTCCAACACTGAGGACATGTGTCTAGAAACCTGTCAACAAAAACATACAACAAAGATAAAGTTTTTGAATAGGACATATATGGACAGGAGAAAAAAAATAGTTTCATCAAATACAGTATACATTGTAATTCTGTCAAAAATTCAACCCAGAGTTACGGACAAATGTCCAAATATTCAAAGCCAAAGCTTTTATAGTTTCAAAGAAAAATATTATACTGATGGTGATGCTGATGCCCAGGTGAGTAGAATAGCTCTTCTTATTCTTTGAATAGTCGAGCTGCAAGTATCAAACCTAAAATTGAAAACTACACAGCTTACAGTTTAACATAGATATGCAGGTACTTAACAAAATGTTTAAAAGAAGAAAAGTATCAGATAGGAAATAGTCATCAGTTTGTGTAACATTGTATGGTGTTACCTCCATTTGGTCGTCCTCACTGTTGATACTATCACTGCTGTTGAACATATCACTCTCTCTGGGAGGGGGAGGCTTCCTCTGACGAACAGTGTAAAAATGATAAATACGGTAAGCTACCATACTGACAGGGAGGCATAATAAACAATCTACCACATTTAGTTTTTACGGGGAGACATGATAAACTACCACACAACAGGGAGGCATGATAAGCAACCTACCACACTAACAGTGAGGCATGATAAACAACCTACCACACTAATAGGTAGCCCCTTCTATAGAAAAGTGCAAATATAACAAGATGTGTTTCTGAAACACTATGCCAGATATGACCTTTACCATGATGTATCACCTTGACCTTAATAAGTTGCCCCTAAAAATATTCCCCACTCATGAATTGAAATGCAACAGCATTCCAATCTCGCTGTCCAACTAACCAATTACTCCATGAATATTCATGTAAGAAATAATGACATCATAAATATTAATTAGATAGATTTTTATAATTGCACATGAAAATTGGAATGTTTGGCAATGGCAGAAACTGTAGAATCAGATATATATTATTCCATAAGGAGCCATCTTATCTGGATCTACATTGTTTTCAAAGGCATAGAAAGGTGTATTTATGGAGTAAAGGCTTGCTTCAGATTAAAATGCATTAAAAAAAGAGATGTGCGTGGTTTCTGGGAGAATAATGTGCTGTAGAATTTTCAACCAAATTAAATTTTGACTGCCACAATCCATGATGAAATTTGTAAACAGTCTCTCATTTGATAACAGCTGTATTCTGGAACTCAAGATTCTACTTTTAACCCATTCCCTCATGTTGAGCAAATGCTCTATTTATCACAATGGTTTCAAAACTACAACATTCTGAAATTTTCATTTTGTCTAGTAAATCCTCCTTTTCAGTATATTTATTCAAAGAGGTTGAGTCTAAAAATAGCCTATGAGTTAATAGGTTAAACACAAAAAAGGTTTATGATTCTTTCTATATAAATAAATAAGTTTATGCAGACAACAGTTAGCAGGCTACAAAACAACAATACCTACCACAGGTTTCCGCGGCTGTTTGGATTTTACTGGGCTCTCGCTATCACTGTTCTCACTGGCACTGCTTCTCAGTTCATCACTGCCCTCATCTGCCTCGAAATCATCAGTGTATCTCCCAGTTAAAATATCTGTGAATGTACAGAACAATACAACACTAAGTTTTCTCAAAGATATTTCATATCTCTCATTTGACATACACATGCACTGCAAACATCCTGTGGACAAACCTACCAAAGCTAAATTAACCCTTTGCTTGCTATTCACGTCAATATACCTACCTGTACATGTAAATAGTGAAGACCCAGATGAGACAGCTCCTGCAGGAGCTGTCTCATCAGGGTCTGCACTATTTACAAGTTGATTGTGCAACCAGTGCACTTCACAGCTGTGATTACACAGCGAAATACTTGTACACAGTGAAGATATATGTAATTATACAACAGGGCATGGGTAAAGAAGGAGAAATGTATTTTAAAATTCATCAGCAAGAGAAGGGTTAAAGTACAATGTAGAAACAGTTTTTTAACAACAATAGTTCTGTGCAAACATTGAAATTGTGGACCCATTTTGGCAGCTTATCTATCTTACAAATAAAAGAGCATGGCACTAACCTGGTGCTTTTAAATGCTTATTCCCCCTAGTTGTCTTTATTTCTACTGACTCCACATTCCAGTTTCTGCGTCGTTCACGAGCTGATGGCGCGGTTTTAGCACGATCTGCATCTCTCTGTCTCTCTAGATGCTCGTACTTGATTTCTTCTAAAGCATCGTTATCTATCACATTTTGATGTCTAGCCTCTGAAAATTGACACAGGACTTTTAAAAACCCTTTATCACTAAACATGCAATTTTGCACTATTAGAATTTAACCCTTTCCTCCATGAATATTTATGAAATTAGTAATGCCACAATTACAAATTAGATGCATTCTTCTAATGGCATATGAACACAGAAAGTCTGGGTCATGGCAGAATCTGTAGAATCATATCTATAATATGTCATCAGCAAACTGAGCAGACCCTGTTCAGATGGCTCCTACAGGAGTCATCTGATCTGGGTCTACACTGTTTGCAAATGTGTGAAAAGGCATTCATATCAGGGAACGGGTTAATACTCAAAGTATTTGGACAACCAGTTTCCCCTTTACATTGGTTTGTAAACATGAATAGTTCAGTTTGGCCCAATTTAGATAAGGGTAAATTGGACTGAAACAGTAGCAAATAGTGAAGACCCTGATCAAAATGTTCCTTCTGCAGCAGTTTGATCTGGATCTGCATTATTTGCTGACGCCTGTTATTCCTAATACTAAAATAGGGCAATTAGGGTAACTTGGCCACATTTTTAAAGAAAAACATTAAGGGAAAACAAGTTTTGCAGATGATAATTTCGGACAAACTAGGATAAAATTGTTTACTTGTTCAACTCAAAATTATAAAATCAACAGCACATAATGCTTCTAAGATCCAGCAGCATATAAAACTTTGAATACTGAATTTCAAAAGTTGAATGGTCACTCACTGTTTAACCCATTCCCTCATAGGCTATTTTAAGACCCAACCTCTTTGAATAAACCTACCCAAAAGGAGCATTTACTAGAGAAAAGGAAAATGTTAGAATTGTGTAGTAAAGAAACTATTGTGATTGAGCATTTGCTCCTATAGGAGCAAATGCTCTATTTATCACAATGGTTTCAACAGGTGGATTTTGCAGAGGCATCAATATGAGGGAATGGGTTAATGACAGCCCATTCAGCATGAAATGGTATAATTTACGAGAAGATTTTGAATGACAAGCAGTGCAGACCCTGAACTATTTTATACTACAATGATTGAAAACAATACATGTACTGGTATGTTATAGAACAGGGTTCATACAGAGATTCGGTAGGAAAATTCAAGCACTTTTCAAGGACTTTATTTCAAAATTCAAACACTATTAGTGACACAACCTGTCTTGCCCAAACACTGAAAGAAGCCCATTCAAAAGCAACCACAAGTTTAATTAAGTGCAAGAGTAATGCAGTAAGTTTCTACAGGATCTTTCTGCATTACTTTAACATTTCAATAGGTAGTCACATATAGATCTGCAAATGTCAAAGATTCTACTATTGTATATTTAAATGATGAGCCACAGGAAATCTATAGTAGCCAATAGTTCTGCCTGGACAGTTTTCAAGGACATTTATGAGGATTTTCAAGCACTTTTTAAGGACTTTTCAGAATTGGCCAAAATTTAAGCACTTTTCAAGCACTTATTTATGTTTTCAAGCACTTTTCAAGGCAACCCCCAGAATTCAAGGAGTTTTCAAGGCTGTACAAACCCTGTAGAATCAAAATAAAGATCCGACGACTGTCTTATATAAGTCTGCTCTACAGTGGAGACATTCAGCATTTAAAGCTAACTCTTAGCTGATTAAAGAAATTTCATGACACTAATCCATTGCACTGGATAAGCCTGGCATATTGTCAAGTTCAAAACTCTTTCATACTGATTTTCTTTTAGAAGATATGAAAAACAAACATATATTTGAAGCTGGTCACATTTTTACAAAGGAAAAATGCTAGTCTTCAGTTACATTAAAAAGTATCAAGCCAATTTGGATGCTTCTATCAATTACCTCCTGCAGTTTTAGGTTTTCTCGCAGTTTTTGGCTGTGTTGGTATAGTGGCATTGCTACCTGGCGACTTGGTTACTGGTTTTCCATCTTTATGAGGCCCGTTCACGTACAGAGAAAAGCCCTGCTCCTTCCGCTCCAGCTCAATTTGATTCTTGTTTTTCTTTCTTAAACGCTTTAGTAACCTGTAATAGAAAGATATTACAGATCTTAAAAATGATTTAATAATCACCCTTTTGAAAAGAAAGCAAACCTGATGGTCCTGAACAGATTATGGAATATGGTCATTCTGTGACTTCCAATTTGCAATTAATATGTTTCAAGTACCTAAAGTAGTTATGGTATATAAATAAAAGGTACAACCTGTTTTAAGCAATCAATAAAAGGAACTCTGATTCTGGGTATTTAACCCATTCCTCCATAAGCTATTTTTAGACCCAACCTCTTTGAATAAATCTACCAAAAATGAGCAGTAACTAGAGAAAAGGAATTCTTTAGAATATTTTAGTTCTGAAACCATTGTGATAAATAGAGCATTTGCTCCTTATGAACAAATGCTCTATTTATCACAATGGTTTCAAAAAGTGACTTTTACAGAGGCGTAGAAAGGCGTATTTATGGAGGAAAGGGTTAACTCTTTCCCTACTGAACATTCATGTAAGAAATAATGACATCATGAATATTTTTTAATCTGAATTGTTATAACAGCATACAGAATTATTTGGCATTGGTAGAAATTACAGAGTGGGATCTATTATAATTTGATAAGCAAACAGAGCAGACCCTTATCAGACGGTTCCTGTAGGAGCCATCTGATCTGGGTCTACTCTCTATTGTTCACATAGGTGTGAAAAATCTCTTTATGAAAAATCTCTGTATGAAGGAAAGGGTTAAGTCAAGACAGATGACAAAAGTACTGCAGAACGCTCCCAAATGAGCTTTTTGTATTATTCTTAATCTGCATTAGGCTACCATCTGTAATTAAAGACTCCTACATTTAATTAGTTAGGTGTCATTTAATTCTTTACCTGATGAATATTCATGTAAGAAATAATGGCACAATGAATATTGATTACATTATATTTTTATAATGACATAATGTAAATAGAACTTTTAGACCATGGCAGAAGCTACTGATTCCAATTATTATTATTTCACATTTAAACATAGAAGAAGAACACATTAATGTTTGGCCATGGGGAGACTGAAGAATCAGATGTATATATATTACAGTGCTCCCTCCGAACAACGACACTTTACGGAAACACATAAAAGTGCCGTTGTGCGGAGGGTGTTGTTGTTGGGAGGGAACACTACACAGACGTATTTTGACAGATGGATGTATGCGTTGATGATTTAATAGCGAGCACAGCTCGCAAGAATGGCCGAAGGCCATTCTTGCGAACGAAGTGAGCTCTATGGTAACGCGTAAGATATCATTTTGGTTTTGTAGGCTGTACATTGTTAACCTGGAATCGGATCTGCTGATGTTCACTTCCGGTTTAGACCATGGAGGGAAATAACCGGTGTGTTCCGAGTGATTCATGGAGGGAAATAACCGGTGTGTTCCGAGTGATTCCCATATTCCTAACTCTGACGGAATATGACGAGTAGTTACGATTGAAAACCCGACAGTCCACACAAATCGCAACAATGTTTGTCTACGAAGAAAATCGATATTCTAAAACTTACTAAATTGAAAATTGCATTTCGTTTCGGTATAGATTAGATTTAACTATTTTAATCGCTGTTTATTTGCCAGAAAATTAATGTTTTCCGTTCGGTAAACATCTCCGTCCGAGATCCAGTTAGCGGTAAAGGCCGAGTGTATGTGTGTCAAATCTGATGACGTATTTATCCACAACTTGTAAGTGACGTAGTTGTGGTCACATGATGTGGTCGTCTGCAGTGCATTTTGTTTACATACAAGGCTCAGCTGTGTTACTCTTCCGGTTCCTACTGTCAATAACTTTGTATGTGAGTAATTTAGACATTGATTTTTTTTTTTTCATTTGAATCAGTTCTCAATACAAAACATCACATTATTTGAATTAGATCTACATCTAGATATTTATCCCGGCGTAGGGTGTTTTCGACGCTGTAAGCGGTTTTCGTAAATTTGACCTACTTAAACAAATGCCGATTGCTTAAATAAATATGCGAGTGAAACATGCAAACGAATGTATATCACTGAGATTTTATAAAGAACTAGGTCTACGGCAACGTAGAATTGTTTGTGAAATCTGACTTGTTCTTTCCGAATACTCTATCCGAATAGTCTGTCTGTCTGCAGGTCTGTCTGTCAGTGTACTGTTTATTTAGTAAGTTTCGTAGTCTTTCTGTCCTCCTTTAAATGGATACTGTTTTACATAAATCAGCCTGTCTGTCTGACTTCTTTAAATAGGCCTACTGGTTTACAAAAATCATTCTGTCTGTCTGTCTCACACACAACCACATCTAACATCCCAGACATAGATCTACAGCCTTGAAGACATATTCTCTAATTACAACCACTCTACACAGAAAGTTAATTTAACATAATTGAACAACTTGAAGACTTAGCAACATCATTTAACACAGACATCACAACTTTAAAGGTTGGGAGCATACCACCAGCATCACTTCAGAAATAGACATATTTCAAAAACAAGCACAGCAAATTTCATTCAAGCCAATTCCCTGACACTGAAATACATGTACACACTAAACAAAAATCTTTAGAAGAAGACATAAGACATATAAATACAAAAATATCACCCATAAACACTCAGCACAATCTACCAACAATCAGATTGGATAGAGGCATCCAGAAAAGAAGCACAAAAAAAAAAACAATGAGGGAGGCATGCCCAAAATTCTAAAAAATGTAGAAAATCTACTTATATATGAAGTTATGTTCATATATGTATGATGGAGTTCATCCTGATCACTGGCTAACTACAAGTGGTTTTCCATTGTTTGCAAGACAGTTCATAATGACTTAAGTTGTCCTTCTTCGCTGCAAGATGTTGCTGCTGATGATGATGATGATGCTATTAATTACAATTTTAATGATGAAAATGATTCTGATTCATGGGATTTCAAATGAAAATTGCTTTTAACTACCCCTATGATATACTGTATGCATGTGAAACACATAGTTCAAATGTTTAACCCTTTCCTCCATGCTAAATAGGAAATAGCTAAACATTATGTTGTATGTTTTAATAAATACATGTTTATAAATGCATGCACACAGTATTGTCCTTATCCTATTGACCTATCCAGTAACTTCAAAGTCTATCACCACCATCATTAGCATCAATTGTCATTTAGGTTACTAACACAACAGCTCTATCAATATCTTCTGTTTTCTGCATGTTTCTATCTCAATGCACCTAAATGTACCTGGTGTACATGCAAATATACCACAACTAACACACAGCTTGTCTTGCCATTTTAACCAATACTCTACATATTTAACACCATATGACACCTTTACTATATTTTTTACAATTAATATTTACTGATGATGGTGAATACAGATCTGATGGCAGCTTAAATCATGATAAAAGTAACGCAGAAAGCTCCTTGAGCTTTCTGGTTTCTTGTCATCTTGCTTTAAGCATTACCAAACCTTAATTTCAGCTTGCTTTAAGCAGTATTACATTATACATGTAATACCCTTCTGGCAATGGAGGAAAGGGTTAATATCACTAGTCTACTGTCTTGTGATTTAGACTATGTCAATAATTTAAACATCAAAGTGCAGCATTATGAGTTTCTTATTTTACTTGTAAAAATTGGTGGGTGACATGATCGTCGCTAACCAATACACAAAGTTCTATTTCACAGATAAATTACAACATTCAACTTGTAAAAAATTGGTGGATGACTTGATCGTCGCTAACCATGATACACAACTATTTCACATTATATTACAATATTTAACATATATATATTGCTAATATATATACATTTTATTACTAACTGTAGTATTTTGTTTATAAGAAATTGAATGAAGTATGGTGGGTGACATGCACATCGCTAGCCAATACACTTTTATTTCACATTAATATTACAGTACTTTGTGAAGTTGACTTATTGCCAAGGTTCAGTTAAAGCCATTTTTTTTAAATCAACATAGTATGGTGGGTGACATGATCGTCACTAACCAATTAAACATACATTAAATAAATTGCAGCTGGACAGTCACTTATATAAGTCTGAAACACAAACATCAGCCAATAAGATGTCACAGTTTTGGACCAAAAGTAGATCTATCAACCACTTTAAGACTTGGATATGTATTAAAGGGGGTGTCCCTACATTTGACGCGTTTCATAAACACTTGAAATATACAAAAGTCATTTGTTTATATATATGCTGAAAAGTAGTATATCACAAAAAGCCCCATCCAATTACCGTTTATAATGACAAAACATCCAAGTGTTTCATATCGGCGATCCCGGTTTTACTCCCCGATGTTTCAGTTTTATTTGGTTTGTGTTTTAGTTTCGCAACTGTTCGCCCTATTCGCGATTCTCCGGCCACTTCCGAGGAAGCTATTACGAAAACAATGAAGGGATCGGGTGATCATCGGCAAAACGCGGAAGAATTGAACGGAAAAGGTCGATAATATTGTGTTGTAGAACAAAAACTATCAGTATTGATGAAATCGGTTTATTTGTATAACAGGGACATTTTTTGATATAAGTTCAAATTAGGAACCTTCATAATAATGATTGAGCATAACAGCAGGGGTGGCGAAATCAAACGTCGTATTGTCCGTGTTGTCCCAAAGCCATAACGGACAAGTGAAATTTTGTAGGTTTTTGTTATTAATTCATCATATGGACAAGTAGGAAATGGCTTTTAACAAAAACGGACAAGTCATCCAAAATTAGATTTCGCCACCCCTGAACAGATACCAAGTTTTATGATATTATTGAAAATATACGATCATTGTAGGGACTTCCTCTTTAAAGAAAAGTAAGAGATTGATGATTTAAGTTTGTATTTGAAGTTGTGCTTTCAACTTTTATCAAGGTGTACTGTATTCGTTTATTGTTCTGTTACTTTTAGAGAGTTATAATTGTAATTGCTGTTACTAATTTCATCAGTATCTGGTGTATAAATCATCAAATTCACCATATGCTTTCATTTTATTTAGTTGAATGCGTTTGGCAGCTGTGCTCGCTTATAGGCTGTGCCTATTTCATATTAAATATGTAGATAGATAGACAGATTAACAGACAGACAGACCTGTTTAGAATGCATAACAAAATGTTTCCCTTCGTCCACGAATCGCAATCCGCAAGTTGAAAAATGAACGTGTGCGAATAGGTCCACCAGGAGTAGAATTGTTCGGAAGAACATGTTCTATTTTATTCACCGTTTCCTTCTGAGAAACTAGGATGAAAACGGAATAAAAATCATTACGCATTTATGTTCAAATTTGACAAGAGTACTGTTGCCGTGAAGAATTTTTAGCTTCTAAGTTCAGTTTATTACCGAACTCGATTGAAATTCATTTCTGTCACACGATCTTTTTCTAGAAGTGACAAATCGAACGCGCCTATGGTTATCGTTCTGGAACAAGAGAAATAAACGAATTTAACCGACAATATTTCTTTTACTTTATAAATATAGAAAACGTGTTCCTCAATTGAAATTCAGTATTCTCCTAATCAGTCATACACAACAGCATATAGGTGTCAGTGTGTCATAATGGATTTACACACGAATTGTCGATCGAGTCGCAAAACGGATTAGCTATGGTTGACTGAATTATTGCTCGGAGCTAGTATAACAGGCGGCCGTTAATTACATAAAGATTAGTGTCATTGGGACCAATCATCTTTCACATGCTTGGTTGCTTTTGTTCAGTGTTCAGAAAATTACGTTCAGCTGAAGTACCGTTGAAGGGAGGTAAATGTTACCGTCCGGCTACAAATATACATGTCGTTAGCCGTTGTAGAGAGGTATCGTTCGCGGGAGGGAGTTTTGCGTGAAAATCCTCCGGGGGGAATACACGTTGTCGCTATCGGGAGGGAACCGTTGTTGAGAGGTGACGTTAATGGAGGGAGCACTGTACAATATATTCCATAAGCAAGCAGGGCCGACCCAATCAGACAGCTCCCATAGGAGCCATCTGCTCTAGGTCTATTCTGTTTTTAAAGGTATGGAAAGGTGTCTCTATCAGATAGAGGGTTAAAAACAGGTGAAACAAAAAAATAACATCATGAGTACTAATTAGATTAACTGTTGTAATAGTACATGGACACAGGACGTTTTTGCCTTGGCAGAAAGTGTAGACTCATATCTATATTATATTATAAGCAAACAGAATAGACCCTGATCAGACAGCTCCTATAGGAGCTGTCTGATCTGGGTCTACTCTGTTTGCAAAAGGCGTAGAAAGGCGTATTTATGGAGTAAAGGGATAAAGTACCTGTTTCTTTCCTGAAGCAGTACCAGATATTCCTCATAACCAGGCAGTACCTCCTCCTTGGCAGCACATACCTTATACAGACAAGAAAAAAAGAATCATAATGCATACATGTACGGTCACATGTGTATAAAAACGTCACACAAGAGTGTTCGAAGGAACAAGTGTGTCACATGCCAACATCAAAGTGACAAAAAAAAAGTGTGATACAAAAAGTATGACAGACAGACCAGAGCAACAGATAAAGGTGCATACGCAGATACTAAAATCATCATTTCTCCACTAAACCCTATGTTGTGACCACTCTTTAGAATCGTCTCTTTGAGATGATTCTAATGAGTGGTTACAACATAGGGTTTGGTGGAGAAATAAAGAAGTTATTCTGGAAAATGTTTTAATCTATGCATCTTATCAGGACCTCTAACAGACAATGGAGAAGTAATCTCGAAGTGTCACCCTGCTCAAACAGATGATGCAAAATTTGAATTATAATATACTATAACTTCGGGTTTGTATTTTTTATTTACCTGTACTCAGAGCTAATTTATTTACTTTTAAAGTTTTGGTGAAAACTCTTTGCCTTCTTCAGCTAACAGACTATTGATCACATTGTAAGTGAATTAGTCTTGCATAAATGAAACATACAACTCTGATCAAGAGTAAGGAAAAAATGCCTTTATTCTACAAATCCTTATGTATTCATTTACAGAAAAATATTGAACTTAAATCAGTTTTGATTAAAATGTTGAACAGATACAGTCTTAATTGCAAAAACTTGAATGCCTAGAGAATCATAGCTTATTCAAAAGGGAAAAAAATCCCTTTAGAAACAGAACATCCAGAAATATCTCACCAAAGGACTGTCTTCATTTCTGCTTGGCTGTCGCCTTTGGCCTCCTAAAATCATAAATATTTGATGTTGCTCAAAGTCATTCAATTTTGTAAATACAATCTATCTGTGATTTGAGAAAAATTGGTCTAGAAAGGAAAGTTCTAAATGACTTACAATGTATTATGGCACACAAATGGACTGACTGACTGACCGGAAAAAACTACATACCCTGTGCAACTTCGTTGCATGGGCCAGGGTATAACTATTGGTACCTAGAAGTTTTTTGCAGCTTGTCAATGATCAGCCATTGGTTGTTAGACCAATTTAGCTGCCTGCTGCTGGTGATGATGCAGACACTTTTTGTCAATGAAAATCCACACAATCAGGTTTCCTTTTTCAGTCTAAGACCAGTCGATGACCAACCCTAACAGGCTGCTAGCAGATGCAGACCCATCTTTGGTTAGAAACTGAACTCTTTCACCAATAATCACTGACATTCAGCAGGAGAGATATAAATCATTGCCAATCTTCTGACAACCAATTGAAGATCTCTTTCATCACCATATTATGCTTAATATATGTGCACAATAGTCAGCTGTCATTTATTCACTTCACTAAAAAGGTAATTATATAATACATGTATTACAAGAAAATCTTCCACACAATTGAATTCCTAGTATAGACACTGAAAGGTTAGTATGGGCTGTCCAACAAATTACCGCAAACAGGTTGATATCTGACCACTGAACAATAATCAGCAAACACTCACACTGTCATGTAATAGTTGTAAACAAGTCACCAATCAGTCGACTACCAGTTATTAATAGTTGCAGAGCAGTTGCCGATGGTAAGACAATATTCCTCAATCAGTAACCAGTTGCTAATTAAATATTCATAACATTCTCTGGGTTACAGTCATAAGATTAAGAAGTTATTACTGGTTGTCACAAATCAGGAGCTTGTTATTGTGATTGTGAGAACTTGCTAAAGAACAGCTGATAAACAGTCTTTACTAATGGTGCTTTTAATCACTTTGCTCCTCTGGCCCATCAAGAGTACTTGCAAACTGTTGTATTATTGGCAGCAGTACATGTATAAGGCTAGCTCCCTCACTTCAGCACTTCATGAATGATGAAGGGCAATTCAAGAGTGCTTTCCTTAGGTAATGTGTCTGATCTCACTAATAAGATGAAAAGGGCATTTTCATTAGGGCATGCAGCCATTTTTCTACATGAGTCCGCTAAAAAGTTTAACACCAATTCTCAATGCAAAATACTGAAAACAGGTAACATTTTTTTCAATTTTGGGATAAAAATCCAAATAGACTTTCTATAGAGGCCAGATTTTGATTTTTAAAATGCTACACAAATGCAAAATAAGTTGTCAGCATCATCAAAAAACCAGCTTGGCCAGCTACTGATTTTGGGCCATGAGCATTAAGCCTTCAATGAGCTGTTGCTTATCAGTGATTGGAGCCACGGCTTTAATCTCTTTGTGTCACAATTAACATTAGAAGTTGATAGTTGGGGATCAGCGGTGATTTAGTAAGTTAATGACATTATAGACATGTGCTGTTAATGACGATCCATTAAAGGTAACTTTTGCCGCTGTTATCTGCATAGACAAGAAAACATTACTGGCGCAATCTTTGTTGTTGAAAATTTAATACCAAAAATATTCTTCAAGAAAGTAATTAAAACCAATTTGATATTAATTACTCAAATGCATGTATATATTGCTTATGCTCAAAGTAAAATGTAACACATATGCATTCAATTATGATAGTCATTCTCAAAATTATTTTGAAATGGTTACACCAAATCAACCAATTTATGGTATCAAAAGTTCACTATGACAAGTAAACTATATAGATGCTATTCTGTTTTCTACTGAAATGCTTATCACCGGTACTTCCAATTCATTTGAGAAAATTATCAGCTGAGCGTCAAGTAGCTAGAATACTGATGAGACGTCAAGTTACTTGGCATCTCATCTGTATTCAAGCTACATGTATGTGCAAATGACAGATTAAGAATAACATGTAAAGGGTTAATACAAATTGCTCTAATATGTAGGGATGGACGATCGGACCAAAATCATAATCGATTATCGAAATGAATCGAACATTTATTATCGATTAAAAATCGATAATTAATCGAAAATACTTTCAGAGATTCTGTGCATGTAAAGCTTGATGTAACAAGCTAATACCTAACTAAGCTTTTGTGTCAACCAATTAGTATGCTGTGACCATTCATTAGAATCATCTCGAAGAGACGATTTTAATGAATGGTCACAGAATACAGCTTGGTAGAGGCTTATTATAAAGGTAAAATACTTTATACAGTTATATTCCCATTAAAAGGCATACGAAAATTACTGATGCTGCTGTACAGATTATACAATCAGTAATCGATTATGGCAAAATTACTATCGATAGTAAATCGAAAATACTTTTTCGATCAATCATCGATTATAATCGATTATCGGAACAACACTACTAATATGCATTAAGTATTGTGTTGTTTGTGTTAAATAAATGCAAAACTTTGTTAATACCTTTTATAAATGTACATGTATACTCGTTCCTTCTTAAATTAGTTGATTTCACAATATCTAAAGTTATGACTACAGATAAATCAAGTTTTTAGCCAGTTGCTCATCTCCCTAGACTGACATTCAAATACATGTGAACCAGTTGATAAGCATTGAAAACCTACTGTTTTATCATTTATTCAAACAAATGTGCATGCATGTGTCTCGCTATTTACAGGCAACATCAGTGACAAAACACATGAACATCAACATGAAGTCACAGGGACAATAATGACCAATGTCTGAAATATTTATAGAAAATGGGTGTTATTAATAACAAAAAAGTAATTTGCACTTTTTATCTGATTTGAGTTCCCTAAGTATGCTTGATGCTGTAAATTGACAAACATAATGATGTTTTTTTGTTAAATATTAATAGCTATAACAGTCCCTAAATCATCTTAGAATGCATAAAAAATCGCATAAACCTAAAAAAGCACCAATTTAACAAAAAATATCAGCTAGGGAGGGGACACTTATCATGTGCCCACCTCACCCCTGCCCCAATCTTCAAAACTTGCCTACATGCCTGTTAAGTATTTAAATGAAAATATAAAGTATTTGGAAATACTAGTACTTCTGACTTTTATTTTATTAATCTATTTCTGCACAATTCATTTTAAATCATTTTCACAAACATTTTAGTAAGTATTTACAGCAAATTATATCTTACACTGTGCAAATTTGCATTTCTACAAGTTTTCAAATCTTGGCAATAACTAATGCAATAATATTGCAAGTTTCTAGCAATAGCAATAGTATCGCAATAGTACTTTTAGCAATAGCAATAGTAATTTAGTATTGCAATAGTCAAAACTGGCCCCAATAGTCAGCCCTACTAAACACACACACACAGCTGAGAGCTCAAACTTTTCAAATCATGGTTAGGCTCTTCTGGACTCACAGTGACAAGCTGTGTCACAAGCCAATATGGGCTATCGATTACTTTTCCGGCACTTCAAACTTCACAGACAGTTTTTCTCAGACTCCGTGTGGGCGTGAGACAATTTCCGAGAGGGACCGGGATTTGTACTCCAGACCTCCGGTTTGGTAGTCAAGTGTGTTATTACTAGACCACCGCTTACCACCAGACCACTGCACCATCCCTGATCACACTGGCTGGGCAACAGTCTTAAAGCTGTCTAATTACTGCTAATGTTGTTACTGGTAACCAGTTCTTGAGATAATGAAAAAGTATGAAGCCATTCTTCTTTTTAAGGATGTTTCGTTGTATGGGTTGTTTTAACACTGGGCTCAATGTGTAGTAGGCAGAATTTTGAAAAGATACGGATGGCCATTTCTCCCAAATCGCCCTGTTGGTTGAACCAGTGAATAAATGAGAATTGACATTCCAAATTGTGACTGTTGCCTGGCCTGAAACGCTTCAACCCAAACACACGATGAATACAAACAAACAAGTTAGGTGATACTCACGGTCCATTTCTATAAATGTGGTCTTTTAGGCATGTACACTACTCAGTTTATATTACCAGAGTTAACCGAGAAACACTATAGCTTAAAACATGTTCATACAAACTGCATTTTTCGCCATCATTGCTGAGGTAAATATAAGCATGCGCAGTCTTGACTTCCGTCCCGTGAGAGATACTGTTTCGTATGTATTGCACTTCGAGAGTGGTGAGGAAAAATGCTCAGGTACACTTCTATCATGTTTTGAACTCTACCGTTTCGTCACGAGATCTTTAAAGAGGCAAACCGTTCCAATGGCTTTCATTTTCACCCACCAATCTGTTATTTTGAGCTTGGATATCGTTTGAATTAGGAACAACTCATCCTTGAAATTCGAGGAAGTGGCTATTCAAACGACAGCCGTCTATATTATTGACACTTCGTAACAATACCATTCCGTATCAACCATACAGTTGAGTTACCTTTTGCCTCTTCGTACCAAACCATTGCCGAATTGTAACATTTCGTTCTATACATTTTACCATGTCTTACCAAATAAAGTATATTTTAAGAAAAACATGATATCATTTCTCGGTCAAACAAGAATATCTATCTATCTATCTTTGTATAATGCCTGACTCCGCTTTCGCGTATTACTGGCATGAAAAGGTGCAGGCCGTGCGAGAATAAAAGCTATAAAAGTTGTGAAAGTGAGACTTCAAAAGTGGGATAGAGAGAAAGAGTATAGTGAGATAGATGTTAAAACAAGGTGAGGATTAAAATCAGGTAAAACACACATTTCCAGACCTTTAGGGGCGGTTTGAAATAAGAGAGGGTGATAATACAGATGCTGGCAAGCTGTTCCACATGACCACTGTACAAGGGAAAAACGAATATTTAAAGTAGTTTACAGAGGTGTGTATTTGACGGAATATCAATACATGAGAGGGAGTTACAGGCGTAGCCGCTTTCCCTTACTAGAGGGATAAAGGTATAAAAAAGGTTTATATATTTATGATTAATGTGTTTTATCCTCGTCTTCTCGTGGGTTTTCATTTTGTAGTCTGTAAAACTGCTACATATTCTTAATAGAGTGGGTGGTAACAGGGCTAGTCTTTACTTGCAAGGCTTTTTATGTGCCCACCTAACAAAGGTGGTTGTATATTGGCGTGGCCTTGTCGTCCGGCTGTACGTCTGTCTGTTCGTCCGTCAACATTTTGTTTGTCCGCCATTTTCTCGGAAAACTATTTGACGGATATTTATTATTAATGACACGTCACACAAATCTTTAATGCATCAAGATCTGAAGCGGAGTCAATTTTGATTTTTGAGGTTCATTTGATTTTATGGCCCTTGCACTTAAAAAATAATGCAAATATGAGAATGGTCGTAACTTTTTCATTTTAAATGATATTTACTTCAATTTTTTTATATGATACGACCTTAACATGGATTTTCACATATATTGCGTATTTTTGATATGTCATTTTATTTAAAAGTTATGGCCCTTGAACTTTGTGCATTCTTTGCTTTGTTCGTCTGTCAACTTTTGGTTTGTCTGTTGTTTTCTGGGAAAACTATTAAAAGGATATTAATGAAACTTCACACAAATGTTTTATGCAATAAAATCTGAAGTCGAGTTGATTTTGAGGTTCATTCAATTTGTCATTTCAGAGTTATGACCCTGGCATTTTATGAAAATCTACAAATATGAGGATGGCCGTAACTTTTTTATTTAATAAGATATTCACTTCAATTTTTTTTTATATAATATTAACTTAATATGGAGATCAAGATCTGAAGCACAATTTAGAAATGTCAACACTTATAAGGCATATTGAATCAGAGAAGTTTTGCAAGTGGACGTATCATATACCGTACGCGGTACTCTTGATTAAATGGTTAAAATTAACATGAAATCCATGAATTGTTTATAAATACATGTATGCATGCAAGAAAAAACAATCAAATAAATGCTGAAGAAGACAAAAAAAATGGTTACAGGACGTTTCGCTACCCTGACCTTTTCGATACAGTCATTTCGCTACCCACCGGGAAGTCATTTGCTTAATGTAGTGAATTTGCTTGCCATGGAGGGTGAGCAACCAAGTAGAATTTTACAACCCGGAAAGGGAAGAAAACTTGGATTTAAAATCTGACAGCAATTACGAAGTTTCGACAAACTGAAAAAGAAAGTTTTCAACACAAAACTTATCATTACAGTGCTAAAGAGTTGTTCCAATTTCGACATGGACTGGAGAATACAATTCCTGAGAAGGGCGGAGCCAAGGATTTCATGCCACAGGGTACCTGGCTGGAGAATAAAAGACTTGAAAAGTTTCATGAAGAGACTGAACAAGTTTTAGCAGAACCAAGAATACAGAGAAAGTAAAGAATTTCGCTCATTTACCCACAAACTTCTCCCACTTAACATTGATACCAGTACTTATTTTTTTCAGTATAGGAAATACATGCACTGTCATTTCCAAACAGTGTAGACCTAGATCAGCGGGCTCCTAGAGAATCAAACTCTGCACTGTTTGTCATTCATTATCATCTAGCAAATTTAAAATTTTCATACTGAATGAACTCTATAGTTATACACTGATGGGCAATTCCATTTTGAAAAATTCGGGGTTGAAAGGGTTAATTTATTTCCACTTGTTGTATTGATTTCCTTGTCTAACCCTTTCAACCACATGGGCCACTTTTTTGATAACCTTTGCAAACAGTTTGGATCTAGTTGAAGTGTCGAGTAACTCATTGCATCATCATGATCCAAACTGTTTGACACCCTGGCACTGTTTTTGAAAAGAAATGGAAGAAATATACATGTATACTTTTAGGATTGTAGCTGAATACAGTTTTTGCAGACAAAAGTAACTTTGTGTTGAAAGGGTTACACAGTAAATAAGTTATTATTGTTAGCATAATTAGGCTGTCAGGTCAGTTTATATTTAACCTATTACCTCATAGGCTATTTTTAGATCCAACCTCTTTGAATAAATCTACCAAAAAGGAGCATTATCTAGAGAAAAGGAAAATTTTAGAATTTTATAGTTTGAAACCATTGTGATAAATAGAGCATTTGCTCCTATAGGAGCAAAATGCTCTATTTATCACAATGGTTTCAACAAGTGACGTTTACAGAGGCATCAAAAGGCGTCAATATGAGGGAATGGGATATGCATACCAATATGTTTACACACAAAAAATCTGTCTTGAAATTACCTTAACCCATTTCACAGATAGAGATGCTTTTTTGACACATAATTTGCAAATCGAGTAGACCAAGATCAGATGGCTACTTTAGGAACCGTCTGATCAGGGTCTTTTCTGTTTGCTTATGGAATCATATACAATTGAACTTCGATATCTCGAACTTCAAGAGACCATACACATTACTTTAGCACGCTTTTGCAAACAGTAAACCCAGACAGAAAGCTTCTGTAGGAGCTGTCTGATCAGAGTCTGTTCTGTTTGCTTTTGACATGATATAGGTCTGAATCTACAGTTCTTGTAAAAGTAAAAAAAATCTTTGAAATGTTTATGTTATAAAAATTGAGCTAATAGATATCATTATTTCTTACATGAATACTGAACAGGGAAAGGATTAACCATTTCCCACAAACACTTTATCACACCTTTGCAAACAAGACTAGACCCAGAACAGACAGCTTCTGTAGGAGTTGTTTGATCAGAGCCTGCTCTGTTTGCATATGAATATATAATGGATCTGACTCTACAGTTTGTATCAATACCAAAATTCTGTATGTACATATGCCATTATAAAAATTCAGCTGATAAATATTCATGATGGCACATTTCTTACATGAACATTCAAGAGGGAAAGGGTTAAGAGGTCATTACTTTGTATCTTTTATTTTTAGATGTGACTGGGTTAAGGGAACATGGATGCCCAACAAACAGCTGGTAGAACTACATCATGAGATGGTAAATATTAGTAAAGACATACTGAGATATGGGATTAGATAGAAGATGAGACATATTGGTAACTTTGTTAACCCTTTATTCCATAAATACGCCATTGAGTAGACCCAGATCAGACGGCTCCTATATAGGAGCCGTCTGATCAGGCTCTGTTCTGTTTTCTTAAGGTATAATATAGATCTAATTCTGCAGTTTCACCCTTAGCCAAATATTCTGTGTTCATATTCATAAATAATCTTGCAGTAAAACCTCTCTATAATGGCCACTAAATGACATCAAGTATTTTGTGTTAAAGGCAGGTGACTGCTTAAAGCAAGGTGTAAGTAAAACAGAACACTCCTATAGGAGCATTCTGCTTTACTTTCACCTTGCTTTATATGTAAGCAGCCACCTGGCCTAAATACCGACTAATTAACACAATTTAGTGGCCGTAATAGAGAGGTTTTTAATGTACTAATGTTCATGATTTCATAATTTCTTTCATGAATATTCATGGAGTAAAGGGTTAACATAGTGGGTGAATTTGTTATCCACATGAGATGCAAGCATTACTGGTCTTTGCAAAAATTTCCATTTTTGGCCTGGGACTGTATCAGCCCAGAATCCATAGTAGCCAAGTGACTATTTTGTCTTACAACTTGACCCAGTTAGAAATTCTTGGAGATGGGGGATATATTCTTCTTTTTGTGTAGGGCATATTTAAAAAGATTGTTCTCCAAAAGTATTAATTAATAGCTATATATGTATTTTGGTCCTCTACCATGATTGTTCACATCATGACCCCTGGATTCAAAGTGGCTCCGCTCTAGGGGTTCCTAGACATGTGTAGGATTTTTTTTTTTATATATAAAAATCTACTCCAATACCATAAAGACTAAAGTTACAATATTTTGTATGTAGTGTTGTCTACTGGTCCTCTGCCAAGCTAATTCAAATCATGATTCTTGGGTCTACAGCAGCCCTACTCCTGGGCTCCCTTGATTTTCCTTGACATAAATAGGGGAAACACATCCCCATGCCACCAGTGCCCTCAACACTTTGATTTTATCCTTAGATGGAGTTATTGGTAGAAAAATGAAAGCAAAGAATGTAATCAGAAGGTGATTTTTGCAGATGAATATTCTATGGAATAAATAAACTGCAAACCATAAACTGCATACTCCATAGAGTAGAATTGCACTTTTAATGACTGATCATGAACAGACTCAATAAAACTGAGTCAATTTTCTCTTTTTACATCACTGCTTTGCTTTCAAATGGATCTCCTACTTTCAGATTTTTTCAAAGTACAAAAAGGGCATTTTGGTAAAACATTACCATCTTTTTACTCCTTTACTCCATGAATATTCATGTTAGAGATGATAACATAATGATTATTACCGGTACAAATGTAATTACATGTAGATTGATTTTTAAAATGGCATACTTACATGTGAAATTTTCGCCAAAGAAGAAACTGTAGAATTGGATCTATATTATTCCATAAGCAAACAGAGCAGACCCTGATCAGATGGCTCCTATAGGTGTATTTATGGAGTAAAGGGTTAATGAGTTTTATCGACAAATTTGTATAAATGTGGCAATGTTTACTTAACCATACCAGATAAAAAAAAATCTCAATAATTCTCCATTTTTGTTTTCAATTATATGATACATGTTAAAATGTATACATAGACACCCACTGACACGGTTGTTGTTGTTGTTGTTTTATGCAGAGGAACTTCTGGCAGCACATGGGATTTGTGAGTAGAGGAGGGAAATGGCTGTATCCTGAGGAAGCCTTGTTCCTGGTAGAGACAGTAAGTAGTCAACTGGAGATATAACATTGGCCTCATGGTGAGGCTCACTTATATGTTATTACACATTCTCATGTTATACATCAGAGGTCCAGATAAGATGTGTAAATTAAAACATTTTCAAGAATAATTTCTTTATTTCTCCTCCAAACCCTCTTTTGTAACCACTCTTTAGAATCGTCTGGAAGAGACGATTCTAAAGAGTGGTCACAACATAGGGTTTGGTGGAGAAAAAATGATTTTAGTATTTGAGTATGCATGATTATCTCCTGCTCTGATCTCATTCTAATACAAATGTATACTATTTATGGTATTCATAATGATCCCCTTTTTAGCTCTCATGAACACAAAGTGCACAAGTTGAGCTACTGTGATAGTGTTGTTTCGGCATCCATCGTCTGTCATTCATTGTCTGTCATAAACAATTTACTTAACCTTTTCCCTCATAGGCTATTTTTAGATCCAACCACTTTGAATAAATCTACCGAAAAGGAGCATTTAATAGAGAAAAGGAAAAGTTTAGAATTGTGTAGTTTTGAAACCATGGTGATAAATATCTAGCATTTGCACCTATGGAGCAAATGCTCTATTTATCACAATTGAAGTGACTTTTACAGAGGCGTAGAAAGGTGTACATGTAGTTATGGAGGAAAGGGTTAAAAAAAACATCCCCGCTAAAACATATGGGCTAATTGTGACACAGAAATAGTCTTTGTGAGATCCTCTTTTATTTTTATTCAAATTGATGTCCATGTAGAAATCTGGTTGCTTTAAAAGAGACCATGTTCCAATATGTTTGGTAATTAGGGTTTTGTTTTTAAGAATTAAAATAAATACATCTACTGTAGTATAGGGTTTTTTTTGGGCACGGTATTTATGGACATTAGGAATTTTATCCATAAGGTGTTAGAGGTATTGTACAGGGGTGTTGTTGATTTTCCAGAATGTATTAGAGGTGTGGTACAGGGGTGTTCCTCTGAGTGTTCAGGAGGCCCACACTCTGATACTGGGTGCCACAATTAGAGAGGAGCTCTACCAGGTGTACTGCCACCTCCGCAGGATTGGCTATGTGGTCCTCAGGCACCAGGGGAGGTAATGCATGTCAACATATCCACCAGCTTACAAATGCCAATAAGAGTAAACCCTTTACTCCATGAATATTCATGAAAGAAATAAGGCATAATGAATATTTATTAGCTGAATTTTTATAATTACATGTACATATGAAATTACTACTTTTTGGCCAAGACAGAAACTGTAGAATCAAATCTATATTATTTCATAAGCAAACAGAGCAGACCCTGATCAGATGGCTCCTACAGGAGCCCTCTGATCTGGGTCTACTCTGTTTGCAAAGGCATAGAAATGTGTATCTGTGGAGTAAAGCGTTTAATCTTATTGATGTTGCTACATTAACCCTCTTCTCCATGAATACGCTATGCAAAAAGAGTATACCTAGATCAGACGGCTCCTGTAGGAGCCATATGATCATGGCCTGCTCCATTTTCTTACGATATCATATAGACATGATATTTATAGTTTCTGCCATGACCAAAAATTTCTGTGTGAAACTGCTATTATAACATTTAATCTAATTAATATCCATGATGCCATTATTTCTTACATGAATATTCATGGAGTAAAGGGTCAAGTCATCTATAATAGATCTATAAATACTTTAATCCTTACTTTCACTGAACCTTGTACTCCATTAATACTCATGGAAGAAATAATGATATCATGAATATTAATTAGATTATCGACTATAATGGCACGTGGACACGGGAATTTTTTGTAGAAACTGTAGAAATAGATCTATATAATTATATAAACAAACAAAGCAGACTCGGATCAGACAGCTCCTACAGGGGCTGTCTGATCTAGGTCAACTCTGATTGCAAATGCGTATTTCTGGAGTAAAGGGTTACTTAACCATTTCGTTCAAAGGCTATTTTTAGAACAACCTCTTTGAATAAATCTACCAAAAAGGAGCAGTTACCACAGAAAAGGAAAGTTTTAGAATTGTGTAGTCTTGAAACCATTGTGATAAGTAGAGCATTTGCTTCTTAGGAGCGAATGCCGTATTTATTACAATGGTTTCAAAAAGTGACTATAACAGAGGCGTAGAAAGGCGTATTCATGGAGGAGGGGTTACAGAATAAAAACATATTCATTACAACTAAAAGACAATTTTGTCAGCATTATTCCGTAGTCAATTTTAATTGACTCTTTTCCAAACATTCATTTAATATGTATAAGCATTTAACTTTTGAACCTTTGCTTTTTGTTAGAATGCCATGTGTGATTACATAAATTCAGCGAAGTTTTTTTAAAAAGTATGTCACCTTCAGCGATCAGTTCTGTTTTCATGTATACCCCTCTCAATAAAATTAGATAAGTATGCTCCTCAGTCAGCATGGTAATATTTTCAGAAGATGCAACAGATAAAAACTTGCTCACAAATGGGTTTTATATTCTTTTCAGATTTGATATTACACAGTATGAGAGAAAAATTGGATTAGACAAATACAAAGATAAAACTAAAAAACACAAAGATAAGAAAACAATAAAGGAACCAGAAGCCGCTCATAGAGAAAGGGCCCAAGACAGCAGGCCATCCAACCAGAAACAAAACACAGAAAGTGATAGAAAAGCACTCAGTGATAAGGACATAACTAAAAAGGAGGACACCGAAAGTGAGCTTGTTGAACAGAGTTCTGACCTCATCGTTGCTGGTACTACACTGCCAGAGCCCCCTGCATGTTCCAGCTCTGTTGTAGAAAAGCATAGTGATGATGTTGAGACCCGTAAGGACAGTTGTATAGTGGATAATGAACGACCAGGTGGTTTTTGGAGCCACAATGCATCAGATATATGTTGTAATGTAGAAAATACAGAGACTAACAGAAATAATGTGATTGGGATTTCATTATGGAACTTTGAAGAAATTGTCTTTCCAGATTTTGGAATACCATCGCACACTGTGGTTATAGAATCCCCTTGTAACTGTCCACTACTTGGCAGCTTTGAATTACTGGAGTATGAGTATAAGTTTGATAGGAAAAGTTGGATCAATAAGAAGAGAGAAAAGAAAAAGGACAAGAGAGAGGGTAAAACCTTGAAGTTTTCTTATGCAGACAAGATGGGTGCAGTGTTTGGTGGAAGAGACACCTGTAAGAACTGGGCCGAGTTCAAGGTCAGGAAACAGAAGGAGGGCAGGCAGAGGGTTGTACCTCATTTGTACAAAGGCAGCATAAGTCCTCTAGTCAAACCAGAGTCAGCAACAAGTACAGGTAATTTCAAGATATTAGGGCTGAACTTTTGTAACATTTCACGAGCTATTGTCGTAACCCCGGCGGCGGCGGCCGAAATCTTAACATTGGCCATAACTTCTTCAATTTTTCATTTACAGCCTTCATTTTTGGTATGCATGTTCATTTGACAATGCCAACAGACGAGCATTTTAACCCGCTTGCGGTGCTCTTGTTAAACCCTATAACCCTTTACTCCATAGAGATTGCTTTTGACTCATCTGCAAATAAACATAGCTTCAGATAAACATGCATACTCAAATACTAAAATTGTCATTTCTCCACCAAACCCTATGTTGTGACCACTCTTTAGAATCATCTCGAAGAATGGTCACAACATAGGGTTTGGTGGAGAAATAAAGATTTTTTTCTTGAAAACGTTGTAATTTATGCATCTTATTTGGACCACTGGAATAAAGTAGACTCAGATCAAGGTATGCTCTGTTTTCTTATAGAATATCTCCTATCTTATTCTGTTCTATATTAAGACATAGCTATGTATTATGTTAAACAGTATTCACTTGTTTTATATAGCAAAGTATAAAATGATTACGGTAGTTAAGTGATCGGGAAAGAAATTATTTTTTTGTTACTCTATAGTACAGATAGTTTTACATACATTAATGTGATATTTTATAATATCTACGTATTATTCTCCAATGAAATAGTTCGGTGAAAATCCCTTCAATGTGAAAATGGCGCATGGTCAGTCAAACCTATGTGACATTGTAAATTTTATATACAAAATGGCACATGGCCTCTATGTGTCCCAGTCACTAGTATTTAATTCATGCTCATAGTGCTTGGTGCCAGCCATGAATATTCATGGAGTAAAGCAATATCTCTTGTACATATATTTTCTGCTTTTGCTATGTATACAATTGTTTTCTCACATACCTTCCCTTATCTCCGAGTTAGAACAACAGGTTAAGATTTCCTTATCTGTAACACGTGTAAGATCACTTTAGAATGTATGACGTCATATATGACGTCAAGCCATGGACACCTATGTTTACATGTCATTTAAACTGCGAAAATACACTTTTTTTGATATGTGAGAAAAAGAATCTGATGCTCGTTGTCTTTTAAGATCACACGTTCCTAAACTCACCAAGAAAATGTTATTAAGCTCGCCAAGGCTCGCTTAATGACATTTTCTAAGGCTCGTTCAGGAACATGTGATCTTAAAAGACAACTCGCAACAGATCCTCTTTGTCTGCAAAAATAAGATCAATATCTCATCTGGGTTTAAACTTTGCAAACATTAATTCACAGATAGGGTCCTCCGCAAGCGAATAGTTATGGTCTTTGCACACAGTTTGGATGCGGATGAGAAGCTTAGTATTTGGCGAAATGGGAGCAAATGGTTCTTTGAAATAACACAACAATGTTTTGTAATGAAAATTACTTAACCCTTTCCTCCATAAATATGCCTTTCTTCGCCTCTGTAGTAGTCACTTCTTGAAACCATTGTGATAAATAGATCATTTGCTCCTAAGGAACAAATGCTCTATTTATCACGATGGTTTCTATACTACACAATTCTAACATTTTCTTTTTATACGCCCACCTAATAAAGGTGGTCGTATATTGTCGTGGCCCTGTCCGTCCGTTCGTTCGTTCGTTCGTTCGTTCGTTCGTTCGTCCGTCAACATTTTGCTTGTCCGCTGTTTTCTGGGAAAACTATTTGACAGATATTTATGAAACTTCACACAAATGTTTAATGCATCAAGATCTGAAGCTGAGTTGATTCTGAGGTTCATTTGATTTTTCATTTCAGAGTTATGGCCCTTGTCCTTAAAAAATACAAATAGTTTGTCCGCTGTTTTCTTGGAAAACTATTTGAGAGATATTAATGAAACTTCACACAAATGTTTAATGCATCAATATCTGAAGCTGAGTCGATTCTGAGGTTCATTTGATTTTTCGTTTCAGAGTTATGGCCCTTGTCCTTAAAAAATAATGCAAATAGTTTGTCCGCTGTTTTCTGGGAAAACTATTTTACAGATATTAATGAAACTTCACAAAAATGTTTAATGCATCAAGATCTGATGCTGAGTCGATTTTGAGGTTTATTTGATTTTTCGTTTCAGAGTTATAGCCCTTTTACTTAAAAAATAATGCTAATACATGCAAATAGTTTGTCCGCTGTTTTCTGGGAAAACTATTTTACAGATATTAATGAAACTTCACACAAATGTTTAATGCATCAAGATCTGAAGCTGAGTTGATTCTGAGGTTCATTTAATTTTTCATTTCAGAGTTATGGCCCTTGTCCTTAAAAAGTATGCAAATAGTTTGTCCGCTGTTTTCTGGGAAAACTATTTGAGAGATATTAATGAAACTTCACACAAATGTTTAAAGCATCAAGATCTGAAACTGAATTGATTCTGAGGATCATTTGATTTCTAGTTTCAGAGTTATGGCCCTTGTCCTTAAAAAATAATGCAAATAGTTTGTCCGCTGTTTTCTGGGAAAACTATTTGACCGATATTAATGAAACTTCACACAAATGTTTAATGCATCAAAATCTGAAGCTGAGTTGATTCTGAGGTTCATTTGATTTCTAGTTTCAGAGTTATTGCCCTTTTACTTAAAAAATAATGCAAATATATGCATATAGTTTGTCCGCTGTTTTCTGGCAAAACTGTTTGACAGATCATATTAATGAAACTTCACACAAATGTTTAATGCATCAAGACCTGAAGCTAAGTCGATTCTGAGGATCATTTGATTTGTTGTTTCGGAGTTATGGCCATTGCACTAAAAAAAAATGCAAATCTATGCAAATATGAGGATGGCCATAACGTTTTCATTTGTAATGATATTATTTACTTCAATTTTTTTATATGGTTAAACCTTAATGTGAATTTTCACATATATTGCGGGGGTTTTGATATGTCATTTTATTCTAAAGTTATGGTCCTTGAACTTCGTGTGTTCGTTGCTTTGTCAGTCGGTCAACTTTTAGTTTGTTTGTTGTTTTCTGGGAAAACTATTAAAATGATATAAATGAAACTTAACACAAATGTTTTAAGCAACAAAATTTGAAGCTGAGTTTATTTTGAGGTTCATTCAGTTTGTCTTTACAGAGTTATGGCCGTTGCACTGCAAAAATGAGGATTAGCTGTAACTTTTTTATTTAATAAGATATTCACTTCATTTTTTTAAAAAATAGTATCACCTTAATATGGAAATCAAGATCTGAAGCACAGATTAGAAAATGTCAACACTTATAAGGCATGTTGAATCAGAGAAAGTTTGCAAGTGGGCGTATTATGTACCGTATGCGGTACTCTTGATCTCTAGTTAATGCTACTTTTCTGTAGATTTATTCAAAGAGGTTAGGTCTAAAAATAGCCTATGAGGGAATGGGTTAAGTGTTGGAAGGAGTTTCATGAAAGTTGAAAAGTGATTCATCCCCAGTTTGACCTTAGAAAGGGTATACAGTAAAACCCCTCTAAACCGGAATTCTAGTAGAGAAGAATATACATGTAGATACTTTTCGGCAGATGGCTGCTTAATGCAGGGTGAAAGTCATGCAAAAAACTCCTCTAGGAGCTTTCTGCTTGACTTTTATCCTGCATTAAGCTTCCATCTGTCTCCAAGACCGATGTTTATACTAAACTTTACCTCCGGTTTAGAGGGGTTTTACAGTAATGTTTTAATGTGATCAGAATCTACTCTGAAACAACTCTTTGGCTGTCAGCATTGAGTATCTTATTTCAAACAAGTGATAGACTGATAGTACATGTGTATATATTGCAAATATCTTACCTGTTTGTTTTTTAGCATCTGTGCTGGACCAGCTCTTTTTGGTACAAGAATGTAAAGATGACAAAAGGTACTTACTTTTTTTGCTAACCTCATTATGACACGACATGGAAGTGATAAAGCCTTATTTAAATCAGTTAAGTTTAAACTTAACCCTTTCCTCCATTACCATGCCTTTCTACGCCTCTGTAATAGTCACTGCTTGAAAACATTGTGATAAATAGAGCATTTGCTCCATAGGAGCAAATGCTCTATTTATCACAATGGTTTCAATGCTACACAATTCTAACATTTTCCTTTTCTCTAGTAAGTGTTCCTTTTCGGTAGATTTATTCAAAGGGGTTGGGTCTGAAATAGCCTATGAGGGAATGGGTTAATAATTGGTAGTTATATTTTGGAAAGGGCACTAAACACTTCCCATGTTGAATATTCACATTAGAAATAATGACATCATGACTATTAGTTGACCCTCTTCTGTATGAGCCGTTTGATCAGGGTCTGCTCTGTTTGCTTATGTTTCTACTGTTTGCTTCGCACTATTTTGTATTTTCAGTACACTAAAACCCCTCTATACAGTGTATATGTTCAATTTAGTGTTAATATCGGTCTTCGAGACAGGTGGCAGCTTAATGCAGGGTGAAAGTCATGCAGAAAGCTCCTCTAGGAGCTGTCTGCATGACTTTCACCCTGCATTAAGCAGGCACCTGCTTAAAAGTATCTAAATTCTGCTCTACTAGAATTCCAGCTTAGAGGGTTTTTACTGTACAAGAATTAATTTAATTTGTATTCACACCTTTTGAAGTATTGCATGAATATTCATCATGATGGTCATTTTTAAAGCAGTATTTATATCAGAATATAATGAGCTAACCCATAAACAAATGGCAGATGTCGATGTGAAAATTCAGCATCAACATGTAACATGCTTGGAGCAATTTTTCATAACCTTTGCATACAGTCTGAATCCTGATGAGCAATCTGAACTATTTGGAGGTATTCAGCAAGCTGGAAAAATACCCATGTTCTTTAAATTAATACAGCCATTTGACTAGTGTGGTTTGTTCTGGCGAAATTGGCATTATCTGTGGTTTGAATTCATTCACTGATATTGACACCTTTTGACGCCTTTTGAAACAAATGTGATAAAAAGAGCATTTATCGCAATAGTTTCAGTTAAAAACTACACAATTCTAAAATTGTCCTTTTTGCTTGTAAATGCTCCTTTTCAGTAGATTTATTCAAAGAAGTTGGGTCCAAAAATATCCTATGAGCGAATGGGTTAATGTAGAGTCTGCATGTGTCTTACTCATCTTGCATGGTAACACAGAATCTGAGACAATTTCAAATGCTGCAATATTTATATCAAAATGTCTTATTAGTTTCACAAGACTGTATTTGAATTATTATTTGTGAGGTCATATTGAAAGTATCCTGTCAAAATGGCAGCCTCTGTATTGTTTCTGATTTGATTTACATACAACTAGGTACTTTACTTTTATACTCCCTGAATATTATGCAAGAAAAGTAAATTTTTGTAATGGTATAATTATGTACACAGTATGTTTTGGACTATTTGTGCTAGTAGAAACTGTAGTATCAAATCTATTATAATCCCATAACCAAACAGAGCAGACCCTGATCATACAGCTCCAACAGGAGCCGTCTGATCTGGGTCTACTCTGTTTGCAAATGCGTGAAAAGGCATTTATATGAAGGAAAGGGTTAACAAAATAAAGAGAAAAGGGGATATCTACTTTAAACATTCAACAGAAGACAATTTTTATACACCCGTTTGAAAAAACGGGACGTATTATGGAATGGCGCTGTCTGTCCGTCGGTCTGTCCGAATCCTTCTCAAATTTAACCACAATGTTTATCTAGACATGCTACAGTAGCCTGCCAATGAAAGAGAAAAACTTAAGTAAACAAGAGGGCCAGAATGGCCCTGAAGCGCTCACCAGACAATCAGAGGAGAAGATTTTCAAAGTTTTCACTATATGTTTCTATAGAAAACTAGCCGGCCCTTGGGCAGTCCAATTTTAACCCCAGGGGTGTAATATATATAACTTTTGTACAGGACTTGAACATGATGCTATGAGCCAAATATTAAAGCTGAGAACCTTTCAGTTTCAGAGGAGAAGATTTTCAAAGTTTTCTCTATATGTTTCTGCTGAAAAATACTCACCCCTGGGGCGGGGCCAATTTTGACCCCAGGGCCATAATTCATATAACTTTTGTAGAGGACCTATACATGATGCTATGTGCCAAATATGAAAGCTGAGAACTTTCCAGATTCAGAGAAGAAGATTTTCAAAGTTTTCACTATTTGTTTCTATTAAAAACTGCCCACCCCTGGGGCGGGGACAATTTTGACCCCAGGGCAATAATTAATATAACTTTTGTAGAGGACCTGAACATGATGCTATGTGCCAAATATGAAAGCTGAGCGCCTTCCAGTTTCAGAGGAGAAGATTTTCAAAGATTTCACTATTTTTTTCTATTGAAAACTGCCCATCCCTGGGGCGGGGCCAATTTTGACCCCAGGGGCATAATTAATATAACTTTTGTAGAGGACCTGAACATGATGCTATGTGCCAAATATGAAAGCTGAGAAACTTCTGATTTCAAAGGAGAAGATTTTCAAAGGTTTACTATATGATTCTATTGAAAACTTCCCACCCCTGGGGCGGCCCCAATTTTGACCCCAGGGGCATAATTTATATAACTTTTGTAGAGGACATGAACATGATGATCTGTGCCAATTATGAAAGCTAAGCGCCTCCCAGTTTCAGAGGAGAAGATTTTCAAAGATTTCACAATTTGTTTCCATTGAAAACTGCCCACCCCTGGGGCGGGGCTAATTTTAACCCCAGGGCCATAATTTATATAACTTTTGTAGAGGACCTGAACATGATGCTAAATGCCAAATATGAAAGCTGAGAACCTTCTAGTTTCAGAGGAGAAGATTTTCAAAGTTTTCACTATATATTTCTATTGGAAAGTGCCCACCCCTGGGGCTGGGCCAATTTTGACCCCAGGGCCTTAATTTATATAACTTTTGTAGAGGACCTGAATATGCTGCTCTGTGCCAAATATGAAAGATGAGAGCCTTTCAGTTTCAGAGGAGAAGATTTTCAAAGATTTCATTATTTGTTTCTATTGAAAACTGCCCACCCCTGGGGCGGGGCCAATTTTGACCCCAGGGTCATAATTTATATAACTTTTGTAGAGGACCTGAACATGATGCTTTGTGCCAAATATGAAAGCTAATAACCTTCTGGTTTCAGAGGAGAAGATTTTCAAAGTTTTACTATATGTTTCTATTGAAAACTTCCCACCCCTGGGGCGGGGCCAATTTTGACCCCAGGGGCATAATTTATATAACTTTTGTAGAGGACCTATGGGTGATGCTATGTACCAAAGATGAAAGCTGAGAACCCTATAGATTCAGAGGAGAAGATTTTTAAAGGTTCAAATTGTTGACGCCCGACGACGCACGACGCTCGCCGACGGACGACAGACATCTGGCGATCACAAAAGCTCACCCTGAGCACTTTGTGCTCTGGTGAGCTAAAAAGGGCAATAATTTCTGTTAAAATGCTTGACAGAGTAATGTACTCTTGCCTACATATGAAGCTTGATGTGGTGAACAAGTGTTCCAAGTTTTAAAGCTTTATCTCAAAGGGTTATGTAAATAAGTGGACTTTAACAAAAACCTTAACCAAAAGTTCAAAGTTAAAAAGGGCCATAATTCTGTCAAAATGCTTGACAGAGTTATGTATTCTTGCCTACAAATGAAGATTTTGATGGTGCACAAGTGTTCCAAGTTTTAAAGCCTTATCTCAAAGGGTTCGTATATCCAAGGTCAAGGTCACACAATTGGACTTAGAATTTGCGTTTAGCATTTGCGTTAAGCAAAAATGTTAACCTCAATTTATGTGGAACACATTTTTGTAAGTCCACTTATTTACATAACACTTTGCGATAAAGCTTTGAAACTTGGAACACTTGTTCACCGTCACAACCTTCACTTGTAGGCATAAGTACATAACTCTGTCAAGCATTTTGACCGAATTATGCCCCTTTTTAACTTAGAATATTTGGTTAAGGTTTTGGTTAAAGTCCATTTATTTACATAACCCTTTGAGATAAAGCTTTTAAAGTTGAAACATTTGTTCATCATCAGAAGCTTCATCTGTAGGCAAGAGTAAATACAATGTAACTCTGTCAAGCATTTAGACACAATTATGGCACTTTTTAATTTAGAATTTTTGGTTAAGGTTTTTTGTTAAAGTATGCCTATTTACAACCTTGAAACTTGGTCGCAAAATTGGACTTAGAATTTGAGTTTAGCAAATACGTTAACCCCAGTTAATGTTGAACAAGACCTCGACGGGCGTATATTATGCCCACTGGCACTCTTGTTATAGTCTGTAATTACCTATGACAGTCAAATCTATGGTACCTGTCTAATTCAGGACTACTGTGCCAGCGATTATGCCTGACTTTGATGTCTACCTGCCCAATGTGAAGTTTAAAAAGAGTCGGCCAGGGCTACCTGATCATAGAGTTTGTGTAGCTAGGTAAGTCTGTGTCTTACAAAAGCATCAGAAATGTGAAACAAACCCGTTAAGTGATGGAGATGCCTTTTTACGCCATTACAAACAGAGCAGTTCTGGATAACAGGAGGGCCATGAGGCCCTGAAGCGCTCACCTGAATGAATCAGTTCATTCTCAGGTACAATGTACCTGATTGGTCAGATTCTGAGCAAGACCAATCAGATACATGAGAATGATCTTAGACTCGGAAGTTTTATAGCCTCGGGCCAGGACCTGTATCTATGATGCAACCTCAGATCAAGTTTTATACTGATGGACTTTTATCAACTTACAGTAAAACCTCTCTATAACAGTCACTAAACTGTGTTAATTAGTTGGTATTTAGGGCAGGTGACTGCCTAAAGAAAGTTGAAAGTAAAACAGAACGCCCCTATGCAAACAAAGTAGACCAAGATCAGATGGCTCCTGAAGGAGCAGTCTGATAAGGGTCGTCTCTGTTTGCTTATAACATAATAAACATGATTCTATAGTTTCTGCTGTGGCTAAAACTTCCTGATGGGGCCATCTGATCAGGGTCTGCTCTATTTGCAAATGGAATTTTATAGATCTGTATCTTTAGCTTCTACAATGTTCTACCTTCCATATTTTATTTTAACTATCTCATCCATGAATATTCAGTAGGTATTTGAATTAAACATAGAACAGGGAAAGGGATAATGGATGATCATCTTCTCTTTTCCTTACAGATGTAGTGACAGCCCACCAGGTCTGGATGTAGTGACAGCTATAAGCAGCTACCTCGGTGACGGTATCCCCATACACTGGGCTGTGGTTGACAGTGGAGAAATTGCTTTCTTCAACATTGCAGACTTTAACCTTCCAACAGACATTACTATTGGCTGAACTGAATCCTATGAAATGGAGTTAATGCATATCTGGGATAATTCTGAACTGAACCTTATGGAATGGAGTTAACTCTTTACTCCATAATTATGCCTTTCTAGGCAACTGCAGACAGAGTAGACCATGATCAGACAGCTCCTATTGGAGCCACCTGATCAGGGTCTGCTCTGGTTACTTATGAAATAGGATAGATATGATTTTAAAGTTTCTGCCATGGCCTAGAATTCCTGTATTCAGGTTTCTTTATAAAAATTTAACTGCATGTAATTAATATTAATGACATCATTATTTCTTACATGATTATTCATGGAGTAAAAGGTTAACCCTTTCCCTCATATAAATGTGTTTTCATGCATTTGCAAACAGTAGACCCAGATCAGATGGCTCCTAGAGGAGCCGTCTGATCAGGGTCTGCTCTGTTTGCTAGTAGAATTTGATAGATCTGTTTCTTTACTTTCTAAAATGTTTACACTGTTCCACCTTCCATATTTCTTTGTAACTACTTTGTTAATGAATATTCAATAGGTATTGACATTTGTAATAAATATAGAACAGGGAAAGGGTTAAAGGGACATATTTATAGATCACATTTTTCTGACAACATTTGATTACAAATTATGTCCCTTTAACCCTTTATGTTTTATAGTCTTATAATTTTGAACCCATGCAAAGTGTATAGCAAACCGGTATGTACTTGGTTTCCAATATGACCGTTTGTGGTACACTTAACTTGTGTTCCTTACATGAACAATAAGCATACTTTAACCATGTCACCGGGAAACTAGTATTATCACTGAATTTACTGTTTCAGATAAAATATTGTTAATTTTGATATTAAAGTTCAAAGCCCCATAACTCTAAGCAGTGCTCTTTGACACCCATAAAATATGTACAGTAAAATCCCACTAATGCGACCACCTAAAAGAGGTATTATTCTGGGTGCTAGATGCAGGTGGTAGCTTAATGCAGGACAAAAGTAATGCAAAAAGCTCCTAGAGGAGCTTTCTGCATTACTTTAGTCCTGCATTAAGCAACCACCTTCTTATAAAGACAGCCATATTTATTCATTAAGTGGTCGCATTAGAGGGATTCTACTGTATCTTGAAGACCGTAGTATAGTTCTCCATAGAATATTGTCATCTAGGTCACTCCTATACTTCTATCTAGTTTATGTGGAGGATTTCAACTTGATCAGTGTCAAATAGTTGGAATACGATGCTGAATTATACATCTCATCTTGATCCAAATTGTTTGCAAAGGTGAAGACAAAATCATCCATTGTTTTGAAAGAGATTGTAGTTTGGAATATTGAGAGGACTCCTTTGAGAAGATGCCAAAAGTTTCATCATTCTTGTTATGGTCTGTTACAGAAATCAACACAACAACAGTATAAATGGAAGTTTTATTTGCAGTTGACTTCGGTTGAAGTACACTGAACAAAGCCGAGATTCACATTGTGTAACTGCAGTGCTACCTAGTACAGTGTATTGAGACAATCAGCGTGTCGGGTATCAAAAATACCTCATAACAGAATACAGAACATGTCATAGAACAACTGGATAAAGCTTTATCCTTGTGCAATCTGAGCACATTATATCTTCTAAATCAACTAGTACTTCATGAATAAAACAAGAGGGTCTATAACAGCAGGTGGTTGCCTAATGCAGGATGAGAGAAATGCAGATATTTTCCGAGGAGCTTTCTGCATAACTTTTCTCCTACATTAAGCTACCACCTGTCTTAAATCCCCAGATTTAGACCTTTTAGAGTGGTCATTATACAGAGAATTTACAGTTTATTATCTTTAAAAATACTGTCAAACAGTTTAACCCTTTACTCCATAATACACCTTTCTACACATTTGCAAACAGTAGACCCAGATCAGATAGCTCCTATAGGAGCCGTCTGATCAGGGTCTGCTCTCTTTGCTTATGAAATAATATAGATATGATTCTACAGTTTCTGTCCTGATCAATGATTCCCTTGTTCATATGTCATTATACAAATGAATCTAATTAATATTCATGCCATTATTACATGAACATTCATGGAGTAAAGAGTTAAGTCAACATAGGACATCAAGTGTCTCATGTAGACCCAGACTGTTTGAAAATGTCATGACAGATTTGACCGATTACATTCTAAAGTTTTCACTGCCATTGGTGAATCTGTGATTAGCTTTACAAACAGCTTGGCTCTAGACGAGACCTGGGCCCAAGGTTATAAAACTTCTGAGTCTGAGATCATTCTCAAGTATCTGATTGGTCAGATTCTGACCAATCAGATGCTTGAGAGTGATCTCAGACTCAACCAAAAAGTTTTATAACCTCCGGGCCTGAGTAACTCAGCATCTCATCATAATCTAAACTGTTTGATATTAGAATTGTTTTGAAAACAAAAAGGAAGAAAAATTCAAATTGACAAAAACAGTAAACCACAAATATTGCAGACAATACATGGCAAAGAACGAGTTATGCTTTAATAATTACAGCACACAAGATATTTCAAATAATAGCAGTTTTGTTTTTCTTCTTAAAACTGGATTTAAGAAAAATGTCTTGAACAGAAAAATAGTCTTTATAGCAAATGCAATTATTATCAACATTATTACAAAATAATATTAAAACTATTTGCTGGTTATATCATTTGAAAAAGAAGAGAAGTGTGACACCAAGGTTACATAAAGAGTTCCAAGCTTCATAGAAAGTTCTTTTAGGATTAATCACATTACTCTGAACTTTTTTTAGTTTTTAGCTCTTTTGCTGCAACGGGAGAATATGAGATCAAATTTGCAAACAGTCTGGATCCAGAGGAAAGCTGAGTACTCCCCACCTTATCAGGATCCAAACCATTTGATACTATGATTATGTACTGCTATCCAAATTTATGTAGCAGTTAAAAAGTAAAATTTCTTGGAAGAAATTTTATAATACAATTATTGACAAATCTTAGCCACAACAAAAACAATGATGGTTGACATTGCTTCAAAAATCTCGTGTGATTTTAAATTGCAACACAAAATTGTACATTTGATGGTGTAAAAAGCAGACATCTTTTTTGTCCTTTAACATTGTACATGTATATTACTTTTACACCAAAAGAAGAGCATATTTATGCAGCAAGACGATAAAACATCTTTGACGCCTACAGTAATTCCTATTGCATTGTTTTTGTTTCATTTTGTGAAGAATAGCTTTGCAAATATGGTATATATCCACCACAAGCTAAGCAAACATCTTTCAAATGACCATCTTTTGAACAAATACACTATATATGTGACTCGTCATTCAGTCAGTAATGTACATTCTTTCGATGTTGAAAACAGTAAATGGAAATGAGAACTGTTTCCTGTTTTGAACCCCTAAATGACCATTGCTTAAACCTCAGAACACTTATTTTGCCGAAAGTGATTTTAGACGGATGCTTATCCCTTTGAATGCTGAATATTAACCCTTTACCTTTTGAATATTCATTTAAGAGTATTTATTAGCTGAATTTTTATAATGGCAAATGTATGCAAGAAATTTTAGGTATTGGTAAAAACTGTACACTCTGATCTATCACAATTAAACAGAACAGACCCTGATCAGGGAACTCCTACAGGAGCTGTCTAATCTTGATCTACTTTGTTTGCAAAGGCTTGAAAAGGTGTTTATATGAAAGAAAGGGTTCATGATAAAGTCCATTTAGTATGTAAGCCCCAATGACTTGAGTCTGCATTGTTTGCAAATGCCAGAGCACTCATTTTCGAAGGATTAACCCTTTCCTCCATAGGCTATTTTTAGACCGAACCTCTTTGAATGAATCTACCCAAAAGGAGCATTTACTAGAGAAAAGTAATTTTAGAATTTTGTAGTTTGAAACCATTGTGATAAATAGAGCATTTGCTCCTTTAGGAGCAAATGCTCTACTTATCACAATGGTTTCAAGAAGTGGTTATTACAGAGGCGTAGAAAGGGATATTTATGGAGGAACGGTTAAATATTCATCAAACTCAGAATCACTGCATCTCTAAAAACTTTAAAAGAACACTTAAAGAATTGTACACTTTTTTCCATACTGTTATTTAATGACAATATGCTGTTACCAAGCTATGGACGAGTATTTTCCATGATCATGCTTAAAAGTGTTTCTTTGAACACATTTTCAGAATGTGAAAAACTGTACAAAGGGAAAGGCAAAGATCTTAACTCTGCTCGCAACAAATTTGTGATATCTGCAATTGTTTGTATCTAGATAAGACGCAAAGTAACTTGGCATCTTTTCAGAATCCAACATATTGACAATGCAATTTTTATGAGAAATAATAATATTTTTCTTCAGATTTGCAGTGTGTAAACAGTAATTATTAAGCCAACAAAGAATTATTCTGGAACTGCACACAGTAGGATGTTTGCATTTCTATCTCTGACAAAGCAAAGTCGATATATCACAGGCACAGTAATGAGTGGCAAACCTTAAGTTGGTGTACAGAAAAAAAATAGTGTTGCTGTGTCACAGACAATTGGGCAACTGGACATTGGTATGGTCTCCATTATTTGAGGCAGTAGTCATAGTCATGTGTAAATTAACCCTTTCCTCCATAGGCTATTTTTAGATCCATCCACTTTGAATAAATCTACTGAAAAGGAGCAATAACTAGAGAAAAGGATTTTTTTTAGAATTTTGTAATTTCAAACCATTGTGATAAATAGAGCATTTGCTCCTATAGGAGCAAATGCTCTATTTATCACAATGGTTTCATAAAGTGACTTTTACAGAGGCGTAGAAAAGGCGTATTTAGGGATGAAAGGATTAAAACATTTCAAGAATAGCTCCTTTACTTCACCAAACTCTGTTATGGTCACTCTTCAGAATAATCTCTAAGCGACGATTTTAAAGAGTGGTCACAACATAGGGTTTTGGTGGAGAAATAAGTTATTTTTGAAAAATGTTTAAATTTACTTATCTTATCTGGAACTCTGTAAAATAATAAAATACCTCTACCAAACCCTGCATTGTTGGTATTCAGTAGAGTCGGATGAGAAAAAAGGAATTTGGATAGATCAGTTCGCCTGATCGAATCTGGCAGCTGATCTAGGTCTTGAATTGTTTGTAACATCCAACTGCCCCCTTTTCTCTTGACACAGCTCACAGAGAATTGAAAGTACATATAATATAAACCACTAAATAGTCCCTTTCAAGTTGCTTGCACAAATTATACAAAGTATGAAACTGACAAAATTAAGAAATGACACAAAGTTAACCAGCACTATACAATTGTCTGTGATGCTACTGGTAAATGGTGGCATTAATCCCTTCAACACTACACAACTTTTGACTGCAAAACATGTCATCTACTACAATTCTCAAAATACATTTTTCTTGTACATGTATTTGTTTTCAGAAACTGCTAAACAGTTTGGATCCTGATAAGACATAGAATTAACCCTTTCCTTCATATAAATGCATTTTCACGCATTTGCAAACAGAGTAGACCTAGATCCGACGGTTCCTATAGGAGCCGTCTGATCAGGGTCTGCTCTAGTTTGCTAATGGAATTTGAAAGACCTCTTTCATTAATTTCTAAAATGGCTACAGTGTACCACCTGACATTTCATTTTAATTATTTGGTCATGAATAATCAGAACAGGGAAAGGGTTAATCAACATCTCATCCAGATCAAAACTGTTCGGAAATGTTATCACAAATTGGTCAACAGTGTTGAAAGAGTTAATATCAATGATATTACCGAAGATGTAAATTACTGGGTACACGTAGCTACCCTTGTGGAAAAAATACATAATTGCTGCAAACCAAGGTGGAGTCACTTGAAAAATCAAAACATCAGCCAGTCCAGTTTATAATTTCCAAAAAATGTGATTAATTTGCAACTGGCATTAAAAAATTAAATGTAATTGCAAAACTGAAGAAAAATTAACATTGAAAATGAAGAAAAGCATTACAAATAAGATAATTACTCCCGCCTTTGAAAACAGAGTAGACCAAGATCAGACAGCTTAGTTAACCTTTTGATCAAGGTCTGCTCTGTCTGCTTATGAAGTAAAAGATTAAATGAAGGATAGATTTATTTTGAAAATGACTGGGTGTACTTGAAACACAATAGCATAAATGGATTAGTCTCTTTTCCATTACAGAAGCTGTGATCATTGTCAAAAAAAACTTTTTATAGTGTGCTGATAATATGCATGAAATACAATGATTGTTGTCTTTCAGACATGAAATATACATAAAGTTGGATAATGAAATGGTACAGTGATCTAATTTTTTTAAAGTTGTTAAACTCTTCAACAATAAATTACATGATACTATTTCTCGAAAAAAATCTATGCTAAAAATGTAGTTTGACATACACAAAATGGGAAAGAAAAAATCTCACGGCACACAACACTTCAGCTACTCTAACGTAGAATAAATTAAAATTTCAAAATTTGTATACATCTCCACAGTGATGTGTTGCCATGACAACATCAATATAAATCAATTACATAACCAGTAGGGAAGATAAACTACAACATTTATGGTACGGATATTTCGTAAGACAATCAATACTAATGCTTTTGGTCAATTTCTCTCATTTTGATTTAAAAAATACTTATTAAGGTAACTTGATTCAATAAAAAGTGAGTTTCACTTAACTGTTACAAGGAATATACTATGCATAGTAAGCCTTCAATATATTTGTAAAGTAACATTAACTGTGACATAAACAGAGGACAGGACAGCATAAAGATCAGAAAACCACAGCAATTACAATATCTCCCTTATCCCATTACCTCATATGCTATTTTTAGACCCAACCTCTTTGAATAATTCTACTGAAAAGGAGCATTTACTAGAAAAGAAATGCGTAGTTTTGAAACCATTGTGATAAATAGAGTATTTGATCCTATGGAACAAATGCACTATTTATCCCAATGGTTTCAAGAAGTGACTTTTACAGAGGCGTCAAAAGGCTTCAATATGAGGGAATAGGTTAATACATACTTGGAAACGAATGAGCCAAGACTAGATACCCTAAATATTGGGACACCTAAAATAAAATCTACATCAGTTTGTAAAGCTGAATAATTTGATTTGGCACCATATTGATATCTTTAAATTAGACTGACATAGTAGTAAATAGTGCAGAACTGGACCAAACAGCTCCTAGAAGAGCTTTCTGCATGACTTTCACACTGAATTAAACAGCCACCTGCCTACAAAGACATAAATTAATTACTAAAATTTCTTAGTATTTAGTTTTTACTGTAGTTTACAAAATTAATGCTGTAAGGAGTTTGTAGACAAAGAGTAGTTACAAAAGATTTGCTCTAAGTCATCAAATTTCACAAGTTTTAAACTGTTGTAAACGAGTTGATATGTATTATTTTGATAATTTGTCAGAAAGACAAGCAGAATATACAGAAGTTTCTTGGCATTTCATCAGGATCCAAGTTATCAAATGCTGATTGTGTGTTGTTTTATTTTAAAAGTAGGTGGAAGAAAAACAATCAATAATTGAAGTGAAAGATGTTTCATTGAAGTGAAAGATGTTTCAGAGCTGGTACCTAGAACAGTACCCGGTAAGCCAAAAGCTAATGCTTGTCCACAAATCCCATCTTTTTATGATTACCATGAAGTTCCCTAAAAATCCGTACAAAACTGTAAGAGTAGTTGTCCCAAAACAAAATGGATTGACAAATTGATCGCAAGCATAAAATAGTTCCATAACCTGGTAACAGCTTACTTATAGAATCTTGTATTTTGTACCATGGTGTAGGAGTAAATAAGGAAATTGGCATATAAAACACTGTATAGATAATAAAATGCCAAGATTTGCAGAAGTTGCTTAATCTTCTTTTTTACACGGAGATTATAATGCAAAAACTTTACCCTTTCCTCCATAAATACGCCTTTCTATGCCTCTGTAAAAATCACTAAAAGAAACCATTGTGATAAATAGAGCATTTGCTCCTATAGGAGCAAATGCTCTATTGATCACAATGGTTTCAAAACTACACATTTCTAAACTTTTCCTTTTCTCTAGTAAATACTCCTTTTCGGTAAATTTATTCAAAGAGGTTGGGTCTAAAAAAAATAGCATATAGAGGAATGGGTTAAATTAGTTGTGCAGAAACCTATTCTGAAGTGTAAAAAAATATGTCAAAATATAAAGATATGCTACCACATGTAGACTAAAGCCAAATGCAGAAATATAAATGATGACAGTGTGGACAAAATCCTCGTGTCCATTGAAAAATACATATCATAAAGAAGAATCAGTACTCAACCTTTTGCATGCTATGTGAATTATCGCAGACTTTAGATTATGTCTAAATTTTAACCCTTTCCTCCATAAACATGCCTTTCTATGTCTCTATAGGAGCAAATGCTCTATTTATCACAATGGTTTCAAATTACAAAATTCTAAAAAATTCCTTTTCTCTAGTTAATGCTCCTTTTTGGTAGATTTATTCAAAGAGGTTGGATCTAAAAATAGCCTATGAGGGAAAGTTTTAAACGGGAAGCTAGTTTAACCCTTAAACTTAACTCTTTTACACCTAGTGTCCATAAAAACAGCCCTCTGATCAGGGACTGTATTCTTTATTTTACAAGCCTCATTGGCAAAATAATCATCGCAGAAATATCCAATAAATCTAAGATTGGTTCAGAATACATAACAGAGTCAGACGTTTAGAAAATGAGACTTAAATTGGTAAAACGCAAGCCATTTTCATTTCCTATGCAAAAATATAAAGTTGAGTGTCACTCAGTTTAGATGCTCATGAAACGCTAAGTGACCCCCAGTACCGTAACCCTTTACTACATGAATATTCATGAAAGAAATTATGACATCATGAATATCAGATTATTCAGAAATGACACATACTATCTTTACCAAAGCAGAAACTGTAGAATCGGATCTATTCTTATTCCATGAGCAAACAGAGCAGAGTCTGATCAGACAGTTCCTATAGTAGCCATCTGATCTGGGTCTACTTGTTTGCTAAGGCATAATAAGGGCATATTTATAGGAGTAAAGGGTTAACCCATTCCCTCATAGGCTATTTTTAGACCCAACCTCTTTGAATAAATCTACCAAAAAGGAGAATTAACTAGAGAAAAGGATTTTTTTTAGAATTTTGTAGTTTGAAACCATTGTGATAAATTGAGCATTTACTCCTATGGAGCAAATTCTCTTTTTATCACAATGGTTTCACAAAGTGACTTCTACAGAGTCGTCAAAAGTCGTCAATATGAGGGAAAGGGTTAAATATGTCTAAATACAAGTTGATTACCAGTGTCATCATTGATCCATCAAGGCATTCAGAAGGTTACAACTGGTTCAAATGTCATGCTTGGCTCCAAGTATGGAAATGAATCTCAGGTAATTCTGTTATATATACAATAGTACAGAGTACAGTATTTTAACTCCTCTAAAGTCACAACCATGTTTTTTAACACACAAATACTCAGGATTGTAGATACAACATCCCTTACAACTGCATAGTCCCTTAACCCTTTCCCTGTTCAGTATTCATGTAGGAAAGAATGACATCATGAATATTTATCAGCTGAAATTTTATAAAGTAAACTTTTCAAAGATTTTTTTTTTGCTTTGACACAAACTGTAGAATTGGATCTATAATGTCAAAAGAAAACAGAGCAGACCCTGATCAGACTGATAGGAGCTGTCTAATCTGGATCAACTCTGTTTACAAATGCGTGAAAAGGCATTCATATAAAGGAAAGGGTTAAATAAAGATGGTAACTATTTATCATACAGAACATATTGTTAGAAGTTTGTTTCTAATGACTACACAATAATTATATGGTCAGTGCGAGGAGAAAACAAGCAGACATTTACAAACAGCTTAGACAGAGTTCAGCTACAATTTAAACTGCGGTGTCTGATCATCAGAACAGCTACAATTTAAACTGTGGTGTCTGATCATCAGTTCAGCTACAATTTAAACTGTGGTGTCTGATCATCAGTTCAGCTACAATTTAAACTGCAGTGTCTGATCATCAGTTTTAACCCTTTACCTCATGAACATTTTGTAAAAAAAAAGAGAATGACATTATGAATATTACATGTAATTAGCTGAATTTTTATAATGGCAAAGTGAACAAGGGACTTAACCATGGCAGAGTCTTTAGAATCATATCTATATTACATGTATTTAACTCATTTTCTCCTAGGCTATTTTTTTACCCAACCTTTTCTAATTAATCTACTGAAAAGGAGCATTAACTATAGAAAAGGAGAGTTTTAGAATTGTGTAGTATTGAAACCATTGTGATAAATAGAGCATTTGTTCCTATGGAGCAAATACTCTATTTATCACAATGGTTTCACAAGTGAATTCTATAGAGGCCCAAAAATGCGTAACTAGGGGGTAATGTGTTAATAGGCAAACAGGGCAGACCCTGATTTGACGTCTCCTATACGAGCTGTCTGATCTAGGTCTAGTCCGTGTGAAAAGGCATTTATATGATGTAAAGATTTAAACCAATGATAGCAATCAGAAGCTACAGCATTATGTGCACTGTTGCTGCTTAAAAGTGCAGACGCTGCATTGTGACATAGTTTGCAAATATTTGACAGCCCTTTTTCCTCCAATGTATATTTGTTGAATAACACATGATTAATGTGTAATAAAACTTATTTCAATATTTAAATAGAGGCTTATAAAATTTGAACTAACTTCTTGGTCTCTTGCTTTTAGCTATCACTGTAATTTCCAAATTTAAACACAGAATTGCAAATGTAAAATTGGCAGTAATTCATCAATTTCATCGTTTTATTAGCTAATTAGATTTCATCTGAATTGAATTAATGATATCTCCAATATGCCTTGATATCATATATCTAAACATTGCAGAAGAAAAACAAAATTAGCTAACACAATTTAGTCCAGTGTCCATCAGACACCATACAAACAAGAATTGGGTGTTGTATTTACATGTATTTTGCAACAAAAAACACTTTACAGCACACTGCTTTTGTATCTTATACATAGGACACATGTTAAACAGAGTTGTAGAGAAGAGGGACACAGTAAACCCCCTCTAAACTGGAATTCTAGTAGAGAAAAATTTATATACTTTTAGGCAGGTGACTGCTTAATGCAAGTTGAAAGTCATGCAGTAACTCCAAAAGGAGCTTTCTGCATGACTTTCACCCTGCATTCAAGCAGCCATCTTTCACCAAGACTAATATTTATGCTAAATTTAACGTCCAGTTTAGAGGGGTTTAACTGTCTTTAGAAAAGTTTGGGTAAAATATGTTTTAACCCATTCCCTCATAGGCTATTTTTAGATACAACCTCTTTGAATAAATCTACCGAAAAGGAGCATTAACTAGAGAAAAGGATTTTTTTAGAATCTTGCAGTTTGAAATCATTGTGATAAATAGAGCATTTGCTCCTATGGGTGCAAATGCTCTATTTATCACAATGGTTCCACAAAGTGACTTTTACAGAGTCGTCAAAAGTCGTCTATATGAGGGAATGGGTTAAATATTTCTTTGCCAAACCCCATCTTGTTGGAACTCGTGTAATCATTCTCCCATCTGAACGAGTACCAAAAAGGTATGGGTTGGTAAACCCCTTATCTATAGCTCTGATGATAAACACAAAGACAGACAGAAAAAATATGTGGAACCCCAGTATCACAATGTAGCTTGGTGTGTGAAAAAAAAATCTTAAAATGTTGCAAATGGCACCATCACATTCGAAACATGACTAATTCCTTAACTAACACAATGCTTTGCAGTATGGCATGGCTTACTCCTTTGAATGATTCAGACAGTAAGTACTCGGTAAGTGTCAAAAGACAAAACACTGGCATGATGAAATGTAAAGCAATGCATTAAGTAGTGATGGAAAGCTTTCATGAGTTTTTTTTTATTGTTAAATGAAATTAATCAACAGACAAACTTTTATTTGATTGCATTCTATACATGTATAAGGATTAAAATTACACAAGTTTTCCTTTTAACCTTTTATGGAAGATGTTAAGACTGTTTTACCCTTTACTCCATGAATATTCATGTAAAAATTATCCACATCATGCTTTTTTATTAGATTCATTTTTGTAATGGCATAGAACACAGGAAATGTTGGCTAGGGCAGACACCGTAGAGTCATACATGTATCTATATCATTTAGCAAACAGAGCAGACCCTGATCAGACAGCTCCTACAGGAGCTGTCTGATCTGGGTTTACGCTGCAAAGGCATAGAAAAATGTATTTATGGAGTAACGGGATGATGTTGTCTATCTTTGCTGAATAATAAATCAATTAGCAGACAAAGGGCTAAAAATGAACTGGTCACTATGAGAGAAATTCCATAATCTCAATATGTACAAGAACAATTCTGTTTGCCTACAGTTTCCATCAATTTTTATTTGACATACAGAATGCATGCAAGTCAAGTGGGGTATTATGTACAGCCTACTGAAGAGGATAATACAACGTACAGTAAAAACTCCCCTAAGTCTCTGCCACATGGATAATAATAGAAGAAATAATGATATCAGAACTTTTATTAGATACAGTTGAACTTCGATATCTCGAACATTGGATAACTCGAACTTCGGGATAACTCGAACTAATAGTTCAGTCCTTCCAAAACTTACAACACAGAATTGCTCTAAAAATGTATAACTATGCATATCTAGAAACACACATGACAGCTTAATGCAGGTCTAAAGTAATGCTGAAAGCCCCTACAGGAGCTTTCAGCATTACTTCAGACCTGCATAAAGCTGTAAACTTAAGAAATCTTCAGGATCAGAAATCGGATAACTTGAACTTCTGTTATCTGGAACTAATTTGTATGGTCCCTTGAAGTACGAGATATTGAACTTCAACTGTAATTCAGTTTATAACAGCAGAAACTGTAGTATCAGATCTATATAATTCATTAACAAACAAAGTAGACCCTGATCAGGCAGTCCCTAAAAAATGATACATTTGCAAACGTAGTCGGCTCAGACCATACAACTCCTGAAGGATCAGGGTCTGCTCCGTTTGCTTATGGAGTAATATAGATCTGATTCTATACTTTTTGCCATGTACAAAAAAATCATGTTTTCATGTCATCTATTGTACTTAAGTCATTATTTCTTACATGAATATTCATCAGGTAAGGGGTTAAAGGAGCTTTCTGCATTACTTCCATTCTGCATGAATCAGTCACCAGCATTTAAAGACCCCAAAATGTATTCATAGTCATTATCATAGAATGGTTTTTATGTAAATGACACCCTCCAGTTGAAACCAAGTATTAGGCCAGCATATGAAATTTGTAAAACTAAGGCCATATGTGCTATTAAAATCGTTAACCCTTTCAACAAGTAAATGTTGTTAGTGTACATTCTTCTACAATTTATTTTAACCCTTTCCTCCATAAATACGTCTTTCTACGCCTCTGTAAAAATCACCTATTGAAACCATTATGATAAATAGAGCATTTGCTCCTATAGGAGCAAATGCTCCATTTATCACAATGGTTTCAAACTACAAATTTCTAAAATTTTCCTTTTCTCTAGCTAATGCTCCTTTTCGGAAGCTTTATTCAAAGTGGTTGAATCTAAAAATAGCCTATGGAGGAAAGGGTTAAGAAACCATTGTATAAGTGTCAAACAGCTTGGATTCCAATGGGACGCAGAGTTACTTTCATCTCTACTGGGCCCAAACTGTTTGTTAACACTTTACTCCATAATTACACCTTTCTACGCCTTTGCAAACAGAGTAGACCCAGATCAGACGGCTCCTGTAGGAGCCGTCTGATCTTGGTCTGCTCTGTTTGTCTATGAAATAATATAGGTATGACAATTTCTGCCATAGCCAAACTTTCCTGCATTCATTTTGCCATTATAAAAATGAATCTAATTAATATTCATGACATCATTATTTCTTACATGAATATTCATGGAGTAAAGGGTTACGATCATCATTAATTATTGGTCCACAACATTGAAAGAGTTAAGAAATTTAAATTCATCCATTTGTGAATATTACAACAACCATGTTTGTGTATGTATGGTTTGCATGAAATGAACAAGCCACTGGTATATTTACAATGATGAATAGTCACTGTCAATGTACACATGATTCTGATATGCTACATATAGAGTTTGGAAAACAACTCTGAATAAAAAACTTCTAATCGGGAATTCTTGAACATGTCTACCTACTAGAGATTCGTAAGCTAAGATACACAACAAAGAAGGTTCATATTCTACATGAATGTAGGCATCTGTCAAGGTTTACCGAAGGACCACAAAAGATAGAAAAAGCACCATGGGTGATAAATGTCCTTCTGCAAAGCATATTATGGGTTCCTCTCGTTCAACCTGTCTTACACAGTCCTCGTAATTACAAATATCTCCGTAAAAATGTCATAAACAGGTAAGTTGCATAAGCACCGTTTGGTTTGCACCAGCAGCAAGGTAAAAAACTAAATGAGACCAACCATAGAGAAAGGTTAACTCTGATTTCGTAAACAGTGTAAACAAAGACAATCCACCACAAGAGTTGCAACTCTGATCAGGGTATGCACTGTTTGCAAGTTTAGCATACAAAATACCGAAACTTTTTACGACAAACGGTACAGACACTCACTGATCAGCCATTGTTTTCTCATGCAGGTCTCATAAATGTCTACCCTGTTTACAAATGACCCAGAGAGCCTGTTCCCATGATGCTGGCAAAATAAATCAACATATACTTCAGTATCCAGTCATAAAGCAGATAAAACTAAACAACTTAAAAACCCACATCTAACAGTTATCATTGGCTTAACCCTTTACTTAATTAACCCATTCCTCCATAAATACCCCTTTCTATGCCTCTGTAAAAGCCACCCTTTGAAACCATTGTGATAAATAGAGCATTTGCTCCTCAGGAGGAGCAAATGCTCTATTTATCACAATGGTTTAGGAACTACAAAATTCTAAAGTTTTCCTTTTCTCTAGTTAATGCTCCTTTTCGGTAGATTTATTCAAGGAGGTTGGATCTAAAACTAGCCTATGAGGGAACGGGTTAACATATAGTCAAGCAAGGCATGACTGTTTGAATATTAATTATATTAATGTTTATAAATGGCGTTATGAACAAAGGAATTTGTTACCATGGCAAAAACTGAAAACTCAGATATTTTTATTTGCAAACAGAGCAGAACCTGATCAGACAGCTCCTACAGCAGCTGTCTGATCTGGGTCAACCTTGTTTACAAATGTGTCACAAGGCGTACTTATGCCGTAAAGGGTCAAAATGGAAAACAGTCATAAAGATTTCTAGCCAATTCATGAAAAAAAGGCATCCGATACTTATGGCATTTTGGTAACTGCTGATAATTCTAGTTGGGACTGAGTCTGCAAAATACTCAAAGTATAAAGAATGAAACAGAGGTTGAAATACTATTAGAAAGAAAACAATTCAACTTAATTTCAAATTAAGTAGTAATGAAATTTGAAAATGGAACTGCACATTGTACAAATCTTATACTCTTAGGAAGAATAAAGCTGTTTATATTATGACACGAAATTGATATTTACAGTCAACAATTTAGAATGGATAAGAACTCAGAGGTCCAGATAAGATGGGTAAATTAAAACATTTTCAAGAATAACTTCTTTATTTCTCCATCAAACCATATGTTGTGACCACTCTTTAGAATCGTCTCAAAGAGACGATTCTAAAGAGTGGTCACAACATAGGGTTTGGTGGAGAAAGAACAATTTTAGTATTTGAGTACGCACCTTTATCTGTTGCTCTGAAACTATATATATAAAATAGCTGCACAGTCCTACAAATAAGTCTTATTGTCATCACAATTTCATTAAATATTACTCTTCGACTACGTGCAAATACTTAAACCCTTTCCCGTATGAATTTTTCATGTAAGAAATAATGTCAACATAAATATTAACAAACAAAATATTTATATTGGCATTACAAGGAATATTTATATTGGCATTGTAAGGAATATTTTATCAACTGTAGATTCAGATACATATCATTTCTAAAGCAAACAGAGCAGAGCCTGATCAGATGACTGTTACAAGAGCTGTCTGATCTGTGTCTACTCTGTTTGCAAAGGTGAAAAAAGACGTCTCTATGAGGGAAAGGGTTAACAATATGATCTCGGTTCATGGCCGTATTTCATAGCATTGCATATTGTGATGAAATTCATTTTTGAGAGGTTAATGGGCAAAAGTTTATATTCTCTCCTATCACGGTTTTGAACACTTTTGCCAGACATAAATGTAGGCCTGCTTACACTTCACACATCATACAAAGGACAACAATATAACACTGATTTATATCTTGTAAAAATACCAGAAAGCACCTTTATTCTACTCTTTGGAATATCATGCAATTCAGTCAGCTACAGGAACAGAATACTTTACCAGATACAAAAAGTACTAGATATTTTTCACCCTTTGATTAATGAATTGTAAAATGGACCCTTCAAATCATTGTTATCAGTTATATCCGAAGCTTGCCATAAACTAGTGTCACTACATTCCTTACAATTTATAATCAACTTCAAAATTGTCATCTCTTTGACTTTCTCTTTAACCCTTTCCCTCATATAAACGTGTTTTTACGCATTTACAAACAGAGTAGACCCAGATCAGATGGCTCCTAGAGGTGCCGTCTGATCAGGGTCTACTGTTTGCTAATAGAATTTGATAGATCTGTTTCTTTACTTTCTAAAATGTCTACAATGTTCCATCTTCCAGATTTCTTTATAACTATTTTGTTAATGAATATTCAGTAGGTACTAAAAATTGGCCTAAATACAGAATAGACTTGATCAGGAGATTGAGCTTTTTTATGTCCTAAGTTATGCCAAAATACTCTTCATCTCAGTTGGATCTACAATGTTTCCACAAATTCCCCAAATAGAGTGAAGTTAAATCACAGTATAGTTTTCCTCCAAGCCCCTGAAATACAATATCCCGTACAATAACTAATATGGCAATCAGTGCAGAGCTAGTTTGGTGGCTTAGTTAAAAACCATCTGACCCAGGTCTGTACTTTAATCCTTAGCCTACTCAGAAATAACTTATTGGTAAAAAATGTCCCCTATTTCATTTTTTTCATTCATATTGCATTCCTTTTCTAAATATGATCAGTGAGTCAAATGGCTTTGACCCTGATGTGATGCAAAGTGAACCCATTCCATCATAGGCTATTTTTAGAAATATCCTCTTTGAATAATTCTGCTGAAAAGGAGCATTTACATGAACAAGAATTGCGTAGTTATGAATCCATTGTGATAAATAGAGCAATTTTGCTTCAAAAAGTAACTTTAACCCTTCGCTTGCTATTCACGTCAATATACCTACCTGTAAATAGTGAAGACCCAGATGAGACAGCTCCTGCAGGAGCTGTCTCATCAGGGTCTGCACTATTTACAAGTTGATTGTGCAACCAGTGCACCCCACAGCAGTGTTTGCACTGCGAAAAACTTGTACACAGTGAAGATATATGTAATTATACAACAGGGCATGGGTAAAGAAGGAGAAATGTATTTTAAAATTCAGCAAGAGAAGGGTTAGCAGTTGTGTCAAAAGGTGTCAGTATGAGGGAATGGGTTACATGGAGTTTCATCTGATTCTTAACTATTAGTAAAGGTCATCATAAACTCACCACTTGCAAGCTGAAGGTTACCGGTATGCAAATGCCGATTCAGATGTTTCCCTATTTCAAAGGGTTAAAAAGAGAACAGACCTTGGGGAAATTCTCTATAGAAGGTGTGATTGCTTTTTGTCCACTACATAATTTTGCAGGAAATAGCATGTCTAGACTTCTACAGGATTTTTCACACAATTTCGAACAATTCTTTTTCACCCTTTAACCATCTGGAAGCTTCAGCAAGTTTCCATCGTAAAAATAAATTTTTCTACAATTAAATTTGAAAGACCGAATCAAAATGGTTGATCTAGACAACATTCTGAGTTTCTCAAGAATAGCCTATCGAAGGCTAACATACTATTCACAAAGAACACATGTCTCTATGAATTTGTCCACTTTTCAACAGTCATGGGAAATAAATCTCAGACATGAAACAAAACAAATTGCCAACAAGAAATAAAACAATCTAAAATGATTGCAACAGGAACCAAACTTTGTTTTCTTGAAATATTGTTCTTCTGGGATTGTTTGGCTAGACTGAAAATTTGTGTCCATTATTTAGAAATGAGTAAAGAAGAAGTGGCTAGACTCAACATCAAGGGAGAAATTAAATGAACAGTGAAAGGAATAATAAATTGTCTCAAAAATAAGATTCCCAATTCTCTTGTCTAAGAAATCATAAAGCGTTCTGAACTCAGTAACTTTTTGCATGATAGCAGTGAAGTCCTGTTTACCTAGGTTAATGGCTTGGATCCAGATAAAGCATAAGAAACTTGGCGTCTCAAAACCACACAAACTGTTTTACACACTATTTTTAACTTTTTACCCATTCCCTGATGAATATTCATGTAGGAAATAATGACGTCATGAATAATAATAAGATTATTTTTTATAATGGCATAATGAACCCAGGACATTTTGGCTCAGGCAGAAGCTGTAGAATCATATCTATATTACACAATAAGCAAACAGAGCAGACCCTGATCAGACGGCTCCTATAGGAGCCGTCTGATCCGGGTCTACTCTGTTTGCAGATGCGTCAAAATGCGCTAACATAAGGGAAAGGGTTAAGGCTTGCAGCAGGTGATGATTTTTGCAGATTTTTGCAGAACTCTTTGTCATGTATAAGGTTTACTTTTCATACTGTGGATCTCATTTCCGAACATCTGACCATCAACAATATAAACAATCCACACATTAATACAGAATCCCCCAAAAGATGTTCTCATCTGCTTCTATCAAACTGAAATTTTGATAAGAATAAACACTAGAAATATATAGGTCCCACAACATCTAGTTGCATACAATGTTTGGTAAACGTAACTACTTTAAAACAATATTTAAAATTATTCTTTGTCTAATTCATTACAAACAATAAACAGGTTTTGCTGAGTTTTACATTCTAAGTACAGCAAGCATCTATTAACCCTTTACTCCATGAATATTCATGTAAGAAATAATGACATCATGAATATTAATTGATGTAATAGCACATTGACACAGGAAGGTTTGGTCACGGCAGAAAAATCATATCTATATTATTCCATAAGCAAACAGAGCAGACCTTGATCAAATAGCTCCAATAGAAGCCATCTGATCTGGGTCTACTCTGTCTGCAAAGGCATAGAAAGGCATATTTATAGTAAAGCGTTTAAGACTTCCATTACTTAAGTGTTTTAAATAAATGAAACATTTTACCCTTTTACTGCCCATATTCCAAGATTGCCTTTTCTGTCTTCCTGCACATATAACCACTTTGATTTTGCAATGCACATTTTAGTTATGCCACAACAAAGGACAGCTTCATAGTTTTTCTAGCATTGTAGACCAAACTGTTTAACTCTTTCCTCCATAGGCTATTTTTAGACCCAACCTCTTTGAATGAATCTACCCAAAAGGAGCATTTACTAGAGAAAAGGAAAACTTTAGAATTTTGTAGTTTGAAACCATTTGTTATAAATAGAGCATTTGCTCCTATAGGAGTTGTCTGATCGGAGTCTGCTCTGTTTGCTTATGACATGAAATAGATAAGATTCTACAGTATCTGCCTTGGTTAAAAAAATCCCATGTTCATAATGTCAGTATGAAACTTCAGTTAATTAATATTCATATATTCATGAGTAAAGGGTTAACCCATTCCCTCATATTGACGACTTTTGACGACTATGTAAAAGTCACCATTGTGATAAATAGAGCATTTGCTCCTATAGGAGCAAATGCTCTATTTATCACGATGGTTTCAAATTACAAAATTCTTACTTTTCTCTAGTTAATGCTCCTTTCGGTAGATTTATTCAAAGCGACTGTATCTAAAAATAGCCTATGAGGTAAAGGGTTAAGACAGGGTTTACTGTTTACCATTTCTTATGGAGAACCTAGCATATACATAAAACAGAGGCAGACGCTAATCTGAGCACTTTCTGCAGCCACCCTATGATCAATGTCTACATTGTTCCAGTTCAATTTTTCAAACAGTTTTGAGCTTTTAAACGGCACAGGACAGATTGAAAAATTATAGACACTATTTGGCAAGTTGGATGCGATATCAAGAATAATAAAATGCAAACCAATATGGTGAACAGTTAGAAAGAAAGTAAATCACAGAAAATATATTTCTGTATGTTGCATCAAAATCTTTAAAAAAAATCTTCAATGCTTCAACACATCTTTGATAGGTATCCACTAACAAGAATCCAAAAGCTCTGTGTTCACAAAAACAAAAACAACAACAGAACTAATAATCATTCTAAGAAGCACAGACTCACATTCATCAATTTTGTCCCAACACTAAAAGAAAGCTAACAGTGCATTACTGGAACTAATTTTCATAAACAGAAAGAATAAAATCACACACATTCACAACTAAAGAAAGGTCAAACCATAAAGAATCCCATTCTACCATTAAATTACACACATTTCCCACATCTCTATTAGAAAATAAATAAATAATAAATAAACTCACCTACAGCACAAACAAACTTTCTTATCACACAGCTATAGTAAACATTTACCACTGACATAACAACACCAGAAAACCCGGCCACATAGCATCTTCAGGAGACTTGCTGCTAAATGCACATGTACAAATCCATTTTTAATCTGCAGCAGTAATCTGCTCAGAACTTAAAGATTAATCATCTACATGTATATCTAATTTAGATACATTCTTCCCATTAGTCAACATTTCAGGAATATTTAACAATAAAATGTCATGTATAATATGTTCATGACTAAAACACATCAATCAGCATTGATTAAAAAATACTTTGAATCATAATTGTAAATGTGCATTTAATGATAATCCTAAAAGATGATGTGTAAATAGGTACAAATGATCATCTGTTGCATGTCTCAAACTCTTTACAAAGCTACAGCCTGTGCAGGTGAATACCCTGTGCAGATAAAGTTTTCTTTACATTCTGTAAATTTACACTCATTTTCTATAAAGATGACGTCAACTTTTTTCTGTAGAACTCTCTCAATCCCTCCGTCTGCTTACTGATCTCATTCACACTAATTGTAGATTGGAAATACACAGGAGGAATAGATTTTATTCTTAACCCATTCCTCCTCCATAGGCTATTTTTAGACCTGGCATCTTTGAATAAATCTACCGAAAAGGAGCATTTACTAGAGAAAAGGAAAAATTCAGAATCTTGTAGTTTTGAGACCATTGTGATAAATGGGAGCAAATGCTCTATTTATCACAATGGTTTCAAGAAGTGACTGTTACAGAGGCGCAGAAAGGTCTATTTATGGAGGAAAGGGTTAACTCTTTTGCATGTCTTAAAAAATGGAAGTCTGTTACAATTCTAAAACTATTTTTTTCTTCCGTTTCTCTACAAAGTAACAAACAATTTGAATCCTGATGTCATGCCAAGTTACTCAGCACCTAATCTGGATCCACACTGATTGCACAGGTGATCACAAAGTCGTTTCAAGCATTGTAAACTTTAACACTTTACTCAATGAATAGTCATGTTAGAAAATAATGAAACCATGAATATTAATTAGATTAATTATCATAATAGCAGCTATCTAATAATATGCAAACAGTTTAGATCCCAGAGAGAGGCATCTCATCAGAATCAAACTGTTTTGAGAAGAAACAGAGGAAAAATTGATTTTGAAAACTTCCACAAACAACAACTACTTAGCATGCAAAGAGTAACACATGTAATACGGAACAATTTCATGCACGTAATGCATTTTTCAGAGATTCATATTAACCCTTTACTCCATGGATATTCATGAAAGAAATAATGACATTATCAATTAGATTACTTTCTAAACAAACAAATGAATACAGAAAACTTTGGCCATGACAAAAAAAATTACAAAAAAACAAAGTCTGTGTAATTTCATAAGCAAACAGAATAGACCCTGATCGGACAGCTCCTATAGGAGCTGTCTCATCTGGAGCTACTCTGTTTGCAAATGCATAGAAAGTTGTATTTATAGAGAAAAGGGTTAACCATGTCTATTTTTGGTAATAAATTGTCTTCTGCACCAGTACATTAGCCTCCCTTGTTTAACCCATTCCCGCGTAGGCTATTTTTAGACCCTACCTTTTCGAATTAATCTACCGAAAAGGAGCATTAACTAGAGAAAAGGAAAATTTTAGAATTTTGTAGTTTGAAACCATTGTGATAAATAGAGCATTTGCTCCTATAGGAGCAAATGCTCTATTTATCACAATGGTTTCACAAAGTGACTTTTACAGAAGCGTCAAAAGGCGTCAATATGCGGGAATGGGTTAAATGTAATGATAAACACTGAATAGCTCCCTTGTTGAAATATAATGATAGACACTGAATAACTAAACTATCCCTTTTGTTCAATACTCAGAGAGCATAGAAAACTAAGTGTGGGTGTATTTAAAATAATTATTATCTGCACAGAGTAGTCACTTGCGAGAATGTGACCAATATGATATGAGCATGTATAGCACTTCTTGGCATAGCAAGCACAAAAAATAGTATGGTTTTGACATTGGAATAGATCTCATAATGAATGATACAATGAAATAAATAGCAGGATGCTGCATGATGTTGGATTGCAAGGCTTGGAAGAAATAATTCTGTTCATTAACTACTAATTCTATATATGCATGGTCGTCATTTTCAACAAACAAATAACTGATGTAAAAATAAGCAAGTATATAGCACGATGTAAAAAAGCTAATGTAAAACAAGTTGGAATAGTCACCGGATGTGTAGGTGTGTATCTATTTGTGTTTCAATTTCCTTTCACCATTCCATGCATTAAAACATTCCTGTACATTAATTCCTTTCCTTTCATTTTTGTTCATTGCGGTTCCACATTCATCATGCTAGTCACATGACCAGACTAGCACCTGCCAATAAGACTAGGACAACAGATCAAATGTCTCTGCATAAAGGTCGTGCGCGAAGCTGATTTGATTTTTCAAGCTGACTAACATGCGTCGGTGCTCCACTCCGAGCTCGCGAAGACTAGATATGCTCATAAGAAGACGTGGGAACAATCCACATTCATCAGGATGCGTGGCAGTCACTTGGCTCTGCAAAGCCTGGATCAGCAACTCTTGTAACTTGCTAACCTTGTCTCGGTTTTTCAAACCTTGTCGGTCTGGAAAATACAAAGCATTTCTTAAGCATAAATTTCATACAAATAACATTACCAGAAATTGAATGTTGGACAAAGTTAGTTCTAGCACTAAAGGTGATCAATAATACCCCTGTACAGCAGCCTTGATCATAAATCCAGGTGCTGATAATACGACACCAACAACCCATGTTTCATGCCAAAATGATAAAAAAAAAATCAAAGTTCGAGATGAGATAATTCTGCAATGCCTGGCTGTAAACAAATGAAAATTGTGTCTAACACATCTACTATTTGTGTTTACTATGTATGGCAAGTATCAATTCAATAACTTTCAAAATTGAAGGATAAATCCACAACATTAATGCCAAAATGACCAAAAAAACTCAATGTGCAGGAGAGAATTCTGTAATGACTGGGGCTAAACACATGAAAATTGTGTTTGCACATCTACTATTCTTAATAATAATGTACTGTAAATCTCAATTCAATAACTTTTAAATTGAAGGAAGAGTTTACGACACAAACTACCCATGTTTTATGCCAAAATGACAAAACAAAAGTTCAAGGGAGATAATTCTGCAATGCCTGGTGCTAAACACAAGAAACTTGAGTCTTGCACACAGATCTGCTATTCGTAATTATTATATATACCAAATTGGCCATGGCAGAAACTGCAGAATCAGGGTCCATGCTTATAAAGTTTTTAGTTGAGTCTAAGTTTCGTTCTCAAGCTTTTGATTGGTCAGATTTGAGTTCTCAAGCTTTTGATTGGTCAGATTTGAGCCAAAGGCTCAAATCTGACCAATCAAAAGCTTGAGAACGTTCTCAGACTCAACTAAAAGTTTTATAAGCATGGACCCAGATCGTTATTAATCTCAAGGAACCAGAGTAGACCCTGTTCTGACTGCACCCCCAGGAACTGTTTAATCTGGTTCTATTCTGTTCGTAAAGGTGTTAAAAGATGTATCTATGGAGTAAGAGGTTAATTACTTTCAGCAATCATAGTTATTTGAGACAGTGTCCATTTTGATAAGGAAGATTTCGTTTCTGTTTGTGTGCTCCCACCTTACCTGGTGAAATGAGAACCAGAGCACTAAACAATGCCTTCTCGGCATCACCTAGTTTGAATGTGTTGAAGCGTATACACAGGTTGAACATCAGTTCCACAAAGTGTTCACCCAGGGGGAAGCCCCTCTTCATGTCCTCCCGCTTCACCAGGGTGTTATGGCCTTCTAGATATATAGTGTTGGAGTTGGCGTCTATGAACTGTGCATGCACAACACAGGCAACCTGCAATAAATGGGGAAAATTGATTTAACTATCAGCTCTCCACCAGTGAGGTAGAAAAAGTAGCCTATGTCAGTTTGGATCAAGATGAGATGCCCGTTTACGTGGCTTCTCATCAGGATCCAAACTGTTTGTCACAGTGATCACATTTCAGGCAAGATATGTGAGGAGACTATCTACTTTGAATATTGAAATAGATGACAATATTTCGAGGGCTTGGTGCAAAACTATTCTAACTCCTTCACTTTGTGAAGGAGTTAGAATAGTTTTGCACCAAGCCCTCGATTTGCAGATGACAATTGCATAGAGTGCAATTGGTTAATTCAAAGCGAACATAGTAAATAAAAGGGCATAACATATTTGTATGATTCAATTTCACCAAAAAAAAAATTGTGTTACTGTTTTAACACTTTCATCCATAAATATGCCCTTTTATGTCCTTGCAAACAGAGTAGACATAGATCAGATGGCTGCTGCTGGAGCCGATTCATCAGATCTGCTCTGTTTGCTTATGAAAATAATCTAGAGATGAATCTACAGTGTTTGCCGTGGCAAAAATTTCCAGTGTTTGATTGTCATTATCCCATTCCCTCATATTGACGCCTTTTGACGCCTCTGTAAACCTCACTTTCTGAAAACATTGTGATGGTGTGCAAAGATGGATTAAAAATGTTTGCACATTGACAATAATGACGACACTCCGGCTAAGAACTGGACAAGCTAAAACTTGCTTCTGATCAGAATTGAAGCAAACATCATTTCTTAATCTTTTAACCCTTTCCTTTATGTAAATGCCTTGTATCTTTTAACCCTTTCCTTTATGTAAACGCCTTGTATTTACAAACAGAGAAGACCCAGATAAGATGGCTCCTGTAGGAGCTGTCTGATCAGGGTCCGCTCTGTTTGCTACTGCAATTTGATAGATCCATTTCTTTAGCTTCTAAAATGGCTACAATGTTCCATCTTCCATTATAACTTTTTTATACATGAATATTCAATAGGTATTAAAATTTGGACTAAATATAGAACAGGGAAAAGTTTAAATCAGCAGTCAAATCATTAAACAGCTTAAACATTTTCTGTGCAAAGATACCAAAAAATCTATCACATAATTCAAACAGCTGACATATCTAAAGCCGGCAGTCAGTACATGTACCTTTAACCATGGAATATATACTTATTAATGTGTAGCTGTTATCAAATCAGTGATGCTACATGTACAGTAAAACCCCGCTAATGTGACCACCTAAAAGAGGTATAATTCTGGGTGATAGAGGCAGGTGGTAGCTTAATGCAGGACAAAAGCAATGCAGAAAGCTCCTAGGAGCTTTCTGCATTACTTTTGTCCTGCATTAAGCAACCATCTGCTTATAAAGACACCTATGTTTATTTATTAATTGGTCTCATTAGAGGGGTTCTACTGTATTTGTACAAGTCAAATTGAGATGCTTATTAACAGTAGGATTAACTCAGTTTGACATTCACATTGAAATTTTGACAAGAAGAATATAGCTTGTACTTTAAATTTGAAAGGATGAATACAACTTAAACAGACACCAATTTATTTGGTGTTATAAAAACCAAATAATAAACTACGTGGGATATGTCTGGTTGTATTATTAATATTGTTGATTGCATAATGGCAACACATTCATCAGTTTCAATTCAAAGTTGAAGCCAACATTCAAAATGGTATTATTTGATTGAATCGCGAACACTGCATGATGTCCTTTACACATTTGCCATATACAACCCTTTACACATTTGCCATATACAACCCTTTACACATTTGCCATATACAACCCTTTCCTTCATGACTGTAGTGTAAACAATAATGACATTATGAATATTAATTAGATTATTTTTTATAATAACCTCGAAACACAGGAAGTTTTGGCCATGACAGAAACTGTAGAATCATATCTGTATTATTTCATAAGCAAACAGAGCAGACCCTGATCTGACGGTCCTATAGGCCATCTGATCTGGGTCTACTTTGTTCACAAAGGCAGAGCCGTCTAATCTAAGTCTACTTGGTTTGCAAAGGTGTAGAAAAGTGTATTTATGGAGTGAAGGGCTAAGTTTGAAGGGAAGAAGATATATGTATACGCTGTAAAACCTTACACAATAGACAAAGAGTGTAATACATGTACTATAACCCATTCCTCTATAGGCTATTTTTAGACCCAACCTCTTTGAGTGAATCTACCGAAAAGGAGCATTAACTAGAAAAAAGGAATTTTTTTTAGAATGTTGTAATTTGAAACCATTGTAATAGAGCATTTGCTCCTATAGGAGCAAAATTTAATGCTCTATTTATCACAATGGTTTCAATAGGTAATAAATAGAGCATTTGCTCCTATAGGAGCAAAATTTAATGCTCTATTTATCACAATGGTTTCAATAGGTGACTTTTATGGAGACGTAGAAAGGCGTATTTATGGAGGAAAGGGTTAAAAGGGCATTATACACATGTACTTATTAGCTTGTATTTCATGGAATTCATTTATAGGTATATCATAATCTATGGCAACCTAATGATATTAGAATCACTGGTGTCATATACAGCTTTTGGAGCCTCTTAAAATTGTAAAAGAAAGACTTTGAAATAAACTTGAGTTATTTCCCTTTACCTCAAAGCATCCTCCTTTAATGAGGCTTATTTGGTCCTCTTGGTCAAGGTTTGTGAAACCTGGAATCTTTTTAGCAAAGTTGATCACGTCCTGTATGGTTTTGTTAAGCAGCTTCTGAAATGCATTCCAACACACCTCCCCACTTTTTAAAGGTCGGCCATCCAAGCCCTGCAAAACATGACTAACAGTTAGTAGTCCATAAAGAAAAGACATGACAATAAAATTCATCATAATTTACATAAATATTGAGTACAAAATGTAAAGAAAATGTAAAGCTGATTGAAGTCATTGAACCAAAGAAAATCTACTAGCTGCACCCAGCTACCCTTCATAAATCTTGCTTTTTCTATACAGAAACATTCTCAAACCTTTCAACATTTTGTGTGATTTCCTTTTCTGTCTGTATTATAATGAACCCCCCCCCCCCCCCCCCCCCCCGCTAACACACCCTACAACATTGTCAGAGTTTGTTAATGATTTTAAAGGTAAAACAATCTCTGTACAAGGACCAAAAAACATATATTACAAAAGAATGGTATTTGGCTTTAATGCTACATTGAAACGCAGCAACAGTGGTAAATGTGAGCATACATGCATTGAAAATGGGATTTAGACTTTTAGTTGTGATCTTGACCTTTAATTAGTGGTCACAGGACACATCTTCAACGATGTGGTAAACCTAAGTACCAGGTGAGATTTAAGTTTCATGTAACAGTCTAGACATGAAATGATACAGTTGGAAGCACAGATGCATGCCCACACATAAGGACCCCTATTGTTATTACAGTACACCCCACTTCAGGGCCATAAAGAGTCTTTAGTGTTGGAATGGTGTCAAAGTCTGTAAGAAATTACAAGACATATTGCAACAGCACAGCTGCGTCTGTCTGTAATCAAAAATCAATGCATCCAGGTCACTGCCTCGGATACTGTACAAGCCCGACACTTGAAGAATCTTCACACTAGAAAGTCTGTCTGCAATATTCAGTTCTGTATCTTACCTTCAGGGGGAAACTAAGGTAGGAAAAAAACACACGAAAAAGAGCAAATATGGAGAAAACATCTAACTTTTAAATTATTAGGTATACTATTTGTCCGCCTTGACAAATTTGAGTGTGGGTTTGTGTCCTATGGGGTTTTGTCCTGTGGGGTTACGTCCTAGTGGGGTTACGTCCTGGTGGGGTTTTGTCCGTACCCCATTTGGTGTAGCTAAGAACATATGTTAGACTAATGCATTTATTTGTAGTTCTTCTTGAAAATGAGATCTAATATGTATATTAAAGTGTATTTGGGTTACAAGATAATGTATTCATAATGACATCAGAATTAACAGGCGTAAATCATAAATCAAATGTTTTAGCGACAATACAAAAAGAAAATGAGCCCGTCATTAGACATGTTGCTAAAGGCCTGGTACTGTTATGAATAAACTGGTAAGTGGGGGAAGCACAATTCAAAAGTCATCCTGTATTGTCTTATATTTTCTTCATTTCTCCACAATAGAATAATCTAAAAGAGACAATTCTAAGTCACAACTTAGGGCTAAACCCTTTACTCCATGAATATTCATGTAAGAAATAAAGGTACATGTACCATGAATATCTTATTAACCCTTTCCTTCATATAAACAGTTTGCTAACAGAGTAGACCCAGATCAGACAGTTTGTGTAAGAGCTGTCGATCAAGGAGGTCTTATGGAACTTTATATATCTGATTAAGAAGTTTCCCCATCAGTGACACCATTCCCTTTTCAATGTTCCATTTTATTGATTCTGTCCATGAATATTCATTATGTGAAGAAATCTTGAATAAAATATTAAACAGGGAAAGGGGAACTGAATTTTTATAATGGCACTATGGCCAAGGGAATTTTTATCGGGACAGAAGCTGTAGAATCGGATCTATATTAATTCGGAGCATATAGACCAGACCCTGATTAGATGACTCCTATAGGAGCCATCTGATCTTGGTCTCCTCTGTTTGAAAAGTCGTAGAAAGGCCTATTTATGGAGTAAAGAGTTAATGGAGAAATAAGGGCTTTTGGATCTGAAGTACTATCCATATTTGTCAACATTGATTACTGTTTGCGAACATAACCCTTTACTCCATATATATATACGCCTTTGCAAACGGAGTAGACCCAGATCAGAAGGCTCCTGTAAAAGCTGTCTGATCAAGGTCTGCTCTAATTTCATGTCATTTATAAAAATTCAGCATGGAACAGGGTGAAGTTATTGCCTGCTTAGAAAGTAAGTACTTTTTTAACTAAACACTGTTTAATTCCTTTGCAAACAGAGCAGACCAAGATCTGACAGCTGTAGGAGCCATCTAATCTGGGTCTACTCTGTTTGCTTAACCCTTTCCCTGTTCTATATTTAGCCCAAATTTCAATACCTACTGAATATTCATTAACAAAATAGTTATAAATAAATATGACAGGTGGAGCATTTTAGCCATTTTAGAAAGTAAAATAAACAAATCTTTCAAATTTAATCAGCAAACAGAGCAGACCCTGATCAGACGGCTCCTCTAGGAGCCGTCTGATCTGGGTCTACTCTGTTTGCAAATACGTGAAAACATGTTTATATGAGGGAAAGGGTTAAGAAATAATATAAATATGATACTACATACATTTTCTGCCTTGGTAACCTATTCTCGAGTTCATAATGCCAGTACAAAAATTCAGCTACTTAACCCTTTCCTCGATAAATACGCCTTTCTACACCCCTGTAATAGTCACTTCTTGAAACCATTGTGATAAGTAGAGCATTTGCTCTATAGGAGCAAATGCTCTATTTATCACAATGGTATGTATACTACACAATTATAACATTTTCCTTTTCTCTAGTAAATGCTCCTTTTTGGTAGATTCATTCAAAGAGGTTGGGTCTAAAATATCCTATGGAGGAAAGGGTTAATGGTCATTATTTCTTACTAAATACATGTACATGTGTTCATGAAGTAAAGGATTACTTGTGAAAAACAGCCTGATTAATGGTCTGTTGACTTCAGTGATGTGATATCTTTTAGTATATAGTTATCATCATTTACAGTAACTTTATTGCTGACATTGAGGGCATCAAGGTGGACAATACACTGCCAAATAATATACAAGGAAAGTAAGTTATGACATCACAAATGACATCATCAAAACCAATGAACACATTCTAAAAGCTCATCACACTCAAATAATGTGCAAAATATTGAAATTATCGTTTCATTTCCTCACCCTGTTTTATATATGGTCCAATTATGACTGGAATAGGGTGATTCTGAGGGTTGGCAGACAATTTCGAAACGCTTTGAATACGTCTCCGATTCAAATGAGCATTAACAAGATAGATATGTCTAGACGGATTATTTCCTACTGGCAGTTCTAGCAATTAGAAATCTAAATTACTCTTCACCAGACCTTTATACGTCTGAGTAGCCTAAAGCATGCAATAACTGAGTGCTCACAGATCATCGAAAACCTGACTTGCAAAATTCTTTTATAAAAATCAAACTTAACAGACTATTACATTATCTATTTCCGTCAACTAAAAAGGAAAATCCCAATATTTCTGTCTACCTAATATGTCTTTATTTTGCCTTAAGACAAAAAGGAATTTCTACACTTGCAAACCAAGGTATATTAAATATTTTACTTGACTTTATCTGTCTGCAGATGAAATTCTTTTTTATTACAGTAATATCTTGCTACCAACATAACAGGTATAAAATTGCAGAACATCAGACTTAAAACTAATCCTTACATTTTCACAATGTCTGTTCCAAGTTTGTACAAACACTTTGTCATAGTATTTGATCTACTGTTCAACCCTTTCCCTCATATAACACTTTTTCAAACATTTGCAAACAGAGTAAACCCAGATCAGACAACTTCTACAGGAGCCTTCTGATCAGGGCCTGCTCTGTTTGCTAATGGAATTTGAAAGATCTGTTTCTTTACTTTCTAAAACGTCTATAATTTTCCATATATCATTAATTTTAACTATTTTGTCCATAATTATTCAGCAGGTATTGAAATTTGGAATTAACACAGAACAGAGAAACGGTTTAATATTTTTCACTTGGTAAAACACATTGAGCATAAAAATGATAGATTTAACACTGTTTAAATTTGATTATCTTCACTATTCAACACACAGACGATCAAGACAGCAGAAGTAGAAAAAATAATTAATTCTCAATTTAACCCTTTGAATGCTCGAAACAAGTTTACTGGTATTTGAATATCCAGATCAGGACAGCCACAGGAAACCTCTAATCGGAGTCTGCATTGCTTGTCTTTCCAATTACACTAACAAATTTAATCAGTCTAGATGCCCTCTAATCAAGGTCTGCAGTGCTTGCTTTTTCAAATTATTTTCCGAAAAGTTTCGAGAACTTCTCTTGGAATGAGTATTAGAAACTGTCTTCTATGACAAAGAGATATTATAGTGGAAGTACATGTGCACTCATATTGAAGCATCAGTAAGACAAGCCTGATTTTCAATTTTAAATCACTTTATTTTAAAAGCACTTAACCCTTTCCCTCATATAAATGCCTGTTCACACATTTTTTGACCCAGATCAGACAGCTCCAAAATTGTTCATAGTTTTTATGTTCCAAATTGTCATAAATATGTATCATCCTATATCAGTGATGCATTTTGCTCGTATTTTTGCAAATTTTCCATGCCAAAATGGCTTCCAAATGGGAAAGTATGTAACTTGAAAAATACTTAACCTATTCTCTAGTATTGATGACTCTGTAAAATTCACTTTTTGAAACCATTGTGATAAATAGAGAGCAATGCTCTATTTATCACAATGGTTTCAAAACTACACAATGCTAAAGTGTTCCCTTTTTTGTAGTAAAAAAGGTTGGGTCTAAAAATAACCTATGAGGTAATGGATTAATACTACCTTTTATAGCCTTTGCAAACAGAGTAGACATGTAGGAGCCATTTGAACAGGGTCTGCTCTGTTTGCTTATGATATGATATAGATCTGATTCTAATTCAATTGGGTATTAACCCTTTTCCTGTTCTATATTTATTCCAAATTTCAATATTTCATGGACAAAATAATTATAATGAAATGTTGCCATTTAAGAAATCTATGAAATTTCATTAGTATTCCTACAGTCTACCCTACACTGTTTGCAAATGGCAATGCATGTCTGTCCCACATTCAAATATGAAACATAATTATGAAACAAGCTCTAAAAACTATCACAAATCACTCTTGATGGTGCAGCTGAAGACTTATGTAGTTATTTATGTGAGAGGAAGATGCGGATCCAGGATTTCAGACGCCGGCTCCACCCCCTCTAAATCCGCGCCTGGGAGGAAACTGGATTACCCAGAGCAAACCCACATGTCTGGATGGGATGGGCCACCATTGTACCATCTCACATACCAAAAACTTCTGAGCCATGGCCACAGTGGTTAGAAGTATTTGGATGCTGTTTTTTAACCCTTTCCTTCATATAAATACCCTCATAGGCCTTTGCAAACACAGTAGACCCAGATCAGATGTCTTCTGTAGGAGCCATCTGATCAGGGTCTGCTCTGTTTGCTTATGAAGTTATAATAAGCCTACAGTTTCTACCAATAACAGAAACGCATGTGTACACATGCCATTATAAAAGTTCAGCTAATAAATATGCATGACGTCATTATTTCTTACATGAATATTCAATAGGAAATTGCATAGTCATAAGTCGACAAGCAAATTTGCTGAATTGATATCCCCCCCCACCAAACAAGCGATCGCCTCAGTATTTTTCTGAGTTATTGACCAGGCAGACCAAAAAAGTTAAGTTTTTCGCAAAAGGAGATATGGAGATATGTCTCCGGACAGACAAAAACATTACAATTTTTTGCAAACAAAGGGTCATAACTCTGGTGTTTCAAGGTCTATGTGAATAATACTTACAGGACCGCATTTCAATATGCTACTTAACAATAACATAGAAATATTCCAAACAGCTTCTGAGAAATGGACAGATAAAACATTACATTTTTCACAAACAAATGGCAGAAACATCTATATTTCAACGAGCATACAGAGCATACCCTGATCAAATCTGATCTGGGTCTATTCTGTTTACAAAGGCATATCAAAGGTAGTCTGGAGTAAAGGGTTCATCATTAATTGCCAAATTCAAGAGGCCAAATATATATCGTTTTACCCTTTCCTTCATAAATACGCCTTTCAACGCCTCTGTAGAAGTGGTTTGATCTAAAAATAGCCTATGAGGGAATGGGTTATGGGAATCTTACTTGGAAGCTGTTCTTGTCGAGATGGGCTGATATTAGCCGGCTGATCATGCCATCCATAGACTCGCTCCCGCAGAATGTCCGCAGTTTGAACTGCATTTCTTCCTGCCTCGACTTCAGGAAAGTGAACGTTGTGTAAAAAGATTCATGGATTTTGTAAGTAAGCAGCGGTACTGTAAGTCTTGCCTCATCCTCTCTGCTTAACTGGGGAGAAAATCTGTTCTTTATAATTGGTGCTACAACCGCAGTGTGGTGGTCAGGTATTGACATTTTCATATCACGGGGGTTGACTGATGTGTAGTTTGGAGATGTAACTCGTTGGTAGTCACTATGATGGTTAAGCTGTTGACGGTACTCTGGTGAGTCTGGTCGTCTGATGGGTTCCTCAATGCCATTTCTGGCATAGTATGGACTACCTCTTAATGCTTGGGCTGTGCGGAAATCGGACAAGATTTGGCTGGAAGCTGTGCTGACAAGCCCCAGGGGATATGATACAGCAGTAGGAGAATGAACAGTAGTGGATGATGGCTGACCATCTGTTGAATAGCTATTAGATGAAGTCGAGCTGTCTGTGGACAGCCGGGAATGCTTATAGACAACCTCACCATCTTCAACCTCAGGCTCTGAACACATCGATGGTACATATGGACGTTTCTTTATAGGACTACGACTATGCTTAATGCTTTCTTCTTCTTTGATCACCTTCCTCAAATCTAGACTAGTGTGTTGAACAATCACAGACTTGGATGTGCTGTTGTTGCTGGATAAGCTGTTAGCATCATCATCATTGGCATGGTTATCTGACACTGATGTTGGGGTGGGAGAAGAAGTGGTGGCAACATTGCTGGGGTGGCTTAGACTACTGTTATACTGCTGCTGTGCAACAAGATGACGCGCAGCTGCCAGCTGTTGCACAGCCAGCTGCTGAGCCACCATACTCTGCTGGGCGATTGAAGGGCTACTGCGGGATGTGGCAATGAGAGCAGGATCATACATTGGTAGATGATGATAAGGGGACGGCCTCTCTTGGCTGTCCTCCAATTTTACTGCTAATGGTGATGATGGTAACTGGAATGGTAATTGTGCCTGCATATTGAGAATGGACCCCATAATCTGTGCACGTGAAGCAGTTGTGAGATTTAAGGGCAGTGATGGGCGTACAGTTGAAAGCTGTGGATCCTGGTTAATGGAGAGATTGGATTCATCTGACAGATCTAATGGCTGGTCTCCTTCATGTCTCTCTAGTGGCATGTGTGACGATGCAGGGTAGTCTATTTTTGGGCTGTCATGGCGGGGTGGTGTCTGTGGATGTCTCTGACGGGGGTAATTTGGCCCACATTCTGCTCGCTGTTTCAAAAGCAGCTGCAGGGCAGCGACAGAAAGTTGGTTGATCTCCTGGCGATTAACACTGACACCGTTAGCGTCAAGACCATCTATCAGTTGACGAGACTCATTGTCAGAATTCAAGCTTAACAGACCATGGAGAGCCTGCTCTGTCTGTTTGTCTTCAATACTTCGAATCAAGTCCCTCATTTTGCGTGATCGGCGCCCAAGTTTAGCAGCTGTAAAATAAAAAAATGTTTTACTAACATCGTAAACTCAAAGGCACTTAACTCTAGACCTACTGATCAGATTATGCCTATTACCTGGCCCAGATTGTATAGCCATAAGATTGAGATTGCTGGAGTAGTGTGGGAGCTAGAGTGTAAAGACTTAAATGGCAATGGATAAGGAGCATTCAGTGATACTAAAAGTTCATCTTCTGAACATTTATCAAAAATGTTTTTAGAAATGTTCTCCATAAAGCTTCCTATAGAAACATACCCTCTGCAATTATGGCTATTTTCCCTAATTGTACAGCAATTTATTTTAAGGAATTTGGTAGATGCTCAACCAAGGAACATTTCTGTAAAAATATTATGGAACTGGAAAAGTTGTTTCTGCCATAGCAACCAGAATTCTTCATGAATGGCCTATATTTTCAAACTATCTGGTAAAACATCACTCAAGGATAATTCCTGTGAGATTTGATTGAAATTGGCCCCTGAAGGTCTTTAAAGTGGTTCTTAATAATGAATACCGCAAGACATATGACAGAAAATGGGCCCAACCCTAAACCCGAAAAGCTTATCTTGGCCCTAGGCTACATACTAGATAGGATAATAATTCCATTACTGCAGTTTTTAAGGAACAAAACCTTCTTTCAATCATGTCCTACAAGTCAAAACAACAAGGCCATGTGACAAAGATTTCTTAGACAACTTTACAAGAACAAGTTATTCAGAGTGCAAAGTCTTGTTACAACATTAACAATTTTGTACCTGAACATAGAACTGCTATATTTACACTACATATTAACCCATTCCCGCATAGGCTATTTTTAGACCAAACCTCTTAAATTAAATCTACCAAAAAGGAGCATTTACTAGAGAAAAGGAATTTTTCAGAATTGTGTAGTATTGAAACCATTGTGATAAATAGAGCATTTGCTCCTATGGAGCAAATGCTCTATTTATCAAAATGGTTTCAAGAAGTGACTTTTACAGAAGCATCAAAAGGGGTCAATATGCAGGAATGGGTTAAGACACACGACCTCCCCCTCTATACCGGTTTATAAAACTGAATAATTCATTGCTGCTCCATTCTGATAACATCAAATAGAACTATAGTAGAACCCCTCTAAACCAGACATTAAATTCAGTAAAAAATATCAGTCTCCTTTAGGAGCTTTCTGCCTAAAAGTGTCTAAATTCTTCTCTACTAGAATTCCGGTTTAGAGGGGTTTTACTGTACATGTAATAATGTAGCAAATAGTGCAGAATCCTTCAGTAGCAATTTGATCTTTGTATTCATTATATTCCTAGGTTTGTCTGGCTGAATATACACTAGATATTACACTAAGCTAGTAATAGAACATGGAAACTGACAGCAGATTCTGTGTTTTTCCTATGTCTTTGTACACACAGTTTTGATCCAGATAAGATGCCAAGGAATTTGCCTGATGAGGATCCGAACTATTAGAAACTCTGATTATACAGTAAAACCTCTCTATAACGGCCACTATATTATGTTAATTAGTTGGTATTTAGGACAGGTGGCTGCTTAAAGCAAGGTAAAAGTAAAACAGAACGCTCCTATAGGAGCGTTCTGTTTTACTTTCACCCTGCTTTAAGCTGCCACCTGCCTTCAACACAAAATACTTGATGTAATTTAGTGGCCGTTATAGAGAGGTTTTATTGTATTTTTGATGAAATATAGAGAAACAAATAACATTGGGAATTGCAGCAGATGACACCAATGATAATTACAAGGCATGCAAAGAGTTAATAACATGTAATCATGCTATATCCACCTACACCATCAAAATATCTGATATTTAAGGAAAGGCGCAGATCACACTGCCATATACAGCACATTCTTAAGCAAAAACAAATCCTATTTGTAATCTCAAAATAAACTGTATGTCAAAGCCTTATTTTAGCAAGACTATTTTGAAACTGGAACAGTAGACTTGATATAGCAATAAATGGAAAACAAGAGTGGAAAACAAGAGTGTTCAAAGGAACACATGTGTCACTTGTTGATAGAAGAGTGACAAAAAAGTGTGACATAAAAATATTGACATACAGATGGAGAATTGATCCCTTTGTAGGTGACACAACAAGTCCTAGTCCAACTGCAATGTTTTTATACTATGGCATAATTTTAACCCTTGACTCCATGAACGTTGATCTAAGAAATAATAAAATAATGAAAATTATTTTTTCTTATAATGGCATACGAACTCAGCCAGAAACTGTAGAATCATATCTATATTATACCATAAGCAACAAGATGTGTTTGTGAAACACTATGCCCCCTCATATATTTGACCTCTGACCTTGAAGGATGACCTTGACCTTGACATGTCACCCCTCAAAATGTGCAGCCTCATGAGATACACAAGCATGCCAAATATCAAGTCTCTATCTCTACTGGTCCAAAAGTTATGGCCAATGTTAAAGTCGGTGATTTGATCCATATATTTGACCTCTGACCTTGAAGGATGACCTTGACCTTGACATGTCACCCCTAAAATGTGCGGCTTTATGAGATACATATGCATGCCAAATATCAAGTCTCTATCAAGTCTCTATCTGTACTGGCTCAAAAGTTATGACCAATGTTAAATTTGCTGACAAACAAACAAACAGACAAACAGACAGACAGGGCAAAAACAATATGCCCCCCGAGTATCGTCAATGGGGGGCATAAAAAGAGCAGACCCTGATCAGACAGCTCCCTGATCAGACGGCTCCTATAGGAGCTGTCTGATCTGGGTCTACTCTGATTGCAAAGGTGTAGAAAGGCATACTTATGGAATAAATGCTTTAATTTATGCATCTTATCTGGACCTCTGTAAATACCAAAAGATGTGACAATGAAATGAAAGATGGTGGAGTTAGTCAACACACCTGAACGTGACATGCCCAGTGCCAGGCATTTCTGCAAGCGGCAGTACTGACATCTGTTTCTGGTCAGAATGGTGATATCACAATTTTTACTGTAGAAGCACTTCTTGCGGGCAGGGTCCCCGACATCCTGCAGGGCCCGTCTAAAGAATCCCTTGCACCCTTCACACGCCAGGACACCATAGTGTATACCAGAAGACTTGTCTCCACACACTAGACACTTTAGGTTGCTGTTGGCTGGACTCGTCTTTGGCCCAGGAACTGCAGAAGAAAACAAATACAATATGAAGTTATTCTTAAATTCTTTGCACCCTAACTAAACTCAAATATTGCCATCTACTTACATTCAGGTATTTACTTCAATCAAGGACCATGTTTATCATATATCAACCTTATAGTATATGCTTGACCTTATTTGTGATCAAACTTAGGGGAATAGGAGAAAAGTCAGATAGGAATACCATATTCTGTGACAAAAAGAGTGTTCGAAGGAACACATGTGTCACCTGCTCGCAGGTGACACAAAACCGGTTAATCCGCTGGAGTTCAAAAATCAGAACAAAGGGGAATAACTCAAAAAGTATTGCATGTAGAGTGACAAACCTTGGGTTACATCAATGGTCCTCAGTGAGAGGAAGACACATGTGAAATTTGAAAGCTCTATAATGATTAGTTCAGAAATGACGGCCAAAAAAAGAAAAGTCTGATGGACAGACAGACAGACAGACGACGGAAAAGTGATCCCTAAGTGACACACTGCCTCTCGGCAGGTGACACAAAAATCAAACCACTGGAATTCTCTATTAATCCTGTCCTTGGACTATGATTTTCTAAATTCAATACTTACTAAATATTCATGGACAAAATATTTATATGAAATGGAGAGTGGAACATTGAAGTCATTGTAGAAACTAAAGAAACAGATCTATCAAATTCCATTAGCAAACAGAGCAGACCCTGATAAGACGGCTCCTATAGGAGCTGTCTGATTTGGGTCTACTTTGTTTGCAAATGCATGAAAAGGCCTGTATAAACTTAAGGAAAGGGTTAATATTGGTACCAGGTTTTAAGGGTCATATCATATAGAACAATAAGTAAGGCACATTAATTAATTACATAGTAGAGCATCTTTGTAGCCGCTTCAACTCAATGTGACCAGTACTGACCACTATTTTTAATGACTGCGGCCACTTGATTCTGAGTGGGAAATCAAAGATAACATTCCGTAATTCCGTATTACAGAAGATATTCCAAATAGTAGTGAGCAGAGGAATAATTATGAAGCAGGCAAAATGTTGGAATGTATGGCATTATATTAGCACCATGCTACAATAAAACCTCTCTATAATGGCCACTAAATTACATTAAGTATTTTGTGTTGAAGGCAGGTGGTTGCTTAATTAAAGCAAGATGAAAGTAAAACAGAACGCTCCTATAGGAGCGTTCTGTTTTACTTTCACATTGCTTTAAGCAGCCACCTGCCTAAATACCAAGTAATTAACATAATTTAGTGGCCGTTATAGAGAGGTTTCACTGTATGTTAAAAAAAAATTGACTCGATCATGACAAATTCATTTTCAGGTCGTCAAAGAGAGAGAGCCCATCACAGTATCAATTGCAAATGTTGGCAATTTGGCAGTGTATCATTCAACAACTGTTCCAGAGCTTGATGCACATTTTTACAATTTGGTGATTCACTACCTCGTTTTTATGAAGATACAAAGAATGTAAACATTGTAATGGGTGGATAGACAACAGACATTCAATAATTCTAACAGCTCAACCTTATTACTTTTGTACCCAGACATCAGAGCTTAAAACTCTTTCAAAAGTACAACCTGCATGTTTAGATCCTGTGACACCAAGTTTCTTGGCATCTCATCTGGTTCCAAACTGTAAGAGGCAATTTTCCTATCACATGATAAGAATGAAATAAAAGACCTACTACAGTGGTGTTTCAGTACGTCGATATCCACAGATCCTGAAATTTCACTTTCCAGAAACAACACTTTCCAAAGAGATTGCATATTTTACCTACGACTGTATTAGAATCCTTTACTAGTTAATGCACAAACATTTGTTAATCCTGAACATTTCATGGCGTGCTGATGCGTTGAAATCAATGAGCCATCAGAGTAAAAGGAAATATTAATAGCACCTAACTGTATGTGATCAGATATCTATGTGTGTCTGAATAAAATTGTGCTTGTGAAGTATAGAAGGAGCATTTCTTAACCCTTTCCCTCATATTGACGACTTTTGACGACTCTGTAAAAGTCACGTTGTGAAACCATTGTGATAAATAGAGCATTTGCTCCTATAGGAGCAAATGCTCTATTTATCACAATGGTTTCAAACTACAAAATTCTAAACAGTTTCCTTTTCTCTAGTTAATGCTCCTTTTCGGTAGATTTATTCAAAGAGGTTGTATCTAAAAATAACCTATGAGGTAATGGGTAAATAGACCAGGAATTCCTTTGTTGAGAGAGATATTGCACATTTTGTGTCTCAGGTAGTCTTTTTGACGAAATAAAGAATATCTGGTAACCCTTTACTCCATGAATTAATATATATAGTTATGCAAGAAATAATGACATCATGAATATTAATAAGCTATAGTTTTATAATGGCTTATAAACAAAGGAAATGTTTGGCCATGGCAGAAACTGTAGGACCAGATCAATAAAATTCTAAAAAGCAAATAGAGCAGATCCTGATCAGGAAGATCCTACTGGAGTTGTTTGATCTGGGCCAACTCTGTTTTCAAAGTGTATCTAGGTGTATCTATGCAGCAAAGGGTTAAATGGTAAGATATACATGTAACCGTCATTAAATGAAATCTCTAACATAAACGGTGATCAAATATTCCACTCAGAAAATTCAGCATTAGTCCTTTGACCCTTTCCCTGTTCTATGTTTATTCAAAATTTCATTACCTACTGAATAGTTATAATGAAATATCAATGGTGGAACATTGTAGCCATTTTAGAAACCAAAGAAACAGATCTATCAAATTCTATAAGCAAACAGAGCAGACCTTGATCAGACGGCTCCTCTAGGAGCCATCTGATCTTGGTCTACTCTGTTTGCAAATGCCTGAAAACACGTTTATATCTGGGAAAGGGTTAATTCATAAATATGCCTTTCTACACTTTTGCAACAGAGTAGACCCAGATCAGATGGCTCCTATAGGAGCTGTCTGATCAGGGTCTGCTCAAGGTATAACACAGTCTACAGTTTAACTTCCAGTGTCCATTTACTAAACACAGTCTACAGTTTAACTTCCAGTGTCCATTTACTATTATAACTAGAAATCTGACTCAGTCAGAGAGGGGCCTAAGCCTGTGGATGATCTTTTGTTGAATATGGCATTTTTGATCAATCAAAGGTAGATAACTCTAGACATGGTGATTTCATTCAACACCAAAACTATAGGTATCTTCCTCTGATGATACTAAGAATAATATGCATATTATGCCCTTAATATATGTAACATATATGTGAAGTACTATTTGAGTTATCACGTCACATCAAAAGTGTTGACAAAAGTTTATGTTTGGATGAATCAAGGGCAGATAACTATAGACATAGTGATTTGATTCAACCCAAAAACTATAGGCATCTTCCTCTGATGATATCAAGCATATGCCCTTAATATGAAACTGATATGTGAAGTACTGTTTGAGTTATCGCATCACATCAAAAGTGTTGACAAAAGTTGATGGCATTTTTTATGACTCAAAGGCAGATAACTCTAGACATAGTAATCTGATTCAACCAAAAAACTATAGATGTCTTCCTCTGATGATACTAAGCATATGCCCTTAATATGAAACAAGTATGTGAAGTACTGTTTGAGTTCATCAAAATTGTTGACGGACGGACAGACAGACAGAAAATGTGATTCCTATAGGGCTCCTGCATTTTCAATGCAAGGCCCTAATAAACATTTAATTAAAATTCATCATGTCATTTTTTCTTACACAAGTATTCATGGAGTGGATGGTTAAAAGAGTTATACATTACTCCATGCATATTGTTGATAGAGACATGAGATCAGAATACAGGCAAGGACTTTTTAGGCCTTTGCTTACAGTGGACCCTGACAAAACACATCTATTTAGATTAAACTCTGATTGTCAAGGCAGATAACTGAACATTAAAATTGCTGTAGACAACAGTGGTTGAAGGAGCCAGGCAACAGAGAAGTGATCCATAACCCATTCTCTCATATTGATGACTTATGTCGCCTCTGTAAATGGCACTTTTTGAAACCACTGTGATAAATAGAGCATTTCGAGGGCTTGGTGCAAAACTATTCTAACTCCTTCACAAGTGAAGGAGTTAGAATAGTTTTGCACCAAGCCCTCGATTTGGTCCATAGGAGCAAATGCTCTATTAATCACAATGGTTTCAAAACTACACAATTCTAACATTTTCTTTTTTTTCCTTTTCAGTAGATTTATTCAAAGAGGTTGTGTCTAAAAATAGCCTATGAAGGAATGGGTTATGTGTCATCCTGCTAAAACAGGTGACACAACATAAGTTACTAAGACTCTGATAAGACATAATATTGGCAATTTTATTTTTACATCATAATGGCTGTTCTGGAGCCTTTTCTCTTGGTGCAATTCATAGATCAATTATACTGTGAGGAACCTGCCAGCACTCAAAGTAGGTCAATTCTGCAGTTGCATCAGTGCTTCTTCCATCTATAGGTTTTATTCTATTTCCCTTAGTGTACAGTCACCTCTCTCACACATACATAAAGCTGTCCATAAATCATTCAATGTAAAGTATAAGAAGACTCTTCTGATGGCAGAAGTTTCAGTTGCCCACTCCAAGACACCATTATGATCCCTCGAGTCCGGAGTCTTCAGTTGAAATAATGATCAATGCTGTTTATAACATCGAAACGGTTAGATATAGCTAAACAACTCCTCAGACAGAACAGTAATAGCAATGTAAGTAGTGCACTGGTGCATCTGCATCAATAATTTTACCTCATGTGATACAGTTTACATCTATTATGCACAGACAGTGACACGTAAACAAAACTTTTAGCTTACAAAGATTCCTGCATAAAGCGTTTTGTGGCAGATTGGTTGCAAGTAACCCATTACTCCTCTGATATTTGCAAACAATAGATCCAGATCAGACAGATCCTGTAAGAACCCTCTGATCAGGGTCTGCTCTGTTTGCTTATGGAATTTTATAGATTTCATCATTTCATTGTATAGATTTTACCAGGGCCAACACTAAATGTCTGGTACATATGCAATTTTAAATTGTGTAGCTAATAAATATTCATACATACATTATTTCTTACATGAATATTCATAAAGTAAGGTGTTGAGACTGTACTGAAATGCTAACATTCAGATCACCAAAATTGTTTTAGCTGTTTATCAAACTGAAAACTTAAAATATTTATTAAATGAAAAAGAGAGTCAGACAGACAATAAGCTGTTCAAACATTCTCAGAGTGTGGTAGACTGGGCCAGGAAATTACATTTCATTATTCTACAGTAAATCTTTCAAAGAATCCGGCCATAGTACAAGCTACAGCATTGCACTTTCTTGCCCTCTCCTCCATAAGCATTTTCCTATCTATTTCAGACAAATTAGACTGTAAATATTGCATGCAAGAAATATAGTTTAACTCGCTGCCAGTATGGCAATGGCCTGCATGTAACCACAGCTTCAGAGGCGGCTGCAAGTTTAGTGTAGTTATATACTTTATTGCCGATGCCATCACATAACAAATGTAGATGGGTTTTAAATATCAACTATTTATAAAGTGCCTTTACCTCTTCACAATCTAACAGTGGAATATATTTAACCATTTACTACATGTAAGAAATTTACATCATGACTATTAAGTACTCTTTTTTTCAATATAGCACATAAACACATGTAATTTTAGCCATGGCAGACTATGTTGAATCATATCTATATTGTTTAACCCTTTCCTCCATAAATACGCCTTTCTACACCTCTGTAAAAGTCACTTATGAAACCATTGTGATAAATAGAGCATTTGCTCCATAGGAGCAAATGCTCTATTTATCACAATGGTTTCAAGTTTTCAACACTACACAATTCTAAAATTTTCCTTTTCTCCAGTAAATGCTCCTTTTCGGTAGATTATTCAAAGAGGTTTGATCTAAAAATAGCCAAATGAGGGAATGGGTTTATAAGCAAACAGAGCAGACCCTGGTCAGATAGCTCCTACAAGAGCCGTCTGATCTGGGTCTACTGTTTGCAAAGGTGTAGAAAGGCATATTTATGGAGTAAAGGGTTAAGCAAAACAATTTGCTCCTGACGAAATGCTCAATTTGCTGACTTCTCTTCAGGCTTTTGAGAAGAACAATAATATTCGGTGACATATTTTGCACAAAACAATGTGGATTTTTTTAAAAATCACACAGACACTCAGATTCGGGATCGCATTTTACTTTATTAGCTTAGACAATGGAGAAGAAGAGGACCATGACAGCATAATATATTGCTCACCTGGTTTTACATGTAATCAGGGTCAACAGGCAGTGAGAAACAATAAGTCCAAATTGTTTAAACCTTTCCTCCATAAATACACTTTTCTATGCTTCTGTAAAAGTCATTTTTTGAAACCATTGTAATAAATAGAGCATTTTATCCTAAGGAGCAAATGCTCTATTTATTACAATGGTTTCAGAACTACAAAATTCTAAAAAATTCCTTTTCTCTATTTAATGCTCTTTTTCATAGATTCATTCAAAATGGTTGGATCAAAACATAGCCTATGAAGGAATGGCCATATCCATCTAAAGAACACTATCACAATGACTATCACTGTGACCATATAAAGAACACTATTACTATGGCCATCTAAAGAACACTATCACTATGGCCATCTAAAGAACACTATTACTATATCCATCTAAAGAACACTATCACTATGGCCATCTAAAGAACACTATTACTATATCCATCTAAAGAACACTATCACTATGGCCATCTAAAGAACACTATTACTATATCCATCTAAAGAACACTATCACTATGGCCATCTAAAGAACACTATCACTATGGCCATCTAAAGAACACTATCACTATGGCCATCTAAAGAACACTATCACTATGGCCATCTAAAGAACACTATTACTATATCCATCTAAAGAACACTATCACTATGGCCATCTAAAGAACACTATCACTATGGCCATCTAAAGAACACTATCACTATGGCCATCTAAAGAACACTATTACTATATCCATCTAAAGAACACTATCACTATGGCCATCTAAAGAACACTATTACTATATCCATCTAAAGAACACTATTACTATATCCATCTAAAGAACACTATTACTATATCCATCTAAAGAACACTATTACTATATCCATCTAAAGAACACTATTACTATATCCATCTAAAGAACACTATTACTATCACTGTGGCCATCTAAAGAACATTATCACTATGGCCATCTGGAGAATACTATCACTATCATATAAAGAGCACTATACCCATCTCTCAGGAGCCAAACATTTTTACCATAATTATGAAACTAATGCTAAGAAGATAAACAAAGGTATACTTAGAAATCAGAATAATTCTTTTTCTGTGAATTTTTAACTTTTTCCCTCATATAAATTCCTTTTCATATCTTTGTAAGCAGAGTAGGACCCATATCAGACAGCTTTCCTATTTGCTTTTGAAAGTATAACAAATCTGACTTGACAGTTTTACCAATACCAAAAAAATCCAGTTTACAAATACTATTATAAAACTTTAGCTAATAAATATTCATAATATCATTTCTTACACGAATATCCAAAACTGGCCCTGCCCATGGCAGCCATGTATTTTACTATATGAACTGAGGGATCAACCGTGACACATTCCTGTAAAAACTCCTTTGAAATCAGACCAGCACTTTTCTCTCATTTTGTTTGCACCTGATGTCCATGAAACTTTGATTGAATGATTAACATATGAAGAAATCTGGTAGAGCACTACTAAAGTATCATTGCTGTCCATGTAGTTAGGGAGGAGTAATCTTTAACCTTTAACACTTCATACAATATTTATTGTGACTCCACCCAATATGAATATCAATTTAACCCTTCCCCCCGTAGGCTATTTTTAGACCAAACCGCTCTGCATAAATCTACATAAAAGAAGCTTTTTCTAGAGAAAAGGAAAATGTTAGAATTGTGAAGTATTGAAACCATTGTGATAAATAGAGCATTTGCTCCCATGGAGCAAATGCTCTATTTATCACAGTGGTTTCAAGAAGTGGCTATTACAGAGATGATAAAGACGTATTTATGGAGGAAAGGGTTGATTCTTGAAGTAAAGATATAAAATAAAGAAAATCATTGCCATGGCAAACAATAGAGAATCAGTTCTGTAACATTAAAGAAAACAGCAGACCTTGATCAGACAGCTCCCACAAGACCCAGATCTACTGGTACAAAAAGGCAATATTATCATATGTAGTAAAGCCACAGCACACGGCCCATGAGGACAGACATAGCACCGGTATAATCCATATAGCTGACCTTGGCACTATATGTACATGTGAGCTAAAAACAAAACATGTATATGCAGAGGAGTCTTTAATGAAATCACAACAAAAGAATTCTGAATGTAACTTTTTGCCATTAACATGCTACATAGGAACTGTTGTCATCTCCATACTGCTTCAATAGGATTATTTCCCCTTTCTATTCATTCAAAACAAAAAAAATATTCAAAGTATCAAAAAATTTGGATCCTGATGAGATGCCTAGTTCTTTGATATCTCATCTAGTTTCCAAACCATTTTATATGTACATTGACTTAACCCATTCACTTACATAGGCTATTTTTAGACCCAACCTCTTTGAATAAATCTACCAAAAAGCAACATTTACTAGAGAATAGGAAAGAAGTATTGAAACCATTCAATGATTGTGTTAAAAAGAGCATTTGCTTCTATACAGCAAATGCTCTATTATCACAATGGTTTCAAGAAGTGATTATTACAGAGGCGTAGAAAGGCATATTTTCAGAGGAAAGGGTTAATTTTTTTAAGTGTTTATTAAAAGTTAGCTTAATCCACTTATACTTATTAACTCTACAAAGGAGAAAAGGCTAACAGTGTTGAGCCAGCATCTGATCAAAGTCTGTACTTTTCCCTTCAGAAACTAATTCCAATTACATCATGAAAAAGGATTCATTGCAGAAATAATCTCTCAAAATGAAAATTAGATTATTCAAAATACAATTTTGTGACAAATTCACTATTAAAGAAGTACAGGGGTTAAATGTTACCTACTTGAGCACAACATGTACCGATGCATAAAACAACAATCCACCATTCTGAATTACATGCACCACACCTGTATCTTCATCAGTACTTCATTACCATCTATCTACCTGTGATTGCTATGTACTTAATTTGAAATCCACTATGAGCAGTTCTGCATGAGGTGCAGACAGTATTATTGCCTTGAAATCATTGCACATGTGTAATGATTAATACGTAAATATTCAAATTTCAAAACAACATCTTGGTGATACTACAGAAACTAATATATATAGACCTTGAACTTTCCGTACTGTGTCAACGTCCTTAAGTGATTTCTAAGACTTGAACAACATAATCCAATGAGTTAACCCTTTACCTGTTCTATGTTTATTCAAAATTTCAATACCTACTGAATATTCATTGACAAAATACAATTGTAGTTATAATGAAGTATGGAAGGTGGAACAGTGTAGCCATTTTAGAACAGATCTATCAAACTCTATTAGCAAACAGAGCACACCCTGATCAGACGGCTCCAGTAGGAGTCGTCTGATCTGGGTCTACCCTGTTTGCAGATACGTGAAAACATGTTTATGTGAGATATGGGCTAAATTGGTAGTCACATTCACCCCATTACTAGTCTGACTGCTAGTTATAGTGAGATATGGGCTAATGATAGTCACAGAATACAGTTACCCCATTACTAGTCTGGCTGCTACTGTCCATTTCAATTTACCTTGTCACTGAATTTTAGTCGATATTTTTTTCATTTTGAGTCAGACTGACCTTAAATATACTTCATTTGATTGCATCGTTTTTCAGGAATTCCCATGCTAAATATCCCTCAATATCATGCAGTAACAAGGAATAAAATGCCGAAAACGCATTTTCTACATGCTAATTCGATCAGCTATTTCTTTGCAAATGGCCGCCGTATGTATGGATCGTGGAGTGTATCATTTTTCAACAGGGGTGAATTGCATACTGATATGAAATAAATGATGTAATTCCGTGTATGACGTCAACTTATAAGAGCTATAATTACCCTTAGTTAAATTCGAACGTTCCACTCGACGTCAATCGCCCACCATTTGCAATTTGAAATGAACATCTTTACTATGGGAACACATTGTTTTTATGCATGAAATCTTTATTTAAAGATGGATTTAAGGGAAACTCGGGCACAGAGTTCATGAAAAACGATGACACACGTGGTTTAAAATTAATCTCGATCCGGTAAGAAATGAACAAAATTCTCAATTCAAATTCAGTGACAAAGTAAATTGAAATGGACAGTAGTTATAATGGGATGTCACAGAATACAGTTACCCCATTACTAGTCTGGCTGCTAGTTATAGTGGGATGTCACAGAATACAGTTATCCCTTTATTAGTCTAGCTGCTAGTTATAATGGGATGCCACTGAATACAGTTACCCTATTACTAGTCTGGCTGCGCTAGTTATAGTGGGATGTCACAGAATACAGTTACATGTATCCCATTAATAGTCTGGCTGCTAGTTATAATGGGATGTCACAGAATAGTTATCCATTTATTAGTCTTGCTACTAGTTATAGTGGGATGTCACAGAATACAGTTACCCCATTACTAGTCTGTCTGCTAGTTATAGTGGCATGTCACAGAATATAGTTATCCCATTACTAGTCTGGTGAGATGTCACAGAATACAGTTACCCCATTACGGATGTCACAGAAAACTGTAACCCAATTACTAGTCTGGCTGCTAGTTATAGTGGGGTGTCACAGAATACAGTAACCCCATTACTAGTCTGGCTGAAAGTTATAGTGGGATGTCACAGAATACAGTAACCCCATTACTAGCCTGGCTGCTAGTTATAATGGGGTGTCACAGAATATAGTTACCCCATTACTAGTCTGGCTGCTAGTTATAGTGGGATGTCACAGAATACAGTTACCCCATTATTAGTCTGGCTGCTAGTTATAGTGGGATGTCACAGAATACAGTAACCCCATTACTAGTCTGGCTGCTAGTTATAATGGGATGTCACAGAATACAGTAACCCCATTACTAGTCTGGCTGCTAGTTATAATGGGATGTCACAGAATACAGTAACCCCATTACTAGTCTGGCTGCTAGTTATAATGGGGTGTCACAGAAAACAGTTTGCAATTGTGTGGTTACATTTGCAAATGTGTGAAAAAGCGCTTACATGAGAGAAAGGGTTAAATGCAGGTAGCCAATCTATTTGCATTTGCAACCAGTGGAAATCCAGATCAGAGGGCTCCTTAACCCTTTCCTCCATAAATACGCCTTTCTAAGCCTCTATAAAAGTCACCTTTTGAAACCATTGTGATAAATAGAGCATTTTCTCCTAAGGGGCAAAATTTGCTCTATTTATCACAATGGTTTCAGAACTACAAAATTCTAAACTTTTCCTTTTCTTTAGTTAATGCTCCTTTTCGGTAGATTTATTCAAAGAAGTTCTTGGATCTAAAAATAGCCTATGAGGAAATGGGTTAAGAAGAACTCTCTTATTAGGATCTGCACCTTTTGTGATTTAAAATCTTTTGATACTGAATGGACTGTACCAATACATAATGATGGATCGTTCCATTATCAATCCTTTCCTCCATGAATATTCAAAAGAGAAATAATGACGTCATGAATATCAATTAGATTAATTTGTTACAGTAGCACATGGACATAGGAATTTGGGGCCATGGCAGAAACTGTAGAATCATATTTATATCATACCATAAGCAAACAGGACAGACCCTGATCAGACGGCTCCTATAGAAGCCATCTGATCTGGGTCTACTTTGTTTACAAAGACGTAGAAAAGCGTATTTATGGAGGAAAGGGTTTAAAAATGTCAGCACGCACACACCCATCCCCCCGCCCACCAACCCCCACACACACAATGCTAAAATATTTTTTGGCAACACATATTGTATAAAATTGTGCAGATTTCCCATCAGCTAGTGTTCTTTCCATTAATAAGTCAGGTTGTCTTAGAAATAACCGGAAAATGTTGACAAACAAAATCTAAAACCTGCTGTCAAGATCTTTTGAAGCAGTCACAAAATACCAAAATCGATAAATGTTTTACAAGTAAGCCATTTTGCGAGCAACATGCTATAATACATTTACACTTATCCTGCCAAGTACAGCCTGTCTGGCATTTGAAAACAGTCTGGATCCAGATCTCATCAAGATCCAAGCTCTTTAACACTCCTTCAGTAGTTTCTCAAAGGCTCCGATGAAATGGAAGAATGCGTGCATAATTATTATGTGAGCAGATACCAGATACCATTTACTCTCTGCATGTGGTGAACATTATGTGACAATTGCAACATGCATGTTTGCTAAAATCATAGATCAAGATCAGTAACCCTTTACTTCATAAATACACCTTTCTATGCATTTGCAAACAGAGTAGACCCAGATCAGACGGCTCCTAAAGGAGCCGTCTGATCAGGGTCTGCTCTGTTTGCTTATGATATACATGTAATGAAGATATGATTCTACAATTTTTGCCATGCCCAAAAACGCCTGTGTCCACTGTACTGTGCTTTTACAACAATTAATATCTAAATGATATTCATGATGTCATTAATTTTTATATGAATATTCAAAAGCGAGGTTATGATCTGTACTGTATGATATTTAAATTTAAGTTTAACCTTTGCACCCTAGAAATGGATCGATAATTACTTGTGAAAACAGTTTGGATCCAGATGAGACACTGAATTACTAAGTCTCATCAATGATTCAAACTGCCATAACTATAGAATTAAAGGGACTAGAGCACAGGGGGCCATTTCGTGGGTCTACATGGTCTAAAAGGTCAACAAAAAATTTGGGTCGATTTAGTGCTATATTATATACCACTAAATTGACTCAACATTTTTTTGGATCTTTTAGACCATGTAGACCCACGAAATGGCACCCTGTGGACTAGAGGGAAAATAAATTTGAGAACTGTAGCAGATGACAATGTTTTTTGGCAAATGACAAATATTTGGTATGCAAAGAGTTAATCAAGAATGTTCAAAGAAACGGGTACTGCCACCTACCAGCATAAATTTGATAAAAATAAGCATGACAAAAAAGTGTAGCAGACAGACAGACATGCTAGTTACACTGTCTAAGAGGCGACTTCATTTTTTCAGCGGTTAGCTGTCTATTTTCACTTTTGTTCTAGTTTTCCACCAATCAGAAACTATGTTACATTGTAATTTGCATATCATATGACCGAATAGTATTTTCTAGTAAACCGTATTTTCATTAGCTAATCCCTTGACTGGCATACAGCCTTTTTATAATGGCTCTACACATGGCCAAACTGAATGTAGGACATTTCGGCATAGGAAGTTTCGCCCCGGATGTTTCGACCCAGGACGTTTTGGCCATCTATTTATTCGGCCTAGGACGTTTCGGCAAAAATTGAAAATGTGTACTAAAAGGCAAAAATTGAATAATCAAAATCATTAAATAACTATCTATATGTTAAATATTGATATGTGGTCCATTTTTTTTTGGTTTATACAGATCAGGATATTAGCTAAGCAGGTGACACATTCACACTTACTCAACCTTGGGTACAATGAGTGAAAAAGAGGTGCTTTCAAATACTATAGTCATATTGTTTAGTCATTAAAACAGCTCCAGACCACATAACACATTACTAATGATTTACTATCCCATTCAGTTTTGATTTTAGTCTTGGTCCAAACTGTTTACCACTCACTTTATGTTTTTTGTTTTCAGTAAAATTTTTGTTTAGTTCAACTTTTGGTGGATTCAAATACATGTACAATACTGTAGTCACATCGTTGTTTATTACCATGACCGGTAAAACAATATGAATTATTTATTACTTTGGTCATTATCAAAACTAGAGTATATAATACATAAACAATATTACTGAATAAAACTATATAGATCTATTATCCTCAAAAGGTGTGGATCAATTTTGACTATTCAATTTTTGGTGTGTCATACTTTATATCAGTTCCTAACCCATTATCGTACTAATCACCTCATGGTAATGATTGCTGAGCATTATTGCCAGTTTGCCAAAACCACTATTAAACTTTTAAACATTTATTATCATTTTGCTATCAATTTAATACCACATTTGATCACATCCACTTTGACGAACAGGTAGTTTGCCGAAACCACCATAATTCACAGGCAATGCTAAAGGAAATAAAGAAGAAATGTTGTTTAGTATATTAGAGTAGTGGCATTAATAGTATTAATTACTATCCCCGACCACAGCACCAATTAAGGCTCTGGTTATTCGCTCTCTGTGATATAAAGCTACTTACTGAAGGCTATTGTTACAGCTCTATCACCTGGCGCTTTGGACCGAGTAGTAGGTTGAGATAGCTAACTTTATATTGTTTTAAAAATACATGTATATTCAGTTAATGGTGTCACTAATGATGATGCACACACGTCAATTAATGCGTTGATCCAGGCTATAGATAAATGCCTTTCTTTAAGTAATTACAGCCTCTGCACAAACAAAAACTAAATTCTGTATGCTTTATTTAAAGTGTATTCAATTAGTTATCTTCATATCAATATAAATATACATGCTTTCAAGTAAATTTTTATAATAGGTAAAATGAAGAACTAACTTCATATAGTTTTAAAAAAATGCTTTGACATTGTACATTTTAATAGTGATTTCCTATAAAAGTAACTCGATTTTTTTCCATAATTGCTTATTCTACTCCAAGTCTTTTCCATTGCATGCTTCTCTGCTAGTATAATTACAAGCAATTCTTCATAGATCCAGTTCCCTGTACTAACAGAATCTCGAAACATTGAAATTAAATTGGCAGACATTTGATATCATTATTGTTTTGTACATTATGTCAATATTTGAATGCCGCTGAATATCTTTTTAAAAGATATTTCTTGTTTCTTTTCCTTTGTTTTCCTCTGTCAATGGCCCATTGTCTGTTGTTAGGGAATGAAGTTCTATTATTTTCTGTTTCTCTGCTGTTCTGTTAACCCTTACTTGACCCCTTACTCCATAATTAACCTGTTCCCTATTCTTTGTTTATTCCAAATTTCAATATCTTTTGAATATTCATGGACAAAGGTATAATGAAATATTTAGGAAGGTGGAACATTGTAGTCATTTTAGAAAGTAAAGAAACAGATCTATCAAATTCCATTAGCAAACAGAGCAGACCCTGATCAGACGGCTCCTATAGGAGCCGTCTGATCTGGGTCTACTCTGTTTGCAAATGCGTGAAAAAGCGTTTATATGAGGGATAGAGTCAAATGGCTCAGGCAGACAGCTGGATAATGGAGAAGGGATCCATAAGTCTCATGCGGCTAAAGCAGGTGACTCACTGTCAATTAAATACATGATCTTATAAACCCTTTACTCCATGAACATTTATGTAAAGTAATAATGACATCATGAATATTCATTAGATTTTTTGTAATGTTGGCCATGGCAGAAACTGCAGACTCATATTTGTATTATAATTTATAAGCAAACAGATCAGACCCTAATCAGACAGCTCCTACAGGAGTCTTCTGATCCGGGTCTACTCCGTTTGCAAAGGCGTAGAAAGGTGTATTTATGGAGTAAAGGATTAACTTTAATTGAGAAGGGTCTGTGATAAAGCCTAAAAAATTTACAAGCCCACCGAGTAATGTCACTGCATGCCTGTAATATAATTTTTGCCCTTGAACATCAAGACTCAGATAAAGTTTGAAGATGTCTATATCAGAAATTATTTCAGACTATATTCAGAAGGGAGAGGACATCCAGACTATCCTTCATCTTGTTAATAGAAACCTGTCTGGAATAAGCAGGCGCTGGGGATCCAAGTCAAACACTGAGTTAACTTCGGATTCTGATCAGGATCATTGCTGTTTGCACCAGATTAATACTGTCCCAAACAATAAAGATAATCAGCTTGTTTCAGCTTAGGACAGTTAAAGATGAGCAAATCTTTCGAGGTCCAATATCCAGACTAATTATGTTATATCCATTTCTAGATGAGCTGAAACATTCACCAAAGACACATAGCTAAATTAGTACCCAAATGTCAGACTCAACATTCCTGTAACAGACTAATCTATGCTGATTGTCTGAAACATGTTCCTTCTATTTTTGACACATCTTGGTCACAGTTTTATCTTCTTCTGAATATTGAATATAAAACATGGAACATTTTCATGACAACGCTACTTTTCGGTTTTCCCTTCAAATGAGACATGTAACAAGTAAATGAGTCTTAATCCTTTCCTCCAAAAATATGCCTTTCTTCGCCTCTGTAAAAGTCACCTGTTGAAACCATTGTGATAAATAGAGCATCTGCTCCTATAGACTATTGATCACAATGGTTTCAAACTACAAAATTCTAAAATTTTACATTTCTCTAGTTAATGCTTCTTTTCGGTAGATTTATTCAAAGTGGTTGGATCTAAAAATAGCCTATGAGGGAATAGGTTAACCCTTTACTCCATGAACATTTATATAATAATGATGTCATAAATATTAATTAGTTTAATTTTTATAATGAAACATGAACAAAGCAATTCTTTGTCATGGCAGAAACTGTAGAATCACATCTTCATTATTTCATTAGCAAACAGAGCAGACCCTGACCAGACCGCTCCTGTAGGAGCTGTCAGATCTGGGTCTGCTCTGTTTGCAAGAGGCATAGAAAGGTGTATTTATGGAGTAAAGGATTAAGGCTTTTGCATTCTGTAAATAATGTAGAAAGCTAGAACAGTTGCCTATGATCCCAAATATATGATAACGTAAATGATCTGGATCTACCCAGCTGACAATATCATGAAGGCACAATTCTCTCCAACTACTGCTGCTTTAACCCATTCCCTCATAGGCTATTTTTAAATACAATCTCTTTGAATTAATCTACAGAAAAGGAGCATTAATAAGAGAAAAGGAAAATTTTAGAATTTTGTAGTTTGAAACCATTGTGATAAATAGAGCATTTGCTCCTATAGGAGCAAATGCTCTATTTATCACAATGGTTTCACAATGTGACTTTTACGTCGTCAATATGAGGGAAAGGGTTAATATCCATACAGATTGGACTTAATTCCTACTCGGACATTTTGAACATCTGGTCTGGATCAAGACTGTTTATGAATGTCTCTGTTGCCTCCAAAAGAAACAAGGGATGAGGTCAGGCTAATTTTGTTGTAGTGTTGAGGGGGTGACCTTTTCAGTATGTCTGGATGTTCCGATATTACTTTACCAGATCCAAGTTCGCTCCAATCTGACACTGTCTAGACGGGTAGAAATAAAAGCACAGCATTATTCTTTGTAACCTCCACGCCAAAAATGCCACAGGAAATGTCTGGCAACCATCGTCCTCAAACATTTCAAAAATGTATTAATCATGTAAAACAGATTAGGAGAAAACTTCCACTATATTAAATAAAATTTTCATTTTTTTTCTAAGTCCTATCGGCAGCAAACATTAATATCAAATTTCAGTAATAATTTGAATTTTCTCTTAAAAATCTTTCCCAGTGGACCTCAAAATATCCTCATATGGTGGATAAATTGCAATTTTCAAAAGTGGCTGTAAAACAAGCTTGTTCTTAGAATTATTTTTTTCTGAAGTTAAAAATTGCAACCCTTACATACTTTCAATCGCTTAACCCTTTCCCTATACAAACGTGTTTTCACACATTTGCAAACAGAGTAGACCCAGATCATACGGCTCCTATAGGAGCCATCTGATCAGTGTCTGCTCTGTTTACTTATGGAATTTTATTGATCTGACTTTACAGTTTCCATCATGGTAAAAAAAATAAAATCCTTTACTCTATAAATATTTATGAGTAAACTTCACCCATTTTGCATATTTATTATATCTCAAACTTTTAATCATATTTTTATATGTATATATTGGCAATTATTTCTATAAAAGGCATAATATATATATATATATATATATATATGCAGGTCTAAAATATACTGAATGCAAACAGTGCAGACCCTGATCAGACAGCTCCTATATTACATGTAGAGTAGAACCTGTCTTGAGTGGCCATCAAAAAGGGGTCTAATTATGGATATGTAATGCAAGTGGAAGCTTAATTCAGGTCAAAAGTAATGCAGAAAGCTCTCATAGGAGCTTTCTGCATTACTTTTGTCTTGCATTAAGCAACCACTTGCTTTGTCTATGTTCAATAAATCAATGGCCACTTAATTAAGACCGATTCTATTGTACCAGCAAATATGTCAACTTCTCAAGACTTTAACCATGAACATTCAGGGGTTTTAACATGTAAATCTTACTGAACCCTTTCCCTTATGAATATTTATGAAAGAAATAATTACATCATGAATATTTATGATGGTGTATGAATATGGATTTTTGGCCATGGCAGCAGAAACTGAAGAATTAGATCAGAGCAGACCCTGATCAGACGGTTCCTACAGGAGCGATATGATCTGGGTCTACTCTGTTTGCAAAGACATGAAAAGGTGTTTCTTTCAAGTAAAGGGTTTAATCATACCATGCTAATGGTCAGTACAGACATTAAGCCCCTAATAGTAAGAACCGGCTGCTCTAGCAACTAATAAGTAATACACCATCACTGGCTTTAGCATCTTCAATAATTAAAACTGATTCAAGAAGTCTGTCATTGCTACCAATGTGTCTATTTCCTCCATTATCTTCCTTCAAACAACAACAGCTCCACCACCATCATTTGTCAAACAGTTTGGATCCCAATTACATGTCAAATATACTGACATCTCAACATGGTCAAACCCACTTGACATATGAATTTTTCATACAATGTTTGCCAAGAAAGTCTCATAGAATTTTTAGAAGGATGCAAGTTTAGAAGCAGCAGAGGGTATTGGTTGTCAAAAGGCTTTACCAATACGGCCCACTGTGATGAGTTGTCTAGACGACATTGACAACTCATATCATCTTCTTGTTCCATTATGTACTGGTAACACATAAAAGAGAACCTCCAGACAGCACTAACAAATGGAAAAGGATCCTATTAGACTGACAGATTTTTATGGCTTATATTTTTGCAGTGGTACGATGGCCCCAGTTTACTGTGCAGTGTCACATCCAAATCACATTGTGGCTGGAAACTTCAGATAATACTTTGACTAATCTGTCTCTTTCCAAAACTTTAACTCTTTGCATGCTAATTATGTTGCTTGCAAAAATCAGAATCAGTTACAAATTGCAAAGTTCATAGTTTTTCTTCCTATTTTTTCTTAATGTATACAATGAGAATAACAAACATTTTGAATCCCGATGAGGTATGAAGTTATTTGGTGTCTCATCTGGGTCCGCCAGCATGCTAAAAGTTAAAGTAATTTTAACAAACTGCCCAGACAGCTCTTTCTTTAACTATGAATCATTCCAAAGAAAGAACAAACAAACAAGTATTGTCAAGCAATCCATTGCCTCCTACCGGAGACTGCTCTAAGCATTTTTACATTTCTCCAGACAAATTTCTTTTTATAAAATTGAGGTCAAGGTCAGGGTCAAGGTTGTTAGAGACATCGAAGTAGTGTGTTATACTCTGCCTTCCAATTATGCCCCCACACAAGAAATTTTGAAATCTTAACTCAAGGGCCTGAGGATTTATCATCCAGACAAATTTCAGGCAATTATACTAAAACCTAGGTCATGGCCAAGGACAAGGTTACAGATACACTAAAGCAATATGCAACATTTCCCCTTCCCAAGATGCACCTAAAATTTAAATTTGAAAATCCTATCCAAAAAAGTTGAGGGTATATCATCCAGACACATTTTAGACATTTATTTTTTACCAAGACTGAGGTCACGGTCAAGGTCACAGAGACACTAAAGTAGTATGACACTTCACCTTCTCAAGATGCACTCACACAATACATTTTGAAATCCTAACCCAAGGAGTTGAGGACATATCATCCAGGCAAATTTCAGACAATTTGTCACTAAAACTGAGGTCATAATCAATGTCAAGGTCACAAAGACATCAAAGTAGTATGGGACACTCCCATGATGCACTCACACAATAAATTTGGACATCCTAACCCTAGTGGTTGAAATATATCATCTGGACAAAACTTTCAGACAAATCTTTACTAAAATGATGTCAACGTCAACGTCAACGTCACAGCGACACCAAAGTAAAATGTGACACTCCGCCACCCAATGATGCACCCACACATGAATATGGAAATCCTAACCCAAGTGGTTGAGGAGATATTCGAAGGACAGATGGACAGAAGAATGGATGGATGGACAGGTGGACAAACAGAGTACAAACCTATAGCCCCCCTTCAGTCAAAAACTATATACCCCATGCATGGGGTATAAAAATGTTCACCACAAAAACTCACTTCCTTATGACCAGCTTCACATCAAGGTTTTTATGTTATCTAAGAAAGTTTGTAGCAAATTCTCCCAGTTGGACACACAATATTTTTTCACTTTGCTTTGACCTGCATTAAGCTACCACCTACCTTACAGACCAGAAATTAAAACCTCTTTTTTTGCCACATATACACTTTACTCAATAAATACACCTTTCTATGCAGGTTTAGAACAAACCCACTAAGGACCATAACCCATTAGGGCAATAGCCCACTCTCATATTTTTATGTAAATCTATCTCATATTTCATCAGACCTATCATTACTTAGATTTTCACATATAAATTAATTTTCCTGATGAAAAATGAATTAACAATACTCAATTATTATATTTTTCATAATTATCTAAAACATATGCATTTATAGTACTTTGAAACACTTCATGTATATATAAGCAATGGGGTACAGTCCTCCCTGTTAAAATAAGCAGTGGGTTATTTTCCTGTGGGATAATTATATTCTAGTGGGATATTTGTTTGTTTGTGTTGATTAACGTCCGTTTCTGCTCACTATGGGCTAATTGGACGCCCACTTTGGTATTGTCTATTTTCCTTTCTACGCCTATGCAATCAGAGTAGACCCTGATCAGACGGCTCCTATAAGAGCCATCTGATAAGGATCTGCTCTATTTTTTGTTTATGATATACATCTGGTTCTACAACACCATACATGAATGTGACAAGGATTTACATTGTCAATCTTCAATTTCCAAATCACTAAATCTGTTCAGACATAGAATGACATGAAGAGAGAACGAAGAAGCTAATGATGAGAAACAAAGCGCGTACAGTTATCTAGGTCATGATAATTACCAAGTGACAGATAGGTCAAGCCGTTCCTCAGTGCACATACATTTCAGGGTCAGTCCCATGTCAGACTAGCTTTCATACTGCCTCCTCTCACATTCCGTTGTGACATTGACCTGCATCAGTACACCTTACCCATTCCTTCAATAGGCTAGTTTTAGACCAAACCTCTTTGAATAAATTTACCGAAAAGGAGCATTTACAATAGAAAAGGAAAATTTAAGAATTGTATAGTTCTGAAACCATTGTGGTAAATGGAGCACTTGCTCCTATGGAGCAAATGCTCTATTTATCACAATGGTTTCAATAGGTGACTTTTACAGAGGCGTTAATATGAGGGAATGGGTTAAATGAGCCACTGTGAGCCATAATGAAGATACTTTTGAAGCTCAGTCCCTTTCACTGTGCAAATCTCTTTGCAAACAGTTTGAAGCTGAATGAGACAATTTGGGTTACTGAAGCTGTGATTATTATGCTTTAACCTTTCGCTTGCTGAATTTTAAAATACACATCTCCTTCTTTACCCATGCCCTGTTGTATAATTACATATATCTTCACTGTGTACACATATTTCGCTGTGTAATCACTGCTGTGGAGTGCACTGGTTGCACAATCAACATGTAATTAGTGCAGACCCTGATGAGACAGCTCCTGCAGGAGCTGTCTCATCTGGGTCTTCACTATTTACAGGTAGGTATATTGACGTGAATAGCAAGCGAAGGGTTAAGAAAGAAAAGGTAAGAAAATTAAACCATGACATTTGTAGCAGACGACAAATATTTCAATATGTGACAGTGAAATATATAGTTAACCAAGATCAGCCACTGTCATATGAGCTCATCATCATTTAACCCATTACCTCAAAGCTATATTTAGATCCAACCTCTTTGAATAAATCTACCGAAAAGGAGCATTAACTACAGAAAAAGGAAACTTTGAGAATTGTGTAGTTTAGAAACCATTGTGGTAAATAGAGCATTTGCTCCACAGGAGCAAATGCTCTATTTACCACAATGGTTTAAAAAAGTGACTTCTACAGAGGCGTCAAAAGGCGTAAATATGAAGGAATGGGTTAACTGATGGAGTGCCAGAAGATAGTGTACAGACCTTTGCAAACAGTGTAGACCTAGATCAGAGGGCTTCTTAAGAGTTCTCTGATCCGGTCTGTACAGTTCCATCATTTAAAATCTTCCAGAATATTTAAGCCTTTCATACTGAAAGTCACATTCCACTTTGACTATTCAACATTAACCTTTCCTTCATATAAATGCATCACACATGATCAGAGTCTGCTCTAGATCTATTGACTGATCTGTTTCTTTACTTTCTAAAATGGCTACAATGTTCCACCTTCCATATTTCATTATAACTATTTTTGTCCATGAATATTCAGTAGGTATTGAAATTTGGAGTAAACACAACACATAAGGTTAACCCTTTACTCCATGAATATTCATGGAAGAAAGAATGACATTACGGATATAAAAATTAGATTATACATGTACTTGAGAATCATATATTTATTGTTTCATAGACAACATCTACTCTGTTCACAAAGTGGTAGAAAGGCGTATATATGGAATGAAGGGTTATAAAGAGGCTGAATTTTGTGGGGGTTTTATAACACAGCATTACATCCTGGTCATATATGACACCAAAGCTATAGACTAGGTATCAAAATGGTGCCAAATTCGGGTGTCCAGATAAGATGATTGTGTAAATCAAAACATTTTCAAGAATAACTTCTTTAATTCTCCACCAAACCCAATGTTGTGACGATTCTTTAGAATCATCTTCAAGACGATTCTAAAGAGTGGTCACAACATAGGGTAAGGTGGAGAAATGACGATTTTAGTATTTGAGTACATACATATATTTGTCGCCCTGCAATTTGACTTATTCAGAATTACATACTGGTGGAAATAGGAGATTTGGTGTCTGAATATTTAGAGTAGCTAGAGTACTGGGATTCATACAGCTCAAACTATTGACCTTCACTCACTCATTAGAAATATTTTGTCCACCTTGAAAGTTTCCAGAGAAACATTTAGAACATGTTGACCTTGATCAAACAATCAGTCTCAGGCCTCCTCTACAGTTTTAATAAATAAAAATTAAATTCTGTATCCTGTAGGATACCGACCCTATTGTCTTCAGGGAAAATGTCAAACAGCAGATATTTCTTCTATCTCTTTATAATGCCAGGAAACTATCTGCAAATCACTAACAGTATGTGAGCATTCAAAGGTTTTATTGATCTTCGAAAATGAAAACAACCTTGTAACCACTGTGACCCTGTCTGAAATCACTCTGGACCAATTATTGAGGGGACCTGACCCTCTTATGACCCCATAATGTTGACCATTTACTCTCTTCTCTAATTGTATGGATGGTATAAAACAGCTTTTCCCCTTCTGACCTCATTTTACAATGTGTCTGCAATGACTGTCTGTCTACAATACTATTTTAAAAACAATTAAAACAACCACTTATTAACCCTTTCCTCCATAGGCTATATATAGATACAACCTCTTTGAATCAATCTACCAAAAAGGAGCATTTACTAGAGAAAAGGAAAAGTTTAGAATTGTGTAGTTTTGAAACCATTGTGATAAATAGAGCATTTGCTCCTATAGGAGCAAATGTTCTATTTACCACAATGGTTTCATAAAGTGACTTTTAAAGAGGCGTAGAAAGGTGTATTTATGGAGGAAAGGGTTAAATATGAGGGCAGGATGATGTAAACGTGGGACTAATGTTACGTACATAGCTCCTTTTTTCACTACTCTCATCTAGTATTAAGTCAGCACCTTTCTGAAAGACTGACAATAATTATTGGTCATCTTTGTGAATGGCCACTTTAGACAGGTGTTACAGTAGTATATGAAAAGACCATAAATGTTTGGACAACTAATCTCTCCCCTCCACCATTTTGTTACTTTAACCCGTTCCTTCATAGGCTGTATGCTGAATTGTAATATTTGACTCCTCCCTCTATGAATGTTAATGAAGCAAACCACCAAAACAACATCTTTTTTAAAGCAGAATATGCTTTTTATGGCAAACAGTGTAAAGATCCTGATCATAGGATTCCAAGAGGAGATTTTTGATCTGGGTCTACACTCGTTACAAATAACTGATAAACCTGTTTCCTGCATATGAAGGGTTCAATTAGTCTGACATAGCAGCAAATAGAGTATTATACCCCAATCAAACTGCTCTTTCTGCAGCAGTCTGACCTGGGGTCTATCTTTGTCTGTCTAAATACATAGAGTATGTAGGGTAAATGCAGACAATCAATGTATACATGTATATGAATATTGTCAGCAAAACAAGATGTGTTTGTGAAACACTATGTCCCAACCACTATCCCCCCCCCCCCACTTTTCCACACACACCATCCGGATATTATCAATGTCCCAACCACTACCCCCCCCCCCCCCCCCCCCCCACACACACACACACACACACCATCCGGATATTATCACCAATATAAATTTCACCTGTAATTTGACCTTTGACCTTGTTATATGACCTTGACTTAATAAGTCACCCAAAAAAATTTGTGCCTCCATAAGTTGCACATGCGTGCCAAGTTTGAAGTATATATGTGCAATGGCTACAAAATTATCGCCAACAAACCACAAACAAAACCACAAACTTCTTAAAAACGTGATAACTCAGCATCCTGATTGTGAAGTTTTGTAACCTTTATCCTATTTATTAATGTAAGAAATTATGACATTATGAATATTTATTACCTGAAGTTTTATAATACAAACTTTTCAGATCTATACAATGTCAAGAGCAAACAGAGCATTGTTCAGACGTCTTTGTGTTCAGACGTCTCCTATAGCAGCTGCATGATCTGGGTCTGTTTGCAAATGAATGAGTTTATAAAATTAGAGGAAAGGATTAAATGCTGAATTTTCAAAGTCAAATGGTTCATCAGTGACTAACTATAGAGTCCATTCTGTATGAAAGGCATAGCTTAGCTAGAAGATAGTTTGAAATAACAAACCGTGCAGTGATCAGAGCTCCTCTGATCTGCATCTACACTGTTTGCAAATGCTAGAACACTCATTTCCTTGCATTCAAAGGTTTAAATGCTAGGTTTCAGTTCCTTGGTGTTTTTGAAAAGTTTTTTGTTTCGTATAGACTTTCGCTTTATAAAATGTTTATGACTCACATCTCGGCTACTCACACAATGTGACATTTCTCATGGGAAAGTGTCAACTGCCTGCTCCAGCTTTGATGGCCAGTGGCAGCATCATCACATTATCCTGCTTTGTAGACCAAAATGTAGATCGAACTCACAAACATTCTGTACAAGATAAATTATTTGTCTAAACGTTGGGTAGTAGAACGGGTGGGGATTTTTGGTAATGAAAAAAATGGTGCAGATTTTTTATTTCATCGTGTCATTACTTATCTTGCTATGTTTGCGAACAGTTTGAAACCAGACAAGTTATATGAAATAAATGCTTGTCTCATTAGGATACAAAACATTGACATTCTGACAATTTTTATGAAGAAACAACAGTACAGATAATTATAAGATTTAAAGTACAGTAACGTAGATACCATGTTTTAGACAATATCTTAACCCTTTCCCAATTTAATATTCATGTAAGGAATAATGACATAATGAATATTTATTAGCTGAACTTTTATAATAGCATAATGCAATCAGAATGTTTTGGGTCAGCAGAAATAGCAGATTCAGATCTATATTTTAGCATAAGCAAACAGAGCAGATCCAGATAGCTCTTATAATGAGCTTTACTGTTTGCAAATGCGTGAAAAAGGCATTTTTATATGAAGTAAAGGGTTAATCTTTGAAAGCTAAGTAACTTTAACTTGTGAAACAAAATGTGTGCTTTAACCCATTACCTCATAGATTATTTATAGATACAACCTCTTTGAATAAATCTACCGAAAAGGAGCATTAACTAGAGAAAAGGAATATTTTAGAATTTTGTAGTTTGAAAACCATTGTGATAAATAGAGCATTTCGAGGGTTTGGTGCAAAACTATTCTAACTCCTTCACTTTGTGAAGGAGTTAGAATAGTTTTGCACCAAGCCCTCGATTTGCTCCTATAGGAACTAATGCTCTATTTATCACAATGGTTTCACAAAGTGAATTTTACCGAGTCGTCAAAAGTCGTCAATATCAGGGATATTGAGTTAATTCTCAGACATTTTCTTCCCACTCTTTCATAAACTGTCAAATAGCTAGCCTGGGTGGGATACAATTTCTATGTATCTTTAATTTATGGATAAATCTTTTCTGCAATGGTTATTATTACATATCATTGTGGATATCACTGGTTATATGTATTCTAAATCCTTCTGTCCCTGTGTGAAACAAGATGGCCATGATGGACCTCTATCACTCACCTGGTTAAAAGACCAAGCGATATATTATGCACATCTACCAAAACAATGTTCAAGCTGCTCACTCAATAGAAACTTTTAAATTGTTTTACTCAATGTGATCTATTTTTGCAGCAGATTAACCCTTTACTACATGAATATTCATGAGAAATAATGACAACATAAATATTAGATTGAAGTTTGGGAAAGTGTGTTGAAGAACAAAATGATCACAGTTTTGTGGTTTTCACTGTTTTATTTTCAACATGAATATTAGATTATATTTATAATGGCACATGGACTAAGGGATTATTGCTCATGGCAGACACTGTAGTCATATCTATATTATATCATAAGCAAACAGAGCAGACCCTGATCGGCCAGCACCTACTGGAGTCTTCTGATCTGGTTTTACTCTGTTTGCAAGGGTGTAGAAAGATGTATTTATGGAGTAAAGGGTTAAAATGACTTTTATAACTCTGATATAGAAGATTACCTAACAATGATATCCCATTCTGGTCTTTAGATAAGGAGAATATCAATTTAGCTCCAATGACTTACATCAGAACCATGTATAGAACTTTGATAGACAACAATCTAAGCAGACCCTGATCAGATAGCTCCTACAGCCGAGCCATCTGACCTGGGTCTACTATGTTTGAAAAGGCATGGACAGGATTAAAGACTACCTTGAAATCATTTCTGTGAAGTTTTGGTCATTAATATAATAATATAATAGGAGCAGATATTGTTTAGAGAAATTGTTCGTTAAAATCTGTTATTATCTCCTGCGACATATTTATGAAACTGATCATAGCCATTTATGTACACTGTATATAAATTTGACATAAAAGCCCCTGAGGATAATTTTTATAAAGTCTGGTCAAATTTTAGCGCTTTAGGAGAAATGTTTAAAAATCACTAATTAAAATCTATTTTCAGTTATAATGTACTCATGTAGCAGATTGAAGACATTTATATATACTTTTGATAGATATCCTCCTGAGGATCATTTCTGTGAAGTTCGGTCATATCCCATTCAGTGCTTTCTGGAGGAAATGTTTAACAAAAGCACTGCAAGCGGGTGCCAACGCTCGTCTGTCGTCATTGTCAAGATGACCATGCATACCGAAAATGAGGGTTGTAAATGAAAAATTAAAGAAGTTATGGTCAATGTTAAGATTTCGGACGACGACGACAATGATGAGGATGCCTGAGTATGACAATAGCTCGTGATTTCTTCGAAAAAAGACGAGCTAAAAATCATTCATTACAATCTATTTTCAATTATTGTGGCGTACACATGCATACAGCAGACTGAAAACATTAATTTATATACTTTTGATAGGAGATGTCATTTAAAAGAAATTGTTAATATCTATTTTAGCTCCTAAGATGACTAGAACCAACTTTCATAGAGGACCATCTAAGAATCATTCCTATGAAAGTTTGGTCATTAACTCCATTCAGCAGTTTAAGAAGAGACTTTTCTTTTTTAAACTCCATTCAGCAGTTTAAGAAGAGACTTTTCTTTTTTAACCCATTTCCTCATTTTGACGCCTCTGCAAAAGTTACCTGTTGAAACCATTGTGATAAATAGAGCATTTGCTCCAATAGGAGCAAATGCTCTATTTATCACAATGGTTTCAAACGACAAAATTCGAAATTTTTTTTCCCATTATAGCTCACCTTTAGACTTTGTGCCAGGTGAGCTAAAAACAGAAACCTTCATAAACTTTTACAGGTTACCATGACACACTTTCCTGAACATCGCATTAGTTGTTATTTTGTTGTTGATGTTTTTGTTTTTGTTCCTTTCACATTCAGTTGCGAAAGAAGATAATACAACAAAAAATTGAATGCATTAAGATTGCAACTATATTTTTCAATTTCATCTCTTCTTATGTTTACAAAATTTGTATCCTTAATAATTATTATAATTTACCATGTTTTAACATTTCAAATGTTAGGAAGTAAATTTGTGTTCGCATAACATTTGCAAACAGTCTAGATCCAGATCAGATGCTGAGTAATGTGATAAGGATTGAAACTAAAAGGTAATGGAAGAGACCATTCATGCAGCAGACATTAACGTTTTACAGACAACATCTTTGCATGCTAGGGGTTAACCCTCATAACACTGAATTTTCAAATGGACTATTCCAAAATTCAAACAGGTCAAGCTTATGGTGAGTATTCTGTGATTTTTCTAAAAACAAGTGTAATATGGCAAACAGTGCAGACCCTGATGAGAGGGCTCCCCTAGGAGCCCTCTCATCTGGGTCTACACTGTATGCGAAGGACATTAGTGACTTGTGTCTCGCACAGCAAGGGTTAGCATAACCTTGTCAACTGCCCTGAATGCATAATGTCTGACTCACAATTTGCTCTCCACTGTGCATTTACCATAAAACCCCTGCCAGACATGGGCCAATAAAAGAGATCATATTCAAGAAATGCTTTTGAGAAAAGGGAGGATAGATAAAAAAAGCCCTAATGCAACATTCACGGATGTAAATGTTTGATCCGTCTACGTCTACGTACACACTTAAACCTTTTAGTGGCAAATCAGCTGCTATCCGCTTCAAAATTGTCATCTGCAGTATTTTCTTACACGAGTTTTATATTTGTTTTCTTTGACAAATAAACTATGAGATGTATTATTTGATCCTCCGTTAGATATTTATTCAATTCATGCGATGATTATTCTGGAACCAAACAATCTCTAAATGTTTGAGAGTTTGCATCATAAGGGGTAACCCCGTTCAACAGAAAGTATGCAATGTGCATGTTTGCATGTAGGCCAATTGCACATGTGCATTGCGCACTCTTCGCTGCACACCAGTGTCTAGCTCTGATTTCACAACATCTACTGGCTATGTATCCGTGTTGGCTTTTTTGTGTACAATTCAATCATCTGTTATGGTTCAATGACTAACTGTGCATTCTAGTTTAACATTTTTAAATTTTCTTTTTCTGATTGAATGAATGGCGATTTATTTCAGATATATATTTATTGTATTGTAGTTTTGTGATTGAAAAGATCACCCAATGATCCATATCCACTTCTTGATATCATTATTAGGATATACCGGTATATGAAAACAATGTTGACCCAGATCAAATGGCGCTGCGGTCCACACCGTTTGCAGCATAAGCTTATAATTACCTAATCAGAATGCTAGAATTAAAATTATTCTGGTAAAAACTAAAACTGAACAGATTTGTCCCACAAACCAAATTGGGTGTGTTTACTTCAAACATATTGGAATCAATGATTTACAAGAGTTCTTACTGCAAAAGTGCATACTTTGGACCACATATATTTCAAATAGTGAAACAGAGCGTTCTACACTTGAATTCTAAATGTGCTCAAGTAGTACAAGACTCTCCCTATGGATCTATTCTCAGTAAACAGGATATATGTAATTTCTCCTGATGTAATTTCCTGGTAACGAGACATCTGACAGCTAGCTAATCACATCTATGTATGCCAAAGTATGCACTTTTGCAGATGCAGTCTTCCTCAAAAAAAAGTTAACCCTTTACCTCATAGGCTATTTTTAGACCCAACCACTTTGAATAAATCTACTGAAAAGGAGTATTAACTAGAGAAAAGGAAAATTTAAGAATCTTGTAGTATGAAACCATTGTGATAAATAGAGCATTTGCTCCTATAGGAGCAAATGCTCTATTTATCACCATGGTTTCAACAGGTGACTTTTGCAGAAGCGTCAATATGAGGGAATGGGTTAACCCTTTGAAGGCTGAATATTCAAAGTAGAATGCCGCATCAATGATTAAATATAGAGTTCATCATTTGCTTAAGGACTTTGAATGACAAATAGTGCAGACTCTGATCAGAAAGCTCCTCTAGCCCATTCCCTCATACTGACGCCTTTTGACGCCTCTGCAAAGGCCACCTGTTGAAATCGTTGTGATAAATAGAGCATTTGCTCCTAATGCTCCATTAATCATAATGGTTTCAAACTACAAAATTCTAAAAATTTCCTTTTCTATAGTTAACGCTCCTTTTCGGTAGATTTATTCAAAGAGGTTGGATCTAAAAATAGCCTATGAGGTAATGGGCTAGGGTTCCTTTGATCTAGGTCTCACACTGTTTGCAAATTTGTTTCCCACTTTCAACACGCTCTGCTAATTGCTGTTCAATTATTTTTTTAGTCTGCTTCAATTTTCAAATATATCCTATTTTGTTCTAATAATAGCTCAAACAGATCTAGAGCTACAGAGAATGGTCAAAACACAGGGTTTGGTGGAAATGTTTTAATTTATACATTTTATCTGGACTAAGTGCTGCTCAAAGTATCATACATTATCATCCTGATGAGACACATATTCACTTGGCTTCTGAATTCACTATGCTTACAAATGTTTAACCCATTATCTCATAGGCTATTTTTAGACCCAACCTCTTTGAATAAAACTACTGAAAAGGAGCACTAACTGGAGAAAAGGATTTTTTTTTAGAATTTTATAGTTTGAAACCATTGTTATTAATAGAGCAAATAAGAGCAAATGCTCTATTTATCACTATGGTTTCACAAAGTGACTTTTACAGGGTTGTCAAAAGTCGTCAATATGAGGGAATGGGTTAAACAAAGATGCCAATGATATGTTTACCCTTTCCCTGGTTCAATATTCATGAAAAAAAAAATTGATATTAAAATGGCAAATGAATATAGGACAGAAACTGTAGAATTACATGTAGATCTATATTATACCATAAGCTAACAGTATAGACCCTGATCAGATGGCTCCTAAAGGAGTCATCTGATCTCGATCTACGCTGTTTGCAAATACATGAAAATGTGTTCATATGAGGGAAAGGGTTAAAGGATAAAGAAACCTTAGAATAGTGTTATCTTTTTTCAGTTACTGATTAATTAAAAATTTCAGCAATAGAGCTTATTTATTAACAGTTTCACAGCCAATTATTTTCAGCTATATTCTCTTAAAGTTTTATTCCGCCAAAAGCATTTTGGAAAGATTCAATGACTGATTGAATGACTTAGTTTAATGGGTATCCTTGTCATTAATCATTGAAGACATTATGCTGAATCAGATCCGGATCTGAACTGTCCACGCTATCACACAAAATCCGGATTGAGGTATTTTGATTTATTTAACCCTTTACTCCACTCACCAAATACTCCTTTTAACTAACGCCTTCGCAATCAGAGAAGAGCCAGATCAGAAGGTTTCTGCAGGAGCCTTTGATCAGGGTCTGCTCTGTTTGATTATGAAATATAAAAATTCAGTAAATCAATATTCATACTGTCATTATTTCTTACATGAATATTCATGCAGTAAACTGATGAGCAACATGAAATCTGGTGATCAGGTGCAAACAGTGTAGACCCAGGTGAGAGGGCTCCTAGAGGGCTCCTCTCATCAGGGTCTGCACTGTTTGTCATGTAACGCTTTTCATTAGAAAACTCCCTAAATATTCACCTTAGGTTTGACCTGTTTAAGTTTTGGAATAGTCCATTTGAAAATTCAGCATTGTAATTGCTAATATGGTAAGCTCTGGCTAACTAAACCTGTCATTTACCCTAGATATGTTGACACCTAATCCCTCCATTCAACTAAATGACTGTTGTTGATAATTCAATTTGACACCATTTTAGACAGACACAGTAGCAAATAGTGTAGACCCTGTTCACACTGCTGCTTAAGGAACAATTTGATCTGGGTCTGCACTATTTGCCCTGGTGATGTACTCAGTAATAAGACATGCACATCTGTACAAAGGATATGACAAAACCTCATCTCGTTTCATCCATTAAACAGACGAGGTAGTAAGACATTTGATTTTTCCTATCTAAAAGTGAACCATTGATGTCTGACTTTAGCTGAGTGTTCACCTAGTTCTGATACACAGATTGACACACATTTTCCTGAAAGGATGAGTCTACAGGCAAAAATCTCATATGATGATTCCTACAACCTCACTCTAAAACATAATATTTTCATATACAGCACAAACAAGAAATATCTTTTAAAAAAGATATTCAGCGGCATTCAAATATTGACACAATGTACAAAACAATCACTGCAATATCTATTTCAATGTTTGGAGATTGTACTAGTACAGAGAACTAGATCTATGAAGGGTTGCATGTTATTATACTAGCAGAGAAGCATGCAATGAAAATGAGTTGGAGTAGAAGAAGCATTTATTGAAAGATTTCAAGTTGCTTTTATAGGAAATCACTTTTAAAATGTACGATGTCAAAGTAATGTTTTAAAACTATCTCAAGTTAGTTCTTTAGTTTACCTTTTATAAAATGTACATGAAAGGGCTTATATTTGTATTGATATGAAGATAAGAAATTGAATACACTTTAAAGCATAAAGTTTTTGTTTGTGCAGAGTCTGTAATTCCATAAAGAACTGTATTTATTTAGCCTAGATCAACGCTTTAATCGACTTGTGTGCATCATCATTAATGACATCATTAACTGAATCTACATGTATTTTTAAAACAATATAACCTACTCTATGAGCCCAAGCCCCATGTGATAGAGCCATAGTAATAGCCTTCAGTAAGTAGCTTTATATCAAAGAGAGCCAACAACCAGAGTCTCGGTGCTTTGGTCGGGGATAGTAATTAATACTATTAATACCACTACTCTAATATACTAAACAACCCTTCTTCTTTATTTCCTATAGCACTGCCTGTGAATTATGGTGGTTTCGGCAAACTACCTGTTCGTCAAAGTGGACTTACGATCAAATGTTGTATTAATTGATAGCAAAATGATAGTAAAGGTATGAAAGTTTAATAGAGGTTTCGACAAAATGGTAATATTGCTCAGCAACCATTACCATGAGGTGATAAATATCAGTACATCAGTACTTTGATTTTATGGGAATTTCCAGGTCTTAAAATCTATTTTAAGAACAGAACTTTCGACAGTCGACAGTCTTCGGTCCCATGCTAAATATCTGCGTAATTACTTTCAATACTACATTTGTATATGGCGTTTTGACTGAACTCTAAGAAGTTTATAGAACATGTCTGTGTAACATGGTGCCTTACATGTGTTGTGATTATGTTAATTATTGCATTGAATTCAATTTGCGAGGCCGAAGCAGCTAATTATCATAAAACATGGTGTTTGAAATAACTGCAATATCGTTATAATTACCCCAGGAAATTCGACACGTTAGTAGACTGTATATCAGAATTTTACATAGTTTCGCAATGTGTAGAGGCATATAAAAAGGTTGTATGCCAGTCAAGGTATTCACTAATGAAAATACAGTTTACTACTAGGTCATATGCAAATTACAATGTAACAGTTTTCTAATTGGTGGAAAACTAGAACAAAAGTGAAAATAGACAGCTAGCCGCTGAAAAAATATGCAATACATCAACAGAAAAGACATAAAATTGAACTTTGTTTCAGTCTTTTATGAGTATCCTTATAAGGATTCTGTCTTCATGTTACTGTCTATTTCAGCTACGGTAAACAAGTGCCATGATCTGGAGTTAAATCATCGCATAGGCAAACAGGCAGTATTCACAGTCAGCTGCCATTTCATCTGAGTCTATTCTGTCTACAGTATTATTTAGTATGCAGCAACAAAATTACAAGAGAGCCAAGATGGCCCTTAATCGCTCACCTGATCACCATAGATTTAAAATGATAGCTGGATAGTCCCAGGATGGGGCCAATATTGACCTAAGAGAACGATGTTGATAGTGGATCACGAGTAGTGGTTCTGGAGAACAAGTTTTTCCAAGAATCAGAATGTTGTTTTATCAAGACAATCAGTCAGAATGACCAATAAAGATTTGGCTCAAAATGTGACCTCTAAAGTGATTTTTCGAGATTGACCTAGTGACCTACTTTTTGATCCCACCCAACCCATGATCAAGTTCAACTTTGATATCAATAAGACAAACATTCTGAGCAAGCTTGAGGAAGAATGGGCTAAAATGTGGCCGCTGGAGTGTAAACAGGATTTTTCCAAGATATTACCTAGTGACCTACTTTTTGGCCCCACTTAACCTACTTTCAAACTCTTCCAAGATTTTATCAGGACAATCATTCTCACTAAGTTTCATGAAGACTGGGCTAAAAATGTAACCTCTAGTGTGTTCACAAGGTTTTCCTACCATTTGACCTAGTGACCTAGCTTTTGACCCCACATAACCCACTTTCAAGCTCGATCAAGATTTCATCAAGACAATCATTCTGACTAAGTTTCATGAAGATTGGGCAAAAAATTGACCTCTAGAGTGTTCACAAGGTTTTTCTACTATTTGACCTGGTGACCTAGTTTTTGACCCAACATGACCCACTTTCAAACACATCTAAGATTTTATCAAGACAATCATTCTGACCAAGATTCATGAAGATTGGACAATAAAATATGACCACTAGAGTGTTCACAACGTTTTTCTACTGTTTGACCTGGTGACCTAGTTTTTGACCCCATATGACCTTCTTTCGAAGTTGTCCAAGATTTTATCAGGACGATCGTTCTGACAAAGTTTAATGAAGATTGGGCAGAAAATGTGACCTCTAAATTGTTCACAAGGTTTTCCTACTAGATGACCTAGTTTTTGACCCAACATGACCCACTTTCGATCTTGTCCGAGATTTTATCAAGACAATCATTCTGACCAAGTTTCATGATGATTGGATTAAAATTGTGACCACCAGAGTATTCACAAGCAAATTGTTGACGACTGACAAGTCTCCCAAAAGCTCACCCTAAGCTTTGTCAGGTGAGCTAAAAATTTGTTGTGATCAAACCCCCTCTTATCTATTACGTGTCCATGGGCAGCATAAAACCCCGTCAAATTGCTCTACTCAGCCGTATGGCATATCCCTAAATTTTTTTTACAGGCTGTAGTGTCTCCGTAGAATTTTTAGGGAGAATTCATAATTTCTGTGGTCGCTATAGCTTTTTACAACCAAGTTGTGTAGTGGCAGTGCCAGACTGACTGCACCGACGCCATACCGCATCTATGCGGGCACTGTACAGCTTCCTTGCGGTTGCTGAAGAATTTTAAAACATTACGGCGGCTACATGGACAACGCATGGACGCCGTACCATGCCTGCGGGTCATTATTTCAAAGGCTGTATTTTCTGTCTCTACAAATTCAAAATATGCTGTATGGCGACAAATTCCATAAGCAAACAGGGCAGACCCAGATCTGACGGCTCCTATAGGAGCCATCTGATCTGGGTCCACTTGGTTTGCAAACACGTGAAAATGCTTTCATATGAGGAAAAGGGGCCTGTATATGGACGTAGGAGTTCTGTGGCACCCATAGAAATGCTAATGGCCGTAGAAATTTTAGACCATTCATGGTAAATGTGCCTGAGGCATAAGTGTCTAGCAAGGACAAAATCTATACACCAGGAAATCAAAAAGGGACATAATTCTAAAGTTATGGCCTTGACAAAGTCTGACAGATATATAATACATACAGGTATGCATGCATGCGCATACATGCAACACTACCACTTTGTCAACAATGCTAAGGTGACCTCTTGCCAACTGGACACCAAAAACAACATAGTACATGTATTGGTCAATATGTATGGTACTAACAAATAGTATAGACTCTGATCTAATGGCTCCTTTTAACCCTTTCCCTGTTCTATGTTTATTAGAATTTTCAATACCTACTGAATATTCATGGACAAAATAGTTATAATGAAGTATAGAAGGTGGAGCATTGTAGTCGTTTTAGAAAGTAAAGAAACAGATCTATCACATTCCATTAGCAAACAGAGCAGACCCTGATCAGACGGCTCCTATAGGAGCCATCTGATCTGGGTCTACTCATGAAAAGGCGTTTATATGAGGGAAAGGGTCTAGACTGTTTTATTGAGGTCTGAACTATTTGCCTAAGTCTGCCTGTCCAGATATTTCGAGTAATTAGGATAATTAAATAGTACCAATTATGAAATTCTCGTTGCAAGCAAAGTGTACTAGAATAATACTGAAAAGGAACAGATAAACAGATTAAAAGGGCAACAGATAAACATTCGTACTCAAATACTAAAATCGTCATTTCTCCACCAAACCCAATGTCACGGTGACCACTCTTGAAGAGACGACTCTAAAGGTCGCAACATAGGGTTTGGTGGAGAAATAAATTAACTAAGGAGTGTGTAGGCATCTCATCTGGACCTCTGTAATGAAACCAATTAATAGCTTTTCTATATGTAGACTCTTGGCTTGTATGTACTATTTTAGAAACTTGTGTTCCACAAGGTAGCAGTGGTAAAAAGTAAAAAACCTTCTGTCACATGGTACACACTGCCTTGCCACATAATCTTTCACCTATAAATTATCAAGTAAACATGCATAACTGGTGTATGTCTCGGTGCATTCCCATTACCCTAAAGACAAACTGACACATGAATGCTCTCTGTACAAAGGGGAACACAAAGACGGTTTGATTTACATAATCTTGGCTATGTACTAAATCTATGCCCGCAACATCAGGTAGCACTTCATCCGACTACACTAAAATATATGAACCACAAACATGCATGTGAAAATGCTGTATAAACAAGAGCCGCGTGCGGCGCCAAAGCTCGTCTGATTTGATGCTTGTCCAGCTAAAATAAAACAATTAAACAATAAAGGGCCATAACTCCAAAATTTTGAAACCAAGAGTTATGGTTCTTATGTACATGTAGGGGCCTTCTCCTCAATGAGGTCTACTAACCTATGAAGTTCCATGCTGATATCTCTTATACTTTTGAGTAATGAGCTACATTAAAGTTTTTGCACGACAACGACAACAACGTCTATAACCCAGTGATCACAATAGCTCGACTTCAAAACAGACGAGCTAAAAATGAACTTCAATTTATTAATAATAAGAAAAACAAAATTAATTTGAATCAATGTCAACAAGATATTATCCTAAGAATTCAGATAAACAAAGTAAAGCAAATAGTGCAGTCCTAGATCCTGAAGGAGCAGTTAACCCATAATCCAGCACATCGACGCCTTTTGACGCTTCTGTAAAAGTCACTTTGTGAAACCATTGTGATAAATAGAGCATATGCTCCACAGGAGCAAATGCTCTATTTATCACAATGGTTTCAAAACTACACGATTCTGAAAATTTCATTTTCTCTAGTTAATGCTCCTTTTTGGTAGATTTAATGAAAGAAGTAAGGTCTAAAAATAGCCTAGTTAATGCTCCTTTTTGGTAGATTTAATGAAAGAAGTTAGGTCTAAAAACAGCCTAAGTGGGTTAAACAGGATCTACACTATTTGCTACTACACATGTCTCATCAAAAGTTATCAACATGGTGACAAAATTGACATATTCAACTTAACCCTCACAATGCAGGAAACAAGTCACTAGTTTCCTTTGCACACAGTGTAGACCCAGATGAGATGGCTCCTAGAGGTTTTGCACTGTTTGTCATGTTGCGCTTTCTTTAGAAAAGTCCCCAAATATTCACTATTTGCTTGATCCGTCTAAATTTTGGAATACATGAATTGTAGTCTATTTGAAAATTCAGCATTGTAACAAACTGATGGATATTGTGCGTTTGAATATTTAACCTTTTCCTCCATGAATACGCCTTTGTATGCCTCTGTAAAAGTCATTTTTTTTAAACCATTGTGATAAATAGAGTATTTGCTCCTAAGGAGCAAATGCTCTATTTATCACAATGGTTTCAGAACAACAAAATTCTTAATATTTTCCTTTTCTCTAGTTAATGCTCCTTTTCGGTAGATTTATTCAAAGAGGTTGGATCTAAAACTAGCCTATGGAGGAAAGGATTAAGGCAAAAAGGTAGTGCATATTTTATGTAATAAATATTGAATATGATCCATCTTTATTCTCATGTTCTAAATTGGAGTTTATCCAAGACAACTTACAACTGATCATTCATTCCTGAATCATAAATAATAATGGTCCATCATTTAACCCTTTCCCTCATATAAACATGTTTTCACGCATTTGCAAACAGAGTAGACCCAGATCAGACGGCTCCTCTAGGAGCCGTCTGATCAGGGTCTGCTCTGTTTGCTAATAGAATTTGATAGATCTGTTTCCTTGCTTTCTAAAATGTCTACAATGTTCCACCTTCCATATTTCTTTATAACTATTTTGTAAATGAATATTCAGTTGGTATCGAAATTTGGCTGAAGTACAGAACAGGGAAAGGATTAACCCTTTCAACCCTAGAACTTTTGAAGTGGAATACCCCATCCGTATTAAACTATAGGGTCCACTAGGTACGAAAGGCTTATACTTGCTAGAGGATTTTGAATGACAAACCGTGCAGACCCTGATCAAATGACTCATCTAGAACCATATAGTTTAGGAAACAGTAAAAGTCATACAAGGCCAAACATCTGATTCAGTTTTTACATGCTATTTGTCACATTGAAAACAGAGTTTGTGATTATCAAATGCCATGTTTAAGACAAAGAGGCTGGTCTGTATATACATTGATTGCAAACCTACAACCCATATTTTGGCCTTTACCAAAACCCATATAAGCCTGCCATACTAGAATTTAATCCTGATTTTTATTCGATGATGGATCCCCAACACGGGCTGATGATCAAGTTAATTTTTTGGGTCCAATTCCGAACACTAAGTATCCAACCTTATAATTTCACGGACAGACGGACGGACAAGGGGAAAACTTAATGCCCCCCTCACTAGAAGGCGGGGCATAAAAAATAAAATGAATAAGAACATTTGGAGAATTAAAATGACACCAAGTTTGGTAAAAGTGCTCAAGATCAAACTAAATCTGCCATGTCATCAGTGTCAATATGACATGAAGGAAACCCAGCAATGAATCATTAGATAACATGCATTTGTACACATTTCCTATTATCATTCAATTACATACAGTACATGTACTTGTATACAGCCACAAAGGTTGACCCTAAAGATGTGCCTGTTTAACCCATTACCTCATAGCTATTTTTAGACCCAACCTCTTTGAATAAATATCTTTTTTAGAATTGTGTAGTTTTGAAACCACTGTGATAAATAGAGCTTATACAGAGGTGTCAAAAGGCGTCAATTTGAGGGAATGGGTTAACTAAAGAGACTGTATAACCCTTTACTTCATTTAACCCATTCCCGCATATTGACGCCTTTTGACATTCTGTAAATGTCACTTTGTGAAACCATTGTGACAAATAGAGCATTTGCTCCTATAGGAGCAAATGCTCTATTTATCACAATGGTGTCAAACTACAAAATTAAAAAAAAATCCTTTTCTCTAATGAATGCTCCTTTTCGGTAGATTTATTCAAAGTGGTTGAATCTAAAATTAGACTATGAGGGAATGGGTTAACATAGAAGGCATTCAATGCTTTTGCAAACACAGTAGACCCATATCAAACAGTTCCTGTAGGAGACATTTGGTCCAGGTCTGCTCTGTTTGCTAATGAAATAATATAGACCAGAATTTCTAATTTCTGGCATGGCTAAATAGTCCTATGTTCATATGCCACTATAAAAATTTAGCAAATGTATTGACAAAGCCATTATTTCTAACATTATTTCTGAAGATAATGAGTTAATAATAGCTAACTATTATTACACAGGAAGAGTTCTTTAAAATTCTAATTTATTAATCCTTTACTCCATAAATATGCTTGTCTACGCCTTTGCAAACAGAGCAGACCAAGATCAGATGGCTCCTGATCTGAGCCGTCTGATCAGGGTCTGCTCTGTTTGCTTATTGACAAGTATAGATCTAATTCTACAGTTTCCGCATTGGCAAAGATTTCATCTTTATTATGCAAATAAATCTAATTAATATTCTTGATGTTGTGATTTCTTACATGAGTATTCATTGGTGTAAAGTGTTTAAATGCCTAATGCTCAATCTGGTGAATATTTGAGCAAGCCTATCATGAATACTTATTAATTCAATTATTATATAAAATCATAAAATGAAGAAATGAATTGCCATGGCAAAAAGTAGAGAATCTGTAACACATACATATAAGAAAGCAACATTGATCTGTAACATACACATATAAGAAAGCAACATTGATCTGATGACTCTTAAAGGAGCTTCTCTGATATGGGTCTATTCTGTTTGCGAAGGCATAAAAAAAATAGCGGGTTTACTTAATACAAAATGGTGGCAAAAAAGAAGTGATCACTCACAAGGTTGGACTGCATCTATAGACAAAATGTAGACTGATTAGCAATCTTTTGTATATGAGCTGATTGAAGACAAAGTGATTTATTGCTTTCCAAACAGTTGGTTGGTTTGGCTGTGTTGATGAACGTCTGTTTCTGCCAACTATGGACTAATTGGAACCCCCCACTATATCTCCAACCCACTTCCAAAGAAAGACCGGAAAATTGAAAATTTGACAAAAAATTAAAGTTTAAGGGCCATAACTCTGGCAAAAATTATTCAACCAGGATGAAGGCGTATCTATGGAGTAACGGGTTACCCATTCCCTCATATTGACCACTTTTGGCGACTCTGTAAAAGTCACGTTGTGAAACCATTGTGATAAATAGAGCATTTGCTCCTATAGGAGCAAATGCTCTATTTATCACAATGGTTTCAAACTACAAAATTCTAGAATTTCCCTTTTCTCTAGTTAATGCCCCTTTTTGGTACATTTATTCAAAGAGGTTGTATCTTAAAATAGCCTATGAGGTAATGGGTTAATACTGTAATGTATCTTTGTTATAGGAATGGCTGTACATGTAGCAGCTGAAGCAAACATGACTAAAGTACTTTACCTGACCCATCAACTGTATCAACAGGGCTTTTACCTTACACATGAAAACACTTACAATTTATATCAAGGACATTAGGATACTTTTCAAGATACATTTTGAATACATTATTCTGCTGAATCAATTAACTTCATGCAATCATACTAAACTCCCATACGGAAAATGTATTACAACTGACACCATTTGTGCTTAGCCCTTACAGTGCGGGACATGAGTCACTAATGTCCTTTGCAAACAGTGTTGACCCAGATGCAGGGTCTACACTGTTGGTCATGTTGCACTGTTCTTGAGAAAAGTCCCTGAATATTCACTATAAGCTTGACTTCATTCTGTTTTGTTTCCAAAACCATAATCTCCTTTACAAACAGTTTGAGTAAAAGAGTTAACCCTTTACCTGATAGAGACGCATTTTGTCGCCTTTACAAACAGAATAGACTCGTGTCAGATGGCTGCCTAGTAGCTGTCTGTTCTGGGTCTATTCTGTTTGCTTATGAAATAATAAAGATCTGCAGTTATGCCATGATCAAAAATCCCCTTTTTATGATTCCTTTAGGTTAAAGGTTAAAGAAAATTGTACTTTTATTTTAACAGAATTTGGACAGAGCTTGAGATAATAAATGTTCTAGCAATTAACTCTTCCCCTGTTCTATGCTCATTCCAAATTTCAAGAGACCAGACTGCAGATGAATTTTTACACTGATAAATGAATACATATGTTGTTTTTTCCATGAAAGAAACTGTGGAATCAGATCTATATTATTCCATGAGCAGACTGATCAGACAGCTAATACAGGAGCCATCTGATCTGGGTCTAGGATGCTATGCTGGTGACACTAGTTTCAGTTCATTTACATGTATTTCGAATAAGCACATGCAAGCACTACAATCCTGTTTGAAAATCTGAAAATACGTTAACATAGAAAGACATGACCACAATAATTTAGCATACTAAAGGTTAGGAATAAATAGGTTAACCTATTACCCATTGGCTATTTTAAGACCCAACCTCATTTGAATAAATCTACCGAAAAGGAGCATATACTAAAAAAAAGGGAACTTTAAGAATTGTGTAGTTTTGAAACCTTTTATAACAATGGTTTCCAAAAATGACTTCTACAGCTAGAGGCATCAATTTGAGGGAATGGGTTAAAGTCAATGCTGGCATGTTGTGACACATCCTTGACAACTTCTTTCTTTCAGGTTTTAGCCACATTATCTATTGACACATAAATCTTAAATAGACCTACAGGGGGTGGACAAGACAGACAAACTAAAAAAAATCACTAACTCCTTGAACAAGAACAATTGATCCCTTTCAGAACAAGGATATAAATAATACAATTATCAGGATATACTGTAATTTGGAGATCTTTTCTTTACCATAAGTACAATATAGTTTTCAGGTTAATTGGTTTTCAATCAGCAAATCGAGCCACCCAATCCCAGTTCTGCTTTTTGTGATTGTGTGTATTTTGGGCTATCGTATCCTGACACTTTACAGAATCAATAGGTGAACCCGTACACCAATTAACCCATTGACCAAACATTCTGGCTCAAACCAGCATAAACCTAAGCCTTAATTTATCGAAAAATTATCAGCACTATTTCACCTACACATTGTGACATATCCTGTAGAGGAATTTAACCAACAGTGCAGATCAAGATCAAACAATTGACTGAAAGGCAGAATTTACTAAGCATAGATAACACACTCCCTCATAGGCTATTTTTAGACCCAACCTCTTTTAATGAATCTACCCAAAAGGAGCATTTACTAGAGAAAAGTAAAATTTTAGAATATTGTAGTTTGAAACCATTGTGATAAATAGAGCATTTGCTCCTATAGGAGGAAAATTAATGCTCTATTTATCACAATGGTTTCAAGAAGTGGCGTAGAAAGGCGTATTTATGGAGGAAAGGGATAACCCTTTCCCTATTCTCTAATAATTAGAGAATAAATTATGGAGGAAAGGGTTAACCCTTTCTCTATTCTCTAATTAGTCGAAATTTCAATACCTACTGAATAATATTCATGGACAAAATAGTTATAATGAAATATGGAATGTAGACTGTTGCAGCCATTTTAGAATCTAAAGAAACAGATCAATCAAATTCCATTAACAAACTGAACAGAACCTGATCAGATGGCTCATATAGGAACCACCTGATCTGGGTCTTCTTTGTTTGCAAATGCATGAAAAGGCATTTACATGTACATGTATATGAAATTAAGTTAAGGGTGAATCCCCAAAAGGATTCCTAATTGTATCCCCAGTCATCCTGTGTTGCTGACAGTGAAGACATCAGTCACAAGAGCTCAGTCTCCACAACTCATCAACACCTGTTGCTGATGACAATTTCCCATTGCAACTGCGCTTGCAAATGATATCATAAAACAGAACATTGATGCTTTGACATATTTAATGCATGAATATTAACAAACCACTGCACTTTAATCCCTTTGAATGCAGGAAATGTGTGCACTGAGATTTGCATATAGTGTAGACCAAGATCGGAGGGATTTGTTCGGGATTTACACTATTTGTCATTAAAAATCCTCCGGCAAATTTAATAATTTCATACTGAATGGACTCTACGGGTAAACACTGATGGGCAATTCCACTATGAAACTTGGGCATTCACAGGGTTAAATTCTCCTTATACATATCGCTATGATTCATGATTGTGTAACTAGGTCAATGTATAAATAATTATCGCGATGTATCCTGTTCAGATATGCCTGTCAACAACCAAATGTTTTAACCCTTTCCTCCATAAATACGCCTTTCTACACCTCTGTAAAAGTCACTTTATGAAACCATTGTGATAAATAGAGCACTGGCTCCTATAGGAGCCAATGCTCTATTTATCACAATGGTTTCAAACTACAAAATTCTCCTTTTCTCTAGTTAATGCCCCTTTTCGGTAGATTAATTCAAAGAGGTTGGGTCTAAAAATAGCCAATGGAGGAAAGGATTAAATTAAAATAAGGTCTGCACAAATTGTTACTGAATTAATTTTTCAAATTAGATTTTCTTCCATTATTTTTAAACAAGAGAGTCGTCACGGGTGACAAATGCCCCCAAAGTGTTTGACACCGAAATGCATTTTGGCGGAAAAACAATACAATGTAATGCAGGTGTAACATGAAATTTTGATGCTGTTAAAAATGACACAGGAGTCAGTTCTTAACATTAGAAACAGAACCTTTGACGATTATGATAGCTAAGAAAAGAGCCAAGCGTCAAAACTTAGTTAAAAAGGACCCTAAGTCATTCTCAACGTTAAAAAGAACCCTGGGTTGATTGTCAACGTTTAAGGTATAGGAGATATGCTCTGGACAAGCTTTTTGTATCTGGTAAGATATAGGAGAAATGCTCCGGACTGTAAAATTGAGGTCAAGGTCAAGGTCAGTGATCTGAAAATGGTACACGACTCTCCGCCATCCCAAGATGAACTCACAAACCAAATTTGGAATCCGTAGCTGGTAAGGTATAGGAGAAATGCTCCAGACAAGCTTTGTGTAAAATCTAGGTCAAAGGTCAAGGTCACAGTGACCTGAAAATGGTACGCGACATACCGCCATCCCAAGATAAACTCACAATTTGGAATCCGTAGCTGGTAAGGTATAGGAGATATTCTCTGGACAACCTTTTTTGTAAAATCGAGGTCGAAGGTCAAGGTCAAGGTCACAGTGACCTGAAAATGGTACGCGACACTCCGCCATCTGAAGGTGATCTCACACACCAAATTTGGAATCCGTATCTGGTAAGGTATAGGAGATATGCTCTGGACAAGCTTTTTGTAAAATCGGTCAAGGTCAAGGTTAAGGTCATAGTGACCTGGAAATGGTAAATGACACTCCGTCATCCCAAGATGAACTCACACACCAAATTTGGAATCTGTAGCTGGTAAGGTAAAGGAGATATGCTCCGGACAAGCTTTTTGTAAAATCGGTCAAAGGTCATGGTCAAGGTCACAGTGATCTGAAAATGGTACGCGACACTCCTCCATCCCAAGATGAACTCACACACCAAATTTGGAATCCTTAGCTGGTAAGGAATAAGAGATATACTCCGGACAAGCTTTTTGTAGCTGGTAAGGTATAAGCGGTTTTTAAAATCGAGGTCAAAGGTCAAGGTCAAGGTCACAGTGACCTGGAAATGGTACGCGACACTCCGCCATCCCAAGATGAACTCACACACCAAATTTGGAATCTGTAGCTGGTAAGGTAAAGGAGATATGCTCCGGACAAGGTTTTTGTAAAATCGGTCAAAGGTCATGGTCAAGGTCACAGTGATCTGAAAATGGTACGCGACACTCCTCCATCCCAAGATGAACTCACACACCAAATTTGGAATCCTTAGCTGGTAAGGTATAGGAGATATACTCCGGACAAGCTTTTTGTAGCTGGTAAGGCATAAGCTTTTTTTAAAATCGAGGTCAAAGGTCAAGGTCAAGGTCACAGTGACCTGGAAATGGTACGCGACACTCCGCCATCCCAAGATGAACGCACACACCAAATTTGGAATCTGTAGCTGGTAAGGTAAAGAAGATATGCTCCGGACAAGCTTTTTGTAAAATCAAGGTCAAAGGTCAAGGTCAAGGTCACAGTGACATGAAAATGGTACGCGACACTCCCCCATCCCAAGATGAACTCACACACCAAATTTGGTATCCGTAGCTGATGTGACAAAGGAAATATACCCCGGACAAAAGGTACACACACCCACACACACACACACCCACCCACCCACCCACCCACCCACACATGCACGGTGCGATCACTATATGCCGCCAAAGCCTAGCTTTGGGGGCATAAAAACAACAAGAAATGCTAAGTTTAAATTTGTCTCTAATATTTATCAAAACTGTTGGCTAAGATTAGCACAAAATCACCCATTAGGAACAGTTAAATGGACATTCAATTTTTCTTAAATGTTCTCTTAACCCTTTCCTCCATAAATACGCCTTTCCACGCCTCTGTAAAAATATCCTATTGAAACAATTGCGATAAATAGAGCATTAATTTGCTCCTATAGGAGCAAATGCTCTATTTATCACAATGGTTTCAAACTACAAAATTCTAAACTTTTCCTTTCTCTAATTAATGCTCCTTTTCGGTACATTTATTCAAAGTGGTTGGATCTAAAAATAGTCTATGAGGGAATGGGTTAAAGAGAAAGAATGAAACTGATTTTGTCTGAAGCAAAAATGCATGGTCTGCTTTGGAATGTGATCAAGGTGCGTGTGCATCAAATGAAACAGTCAATGCCAGACATGACGTCAGTCTGAAATTCTTAACAACTTCGTTCATGCAGACTGCGTGTTTTACCTTTAAAAATTATTAACCCTTTCAGCGTGGAAAAAAAGTCACAAATGTCTTTTGTAAACAGTGTAGACCCAGATGAGATCTGGAATTAAGCTGTTCATGCAAATATCAGTCATGCTGAGATTAGCAGGAGGAACAGTTCATATTTAATTTTTCATTACGCCATCATCTTTTCTTCTTCTGTAGATCTGTTATCTTAACATTTAATATCCATAATGTGATCCTATGTGACACACTTTCTATCGAGTTTATTCCTTGAAATGTGGAAAACGTGTACTGACATTTGTAAACATTGTAGACCAAGGTCAGAAGGCTACTAGAGAGACCTCCGTTTAGAGTCTGTACTGTTCATCACACGATTCCCCATGCAAATTAACCCTTTCCTCCATAATATGCCTTTCTACGCCTCTGTAAAAATAACCTATTGAAACCATTGTGATAAATAGAGCATTTGCTCCTATAGGAGCAAATGCTCTATTTATCACAATGGTTTCAAACTACAAATTTCTAAATTTTTCCTTTTCTCTAGTTAATGCTCCTTTTTGGAAGATTTATTCAAAGAGGTTGGATCTAAAAATAGCCTATGAGAGAATGGGTTAAGGCCTTTCCTATACTGAATGGACTCTTTATTTAACACTGATGGGCCAGTCCACTTCGCATATTGATCAGCATTCAAAGTGTCAAAATCTATTTATAGATACATGTACATACAAATGCCCTAGTTTCCGAAATGTAGGACACTGGGGAGGCACAGTCACTGGGAGTCACGTTGGCACTACCTCGCAGATAAGAAGGAATAATAAAAGTAAAAACTTTAAAAACTGATAAAAAAATAAAAAGGAATCCAAAAACTTAAAAGACAGCTATACATATAGCATGCAATATGTTCATTAACCCTTTCCTCAATAAATACGCCTTCTACACCTGTGCAAACAGAGGAGACCAAGATCAGACGGCTCCTATAGGAGCCATCTGATCAGAGACTGCTCAGTTTGCTGATGGAAATTTATAGATCTGATAATGCAGTTTCCACAACAGTGAAAAAAGCCCTTTTCCGTGTTCCTTTTTATTGATTCTGTCAATGAATATTCATGACGTGAAGAAATTTTGAATAAATATAAAACAGAGAAAGAGTAATTTCGTAGCTGTATGCATAATGATAAAAGAAAAATTATTTGTTTCTTGAACCTCTTCAAAGTGACTATTTGGTTAACAAACATAGTTCATTAAAAGCAGGTGGCTGCTTAACCCTTTACTCCATGAATATTTATGTAAGAAATAATGACATCATGAATATTAATCAGATTATTTTTTTATAATGGCACATGTACACAGGAATTTTTGGCCACAGTAGAAACAAACAAAGCAAACCTGCTGGAGCCATCTGATCTCTGAGGGCAACTCTGTTTGCATGGTCATAAAAAGGTATATTTATGGAGTAAGGGGTAAAAAACAGAGGTTTAGTTTTGGGTCTGTAAGGTAGGTGGTAGCTTAATGCAGGTCAAAATATATAGCGAACAAACAGAGCAAAAAATTACTTTGCCATCACCTGTTTTGGTCTTCAAAATGAGAAATTTAAGCAAAATGAACAGTTATTTTAACCCTTTCCCTTGTAATGGTGAACAAGTGTGCGAAGTTTCATAATATTTGCCTAAATGGCTTTAGAAAAACAGCCAACATTGAATTTTTTATCAGAGTTTTCAAAATTAGGTCAAAGTTCAGAAGTCATGGTCACAAGCTAAAAACCGTAACATTGACAGAAAGGCCTTGCCACAAGGGATTCACAAATGAAATATGAGAGCACTGCTGGTTACGGTTTCAAAATGACAAACATCTTAAATTTTTAAAGGGGCATAATTTTGTAAAAGAAAAATAATGTAAAAAAAAGCCTTACAGAGTTATGGCCCTTTGTCAGATTGTTGCCATATGATGTTGAACAAGTGTATGAAGTTTCATAAGATTTGCATGAATAGTAAAAAAGAAATAGCCAACATTAAAATTTCCCAGCGACAACATGGACGCCAGAGATACGACAATAGCTCCCAATTTTTTCTTTGAAAAACAGGCGACTTAATGAAATAGGAAGTTCATAAAGTGCCCTATCTTTTTGCACACAATCAATTACAAACAATTTGGTACTTGTCTATTTTTTGTTTGATCTTTAATCTAGATCTAAATTTCTAACTTTTCTGAGTCAAGGTACATGTATTCAAAACAGAAATTGACACTCAGTACGATGAAGGTTATATTTCGATTTCGAGCGCTGAGCCGTGACTGCACTTTTTTATTTATAGAAGTTGCAACCATTCTAAATTATGGGTAACTGGATTATCGATTTAATTGCGACACAGAAGGCACACTATCCTTATCATACCGAGAAAGATAGGTAACTCCGGAACAAATACACGGTTTGTGACGTGTTTTACCTCTAAAGGTGGACTCGTCCTAAAGGTTACAGCTCACGGGTCAAAATCGAACTATACAAGTCTGCAATTAACATATAATTATCTCTTTGCATGCTTTAGCCATTTGTCAACAAACAAGTGTGTTCCAAGGAACATGTGTCATCTGCTGCCAGAAGAGTGACAAAAAAAAGTGATGTAAAGGTGTGACAGACAGACAGAAGGGCAGACAGATGGATGGACAGACTGACAGATGGCAGAAAAGTGATCCCTAAGTGTCACCCTGCTACAGCGTTGACACAGATAAATATTATTCAGTACATCAGTGCCAAACAGTTTGGACCCTGATGAAGCATCTTATCTGGATTAAAACTGTTTACAACACTTATGATATAAAAACTTTATCCATATCACGCTTAGGACTGAGACTTATCATTCAACCAAACTATTCTTTTCCCTATTACTATCGCTTCTCCATTACTAGGTCACCACTTGGCTAATCATGAAAGTTCATTTAGTAAAAATATTTCAAATACCGGTACCCAATGAAATACTAGAATATGATCTCACTAGTGACATTGATAACATTCAAATCTAGGACAAAAGTCATGAGGGGCCTAACCTCGTTGCCAAAACCGTTCAAAATACGACACAAACTTTATAAGCCAGCTGTTTAGATCTAGATCTAACACCAAAAAGAGTATCGACTATGATCAGGACCAAGACTGTTTTAGACACTACTAATGGTTTTGTCATCACTGAACAAGGGGTAAGAGGTCTGAAGATTTCAGCAATATTAAAGCAGACAACATGGTAAGACGTCATTACCATACAATAGAGCCTGCCTATATATATAACAACCAGATAATGAATTAACTAGGCAGTCTGTAAAAGCAGGTAGTTGCTTAATGCAGTATGAAAATTATGCAGAAAGCTCCAAGGAGCTTTCTGCATAACTTTCATCCTGCATTAATCTACCATCTGTCCTGTCCTAAGAACCAAGACGTTCGGGCAGTCACTATTGATAGGTGTTACTGTACCTGCACCGGGGAAATGCTCGGGTAAACAAAAGTAAACATAGGACAGGACACCCTAACCCCTCCCTCCAAAGCATGGCAAGCTGTCTATGTAATAGCCCAAAATAGATGCACTATAGACGGAAGTGTCTGAAGTGAAAGCTGATAAAATGCATGGAGTTTCTCCCCATATCCTTGTGTCCTCTCGAAGTGTTATCTGCTTCTAAGAAGTTGAAACAACAAGAAATATCTCAAAAACAATTTGCTTTTGTTTTTCTTGAGAAGACCAAATGAACATATTTACAGAAGGCTAAATTCTGGATTTATTTAAAATTTATTAAAGGCAGAATATGAAATATTAGCAATTCTTTGTTGTAATTAATTGTGACAAGGGCTAGAAATAGATTTTTAAAATTAGAACATCTATAAATGGCAAAATATTTATGTTGCCATAAATTGACACTAGCTGTTTTCATCCACTGCCCTTTACTAAATGTTTTCCTTATAGCCTAAGCAACCAGTTGGGATTCTGATTGCCATATAACTCCCAATTATTTGACATTTCTGACTGTTGTTTTTAACACTTTCCTCCATAAATACGCCTTTCTACGCCTCTGTAATAACCACTTCTTGAAACCATTGTGATAAATAGAGCATTTGCTCCTTTAGGATGTCAATGGTTTCAAACTACAAAATTCTAGTAAATGCTCCTTTTGGGTTGATTCATTCAAAGAGGTTGGGTCTAAAATAGCCTATGGAGAAAAGGGTTAAAAGGTATGGAAGATTACACAGAGAGAATTGAAGCAGAAAATATTTTTACAAGGGAAAATTTCTTAGTGTGTATTAGTCCTTAGATCTACATTATTTCATAAGCAAACAGAGCAGACCCTCATCAAACAGTTCCTATAGAAGGCATCTAATCTGGGTCTACTTTGTTTGCACAGGCATAGAAAGGCGTATTCATGGAGCAAAGGTTAAACAAACTTTAACAAAGAGAGTAGACCCATATCAGATAGCTCCTGAAGGACCTGTTTGATCGGGGTCTGCTCTGTTTGCTTATGAGTACTATACAGTAAAACCCCTCGAATGCGACCACCAAAAACGGGCATAATTCTGAGTGGCAGAGGCAGGTGGTAGCTTAATGCAGGACAAAAGTTATGCAGAAACCTCCAATAGGAGCTTTCTGCATTACTTTTGTCCTGCATTAAGCAACCACCTGCTTATAACAGCATCTAAGTTTATTTTTTAAGTGGTCGCATTAGAGAGGTTCTACTATATAGATCCTTGTTTCTCCTCCATGGACAAACACGCCATTACGAAAATTCAGCAAATCAATATTCATAAAGTCATTATTTCTTTCATGAATACATGTCAGAGCCATCTGATCAGGGTCTGCTCTGTTTGCTTATCAAACAATATAGATCTGATACTACAGTTTCTGCTTCGGTAAAAAACTATTCTACATGTATAAATAAACCCTAGAAGTAATATCCATGATATCATTATTTCTGATATAAAAATTCATGGAGGAAAGGGTTAAATAAATTTTTAATCCTGAGTACTTTTCCGACCAATATTATCATCTGCTTCAAAGTATATTCTATTTAACCCTTTACTCCATTAATATTCATGTAAGAAAAAACAACATCATGTTTGGTTTTTTTATAACGGCACATGGACATGGGAATTTTTTGCCAAAGTAGAAACTGTAGAATGATATCTATATTATTTTACAAGCAAACACAGCAGCTTGTGATCATTAGGCTCCTACTGGAGCTGTCTGATCAGGATCTACTCTGTTTGCAAAGGCGTAGAAAGGCGTATTTATGGAGTTACAGGTTAATGCATAATGAAAGTAACTACATATATTTTCAGGTCAGATCAATTTATTCTTAACTTCCTCTAACATGATCATTAAATGTTCTAAATTTAAAATTGTGGGTGTAGCAAGGTAAATAATTCATTTCATCTGCAGACAAACATTCGACTTGAATGCATTTCGCAATATTTATTATGATTCACTTAAACTTTGACATGGCAATAGGAAAATCTGTACCAATCATTGCTAACAGTTTGGATCCAGATGAGAAACAGAAAATTCTGAATCTCAGGATCCAAATAGATTGACACTCCTGACATTTTCTGAAGAGGAACTGAAACAAGAGGGCCACGATGACCCTGATATCGCTCACCAGACAATCAAAGGAGAACTGAAAAAACAAGCAGAGGAATACATGTATTCAGCCCTCTAATTGATAACAGAAATATTAACTTACATATTTGTAAACAGAGTAGACCCAGATCAGACAGCTCCGGTAGGATCAGGATCTACTCTATTTGTTAATTGAAATAAGAGATTTTGTATAGTTTCTGCCATGGCCAAAATCAGCTAATTAATATTCATATGCATTACTTTTAACCCTTTCCCTCATATAAACGTGTTTTCATGCACTTTCAAACAGAGTAGACCCAGATCAGACGGCTCCTATAGGAGCCGTCTGATCAGGGTCTGCTCTGTTTGCTAATGGAATTTGAAAGATCTGTTTATTTACTTTCTAAAATGGTTACATTGTTCCACCTTCCGTATTTCATTATAAGAGTTTTCCCATGAATATTCAGTAGGTATTGAAAGTTGAAATACGGTAAACATAGAACAGGGACAGGGTTAAATGAATATTCATTAGGGGATTATAATAGAAAACAAGAGCACCTCAAGCAAATACAAACACTCATCTATCAACAAAAAGATGAAGTTCATGATTATTTCAAAGGGACATTACCCACTTGTTATGAATGGTAAAAGTATGGCCCTTAAATTAACTACAGTATGGCCCTTATTATATAAGAGAAATACACACACTTCCCTCTTAACCCTTTACTCCATAAATATGCCTTTATATGCCTTTGCAAACATAGTAGACCCAGATCAGACTGCTCCTTAAGGAGCTGTCTGATAATTGTCTTCTCTGTTTGTTTATGACAATAATATAGATATGATTATACAGTTTCTGCCATGGCTAAAAATTCCTGTGTTCAGGTACAATTATAAAAAATAATTTGATTAGTATTCATGATGTCATTATTTCTTTCATGAATGGTCATCTTTCACAGAATGATGATAAGACATTAGACAAGGCATAAAGACATTAGACAAGGCATAAAGTTTAAAACATTTACATATTTCTGAATAAATTTCAGACAACTTTTTGAAGTAACTTTTAGTATGTAATGCTCTGACAATGCTGCATGGCTAAATATTGTTCATGAACTTTAAAACCAGAGAAATGTCTAAGCATTTGATATCAGTGACAGTTGGCACCAGTGACATTATCATCACTGCATTAGTGACATCAAATCTGTAAAACTGTTATAATTACTGTATTTACGCATTTTCGTACAGAATTGACCAGGGTCTGCTCTGTTTACTTGTCTACTGTGTGGAATGATATACAATAAAACCTCTCTATAACGGCCACTAAATTGTGTTAATTAGTTGGTATTTACGGCAGGTGGCTGCTCAAAGCGAGATGAAAGTAAAACAGAACACTCCTATAGGAGCGTTCTGTTTTACTTTCACCTTGCTTTAAGCAGCCACCTCCTTTTAACCCAAAAAAACTTGATGTAATTTAGTGGCCGTTGTAGAGAGGTTTTACTGTATAGCATGTTTGTTTTGTCTTTGTGTGTCTCTTTGTGTCTTTTATATACATGTACATTTGCTGTTTGTCGTCGTGGTGCTGTTTGGGCGGTTGTATGTGTTGTATGTCGTGTTTCCTGCATGACTCTTACATATACTTTTACTGTATATCTAATTCTAGTTCCTGCCATGTCCAAACTTTCCAATGTCAATATGCTAAAGTCATCTAATTAATATTCATTATATCAGTATTTTTATATGATTATTCATGGAGGAAAGGCTTAACCCTTTCAGTGCAGAACCTGAGTCACTAATGTGCTTTGCAAATACATGTAGTGTAGACCAAGACAGAACCCTCTCATCAGGGTTTTCACTGTTTGTCATGTTACACTAGATCTTTTCTTTAGAAAAGTCCCTACATATTCACCATAAGCTTGACCTGTTGAATTTTAGAATTATTGTCCATTTGAAAGTTCAGTGTTGTAAGAGTAAATACAGTATAACTCGGCAAGTGTATCATGTAGTGATTATACTGCCTCTGTATGTTCCAATGACATCATGACAGAATTACATTTTCTTTTCTTCTAAAAACAGACCAGGTAATAAAATAATGCCATTAAATGTTGCCATTCATTTAATTCTAGCCGAATTCTTGAAAATACCTTTGTTACCAGTGTGTTTTGACAGCAAATCGATACCTGCACCTAGCTTTATAAATATTTAACTAATTACAAATGTCTATGCATGTGCAGCATGCCTTCTAGCGCATGACAATGTACAGCCTTTATCTTATTCAAATGTTTTATGAGCTTGTGTATGCTGATGACGTGACAATATCGCCTGATCTGCCCTCAATGTCTAGCCAATCTCTCATATTTAGCACAAAGCAAAATTTATCAATAAGTGTGAACTACTTAATTTACCCTTTCAACACTCAATTTTCAAATGGACTTTTTCAAGATTTAAATAGGTCAAGCTTACAGTGAATATTCAGGGATTTTTTTAAAAGAAAGGTGTAACATGACAAACAGATAAGATCCCGACGAGAGGACTCCAAGGAGCCTTCTCATCTGGGTATACATGGTTTGCAAAGGACATTAGTGACTTGTTTCCCACACAGAATGGGTTCAAACACTTTTAAACAATGACTACACCTACATAAATATATTCCTATAGGAGCAAATGCTCTATTTATCACAATGATTTCAAGAAGTGACTGATACAGAGGCGTAGAAAGGCGTATTTATGGAAGAAAGGGTTACGCCTTCACTTGATAATCCTGCCTATTTTATAATGCCTTTACAAACATAGCAGTAAATTTAAACATTTTCAAAAATAACTTCTTTATTTCTCCACCAAACCCTATGTTGTGACCACTCCTTAGAATCGTCTCTTAGAATTGTCTCTTCGAGACGATTCTAAAGAATGGTCACAACATAGGGTTTGGTGGGGAAATGGCGATTTTAGTATTTGAGTATGTAGCTTTATCTGTAGCTCTGACATAGTAGAGTTAGATCAGACAATTCCTATAGAACTGAATGTATGTTACATGATGGAATCTCCATCTACTGTTTGCCATTGGAATGAATTTCCTCTTTGTTTTTACAAGAATTCTCTAGTATGAATTAAATCCAAAATTCATGGAAGTAAAGGGTTAACCCTTTACTCCATAAATACAGCTTTCTACGCCTTTGCAAAAAGAGTAGAACCCAGATCAGACAGCTCATATAGGAGCCATCTGATCAGGGTCTGCTCTGTTTGCTTATGATATATAATACAGAATTAACAGATATGATTCTACAGTTTCTGCCATGACCACAATTTCCTGTGTCGATGTACCATTATAAAAATTAATCTAATTGATATTAAAATCATGTCATTATTTCTTGCTTGAATATTCATGGGGCCGGTTAACTGTTTTTTTTAATCATTTCTCTAACATTTTTTAGTGTTTCACCTGGAGTAAACTATTTGCCAATGTTGCAAGGAATTCATCAAAACTATAAAACAACCATTAGTAAGGTATATTATTAACTGTTTGCACGCTAGCGATGAAACCGTGGTTACCTATGCAAACAATTTGGATCCAGATGAGATGCCGCATAATGCGGCATCTCATCTGGATCCAAATTGTTTGACACATAGACCATATTTTTGCAGAGGAATGAGAGAAATCTTATTTTAAGAATTGAACCAGACCACAACTGTTGCAGATGGAAAATTAATTAGCGTGTAAAGAGTCTTTTGACATTCATGAAACATAGTTTGAGGGCATAGGTACTTATTCAGAGATTGGGTCGCTGTGACCCAATGTAGGAGTTAAAAACAAATCTTCCATGACATTATTTTTCAGTCAACTTTATCATGATTCAACCTGTATCACCAATCAAGAGCATCTATGATTTATCTTTGCAAACAGTATGGATCCTAATGAGATGAAAGAAACTCGGCATGTGGCATCTGGATCAAAACCAGTTGACAATCAGGTTGTATTGTTTTGGTTTTTTTTTTAAAAATGGAATATGTATTGGGTTTTAGACAGAAGCAAATGGAAATTAGAATTGAAGACAATCTATTAAACTTATCTGCTAAATATTTTATTTTCATTTTAACCCATTCCCTCCTACTGACACATTTTGATGCCTCTGTAAAAGTCGTTTTCATTTTTCAAACCACTGCGAAAAATAGAGCATTTGCTCCATAGGAGTAAATGCTCTATTTATCACAATAGTTACAAAACTACACAATTTTAGATGTTTCCTTAATTTTCTCTAGTAAATGCTTCTTTTCAATAGATTTAAGTGTATTTAAAGAGTCTGGGTCTAAAAGTAGTCTCGGAGGGAATGAGTTAACCCATTCCCTCATAGGCTATTTTTAGATCCCACCTCTTTGAATAAATCTACTGAAAAGGAGCTTTAACTAGAGGAAAGGAAAATTTTAGAATTTTGTAGTTTAGAAACCATTGTGATAAATAGAGCATTAATTTTGCTCCTAAGGAGCATAGAAAGACGTACTTATGGAGGAAAGGCTTAATTTAAAACGGCCGATTCAGTGGCAATTCGATGATCCTGTTCCTATCAACACTCATGATGTAACTTTACTCAAATTATTCTAAGTATTCAGACTAACAAACTTAACCCTTTCACCGCCGCAGTCGCATAAATGCACCACGACAAATAGTGCAGTCCCAGATCAGACGCCGTCTTTTTAAGGGACTTAACTATTTGTGTCAATCTCTATTTCTATGTGCTTTATTCCTTTGAAAACTTGCATTTATTTATCTCATTCCCTTATTGTACCGAATTATTTAACAAAAATTGGATTGCAGACGACAAATAGAAATTCGGCGCCGAAAGGGTTAGTCAAATAGTATAGAGTCAGATCAATCAAACTGTTCCTGAAGAACCAGGATTGACAACGCTATTTGCTACGATGTCAGTCTAATTACAAGTGACCAACATGGTGCCAAATTGACTCATTCAGCTTTATAAACCCATGAAGTAGAGAAAATTTATTGTGTGAATACTTGACCCTCTGTACCTTGTAGACTGTGTAAGCAAAGTAGACCCAGATCAGATGGCTTCTATTGAAGCTGTATCGGAGTCTGCTCTGTTTGCTTATGGAATTATATAAAGCTGATTTTTAGAAGTTTCTGCTCTGGCCAAAAAAACTTGTGTTCATATACCACTATAAGTATTCATGCAAAAAATAATGACATCATTACTGTTTATTAGCTAGTAATATATGAACACAGGCCATGGCAGAAACTAATTATTATAATCAGATAATATTCAATGAGCAAACAGAGCAGATCCTGATCAGATGGCTCCTTCCATTGCACCAGGTCTACTCTGTTGGCAAAGGTGAGTCTATGTAGTAACAGGATCTAGGGCTATTTAACCCTTTCCTCCATAAATATGCCTTTCTATGCCTTTCTATGCCTCTGTAAAAATCACCTATTGAAACCATTGTGATAAATAGAGCATTTGCTCCTATGGGAGCAAATGCTCTATTTATCACAATGGTTTCAAATTACAAAATTCTAAAATTTTCCTTTTCTAGAACTAGTTAATGCTCCTTTTCAGTAGATGCATCCAAAGAGGTTGGATCTAAAAATGGCCTATGGAGGAAAGGGTTAATGATGTTGAAATGCTTTCTTACCCCTAACATTGCCCGATCAGATGTTCCTGCCTGTACATGTACAGTATATCTTAACCCTCTGAATGCTGTAATTTGTAAGTCAATAATTGTTTAAATAAAACGATAAAGTCCATTCTTTGTGAGAGAAATCTGACAAAACAGTGCAGACCCTGATCAGAGGACTCCTTTAGGAACCTTTAGGAACATGGGAATATTTATCCATGATAGAAATTGAAGAATCGGATCAATTCGTATATTATTCCAGAAGCAAACAGAGCAGACCTTGATCAGACAGCTCCTACAGGGATTTATTTTTCATCATTGTGGAATCTGTAAAATCAGATTTATGAAATTCCATAAGCAAACAGAGCGGACCCTGATCCGACAGCTCCTGAAGGGGCTGTCTGATCTGGGTCTGTTCTGTTTGCAAAAGGTGAAAAAAAAACGTGTTTCTATGAGGAAAAGGGTTAAATACTTAAAATTGTTAAAAATAAATATGACAAAGAATAGAACCACCACAGTCCAGGTAAATGAAGCAAAAAAAAAAATCAAATTGTTCAGTGGGTTAGGTATTCTGTCTGGAATGTCTAGGATGGGCCAAGACTGTTCCAGTGGCATAAGCTCTGTCACAAAGGGTCAAATGTTTGAACCACTACCACTGAGTCAGACTTTACAATGTTGATAATAATAATGAAAGTAAAATACGCTATAGATCTTGAAAATTCATTTACATCATAAGGAACCTGATCGTCTGATCAGGGTCTTCTATGTTTGCTTAACTCTTTCCACCATAAATACGCCTTTCTACGCCTCTGTAAAAATTACCTGTTGAAACCATTGTAATAAATAGAGCATTTGCTCCTATAGGAGCAAATGCTCTATTTATCACAATGGTGTCAAACTACAAAATTCTAAACAAATTCCTTTTCTCTAGTTAATGCTCCTTTTTGGTATGTTCATTCAAAGAACTATCCTATACTTTCTATACTATCTGCCATGGTCAAAATTTCCATGTTAATAACGCAATTGTAAAACTTCAGCTGAATAACCCTTTACTTTATAATTATTTATGTAAGAAAATAAATATTTCATCTATATGTATATTAAAATTACATCAATCTTTATAACAACATACAAATGCAGAAAGGCGTATTTATGGAGGAAAGGGATAAACAAACAGAGCACACTCTGATCACACAGCTCCTACAGAAGCATTCTGATCTAGGTCTACTATGTTTGCAAAGGCGTATAATGGTGTATATATAGAGTAAAGGGTTAATATTCATGCTGTCATAATTACATGAATATTCATGAGGTAAAGGGTTAAATGCAATGGTTTGATCTTGGTTTACACTGTTTGCAATGTGTGAGTGCCACTCAACTGTTTCCCAATGATGTAGCATATATATGTAACCTTGATCACATGCAGGACATTGCACTATGGTACAATAACTACATGTTTCGTCATTTGAATTTCTCATTGGCTGGGCCGAGGGGCTATTTTTAGACCCAACCTCTTTGAATGAGTCTACCGAAAAGGAGCATTAAGTAGAGAAAAGGAGAATTTTAGAATTTTGTAGTTTGAAACCATTGTGATAAATAGAGCATTTACTCCATTAGGAGCAAATGCTCTATTTATCACAATGGTTTCATAAAGTGACTTTTACAGAGGCGCAGAAAGGCGTATTTATGGAGGAAAGGGATAAACAAACAGTCTTAGCACACTCTGATCAGACAGCTCCTACAGAAGCATTCTGATCTAGGTCTACTATGTTTGCAAAGGCGTATAATGGTGTATATATAGAGTAAAGGGTTAATATTCATGCTGTCATAATTACATGAATATTCATGAGGTAAAGGGTTAAATGCAATGGTTTGATCTTGGTTTACACTGTTTGCAATGTGTGAGTACCAGTTTCCCAATGATGTAGCATATATATATGTAACCTTGATCACATGCAGGACATTGCGCTATGGTTCAATAACTACATGTTTCGTCATTTGAATTTCTCATTGGCTGGGCCGAGTCTTACAAAGACACAAGGTAGTATTAATACTTGTCATTGGATCTTATAACACATAACTCTTAATCATTTGAATGCATTTTAAGAGTTCAACTATAGAGTTCATTCAGAGTTGAAAATTAAACTTTTGCTAGATGATTTTGAATGATAAACAGTGTAGACCCTGATAAGAAGGCTTCTACGGGAGTCTCCTGATCTGGGTCTACACTGTTTGCAAATGACAGTATATTTGCGTCTCACATTCAAAGGGTTAACATAAACCAAATCCTTAAACTGAAAGTTAAATAACAATTTTAAAATAATTATTCAGGATCATTCAAACAAATCTTTCAAAGAATCGAAGACAAAAATTAAAATTTCCATCCGTGTTTTCATATTTTTCAATAAATCTTGTTTTCGCGCGCTAGAAAGCATGTTCGATGTCGTCCTTGACTACCGCCCGCCAGCCAGTTCAGTGTACCTCAGACATGCATGTTACACATGCACTGTTTGCTGCACATATTGTGCATACAGGAGATTATAAGGTCAGACTCGGTGCAGTCTGTACATGTATATAGCCTTCCCTGCAGGGCTTACAGGGGAGTGGTGTTTCTGGGATTTTGATTAAGGCAGTGGAACAGTTTACCATAAACAAGATTGGCTGACTTCTTAGTGTTTATCTCAAGATCATCTAACAAAATACAGTCACAAACAAACAAAGGAAGTCCTGTAGAATTTGTCCTTGAAATGATTTGACGTACTTTCAACTACAAACAGTGTAGATCCAAGTCAGACAGATCTTTAAAAGAATCTCAGGTACACATACATTTTTTTGGCATACAAATTACCCACAATCTGCTTAGTTTCATTATAATTATAAAGTGACTATTTTCATGTCAAATGTTTAGAGCTCATTGGAAATTAGACTGAGGAATGCTATAGTATAGGGGTGTTTCTACCATGACCCTTCAAGATTTTCCAAAAATATGAATAAAATTGAAAATAAATCAGCCAATGAAAACTTTACACATATTCAAAACTAAATTACAACAAAGCTTATTTATAAATCACGAAAACAGTAGTACATGGCAAATGGTATAGAAACAGTAACAGAAAGGTCATTGATTTCTGCCTGACAGGACAGTGTACTTAACTTGAGTTACTTGTACTTTTAAGTCTTAGCATTGGCCCCATTATTGTTATTGGTTGGTTGTTTAGTTACATTGTTGTTTAACCCTTTACTCCATAGAATTAAATATGCTTTCTATGCCTTTGCAAACAGAGTAGACCCAGATCAAACGGCTCCTATAGGAGCTGTCTGATCAGTGTCTACTCTGTTTGCTTATGAAATAATATAGGTACTGATCTATGATTCTATAATTTCCGCCATGGCTAAATATTCTTAAGTTCATTTGCTATAACACTTAATCCGACTAACATTTATGATGTCATTATTTCTTACAAGCATATTCATGGAGTAAAGGGTTAACTCTTTACCTGTTCAATATTCATGTAAGAAATAATCATGAGTATTAATTAGATTATAATTACAGTTGAACTTCAATATCTCGAACTCGGATAACTCGAACTTCGGGATAACTCGAACTAAAAAGTTTGGTCCTTCCAAAATCTTACAATACAGAATTGCTCTAAAATGTATCACTACGCATATCTAGAAACACATTTCACAGCTTAATGCAGTTCTACAGTAGGTGCTGCAGGAGCTTTCAGCATTACTGTATACCTGTATTAAGCTATGAACTTGAGAAATTGTCCAGATTACAAATCGGATAACTCGAACTTCTGTTATCTTGAACTAATTTATATAGTCCCTTAAAGTTCGAGATATCGAAGTTCAACTGTATGTTTATAATTAAGAAATGAATGAAGTGTTCCTGGTGTTCATGAGGTTATGCAACGCATAACTTTATGAGCAAAGTTAGTGCTTTGCTCGTAAAGCTATGCGTTGCATAACCTCATGAACACCAGGAGCACGTCATTTATTTCTTACATTTATATTCCATTGTATTTCTTATATTTCAACGGATTTTTTTAAAAATATTATATACCGGTCACGTAATAGCCGCTATCTAGGTCGTTGCCAGGTTCGTTTCTAACGTAGTAGGATTGTTGGAGATAACACTCCTTACGTCACGTGTACATAACACGGAAGTGACGTTACGTCGCTTGGGAACAGACGTTGATTAATAGAGTTTGAATGTAGTACGCAAAGAGAGAATTGAGAGAAGTAAATTGTGAAAGAAGAAGACGTGTCAATTATCTATTCCCGTCCCATATAGACAAGAATCTCTATATATGGTATGAAAAATAGTCCCAAACACATATTATAAATATAGAATGAATACAAGATTTTAATCAGTAAATTGTCCAGCGGAATTCTGGGAAAAGGAGAACCGACTCAAACCGGTATTGAAATGAACGTTCATGGGAAAATGCAACTTTCTTTTTAGAATAAGGTTATATAAGGACGTTGCAGGGCGAATGTAAATATTGGCATATGAACACAAGACATTTTGGTTCAGACAGAAACTGTTGAATCAAATCTATATTTATACCATAAGCAAACATGGCTGACACTAATCAGATGGCTCCTATAGGTCTAAGGATCATCTGATCTGGATCTACTCTGTACAGATTTACATGAATACAAGGGGCGTTACATTTGTATTTTGCCATCTATGGCTAAAGGACACAATATTGTTTGTTAGTACAAGAGATTGTTGTCTTCTTGAACTTTTTTAATTCTTCCATTTCTTTTCAAACACGCAATAAAAAATTCATATTCAACAAGGACTGGGAAACCTGATATGAGTTTCAGCTTTAGCGTATCCCCTTTACTCTATGAATATTTATGTAAGAAATAATGACATCATGAATATCAATTAGATTAATTGTTGAAATAGCACACTGACATGTGAATTTTTGGCCATGGCAGAAATACTGTAGTATATCATATGCAAACATAGTAGACCTAGATCTTGGTTTTCTCTGTTTGCAAAGGCATAGAATAGCCTATTTATGGAGTAAAGGGAAAAACAAAATAGATTGAAAATTAACGGTTAACCCAAAACCAGAAGAATATTCGTAAGTATAATTACCGGTATATGAAATGATGACTTAACCCTTTCCCTAATATAAATGAGTTTTCACGCATTTGCAAACAGAGTAGACCCAAATCAGATCTCTTCTAGAGGAGCCGTCTGATCAGGGTCTGCTCTGTTTTCTATTGGAAATTGATAGATCTGTTCCTTTGCTTTCTAAAATGGCTACAATATTCCGCCTTACATATTTAAGTATAACTATTTTGCCCATGAACATTCAGTAGGTATTGAAATTTGGAATAAACATAGAACAGGGAAAGGGTTAATGAATGTCAATAATGGGAATAAACATAGAACAGGGAAAGGGTTAATGAATGTCAATAATGGGAATAAACATAGAACAGGGAAAGGGTTAATGAATGTCAATAATGGGAATAAACATAGAACAGGGAAAGGGTTAATGAATGTCAATAATGGGAATAAACATAGAACAGGGAAAGGGTTAATGAATGTCAATAATGGGAATAAACATAGAACAGGGAAAGGGTTAATGAATGTCAATAATGGGAATAAACATAGAACAGGGAAAGGGTTAATGAATGTCAATAATGGGAATAAACATAGAACAGGGAAAGGGTTAATGAATGTCAATAATGGGAATAAACATAGAACAGGGAAAGGGTTAATGAATGTCAATAATGGGAATAAACATAGAACAGGGAAAGGGTTAATGAATGTCAATAATGGGAATAAACATAGAACAGGGAAAGGGTTAATGAATGTCAATAATGGGAATAAACATAGAACAGGGAAAGGGTTAATGAATGTCAATAATGGGAATAAACATAGAACAGGGAAAGGGTTAATGAATGTCAATAATGGGAATAAACATAGAACAGGGAAAGGGTTAATGAATGTCAATAATGGGAATAAACATAGAACAGGGAAAGGGTTAATGAATGTCAATAATGGGAATAAACATAGAACAGGGAAAGGGTTAATGAATGTCAATAATGGGAATAAACATAGAACAGGGAAAGGGTTAATGAATGTCAATAATGGGAATAAACACAGAACAGGGAAAGGGTTAATGAATGTCAATAATGGGAATAAACACAGAACAGGGAAAGGGTTAATGAATGTTAATAATGGGAATAAACATAGAACAGGGAAAGGGTTAATGAATGTTAATAATGGGAATAAACATAGAACAGGGAAAGGGTTAATGAATGTTAATAATGGGAATAAACATAGAACAGGGAAAGGGTTAATGAATGTTAATAATGGGAATAAACATAGAACAGGGAAAGGGTTAATGAATGTTAATAATGGGAATAAACATAGAACAGGGAAAGGGTTAATGAATGTCAATAATGGGAATAAACATAGAACAGGGAAAGGGTTAATGAATGTCAATAATGGGAATAAACATAGAACAGGGAAAGGGTTAATGAATGTCAATAATGGGAATAAACACAGAACAGGGAAAGGGTTAATGAATGTCAATAATGGGAATAAACATAGAACAGGGAAAGGGTTAATGAATGTTAATAATGGGAATAAACATAGAACAGGGAAAGGGTTAATGAATGTCAATAATGGGAATAAACATAGAACAGGGAAAGGGTTAATGAATGTCAATAATGGGAATAAACATAGAACAGGGAAAGGGTTAATGAATGTCAATAATGGGAATAAACATAGAACAGGGAAAGGGTTAATGAATGTCAATAATGGGAATAAACATAGAACAGGGAAAGGGTTAATGAATGTCAATAATGGGAATAAACATAGAACAGGGAAAGGGTTAATGAATGTCAATAATGGGAATAAACATAGAACAGGGAAAGGGTTAATGAATGTCAATAATGGGAATAAACATAGAACAGGGAAAGGGTTAATGAATGTCAATAATGGGAATAAACATAGAACAGGGAAAGGGTTAATGAATGTCAATAATGGGAATAAACATAGAACAGGGAAAGGGTTAATGAATGTCAATAATGGCATTTTTATAATGGTACAAGTACAAGAGAATTATTGTCCATGACAGAAAATTTAAAATCAGATCTATATTATTCCATTAGCAAACAGTGCAGACCTTGATCAAACAAGTCTAACAAGAACTGCATGACCCTGGGCTTTACTCCATTTGCAAATGTGAAAAAATGCATCTCTATCAGATAAAGGGATAAGTAATTTAGTTCAAGGTCTTCTTAGAAAGTCCTCTTCAACTTTTCTATCTTACCCACTCGGGATAATGAGAATTAACAGCTTACCTCTTCAAAATGCTACTTGTTAAGGACCAGAAATATGACAAATATGTTAAGAACATTAAACTTACAATTAAAACCCAACCATTGGATTATATACTGTGTCCCTCCCATCTGTGTCCTTCATTAATTAACCCATTCCCTCCTAGACTATTTTTAGACCTAACCTCTTTGAATAAATCTGCCAAAAAGAGCATTTACTAAGAGAAAAGTAAACTTTTAGAGTTGAATGGTTTTGAAACCACTGTGATAAATACAGCATTTGCTCATTTTGAGCAAAATTAATGCTCTAATTTTTTTTATCACAATGCCCGGAATGGTTTCAAAAATGACTTTTAAAGAGGCATCATAAGCCATGACATAAGGCATCAGTAAGAGGGAGTGGTTTAACAGTCAAGGCTACCTTACTTGAAGGGTTAAAAAGATCATGTGAATTTCATAGGTCAAACACATAAGACTCCTGCACAAGCCCTCTGAGCGTTGTCTCAACTGTTAGCAAATGTCAGGACTGTGAACTAATGTTTCTCCTAATCAAAAAGTTCTAATGCAGAATATCACATACCAGTAATTTACAAAATCATTTTCCAATACAATTTTTCTTTATAATCTTAATCTACCCCATTCGATTCTTTGCTCAGCCAACTCTCTTTTATCCCTTTCCCTGTTCCAACATTCATGAAAGAAATAATGATAACATGAATATTAATTAATTAGCTGAATTTTTTATGATGACATAATTATTATGTGCACAGGATAGTTTGGCTTAGACAGAAACTGTAGAATCATATCTTTATTATACCATAGGTAATGCAAACAGAGCAGACTCTGATCAGATGGCTCCTATAGGAGCCATCTGATCTGGGTCTACTCTGTTTGCAAATGCGTAAAAAGGCATTTTTATGAAGGAAAGGGTTATCTAATGTTGCTATGTAATGAGCACAGTATTTGAATTAACTTAATGAATATTTATGTCAGAAATAATGACTTAATTAGTAGTAATTATCAGAAATTTAATAATGGCATAATTATGAATACTAGAATTTTCAGCCTTGGAAGAAACTGTAGAATCAGATTAATATTATTCCATAAGCAAACAAAGTAGACGCTCTGATAAGACAGCTCCTACAGCAGCTGTCTAATCCTAGTCTACTCTGTTTGCAAGTGTGTGAAAAGGTGTTTATATAAAGGAAAGGGTTAACAATTAATAGAGTGCATTCTGTATGAAAGGTTGTACTTTGTAAGAGGATGATAAATGTTCAATGACAAACAGAACAGACCCTGATTAGATGGCTCTTTATCTGGATCGACACTGTTAACAAATGCCACACCTTTCCCCACATTCAAATGATCAAAGTCAGGCAATAATAATGTTCTGAGTGGTGGCTTTTGACTGATTTTACTGTATCCCCATAATACTGTAAAATCCCTCAAATGCGACCACCTAAAAGAGGTTATAATTCTAAATGGTAGAGGCTGGTGGTAGCTTAACCCTTTCCCTGTTCTGTATTAAGGCCAAATTTCAACACCTACTAAATATTCGTTAACAAAATAGTTACAAAGAAATATGGAAGGTGTAGCATTGAAGACATTTTAAAAAGCAAAGGAACATATCTATCGAATTCTATTAGCAAACAGAGCAGACCCTGATCAGATGGATCCTCTAGGAGCCGTCTGATCTGGGTCTACTCTGTTTGTAAATGCGTGAAAACACGTTTATGAGGGAAAGGGTTAATGCAGGACAAAAGTAATGCAGAAAGCTCCTAGGAGCTTTCTGCATTACTTTTGTCTTGCATTAAACAACCACCAGTCCTGCTTATAAAGACAACCATGTTTATTTATTAAGTGGTTGCATTAGAGGGGTTCTACTCTAATCTATAACAGAAGTGTCTATCCTTGGAGGAAGCAAAATGTGTACTGTAAATAGGAAATTTTCAATCAGCCATAATCATGGGACATTACCTAGACTATTCTCCATATAACCCCAGTAATCATTACAATGGATATGATAGGACTACAGAATGATGTAGGCAGAGTCACATAGATTTACTGACTTTCCTTGCAAGTTCTAGAACATCATACATACATTGTCTCTTTGCATGCTAACTAACTGAAGTCTATCAAATCTGTCATCTGCTACTATTTCCAAAGTATTTTTTTTCTCTTTTTCATTGCAATTCTATAGTCTGAGTGCCAAACAGTCTCTATACAAATGACCATGAGATGCCAAGTTGTCTCAGCCAGATCCAATCTATTTGCACAGGTTATTTGCCACCAGCTTTCAAAGAGCTATGAAATAACAATAGTAAATGTATTTAATAAGATTATATAATAGAACCTGTCTTAACTCTTCACTCCATAATAAGAAATAATGACATCATGAATATTAATTAGATTGTTACAAAACCATAATTATGGACAAAAGAATTTTTGACTATGGCAGAAACTGCTATCTATATTATATCATAATTAGCAAACAGAGCAGACCTTGATCAGATGACTTCTACATGTACAGGAGCTGTCTGATTTGAGTCTACTCTGTTAATGCAAAGGCATACAAAAAAGAGGTCTAATTGTTGGTCTTTAAGGCATGTGGTAGCTTAATCCAGGTCAAAAATAATGCAGAAAGATCCTATAACAGCTTTCGGCATTACTTTTGCCCTGCATTAAGGAACCACCTGCATTTTAAAGACTCAATAAATGAATGGCCGCTTAAAACAGGTTCTTCTTTACATGCAAGATTAATGAAATATATCATCTGTTTTTTAATACATGAAAGGATGTTATCATTTAACACAACAGAAAATGTGCCATCTGTTTAACTCCTGCCCGAGGTATGTCAAGTTTTCATCTAAATACAGCATTGTTGAAAATGCAGAGTAACTTGATTATTCTTAGATTACATGCATTCAAATTCTAATGACCATATATACATTATTTCAGCAGATATGCAATACCTTCGGACGACTGATTGGATTCTTTTGTTGTGACAAGATTAAGTGATACACACGTTTGTTGTGCCATTGGAAGATAAAGTAGCATGAATTTCAGTGTGTATAATTTCCACAGAAAAAGTCACAAAACCCTACTAAGTTTGAACCTTGAATTAATGCTGAATTTTCAGAGTGGAACATCCAATCAAGTGTTTCTCTTGCTATTCACATCAATATACGTACCTGTAAATAGTGAAGACCCAGATCAGACAGCTCCTGCAGCTGTCTCATCAGGGTCTGCACTATTTACAAGTTGATTGTACAACCAGCTGCAGTGCACTCCACAGCAGTGATTGCACAGCGAAATACTTGTACACAGTGAAGATATATGTAATTATACAACAGGGCATGGGTAAAGAAGGAGAAATGTATTTTAACATTCAGCAAGAGAAGGGTTAACTATAGTGTCCACTCAGTATGAAAGGCTTAAACTTCCTAGATAGCTTTGAATGATTAACAGTGTAGACCCTAATCAAAGGGCTTCTTAACCCTCTCCTCTATAAATACGCCTTTCTACGCCTCTGTAGGAGTCACCTGTTGAAACCCTTGTGATAAGAGCATTTGCTCCTATAGGAGCAAATGCTCTATTTATCACAATGGTTTCAAATTACAAAGTTCTAAAAATTTCCCTTTTCTCTAGTTAATGCCAGACCAACACACACTGTTTGATTAGCTTTATTCCAAGCAGGAAGTCAGGATAAAGTCATTCAAATGTGTTATTAAATATTTACATGTATGACTGTGACAAAGATATGGGGCACAACATGCATGCTGCAGAACTCTAGATATATATATAAAGAGAAATACCCTAATTAACTTTTTTTGCTATATTTTGTCAGACTACTCTTGTGTGAAGATATACAAACTTGGCAACACAATTGAGGATATTCATCTGCCAATATGATGCATACTGTTTAGTGATAATCAAACTGATAGATAAAAGACATTGATTATTAGTCCACGTTAACCCATTACCTCATAGGCTATTTTTAGATACAACCTCTTTGAATAAATCTACCGAAAAGGAGCATTAACTAGAGAAAAGATTTTTTTCAGAATTTTGTAGTTTGAAACCATTGTGATAAATAGAGCATTTGCTCCTGTAGGAACAAATACTCTATTTATCACAATGGTTTCACAAAGTGACTTTTACAGAGTCATCAAAAGTCATCAATATGAGGGAATGGGTTAAATGACACATTTTCATCACCTGCCAATTATATCATTTGGTTACTATTAACCCTTTACTTCATAAGTATGCCTTTCTATATGATTGCAAACAGAGTAGACCAATATCAGACAGCTCTTGTAGGAGCCATCTGATTAGGGTCTGCTGTTTGCTTATGTTATATAGATATGATTCTACGGTTCCTGACATGGCTAAAACTTCCTTCGTCCATGTGCTATATTATAACAAATTAATCAAATTAATATTCATGACATCATTATTTCTGACATGAATAATCATTGAGGAAAGGGTTAACATGTTTTGAATTTCTGTACTTTGTTCTCTATTGATTCTGCTCACCTCTCTTATAAATCAAAGCATCTCCACCACAAATCATATGGAAGTAATACTAAATGTATAACACGTCTCTTGATTTGCATATGCAAACATTGCTTACATGTATAACTGCAGTCTGTCAGTTTGGTAGACAAAGAACTGATAAAATGCAAGACAAATTATTGGTAGTGCAAAATGTGCGCAAATATCTATGCATGTACATGTATTATCACTAGCAAAAACTATTCCGAGTGGTTCAAACAATATAGTTAATATGAATGTTCAAAGAGGGTGGATCAAAAAATAGCCTATGAGGAAATGGGTTAACAGTCTACTGGTGAGTCTACAAACAGTCTGAATCTAGGTTAGATGCCGAGTAACTCAGCATGCCATCAAGATCCAAACTGTTTGTCACTCTGAAATGCCACTGTTTTTTAAAATGAAAAGCGTTGAAGCAGACTGCAATATATGATGACGACAATTGCTCGGAGTGTCAAAGGGTTAAAATCACCCTCAGTGAAACTTATACACAATTTCTATTGTGACGGACCCTTCATCTACACGACATCATGACATAAAACCCCAAATCCTCTACGTGCAGAAAATATTCAAAATAGCAAAGGGACAATGTATCAATAAAAATTCAACTGTTTTATTAACCAATTCCCTCATACTGAGGCCTTTTGACACCACTGTAAAAGTCACTTTTTTGAAACCATTTTGATAAATAGAGCATTTGCTCCTATTTATCACAATGGTGTCAATACTGCACAATTCTAACATCTTCCTTTTCTCTAGTAAATGCTCTTTTCGGTAGATTTATTCAAAGAGGTTGTGTCTAAAAATAGCCTATGAGGGAATGGGATAAATATTTTTAAGAGTATTTTTGCTCAGGAATGGGATAGAGAAATGTTTGGCTGAGTTTGTGACAAACTTTGATTAACAATTTGATCTAAAATTTGAGAAACAAGGTAACACATTTCGAAACGCTCCCGATACATCAGTTGAGATTACAATCACTTAGATATAATAGGTATTCAGGATAACATCCTCTAAAAACAATAGCATGAGAAAACAGAAGCATAATTATATGTTGTAGATGATATTTCTAATTTTCACCATCGCCAAGCCATTCATCAGGTCCTGGCAAGTTCACTCAACACAGCTTGGTTATAATTAGAATCTGTCCAGACATCTATTGCCATACACATGCATCTTGAAGAAACATGTTTCAGAAATGCACTTGATGGAGCAACAAGAACGGCTTGCATGGAATGTGAAACATGCAATATTTGAAATTACAAGCCCCTGTAAAAGCCTAGCTGCCAACAGACCACAAGTCTACAGTGAAACTGCTCTAACATGACTATTTTGTAAGAAGTGTGAGTGTCAGTCTCTAAGACAGGTGAGAACTAAGTACAGATAAAAAGCTCCTTTGAAAGCTTCCTGCATTTATGTCATTCTGATTCAATCAGCAAATCTGGCTATATAACTTAAAAGGACACACATTGTTCAATGTTTCTTTACAGTGTGCTTACCGAGAAGCAGTTCTACTGTATTTGTCATCTTGGCAAGCTTTAACCCATTCCTCCATAGGCTATTTTTAAACCAAAACCACTTTGAATTAATCCTCCGAAAAGGAGCATTAACTAGAGAAAAGGATTTTTTTTAGAATGTTGTAGTTTCAAACCATTGTGATAAAAAGAGCATTTGCTCATATAGGAGCAAATGCTCTATTTATCACAATGGTTTCAAGAAGTGACTTTTACAGAGGCGTAGAAAGGCGTATTTATGGAGGAAAGGATTAACAATAACAGTGCTGTTGGCAGGAGTCTTAAGGAAATCTAGGTGAAATATTTTCAAAATTTCTCTGCCAAATTCAATCTTGCTGGTACTCATTAGAACTGCCTCACATGGGCAATTCTAATGAGTACCAACAAGACAGGGTTTGACTGAGGACAAAGAGACTTGGATTATTCAGTGTCCTCCCTATGTACAACTCCGCATAACAGTTTAGCTGTGCTCCATTAGACAACATTTACTAGAAACAATCACTGATGACCTAAATTGGCCATCTTCTTCATCACAAAGTGAAGTGGTAGCCCTGATTGAAAGTCTGCCGATTGCTGTAGATGTAATAGCATCTGCAGGATAAACTACTTATCTAGAAATCTAACAGACTTGCTAGATAAATGACAGGTTCATTCTCTGTAAACGATGTGCTCCTAGTGAGTGACAAATATAAGCAAACAGCTGATGTTTGTATGATACTGGGTCAGGCATGTACTGAAATAGCAGGAAAATGACACAATAATGCCGAGATGGGATCAAGCTGAAAAATCTCACTCTTAAAATACTTCTTACTCCATAACAACAATTAATGATTACATCTTTTCTGTGCAGATCTGACCCAACTGGGCATCTATTCTTAAATCTTATCCCACTGTGAAATAAATAATGTTTGCTCAAATCTGGTGTAATTTTACTATATCTGATTTGATCAAGCCATTGAGAAACATCGACCAGGTGAAACTATTGACTGAGTGAAACTATTGACCACTCTATTGACTGAGTGAAACTATTGACTGAGTGAAACTATTGACCACGTGTCAAAGAGCTTGGATTCAGATGAGATGCAGAGTTAATCCTTTGCAGAGTAGACCCAGATCCTATAGGAGTCATCTGAGCAAGATCTGCTCCACTTGCTTATGAAATAATTCTGCCAAGGTCAAAGCTGTTGTTGTTATACTATAATAAATTTTAAGCTAATTCATATTCATACATATATTAATTATTTCATAAATAATCAATGAGTAAAGGGTTAAGCAAATACTCCTTTAATATTCATGAAAAATAATATATGTATAAATATTAATTATCTGAATTTTTATAATGGCATATCAGCATTGTAGAAACTGTATAATGGTGTATCAGCATTGTGGAAACTGAATAAATTGTATATCAGCATTGTAGAAACTGAATAATGGTATATCAGCATTGTAGAAACTGAATAGTGGTATATTCAGTGGTATATCAGCATTGTAGAAACTGAATAATGGTATACGTGTATCAGCATTGTAGAAACTGTAAAATAAGATCTACATGTATATAATTGCAAACATTGCAAAGAGCAGACCCTCATCAAATGCTTCCTAAAGGAGCCATCTGATCCGAGTCGTCACTGTTTGCAAATATGCCAAAAGATGTCTAAGAAGTACAATTATATGAATTAATGGAAATGTGACTAGGACAGATTTCTCTTTGATTTTTAAACATGTTCAAGAAGTAATGAAATTAACTGATCGAGTTGAGTGCAAAACATTGAAACATTCTATGGGGTGAACTAGTGAACCATTGCAAACAATTTGTATCCAGATGAGACACTGAGTAACTCAGCATCACACCTTTCCTTTCAAATTTTCATGCATTTGCAAACAGAGTAGACCCAGATCAGATGGCTCCTGTAGGAGCCATCTGATCAGGGTCTGCTTTGTTTGCTTTTAACATGATGATATAGATCTGATTCTACAGTTTTTGTCAAAGCAAAAAATGTCTTTGAAAAGTACACATTATAAAACTTCAGCTAATAAACAGTCATGATGTCATAACTTCTAAATTGAATATTGAACAGAAAAATGGTTAACCCTTTCCTCCATAGGCTATATTTAGACCAAACCAATTTGAATGAATCTACCGAAAAGGAGCATTAACTAGAGGAAAGAAAAGTTTTAGAATTTTGTAATTTGAAACCATTATGATAAATAGAGCATTTGCTGCTCTATTTATCACAATGGTTTCAACAGGTGACTTTTACAGAGGCGTAGAAAGGCCTCAATATGGAGGAAAGGGAGGGTTAAATGATAATAGTTTCTACAGTTTTTGCACTCAATCCTCAAAATACACCTGAATAATAGATAAATATTGGCACATTGATGTAAGTCAAAATGCATACCAAAAGAGAGGTGAACTTTGTTACCCTTTAATACATGAATATTTATGTAAGAAATAATGACATCATGAATATCAATTAGTTTGTTATAATAGCACATAGACACTGAAACATTTGGCGATAGCAGAAATTGTAGAATTAGATCGACATCATTTCACAAAGCAAACGGAGCAGACCCTGATCAAACTGCTCCTATTATCTATGCCTTTGCAAAAAGAGAAGACCCAGATCAAACGGCTTCTATACTACAGAAGCCGTCTGATCTTGGCCTACTCTGTTTGCAAAGGTGTAGAAAGGCATATTTATGAAGTAAAGGCTTAATTTACTATTGAACATCACAAATAAACATAAACAAACCTACCTGGTGATGACACAGTGGAACTCATCTCGTGTACATGTAATTGGGGTTCCCCAACCAGGGCTTCTTGTTGCTCCACGGGCTTGCTCAGTCGCACAGGTATGGGCACTGCTGACAAACGATATCGGTCATCCTCCTCACTACTTATACGACCATTCATCATACCAGACTGTGTACTATGTAATTCACCATTCTGAGTACTATGAAGTTCATGATTCTGAGTATCTGGCAGCTGATATCTGTCATCCTCTTCCCGCTTCACAAAACTAGGCCGGTTACCTTCATCTATCTGTAATGTTCTTTCCTCCATACTAGAGAGTTCTTCTGTTTCAACTTCACTATGCATTCTGACACTTCTATCCAAGTTTGAAATATTTAAACCATTTACTCCTTCACCAGGCCATTTTAAGGACATATCTACAAAAGAGAAATGAAGGTTTCGGTACTAAACTTAATAGTTGGCTGGAATAATATTGTGGCAAACCAAATGCAGCAACGGATGAAAATAAATCGAATGAGTAAACCTCAGACCAGACACTAGAATGTGTTTTATTAACCTTCAATCTCACCGATTATGTGATAAAACAGGAAATATCAAGAGATTTTATGTCTGGCTGACATACAGTAAACATTGTTTAAGGTTGTACAGTATTTTAAACATTCCTTCATTGTGACAACTGCTAGACTAACATACAGTAAACATTCTCTAAAGCGATCACTTAAAAAATAAACATGGACGTCTTATAAGCAAGTTGCCATTATAACCCATTACCTCATATGCTATTTTTAGATTCAACCTCTATGAATAAATCTACCGAAAAGGAGCATTAACTAGAGAAAAGGAAAAGTTTAGAACTTTAAATTTGTAGTTTGAAACCATTGTGATAAATGGTTTCACAAAGTGACTTCTACAGGGTCGTCAAAAGTCGTCAATATGAGCGAATGGGATAATTGTCCTTTCGAGTTTTCTGCATATCTTTCATTTGGCATTTATCTACTACCTGTCATGCAGAACCGCAACTACATTTCTCTTGTGTGGTTGGTTTAGCTGTTTACTGTACTGTCATTGTTATAAGGGCTTACAAACAGCACAGACTGCAGATATTCATGCATGTGAAACATAGTAGCCCAACAGCAGTTTTCTAATGGTAACCCATTAAAGAGGAAGTCCCTACAATGAATGCATATTTTCAAAAAACTTTGTATTTGTTATATATGCTCAATCGTTATTAGGATTAGATTGTCAATTTGAACTTGTATCGAAAAATGCCCCTGTGATACAAAATAAACCGATTTCATATTTTTAAAAAAGTATCGATTTCATATTTTTCAATACTTTTTGTTCAACAATAAAGTATTATCTGACTTTTCCATTCAAAATTTTCGCGTTTTGCCGATAATCACCCAATCCCTCCATTGTTTATGTAACAGCTCTATAGTATACGAAACTAAAACCCAACCCGAATAAAACTGAAACATCGGCAAATAAAATCGGTATCATCGATATCAAATACATGGATGTTTTGTCATTTTTCAACATTTATTGGATAGGTGTTCTTGCCATATACTACTTTTCAGCATATAAACAAATGAGTTTTGTATAGTTTAGGCATTTTGAAATGCGTCGAATGTAGGCACTTCCCCTTTAATGCTCAATATTCAACAGGACTGACCCATCAGTGTTTTAACCCATTCCCTCATAGGCTATTATTCGATACAACCTCTTTGAATATATCTACCGAAAAGGAGCTTAAACTAGAGAAAAGGAAACTTTTAGAATTTTGTAGTTTGAAACCATTGTGATAAATAGAGCATTTGCTCCTATAGGAGCAAATGCTCTATTTATCACAATGGTTTCACAAAGTGACTTTTACAGAGTCATCAATATGAGGGAATGGCAAACAGTGCAGACTCTGATCTAGGATTCCTCTAATCTGGACCTACACTGTTTGCACATGTCCCACATTCACAGGGTTAACTATATAGAGTCCATTCAGTATGAAAGGCATAAAACTTTCCCTCCGATAAACACCTTTTCATGCCTTTGCAAACATTGAAGACCCAGATCTGAGATCTGATCAAGGTCTGAATAGCATAATATAGATCTGATTCAACAGTTTATAACTATGCCAAAATGTCCTGTGCTCATATGCCATTATAAAAATTAACCATATTAGTGGCATTGTTTCTTACACAAATATTAACCCTTTCCCTCATATAAACGCCTTTTCACGCATTTGCAAACAGAGTAGACCCAGATCAGATGACTCCTAGAGGAGCCATCTGATCAGGGTCTACTCTGTTTGCTAATAGAATGTGATAGATCTGTTTCTTTACTTTCTAAAATGGTTACAATGTTCCTCCTTCCATATTTCTTTATAACTATTTTGTTAATGAATAGTCAGTAGGTACTGAAAATTGGCCTGAATACAGAACAGGGAAAGGGTTAAATAGGGAAAGAATTTAATTTGCTACACGGTAAATTTTGAATGACAAACAGTGCAGACCCTGATAAAAAATAAAAGAAAATGTGTCCATGGGACACGAATGCCGGCCCGCCAGCAAACAGGAAGTAGATGAATGACAGACCTGAAAAGGAGAGACACGGTACTGCTCACTATGATTATGCTTCAGACCAAATATCAAATCATTGCAGCTTACACAAGGAAGAAATCTTTGACGAAAATTTTTGTCATTAAACAATCACCAAAATTCAATCAAAGTGTCGGCAAACAGGAAGTAAATGGACGACAGACCTGAAAAGGGGAGACACGTTACAACTCACTATGATAATGCTCCAGACCAAATATCAAATCATTCCACCTTACACAAGCCGAGAAATCCTTGACGAAAATTTCGGACGTACAGAGAGACGGACGGACGGACGGATGGACAAGGGTAAAACTTAATGCCCCTTTCGCCTAAAGGAGGGGGCATAAAAAAAGAGTTAAGTACCTAGTTACAGTCTACTTCAGTCCGAATGACTGCTCAGCCAACTGTACATTTACTTCTCTGTTCATTGAGCCATTCACTTACAATAATGAGCACTGCTAACATATGGCGCAATCATGCAGTCGCAGTACTGGCTAGTGACCCCCACAGGTACCCATTTTAACCGCTAGCTGGAGAGGAGGCAACCTCATGCGGGTGGGAGACACTGAAAAGCGTCTCTGAAATTTCTGGGAAGGACCGGGATTTAAACTCCGGACCTCCGGATTGGTAAAGAAGCGAGTTACCACTAGACTCCTCTAGGAGAACTCTGATCTAGGTCTACAATTTTTGCCAATACACTCATTTCCCACACGCAAAGGGATCATGGCGTGACTGGTTTGGATTTCTTCACTTTTACAACAATTTCAGACATCTTCTAACAGACATAGTATAAAGATAATAACTCCAATCAAACATTCCTTACCCATAGCACATGCATTTCAAATAAAAGTATGCGTCTGAGAGAACTGCCAGTTATTCTAAAATTCTATTTTGGGCTGTAAGTGGGAACCTTTAGTGTTTACACCTGGCACAGAGTCTATGCAACTATAAAATTACAAGGGAAATCCTGTGCACTGTAATTACATGACTTTCAAAACTGATGAAATGAAATTGATTTCAACAGCGCAGCCCAAGCAAACCAAGAAAAGAACTTATCATTCAAGAGTCCTTTAAAAAGCCTGACGGAAAGTGTGGCACCGAAAATACAAGGACAAATAAACCAAATTATGATTCCAATGTCTCGGATGTTGAGCTGCAGACAAATATGGCAGCTTTGAGAAATATCAATTTAGTTTATTTATGAATGTTTAACAGCACCAGACAATTTAGCAATATGCAAGTCAATTTATACAGGCAAGGTCAATGTATTCCTAGTTCCTGCGGGTTCAGCTACTTTGCTGCACTACATTTAAGGCATTAGCTGCACCAAGTAGGTGCAACACTGGCACATATTCTAAACACAGAAGCATATTCACAATCAGTACAGCATGGTGTCTTGAAAATTGCCATCTAAATATTCACATCCGTTCCTTTCTTTGTTCATCACCAAAATGCAGGCAGCTAACTTTTTAAAATACCAAAATGCAGGCAGCTAACTTTTTAAAATACCAAAATGCAGGCAGCTAACTTTTTAAAATACATGTAGTCCTTCATATAAACACTTTTTCATGCCTTAAAAAACTAAGTAGTTCCAGATCAGACGACTAGAGTAGGAGCCCTCTAATCAGGGTCTACTCTATTTGCTTATGAATTTATATTAATCTGATCCATCAGTGTTTGTCTAAGCCAGCAATTCCCTCTTGATTATAATTTGACGTATAAAATTTTAGCTAAAGAGTATTCCTGAAGTGATTAACCCATTCCCTCATATTGATGCCTTTTGACGCCTCTATAGAAGTCACCTGTTGAAACCATTGTGATAAATAGAGCATTTGCTCCAACAGGAGCAAATGCTCTATTTATCACAATGGTTTCAAACTACAAATTCTAAAATTTTCCTTTTCACTAGTTAATAAATTCTAAAAAATTTCCTTTTCACAAGTTAATAATACTTTTCGGAAGATTTATTCAAAGAGGTTGGATCTAAAAATAGCTTATGAGGTAAAGGGTTAATTCATGCACAAATGTTAACCCTTCACTTGATAATACCAGTTCTTTTCATACCATTACTATGTAGATTCTACAGAGCTGTCTTATAAGGGCTCTGTTGGCTTATAATTATATGTAACTGCTTGTCATGGCAACCATTTCTTTATTTCATATTTTGAATACAAGAATCAAATCAATATTCATCAGGGTTAGAGACTTGCATGAATATGCAAAGGATTTAATATAATTGTGCAAACAGTTTTAATCTTGATCAGGTCAGAGCTAAATATCATCTATTTGGATCCATCTTGACCAGAGACAAAGTTAACTGTCACTATATTAGAATCAATCTTGATTGGAGGCAGAGCTTTATGGCATCTTATTAAGATCCAAACAGTTTTGCAGATAACAATAACTTAGTCTGCAAAGAGGACATATTTGTTTCCTAACTGCTAATGTCAACAAAAACCAGACCACTATGACCAGGACACTGACCTCTTAATACAGTCACCAGCTTCCCCTACAGTAGACACAATCAATCAAAACCTCTTGCAGAGACATTTCATCTGGATCCTTTCTGTTTGCAATGGTATCACATAGTAACTCATGGTGTTAGAAGAGGTCTTTTTTCCCCACAGGAATGCCGTACACACATGCAGTCATTTGAAAATATCAGGGTCTGCACTGCCTGTCATTCTTCCATACTGAGTGGACTCTATAGTTGAACACTGACGGGCTATTCCACTTTAATAATTCAGTGGTGCAAAGGATTAAATTATTAGTTATCCCTAAACTCCATGAATACGCCTTTCTATGCCTTTACAAACAGAGTAGACCCAGATCAGACGGAGCGGTCTGATCTGGGTTTACTCTGTTTGCTAACAAAATAACATACATGTGATTCTATAGTTTCTGTCTTGGCAAAATAAATCATTTTTACATGTCATTATAAAAATTTAGCTAATTAATATTAATTGTGTCATTATTTCTTTCATGAATATTCATAGAGTAAGGTGTTAACCAATTCCCACATACTGATGCCTTTTGACACCTTTGAAACCATTGTGATATAATTAGAGCATTTGCTCCTATGGCGCAAATGATCTATTTATCAGAATGATTTCAAAACTACACATTTCTAAAAAGTTTCCTTATTTGTGGTAAATGCTCCTATTTGGTAGACAATTCAAAGAGGTTGGGTCTTAAAATAGCCTATGAGGGAACACAGGGGTAAGACACGTTTGAGTCAGTATATGTATATTACTGACTCAAACGTGTCTTACCCCTGTGTGAGGGAATGGGTTAAGAACCTTTGAAAGTTTAACCCATTACATGTACCTCATAGGCTGTTTTTAGATACAACCTCTACCTCTTTGAATAAATCTGCTGAAAAGGAGCATTAATTACAGGATTTGTTTTAGAATTTTGTAGTTTGAAACCATTGTGATAAATACAGCATTTGCTCTTATAGGAGCAAATGCCCTATTTATCACAATGGTTTCACAAAGTGACTTTTACAGAGTCATCAAAAGTCGTCAATATGAGGGAATGGGTTAAGGGGGACCTTAGTAATGTGAATATGAGGGTTACTGGTATCTTCAACTCTTTGCACTCTGCTATTGTCCTTTCCTAACTGTGTCTGTCTGCTACAATCCTCAAGGTTAATTTTCCTTTCGTTGTTCTTCCATTATCAAACAGGTCGGATCCTCACGAGACACAGACTTACTGCACATCTCATCTGGATCCAATCTCTATGCATCGTTAACAGATTAAATTTGCTGCAAGCATGCAGAGGTAATCATGTAATGATCTTGGAAATGCTTAAATGTCAGGTAAATTTTTCATACAGGTTAAAGAATTTCACAGGTTTTGTCTTCTGTTATTCAATTCTTTCAATGCTGAATTGTCAAATGGACTTTTCCAAAACTGAAAAAGGTCAAGCTTACTGTGAATATTCAAAGATATATTTTTTTTTTAGAAAAAAGTGTAACTTGACAAACAGTGAAGAACCTGATGAAAAACATGGTTTGCAAATGACATTAGTGACTTGTGTCCTGCATTGAAAAGGTTAAATTAAATGACACTGACTGAATATTATGATGAAGAGAGATAGAAGATGGGTCTTCTAGTCTGAATGGTGCATTGAATTACCCTTGAAGTATTTATCGCAATGGGCATTCCCTCATAATAACGCTTGTTGACGCCTATATATGTAAAAGTTGTTTTTTGAAACCATTGTGGTATATAGAGCATTTGCTCAATAAGTTTTCTCTTTTAAGTAATTGCTCCTTTTCAGTAGATATAGTCAAGAGATTGGATCTAAAATTAGCCTATGAGGGGAATGGGTTAAACAAATAGTGCCGACCCAGAGGTCAAACTACTCCCAAAGGAGGAACTGGTCTAATTAGGGTTTGCCTCTATAAAAATTAATTGGTGCCAAGCTGAATATTCGGCTTAAAAATGAGGGAAGATTGAGTGTCTGATCAGGGTCTGCTCTGTTTGCTTCTGTAATTATATAGATCTGATTCTACAGTTTCTACATTGACCAAAATATCCTATAAATTATGTTCATATTCCATCATAAAAATTCAGCTTGTAAATATCCATGATATCATTATTTCTTAACCCCTCGCTTGCTATTCACGTCAATATACGTACCTGTAAATAGTGAAGACCCAGATGAGACAGCTCCTGCAGGAGCTGTCTCATCAGGGTCTGCACTATTTACAAGTTAATTGTGCAACCAGTGCACTCCACAGCAGTGATTGCGCAGCGAAATACTTGTACACAGTGAAGATATATGTAATTATACAACTGTGCATGGGTAAAGAAGGAGAAATGTATTTTGAAATTCAGCAAGCGAAGGGTTAATTCTTACATAAATATTCATGTTCATTCCACAATTCTCTAATTGTGTCACAGTGATATCCTTCGCAAACAATTTTTATCTGACTGAGACACGTGCCTTATAATCCAAACTATATGACACTAATATGTACATTGAACTTTGATGAAGAAATAAATTTTGCAAAAGAAAAATGCAATTCGATCAGGTTACTTAGCCTTTCCTAAATTCTGCCCTATGTGAACCAAGATCAACTATTCATATTAAAGATTACATGAGACTGATCATCATGATTGAACCCACTGACCGGTCCATGAGTGAACCAGAACTGGGACGAGTTACTTACATATTAAAGTTTGGTCAGTAAGTTCAAGTTCTTAACCCTTAGACTGTTAAATATTTATTCAAGATTTCTTCACCTCATGAATACTCATGGACATAATCAGTACAATAGAACTGTTGTCGGTACTGCATAATAACATCTAACAGAGCAATAGAACTGTTGTCGGTACTGCATAATAACATCTAACAGAGCAATAGAACTGTTGTCGGTACTGCATAATAACATCTAACAGAGCAATAGAACTGTTGTCGGTACTGCATAATAACATCTAACAGAGCAATAGAACTGTTGTCGGTACTGCATAATAACATCTAACAGAGCAATAGAACTGTTGTCGGTACTGCATAATAACATCTAACAGAGCAATAGAACTGTTGTCGGTACTGCATAATAACATCTAACAGAGCAATAGAACTGTTGTCGGTACTGCATAATAACATCTAACAGAGCAATAGAACTGTTGTCGGTACTGCATAATAACATCTAACAGAGCAATAGAACTGTTGTCGGTACTGCATAATAACATCTAACAGAGCAATAGAACTGTTGTCGGTACTGCATAATAACATCTAACAGAGCAGACCCTGAGCAGACAGCTCCTATAGGAGCTCTCTGATCTGGGTCTACTCTGTTTGCAAATACATGAAAAGGCATTTATATGCGAGAAAGGGTTTAACCCTTTGAATCGGGAAACAATTCAAATGGCATTTGTAAACAGTGTAGTCTGTCATTCTGATCAGGATCTGCACTTTTTGTCATTCGAAATCTTCCAATAAGTTTAATCAACAGATACTTTACAGATTCCATCAGTAACAATTCTAATTTGGGAGGTCATCATTTAAAGGGTCAAAAAGTATGTTTAAAGGGTCATTTAAAGGGTCAAACTGGAAATTTGTTATGTAATTTGTGATATTCTGTCATTGTATGGAATTACTGTTTTATAGTTGCTACAAAGAATCTGAAATCATAAACTGAAAAGACCTTAATCATTGGGGTTCCTACATGAACCTTTATATTTATTGTTGTCCAAACTATATTGTCACATACAACAGGACTGATAAATTCCCCATAAACCTTTAAGTTCAGAATCAGTGTTTATCCCTTTCCCTGCTCAATATTCATGTAGGAAATAATGACATCATGAATATCTATTTACAGAATTTTCATGATGGTATACTTACACAGAATGTTTTGGAACTGGGACAAACTGTAGAGTCAGATCTATTTTAATTTCATCAGCAAACAGAGCAGACCCTGATCAGACAGCTCCTATAGGAGCCATCTGATCTGGGTCTACTCTGTTTGCAAATATGTGAAAAAGCATTTATATGACGGATTAAAGCATTACTGATAGAGTTTATTCAGTATGAAAGGCTTATAATTACAAGGATTCTGAATTAATAACACACAATGTAGACCCTTATCAGAGGGCTCTTCCAAGAGCCCTCTGATCTGGGTTTACACGGTTTGTAAATCAGAAACGACAGTTAACACGTTGCCCGTGTTCAAAGTGATAATAACCTAACCTTTCCTCAATAATTAGGACGTGGTAGAATGTAGGACATATTCACTGGTGTCTGCAAATATTGATGTCTGCTAATACTGTCTGCTAATATTTACGCAAAGTAACAATCTAACTGGCAAACAGTGTGGAACCAGATGAACCAAAAATTACTTCGCCTCTGGTCTTTCGATCTGGGACATGCATGCACTGTCATTTGTAAACAGTGTAGAACCAGATCAGAGGGCTCCTAGAGGAGCCCTCTGATCAGGGTCTGCACTGTTTGTCATTCAAAGTCCTCTAGGAAGTTTAAATTTTTCATACTGATTGGACTTTATAGTTAACACTTTCCCTGTTCTATGTTTATTTCAAATTTCAATACCTACTGTATATTCATGGACAAAATAGTTACAAGGAAATATGGAAGATAGAACATTGTAGACATTTTAGAAAGCAAACAAACAGATCTATCAAATTCTATTAGCAAACAGAGCAGACCCTGATCAGATGGCTCCTCTAGGATCTGGGTCTACTCTGCTTGCAAATGCGTGAAAACACGTTTATATGAGGGAAAGGGTTAATTAAACACTGATGGGTTATTCCACTCTGATACTTCAGGGTTGAAAGGGTTAAACTTGCCTGTGGCATGGTCAGATTAAATGAAATGGTAACAACGAAGTTAAGAACTAGGACACGAGTCACGTAGTTGAATGATCATGTTTTACAATTGGCAATTAGTCCCTTTCAATATGTTCTACGTCATATGTGCATAGAAAGAAGTAATGCCAGAAATGGGTACATGAGAAATATTACAACATGACATACTAAACTTACCCTAAATATTAATTATATTTGGACAACACACTTAGCTAAATACTGCAGAACCAGTTTTGATCAGAATCTATACTGCTACCTGATTAGTTTCATTTACAGTTACCCCAAACTGTGCCACACTGACTTGTTCCACTTTAAAACCATCAAAGAATTTAGAGGTAAGACTGGGTGTCCTGATATTTAACCCTTTCCCTGTTCTATGATTTTTTTTTATTCCAAATTTAGGAGCCATCTGTGATCAAGGTCTACTCTAGATGTTCTTGAAATTGTTAACCTATTCCCTTTTCCATATTTATTACAGATTTCAATACCTACTGAATATTCACGGACAAAACCGTTATAATGAAATATGTAAGGTGGAACATTGTAGCCATTTTAGAAATTAAAGAAACAGGATCTTTAAAATTCTATCAGCAAACAGAGCAGACCCTGATCAGATGCCTCCTACTGAATCTGGGTCTACTCTGTTTGCAGATGCATGAAAAAGTGTTTATATGAAGGAGAGGGTTAATATGCATCTTTATGAAGACTTGGTGAAGGGTTAAATTAAAATGGGCTTAAAAAAACGAATTAATGACACTACTGGAATAATTTGAATACTTAAAAGATATGTTCAAATGAACTATGAATTATGTGATGTTTATTTCATCATATTATACTGGTTGACGGTGAATTAATTTTGTTTTACTGACTTAACTGATGTTCAAACCACTCAACATTAAAAAGACATTTTCATGCATTTTCCATTTGAATAACATGATTTCCATGTTTCTGTGATGAACTATATTACAGTCTGTCATGTGAATCTGAAACAGGCACAACTAATTATCATCTAATGTGGTCAAAACCTGATTCAAGTCATATGACAATGACGCTTGAAATTGAAAAAATTATTGCTTTAACCACATATTGACACCTTTTGACGCCTCTGCAAATGTCACTTTATGAAACCATTGTGACAAATAGAGCATTTGCTCCATAGGAGCAAAATGCTCTATTTATCACAATGGTTTCAAAACTACACAATTCTAAAATTTTCCTCTTCTGTAGTAAATGGTCCTTTTTGGTAGATTTATTCAAAGAGTCTGGGTCTAAAAATAACCTATACGGGAATGGGTAAAAAACCTTCTCATAGGGGTCTGTACCGCGTCATAGCAATCTATACATACTATTTAATATATATAAAGTTATTCTATAGTATGTACATGTATAGACTCCCATGAAGCGGTATAGACCCCTATAATCATTCTACACTACCCAACTGTGCATTTGGAACAAATAGCTATACACTAGCTGCTTATTTGGGTTAATTAACCCGTTCCCTGTTTTGTGTTTATTACAAATTTCAATACCTACTGAATATTCATGGACAAAAATGTTATAACGAAATATGGAAGTTTGGGCATTGTAGCCATTTTAGAAAGTTAACACAGAGATCTTTGAAATTCTATTAGCAACCAGAGTAGACCCTGATCAGACGGCTCCTCTAGGAGCTGTCTGATCTGGGTCTACTCTGTTTGCAGATGCGTGAAAACATGTTTATATGAAGGAAAGGGTTAACCTATATAAACAGTTTGGATCAAGATCCAAGCAGTCTGACCCTCTCAAGTTTCCTCTAGAAAAAACTTCGAGGATTGCAGTACACGATATTTTTTTTTCAGAAATGATTTTGGTGTTTAAAGCCATAATATTGTATATATGGATCCATATACATGTATGTACATGTACATGTGTAGTTACGTCATTCCATACATGCATGTAGTTACCTCATAAACCTAATCAATGCACTTTTCTCTCCCAGAGAATTGTGAAGAAATAACAGTAGATAATTGTTAACCAACTCCCTCATAGGTTATTTTTAGACCCACCCTCTTTCAACAGGAATATTTTGTATATCTTTCTGATTTTTAAAATGATTTTGTTCAATGGGGAATATTTTAACTCGTTATCTGTATACTGATCATTTGCTCAATATCATCATCATTATCATGTAAATTTTCATCAACACCAGACATCATTAATTCCTCTAATAATTATCATCGAATTAACTCCTTGCACTCTGAAGAACTGTCTTCCATACATTTGTCAGCTGCTACAATTCTCAAAGTCACTTTCCCCTATATTTCTCTTCCAATATACAGCCACAGTGTCAAACAGCTTAACCCTTTCCCTGTTCTATGTTTACTCCAAATTTCAATACCTACTGAATATTCCTGGAAAAAATAGTTGATAATGAAATATGGAAGGTGGCACATTGTAGCCAATTTAGAAAGTAAAGAAATAGGCTTATAAAATTCCATTAGCAAAGAGAGCAGACCCTGATCAGACAGCTCCTATAGGAGCTGTCTGATCTGGGTCTACTCTGTTTACAAATGCGTGAAAAAGTGTTTATAAGAATTTAACCCTTAATTACATGAATATTATTATTTTTTATAATTGCTCATGAACATAGGAAACTTTGGCAGAAACTGTAGAATCATAACTATATTATTTTGTAAGCAAACAGAGCAAGTCCTGATCAGACAGCTCCTACAGGAGCGTCTTATCTGGGTCTATTCTGTTTGCTAAGGCGTAGAAAGGCATATTTATGGAGTAAATGATTAAGTAACATTTCACAAAGAGTATTTCCATGCAAATATGGATTTTTGAAGAAAAACATTTGAAATCCTTACTAAAATGGAAGTATACAATATATTTAGGGTTAATGCTTATATATCACTTTGTTAGTTTGAATTTTGAACATTGGGATCTATGACAGACTACCGTAGTCACATGCACGAAATTATGCATACAATCTACATATAGATTTGCAATTCAGTACCTTTTAATGCACTTGGACTGCTGTATGTCTGGGATGTGGATACCTCGGCCATTAATCCATTTTGTTTCCTGTCGTTTACTCCAGTCCAGCGATTATCCACTATTTTATAGTCTGAAGATACAAAAGTTTTCTCAGTCAGAAGGTGCTAGGTTAAGTTCAATCTGAAAGGTGCATTTATCATAAAAATCTCAGTAAACTACCGGTAATTCATTGTCTTCTGCAAACATTGTCAAAGATGTTTTTTTCCCTACAAAACTGCAAAATTAACATGCTAATAAATCTAAACCCCGCCCCCCTTATGTATATCAATTCAAGAAATTATGACTATGAATATTTATGGACTGAATTGTTTACAATAACACATTAACAATGCAATCAGAGCAGACCCTGTTCATACAGCTACTACAGGAACTGTATGAACTGGGACTACTCTGTTTGTAAAAGTGACAAAAGTCATCTATTTGAGGGAAACGGTTCAGTCTCTCTCAGACTCTAAAAAGGTTCAGTCTCTCTCAGACTCTAAATCCAAGCTATTTGGGAAGATTATCACAGATGCTGAGAGTCTGTAAAAGCCTGTCTATACTGTACCACTCAATTCTATGTACCGGTATCTAACATATGAATGATAGCTTTATTGACAATTATGAATTAACCACAGGCTAATAAATTTCAACTTGTGATGTTTTCCTAAAGAAAAGTATTTTGTAATCGTAATGTAGTTCAACCCTTTCCTCCATGAATATTTATGTAAGAAATAATGACATCATGAATATTAATAAAATGAATTTTTGATATGACATACATTGTTATTATATATGAACACATGAAAGTTTGGCCATTGAAAAAACTGTAGAATCAGATCTGTATTATTTCATAAGCAAACAGAGCAAACCCTCATCAGATGGCACCCTGCAGGAGCCCTCTACTCTGGGTCTATTCTGTTTTCAAAGGCATTAGAGGCATATTTATTGAGTAAAGGGTTAAACATTGTAGCAAAAATATAAAATAAGGCAAACAGTAGAGAATAACTTCTGTAAAGCAAACATTGCTTACATGAATAGTGAACAGGCTAAGTGTTAACCCATTACCTCATAGGCTATTTTTAGATCCAAACTCTTTGAATAAATCTACCGAAAAGGAGCATTAACTAGAGAAAAGGATTTTTTTTTAGAATTTTGTAGTTTGAAACCATTGTGATAAATAGAGCATTTGCTCCTATAGGAGCAAATGCTCTATTTATCACAATGGTTTCAAGAAGTAACTTTTATAGAGGCGTTGAAAGGCGTATTTATGGAGGAAAGGGTTAAAATGAACAGGAGTATAAGAAACAGTTTCCTTCTTTTTTTTGTTCACATGTCATAATATTGCACAAACTGACCAATGCAAATGAAGCAATTTATTTACCTGTAAGTCATTTGCCAAACTTATGTCAAGCACAATAACATCGTTCCTACTTTAAAATATATCTATAATTATACATGCAACAGTACTAGTAGTGCATCAAATGACACTAAGCTGCATGTATTAAATTTTGCTTTACATCTTTAAAGTATCACCCAGTTTGGATCTGATGAGATGCACTGTTATTTTGGCATCTTAGCTGAATTAACCCATTCCCTATTTTTAGACCCAACCTCTTTGAAAAAATCTACCGAAACTGAGCATTTACTAGAGAAAGGGTAAATCTTAGATTTGTTTAGTCTTGAAACCATTGTAATAAATAGAGCATTATAATAATTTTGTTCCTTAATGATTGAGCAAATGCTCTATTTATCAAAATGGTTTCAAAAGGTGACTTTTACAGAGGCGTCAAAAGGTATCAATATGAGGGAGTGGGTTAAAACTACATGTATTGGCATATCACAAAAAATTGATGTAGGCATGCAAAGAACACAGAATACCAGTTTAACGCTCTACAGAAGAATGGCAACTGTTGAATTTGGCAGATTACTCAAGGGTTTTTTCTTCATTTCTATCAGGGTACATGCTTATAAAGCTTTTTAGTTGAGTCTGAGTTCGTTCTCAAGCTTTTGATTGGTCAGATTTGAGTTCTCAAGCTTTTGATTGGTCAGATTTGAGCCAAAGGCTCAAATCTGACCAATCAAAAACTCGAGAACGAACTCAGACTCAACCAAAAGTTTTATACGCATGGACTCAGATCTTATGAAAGCCATACATACAGTTCATTTTTTATTGCCAATGCTGATTTTTACTTCATATATGACGACAATGGTGTATTGGGGAAAATGGATGCAGGTTTCTACCTGACATGATTATGCACGCTGCAGTATTCCGCTGCTTCAATATTTAGAATAAATTTAGAGTACATTCTAAAAGTACAAACTGTATACAACCAAAAGTACATCATCACAGAATAATGACATGAAATTAAAGCAGCCAAGTGTGGAGTATATCGACCTAGCAACTATCGTATTTATTTAGGGCGTTGTAATCTTTTGACTCCCACACATGAAAAGGCAGGTTTTTTGTGGTTTATACAAGTGTGACTAATACTCACTGTCAACCTCCACAAATCTGCCATAATGTAGACAGAAGTTCCCTCATTTGAATACCCTCATTACTTTAAGTATTCAAACAAACTTAACCCAAAAGTGCAGACCCAGATCAAACACTCCAGAAGGAGGAGCCGTTTGATCTGGGTTGACACTTAAATTATTGTGTCTGTCTAATTTGAAGTTATCAAAATTGTGAAAAATTGACTTATTCAACTTTATAAACCAGTGGAGAGAGGTAATTGGCAATCCAAATACTTCGGGTAATTAGGGTGTGCATACAGGTAGTTATTGCATATTTTTATATTTTGTATTTTAACCCTTTCCTCCATAAATATGCCTTTCTACGCCTCTGTAATAACAACTTCTTGAAACCATTGTGATAAATAGAGCATTTGCTCCTATAGGAGCAAATGCTCTATTTATCACAATGGTTTCAAACTACAAAATTCTAAAATTTTATTTTTTTCTAGTAAATGCTCCTTTTGGGTAGATTCATTCAAAGAGGTTGGGTCTAAAAATAGCCTATGGAGGAAAAGGGTAAACACTTTCCTTGTTGAATACTCATGTCAGAAATAATGACATCATGACTATTCATTAGCTGAATTTTTATATATGGATTTCTTTATGTTGGCAGATACTGTGAAGTCAGATGTACATGTAGTATGTTTTCATCAGTACAAAGAGCAGCCCCAGACAGTTTAACCCTTATCCTTATACAAAAATAGCTTTGCAAACAGAGTAGACCCATCTCAGATGTGGCAATGTTTATATGAAGGAAAGGGTTAAATTGCCATACCTATCTTTGTCAAACTATGGTCTAGAGATGTTTATAATAGCCTATTACAAACAGTCTGGATCAAGATCAGAAAACATGGGAGTGACTATAGGCTTCTCATCTGGCTCCAAACTGACTGAGCAATCTGACCGGAACAATGGAAGAAGTACATGTACCACAATAAAGCAGATGACATTCTTTGAACTCAATTACAACATGTGCTGTGTGCATGAATTATGCATAAGAGTGTTATGCACAAGAGTGATCCCTTTGATTGCAGGAAATGAGTGTTAACATCTGCAAATAGTGTTGACCCAGATCAGGATTCCTAGAGGAACCCTCTGATCAGGGTCTGCACTTTTTGTCATTCAAAATTCTCTTGCAAATTTAATAGTGAATCTAAGACAGTATAATTAACCATTTACTCCATATTTAACCCTTTCCTCCATAAATACGCCTTTCTACTATTCTGTAATAACCACTTCTTGAAACCATTGTGATAAATAGAGCATTTGCTCCTATTGGAGCAAATGCTCTATTTATCACAATGGTTTCAAAATACAAAATTCTAAAATTTACTTTTCTCTAGTAAATGCTCTTTTTGGGTCGATTCATTGAAAGAGGTTGAGTCTTAAAATAGCCTATGGAGGAAAGGGTTAAGGCCTTTTACACATTTGCAAACAGAGTAGACTCAGATCAGATGGTTCCTATGAGTCGTCTGATCATGCCTCTGCTCTGTTTTCTTATGAAATTATATAGATAATATGATACTACATTTTCTACCATTGACAAAATTTATTGTGTCCATGTCCCATTATAAAAAAAAGAATTTAATTAATATTTATGATACTATTATTTCTTCTATGAATATTCATGGAGTAAAGGGTTAATGTTGCAGACCGAAACATATCATTCAAAGGAATTTCAGCGCCCAAAGCACAACCCATGCCAAGACCATTACGCAATCAGTCTTTTTTATGTCTAGACATTCTACATTAGACAATAATTTTTAACCAATGTATGGCCATTGTATTCTGAGGCAGTCAAGTAACTACTTTATGAGTTATTTGATAAAAAAAGAAGAAGAAACCAAACACAGAAGCCTTACAAGAATAATCATTTCTAACTGATGATATTCTTTTTGTAACAAGTCTGTAACATACAATTTAAACCTTTCCCTGTTTTATATTTATTCCAAATTTAAATACCTACTGAATATTCACTGACAAAACTAGAACTATCACTGAGGTGATTAACACCCCTACTAGCACATTTAACACAGAGATGGGGTTATAGAAATAAAGCTCCCGACCGCTAAATTTTCATTTGTTAAATTACGAAAAGGGAGATCATTCATTCAAGCGAAAAATCAAAATCTTTATCTTCAGATGGTGTTCAACAATACTGCAAAATTTATAAAAAGTTTTGTTGAGGTATGACAGAGAAAAAGGTCTGGAAAAAAATCACTTATTAAAACAAGCATGATTTTGAGAAAAATAACAAAGGGCAATAACTCCAAAAATACTGAAAACAGAGTTATCGACCTTGTACACTGCACTTGTGGTCAATGTGATCTATCTGTATTTGAAGTTTGAAGTCAATAGCTTTAAATACTTTCAAAGTTATGATACGGACAAGCCAGATTTTGAGGAAAATAACAAAGGGCAATAACTCCAGATATACTGAAGACAGAGTTATGGACATTGTGCACTGCCCTTGTGGTCAATGTGATCTATCTGTATTTGAAGTTTTTATACTTTGAAAGTTATGATCAGGACAAGCCAGATTTTGAGAAAAATAACAAAGGGCAATAACTCCAAAAATACTGAAGACAGAGTTATGATCCTTGTGCAATGCACTTGTGGTCAATGTGTTCTAGCTGTATATTTAGTTTGAAGTGAATAGCTTCAATACATTGAAAGTTATGATCTGGACAAGCCAGATTTTGAGCAAAAATAACAAAGGGCAATAACTCCAAAAATACTGAAGACAGAGTTATGAACCTTAGTACTGCACTTGCGGTCAATGTGATCTATCTGTATATGAAGTTTGAAGTCAATAGCTTTTATACTTTGGAAGTTATGATCTGGACAAGCTGGACGGACATGGTGTCTCCAGTATACCTCGTTTGTGGCGGTATAAAAACTTTGTGGGGCTATAATAATTATAATGAAATATGGAAGGTGGAATATATTAGCCAGTTAAGAAAATAAAGAAATCTATCAAATTTCATTAGCAAACAGAGCAGACCCTGATCAGACGGCTCCTGAAAATGCATTCAGGAAAGGGTTAACTGTTTACCTTATACAAACACCTTTTGACGCCTTTGCAAACAGTGTACACCCAGATCAGAAGGCTCCTGTATTGGCCAAAATATCCTGTGTTTATATACTACAGTAAAACCTCTCTATAACTGCCACTAAATTACATCAAGTATTTTGTGTTAAAGGCTCCCATAGGAGCGTTCTGTTTTACTTTCACCTTGCTTTAAGCAGCCACCTGCTCTAAATGTCAACTAATTAACACAACTTAGTGGCCGTTATAGAGAGGTTTTACTGTATTTTATAAGAATTATGCCATCAAATATTCACAATGTCATTTATACCGGTATTTCTTACATGAATATTCACCAGGTAAGGGCTAAAACCATTTAATGTGCTCTACACTATGACTAACCGTTAATTTTGGAACACTGACAGAGAAAAGATTCATCTCTTGAATGATACTTTCAACTCCAATTTTCAGAATGGAATAGCCCATCAGAGGTTCATTAAGATAAAGTCCATTCAGTAATCAGTATGGCTTAAATATGTTACCAGAAAATGAAGCACAAACAGTGCAGGCCCTTATCAGAGGGCTCATCTTGGAGCACTCTAATCTGTGTCTACAGTGTTTGCAAATGACAATGTACAGTGCGTGTGTGCCGGGTTGAAAGGGTTAAAAACTATTATCTGCTCAATCTCATCTCTATTTTATGAAAGTTTATCTTTTAGCATTATGCAAAAGGTTCCTTCTTTCTTAACTCTTTCCCTGTTCTATGTTTATTTCAAATTTCAACAGCTATTGAATATTCATGAGCAAAGTAGTTATAATGAAATATCGGAAGGTGCAACATAGTAGCCATTTTAGAAAGTAAAGATCTATCAAATTCAATTAGCAAACAGAGCAGACCCTGATCAGACGGCTCCTATAGGAGCCGTCTGATCTGGGTCTACTCTGTTTGCAAATGCGTGAAAACACGTTTATATAAGGGAATGTGTTAAAACCCAACTCACTCACTCATAATCTTTCTTTCCTAATCCTTTCCTTAATACAAACACCTTTTCACGCCATTGCAAATAAAGTTGATCCAGATCTGACAGTTCCTGTAGGAGCTGTATGATTGTGGTCGGCTTTGTTTGCTTATGGTAGAACTAATATAGATCTGATCTTACTGTTTATGCCTGAGCCAACTTGTCATGTGTTCATATGATTAATATCCATGATGTTATTATTTCTTATATGAATATGTAAGAGGGAAAGGGTTAATCCTTTGCTCCATGAATATTTACATATAAAGAAATAATTATATTTTAGAAATTTGCAGTTTGAAACCATTGTGATAAATAGAGCATAGGCGTAGAAAGGTGTATTTATGTAGGAAATGGTTAAAGTCTCATTTATCTTGGCATCACTTTTCCTTCTGAAAAATTGAAAAGATTTTTTTGAGTGTAAAGATGGTTTTACAGTGCTAGCAAACCAGTTGTGATGCTCGAAAACTGTTTAATTTTGAAGATATTAACAGGATTTATCATGGGAATCCCTAATTAGTTATTGTCATGTGACGTCTGCTCTAAAAGAAAGTAAACAAAAATGGCGACCAAAGGTGGAGTAATATCAGAGGAGAATGGAAAACTTTAAACAGTGCTCCCAGTTGAGACACACTGTCCACTTTAACCCATTATCTCATAGGCTATTTTTAGATACAACCTCTTTGAATAAATCTACCCAAAAGGAGCATTAACTAGAGAAAAGGAAAAATTTAGAAGTTTGTAGTTTGAAACCATTGTGATAAATAGAGCATTTGCTCCTATAGGAGCAAATGCTCTATTTATCACAATGGTTTCACAAAGTGACTATTACAGAGACGTCAGTTACTCAGTATAAGGGAATGGGTTAAACAAGAAATGTGAGGAATATGGAATCAGTTGCCGGCATTTTTTTTTCAATTCTGTTTTGTTGTTTGGTTTGCTTATTCTAGATTGTTCCATTGTATTTTCCAGTCATTTTGAGCAAACAAAATGTAAAATGATGTTATTTTGTATACAAATTAAATCTTATGTGTAGCCATTTGAGAGCTATTTGAGCAATTTTTAGTAATTCACATAACAAATAAAACAAGACTTTAAAGTATGGTAATTGGCAATAATTATTGCTCTAATGATTATATACATGTAATATTTTTTACAGCAGGAAATCATTTGCATTCCCTTAAATTTTGTATTCATAATGAAAAATTTTGAAATGATATTATTCGTTTGAATAAAAACTGAAACCATAATTGAGACAAGCATTTGTCTCATTCATTCAAAAAAGGACCGTCCCCACATATTTTGAAAACTTTGTGCTAGTAATATAAAATAATGCGAGTATGACTATCTATCAAATACTGAAGTCAATGTTTGCGTTTTCACAAAAATCAATGTTTTATCTCTTTTAACTCCATGAATATTCCTGTAAGGAATAATGACACCATGAACAATTAGATTCATATTTCTAATGCCATATGAACACAAAAAACTATGGAAATGGCAGAAAGTGTAGTCATATCTAGATCGTTTCATAAGCAAATAGAGCAGCTCCAACAGCAGCCATCTGATCTGTGTATTTGGATTGCCTCAAAGTTAAGCACAACTATTAAACCCAATGCAGGGACACCAACACAACAGCTATGACAATATCTGGACTTTTTCTTTGAAAAATGAGGCCAGTTAAAAAATCTTTAAAAAAATAAATAAATCTAGGTTTATAAAGGCCGGCTGTTTTTTAATGTATAACTTTTGTTTGACACTAAGATATCAACTTCTGAAAACCTGAAAATGCGGCACCTTCTGAGTGACTGTGATAAGGAGTTTTGTTTTACTGCAGAAAGAATATTAAGAATTAGGCCCAAAATTTTACTCGATCATTGGCACATGTTAAAGGTAAAGGGTAAAGGTGAGGTTTATAGCCTGGAACTACATACAATGTACATATTCTCCCGACTTCACAATTTACCCCCTGATCATTGGGTTATAAGTCAGCCATTAACACTCGGCGCCCAAGGCAGCCATGGCACATCGGCTTATTTCCCTCACAGGTACCCATTTATACACCTGGGTAGAGAGGAGCAAACGTGGGATGCACTTTTTGCTCAGAAAAATTCTGATAGTCCGATGGCAGGATTCGAACCGGGGACCCTTCGATTCCCAAGTCTAACGTCCTACCACTGGACCACCATTCCCACATGTACGTGATTGATCATTAATTAAAAATCACGATTAAATTCAAATATGGCAGGCAAATTTGAGGTTGGGTAAAGGCCAAATATCATATTTAGTTATTATATGGGTTATAAGTTTGAATGAGGTATTTGGCTTTGTCTAACTTTTACTGTTTGCTAAACTGTATGGATTCTATAAGGTTATGTATAAATCATCAATGATGGCCTGTCCTTTGTTGATCATCATGTCAGAACCTTCATGACGTTATCGTCGAATACTGCGTGAATAATCGGCACATCACTAGTAGAAAGAAAAAGAATCTGTAGCTATCCATCCTTATATTGGACAATAAGCATTTTATAAGAGTTGATTTCTGAAACAGTATAAATCCGTCACTAATCCCATACCTTTGGTAGGAAATCAAATTCAAAATACAAAGGTTATTGACATTTCTTAACTCTTTGGCTGCCAAGGTTGCTTAAAAGCAACTCACAGGGCTTGGTGCAACTGACGAATCCGTGAATACCTTTAAAAACCAGAGTAACTTGGCGTCTCATTAGGATCCAAACTGTTTGACATTTCACTTATGTTATATAAAGAAACTGAAGGAAAGCCCACTCGGAAACGCAAAGCAGATGACAACTTTTGCCAACGAAAACTATTTGGCGCCAAAAGAATTGACAAATACATTCTAAAACATTTTAAATTGAAACAACTTTATTTTTGGATTTCTTCTGGCATAGGTGAAAATGAGAACCTTTGGCCTTTCAATGTTTACAAAGTTAAGAATATCACCTTAACCCATTCCCTCAAATTGACGCCTTTTGACGCCTCTGTAAGTCACCTGTTGAAATCACTGTAATAAATAGAGCATTTGCTCCTATAGGAGCAAATGCTCTATTTATCACAATGGTTTCAAACTACAAAATTCTAAAAAATCCTTTTCTCTAGTTAATGCTCCTTTTTGGTAGATTTGTCCAAAGTGGTTGGATCTAAAATAGCCTTATTACTTGAAAGAGAAGCCTTTTGACGCCTTTGCAAACAAAGAAGTCCTAGATCAGACCACAGGGGCAAGACACGTTTGAGTCAGTATATGTATATACATATTATACATAAACTGAATCGTGCATATTTTTTTTACAAGAATTAACCTTTTACTCCATTAATATTCCTTTCTATGCCTTTGCAAACAGAGAAGACCCAGATCAGACGGCTCTGCTCTGCTCTGTTTGGTTATGAAATAATATACATCTGATTCAATTTGTTCTGTCTTGGCAAAAAAATCCTGATTTCATTATTAATATTCAGCTAATAAATATTCATGATGTCATTATTTCTTTCATGAATATTAATTGAATAAATATATTCAAGTAAAGGTTTAACCCTCTTATTGTGGCCAATAAAATCCTGTGTTCATATGCCAGAAATCAGTCAATAAATATTCATGATGTCAATATTTCTTGCATGAATATTCATTGAGTAAAGGGTAATAGGAAGAACCTGCACATAACTCTTTACTCCATGAATATTCATGTAAGAATATATGAATATTATAATTAATTAGATGAAGTTTTAAAATGGTACAGTACATGAACACAAGAAATTTTGTCCATGGTGGAAACTGCAGAATCTGATCTAATACATTATAAGCAAACAGAGCAGACCCTGATCAGACATCGAAAGTAAAATTAATATATATATATCCATGAAATTCAATGTCATAATTTAACCCTTTACCCAATAAGTATTCTTGTAAGAAATAATGACATTGCGAATATTAATTAGATTAACTTTTATAATAGTGCATGGACACATGAAATATGGGCCATAGCTAAAACTAAAGAATCAGACCTATATTATATCATAATCAAACAGAGCAGACCCTGATCAGACGGCTCCCACAGGAAGTGTCTGATCTTGGTCTACTCTGTTTGCATAGGCGTAGAAAGGCATATTTTATGGAGAAAAAAGGTTTCACCAATTATAGCTGTAAGATTTTAAGTCTTCCTAATCAAAATATTCATTTGAAATAATTATGAATATTCAAAACATTGTCTTATGAAACATATGATGTCTTTCCGGGTCAATCTAATGCATAATGAAACATAATTTTTCAATGTCTAGACATTTTGAGTCATTGGTTTTTACGTACAACACCAGTGTTATCACGTCAGAAGATGATTCATGTGAAAGCTGCAACATACACACAGATAGGATCATGTGAAGGAAACTTAGGAAAGATTCTTCCTCACATTAATAACCCTACAGCAGTGGTCTCTGGCCTGTCGATTATTCAACCATCAATATTATCAATATATATGCATTCTACAATTAAGATGTCCTTACTTTAAATTCATGCGCTTTGACCCAGACAAATCCCTTTAAAGAACATGCAGTGTTTTATTTGTGCATTTCTGCATAAAGTGCGTGTTGAAATAATGCATGTCTGCGCATGCGCTTCACAAAAACATTCAAAACCATCTAAATAAACTTTTAATGTAGTTTTCACCTACTCTTATTCACTCAACATCACAAATTGAGAATAAAAGCAACACTTATTATATATAAAAAATGTAATTTCATAACCACGGACCTACACGCCATTGTTATACTGAATCTATCACAATGTCTTGTTTTATTATTAATATTATTATATGCATAATTATAAACATATCAAAAATATTTATCCATATTTAAAATGTATAGATCCAATGTAATATTATTCATATGAATTAATACTTAATAATTAAATTGTATTAACAATATTGATAAATGGCAGTTTGTATGTCTCTCATTTGAAATACCGATACCTTATTTTTTCCAGTCTTAAATTTGTTTCTTACCTTACAGTAATAAAATTTTACAGATGACAATCACCTAGCCAATTAAAACATGAAAGTGCAGCTATAAACATTTAGGGTAGGTTTTTTACTCCATTACCGATTACTTCAACAGTGAAATATTTCGCTTCATAACACAAAACCATAAAACTCACCCTGTTCCTCGTTTAATCCAAATTATTACGATACTCCAAAAGAAAGAGAGCATCTGATTTATCCGTTCTGTCTGGAGTCAACTGTATCCAATGGCAGTCTGATACAGACTGACTCAGTGATGACCTATTTCACTGACTTTGACCCTAGACATGTCAATTCTCACATGTGTCAGTCGGCTTTCAGTTCCACTATTTGGAAATCAACAAGTTCAGAAATTACCATACGAACATCAGCACCAAATAAACCTTTAAGCAATAAAATGACACAGCAAAGACAATCAAAATTGTTTGTTTTCATATAAACTTACCGAGATTTAGGCGATGGTACTCGCTGTATCTCATTATACACTTTATAGAAACAGTCGATCAGACGACCTATTTTTGGAACAAAGCAATCCCCAAAGCAAAATAAGGAAAGACCCAGTGCGTGTTTGTGCACATTTGCCGGGTCCTCTTTAGTCTAATTCACTTAAACATACAAGGAGTGATTAAACACTGATACAAATGGTTCAGAATGACAGAAAAGTGCTCTAAGAGAAACTAACAACACAAATACACACATACCGGTTTTGACAGACGGCGTGTTTTCATCCATCATTGACCGACTTCTCACCCTCCACATCGACCTACTTTTTGACGTCACACCCATAATTCAGTAGGCAAAATGTCAGCGCGCACGGAAGTGTCAGACTCGCCTCCTTAAAATAACAAAAATATTCCATTATTAAATCTAAGTTTGCTTCTGTATCATCGCAGATAAGGTAATTACCTTTACAAAAAATACTTATTTGATAATATATTTGTTTGTGTTAAATTGTAATCGACAAGTTCGTTTATTGAATGTTGTTTGTATTATTTGCGAGCGTCTGCAATGATGCAGATGAGCAATATTTTGTTTAGTTATAGGACAATTTAGAATAGCTTCAGACTTTTTAATTTCAATCAAGAGAATTATGAAATTGTCTGATGATTAACATAAACCACAATGCAATGCACATGAAATTGGAATCCGTAGAGTTCGGACAGTCCATAACAATGCCTATACCATACAAGCATGAAGTAAAATTGGGCAAGTGATTCATCATTCCAACAAATATTCAACCATGGTTAGTCCAGAGGTCCAGGGTTCGAATTGTGGTAGAGGGCACTAACTTTCCCCCTTAGAATTACTTCATTTGCGAAGATAATAATTCTATTTGTATGCGGGGATGTATGTAAAGGCTTGGGGGCATGCTGGTCTGCAGGGCATGGCTATATGCCTGGCTCCTAAAGGTTAAGAGGGAGGGGAGTGTAGTGATTGGCCTCTGTATTGTAAGGTATCTCCAACAGCCATGCTGTTGGGTTAACCCTTTAGCAACATGGTTAGATTGTCGGAGATCCAAGTTTGATTCCTGGTAGAGGCCAGTAACTGGTCACCCCAGTAACTCCCCCCCCCCCTTTAGAATTACTTCAGTTTGTTTAATGTAGTAACAGCCAATTTATTGAATGCACTATGATTTTGGCTTTTACTAGTGACTTGGGTCTATCATGTAGCAGGGCCGGTTGTGGGTAGCAATGCATTTATAAATATTTCATTGTTATTAAATATCACCTAATTCTACTATGGTTATTGTAGCAGGACAGATCACTCATGACAAGGATTAGAACCCCGCACTGAGAGTACTGTACTTTCTTACAATACCGATACTGGATACAGCATGCACTCGGGAATTAAAAAAACCAGATGCGTGGCTCAGTGGTAGAGCATCAGCCTGCGGTCAGAAGGTTGTGGGTTCGATCCCCCGCCGCGACAGACCAAAAGTCATTAAAAGTTGGTAATAGTAGCTCCCTTGTTTATGCTTGACATTAAAAGGGTAGTTCTAGGCGCCTGGGTGGGGAGCCCTTTCCATGTGCCCGCGGCAGGGGCGTTTCAGTGAGGCAGCACTATAACTTGTCTCATGCGGGTGCCGTCTGCAAATACCTGAAATACTGTTGCTCGGACGTAAACCCCAACTCACTCACTCACTCGGGAATTAAAAACAACATGAATTAATATAGCTCAAAGTCACAATATTTTGTGTATTTGGAAGAACTCGGACATGTCTTACTCTATAGCAAAATTTTAACTCTTAAAATGAGCCCCTCACACAGAAGTAAAGCCGAAATTAGCATCATGTAACCAGTAATTAATGGTGTACATAATTTGCTCAGATAACTCTGGGTTTGTGCCAGCAATTCTTCAGTTATGCTCGAAATGAATCCGATAACTGTTAATATATGTGCTTGTATACACAGGTGTCAATGACGTCACACAATTGTGGTAAACAACTAAACATACATGAAACTTGACCTCCCAATGCCAATCGAGATTGTTCGTGGCAAGTCGACGTGTTTTCAAACTAAACAATAACACGATAGTGTTATGACAACAGGATAATAAATCGCACATTCATTAGCTGATTACCTATTATGATCGATTAGATAAAATAATGTTATTAATACAGATTCAATGGTTATTTTTATCAGGAATATATATATATACATACATGACGTATAATATATTAAAAAACACACTATTTTACACACTATCTTAGAGGAGCCGTCTGATCAGGGTCTACTCCGTTTGCTAATAGAATTTAAAAGATCTGTGTCTTTACTTTCTAAAATTACTACAATGTTCCACATTTAATTATAACTATTTTGGCCATGAATATGCAGTAGGTAATGAAATAAACATAGAACAGGGAAAGGGTTAAGAAATGTTTTATAGATTTAATTCCATGACACCACTATAAGTCTATAACCTGTAGCTCACAGCTTGAGTTTGTCTGAGCCATTAGTTGTTTGTCAATGTCTGTGAACAAATTTCAATATAATTTGATGCATGACTAGTTTGAGTGTCGCATACAAGACGTGTAACTGAAGCATCACCCTTTTGTGAACATTTTTCATTTTCGCTGACCTTGCACAGTGTCAAGGTAATAGGCTATAAGCTATTGGGATCACATTGTCTCTGTTGTCCTTCATGTGTTGTCCATCTTTAACAGTTTCTTTTAAAACATCTCCTGAATTTTAACCAGATTTCACAGGAATTCTCTTCAGATGACCCTCTATCAGTTGTATAAATTGTTCAGGTCCACTGTGTTAGTAGAAGTAACCCTCTCGTCTATCAGATTTGTAATAATCATTCTGGTTCCCTGCATAAGTAGATCACTGCAACTAAAAGTATATTATAATAAGCAATTTCTTTAAACAACATTTTTGTTTAGCCCGCTTGCAGTCAGCTTGGCAGCCAAAATATAGTCGCCACAATGTCTGCATGTATGTTAGTGAGTCTGTGTGTGTGTTTGTCCGTCCGGATTTGTCGAGTGACATGCCAGCCCGAACTTCACACTATGCAGTAGTGCTGAAACAGTTATTGGAAATTTGTTAACGGTTAATCAGGAGTATTAACCACGATTAAACGGTTAATCGGAGCTCTGTCACACAATCATTCAAACCTGGGTACACTGTAAATCTTTGCACTAAATGCATTGTTTGCAACTGCTAATGAAGAAGAAAATTGAGTTTGATGTGCTAAATAGAAAAACCAACAAATAAAAATGTTTTTAAACAAATACACATACTTCAACAGTTTTATTGAACATGAAAATTTTAAGTCTTTTTATGACTGTTGTAACCTTTAGCACTCTACTAACGAATCAACCAATCTGATAACAACTTAGGGAAGTAACCAATTCGGTTAACCGGTTATGGATTTTGTAACCGGTCAATCGCCATTTCGTAATCTGCAACATTTACACAGGTAATCGTTTCAGCACTAGTATTTGGGCTCGCTCCTGTGCCACACATTCATTTTTTCGGTATGGACTATTTCATACGTGTAGATTCCAAACAAAAAAATCACTGTCTAAATTGTCTATTTATATTTTTCTCTCGTTTTGCATTTAACACCCCCCCCCCCACACACACACACACACACACACACTCCTATACTTGCTTGTTTTGCATTTTTAGTTTTTCGACTTTCTGGGAAAAAGTGTAGGACACGGCCTGTAGGAAGCTTGCGCCCCTGGTAGGTGATCCTCTCCACCCTGTCAAAAGGTTATAGATCGTTCCTGTGTGTTGTTTAAGTAGGTCACATAAGCTAAAAATAGATTTTAATGAACAATTTCTTTAAATGACATCTCCTAATGCCTAGTTTACATTTGCCCTGTGATGGGTTTACAGCGCCCATAGACTGGTCGTAAAGACATTTCCGCATGGACTCCGTACGGAGGCATACGGTTGCCTTTGATTGTCTTATACCCCCATTCCACTGAGCGGCGATTCTGCTACGCTTCGAAATTTTGGTTAAATGCCGCGAATCGTAGCAAGAACAGTTCTGTTTCCTTACCATATGATTTGGCTCTTAATCCATTCCCGCATATTGACGCATTTTGACACTTCTGTAAAAGTCACTGTGAAACCATTATGATAAATAGAGCATTTGCTCCACAGAAGCAAATGCACTATTTATCACAATGGTTTCAATACTACACAATTCTGAAAATTTCCTTTTCTCTAGTTAATGCTGCTTTTTGGTAGATTTAATCAAAGAGGTTAGGTCTAAAACTAGCCTAAGTGGGAATGGATTAAGTTAATTTCTAGTCACACAGATCCTGATTCTGAGATTATTTTATTACACAGATTTGGCAGAAAATACAAGAAGAGTACATCTTTGAACATCTCCTAGACCACTGACTGGATTTTCACCAAGTGACAAAAGAATAATTTGTAAGTAACTGTGAACCTCTATCAGATTTGTATAAATTGTTTCTGTCTGTTGCATAAGTATGTCACACAAGCTCTATTAACCCTGTCCTTTAACCCTTTCTCTATAGGCTATTTTAAGACCCAATCTCTTCGAATGAATCTACTAAAAAGGAGCATTTACTAGAGAAAAGGAAATGTTGGAATTGTGTAGTATTGAAACCATTGTAATAAACAGAGCATTTGCTCCTATGGAGCAAATGCTCTATTTATCACAATGGTTTCAAGAAGTGACTATCACAGGGTCGTAGAAAGGCGTACTTATGGAGGAAAGGGTTATACAAAAGCTTTCTCACACCTTAGCAAACAGAGAAGACCCAGAGCAGATGGCTCCTGTAGGCAACGTCTGATCAGGGTCTGCTGTTTGCTTGTGAAATTGTAATTTTTCTGACTCTACTGTTTCTACCAATACCAAATATTCATGTTTACATGCACCATTATAAAGATTCAGCTAATAAATTTCAAGATGCCATTATTTGTTTCTTACACGGATGTTCAGGGAAAGGATTAACCCTTTCCTCCATAAATACGCCTTTCTACGCCTCTGTAATAACCACTTCTTGAAACCATTGTGATAAATAGAGCATTTGTTCCTATAGGAGAAAATGCTCTATTTATCACAATGGTTTCAAACTACAAAATTCTAAAATTTTACTTTTCTCTAGTTAATGCTCCTTTTGGGTAGATTCATTCAAAGAGGTTTGGTCTAAAAATAGCATATGGGGGAAAGGTTAACCAGGTGAGCTGTACAGGGCCATCACGGCCCTCTTGTTTTGTCTTCCAATATGGATTTTGTCTGCACCAGGACTCAACATGTTACCCACGGATGTCTGGTGTTAACTTATCAATATCAAAGGCACATAATTCTGGATGAGTTACTTCCTACCATAACAGCTTCTTACCATCCAGTCTCCTACCATTGCTCTATACTCTATGAATATTAATGTAATAAATAATGACGTGATGAATATTACTTTGCTGAATTTATAATGGCATATTAACATAGAAAGTTTTAGCTTTGGCATAAAGTGTAGAATTTCATTTATAAGCAAACAGCAGACCGTGATTAGGAGCAATCTGATTTGGGTCTACTCCGTTTGCAATTATGCCAAAATGTGTCTGCATAATGTAAAGGGTTGGACTAAACCAATACCACTTCAAACCATACTCTATATTATTATGTACCATACATAGTACCATTTTGTACCAAATATTTGATATTATAGAATGATGTTTAAATATGCATGTCTCCGAATGAAGTAGTTGGACATATTGTGTTTACTCCATTTCCAACTGATATGTCCCCCAAATGAAATAGAGGGACATATTGTACTTACTCCAGCAACTTACGTTTTTGCACCGTTTCTTTTATCAAGTCACTCAAACAAAGTTTGCCAACTTATTGTTTTCACACCAATTTTTTACCGTGTTTTCCAAAGAAAATCCGGTTATTGAAATGGTGATGTATGGTGGGCGGGCGGACGGGCGGCTGCCAATCTTGTAAGCGCAACTCCTCTAAAACCATTCAACAGATTTTCATAATACCTTGCATGTAGCAAGGACATAATATGTAGATGTGCATATTGTTGGGGATTTTTCCTTCTTCAATTTTTCTGGGAGTTATGCCCCTTTGAACTTAGAAATCACTAGGTCTTTTGACCCTATCCTTGTAAGCGCATCCCCTCTCAAACTGTTCAACAGAATATCATAAAACCTTGTATATAGCAAGGACACAAAATGAATATGTGCAAATTGTCGGGGAATTTTCATTCTGCTATTTTTCTGGGAGTTGTGCCCCTTTGAACTTAGAAATCACTGGGTATTTTGACCCTATCCTTGTAAGCGGAACACCTCTCAATCTGTTCAACAGAATTTCATGAAACCTTGTATGTAACAAGGACCACAATATGTAGTTGTGTATAGTGTTGGAGAATTCTCCTTCTGCAATTTTTCTGGGAGTTATGCCCCTTTGAACTTAGAAATCACTAGGTCTTTTGACCTATCCTTGAGATTTATTCCAGATATTATGTATGGTTGAACTCGTGGGTAGTTGGATTTCAGTGAATCTTTAACAGAAGGTAATACGTCATATGAAGATGTACATAATGATGATCTTTATTCATTACTATTATTATTCCCCTTCTTTCTTTGATTCTATAGATATGTTGTTCATTTGTACTGAAAATTGGTATGTCGAGATAGTTTGGTACTCAGAATTTATTGCTTTCCCCTAGGCATCTAAAATTTAAAAGTGTGTAGTTTTGAAACCATTGTGATAAATAGAGCATTTTCTCCGATGGAGTTGACGTTCTATTTGTCACAATGATATCAAAAAGTGTCTTTAACAAAGACGTCAAAGACTTCAATATGAGGGAATGGGTTAATGTGAAAGTAATATAGAGAATAAAACAACAGCCATGAAATGTTAACAGTATGGTATAAAATGGTTATTGGTGCAAAATGGCAAAATGTTCTTGGCGCAAAATGGTTATGGTAGCAAGTGACTAGAGTAATCCTCTTGACATAACTATGGAATTGTCCAAAAACCCAATATGCAAGAGAGTTTATGATCAAGCAAATTCTACAGTGAAAACAGTTAACCTTTTCCTTCATACAAACACTTTTGCATGCCTTTGTAAACAGAGTAGACCCAGATAAGATGGTTCCTGTAGTAGCCATCTGATCAGGGTCTACTCTCTTTGCTTATCATCATGAAATAATATAGAGCTGATTCTATGGGCTTTGTCTTGACCAAATCTTCCTGTGTGCAAATGTCGTTATACAAATTTGAGCTATGAAAGATGAAAAATAATATTTAACCCTTTCCTCCATATATACGCCTTTCTACGCCTCCGTAAAAGTCACTTTTTGAAACCATTGTGATAAATAGAACAACAAATGCTCTATTTATCACAATGGTTTCCTATTGAGCAAATGCTCTATTTATCACAATGGTTTCAAAGTTACACAATTCTATCATTTTTCTTTTTTGACTAGTAAATGCTCCTTTTCGGTAGATTTATTCAAAGAGGTTGGATCTAAAAATAGGCTATGAGGTAATGGGTTAACCCTATACAATGTACTCCAAGAATATTCATGTAAGAAATAATATCATATTGACAGAGGAAGTTTTGGCTACGGAAAAAACTGTTGAATCATATCTGTATTATATCATAAGCAAACAGAGCAGACCCTGATCAGACATCTCCTACAGGAGCTGTCTGATTAGGGTCTACTCTGTTTGCAAAGGCGTATTTATGGAGTAACGGGTTAATGCTTTGTTATTTCTACATTCAAAATGGCAAATATTGTAAGAATGGGCTTCTGAACAATTATAAGCGTAGTCACTTACATGTTACTGTGTACAATACATGTATCTATGTTATTTTTAGTTTCAGGCTGAAATTCTGAGTAGCCTTCTGTTTGACTGGAACTCCTGATTTGGTGGAGCTGTAACATTTACAGTAGGTAAAAAAGATTCATAATTAATGAAAGCGTTAGAAACTGCAGTTGCATTTTGAGATAACTTTCCTACAGTGTATTGATTGCTCACAGTTGAATGCTTAGATGGCTGCATATATATATATAGACATAGCCTTGGGTACCATAGTCACCTTTTCTTACAGTCTTAGGCTCTGAACCAAGTACCAGTACAGCAGAACCTGTCTTAAGCGACCATTAAAAGTGGTTTTATTATGGGTCTTTAGGGCAGGTGGTAGCTTAATGCAGGTCAAAAGTAATGTAGAAAGCTCATATAGGAGCTGTCTGCATTACTTTTGCCCTGCATTAAGCTACTACCACCTGCTTTTTAAAGTTTCTGCTTTCAATTCAAAGTCGCTTTATCCATTCCCTCATAGCCTTTTTATAGACCCAACCTCTTTGAATAAATCTACCGAAAAGGAGCCGTAATTAGAGAAAAATATTATTTTTTTAGAATTTTGTAGTTTTGAAACCATTGTGATAAATGGAGCATTTACTCCTTAGGAGCAAATGCTCAACTTATCACAATGGTTTCAGAGGCGTAGAAAGGCGTATTTATGGAGGAAAGGGTTAAGACAGGTTCTACTGTAGTTAGCATTCTGTCAGTGTTTACAAAATTATTATAGCATTTGTAAACAGTTTGTATCCAAATGAGACAGCAAGTTAGTTTATATCTCAAGTTTATCAAACTTGACCCTTTTCTCCATAAATACACCTTTCTATGCCTTTGCAAACAGAGAAAACCCAGGTCAGATGGCGCCTGTACGAGCTGTCTGATCTGGGTATGCTCTGTTTGCTTATGGAATAATATAGATATGCTTCTACTGTTTGTGCCATCGCAAAAATGCCTGTGTTCATGTGTCATTTTAAGAAAAAAACTACCGGTAATTAATATTCATGATGCCATTATTTCTTATATGAATATTCATGTAGGAAAGGGTTAATTGAAAACCTATGTACCAATGTTTCACAGAACATTTGTGCCAACTTGATGCTGTGGACGAAGGAAGATGCCTCTGTCTGTTGAGCGGGACTTTGTGTATACATTCACCAGCAAGGACCAGGAGTTTGTCCTGACTGTACCAGTAGTGGTCCCTCACAGCCAGTCAGCCTTCGACCTCACTGGCAGGCTCATCTTTGAGCACAACCTGCCATGTTACATTGAAAAAGGTTGGTGTATGTTGTAGTATATACATGTAAAAGGCTTTGTGGAAATCTATTGTACCATGATCTTCATTTTTATACACATTTGCAGTATACAGTGAACCCTCGTTACAACGGAGGTGTTTGTTTCGAGACATTTTGCTGGTATAATGAGGTTGCCGTTATAATGAGTTTAAATAAGAAAGGAACCATATGGCCAGTTTTAAACTAGTACCAACAGGTGAACGCTTAATGCAGAACACAAGAAGTGCTAAAAGCTCCCTGTGGGAGCATTTTGCACTTCTTGTGTTCTGCATTAAGCGATCACCTGTCTTAATGGCATTGCACCTATTTATTCAGTGGTTGTTTCAAAGACTTAACGGTAATTTTGTTTCAATGCATACTGCCGGTATAACGAGGGTGCTATTGTAACGAATGCCGGTATAATGAGGGTTCACTGTATTTATTTGCTAATTATTTATAATAGCATATGAACACAGCATGTTTTTACATGGCAGAAACTATAGAATCAGACCTAAGTAATTATATATGCAAACAAATTAGACCCCGATCAGATCAAATTCATCAGTATGAATTAACCCTATCCCTCATAGGCTATTTTTAGATCCAACCACTTTGAATAAATCTACCGAAAAGGAGCATTAACTAGAGAAAAGGAAACATTTTAGAATTTTGTAGTTTGAAACCATTGTGATAAATAGAGCACAATGGTTTCAAGGAGTATTACGCTTAAATACTGCAAACAGAGTAGACCCAGACCAGGCAGCTCATGTAGAAGCAGTCTGATCAGGGTCTACTCTGTTTGCTTATGAGATAAACTTTCTGTCTTAGTAAAACATTCCTGTGTTCCTATGTTATTATAAAAATACAGCCAATTGATATTTATGACAGCATTATTTTCTACATGAATATTCATGGAGTAAAGGGTTAAGCACTGATAAGAGTTATGCCCCTTTGAAAATTCTGGCTATAGCCGGACTTATGCAAATTGTGACTGACATGCACTTGTTCTAGGTGGCTTTGAACTTGCCTCCATTCCATCTTGTAATATTGCTTAGAAATGTTGTAATATTTTGCTGTGGCTTAAATGGCAATATATGGCAATTTATTTTACTGTACAGGAAATGTCTGAATGTTTGATATATAGATAGTGCAAGATTATGTACTCAGACTTTTATATGGAACATAAAGAGAGAAATGTAGTCCCCCAATCTAAGTATGGAGTATGTTTTATAGGAGTGTGCAGAACCGCACAATTATCTGTCTAGACATACGTCATATTATGCCTGATGGCTGATCTAGTGGGAATACAATATATTTAACTTTAGGAGACACGGTACATTTATCTGTGTAAGTTTTGTAGGCTGCAATGGTAAAATACAAGACTTCCCATATTTGTATACAAAAATACAGTCGATTATAACCCTTCCAGTGCATACAACGAGTCACTAATGTCCTTTGCAAACAGTGTAGACCCAGATGAGAGGGATGATAGAGGAGCCCTCCCATCAGGGTCTGCACTGTTTGTCATATTACTTTTTTCTTTGAAAAATATCCCTGAATATTCATGGTACGTTTGACCTGTTTGAATTTAGGAATAGACAATTTGAAAAGTCAGCTTTGAAAGGGTTAACCCTTTCCCTGTTGTATGTTTATTCAGGATTTCTATACCTACATAATAGTCAAGGACAAAATTGTTATAAGGAAATATAGAAGGTGGAACATTGTAGCCATTGTGCCTTGCCTTGCCTTGCCTTGGTCCCTTAGCTCCTTTTAGAACTGTTGGGGCACCTGAATGCACCAGCCTTCTCCATTTGCTCCGGTCATGTGCAAGTCTTTGTGATTCTTCAAATTGTTAAGGAAGTAAATAAAAAGAACTATCAAGCTCCGTTAGCAAACAGAGCAGACCCTGATCAGATGGCTCCTATGGGAACCATCTGATCTAGGTCTACTCTGTTTGCAGATGCGTGAAAACACGTTTATATGAGGGAAAGGGTTTATAAATATAATGATGACCTATAGACATCTCTAATGGATTCATACTGCTTGAAAAGGTAATAACTTGTCTATAGCTGGCTTAACCCTTTCCATGTTCTATATTTAGCCCAAATTTCAATACCTACTGAATATTCATTAACAAAAATCGTTATAAATAAATATGAAAGGTGGAGCATTGTAGACATTTTAGAAAGCAAAGAAACAGATCTTTCAAATTCTATTAGCAAACAGAGCAGACCCTGATCAGACGGCTCCAAATGTGTGAAAACACATTTATATGAGGGAAAGGGTTAAGGTATAACCCTTTCCCTGTTGAATATTTATTTGAAAAATAATGACCTCATGAATATTTATTGACTGAAATTTTTATAAAGGCATAATTATGTACACAGGATTTTTTGATATTGGTAGAAACTTTAGAGTCAGATCCTTATTGTTTCATAAGCAAACAGAGCAGACCCTGATCAGATGTCTCCTACAATAGCTGTCTGCTTTGTCTACTCTATTGGCAAAGGCATGAAGAAGATTTTATATAACGACTAGTGTTAAGAAGTTCCCTTATTTACAGCTTCTATTCAGACTTTGTCATACTTATCACCATATTTAAAGGTTATTCCGACCTTGGATAGAACATTAGAAATGTCATTTGCATAAATATACTCACTCAGCATCTTTACCATAGAGTATACAGACTGATTATAAAGCATTTATTGTAAAACATTTAGTAAACAATAATTTAGATCTTCTTAGGCAGGTGACAGCTTATTGCAGATTGAAAGTCAGACAGAAAGCTCCTTTGGGAGCTTTCTGTATGACTTTCACCTTGCATTAAGCTGTCATAAAAAACCATCATTGATACAATTTGTTTTAAAAGTCCAGTTTGGTGAGGTTTTGGTGCATTTTCAATTTTGCCTAAAAATAGCATGAACTTACATATACATGTGAAGATGTTGTTAACAAAGAATGCAATAGATAATGATTTGAGTATCAGACAGTTGATCAATAACATGTGTGTTGGCATAAATGATATACATATGACAAACCTGATGAGAACATATTCCTTCATATTGATGCCTCAGTAAGAATCAGTTTTTGAAACCATTGTGATAAATAGAGCATTTGCTCCATAGGAGCAAATGCTCTATTTATCACAATGGTTTAAAAACAACATATTTCTAAAATTTCTTTTTTTCCTAGTAAACGCTCCTATTTAGTAGATGTATTCAAAGAGACGGCCTAAAAATAGCCTATGAGGTAATGGGTTAAAGTCTTTGCATACAGGGCAGATGCATCTTGATCTACAATGACACTTTTCTACAAAATTATATATCATGTAATAATCTGGTTTGATTTTGCAAGTGTGTAATGCACAGCTGTTTGGACTCTTTTGACTAAGTTTATCCAATATTGTGATTCCCTATTTTCAAGTCACGCACTGACCTAATAAAGAAAGTCTTATCTACGCTTTAGCTCTCAAGGCAATAGTCTTTTGACAGAAATGCTGTCTACTTCAATTTTTCACACAGAGGATACTTCAGAACACAGTGTGTTAAACAATTTGAATTCATATTGAAAGCCAGATTAATCTGCCTTTCATCTGGTCCAGAGGTTGCAAAACGTTTTGCTTGAGTCTGAGATCATTCTCAAGCATCTGATTGGTCATATTTTGAGCTTGCTTAAAATCTGACCAATCAGATACTTGAGAATAAACTCAGACACTGAAGTTTTATAACCCTGGATCCAAAGTTCTTGCAGATATTTACGTAAGGAATTCATCTTAACCCATTCCCTCATAGGCTATTTTTAGATCCAACCTCTTTGAATAGATTTAACGAAAAGGAGCATTTACGAGAGAAAAGGAAAATTTTAGAATTGTGTCGCTACGAAACAATTGTGATCAATAGAGTATTTGCTCCTATGGAGCAAGTGCTCTGTTTATCACAATGGTTTCAAAAAGTGACTTTACAGAGGCGTAGAAAGGCGTATTGAGTGTCAATATGAGGGAGTACAAATGTAGGTTAAGCATGCTAAATGTTACTTACACTAACCTCACTTTATAATCAGGTGCTACCAATTTGAATTCGTTTTTATACGCCCTTTTAAAAAAACGGGACGTATTATAGAATGGCTCTGTCTGTCCGTGGTCTGTAACATCTCTAACTCAAATTCTGCTTGGTGGATCCTTCCCAAATTAACCTCAATGTTTATCTGGACAGGCTACAGTAGCAGGGGTGTGTCCCGGTACGTATATCCAAGGTTGAGGTCACACAATTGGACTTAGAATTTGCGTTTAGCATTTGCGTGTAGCATTTGCGTTTAGCTATTATGTTAAGCTCAATTTATGTTGAACAAGGCCTCGAGGGGCATATATTGTGTCCACTGGCACTCTTATTGAAGTTATAATAAATACTGATATCGAGTCTGGAACAGTCTGACTGTACTTAAACATCTTCTTCTTTAATCTTTTTGCTTTTAGATTTATCAGAAAAGCTGGGGGCATTTATTTTAAATGAGACCAATGAGCTACATGACCAGAATGCTGAGGAGGTCGTGGAGATGGTGCGCAGTGGGAAGATGGACCTAGAAGAGCTGGCTAAAACATGGCAGACAGTCTTTACACAGGTCTTTGCAATCATTCACACTAGAAACAGGTTTTTTTTCATCTGTTAAATTTAAAAAACAAAAATTACAATAAAGTCTTGCTAATACATACGAGCACTCAAAAGAAATCTATTTCTTGATTTTAAAACTGATGGTTGCTTAATGCAGGACAAAATATCACACTAAAAGCTCCTGTTGGAGCTTTCTGAATCATTTTTGCCCTTCATTAACTCTGTACTCCACAAATACGCCTTTTCTATGCCTTCGAAAACAGAGTAGACCCAGATTAGACAGCTCCTATAGGAGCCATCTGATCAAGGTCTGCTCTTTTTGCTTATATAATGATATAGATCTGATTCTATAGTTTCTGCCATGGCCAAAGATTCATGTGTACATGTACTATTACATGTATAAAAAATAATCTAATTAATATTCATGAAGTCATTATTTCTTACATGAATATTCATGGAGTAAAGGGTTAAGCAAACGCCAGCTTTAAAAGTCTCCTTTGTTAATTAATCATGTAGTCTCTGTAGCGAGACTCTATTATATTTTCTCATTGCACCCAGGCAAATGAGGCTTGAAGTGGGTATAAAATATTTAGATTTTGGTCGTGTTTGTCGTTGGTCATGCAAACTATAGAACAAACTATGTCTACGATTTTCAAGGTAGTTTCATGAAGGTTTGCAGAATTTAGCAATATGATTTGCAGTTGTGCACAACTTTTTAGCTCACCTGGCACAAAGTGCCTAGGTGATCTATTAGGGCTTGTGCATCGTCAAGAATTTCTTTAAACGACATCTCCTCCTAAACCACTGACTGTATTTTCACAGGAATGATCTGCCGGTGACCCATTATCAAATTTTGATAAACCGTTCCTGTCCACTTAACCCTTTCCTCCATAAATATGCCTTTCTACGCCTCTAAAAATCACATGTTGAAACCATTGTGATAAATAGAGCATTTGCTCCTATAGGAGGAAATGCTCTATTTATCACAATGGTTTCAAAGTACAAAATTCTAAAGTTTTCCTTTTCTCTAGTTAATACACCTTTTTGGTAGATTTATTCAAAGTGATTGGATCTAAAAATAGCCTATGATGGAAAGGGTTAATAAGTAGGTCACAGGAGCTAATTCAGCTAATAAATATGCATGATGTCTATGAATATTGAACAGGTAAAGGGTTAAACTGTTTGAATATGAATGGAATGATCTGCAGAAAACATCAAACCCAGATCCTTTCAATAAAACATGTTCCATGGGGGATTTAAGCCTTTAGGTGTTTTCCATGAGAGCATAACTAAGTATTATATGTTCTATTGAAAATCCAACCAGTGTGCAATATATATGTTCTTGACAATATTACGGTAGTTTATATGCATATTGCTGGCATTACTGGTAACTAGGTTACTTGGACATATGAAACATTTGTTTAACCCTTTCCTTTATATATACACCTTGCCTCATCCTGCCTTTATATTTTTGTTCAGGAGGTGAAGGAGTTTGCGAAGCCTGAAGAGGTGAGCCGGGAGCAGATGTTCTCTGAGGTGTACCATTCCCTCATCCATTCACCGGCCTTGGAGACGCTGCTCAACCTGGAGCACAGCTATGCGGTTACCATAGACGACCTGATACAACAGAGAAACCAGGACCTGAAACACCTGGAGGACAGGTACGTACAGCTCATCTGATGGAATACAGTAAAACTTTTCTGTAACCACTTTATGAATGAACATGTGTGTCTGTTAGCCCTTTACTCCATGGACATTCGTGTAAGAAATAATGATATCAAGAATATTAGTTGGATTAATTGTTATACAGTAAAACCTCTCTATAACGGCCACTAAATTACATAAAGTATTTTAAGTTAAAGGCCGATGGCTGTTTAAAGCAAGGTGAAATTAAAACAGAACGCTCTTATAGGAGCGTTCTGTTTTACGTTCACCTTGCTTTAAGCAGCCACCTGCCCTAAATACCAACTAATTAACATAATTTAGTGGCCGTTAGAGAGAGGTTTTACTGTAATAGCACACTGACACAGGAATATTTGGTCATGATAGAAACTGTAAAATCAGATATATATAATGTCATGAGCAAATAGAGCAGACGCTGATCAGAAGGCTCCTACAGGAGCCATCTGATCTGGTCGACTCTGTTTGCAAAGGTGTAGAAAGGTGTTTAAACAGATTAAAGAAATTGACTGCTTGATGCAGAAAAAATGGAAACTTTTTGCATAACTTTCATCCAGAATTAAGCTACCACCTGTTTTAACCCTTTCCCTCATATAAACGTGTTTCCCGTCATCTGCAAACAGAGAGAACCAGATCAGACGGCTCGTATAGGAACCGTCTGATCAGGGTCTGCTCTGTTTGCTAATGGAATTTGATAGATCTGTTTCTATACTTTCTATAATGGCTACAATGTTCAACCTTTCATATTTCATTATAACTAATTTGTCCATGAATATTCAGTAGGTAATCAAATTTGTAATAAACATAGAACAGGGAAATGGTTAAACCACAGAATTAAGACTTTATTGTAGTAGAGAGGTTTCACCGTTCAGCTTTGAATATATTTGTTGTCCATTTGTCTAGTTTATTTCACTCTTGAAACTCTTATAACTTGAAGCTATAATTATATATCCTAAAAGAGTGTGTCATATAGGGTCAGTGTGTTACATCCATCTCAGATGAGTGACATTCTGTCCATTTATCACATAAACCAATCAACACCAAAAACTGTACACAAATTCATATCATTAAAATAATGCTTTTAACCCATTTTCCATCAGTTAATATGGATTCAGAAAAATATTAACAGTGGATGAATATTGTTAAATCCTTAGAAAACTGTCGACTTTTAAAGAGAGAAAATTTCATCGATTACATGGAAATCAACGGACACGTTCAGTCAGTCTCCAATTTTGGAGGCCTGTTTTTGTTGGCTTCCGAGATAATAAAAAATTCTCTTTTTCGTGATATAAGCAACTCTTTTCTTATGTGCTTGAGCATTAAGTTAGTTTCAGGTCACATAGATTCAGATTCTGAACTTATTTTCTGATGCAAAATTGATGAAAATTTAAGCAGAGTACATCTGAAAAACTTTACCTGATATAAACCATCTTTTCATGCCTTTGCAAACAGTGTAGACCCAGATCAGATTGCTCCTGTATTAGCCATGTGTTCAGGGTCTGCTCTGTTTGTTTATGGAATAAATATAGGTATGATCCTACTGTTTCTGCCATATTCAAACATTCCTTTGTTCAATGGCCAGTATAAAGTTATGAGGTAAAGAGTACAAAGAATCAAAAGAAAAAACAATAAAGGTCTGTAATGTTTAAAGATTATGAAGTTTTCTATTTATAGACAGCAGGAAGAGATGAAAGAGGCATTGCGCAATGTTGGTGTCAGCTACACTGATGAGCAGATCAATCAGCTGGCCCAGCGTCACTTTGAGAACTCACAGATGATAGAGAGTAAGTGGTCAAGTGAACTGGGCAACCAGCAGGAGATACAACAGCGGGAGTACAGGGAGTGGGTCATCAAGGTGCATGAGGACACCAAGACAGCCAATACACCAACCTACATGTAAGATCCCTAAGTTGACAAAGACAAATAGGATGTATCAGATTAAGTCATAGCCATGTCTAGAGTTTGTCAGTTCTAAAGGTTTACTCAGGAAAAACATATAACAAAAATACTAGAAACATCAGATTCAAAGCAATCTTGGTAAAACTATTCAAAGTTATCTTATGTGACTTTCAAAGGAAAATGACTGAAAAAGGTCAGAGGGTCACTTACTAAAGCATCATTGATCCGATAAATAATTATTGATATGTGCCAATAGTTTGGTTTTTGATACTGAAAAGTTAAAATAAATTAAGTGAAATTTTTTTTGTAACATTACAGTTAGCTATTTGTTAAAATTTTATTTATTTGATTTCTTGAAATTTAAAAAAAACAGAGATTCATTAGAATATAAGTACAGTAAAACCTCTCTATAACGACCACTAGATTACACCAATTAGTTTGTGTTAAAAGCGGGTGGGTGCTTAAAGCAAGGTGAAAGTAAAACAGAAAGCTCCTATAGGAGCATTCTGTTTTACTTTCACCTTGCTCTAAGCACCCACCTGTCCAAAATACCAACTAATTAACGCAATTTAATGGTTGCTATAGAGAGGTTTTACTGTATATGTGTAAATGATGACATAGATTATTGAAGATGTTCATTTTGATAAAAATATATTCATATGAACATGAAAAGTTGGATGAAAATATATTCATGTGAACATGAAAAGTTGGATGAAAAATTAACATTTCTATGGACTGATAACTAAATAGAGGATCTTACATGAGTGTTCTTTACAAATTGTTTTTATGAAACAAGTTTACTACAATGATATGATGCAAGATTCATTATCCGCCAGTGCATTTTCGCGAATTACAGCACTCTGTTTTGGCACCCCCACATGGCAGATTATGTGATAAAATGAATTATTACATTGTACAAGAACACAATATGTAGATGTGCATATTGTCAGGAAATTTTCCTTCTGCAATTTTTCTGGGAGTTATGCCCCTTTGAACTTAGAAATCACTAGTTAATAGTGAAGGAAAACCCGGTCTGATGTTGTGTCGACATTTCTTGTGATATCTTAAATTGAGACTGACAAAGAAGCAAATAGTGTAGACCATGATCCTGAAGGAACTGTTTGTTCTGAGTCTACACTATTTGCCTTAATTTGTCTGTCCGAATACATAGGGTAATAGGGTATTTTTGTGTTCAAAGATTTCTTTAGGTTATCAAAAGGTTCGGATCCTGATTAGACAGTAGATTATTTGCATCCCATTTAGACGTAATTTGTTTTACAAAGATTGACACACATTTGCCCCTATAGTCATGCACTGTGCCCTGGATTTACTGCAGGCAAAGAGTACGAGTGTTATCTAGTAACCTTCCTGAGGCGGAGGAGGAAGAGAGAACAGCCCAGATAAGAATGGAGGAAAGCTTCACCATTATACTAGGTAGGCCTTCTAAAGAAGTGTTGGCTATATTGGAATCTTGCCTGTCCATGTGTCCGTTCGTCCGTCCGTTACTCCATCCGAATTTTCGTCCTGAGCATTACTCCTAAAGTGTTATAGGCACAACTATGAAACTTCATATATGGACATAGGGTGATGGGAGGATGTTCTGTCAACAAGGGTTGTAGCTCTAAATTCATTTTTGAGGGAGTTATTCCCCTCAGTTACTTTTCAGAAGCAATTTTTGTCCGGAGCATAACTTGTCAAGTATTGTAGACACAACTGTGAAACTTTATATATGGATAGAGGATGATGAGAGGATGTACAGCCAACAAGGGTTGTAACTATAAAGTCATTTTTGAGGGAGTTATTCCCCTTAGTTGCTTTTCAGAAGCAAGTTTTGTTAGGAGCATAACTTCTCCAGAATTGTAGGCGCAACTGCGAAATTTTATATATGGATAGAGGGTGATGCGAGGATGTGCACAGTATTCATTTTGAAATCTGACATTATGGGTCCTTGGGACTCACATATTTTGAAACAATGAGTCCCAAACCAAATGAATGAGTCACATTAATTTTTTATCAAATAGTATGAAACACTGTGTAATGAAACAGTAACACTTTTAACAATGACCTATTATGACTATCATTTTAAGACAAGATTAACTAAAGGTTCAATCAGTAGCTTAAGCTTCATCCTCGAAATTAACACTGTAAATGCACACTGGCAGCAGTGGGAGTCTGTGAAAGAACTTCATGTTCAGTGTTTTCAGGCTGTTTTGCATTACTACAATTAGTAGATTTCTCTTCACCCACCTGATTCACTACCTGTGCTACTGCTAGGATTTGGGGTGCTTTATTAAAAAAGACTGTCAATGTCTTTTGGTTGTTATTTAGGTCTATTTTCGGTTTCTTTTTTGGTGGCATGAAAACTTGACAGTTTCAGAGGTGATTTTCATCCGGGCTTTTACATTGAGAACCAAGAGCAGCGATTGGTCGAGACTATGGGTATCAGATAAACGTCTAGCTGATCCAGACTAAAAAATGCCTGACCCAACATTGATGCGAAAATGTCTCAAACTTATTGTTTGTTTTGGAGTTGTAGTAATGTTTTTATGCCCCTGTTGATGAAGTCAGGGGGCATTATGTTTTGCATATTTCAATCCGTCTGACTGTCTGCCCATCCGTCTGTCGGCGTGTCAGGCTTTTAGGTGCAGTTGGTTGTCACAGTTTTTCAAGTGTTATGTCAGTAATATCTACACTTATACACATGAAGCTTCACATACACATCAATTACCATCTGTGCTATGATTTAGCACCCCATCCATGCTGCCCGCAAGCCTAAGGCCAAGGTCAAATGACTTGGAAATTTTACGTGCAGTTGATTGTCACAGTTCTTTCATTGTCTTAATTCTCCCTAACTACTGTAGCTATTGCCACGGAATTGCATATACACATTAAACACCATCCATACTTTCATTGCGCACCCAGCCCATGCTGCCTGCAAGGCCAAGGTCAAATGACTTGGAAATTTTTACATGCAGTTGGTTGTCACAGTTTTTTCATCGTCATATCTTCCTAACTACTGTAGCTATTTGCATGGAATTTCATATGCACATTGATTCATCTATACTTTCATTGCACACTTAACCCATGTTGCCCGCAAGCCCAATGTCAAGGGCAAATGACTTAGGAATTACTTGGAAATTTTACGTGCAGTTGGTTGTCACATTTACGTGCAGTTGGTTGTCACAGTTCTTTCATTGTCTTATATCTCCCTAGCTACTGTAGCTATTGCCATGGAATTGCATATACACATTTAACACCATCCATACTTTCATTGCGCACCCAGCCCATGCTGCTTGCAAGCCCAAGGTCGAGGTCAAATGACTAGCTAGGCAAGCACCACCACAGGGGCATCGCTGTGTCTTACAGACACAATTTACTAGTTTCTAATTAATAAGACCTCTTGCTATTGAGTGTTTCGAATAGGTTTTGGATAAAGGGACAACAATGTTTGGAACTAAACAGCCGTGTTCCATCTGTTTCTTTATGATCTTTAACCCTTTAACTGTTTTGCTATTCATGTAAATAATAATGAATTCTTTAATATTAATGAGATTGAGTTTTTATAATGGCATATAAACAATGATTTTGAGCTTGTCTTTTTCGAAGAAATAATGATCTATTGTCGTAACTCTGGCGTCCGAGTCGTGGTTGTCTTCGTGGTTGTCATCGTCGTCCGAAATCTTAACATTGACCATAACTTCTTCAATTTTTCATTTACAACCTTTATTTTTGGTATGCATGTTCATCTTGGCAAGGCCTATCCACACATACCAAAATGATAACAGACGAGAGTTCGCACCCGCTTGGGGTGCTCTTTTTGCTATGGCAGCAACTAACAGTAGAATCAGATCTGTATTATACCGTAAGCAAATAGAGCAGACCCTGTTCAAAAGCCATCTGATCGGGGTCTACTCTGTTTGCGAATGGCAATGCATGAAAATTCGTTTATATGAGGAAAGGGTTAAAGTTGAAAGTAGCATAAAACAGGACATTGATAATGTTTTCCCCAAAATTTCAAAAACAACAAAATACAAATACATGTAATGCTCACAGAGTAAAAATTATAGTATATATGTTTCAGGGGCTCAAAAACACTTGTATGTACATTTCAGGGGCCCAGATGAAGACCACCCATAACTTGAGACTTCTCAGTGCTAGCATACTAGACCTGTGTCGACACAAACCACACACAGTAGGGTAAGTAGAAGGCAGGTTCAAACTGCAGGTTAACAGGGAATGGTTTAACAGATTTCCCCATGCCATATCAAATGATGAAATAATGTTGCAAGTTTAAGAGCCTTACCTTAAACTTTAAGGTAAGGCTCTTAAACATGCAACATCATTTCATCATTTGATTTGGCATGGGGAAATCTGTTGTAGTATCAAAAAAAGATTAGTATACCACAGCTTGCTGTGATCTTACTGATGTGAAAGTGGTTTATATTTTCTAGTCAAAACATCATTCAGTGACTCCTTCAATCTTTACTTCATATGTTGTTAAAAAATCCTATAGGAGTTATCTGATCAGGATCTGCTCCATTTTCTTATGAAATAACGTAGATATGATTGATTCTACAGTTTCTGTCGAGAGGCAGTGTGTCACTTAAGGATCACTTTTCTGTCGTCTGTCTGTATGTCTGTCACTTTCTTTTTTTTGACCGTCATTTCTAAACTATTCATTATAGAACTTACAAATTTCACATGTGTCTTCCTCTCATTGAGGACCATTGATATAACTAAGGTCCATCACTCTGCATGCAATACATTTTTGAGTTATTCCCCTTTGTTCTGATTCCAGCATATGAAAAGTTTTTTGTGTCAGCTTGCTATTCATCATGTCATTATTTCTTACTTTAATCCATTACCTCACAGGCTATTTTTTTATCCAACCTCATTGAATAAATCTACCGATAAGGAGCATTAACTATAGAAAAGGAAAATTTTAGAATTGTGTAGTTCTGAAACCATTGTGATAAATAGAGCATTTGCTCCTGTGGAGCAAATGCTCTATTTATCACAATGGTTTCAAAAAGTGACTTTTACAGAGACATAGAAAGGCGTATTTATGGAGGAAAGGGTTAATATTCATGATGTAAACAGTCAAGGCCTATAACTACATTCTGTACAATCATTTTCTAGGGGTTTGCCAGTAGCTCAGCCCCAGAGATTACAGACGGCCATGTCTCTGTACTCCAACACCCTGTGTGGGATGATTATGCTGGTTGATAACAGACTCAACACTTACACAGGCATTAAAAGAAGTAAGTACAATAAGCACATCGACCTATACCTCTTGAATATTCATTTAACTCTTTACTCCATAGGCTATTTTTAGACCTAACCTATTTGAAAAAAATCTACCAAAAAGGAGCATTTACTAGTGAAAAGGAAATTTTTAGAATTGTTTTGTTTTTAAACCATTGTGATAAATAGAGCATTTGCTCCTATGGAGCAAATGCTCAATTTATCACAAGGGTTTCATAAAGTGACCTTTACAGAGGTGTAGAAAGGTGTTTTATGAGGAAAGGGTTAACTCATTGCTCCATTAATTAAAGAATGGATACTAATTAGGTATAATTTTATTATATATAAAATGGCATATTAAAACATGAATTTTTTGTCAAACCAGAAACTGTAAAATCAGATCAATATTACTCCATAAGCAAACAGTGCAGACCCTAATCAGATTGCTCCTATAGGAGCTGTTTAATCTGGGTCTATTATGTTTGCATATGCAACAAAAAGCGTATTTATGGGTTAAGAAAGAATTACATTGTAAATACTTATTATCTGAATATTTAGAAAAGCATATTTATATAGGATTGTTTAGACAAGGCAGGAACTGTTGAATTAGATTTATATTATCCCACTAGACACCAGCAGACAGGGCTGACCCTGATCTACAGGAGCCGTCTGATCAGGGTCTGCTCTATTTGCTAATGGAATTTGATAGATCTTTAGTTTCTGAAAGGGCTACAATGTTCCACTTTCCATATTTCATTATTTTATCCATGAATATTTAGTAGGTATTGAAATTTGGAAAAGATATGGATAATAAAATATATAAAGCATCAAAATAAGCTTAAATACCCTAAGCATTTAGAGACCAAATCTTCCCTCGCCACCAGTTTGTACAACTGAATAATTCAATTTGTAACCATTTTTATCTCGTCTGTTTCGAAGAAAAGTCGAGCTATTGTGATCACTGGGTCGTAGGCGTTTTCGTCGTTGGCATTGTCGTTGTCGTCTTCATCGACGGCGTGCAAAAACTTTAATATAGCTCATTACTCGAAAAATATAAGAGGTATCAACAAGAAACTTCATAGGTTAGTAGATCTCATTGAGGGGAAGGCCCCTACATAAGAACCATAACTCTTGATTTCAAAATTTTGGAGTTATGGCCCTTTATTGTTTTCAAAAAAACTTTATTTTAGCTGGACAAGCACCAACTCAGACAAGCGTTGGTGCCGCACGCGGCTCTTGATGTAACTTAAATTAGACTGTCATAGTAGCAAATAGTGTAGTCCCTGATTGAGTGGCTCCTCCAGGAGCCATTTCATATGGATCTGCACTATTCACCTAAATTTGTCAGTTCACATAATTAACCCATTTGCTCCCACGATCCCATATATGAGACGTAGGCAAACAGTGTAGACTCTTATCAGATGCCCCATAGTGCGGTGTACGCCCCATAATGTGGCGTCTGATCAGAGTCTACACTGTTTGCTGATAGGAAATTCAATATAAAACAAAACAAAAATGAAAATTTAGACCAGACATCCCTTAGATAAAAAATGGACTAATCCAATATATGAGCATGGAAGAATCCACTGGGAGCAAATGGGTTAAGGTAATTAGAGTAGGTGCAATATACAGTAGAACCTGTCTGAGGTGGCCATCAAAAAGAGGTTTAATTATGGGTCTATTAGGCAGATGGTAGCTTAATGCAGGTTAAAAGTTATGCAGGAAGCTCCTATAAGAACTTTCTGTATTACTATTGCCCTGCATTAACTTGCCATTAAGCAACCACCTGCTTTTTAAGACTCCTATGTTCAATAAATGAATGACCGCTTAAGACATGTTCTGCTGTACTGTATTTGAATGATAAAATCTTATGTTGTTATGTTTGAGTGTTTTTGTCACCGTAACAGGAAAGAGAAACAAAAGCTTGGAATATACCATGACTAATGGAGGTATAGTATCTTACAGTAAACACCAGCATTAGCTTCATCTCAAATTTCAGTGCACCTGACCACAACACAATGTTCAGTAGAACCTCCTTGTCCCTTTACCTCATGAAAATGTAATAAATAATGACCATAAATATGTTTTCTCGCATTTGCAAACAGAGTAGACCCAGATCAGATGGCTCCTAGAGGAGCCATCTGATCAGGGTCTGCTCTGTTTGCTAATGGCATTTGATAGATCTGTTTCTTTACTTTCTAAAACCACCTTCCATATTTTATTAGAATTATTTTGTTCATGAATATTCGGTAGGTATTGAATTTTGGAATAAACATAGAACAGAGAAAGGATTAACTTTTTATAATGGCCTTGTAAAAAGAATTTTTTTACCATTGCACAAACTATAGCATCAGATCTACATTATTCCATAATTAAAAGAACAAATCCTGATAAGACGGCTCCTATAGGAGCCTTCTGATCATGGTCTACTCTGTTAGCAAATGCATTAAAAAGTGTATCTATGAAGTAATTGGTTAAAACACCACTTTGAGAACAAACATGCCACTTCTTAAATTAGCTGCAGATACAAATTACATAATGCAGAAAGCTTTATGCATTATTTTTAGGAGCTTTATGCATTTCTTTCTGTCTGCATTAAGCTACTTTTCTGTCTTAAAGATGGAGAATTATTCTTCTTTGATTGGCTGCTTTAAGGGGGCTTGGCTCTAATGGTAACCTTTACTCCATGAATACACCTTTCTACACATTTGCAAACAGAGTAGACCCAGATCAGATATCTCCTATAGGAGCCGTCTGATCAGAGTCCGCTCTGTTTGCTGATTAAATAATAGAGATATGACTACAGTTTCTGCCATAGCAGAAATTTTCTGTGTTCATATTAATATTCATGGTGCTATTACCTTATACATGTATATTCATGGAGTAAAGGATTAACCCTTTCCCTCGTATAAACGCATTTTCACGCATTTGCAAACAGAGTAGACCCACATCAGACGGCTCCTATAGGAGTCGTCTGATCAGGGTCTGCTCTGTTTGCTTATGGAATTTGATAGATCTGTTTCTTTACTTTCTAGAATGGCTACAATGTTCAACCTACCACATTTCATTTTAACTATTTTGTTCATGAATATTCAGTAGGTTTTGAAATTTGGAATAAATATAGAACAGGGAAAGGGTTAAGGGATGCAATATTTAGATGAGAGGAGAACTGATCTATCTAAATGTCATATTTCTTAGCCAAATCTTCTTTGCACACTGTAGAATTGCCTTAGAGAGTCAATTCTAATGAGTGTGAACTAGATAGGCCTTTTTAGAGAAATACAGAAAATAATTTTACCAAGATTTCCTAAGTACAAATATACACTTCTTATTTTCAACTATGGGGAAGTTCAAAACCATTCCCTCATATTGACGACTTTTGACGACTCTGTAAAAGTCACTTTGTGAAACCATTGTAATAGATATGAATAATATAAACTATGTATCACAATGGTTTCAAACTTCAAAATTCTAAATATTTCCTTTTCTCTAGTTAATGCTCCTTTTCGGTAGATTTATACAACGAGGTTGTATCTAAAAATAGCCTTTGAGGTAATGGGTTAAGTGTCTACACTGTTTGTCAGGTAACGAAAAAAAACCTGCAGATACTGGCATCTGCCAAACACTGTAGACCCTGATCTGACACTTGGTTGAACCATGGGTGCTAGTTAACCCATTACATCATAGGCTATTTTTAGATACAACCTCTTTGAATAAATCTACCAAAAAGGAGCATTAACTAGAGAAAAGGAAACTTTTAGAATTTTGTAGTTTGAAACCATTGTGATAAATAGAGTATTTGCTCCTATAGGAGCAAATGCTCTATTTATCACAATGGTTTCACAAAGTGACTTTTACAGTCGTCAAAAGTTGTCAATATGAAGGAATGGGTTAAAGTCTACAATGTAAGTAAAACATTGCAGGTAGATTTTCCTATGATATAGCCATGAGGTACCCACTTTTGTACAAGGCCAACCTAAAGAACCCACACATGTCCTATGAGTACACCATCACCGTACAGATCAAATAATCACCTTGTCAGTACTTAGTAACATTCACCAGAAGGAAGTATCATCTCATCAAATTCTATTCTCATTTCATTTTTCTTCCATTTCTTTTAACCCTTTCCTCCATAAATATGCCTTTCTACGGCTCTGTAAAAGTCACCTGTTGAAACCATTGTGATGAATAGAGCATTTGCTCCTATAGGAGCAAATGTTCTATTTATCACAATAGTTTCAAATTACAAAATTCTAAAATTTTCCTTTTCTCTAGTTAATGGTCCTTTTCAGTAGATGCATCCAAAGAGGTTGGAACTAAAAATAGCCTATGGAGGAAAGTGTTAATAGTGTCGAATAATTAAGATCCTAATTAGTTACTCAGCATTTCATTTTGATCAAAAGCATTTTCAAAAGTAATCACAAATTTGCTCATAGTTTGAAAGAGTTGCAGAAAGTTTACCATGACACATATTATAAAAATGCTTCATTCTTTTTCTGTTCCTAGTATTGTTATTTTCTCAAGCTAGTGTAATTACATCACACATGTTTGAAGGGAAAGCAAATAAACATTCTTTACAGATTTGCAGACAATTGTAGACATGTGTTCATGAATTAAACCATTGGAATGCTGGGCACACGCACCCTGATATTTGCAGACAATGTAGACTTAGATCAGTAAATCTAGATTTCACCTTCTCACTTAAGAAATCTGTCTGTCAGAGCTGTAGATAGAAAGAGCAGATGTCCAGATAAACATGCGTAAATTAAAATATTTTCAAGAATAACTCCATTATTTCTCCACCAAACCCTGTGTTGTGACTATTATTTAGAATCGTCTCGAAGAGACAACATTGGGTTTGGTGGAGAAATGACGATTTTAGTATTTGAGTACGCACCTTTATCTGTTACTCTGAAAAGAGTTTTTGAGAAATCTAAGTTAAATAGATTTTGTATTCCTGTGACATAACTATCTCTCTGCCAACCCCTATTTTGTCTGCTACTTATTGGAATCCCCTCGTTGAAGCAATTTGAATGAGTACAGTAAAACCCCTCTAAACCTGAATTCTAGTAGAGAAGTTTTAAGATACTTTTGGGCAGGTGGCTGCTTAAGGCAGGGTGAAAGTCATGCAGAAAGCTCCTAGAGGACCCTGCATGAAGCTGCCACCTGTCTCCAAGCCTGATATTTATACTAAATATAACGTCCGGATTAGAGGGGTTTGACTGTACCAGTAAGATAGGTTTGACTGAGGTATAACGGTATTACAGTTACCAAAAGCCCTGTGCCCGTGATATGTTTTCTAGAATTCGCCAAAGTATGTGAGCAGTCAACAGACTTTCACTTTCCCAACCTAGAGCAGCAGTTTTTAGTGATAGAGGAGCATGTGAAGCCAGCCAATGCTACAAGAGCCAAGTCTGCGGAGGACGGTGACAGAGCCAGTCTGAAAAGCAGCGGAAGTGCTTCAAGTGCAGATCTACAGGTAGACTGACAACAATGATATCAAGTATTTGCATGCAGTGAAGTTGTGATAGATTTTCGTCTGCAACAATTGTCGTCTGCTTCAATTCTTAAAAATAAACTTTCTCTCATTTCTTTGCGAAAATATGGTCAAGATGACAAACAGTTTGGATCCTGATGAGACGCCGCATTATGCGGCGTCTCATCTGGATCCAAACTGTTTGCATAGGTAATTGCAGTTTCGCCGCTAGCGTGCAAAGAGTTAAACATTCAATCGCTTGGCTTCTCATTAGCTTCTCATTAGCATTCTAACTGTTTGACACTGTTTGACACTGTTCATCCATTCCCTCATAGGCTATTTTTAGACACAACCTCTGAAAAGGAGCATTTACTAGAAAGAGGGTGATAGTTGTAGTATTCAGGCAGATAATGGTTAAGACCTTTCACCAAGATGTGCCTTTTAACATCTTTGCACACAGAATAAACCCGGATCAGACAGCTCGTTTAGGCTAAGTTTGCTTTAATATGGTATTATTTAGATCTTATTCTACAATTTTACCAGGGCCAAAACGTTTCTTTGTTCTTATGCCATTGTAAAAATATTTCACTAATTAATTCATACATAATTTCTTACATGGATATTCAGTGAGCAAATTGGACATAATGTTTATGTACAGTACGTTTTTTTTTAAAAATTATAATATATACTTTGAATAAATCTTGTCAGTTAAGTTGTATATTATTACATTATTTTCCCTTTCAGGATAAAAGTATCAGACTGTACACAGGAGACTTCTACATCACCAGACATTCCAACCTGTCTGAAATCCACTCAGTGTTCCACTTGGTCACAGACGACAGTACACGAGGAGATATCACATCCCGACATCCAGTTATCCTCAGTATCCGTAACATCATAAAGCTCTGCTTCCGCTATGACATCACTACACTAACAATACCCTTGCTGCTCACCCATGAGATGTCAGAGGTAAGACTGAATAGCTGTGCCTGCCTCAGATATCATTTTACCAGTACAATAAAACCTCTCTTAACTTTCAATTTAATATAAATATCGGATCTTGGAAACTGGTGGCAGCTTAATGCAAGGTGAAAGTCCTGCAGAAAGCTCCTCTAACAAGTAAATTTTTTACCATGGCAGAAACTGTAGAATTATATCTGTATTAATACATTAGCAAACAGGACAGACCCTGATTAGTTTTCTAATCTGGATCTACTCTGTTTGCAAATGCGCAAAAATGTCGCTTTTAGAGACATTAGGAAGCTATTACTGTCTTAACCCTTTCCCTGTTCTATATTTAGTCCAAATCCCAATACCTTTTGAATATTCATAGACAAAAATAGAAATATGGAAAGTGGAACATTGTAGCTATATAAGAAACTAAAGAAGTGTACATGTATCTTTCAAATTTCATATAAGCAAACAGAGGAGACCGTGATCAGACGGCTCCTATAGGAGCCGTCTGATCTGGGTCTGCTCTGTTTGCAAATGCGTGAAAACACGTTTAGATTTGGGAAAGGGTTAATGTAGTATATTTGTCATCATTCTGTGAAGTAAGGATACACATAGAAATCTTTGAGGTTGATTCTCTCTTTCCATCACACTTTACCTTTAAGCCTTTACTCAATAAGTACACCTTTCTAAGCCTTTACAAACAACGCAAACCCAGATCAGGGTCTGTTCTTTGTGTCATTGGAATTATATAGATTTGAGTCTACAGTTTTTGCCTGAGCCAAAATGTCATCTGCTCATGTGTCATTGTAAAAATAATCTAATTGATAGGCATGATGTCAGTATTTCTTACATGAATATGCAACGGGGAAAGGGTTAATTTCATTAGTTTGCCACAAAGCCACATTTTTGTATACATTTTATCGAAGGGCAGCTCAAATGTACTTGCTGGCAATTTATTTAACCCTTTCCCTGTTCTGTATCATGGCCAAATTTCAATACCTACTGAATATTCATTAACAAAATACATGTAGTTATAAAGAAATATAGAAGGTGGAACATTGTAGACATTTTAGAAAGCAAAGAAACAGATCTATCAAATTCTATTAGCAAACAGAGCAGACCATGATCAGATGGCTCCTCTAGGAGCCGTCTGCTCTGGGTCTACTCTGTTTGCAAATATGTGAAAACATGTTTATATGAGGAAAAGGGTTACTTTTATGTACTTGGGTATTGTAGTTTGGGATTTGGGGGAAATTAGATTAAGAGGTGTCAAAAGGTGTCAATATGAGGAAATGGGTTAACTGTGTCTTGCTGTATGAAATCTTTTTGTCAACTTTCAGGAGATGACAATACCTTGGTGTATGAAGAGAGCAGAGCTGGTGTTTAAGTGCGTGAAGGGCTTTATGATGGAGATGGCCACATACGGAGGCCAGGAGTCTCGCACCATTCAGTTCCTTGTTCCACTGGTAAGGGGTTACCTTTGGGTCAATGTTATAATTTTGATTATCAGCTTTTAGTGCTTTTGTCACTTTAGCATTTTCCTTCATATAAACGGCTTTTCACGCATTTACAAACAGAGTAGTTCAGATGGCTCCTATAGGAGCCATCTGAATAGGGTCTGCTCTGTTTGCTTATGGAATTATACAGATCTGATCCTATAGTTTTTTCTAAGCTAGCAATTCTCTTTTTTTAATTTTTACCTTTTATGAAAATTGAGTCAATTCATGCACAAATTTTCATTAATAGAGAAAGTGTAATGAAAAGTCGGAACACATTGATGCATTTGGACAGTTTTACCTTTGTACAGATTCCAAACTTCTAAAAGGGGAACTAACCTCTGCACTATCTCAAACAAAGATGATACTATTTTCTCCCTTGTCAACTCTGTAGAAAGTGCAGTTTATGCAAAGGTGTAGAAGAACAGTTTGGATGAGCTTCAGCAAGTTGAAATGTTTTTCAAAGTCAAATCAGATCAATTTTCCATATACGTCACTGACCCGATGTTCTGTTTATTCCGTATCATTTGAGGAAGCTGTCTTGCGGTAGGTTGATTGTTCTACCCAGGTGTTCAGTGCATGAAACAATGCAGTATGTTCCGTGCACAGAAAAGCATGCGGAGGCTTCTTCTATCTGTAATTAGCTTGATGACGTGACTAGACTGAAATACTGTTAATGTGCCATAAAGCTCTGATACAAACAGTTTGTCCAGTCACCATAATATTTTGTTCATCAAAGACCTTAGATTCTTTCATTACATTTCTATTTGCACTGATTTGCAAAACATGGTCACCAAATCACTGTTAATCAAAGGAAAATGCTTAAGATAGTTTTGCATTGTTTAACTTTAATTTATTACAGATGTCTTGACAAAATAGCTCACATTACATGTCCAATTTTTTACCCAACCCACTGGTGTGGATGCATTTGTGTCAAGCTATGCCATTTGTTTGAATGGTTTTAATGAACTCGGAGGGCTGTCCTTACCTATTACATGGTCCAAGACCGTAAATGATATACAAGACAAACAACTTTATTTACAGACAAATATTTTTCAGTCACTAATTGGAGTTTTTGCTGCTTGTGATCTTCCAAGCATCCATTAAATCTATTATACGGGGTAGTATAAATAACATCAATAGGAGCTCTTACAACATGCAGTGCTATAAATGGGACCGGAAGTAATAACTTAAAGTGCTATAAACGGGACCGAAATGAATAATTTAAAGCATTTTCATACCTTGAGATAATGTTCTAGACTGCAGTTAATTAATAATCATTATGTCATTATTTCTTATATGAATGTTCATGAAGGGAAGGGTTGAGGCATGTGGCTTCTTCATGCAGACCAAAAGTAATGCAGAAAATGTTGCTGTGGGAGCTTTCTGCATTACTTTTGTATATTAAGTTTTAATGTGGATATATTATTGTGTAATTTCAGGGTATTTCAGAGGAGTTATTTGCTAGTGTCAGTAACATGCTGCCGACGATATTCCGCCTGTCCAACCCTGTGTACATGGCCAAATCTACAGCCAAGCCTTCTAGTCCATAACCCAATAAAAGTCATTAATAAGGAGATCCACTGAACATTCCAGACTGTCAAAATCAAGCTTTCTTGTGCTAGATTGATTGTAGTTGTATTATTATGTTAAAACAGGTTTAGATTGTATTTTCAGATATGATAGTATTTTGATAAATTCAGTAAATATCTTCACCTTTTCTATTTGTACAGTAAAAACTCGATACTACGAAATAGTGGTAATGAAGAATTTATGTCTTTGTAGGCAGGTGGCTGCTTAATGCAGTGTAAAAGTCATGCAGAAAGCTCCTAGAGGAGCTCCTAGAGGAGCTTTCTGCATGACTTTCACACTGCATTAAGCTGCCACATGTCTTAACCCTTTCCTCCATAAATACGCCTTTCTAAGCCTCTGTAAAAGTCACTTTTTGAAACCATTATGATAAATAAAGCATCTGTTCCTGTGGAGCTAATGCTCTATTTATCACAATGGTTTCAAAACTACCCAATTCTACAAAGTTCCATTTCTCAAGTAAATGCTCCTTTTGGGTAGATTTATTCAAAGAGGTTGGATCTAAAATTAGCCTATGAGGGAAGATCGATAAAGGTACTTGTTTTAGTGTTTAAACTATCTGGGTTTCACTCTACCATTACTCCATACAGATTACCGTAATTATCAAGAGTTATTGATATACCAGTAGTGACAATATGACTTATTCAGATTTACAAACTGGTGAAGGGTGGAGAATGTATGTCCAGATATTTATGATAAATACGGTTTGCCATCAGGCTGATTATTGTCTAAGACCAGTGTCACTCTTTTAATTAGCCCGAGTTATATACCTTGTCAAACATTTTCCTCATTTACATGTATATGCAAAATTGGATTTAGTATTTCTTCCAATCAAGTGATACCTCATGGGGAAAAAACAGACACATATGATAGAAATGGATAATTTATCATTCTTAACACCTTTTAAAACCTCTGGAAATAGAGTAGACTCAGATCAGACGGTTCCTATAGGAGCCGTCTGATCAGGGTCTGCTTTGTTTGCATACAGAATTATATAGATTTTTATTTGTTTCTAAAGTTTTTACCAGGACCAAACTTTTATTGTTCATATATAATTATAAATATGAAGCTAATTAATACTCATATGGGTGTTATAAAAATGTGTTCTTGAATTTCAGCCACTTTCGTTTCATTTATAATAGTCACTGGCCTGCTAGTACATGTATGCTTATCATTTTCGGTTGTCTCTCTACCGTTCTGAAAGCAATTCACCCACTTTGAAATGGCACCATTCGATAAATAAGAGTCCCAATAAACTATATGCAAATCCTCCGGAATGTCGGAGAAAGATTTATCTAGAAATGTATAAACCTTTAACACAACATATTCAGCACCATTTGATGAACACTCTTGATGTGACATCACAATATTGATATGAGGTCATTAATTTTAATGTCATCAATGTTTGCGCATGCTGCATTAATTGCAGAAGGATTTATGTTTGATCATGCAATATTTCATTATGCTATGTGAAAGTGTTATAAAAAAGTGAAACAAGTTGAAGAAATTATTGATGAGCTCTAGTAAGCAGCTTTAACCCTTTACTCCTTGAATATTCATATCAGAAATAATGATTAATTAATTAGCTGATTTTTTATAATGCCACAATGTATAAGGGAATTTGTACCATGGCAGAAACAGTAGAAATAGATCTATAATAGTCCATATTTACCCATTACCTCATAGGCTATTTTTAGATCTTACCTCTTTAAATAAATCTACCGAAAAGGAGCATTAACTAGAGAAATGGAAAATTTTAGAATTTTGTAGTTTGAAACCATTGTGATAAATAGAGCATTTGCTCCTATAGGAGCAAATGCTCTATTTATCACAATGGTTTCATAAAGTGACTGTTACAGAGTCATCAAAAGTCATAAATATGAGAGCATGGGTTAAGAGAACAGAGCAGATCCTGATCAGATGTCTCCTACAGAAGATATCAGATCTAGGTCTTCTCTGTTTGCAAGGTTGTATTATCCTACTATGCCGAAATAAATCTATCTATCAAAAGGCATCTTTATGGAGTAAAGGATTTAAATCAAATGTATAAATGGCATTGGAAAAAAAAATGAATTGGACCAGTTTTGCTGTAAAGAGATAAGTTTATTGTAGTATGTAAATTATTCCCTGTACTTGTGGTCTAGATTTTTTGTATTAATCCTTACAATGCTGAATTTTCAAATGGACTACTCCAAAATTCAAATAGGTCAAACTTATGCTGAATATTTAGGGATTTTTCTAAAGAAAAGCATAATGTGACAAACAGTGCACACCCTAATGAGAGTGCTCCACTTGGAGTCCTCTCATCTGGGTCTACACAGTTTGGCAAAGGGAGGGCATTAGTGACTCATGTCCCACACTGTAAGGGTTAAAATGTATTGATTTACAAGTCATATGTAGTAAAATCTCTCTAAAACGAAATCTGAATTTTGAATTAAAAAACAGATGGCTACTTAACCCTTTCCCTGTTCTACATTTATTCCATATTTCAATACCTACTGAATATTCATGGACAAAATAGTTACAACGAAATATGGAAGGTAGAACATTGCAGCCAATTTATGAAGTAAGAAAACAGATCTTTCAAATTCCATTAACAAACAGAACAGACCCTGATCAGACGGCTCCTATAGGAGCCGTCTGATCTGGGTCTACTCTGTTTGCAAATGCATGAAAACACATTTATATGAGGGAAAGGGTTAACCATTTACTCCATGAAAATTCATGTAAGAAAAATGAAATCATGAATTAATTAGATTAATTTTCATCATGGCACATAGACATGGGAATTTTTGGCCATAGTAGAAACTGTAGAATCGTATCTTTATTATTTCATAAACAAACAGAGCAGACACTGATCAGATTCCAACAGGAGCCGTCTGATCAGGGCTACCCTGTTTGCAAATGTGTAGAAAGGCAAGGTTAATGCAGAACAAAAGTAGCTTTTCACATTGCTTTTGTCCTGCATTTAGCGGCCATCTGCTTTTATAGAGAGAATACATGTATCTACTGTATGTTATGGGACTATTTAACCCATTCCTCCATAGGCTATTTTTAGATCCAACCACTTTGAATAAATCTACCAAAAAGGAGCATTAACTAGAGAAAAGGAAAACTTTAGAATGTTGTAGTTTGAAACCATTGTAATAAATAGAGCATTTGATCCTATAGGATCAAATGCTCTGTTTATCACAATGGTTTCATAAAGTGACCTTTACAGAGTCGTAGAAAGGCGTATTTATGGAGGAAAGGGTTAAAGAGAGATTTGGACAAACTCTTCACTTTTTGCAATGAATGGATGCAACCATTTTGAATAAATCTACCAGAAAGGAGCATTAACTAGAGACAAGTAAAATGTTAGATTTTTGTAGTTTGAAACCATTGTGATAAATAGAGCCTTTGCTTCTAGAGGATCAAATGCTCTATTTATCACAATGGTTTCATAAAGTGACCTTTACAGAGGCGTAGAAAGGCGTATTTATGGAGGAAAGGGTTAAAGAGAGATTTGGACAAACTCTACACACTTTGCAATGAATGGATGCAACCATTTTGAATAAATCTACCAGAAAGGAGCATTAACTAGAGAAAAGGGAAATTTTAGAATTTTGTAGTTTGAAACCATTGTGATAAATAGAGCATTTGCTCCTATAGGAGCAAATCCTCTATTTATCACAACGGTGTCAAGAAGTGACTACTACAGAGGCGTAGAAAGGCGTATTTATGGAGGAAAAGGTTAAAAAGTTATAAATTTGCATGTGACATTCTTCAGGTTGAATTGTTATGATAAATAGATTCAAATTTCAAAAGTTATTTCATTTTGATTGTGGCTTAAAAGCTATGTGTAAGTGTCTTCAAACAGTTAAATACATGTTTTATGGGATTACAATGATGTTGTAAATTCTAGAATATCAAAGGAGGTGAAGATCTAAGATTATTGCACTTACTGCATGTTTTGTGATATATAAAAAACATCATTTAAAATTGAATAAACAGAACAACTTGTCATGAATAACAACTCAAGAGAAGTCAAAATGTCTGTCTTTAACCCTTTACTCCATGCATTCATGTAAGAAATAATGACATCATAGATATTAGTTAGATTAATTGTTATAATAGCACATGGGCACATGAATTATTGGCCAGGGCAGAAGCCAGGGCAGAATCAGATCTATGTTATATCATAAGCAAACAGAGCAGACCCTGATCAGACAGCTCCCGTAGGAGTCATCTGATCTGGTTCTACTCTGTTTACAAATGCTTACAAAGGCCTAGAAAGGCATGTTTAACCCATTACCTCATAGGCTATTTTTAGACCCAACCTCTTTGAATGAATCTTTGGGAAAGGAGCATTTACTAGAGAAAAGTAAACTTTTAGGATTGTGTAATTTTGAAACCATGGTGATAAATAGAGCATTTGCTCCAGTAGGAGCAAATGCTCTATTGATCACAATGGTTTCAAAAGGTGATTTTACAGAGGCGTCAAAAGGCATCAATATGAGGGAATGGGTTAAGGAGCAAAGGGTTAACCTAAGGCTCAAGGTTAATACTATTTTTTGTGATAGTTTTTCAAACACATATCTAGTTGATAGTTTTGTCAGAATTACATAAATGAATAAAGTGTTGTAAATATGCCACTACACTTAGATAACACTTGAGACACTGTCTGGGAAAAGGGATCTCATTACAGTATACAACAGTGTAATAGCGGCTGTGTCTATGTGTCTGTGTCTGTGATGCTGCATCTGTCTAGGGACCTCACAATTTGTGACCCATTAGAATCTTTAGTAATTTGTTCTCCTCCTTTCCATACAGCTTCACCCTTTGAATGATGAAGTTTTAAAATGGAATGGTCGTTCATTATTTAACCCATTACCTCATAGGCTATTTTAGATTCAACGTCTTTGAATAAATCTACCGAAAAGGAGCATTAACTAGAGAAAAGGAAACTTTTAGAATTTTTTAGTTTGAAACTATTGTGATAAATAGAGCTATAGGAGCAAATGCTCTATCACAATGGTTACACAAAGTGACTTTTACAGAGTTGTCAATATGAGGGAATGGGTTAAAAAGGGTATACTTTGCAAGAAGTGTTTGAATTACAAACAGTGCAGATCCTGATCAGAGGGCTCATTTAGGAGCCCCCTGATCTGGGTCTACAAAGTTTGCATATACATGTAGACTCATATCCCGCATCCAACGGTTTAAAATTTGGTTAGATACCTCATCATAGACGTAGTCTGATCCCTTTTGCTAGAGAATGTCTCATATCATTCTGGAATTTGTGCAATATTTTCATTAAATAGAATATTGATAAAGGCTTTGTTTTATATATGAAAACCCACCGCAAACCCACTGAGTAACTTTTGTGTGTGTGTGATTTAAAAGCATTGGGACAATTGTTTGCATGAGATTTAACGACATTGGGACACTTGTTTTGTGTGTTGTTTAACAGCTTTAGGACACTTGTTTGTCATTTAACAGTGTGGAGACACATGTTTGTTTGTGTGTGATTAACACTTTCCTTCATATAAACATTTTTTCACACATTTGCAAACAGAGCAGATCCAAATCAGATGGCTTCTATTGGAGCTGTCTGATCAGGGTCTGCTCTGTTTACTAATGGATTTGATAGATCTATTTCTTTACTTTCTAAAATGGCAACAATGTTCCACCTTCCATATTTCATTATACAGTAATACCTCTCTATAACAGCAACTAAATTGTGTTTATTAGTTTGTATTTAGGGCAGGTGGCTTAAAGCAAGGTGAAAGTAAAACAGAACACTCCTATAGGAGCGTTCTGTTTTACTTTCACATTGCTTTAAGCAGCCACCTGCCTTTAACACAAAATACTTGATGTAATGTAGTGGCCGTTATAGAGAGGTTTTACTGTAGCTATTTTGTCCATGAATATTCAGTAGGTATTGAAATTTGGTATAAACATAGAACAGGGAAAGGGTTAAAGATCACTGGAACACACAAATGGTCAAACAGTTATGCAATCATATATATGTCCATCATATAGGCATAAATATACCTGTAATATTGATATTTAGCAAGCTGCATGTCTGCTTATCATAGAAATACAGTTGAGATATTGTCATAGCATGTAGGCGCCATCATGGGCACTGTAGTTGTGCAACTTTGGAATTTTGTCAGTTTCAGCATAATTACAGCCATAAGGGGCCATTACTCTATCATGTACATTTAGAATTTTTGCCCTTTACAATACTGATTTTTTTGTGATAACAGACAAGAATTATCATCTGCAGGCAATGCTCTTGTTTGTGTTTCCTGTGCCATTTCAAATGTCTTAACTCTGCATGCCAAGTGCGATTCTTCCGCTATTTATTACCTTTACAAACAGTTTTGATCCCTATCAGGCCCCAAAGAAAATGTGGCCAGAGCTGAGATAAAAACGTTTTGTCACTTAAGTTTCACCTTCTGCAAACAGAAAATCAGAAAGAAAAATGAAAGTTTTGAAACTGTAACCAAAAGAGTAGGCCCAGTTCAGACAGCTCCTACAGGAGCCATCTGATCAGGGTCTGCTTGTTTTCTTATGATAGATATGGTTCTACAGATTCTGCCATGGCCAAAACTATGTGTGTCCATGTGCTATTATATCAATTCAGCTAATTGATATTCATGATGTCATTATTTCTTACATGAATATTCATGGAGTAAAGGGTTAATTGAAATTAAATTGTTGTAAAGGTTGCCACTTGACCTTATTCTACTAAGGTACAAGTAGTTGACTTGTGTCAATTATATATGAAGGTCAAATAAATAGAGTTTAATTTGAGATTAAATTTTCGAGTATCAATATATCACACACTGAAGATATGACCTAACTGTTAGACAAGACTTCGCCATGTTCTAAGGGAAATAAAAGTGACATTTTTGTTTCTATTTACCCTTTCCCTCATAGGCTATTTTTAGATCCAACCTCTTTGAATAAATGTATCGAAAAGGAGAAACCATTGTGATAAATAGAGCATTTGCTCCTACATGAGCAAATGCTCTATTTATCACAATGGTTTCATTAGGTGATTTTTACAGAGGCGTAGAAATGCGTATTTATGGAGGAAAGGGATAACCATTCGTGTTTATCTCGCACCATTGATCAGTGCTGTACAGTAAAACCTCTTATAACACTTTACTCCATGCATATTCATGTAAGAAATAATAACATCTTGAATATTAATCAGCTTAACCCATTCCTCCATAGGCCATTTTTAGATACAACCTCTTTAAATAAATCTATCAAAAAGGAGCAGTTACTAGAGAAAAGGAAAAGTTTAGAATTGTGTAGTTTTGAAACCATTGTGGTAAATAGAGCATTTGCTCCTATGGAGCAAATGCTCTATTTATCACAATGGTTTCATAAAGTGACTTCTACAGAGGCATAGAAAAGCGTATTTATGGAGGAAAGGGTTAACCCATTACTCCATAGACATGCCTTTGCAAGTAGATTAGACCCGGACCCGTCTGATCAGTGTCTGCTCTGTTTGCTTATGGAATAATATAGATCTGATTCCAGTTTCTGCCATGGCCAAAACTTTCCTTCCTCATATGCCACTAAATAAATCAGTTAACCCTTTTCCCTGTTTATTCCAAATTTATTTCAATACCTACTGAATATTCATGAACAAAATAGTTATAATGATATATGGAATGTGGAACATTGTAGCCATTTTGGAAAGTAAAGACACAGATCTTTCAAATTCCATTAGCAAACAGAACATACCCAGATCAGATGGCTCCCATAGGAGCTGTCTGGTCATGGTCTGCTCTGTTTGGCTTATGATATAATATAGATATGATTCTACAATTTCTGCCATGGCCAAAAATTCCTGTGTCCATGTGCTATTGTAACATATTTATCTAATTAATATTTATGATTTCTTACATGAATGTTCATGGAGGGAAAGGTTAAGTTTTATTCATTGAAGGAACAATGTGAATCATCTGGCAACATAAAATAAGGGTTGTGGACAGGTAGTAGGCCGTGGATTTTTCAGTAAAATAAAAGAATGAAACAAACCATGTACATGTATTCAGTAAATTTTATTGTTTCACATTTATCAGCTTTTTCACACTTTAATGGACAATTTCACTCAAAGTGCTCGGGGTGAGCTTTTGTGATCGCCTGATGTCCATCGTCTGTCAGTGTGCGTCATCCATCGTGCGGTGTGCGTCGTCAACAATTTGAACCTTTAAAAATCTTCTCCTCTGAATCTACTGGGTTCTCAGCTTTCATATTTGGCACATAGCATCACCTGTAGGTCCTCTACAAAATTTATATAAATTATGTCCCTGGTGTCAAAACTGGCCCCGCCCCAGGGGTGCCTTGTTTTCTGTAGAAACATATAGTGAAAATTTCTCCTGAAATTGGAAGGTTCTCAGCTTTCATATTTGGCACATAGCATCATGTTCAGGTCCTTTACAAAAGGTATATAAATTATGCCCCTGGGGTCAAAATTGGCCCCGCCCCAGGGGTGGCCAGTTTTCAATAGAAACATATAGTGAAAACTTTGAAAATCTTCTCCCCTGAAACTGGAAGGTTCTCAGCTTTCATATTTGGCACATATCATTATGTTCAGTTCATGTACAAAAGTTATATGAATTATGCCCCTGGGGTCAAAATTGGCCCGCCCAAGGGGTGGCGAGTTTTCAATAGAAACATAATTATAGTGAAAACTTTGAAAATCGTCTCTGATGGTCTGGTGAGCGATATCAGGGCCATCATGGCCCTCTTGTTTATACAGTAGAACCTGGTAGCTTATGCGGGTCGAAAGTAATGCAGAAAGCAAGTCAATAGATGTGCCATATTATAGGATCACCTTCAGCAGGCAGGCAGGTGGTCAAACCATGTCCATTTTCTAAGTGGAACAATTTTCATTTAATCTTCTCCAAACTTGTATCATTTTTGACACTTAAAAAAGATGGACTTTAAATTGTCCAAAATTAGTCCGATAGGTGCCATCCAAACCATGTCTGCTCTCTAAGTGGAACAATTTTCATTTAGTCTTCAACAAACATAACATGCTGAAAATGTTTGTGGTAATAATATCTTGGGCAAGTTTGATAACCAGTCATATTGTTCAAGGCACTTGAGAATTATGGCCCTTGAAATGTAAAAAATTTAGCCATATTGGCCTAGTCTGTTCTCTAAGTCATTTATAAAAGTATATCTGCATGGCATATTGGCATTCTTGTTTGCCTTTGGAAAGAGTTTACTCTAGCTGTTGGCTTAAATGTTATAATAATAATAATGACTTTATTTCAAGAGGGTAACACAATTAGTACCGACAGCAAACTAATCTCCCTTGTGGCCCTCAAAAGAATGTACAATATTTACAAAAATGCAAAAACAAAGAACATATTATTTACAAAGTATTTCAATAGTAACAAACATGACTAGTATTATTTATGCAGTATTACAGACAACATAAGAAATTGATTGAAACCAGGATGAAACCTGGTAACCGTTACATATCTGATTCTCTTGATTGCCATGGCAATAAATTTCCTTCTTTCATGTTTTTACTACAATAATTAAATTACTATTTAATATTCATAATGGATGGAGAACTTCATGAATACATGTAGTCATCAAGTAAACGGTTAAGCATGTCTTGCTGTACTTTTTAACTTAACAAATTCTTTTGCACATTGGCTTTGTTAACCCTTTATTCCATGAATATTCATGTAAGAAAAAGTTATATGAATATTAATTAACAGGAATATTTGGCCTTGGCAGAAACTGTAGAATCATATCTATAGTATATCGTAAGCAAACAAAGCAGACCCTGATCAGATGTCTCCTATAGGAGCCATCTGATGAGGGTCTACTCTGTTTATAAAGGTGTATTTATGGAGTAGAGGGTTAAACTGCACCCAATATTGACACTCGTGTATTCCTTCTGATAGGGTTTCCTTTGTGTATGATATTGATTTATAAAGCTATGACAAGTTTACTCACTGTGCAGGCAACCCAACTGATTAACCCTTGACCCTATACCCCACAGATACCCCTGTAATGCCTTTGCAAACTGTGCAGACCAAGTAGCAGCTGTCTGATCAGGGTCTGCTTTGTTTAACCATTTCCCTCATATAAACGTGTTTTCATGCATTTGCAAACAGAGTAGACCCAGATCAGACGGCTCCTATAGGAGCCGTCTGATCAGGGTCTGCTCTGTTTGCTAATGGAATTTAAAAAATCTGTTTCTTTACTTTCTAAAATGGCTACAATTTTCCACATTCCATATTTCATTATAACTATTTTATCCATGAATATTGAGTAGGTATAGAAATTTGGAATAGACTTAGAACAAGGAAAGGGTTAAATATGGAATAATATAGATTAGATTCTACAGTGTCCCCCATAGTAAAATCATTCTGTGTTCATATGCCATAATGAATATTTAGCTGATTAACCCTTTCAGGGCCAAATTTCTAATTGTCGTCTGCAATCCAATTTTGTTAAATCATTTGGAACAATAAGGAAATGAGATAAATAAATGCAAATTCCAAAGGAATAAACCACAGATATAGAAATAGACATTGAGACAAAAACTGAAGTCCCTGATCAGACGCCGCCTTGAAAAGGCAGCGTCTGATCTGGGACAGCACTATTTGTTGTGGTGCATTTATGCGACATTGGCGGTGAAAGGGTTAATATTCATAGAAATATTAATTCTTACATGAATATTTATGGTTGATATGGTTTAAATGGTCAATAATGTTTAACCCTTTACTTGTTCAGTATTCAAGTAAGAAATAATGACATCATGAATAGTTATTAGCTTGATATTCATAATGTAAACCTGACAAGGGAATTCTTTGCTTTGACAAAAGCTGTAGAATTAGATCTATAGCATGTCTTAAGCCAGAGCCATCTGATCTAGGTCCGTTTGTAATGCATTTATATGAGGGAAAGGGTTAACAGATTAACTTACTGTGGGGGCAGCACAAGTGATCCAAGTATTTGAGAAGATTTAATAAATCACTGCAAATCTTCCTCCTGTTGTGTTGCTGTGTTTATGGTAAGAATACAAATACAACAAATTAATCCCTGGATTCGAAAACAATTGTTGCAGAAGTCTGGCATATATATTTCAAATGTATGGATAAAGAATGGCATTCATCATAAATCACATAACCCTTCCCCTGTTCTATATATATTCCAAATTTCAATACCTACTGAATATTCATGGACAAAAGAGTTATAATGAAATATAGAAGGTGGAACATTGTAGCCATTTTAGAGAGTAAAGACTCGGATCTTTCAAATTTCATTAGCACACTGAGCAAACCCTGATCCTAGAGCCATCTGATCTGGGTCTATCCTGTTTGCAAATGCGTGAAAACGTGTTTATATGAGGGAAAGGGTTAAGCCTTTCATACTCTGAGTTGACTCTATAGTTAGCACTGATGGACTATTCCACTCTTAAAATTTAGCAGTAAAAGGGTTGAATTGAATTTTGTTATGAATATTCATATTCTGAATCTCACACAACCTGCATCAAAGGAACATTGGGGTGGGGATGCACACGGTGTAGTCCTAGATTAGCAATTTTTACACCTGTAGCTTTAAAACATTGATCTAACAGATGGGTGACAAAAGTGCAGATCCAGATCAGATGTCATGTAACTGATCAGGATCTACACTGTTTTTGAATACCCAAGCGTTGTGTTTTTCCTTGATGCTGCTTAAATCAGATAACTGTCTCTATCCCTTTCCTTTTACATGTCTAGGGCTTGGTGCAAAACTATTGTAACTCCTTCACTTTGTGAAGGAGTTACAATAGTTTTGCACCAAGCCCTAGATATTGTGTCTCTATCTTTGTCTTCCTCTGTCAAACTGCCAGTATTAAAAGCAGACTAGAATTTAACCCCGTCCACCTTATTTGAATTAACTCTTTCCCTGATTTATATTCATGTAAGAAATGATGACATCTTGAATATTAATGACCGATTTTTTTTTACAGCGTTATTGACTATTACAAATGAATTTTGACTGGCAGAAGCTATTGAAGCAAGTCTTTATAATTCCATAAGCAAACAGTGCAGACCAAGAGCAGAGGACAGCAAACAGTGCAGACCCAGATCAGAGGGCTCCTACAAAAGCATGAAAAGGAGTTTCTACCAGGCAAAGTGTTAAGCTTTATTTTCAATAAAGCTATTAATAAATTATCGTATGATAATCGTGGCTTCCCTCTTCTGTTAGATGCAGTCATAAATGTCTGCTGATTTACAGTCACTGTCATTCTTATCTTGACTTCTGTTTCTGAGCGATCTCTTTCATATACCATTTGTAAATCATCAGCTTCTAAACTTTAACCCATTCCCTAATATGAACACATTTTCATTCATTTGCAAACAGAGTAGACCCAGATCAGATGGCTCCTATAGGTGCCGTCTGATCAGGGTCTGCTCTGATCAGAATTTTATAGGTATATTTTCTGTTGTTTCTACAACAGCTACAATGTTCAACCGTTCATATTTCATTATAACTATTTTGTCCATGACTATTCAGTAGGTATTGAAATTTGTAATAAATATAGAACAGGGAAAGGGTTAAAAAAAATCACAGTATCAAACAGGGTTAGATCCTAATGACATGTTAAGTTACTCGGCATCTCATCAAGATCCAAACTATTTACATAGATAATCACGCATTCGCCAATGGCATGAAAGAGTTCAACACTTTTGAAAAAAAAAGTTACCAGTTATACATTCTTGTCATCCAATCTAGACCCAAACTATTTATAAAATTTATGTTCTCTGCGTGAACAGTATTCTATTTTGAAGATTTGATAATCTACAGTCAGATCATTGCATCTGTTTCATATACATCCCATTTATTTACGGAAAAACATATCCTGAAGCTCAACCATTTTGGATTCCAATGAATCGCCCATTTTTCTGAATTGCCATGTGTAAACGTTGAGATCATACCGGGGGTATCAGGATCCATGCCCTTTAACTGAGTTGCCATATGTAAACGATGAGACCAAACCGGGTATCAGGATCCACACCCTTTGACTGGGTTGCCATGTGTAAATGTTGAGATCATACCAGGGTATCAGGATCCACGCCCTTTGACTGATCCATGCCCTCTGGTCTTGAAAAGATGCAGAAAAATAATTGTCTTTGAGAATTTAGGCAAATAACACTGCATGTACAGTAAAACTTCTCTATAACGGCCACTAAATTACATCAAGTATTTTGTGGTAAAGGCAGGTGGCTGCCACCTGCCCTAAATACCAACTAATTAACACAATTTAGTGGCCGTTATAGAGAGGTTTTACTGTAGTTGCACATGGCAATTTCCTCAGCAGGCCAAAGATAATGAATCAAAGGGAAGAACAAGACAAGAGGTTATTGAAAATCAGTGGACTGCCATAAACTACCCCATGGGTGTGTTGACGTGCAGTCAGATCTGTAGACAAATGATTTATACCGGTGATGACCATCACAAGAGTGTATTAGTCTTTGCACACATGGCAAATTGCAGTTTTTTCTGTATGGTAAATACAAACTTTTAACCATTTGCCTCATGAATATTTATAGAAGAATTCATGAATATTCATTAACAGTATTTTTATAATAGCCAATAAGTAAGATTTTTTTTTGTCAATTGAGAAACTATTATTCCATAAGTAAACTGAGTAAACCCAGATCAGACAGGTGTTAACCCATTCCCTCATAGGCTATTTTTAGATTTAACCTCTTTAAATAATTCTACAGAAAAGGAGCTTTAACTATAGAAAAGGGAAATTTTAGAATTTCGTAGATTGAAACCATTGTGATAAATAAAGCATTTGCTCCTATAGGAGCAAATGCTCATTTTTGTTACATGAACATTCATGGAGTAAAGGGTTAAGCACCAAACAGGTCTGATCCAAATGTGACGCCCAGAAATATTGGTAAAACCAGCAGGTGTCACCCAGAAAAAAAAAGTATAACCAATGGATGTTGAGGAACTGAAACCAAACCTTGTAATAATATAAAATTAAAATTTAAAATTTCGTCAGATTCCAACAATAGTCTCTGGAGAATAGAGTGAACAAAGATGGTGGTAGATATTTTCTACACTACTACAGTATAACCTGGCTTATCATACACCTTATTGAAGCCTTTACTCCATCAATATTCAGGCAATAATTACATCATGAATATTCAGGCAATAATTACATCATGAATATTCACTAAACTTTTATAAGGGCACAGTGAACAAAATTTGTAACAGAAACTATCAGAATCAGATATATATTATTCCATAAGCAAAGGGAGCCATCTGATCTGGATCTACTCTGTTTGCAAAGGCATAGAAAGGCATATTTATGGAGTAAAGGATTAACTATCAGCCAGTATTACCTGACAATGGCTGTCAGTCCCAAATGTTTAACCCTTTCCTCCATAAATACGCCTTTCTACGCCTCTGTAAAAATCACCTATTGAAACCATTGTGATAAATAGAGCATTTGCTCCTATTGGAGCAAATGCTCTATTTATCAGAATGGTTTCAACACTACAAATTCTAAAATTTTCCTTTTCTCTAGTTAATGCTCCTTTTCGGTAGATTTATTCTAAATGGTTGGATCTTAAAATAGCCTATGAGGGAATGGGTCTAAAAATAGCCTATGAGGGAATGGGTCTAAAAATAGCCTATGAGGGAATGGGTCTAAAAATAGCCTATGAGGGAATGGGCTAATGTCATAACTTGAGCTGTAGCTGTAAATTACTGACTAAAATTTAAAATACATTTGAACAATTTGATCTGTTTGCAAAGACGTGAAAAGGTGTCTCTAAGGTAAAGGTTGAGAGGAATAATCCATTAACTCATTCCCTCCTAGACTATTTTTAGACCCAACCTCTTTGAATTTATCTACCCAAAAGGAACATTAACTATAGAAAAGGAGAATTTTAGAATTGTGTAGTGTTGAAACCATTGTGATAAATAGAGCATTTGGTCCATAGGAGCAAATGCTCTATTTATCACAATGGTTTCAAAATATGACTTTTACAGAGGTGCCAAAATGTGTCACTAGAAGGGAATGTGTTCAATGGTTCATTACTTTAGTTGTGGCCTCTTTAACCCTTTCCTCCATAGGCTAATTTTAGATTCATCCAATTTGAATAAATCTACCAAAAAAGGAGCATTAACTAGAGGAAAAGGAAGATTTTAAAATTTTGTATTTTGAAACAATTGTGATAAATAGAGCATTTGCTCCTATAAGAGCAAATGCTCTATTTATCACAATGGTTTCATAAAGTGACTTTTACAGAGGCGTTGAAAGACTTATTTATGGAGGAAAGGGTTAAGTAGATTGGCCATGGCAGAAACTGTAGACCCTGATCAGACGGCTTCTACATTGGAAGAAAGACGTTTTTATGGCATAGAGGATTAACCCCATTCCCTTATGTTGATGTCTTATGACGTGTCCGTAAAAGTCACTTATTGCTCCATAGGAGCAAATGCTCTATTTATCACAATGGTTTAAAAACTACACAATTCTAAAGTTTTCCTTTTTTCCTAGTAAATGTTCCTTTTCAGTAGATTTCAAAGAGGTTGGTTGTAAAAATAGAGGGAATGAGTTAATACATGTATTAGTCCAGCCCACACTGCATGGTGGTGATATAGTGTATAGTGTCCCACTTGTGTCTCATCATCCCAGATTTTGACAATGTTGGGGGCCTGCACATAAGAGCACACACCCTGGTTTACCTATCTCGAACATATACTTGAATTATTCAGACCCACACTAACATGCGTCATGTCTGTCACTGTGTCATTAACAACACCCAACTTTGTCCTCATTCTACCTATTCTTGCTGAAATGTCCTTCTTAGCCCTTTACTCAATGAATAGGAAAAAAGATCTGAGAAAAAAAAAAATGACATCGTCAATAATAATTCTTTACTATATTCCTATTACTATATTCTTTGTTAATATTCATGAAGGAAATAATGATATCATGAATATTAATGAGCCAAACTATTTAAAGTAATATAAACAAAGGAATTTTAGACTGTGGCAGAGAGTGCAGAATCAGATCTACATCATGTATATAAATCCATAAGCTCCTATAAGATCCATCTGATCTGGGTCTACTCTGTTTGCAAATCTACTCTGATCTTGGTCTACTCTGTTTGCAAATGCCTGAAAAGGCATTTATGAAGGAAAGGGATCATTAGATCAACTTTTGAAATAGCATTGTAACACAGGAATTTTTTGCCATGGCAGAAACTGTATACCCGGTAAATAGATGTACTGTATATTATTACAAGTAAACAGAGCAGACCCCAATAAGACAGCTCCTTCCTGGGTCATCTGATCTGGGTCTACTTTGTTTGCAACGGTGCTAAAAGGCATAAATATGGAGTAAAGGCTTTAACACTTTCCCCCATAGTCTATTTTTAGATCCAACCTCTTTGAATAAATCTACCGAAAAGGAGCATTAACTAGAGAAAAGGACATTTTTAGAATTTTGTAATTTGAAACCATTGTGATAAATAGAGCATTTGCTCCTATAGGAGCAAATGCTCTATTTATCACAATGGTTTCAACAGGTGACTTTTACAGAGGTGTAGACAGGTGTATTTATGGAGGAAAGGTTTTAAAACTCTTATAAGACAAACACAATAAGTAAGTGTCAACTGCACAACAAAGTAGTTCTGCTACAATTCTCATGAATAATGTTTTGTCCAGTTTCCTTTTCAGAAATATAATCTAGATTCTATCTTGATGAGGTATCCAGCTACTCACTTTGCGTTTTAACTCCCTGTTCAATATTCATGTGAGAAATTATGGCATCATGAATATCTATTAGATGAACTTTTATAATGTAAACTTTTCAAGGGAATTTTTTCGCTTTGAGAAAAACTGTATTATCATATCATTATCATGTCAAAAGCAAAAAGAGCAGACCCTGATAAGATGGCTCCAATCGAAACCGTCTGATCTGGGTCTACTCTGTTTGCAAATGCATGAAATGGCATTTATATGAAGGAGAGAGTTAAAAGATTATCACAACTCCCCATAAGCCCTTACTCTATAAATCTTCATGTAAGAAACAATGACATCATGAATATTAATTAGCTTATTTTTTTATAATGGCATATGAACAATAACAGTTTTGGCCATTGGCAGAAACTGTAGAATCAGACCTATAGGCAAACAGAACATACCCTGATCAGACGGCTCCTACAGGAGCCATCTGTCTGGGTCTACTCTGTTTGCAAAGGCATAGAAAAGGCATAAAAAAAAAGCATACTTATGACGTAAAGGGGTAATTGATATACAAAAAACCCACATTAACCAAGACAGAAAGTGCAGAATTAGATCTATATTATGTTGTTAGCAAACAGAACAGATCCTGATCAGACAGCTACATGAGCTACTCTGTTTGCAAAGGCATATAATTCCGTATTTATGGATTAAAGGATTAATATACAATGATTAAATGCTATCCTTAACCCTTTACCTCATAGGCTATTTTTAGATCAAACCACTTTGAATAAATCTACCGAAAAGGAGCATTAACTATAAAAAAGGAAAAAAATTAGAATTTTGTAGTTTGAAACCATTGTGATAAATAGAGCAGTTGCTCCTATAGGAGCAAATGCTCTATTTATCACAATGGTTTCAACAGGTGACTTTTACAGAGGTGTAGAAAGGCGTATTTATGGAGGAAGGGTTAATACCTCCCTACTGGTTTGTAAACCTATTATTATATTATGATTTATTTTGATGACTGAATTAGAATTACATTGTAGAAAATAGTGTAGTCCTTGATAAAATAGCTGTTTCTGGATCTGGATCTGGGTCTGCACTATTTACCTATTGTCTGTTCAAATACATAGGATAATTGGTGGTTACATTGTAAACCGTTTCAATCCTTTCATTATGACTAAATGACCTCTACAATTAACCCATTCCCTCATAGTGACGCATTTTGACGCCTCTGTAAAAGTCACCTGTTGAAACTATTGTGATAAATAGAGCATTTGCTCCTATAGGAGCAAATGCTCTATTTATCACAACTGTTTCAAACTACAAAATTCTAAAAAAAAATCCCTTTCTCTAGTTAATGCTCCTTTTCGGTAGATTCGTTCAAAGAGGTTGGATCTAAAAATAACCTATGGAGGAATGGGTTAGACGTCTGGAACTAAATTATACCATCAATATCAATGATAATGATTGAGACACAAAATACATTTTATAGACATAAACAAAAAGAAATTAAGCCATTAGTTTTTTAAGTAAATTTAATAACATTTTGTACAGTAGACTATTTGCTCGGAGTGATATCAGTCAGAAAGGTCATAATTCACTCTTTTATGGTGTTTCAATTGTTAGTTCGATACCGAAGATGACTTTGTGCACTTTTAAACCCACCGGACAATGATTTGTGTAAAGCATTAATGCTTTACTCCATAAATTCTCCTTTCTACGCCTTTGCATAATAGACCCAGATCAGATGGCTGCTATAGGATTGAGCCATCTGATCAGGGTCTGCTCTGTTTGCTTATGATATAATAATGATATGATTCTATACTTTCTGACATGGTATAATATACCTGTGACCATTTGTTATTATAACAACTACATGTATATCTAATTAATATGCATGATGTCATTATTTCTTACATGAATATTCATGGAGTAAGGGCACAGCATGAACATTAATTATGAGTTAACCCTTTCCTCCATAAATACTCCTTTCTACGCCTCTGTAATAGTCACTTCTTAAAACGATTGTGATAAATACAGAATTTGCTCCTATAGGAGCAAATGCTCTATTTATCACAATCGTTTCAAAATACAAAATTCTAAAATTTTCCTTTTCTCTAGTTAATGCTCCTTTTCCGTAGATTTATTCAAAGAGGTTGGATCTAAAAGTAGTCTATGAAGGAAAGGGTTAAACCTTTCCCTGTTCTGTGTTTATTCCAAATTTCATTGCCTACTGATTATTCATAGACAAAATAGTTATAATGAAATATATGGAAGGTAAAACATTGTACCCATTTTTGAATCTAAAGAAACAGATCTTTCAAATTCTAGCAACCAAAACAGACCCGGATCAGATGGTTCCTCTAGTAGCCGTCTAATCTGGCTCTACTCTGTTTGCAAATGCGTAACAACACGTTTTATCCCTTTACCTGTTCTATGTTTATTCCAAATTTCAATATCTACTGAATATTCATGAACAAAATAGTTATAATGAAATATAGAAGGTGGAACATTGTAGCCATTTTAGAAAGTAAAGAAACAGAACTATCAAATTTCATAAGCAAATAGAGCAGACTCTGATCAGACAGCTCCTATAGGAGCTGTCTGATCTGGGTCTACTCTGTTTGCTGATGCGTGAAACATGTTTATATTAGGGAAAGGGTTAAAGGAGGGAAAGGGTTAAAAGACGTCTCTCTCAGGTACAGAGTTAATGAATTGACCTAAACAAATCAAGAAATAAATAGTTTATAAAAAATTGTTTGTTTGTTTATATTGGGGGTTTACATCACTTTAACAGTATTTCAGTCCTAAGCTAATCAGAGATGGAGGAAGACCAAACATGTTCACCACTGACCTACCACAAGCCAGTTGGAAGGTTTCTCACATAAAAAAATTCAAATGCCCACAGCATTAAGGGCTAAATGATTGTCAGTCCAAGACTATAATTACCCAATCATCCTTAGCCCTTTACTCCATGAAGTCTTGTAAGAAATAATGACATCAATATTTTTACTTGAATTTTTTTAATGGCATATGTACACATGGATTTCTGGTATTACAGTAAAACCTCTCTATAACGGCCATTAAATTACATCAAGTATTTAGACTGTACACAGAACTGTGACTGGTTAAAGCTCGTTGTTTTACTTTCACCTTGCTTTAAGCAGCCACCTGCCCTAAATACCAACTAATTAACACAATTTAGTGGCCATTATAGAGAGGTTTACTGTAGTAGAAACAGTAGAGTCAGACCTATTATAATTTAATAAACAAACAGAGCAGACCCTGGTCAGATGGTTCTTACAGGAGTCATGTGATCTGGGTCTACTCTATTTGCAAAGGCCTAGAAAGGCATATTTATGTAATAAAGGGTTAACATTTTATGTAACAAATAGTGACACCATGAATAGAAATCAGCTGAACATTTATAATGGCATGTGACAAAGAAACTTTTGGCTATGGCAGAAAGACAGCAAGACCCAACCTCTTTGAATAAATATACCGAAAAGGAGCATTTATTAGAGAAAAGAACAATTTTAGAATTGTGCAGTATTGAAACCATTGTGATAAACAGATTATTTGCTCCATAAGAGCAAATGCTCTATTTATCACACTGGTTTCAAGAAGTGACTATTACAGAGGCATAGAAAGGCGTATATATGGAGGAAAGGGTTGAGTAATGGGTTCTACTGTACAGCAGTGATGCTAAATCCGTCACACAACATTGTAGTGAGGGGATGAGGAGTAAGTAACATCACTTGAGCTATTTTTATACAATGATTTACAATTATCCGAGTATGCAAGCCAAGTTTCCGATACTATGAGCAACCAAATTTGATTTATTGCTTCTTAAAATATATGCCGCAAACACACTGGAGTACATGTCATGGCTCCAAATCTATCTCTGACAATTGCTTTATTGTATAGTCATAAAAGGGTCAACAAATAAGATTAACCCTTTCCTTGTTCTATGTTCATTTCAAATTTCAATACCTACTGTATATTCACGTACAATTTTGTTATAATGAAATATGGAGGGTGGAACATTGTAGCCATTTTAGCAAGTATAGAAACAGATCTATCTAATTTCATAAGCAAAGAGAGCAGACCCTGATCAGATTGCTCCTCTAGGAGCCGTCTGATCTGGGTCTACTCGGTTTGTAAATGCGTGAAAACACGTTTGTATGAGGGAAAGGGTTAAACAAGAGGAAATGATTTCTGCTTCAGAAGTGGGCAGGGAAGGTATATATGAGTCGCCAGAAAAGGTGCATATTCTTTCCTGACTTTGCTAACAGTTCCAGACTAGCTAACCTGAGCTTTGCATGGTTTATAATCAGGGTCTACACTGTCTGACACTTGTCAGCATCTTTTGTTTGCCAGAACCCCAACCCCCACTTCAAATGTACCATAATAATCCTAAATATTCAGCAAACTCTTGAAGGCTTCTAAAAAGAAGCAACTCTCAAATATTATGAGTTTCAAATCTTGTGTCTCGAGAAGCACCCCCCCCCCCCCCCCCCCCCAAAAAAACCAAAAAACCCAAAGGTTTGCTTCAATGTATTGTCATTTTTATCTATGGCAACAACACACTTTTCAATTACATCAAAGAATATTACGTAAAACGAAACAAGATTTGCGCACACATACATCAAAACATCAGCCACTTTTTCATTTTATTCAGCAATCTTCGGCATATAAAGCAGACCCATACATACCAAACAAGCAATTTGATTAAGGTCTACACATTTTGCTACTTTATTAGTATAATTTTAAGTGGTGTGCTATTCAGCTTTACAAACTGATTGAAATGTCTTTTAATAATTACGGTAACAGAGGTCCAGATAAGATGCATAATTTAAAGTAAAACATTTTCAATGATAACTCCTTAATTTCTCCACCAATCCCTATGTTATGACCACTCTTTAGAATAGTCTTGAAGAGAGTGGTCACAACATAGGGTTTGGTGAAGAAATGACAATTTTAGTATCTGAGTACGCACATTTATCTGTTGCTCTTGGTAAATAAGACATCTTCTCTTGTGATCCCACTCATATATTTCATCATAATAAATCAAAGATACGAGAGAAAAACATTCAATCGCTTTCATCATGTGAAACAGCCTTATCTATTTTAAGTTCACTATAGCACTCAATGTTCAAACAAATAGAGATGGAGAGGCTATAAATTGTATTATTTACAATTGATACTGATTTACTTGACTATTTATTCGACCTACTCTCAGTAGACATTGATCCGTTGTTTGTAACAACGTGTAACTGAACCAATGGGATTCCTAGTTTGTAACAATATGCAACTGAGCTGTCGGGATGCCTAGTTTGTAACAATATGCAACTGAGCTGTCGGGATGCCTAGTTTGTAACAATATGCAACTGAACTGATGGGATGCCTAGTTTGTAACAATATGCAACTGAACTGATGGGATGCCTAGTTTGTAACAACATCCAACGGAGAATGTGCTTATTATACGTGAAAAATACGGAAATGGAAGACTTGTGACTAAATATATGTGAAACAATCGTCTACTAAATAAACAAAAGGTAAGCTTTAAGTATTTGTAATTCTATTTCATTATCCTTATTATTCTAATTATTTGGACAAATTAACCTTTTCCTCCATAAAAACACCTTTCTATGCCTCTGTAAAAACCACTTCTTGAAACCATTGTGATAAATAGAGCATTTGCTCCCATAGGAGCAAATGCTCTATTTATCACAATGGTTTCAAACTACAAAATTCTTAAATTTTCCTTTTCTCTAGTTAATGCTCCTTTTCGGTAGATTCATTGAAAGAGGTTGGATCTAAAAATAGCCTATGGAGGAAAGGGTTAAGGCACATAGTGCAGACCAAGATCAAACGACCCCCAAATGACGCTGATCAGTCAACACTTTTTGTTACTGTCTGTCTCAGGTATTAACCCTTTACTCCATTAATACACTTTTCTACGTCTTTGCAAATAGAGTAGACCCAGATCAGATGGCTCCTGTAGGAGCCGTCTGATAAGGGTCTGCTCTGTTTGCTTACGATATAATACTACACTTTCTATGTCTGTCTTACAACATAATTCTACACTTTCTGCCTCGGTTAAATATTCCTGTGCTCATTTTATATACATGATGTCATTAAATGAATATTCAAGGAGTAAAGGGTTAAAATATTCATCTTTACAACCTGGTTGAGATGGAGATTGAGTGTCTGAAAGTGAATACTTTGGGTAACAAGAGTACAGTTGAATCCCTCTAATGCGACAACTTAACCCTTTCCCTCATATAAACGTGTTTTCACGCATTTGCAAACAGAGTAGACTCAGATCAAACGGCTCCTAGAGGAGCCGTCTGATCAGGGTCTGCTCTGCTTGCTAATAGAATTTGAAAGACCTGTTTCTTTAGTTTCTAAAATGGGTAAAATGTTCCACCTTCCATTATAACTATTTTGTTTATGAATATTCAGCAGGTATTGAAATTTGGAATAAACATAGAACAGGGAAAGGGTTAATGAATAAGCATGGGTGTCTTTATAAGCAGATGGTTTCTTAATACATGACAAAAGTAATACAGAAAGCTCCTCTGCATTACTTGTGTCCTGCATTAAGCTACCACCTGCATCTAGCATCCAGAATTATACCTCTTTTAAGTGGTCGCATTAGCAGGGGTTTACTGTATTGTGTTGTGCACATCTCTTATTCAAAGCTTGTAGAAAGTGTCCTTATTACAAAATAAGTACTCTGCTTCAAAACATGGGTAATTAATGACTGAAAAGGATTCTTATCTATTTAAATAGCCCTCTAAGTACTGCTAAACTTTTTCATTTGTGCAATTCTTTAGTATTAGTTATATTGCAACTGAGAAACCATGATACTTCATTTGGAAATTCTATTATTCAACAAAATTATCTGCATTTTCTGATTGTTTTTGTCATTCTTGCATAGAAACAGGTCTGGTATTCTTCAAATACATGTTAAAACCAACCTTTAGGCTATGCAAACAGTGTAAAATCAGACCCTAATCAAATGTTTCCTTTCAAAACTTTAGTCTGGGTATAGTGTGCTCTCATGTTAGTATTATACATGCACTTAACCCATTCCCTCATATTGACACCTCTGTAAAAGCCACTTTATGAAATCATTGTGATAAATAGAGCAAATGCTCTATTTATCACAATGATTTCAAAACTACATGTACACAATTATAAAATTTTCCTTTTCTCTAGTTAATGCTCCTTTTTGGTAGGTTTATTCAAAGAGGTTGAGACTTAAAAAAGCCCATGAGGTAATGGGTTAACTTTGTACCCCATGAACATTCATGTAAGAAATAATGACACCATGAATATTAATTATTATTTTATAATGGCACATAGACTCAAGAGTTTTTGGCCATGACAGAAACTGTAGAATTACATCTATATCATAAGCAAACCCTGATCAGACGGCTAGCTCCTACGGGATCCGTCTGATCTGGGTCTACTCAATCTACAAAGGAGTATTTATGAAGTAAAGGCGTACTATGGTAAAATGAAGCTCCAGTGTACCGGTCTTTCACAATACTGGATCATGTCTACTAAATTGTGTAGGTCAAGATAATTGTACTTAATGTACTTATTGCCTTTCTTCTGTGACCCCCACTCCTTAAAAGACAAAAACAATAAGATAATAATGATGGTCCTAAATCATCTACCTGGATTTTAACCCATTCCCTCATAAGCTATTTTTAGATCAAACCTCTTTGAATAAATCTACCGAAAAGGAGCATTAACTAGAGAAAGGAAAATTTTAGAATTCTGTATTTTGAAACCATTGTGATAAATAGGGCATTTGCTCCTATAGGAGAAAATGCTCTATTTATCACAATGGTTTCAAGAAGTGACTATTACAGAGGCTTAGGAAGGCGTATTTATGGAGGAAAGGGTAAGGGTCGTTTGCTCAACATGTACAAAATACTGTGCAATAGACTTTTTTTTAGAATTTTTCAATTCAGCCATATTGGAAACACAAGCCCCACCGAGCAGTCCTGTTCTTTATCATATGAATTTAATACTGAATAATATTACAGATGATCAACCAAGAATTATCATGAAATCAGACCATTATTATTATTATAATACCACATTTATATAGCGCTCTTTTCACACAGGATATGTGCATTCAAAAGCACTTCACACAAATAATTTGCATGTAAAAAACTGGGTATATATAATGCTTACAGAATATTTAAAACAAATGAAATTTAAGATAGAGATATCGATAAAAAATATTAAAAATGAAATTAATTTAAGAATCATAGAACAAAAATAAAATCAAAATCATCCTTTTCTGTACGTTTTATTAGTGTCAGAGTAGAAGACTTTTGAAAGTTTAACCCTCTCCGTCATATAAACGCCATTGCAAAGGAATTTTCAGCCATGGCAGAAAACATGGAATAATATCTATATTATTCCATAAGCAAACAGAGCAGACCCTATTGGAGCATCTGATCTGGGCCTATGGGTACTCTGTTTGCAAAGGGATATTTATCAGGTAACTCATTCTCCCCTAGGCTATTTAGACTCAACCTCTTTGAATGTATCTACCGAAAAGGAGCATTAACTAGAGGAAAGGAAAAATATAGAATTTTGTAGTTTGAAACCATTGTGATAAATAGAGCATTTTGCTCCTATAAGAGCAAATGCTCTATTTGTCACAATGGTTTCATAAAGTGACTTTTATAGAAACTCTATAACAGGTCAATACCAAAATTATTTTTATAACGGTATTAGTTGCACATTCATGTAACATAATTATGCAAACATATGCGCTCAACTTGTCATACTTTAGGGTGATTCCCTTTTTTAGTTTCACCTTGGTGATTGTGGTTTGATGCCCATTTTTTTATATTCTCAAACCAGTGGACTGAATTCTGATGTTTCTACATGTATGTCATTTGGAAATAAGTATTTCTGAAAATTTTAATGTTAACTTTAAATAGATTTCTTGGAATCTTGCCAGACTGTATGCATACAAATTATTGACATACATGTATAGTAAATTGTATTGAGTTTCAAAATCGCTCTTTATGAAATTTTTCAGTTCAAAAGGTCCAGTATGACTTTCCACATGTAGATACATACATCAGTCAGTTCAATACCTCTACCAAATATTTTGATGATGAAAGTTACTTAGTGTACAAAGTATTAATGTAGTAGATTAACCGTTTACTCCATAAATACACTTTTCTACACCTTGGCAAACAGAGTAGACCCAGATCAGACAACTCCTGTTGGAGCCGTCTGATCAGGGTCTTTGTTTGCTTATGATAAAATTCCGTATAGATCTGATCCCATGATGTGCTATTTAGCAATTAATCTAATTAATATTCACAATGTCATTTTCTGTTACAAGAATATTCATAGGGTAAAAGGTTAACTGATTTTCATTGCTCATTTTAGCTCCATTAATATCTGGCTTTTGCCGGGATTGAAAACATCAAGGATCGAACAGCAATCAGCCATCAACATGGATCACTCGAAGATACAGGCCCTGCATGTAATCCTTAGAAAGGATTACACAGACACAGAAATGAATACAAGCAAAGCTGTCCTCATTGTGTTTATGAGTGTGATGAACATTTTCATGTTTCTTGGAAACACCTTATCCATAGTAACCATCTGTTCCACTAAGAAACTGCGTTGCCAAGTGTCTTATTGGTTCGTCTTGAATTTGGCTATTATAGATCTGCTCATTTCTGTAACAGTCGTTCCCTTAAACACAATTTGGGAATACCACGGCTTATGGCCGTTAAGTACTAGAGCATGCCAGTTTTTTACGTTCGCCGATACATCATTCAGCACAATATCAGCTTATTCAATAGTTCTCGTGTCCATTGATAAGTACATTTATGTCACCTATGCCATACAATACTATGACAGAATGACGCACAGAACTGCCTTAATAATGATAACCTCAGTATGGATTCTGGTGTTTGCCTTCACAGCTTGGTTAATTGTCACAGATATGGGTACAGAGGATGATTTCAGGGATCATTTTCTTCAGTTGGCCAATGGGACAAAGACCTGTGTTTATGTGCTAACAGACACATATGTAATTCCATCTGTTATTGTGTCTTTCTTTGCCCCACTGGCTGTGCTGTGCTTCACAAGTTCTAGAATCATCTGCATTGCCAGTCGTCATCTGAGAACCATTCATGCTTTAGAAAAATCTTCAACATCCGAGTCATGCTCACAGGTGGACAAAACTCTTTCACCTGCTCCATTACGAAGGCATACATTTACTACTGCAAAGACCTGTGACACAACTCTACCAACCAGCTCTGCCTCCTCAACGATTTTGACTGAGTGTTTTAACAAAGACAGAGTGAATGCAGCTACCAAAATTAAGGAGGAAACTCCGGATCTGCCAACAGCTCGTGAGAACTCTGTAAAATCTGTTATTTCAGTGTCTGAATTAGAACAGCAGGACAAAAAACATGTTCAGTTACAAGAACAAGATAAGCATAACAGATTTCAAGTGTTTTTTACATTTTTCCAATGCAGACCAGAACAAACATGTGACACTTGTGATTCTGACATAACAGAAACAACTTCAAAATTGTCCAAACTTCCATCAATCAGTTCACAGACTGTACACAGAACTGTGTCTGCACAAGTGATACTTTCGAGAACTTACAGCAAAAGAATAGGTAGAAGCAAAATACGGCCTTACTTTAAATTATTCGGTACAGTGACAATTGTAATATTGTGTTTCGTGCTCATGTTTGCTCCGTTTCATATCACCATAATAGTGGATGTGTCGTGTCACTGTGTGGAGCCTTGGCTCTATGAGGATATACTAGCTGTCCTTTACTATACACACTCCCTGGTCAACCCCTACATATACATGGCAACGGACAGAAAGTACAAAGCAGCTTTAAAACTTCTCTGGAACAGATTAAAAAGGAATTTTAAAATCATTAAATAAAGATATGAAAGTTATTATTGACTTGTCTTTAGTGATTTCCTATCATCTTCATCTCTAATTTACTGCAGTTATCCTGTATGTATTTATATGTAAATACAAATGTACAGGCACTGCCAACTTTACTACAGTAGAACCCCTCTATTGCGACCACTTAATGAATAAAAATGGTTGTATTTATAAGCAGGTGGTTTCTTAGTGCAGGACAAAAGTAATGCAGAAAGCTCCTCTAGGAGCTTTTTGTATTACTTTTGTCCAGCATTAAGCTACCACCTGCATCTAGCACCCAGAATTATACCTCTTTTAGGTGGTCGCATTAGCAGGGTTTTACTGTATTTATTTTAAAATATTTCAAGAGTATGCACCACAAGGGTCATATAAAAAAGTTTTGGTTAGACCTTTACTCATTGAACATTTAGTAAGAATTATTGACATCATGAATATTAGTTAGCTAATCTTTTTATAATGACATGAAAACATACATAATTAACTTTGTCAACAACTGTAGACTCACATCTATATTATAATCATACATAAGAAATAAGCAAACAGAACAGACCCTGGCCACACCGTTCCAACAGCAGCATTCTAATCTGGGTCTACACTGTTTGCACAGGCATAACAAGGTGTATTTGTGGAGTAAAGGGTGAATAAATGTCAAGAAGATAACTTAAAGTAATTACAAACAACAAATCACGATGTCATACTCTCAACCTTAAAAAACCCATTACATTATACACATACACACCCTCTTAACCGGAATTCTAGTTGAGAATTTAGATACCTCTGGGCAGGTGGCTGCTTAATGCAGGGTGAATGTCATGCAGAAAGCTCCTCTAGGAGCTTTTTGCATGACTTCACCCTGCATTAAGCAGTCCTCTGCCTAGAACTAAATCCTTAGGAGCAAATGCTCTATTTATCACAATGGTTTCAAGAAGTAAATATTGCAGAGGTGTATTTATGGAGAAAAGGGTTAAAGCATGGGTGCCATGCCTTGTTCTTAACCTTTTACTAGATGAATATTCATTTAAATAAATAAATAATGAATATGAATTAGCCGAGTTTTATACCCCCATTAACTATACAGGTGATATGTTTCTATCCCCATCCAATTCATGTATCACAGCAACTTGAACAATTTTGGAAAAATACTGAAGCCTGTGTAAATGGTTCGAAGATCTGTTTGAAATCTGCAATACAGCCATATACGGTAAAATAGCCCTGCCAGTGATAGTCACGTTTTTTTTCAAAACAAAGTGGCATGGACAATTCTGACAAGGAGTCATCTATAATACATTCCTACAGAATTATTATATTAATTTATATTGAAATCTAGCAAACAGATTTGAAATTAGACCTCTTCTTGAAAGCTGCTTAACCCTTTCCCTCATATTGGCACCTCTGTAAAAAGGCACTTTTCGAAACCATCGTGATAAATAGAGCATTAGCTCTTATGGAGCAAATGCTCTATTCATCACAATGGCTTCAAAACTACACACTTCTAAGATATTCTTTTCTTTAGTACATGCTCCTTTTCGATAGATTTATTCAAAGTGATTGGGTCTAAAAATAGCCTTTGAGGGAATGAGTAGACACGATCTACAGTAGTTGATATTAAACACTAATGTATGACAGAACCAACTCAATAGTGTTCAACAAGAGCCGCATGCGGTGCCAACGCTCGTCTGATTTGATGCTTGTCCAGCTAAATTAAAAATTTGTGTAAAGGATAAAGGGCAATAAATCCAAAATTTTGAAATCAAGAGTTATGGATCTTATGTAGGGGCCTTCCCCTCAATGAGATCTACTAACCTATGAAGTTTCATGTTGATACCTCTTATACTTTTCGAGTAATGAGCTACATAAAAGTTTTTGCATGTCGCCGCCAACGATGACCCAGTGATCACAATAGCTCGACTTTTCTTCGAAACAGACAAGTTAATAATTGTGTTTACAGAGCCATCATTTCGGATACTGGAAATATCAAACAAAGTAGCAATACACTTGGATGTACATAATTTTATTAGTTTCTTCGTTGTTGTTTTATCATTAACAAACAGATCATCTGTTTTTCCACTCCAGATCTAGTTATATTTATGTGTACTCTGTAAATGAAACACACTTTAATAACAAAATGAGCATATACATATATTTAAATATCAATTTTATGAAGGAAATCAGCTACAAGATATAAAACTAGCTAATCTGTGATTAAAACTCAGTTATACAAGAGAACATAAAATAATGTCAAACAATAAAATCGCTGCCTCCTAAAATGTAAAGTATGTCATTCTACAAATAAAAACATTTTGGGCAATATGTAAACAATGAGGACCTAGACCAGCTGTCATTCAAGGTATTATTTGGTCAGGCTCTACACTATTTCAGAGCTCCAGATAAGATGCGTAAATTAAAACATTTTCAAGAATAGCATCATTATTTCTCCACCAAATCCTATGTTGTGACCACTCTTTAGAATCGTCTCTTCGAGACGATTCTAAAGAGTGGTCACAACATAGGGTTTGGTGGAGAAATGACGATTTTAGTACTTGAGTACGCACCTTTATCTGTAGCTCTGCTATTTGTGAAGTTGGATAATGAAATTATTTTGATGCTAGTGTCAATCATCCTACATCCTTATTTTCGATTTATTCTGCATGCAGAACAACTATTCTCTCAACACTGCTGAAACAATTCACCCTTTCAAAACACACACACTCACTACTGAACACAAGTTTCCAATAATTTCCTTCAGGTACTTGTATTTTGGATTACAAAAACCTATATGTACTTGCGGAACAAAGATTGTATATATTTATTTATCATCATTATTATTCTGTAAGATTCCAATCTGAAAAAATATTTTAATATATACTATTCCATAAATACTTTTTTAACTCCAAAACAGCATAAACTCTTTGCACATTGACAGCAAATTTGTGAAAAGCTATATGATAGGCCAACTAACTTGTCTCTTCCGGAACAAAACTGACAATACTGTTTCAAAAATGAGAGAGGGAGAAATATTAGTTCGAATATTTGTAGCAAATGGCCAACATTTACTCTAATAAGCCTTTTCCTGTTCAATATTAACGCAGGAAATTATGACAGCACATATACTTATTTGCTAAAGTTTTAATCAGATCTTTATCATGTCAAAACCAAACAGCAGACCGTGATCAGGCGGCCCCTATAGAAGCTGTCTGATCTTGGTCAATTCTGTTTGCAAATGCATTTATACGATGGAATGAGTTAATAGCACATAATGAGTAACTGCACGATCTAAGGATTTAGTGAAATAGTACTGTAAACAGTTAATTATATCTGGGTCAGGGTGTCAGTTGATGAGATGACCAGTTACTTCTCATCTAGATTAAACCTTACTCCATGAATATTCATGTAAGAAATAATGACATCATGATTTCTTATTAGATTATTTCTTACAATAGCTCATGGAAATAGGAATTTCCAGTCAAAGTAGAAACTGTAGAATCATATCTATAATATAGCTTAACCCTTGTATAAGCACATTTTGACGCATCTGCAAACAGAGTAGACCCAGACGGCTCCTATAGGAGTCATCTGATCAGGGTCTGCTCTGTTTGCTTATAGTGTAATATAGATCTGATTTTACAGCTTCTGCCTGAGGCAAAATGTCCTGTGTTCGTATGTCATTATAAAAAATAATCTTATTAACCCTTTCCTCCATAAATATGCCTTTCTACAAGTCACTTTATGAAACCATTTTTGATAGAGCATTTGCTCCTATAGGAGCAAATGCTCTATTTATCACAATGGTTTCAAATTACAAAATTCTAAAATTTTACTTTTCTCAAGTAAATGCTCCTTTTGGGTAGATTCATTCATAGAGGTTGGGTCTAAAAAATAGTCTATGGAGGAAAGGGTTAATATTCATGACGTCATTATTTCCTACATGAATATTCATCAGGGAAATGGTTAAGGACACAAAGCAGACCCTGATCAGACGGCTCCTATAGGAACTGTCTGATCTGGGTTTACTCTGTTTGCAAAGGCATAGAAAGGTGTATTAATGGAATAAAGTTTAACCATATTTGAAGAAATTATCAAAATTAATCTATAGGAGCTCAACTGTTCTCTTTAGTCTGGCAGTTAAATACTTAACTAGGGATAAAAATTGAACCTTTAACTTTATGAATATCCATGTAAGAAATAATTTGGTATCATGTTTATTAATTTGACATAATTGTAACAAAAGCACATTGACACGGGAATGTTTGGCCATGGCAAAAACAACAGAATCATATCTTTATAAGGAAAGAGAGCAGACCCTGATCAGACAGCTCCTACAAGAGTCATCTGATTTAGTCTACTCTGTTTGCAAAGATGTTGACAGGTGTATTTATGGAGTAAAGGGTTAAGTGATTGCAATGTATTCATTGTTTGAACCATTTATCTCTTACATCTTTTCACACTGAGTAGACCCTGATCAGACAGCTCCGTTTGATAATGGACTTAATTTAGAAAGTAACAAGATGTGTTTGTGAAACACTTCACTATGCCCCCCACACCACCTTAATACGCTAGCTGGTCAAATATGAAGTTGGTGATTTGACCAAGATATGAGGTTTGACCTTGACCTTGGCATGTCATGTCACCACGCAATACATGCGGCTCCATGAGATACACATGCATGCCAAATATCAAGTCTCAATCTGTACTTAATCAAATAGTATAGCGAATGTAAACTTCAACCTATACATTTGTCCTTGAAGCATGACCCTGACATTGACATGTCACCACTCAAAATGTGAGGCTTCATGAGATACACATACATGTCAAATATCAAAGCATAAAAAAGTCTAATAATAATCACTATTCAGAGTTAGAAAGTGAAGCCTGTAATAGTAATCACTATTAAGAAGGCTGTAATAATATAAATCACTCTAAAGAGCTAAAAAAAAAGAAGAAGTCTCTAACAATCTGTTAAGAAGCCCGTAATAATCATCACTATTAAAAAGCTTCTAATAATAGTCACTTTAAAAGTCTGTAATAATAGTCAGTTTTAAAAAAGCCTGTAATAATAGTCACTTTTAAGAAGCCTGTAATAATCATCACTATTAAAAAGCTTGTAATAATAGTCACTTTAAAAGCTTGTAATAATAGTCACTTTACAAGCTTGTAATAATAGTCACTTTTAAGAGGCCTGTAATAATAATCACTATTAACCTCTACCCTCATACAGACGCCTCTGTAAAAGTCACTTTTTGAAACCATTGTGATAAACACAGCATATGCTCCATAGTGTCACAATGGTTTCAAAACTACACAATTCTAAAAATGTCCTTGTTCTAGTAAATGCTCCTTTTCAATAGATTATTCAAAGAGGTTGGGTCTAAAATAGCCTATGAGGAAATGGGTCAAGAAGCCTGTAATTACAGTCACTATTAAGAAGCATGCATAAATAATCACTTTCAAGAGGCCTGAAATAATAATCACTATTTAGAAGCCCGTAATAATAATCACTATTCTTGCATAAAACGTGCTGTTGTGGTCCCGCTAGACCATGTATTAACAAGGCGATTCTCGTGCTCACGCGCTGTTGTTGACCGGTTTTAATTATACCTATTCGCGGCCTAATGTAAACATTGGACGCCAACGCTAAAGCGTTTTGGCCTAAGCTAGATGAACGGTGCGAGTATTTCAGGGGCACCGAAAATGAACTGCTTTTAGTGATAGGCATATTGAATGAAATCCCGTGTAAACAGGATTTTATACAATCGTTGAATGACGTCAGAAAGAAAAAAAAGAGTGGCCCGGAAACTGCATAAATCGAACCAACGGAAGTGTCAAAGAAGTGTATAGTTTTGCTTGTATTTGGAAGAAATAAATTGATGCAGGAAAGCAGAAAATTGGTTTATGCAAGAATAGCGTTTATACACGTTTGTTTTCGGGCAATAACATCTGCAGTGTCCCGAGGGACTGTTGTTGGCCCGAGCCCTTTCGGGCAATAACATCTGCAGTGTCCCTTGGGAATGTTGTTGCCCTAGCCCTTCGGGCTCGGGCCAACAACAGTCCCTCGGGACACTGCAGATGTTATTGCCCGAAAAAACGTGTATTAACCCTCTATTACATACCGTAAAATTCTAAAGAGACTACTCAATGGTGTCATCAAATACAGGTGGCTGCTTAATGAGGAGCAAAACAAATAAAGAAATGCAGAATTGTCATTCTGAATTAAATTATATCACCCGTCTTAACCCTTTACTCCATGAATATTCATGTTAGAAATGATATCATGAATATTAATTATATTAATTGTTACAGTGGCATAAGTATACATGATGTGTTGTTATTGACAGACACTGTAGTCAGATCTATTATAATCTCAAAAGCAAACAAGAGCAGACTGATCAGATAGCTGATATAGGACCTGTCTGATCTGGGTCTACTCTGTTGGAAAAGGCATATTTATGGAGTAAAGAGATAAGTGGTTTTTTGCACAAATACACCAACGCTCATGACAACACAAAGACTATAATACTTCTCTTCTGAGAACAGCCAAGCTAATAAAACATGATTGCTATAACGCTCAATTCATAAAAAAAATGCCCTTGGGTGAAAGAAGTACTCAGACATTTGGACACAGTGAAGACACAGATCAGTTGCTGCGGTATAATGTATTTTGTGTTTGCAGTCAAAAGTGTGCAAAATATTGAAGCTACGGTAAGTGACAAGCAAGCAAACCCGTATCAGATATAGTTGTGGTAAACTGATTTGGATCTATAGAAGAAGCATACTGATCTATTCAAATCAGGGCTCAAGTTAGAAAGTGATTTGGGAGAATAACCCAATAACCCTACTGACCTCTCCCTTTTTAGCTGAGGGAGAAGTTAAAATATATAGCACATACAAAATCAGGGACAAAACTTCTCCCTGAATCCCACCAAATTTCTCCTAGACTGAGAGGTCCACCTTGAGCCCTGCAAAATGTCTAATTTTACTGCCAAATCCTATCCTGTTGGTACTTATTAGAATAACCTCATAGGAGCAACTCTAATTGGTACCAACAAGACGGGACTTGGCGAGAAACATAGAAAAAGTTTTCAAAGATTTCCTAAAATGCTCTTCTTATAATCATCTGTGTAGATCTTCACCATTAAATCACGTGCAAATGACTAGGTACCCTTATCCAAACAGCACATAAAATGCTACAGGTATATGAAATACAGTAAAACCTGTCTTAAGCAGCCATCAAAAAGGTCTAATTATTAGTCTATAAGGCAGGTGGTAGCTTAATGTAGGTCAAAAGTAATGCAGAAAGCTCCTATAGGAGCTTTCTGCATTACTTTTTCCCTGCATTAAGCAACCACCTGCTTTTTTAACACTCCTGTGTTCAATAAATGGATTGCCGCTTAGGACGGGTTAAACTGTACTTTGCTTAATATTAAAACTGATACACATGCACAATGAAATACAAAATTGTGGATAACATACACCTTATTCACCACCTACTACACTACCTATTTATACAAATCATACACATAGAGGATCTTACATGAGTGTTCTTGATTATTGGATTTAATAATCATGAACACGAATGCAAGATCCTATTTATAACATAACACACACAAATGTTATTTACAGCCAATATTTCAGCAGTAACGTGGATTGTTATAAATTCTCCTTACATATAGAAATGATGGTGTTATTAGGTTCGCTAGGTAACTGGGACAAAGTAGGTCCAAATTTTCCAACTTTTTTTTTTACTTACTGTCATATCAACCAGGATCTAATTCAGATCTCTCTGGTATTCAATTTAACTGTGATAGTTTATGATACAAAAACATACAAAAACACGTCAAAATAATTTTTGAGTTTTGACATACATAGTTACAAACACGTCACATTATGACGTCATTGTACACAACATGTGTCTATGTAAAGCGCGCCATTTACATGAAGACCTACATACAGTCGCCAACACGTCCGACACTCACTGTCAATGGGATTCGAAATGCGCCTTCGTTTTGGTATATTAAGCCCTTCATTAGTGTTGTATGTATACACATGGACATGGACATTTCCACCGAGAAAAAAATCTCGATTCAAGTTCAGTGAAAATGTTTGAAATGGACAAAAGATTCAGTACGAACTGCTGCATAAAATGTGTTGGAACAGGAGGAAGATTTTCGAGATCAGCTGAGTTAGTGAGTATAGCATATTTGAAATATGTGCTGTGCTGGATTCAGATGACTATTGTTGTTGATTGATGAGATATTTGTATGAGTAGAAATCTGCATAAACAGAAGGACATACGGTGAAGAAAATGCAAAGTTGAGGAGGCATTTTAAATGTAGAATGGATTGTATGGGTCAGAGTAGCTGGTAGGTCTTTTTATGCCCCCATTGACGATAGTCGGGGGGCATATTGTTTTTGCCCTGTCTGTCTGTCTGTCTGTCCGTTTGTCTGTTTGTCTGTCAGCAACTTTAACATTGGTCATAACTTTTGAGCCAGTATAGATAGAGACTTGATATTTGGCATACATATGTATCTCATAAAGCCGCACATTTTGAGGGGTGCCGTGTCAAGGTCAAGGTCATCCTTCAAGGTCAGAGGTCAAATATATGGGTCAAATCGCCAACTTTAACATTGGCCATAACTTTTGGACCAGTAGAGATAGAGACTTGATATTTGGCATGCTTGTGTATCTCATGAGGCTGCACATTTTGAGGGGTGACATGTCAAGGTCAAGGTCATCCTTCAAGGTCAGAGGTCAAATATATGAGGGGGCATAGTGTTTCACAAACACATCTTGTTTGGCATACATTTTGTATATGATTCCTGACAGCGATTACAATTTGTATTATTTTATCGAAATTAAGGCGCAAGTGCCAACAATCCTTTGCCATCTATCGTGACTCAATCGTGGACAGGTAGGTCGACCACCGTCCGCCAGTTTGTTTGTTTTGACAGCGCGTATGAATCGTTCGAATGTCATTCGAATGTTATTCACTAGTGAATATATGCCCATGATTATCAAAAAATAAATGATAGTGTTACGTCACGCTGAAGCCACGTGTTATAAAAATAAATACTCCAGACCACCTTTGCTTCCGTTCTTGATATTTTCCAACCGGGATTACACTATTAATGCACTGCTTAACCCATTCCCTCATATAGACGCCTCTGTAAACGTCACTTTCTGAAACCATTGTGATAAATAGAGCATTTGCTCCAAAGGAGCAAACGCTCTATTTACCACAATGGTTTCAATACTACACACTTCTAAACATTTCCTTTCCTCTAGATAATTCTCCTTTTCGCTAGATATATTCAAAAAGGTAGGATCTAAAAATAGCCTATGAGGTAATGGGTTAACTGGTTTCCTCATATAAATGCAGAGCTACAGATAAAGGTGCGTACCCAAATACAGTGAAACCTCGGAATTCCGGAGCTCCGGAATTCCGAAATCTGCGGAATTCCGAACGTTCCGTTTGGTCCCGATTTTTTTCCTTCTTATTTCAACTACGGGAAAGTTTCAGAAATCCGGAAACTCAGAATTCCGAACGATTTTTTCGTCCGAAATTGTTTAATTGCGCTTAAATATAACCCGGAATTCCGAACGCTTACTGTACCTGAGAATGTTTGGGCTGGCATGCGCGTCTATTTTTAGCGGCTATGTTACCACAACTCTACATGGTACATACACACGATAAAGCGTGTGCGGTAGTCGTGTCAACTGGTGTTTGTTTAAGCCCCAATTATCTTCGAAGAATCATTAGGTGTTTGATGCCGCTGTTGATTTAAATGGATTAAAAGACGGGCTGTGGCGATCGACTGCAGTAAGACCTCTTTAATGTCCAAATTATGTCCTAATTTTGTGGAATAAAGAGCGGTCTCTTTTGTGCGGCGACTTTTGTTTTACACACGGTGGGCTGACTGACAAAAAAAATCTTTAATCTCGTTTGGTAATTTTGCAAACTAAGGTCGCGAGTAATCCCTAATTATTCCAAATGTAATAAATGATGCAGTTTCTCAAATTGTTCACCATTCTCGCTCATTCTAGGCTATATTCTACATCGTAAAGAAAAGTTCTAGTTAAGATCACGATCATGTCTGAACCGCCGAGTAAGCGTAGACGGGTTGACTTAACCCTTGACATTAAAGTTCAGTTCAACTATTATTTACATTGGTGTTGCTTCTTCAAAGTAGAAAGCTTTAAAGAAACAAGTCCATTGCAAATACTTTGTGAGCAAAATCTACCCTTTCATGTCATGCAATATCAGCAATCAACATTTTGATCACATCAACCTTACTTAGAGAGCATAATTGTGGTCGAAACATTTAACTATATGAGAAACCTCAGAAATCCGAACTTTTCATTTGGTCAGGAAGGGGTTCGGATTTCCGAGGTTTCACTGTACTAAAATCGTCATTTCTCCACCAAACCCTATACTGTTGCAACTCTTTAGAGAGTGGTCACAGTATAGGATATAGTGGAGAAATAAAAAAATTATTCCTGAAATGGTTCGATTTACGCATATTATCTGGAGCTCTGTAAATGCCTTTTCAAACAGAGCAGACAGAGATTAGATGACTCCTGTAGTGCAATCTGATAAAAGGCCTGGTCTGCTTTTTAATAGCTCCATTATTTTTTGCAAATCCCTACATTATATGTCTTTAGATTTATCTCTGAGATGATTCTAAGTGGTCACAACATATGGCTTAACTGAGAATTCTAATTTCAGTATTTGAAATACTTATTTATCTCAAGCTCTATGAAAACCAACTTCTTGTAAAGCATTTATCCTTTTTTCCTTAATGACATTTATGTATGAATTGATCACTTTTTGGATATTAAATTAATTTGCATAATGTAAAATTTTCAAGGGAATTGTTGGCTTAAAAAAAATGTAGAATCAGATCTATATGTTTCCATTTCCTACAGAAGCTGTCTGTTCTAGGTCTACTATTTCAAAAGGCATATCAATGAGGAAAAGGATTATATCACCTTTAGTCCAGAGTGTACACAATTCAAAGATAGAATATTGGACACTTTTTTTGCTGAAGTCTTTCTCAGTAAAAAAATTTGAAATAAAACATTTTGGATCTTATTGAGATGCTGGGTAACTCCACTTCTCCTGTCAGGGGATCCAATCTTTTGCAAATCTTATCTAATGGTTCACTTATATATTAGAATTCAACACAACTTACCTAGTTACTGACATATCAACTTCTCAACATTACCAATCAATATGGCTTTCATACAACAATAAATATGCTGCCTTATCAGACAATCTTAAAGAAACAAAAACAGACTGAAAGATAAAACATTCCTGCAGGTAAAAATAATTTAAAACGCATTTAAAAGGCATACCAAAATAGGAATATTCATGATGTCGTTATTTCTTATTATAAATATTTTTGCCACGTAACCAGGTAAAAGGTTTACAGAGTTCAGCTTTCTAAAATGTATGTAAGTGTAAATACTAACACAAGTTTTTTTTAATACAATAAAACCCCTGAAAACCAATATTCTAATAGAGAAGAATTTAGATACTTTTAGGCAGGTGACTGCTTAATGCAGGGTGAAAGTCATGAAGAAAGCTCCTTAGAGCTTTCTGCATGACTTTCACCCTGCATTAAGCTGCCACCTGCCTCGTAGACCGATATTTGTATTAAATTTAACAACTGGTTTAGAGGGGTTTTATTGTACCAAACTTAATTATATAAGCTTATGCTGAACATTGTTGATACAGAACTCTTAACTCAATGAATATTCATGTAAGAAATAATGACACCATGAATATCTATTAACTGATTTTTTATAATTGCACTACGAGCAAGGTTATTTTTTGTCATGTAGAATCAGATCTATATTTCAAAAGCTAACAGAGTAGATCCTGATCAGACAGCTCCTATAGGAGACCTGGATGGTCTGATCTGGGTCTACTCTGTTTGCAAAGGCATACCTATGGAATAAAGGGTTAATCTTGCTAAAACCAAAATCTGAGCCAATATGCTGTTGTTTCTGTATGATGATATTGATGATGTTCCAGATCATGTGATCTATGATACAAACAGTTGTCTGTTGGTGATGTTTTCTTTATTTTCCACTGCAGTTTGTGATTTCTCCTGTAGCACTACTGGTGTCTCAGCAGAGTTTTGAGGTTTCTTGAAAGGGGACTGTTTCAATGGAGATTTCTTCACTGGGGATGGACGAGGGGACCTTTTGACAGGGGATCTGAAACAGTCTCTGCAAACAGCTTGATAAATGTCTGCCCCACCTATCACTTCAACCTGTAAATTAAAAGAAAAAGTGGTGCTGGAAAATTATGTTGCATGTACAGTAATACCCAGCTAATGCGACAACCTATAAGAGGTATAATTCTGGGTGCTAGATGCAGGTGGTAGCTTAATGCATGACAAAAGTAATGCAGAAAGCTCCTCTAGGAGCTTTCTGCATTACTTTTGTCCTTCATTAAGCAACCACTTGCTTATAAATACACTCATGTTTATTCATTAAGTGGTTGCATTAGAGGGGTTCTACTATAATTACTGTTGACCCAGTGCCTCAAACCAATATGCTGTCAACAACAAGAATGGTATGATACTCCTAAAATTGTTTTTAAAATATCTGGAATGAATATATTAAGGATATTTTTAATAAGTATTTACTGCTTCACAGCATCATTATGACCAATCAAACTGGAATGTACCGATAACAGCACAATCAGTTCTAAAAACAAGAGGGCCAGAATGGCCCTGAAGCGCTCACCAGACAATCAGAGGAGAAGATTTTCAAAGTTTTCACTATATGTTTCTATAGAAAACTAGCCGGCCCTGGGGCAGGCCAATTTTGACCCCAGGGGCATAATTTATATAACTTTTGTAGAGGACTTGAACATGATGCTATGAGCCAAATATTAAAGCTGAGAACCTTTCAGTTTCAGAGGAGAAGATTTTCAAAGTTTTCTCTATATGTTTCTGCTGAAAACTACCCACCCCTGGGGCGGGGCCAATTTTGACCCCAGGGCCATAATACATATAACTTTTGTAGAGGACCTATACATGATGCTATGTGCCAAATATGAAAGATGAGAACTTTCCAGATTCAGAGAAGAAGATTTTCAAAGTTTTCACAATTTGTTTCCATTGAAAACTGCCCACCCCTGGGGCGGGGACAATTTTGACTCCAGGGCAATAATTAATATAACTTTTGTAGAGGACCTGAACATCATGCTCTGTGCCAAATATGAAAGCTAAGCGCCTTCCAGTTTCAGAGGAGAAGATTTTCAAAGATTTCACTATTTGTTTCTATTGAAAACCGCCCATCCCTGGGGCGGGGCCAATTTTGACCCCAGGGGCATAATTTATATAACTTTTGTAGACGACCTGAACATGATGCTATGTGCCAAATATGAAAGCTGAGAAACTTCTGATTTCAAAGGAGAAGATTTTCAAAGTTTTCACTATATATTTCTATTGGAAACTGCCCACCCCTGGGGCGGGGACAATTTTGACCCCAGGGGCATAATTTATACAACTTTTGTAGAGGACCTGAATATGCTGCTCTGTGCCAAATATGAAAGCCTTTCAGTTTCAGAGGAGAAGATTTTCAAAGATTTCATTATTTGTTTCTATTGAAAACTGCCCACCCCTGGGGCGGGGCCAATTTTGACCCCAGGGTCATTATTTATATAACTTTTGTAGAGGACCTGAACATGATGCTATGTGCCAAATATGAAAGCTAATAACCTTCCGGTTTCAGAGGAGAAGATTTTCAAAGTTTTACTATATGTTTCTTTTGAAAACTTCCCACCCCTGGGGCGGGGCCAATTTTGACCCCAGGGGCATAATTTATATAACTTTTGTAGAGGACCTATAGGTGATGCTATGTACCAAAGATGAAAGCTGAGAACCCTGTAGATTCAGAGGAGAAGATTTTTAAAGGTTCAAATTGTTGACGCCCGACGACGCAGGACGACGGACATCTGGCGATCACAAAAGCTCACCCTGAGCACTTTGTGCTCTGGTGAGCTAAAAACAATAGCACATTTCATAATACAGTCACTTATACAGTATTGCCATTGAAATTCTACGCAAAATGTTTTAACCCTTTTCAGAGCATGAATTGTAAGTTTGAAACAGGCTTACTTGAAAAACATTGAAGTTATGAACAGTTAATACCTTGTAGGACTGTCATTGTTTGAAATGAAATCATTATGTAATGGACACCTGTTGATCCGAAACCGATTTTGATACATTCATATAAATAAAGTACAGAGATGTCTTTTAAAATAATCTATCTTACTTTAAACACCACACATACAGTACTTTAAATCTGGCTATGTATATGCACACATTTTACCCACTGTTTACATTTTTAATAGTTAAAAATATCTCAACAATTCTTTTCTCAATTACTTCATTAAAGAACTTTTTTTTTCAAATAATACCCCCAGGTAAATACTAGTTTCTTATTCTACAATTATCACTTACCATTTATTACACTACAAAACCAGTCCATTGACTGACAGGGCCATGAATGCAATATAAACACTGAATGAAACTGACAGTTTTACATATTGACAAATTTAACATGTGTCAGCACCTAGGATCTCTAATTGGATACATGTACTTACTGACTGTTCTGCTGTAGTTCTCTTGGTAAAGTGCCCATCGGAGTTACAGGTCATACACACCGCTGACAATTTAATCACATTCTCGGCCAGTGGAACCAAATTAAGAACATCTCCAAAACCCTAAAAGCAAAAACACACTATTATGTCCGGCCACATCTCCAATAAAAAGATTATTCAATCTGTTCAAAGTGCAGCAGCATGGTATCCCGATTTTTTCTTCATACGGCCCCCATGACTATTCTTACCACATACCATTAAAGACCACTGGTTTTGGAATTTTTTTTTAAACTTTTCCATAAAGACATAGGACACTTAGCCCTGCCATTTGTTGAAAGAGTTAACTCTTTCCCTCATAATGACGACATTTGACGACTCTGTAAATGTCACTTTGTGAAACCATTGTGATAAATAGAGCATTTGCTCCTATAGGAGCAAATGCTCTATTTATCACAATGGTTTCAAACTACAAAATTCTAAAAATTTACTTTTCTCTAATTAATGCCCATTTTTGGTAGATTAATTTAAAGAGGTTGTATCTAAAATAGCCTATGAGGTAATGGGTTAAAGGATTTCTATATAATCATATATTTAAAGGAAATCTAGCCTTTTACCTTTCTCTGGAATGTGCCATCCAAGGCTGCCACAATCACCACCTTTCCACGGTCTGCCATAGTGTCACAGAATGGAACCACATCTGGAAACTGGAAAACAGCATTGAACCTTTAGTGTGTTACTTATTTCTTTAACCCTTTCCCTGTTACATGTTTATTCCAAATTTCAATACCTACAGAAAATTCATTCACAAAAGAGTACTAAAGAAATATCGAAGGTGGAGCATTGTAGCCATTTTAGAAAGTTAAAGACACAGATCTTTGAAGTTACATTAGCAAACAGAGTAGACCCTGATCAGACGGCTCCTCTAGGAGCCGTCTGATCTAGGTCTACTCTGTTTGCAGATGCGTGAAAACACGTTTATATGAGGGAAAGGGTTAAAAGTTATGACTTATAAAACTAACAGCCACTTTGCTTGGACAGACAATTAAAATAAAGCTACTAAAGAGCTATAGAGAAATCGATACAGGTACTGGCCCTACATAAATGGTATTACTGTAATTGAACAAGAAAGCAAAACACTGCTGTGTTAAAACATGTGAGTTAGATAGTTGCTTACAAAGAAATACATACTACAAAAAATATGCTTGATAATAGAATGGTGACTTCAAAGTACATAATCATGATGGCTTGACAGGCTTTAAATTAGTTACTGTTACTGTCAATATGCATAAGATTATGCCACAGGAGATGCTGAATGACTTTTAAGTTTGGTAAGGCTACCTCTAACAAGATGTGTTTCAAAACCACTATACCCTTAAGAGGTCCTGACATGTTCGACCATTAAAGGTTGCAGCTTCATGAGATAAGAATGCATGCCAAGTATATCATCTCTATCTTCAATAGTTAACTTATGGTCAAAGTTAAAGTTTCAGATAAACAATATGCACTGATCTAAGGGACATAAAAAGTATTATAGCGTACATGATACTGTGGTGTAAGATTATTATTAAACTTAAAATGATCCACGTATTCCAAACTTTGTCTCCATACAACTACATATAATCAAGTTTGGATAAACTATGTTGCATCTAACTGGTTATTCAGAAAATCATTTTCCACTCATGAACTCATAGATGATTCATGAAAGCACTCACACCACACAAATGGACAGGGGTAACTCTTACTGCTGTCATCATTCTGTGAATGGTTGGGGCATAAAAAGCACTTTTCTGATGCACTTTTTTTTATATAACACTCTTCATAAAAAAATCATAATTTGTACAGCAATCGTTTCATTTAATACTTTACTTACAAACTGTCCTTCATCAATGCCGATAATGTCATATTTCTCTGCTGTAGATTTCAGTTCCATCAAACTTGTGGCAGCTACTGCCGGCAAAATTTGTCTGCAATTTACAACAAAATGATTCATCTCTAATATCTATTTGTCCTTATTGGACTACTAGTCTTACCACTCTGGGTCTCTAATATCTATTTGTCCTTATTGGACTACTAGTCTTACCACTCTGGATCTCTAATATCTATTTGTCCTTATTGGACTACTAGTCTTACCACTCTGGATCTCTAATATCTATTTGTCCTTATTGGACTACTAGTCTTACCACTCTGGGTCTCTAATATCTATTTGTCCTTATTGGACTACTAGTCTTACCACTCTTGGTCTCTAATATCTATTTGTCCTTATTGGACTACTAGTCTTACCACTCTGGATCTCTATCTATTTGTCCTTATTGGACTACTAGTCTTACCACTCTGGATCTCTTCTGTTTGCAAAGGTCCTAACAAGGCATGGATTATCAAGGCATCCATGGGTTAGAATGTAAATGTTAACCCTTTCCCTGTTCTGTATTTAGGCCACATTTCAATACCTACTGAATATTCATTAACAAAATAGTTAGAAATCTGGAAGGTGCAGCATTGTAGACATTTTAGAAAGTAAAGAAACAGATCTATCAAATTCTATTAGCAAACCTGATCAGACGGCTCCTCTAGGAGCCGTCTGATCTGGGTCTACTCTATTTGCAAATGTGTGAAAACGCGTTTATATGAGGGAAAAGGTTAAGACAGTGATCCTTGTGATTATGAATATAAGGGGCTTGAAAGAACTAGCTCTTACGATAAAGGGCAAAAAATAACTCTTTTTTAACTGTTACCAAGACATTTGCTTACACTTTGCATAAAAAATTCCCACACAAAGGCATATTTACGGAGTAACGGGTTGAAGACCATTAAATGAAACTTATAACATTTTCATTGGTTACTCCTGGGCCCATATTCACTAATATTTTAGCTTAATTTAAGAGTCGGACTCTGAATAACCTCTTTTGATACCATACAAAATTGTTTATAGCAATAATGTATGTAGAAAATATTTTAAAGACAAAAACATGGTGATCATAAAATAATATTTGTAGTTTTGAGCCCGAGAGTCAGAAGTTTCAAATATGGACTTACAATATTTTACTCCATGAATATTCATATAAGAAAGTATTGAATATTTATTAGCTGATTTTTTTTAAAATGGCATATCGAGAGCTTGGTGCAAAACTATTCTAACTCCTTCACAAAGTGAAGGAGTTAGAATAGTTTTGCACCAATCCCTCGATATGAACAAGAGACATTTTTGACTTGTGCAGGAACTGTAGAATCAGATAGATATTATACCATAAGCAAAGACAGCAGACCCTTATCAGGCGGTTCCTATAGACGCCGTCTAATCTGGGTCTACTCTGTTTGCAAAGGTGTAGAAAAGTGTATTTATGGAGTAAAGGGTTAATACAGCCCCAGAAACTGGTATACCTGTCATGTGTAGCAATGCCATCTGTTTCATATCTGATATCCTTGGCATATTTGATCACCAGGCATTTATAGTTGGCAATGTCATATCTCTTCATTCTCCTCATCAGCTCTGTCCTACAGAACATACAATATTCATATCAGTTCACCCTACAAATCGAAATAAATTTTGGTCTCAAATTTGCTGCCTGCTTCAAATTCATCTGAATATTTTCCCCATTACTCATAAACCAAAAAAAACCCCAAACCCAAACATATATTTATAACCATTTTGTAAGTGCTCAAAGAGAATCAAATTAACCAGTATTAAATGAAATAATCACATTTTAAATGATGATTTATGACAGTTTCTAAACACAATCCTCTGGGTTTTCAGCCAATATTTTTCCAATACTGAAAAAGATACAGGCATGTAATGTCATTTATCTCCCTTCTAATCTGGGCTATTTAATCATTGATTCATTCAAACATGTCACACATGGATCCAACCATTATTCTCAGTATCAGCTACAAACACTGAACAACACTATTAGCAGAGTGTTCACTTTATGTTTAGTTTGTAACCAGACTTACCATTTATAATACAGGTACCATATTGGATTTGTTTGATGCTTATGAGCACTTACAAATTGTTTTTGATCTTTTGTTGGGAAAAATACAATCCAGTCCTATAATGTCACCCTTGCACAGTTTGAATGAATGTGTTAACTGTTTAAACTGGCTAGCTAATATATTTGAAATTCTAGAAAAACTTTACTTACGTTTTCCCTGAAAACATTGGTCCAAAGATGACCTGAAAAATATACCAAATATTTTTTCTTTAAATTTCCCATTTAACCCTTTCCTTCATATAAACACCTTTGCAAACAGAGTAGATCTGGGTCTATCCGGTTTATCAAGTTATAGATATACCAAAATTCTATGTACCTATGCACTTAACAAACGCACCTAGTATATTGGCGTAATCTTCATCTAGTTGAAGGCGGCCGATTATGAAGTAGAAGTATCCATTAATATTAACATTCATGGCATTTATAATTATTTTTACATACATGTATGGATATTCAAGTTCAACAGGGAAAGGGATTTACATTTATGTCAATGATGCCATTCTTTATTTTACATATCACACAGGGTAGAAAACACATCATTATATGGGGAAATAAGGTACTTTATTTAAATGTGCGGTATTCTAGTTTCCTGTATATTAACCAATAACCATGAAATCACAAAAATTCATATATCTTCAGAAATGTTCCCTCACCTCATTACGTCACAAAGGAAATGCCATGCAGCCCAAAATTATCATCAAGATTCACTATTTTAATAATAAACGCATTTGATTGAAACGCATTAAGTTTGTGTCTGTTCATATCGAATGATAATTTTCTCTTTTGAGAACTGAAATTATTTCTCAAATTTTGTTGAGTTGCCCATCCTACAGTTAGTTAGCCAGTTCCGACGTTTAGCCGGTTCCGAAGGATTCCGAAAATTATTTCTAAATAAAGTAGGTCACCGAAAGAGAAAGTAATCAGATGTGTTCCTGAATATGTATCACATTAAATACTGGCACAGGTTTGATGAAATTTGTTCTTTAACTTAGTTAAATATCCCGATAAAATGTGAAGGGTTGCAGATATCCGCTGAATCAAAATGGCGGAAAATGTCAATTTCAAGACTTGGTTGCATGTCACGAGTACGTTTGGAGAGAATGCGAAAATTTTATGGTCTTGTATATATACCTTATTTATATACAGCACATGCTTAAAGTTTAATCAGTAGCAATCCATTTGTTCCAACAGAAAAGTATACATTAGTGATAGTAGTACACTTAGCCAGTTCCGGTGCAGTTTGTGTTCAACTTTGTTCATGAGGCGCCATGTGGGAAACACCGATAAAACGAGAAAAAAAATTCTTGTTTTTTTTTTGGATCAAATCGACATATTTTGTATGGGTCATGCATGTCTATTTGTCTATGCAACAGTATATATTATCTCCATTATATAACTTTTTAACCATCTGGCTGATATAGACATTCAGTACTAGGCCTATATATACATACTGTATGTAACATTCTAACTTACATACATGACTATATGTCTCTGCTAGAAACAAAGCAAGGTACAATGTAATTATGTTGGTGTACTGCTACATCAATCCAATCATGGTAATTGTATTTCTTTTGTCATTAAATTTTTTGTTCCAGTTCAAATTAATTAGAATTTAAGCTCTAAATTAATGAACATTTTTTCTGAGATAATTAATCATTTTATATTGCCATTCAGTCATGTTTCGCATACTGAACTGACATAATGTATTATTGGATTAACCTTTTCCCTACTGAATATTCATTGACAAAATAGTTATAATGAAATATGAAAGGTCAAACATTGTAGCCATTTTAGAAAGTAAGGAAACATCTTTTAAATTCCACTTGCAAACAGAGCAGACCCTGATCATAGGGCTCCTACAGGAGCTATCTGATTTGGGTCTATCCTGTTTGCAAATGCATGGAAATGTGTTTATATGAAGGAAAGGGTTAAAATATGTTGTTGATGTGACAATGTATGAATTTTTATATATTTTTTAAAACAGGAATAATAGCCAAAACTAGGATTAGCAGTGGCCCTTGCAAGACACCTTGCAAAAATACCAGAAAGCATGGGACTAATATTTCCAGTCCAGCACAGGCTAAAGCCTCAAAAATAAGTTTGAAATATAAGAGAGGTTATAGAAAATCTCCTGGTAAAGAAACTAACAGAGGATCCAGGCGGTTGGGTCCAATGTGATATCTGTGACAGTTGGATCCATGTATCATGCATACCTAAAGACTATGAGTATGACCATGCTGCTCTAACATCAGAAACAGTAGAGTTTTTCTGCCATATCTGTGTTAATTGAATGCAGACTTAATTGACTTATACAGTAGAACCTCTCTTAAGTGGCCATCAAAAAGAGGTCTAATTCTGGGTCTGTAAGGCAAGCGATAGCTTAATGCAGGGCAAAGGTAATGAAGGAAGCTCCTATAAGATTTTTCTGCATTATTTTTGCCCTGCATTTATTAAGCAACCACCATTTACATATGTTCAATAAATAAATGACCACTTAAGACTTGTTCTACTGTGTGTATTTGTGATAATATGAGTCAGTCCAATGTGATATCTGTGACAGTTAGATATAGGTGTCATGTATACCTAAAGCCTATGATTATAAAAACTACTGTTTCTGATGTCAGAGCAGCATTTGGGAATTGAATGCAGGCTTATAAGTCTGCATTCAATTCAGTTTTAACAGTATAAATACAGTAAAACCTCTCTTAACCCTTTACTCCATAAATATGTCCAAGATTCTATGCCTTTGCAAACAGAGTAGACCCAGATCAGACGGCTCCTAGAGGAGCTGTCTGATCAGGGTCTGGTCTGTTTTATTATAATATCATATAGATATGATTCTACAGTTTCTGTCACGGCTAAAATTAGCTGTGTTCGTGTGCTGTAATAACAAATTAATCTAATTTAAAACATTCACGACGTCATTATTTCTTACATAAATATTCATCGAGGAAAGGGTTAAGCGACCATTAAAAAGTGGTTTGATTATGGGTTTGTTAGGCAAGTGATAGCTTATCAAAGCAGTTGTGGGGATATTGGTCATGTATTGGCAGTTCTAGTTTAATTTCAGAAAGTCCCACTTGGTAGTTTAATTGTTTACTTGCTTTATTGACACCATTTGAGCAATAGAAAATAATATCAACTATTATGCAGTTTAACATTTGTTTACTGGATACTCTTAACAGTATACTTTGGCACACCAAAACAATTATCCTCATAACTGATTACATGTATACACTCTGGTTACAAAATTGCCAAATAAAAGTGGTTTACATAACATTATTTGCAGTTGTTAATTGTTTTTTATCAATGTGATTTTCATTGCCTCCTTCTCAGGCATGGAAGCTAGAGCATCAGTTAACAACACTAAATCATTATGTTCATTAGTGTGAATCACATAGTCACATGGTATGACTGCACCCCCTCCTGTTGCATCTGGTGCTGGCCATGGCGGGAAACTTGGGCAAGGCTCTCCAGTGGCTATAGCAGTGATTGTCCCATCCGATTCTAAAATGTTTCTAAAAACACCTGCAAGTCCTCTTGGAACATGGCCTATAGGCAAGCCTGCAACATCAGACAACATTAAGAACCGCTTGCTATCAGTAACAATCTGTCTCATTTCATGAGGAAAGTTCTCCAAAGGTGGAATCCACACTACGGCTGCATTCTCATCATGCACATTTGTATATTCAAGATCTACTTTTAACTCCGATTGCATTGGTGGCCTTATCTTGAAATGATGATATCCTTTAATAACACTGTTTTCGATTTTAATATCAAACATGGCGCTTAAGAACTTTTTTAATGATCTAATTTACTTTTTTTGGGTCTGCGGTGAGATAGTTGTTGTGGACTGGTGATCCAGAAATTTCCCGTTGGGTGCCTCTTTACGTATTTTCACGAATTGGCTTAAAAAACGATATGCGCCGGAACCGGTGAAAGTGCTTCGAAACTGGTGAAATAGGGTCTATGTAAACAAGTATTGCAGCCAAAAAAGTGAATGCAACTTCGAGTTAATATTTACGGATGTTTAAGCTAAGACTTATGTCAAACTGTGTGTACATTAATATTTTCTTTCTTCTGCGCTTTGATTTAGTTTGACCGATTAATGTAAAAAGTGCGTCGGAACTGGCGAACGAACTGTACTCTTATTTAATTCTGCCAAAAAGCGGTTTTAATTAACTTTAGTCTTACCTGAATGTGGCCCGAATTGCTGTGCTTCATCATGAATGGTGTTCCGAGGTGATTTGTAGACATCATGCTGATGAAAGGATGTATTTTTGTCTTTCGAAGCGCCAAAGCTCTGTTAACAAAATTTTCGCGGAATATTTTTTGTTGAATTTCCCTCCGACGAGGAACTGGTTTCCGAATTCAACAACCAGCGTTACTGGGCCCAGAGTGGTATGGTAAAATACACGCACGTACTCGTAATTGGTAGAGACCCCCGGTACTATATCACGGAGCTTTATGTTATTGTGTGTAGATTTATATCATTTTGGTACAAGTTATTTTTTTAACTACGCGACACTCTTTCAAGACATTCAGTAAAGTTGGAAGTACGAAGCACATGGACGCATGCAGTAATACCATGCAGACAAACGAATATATATTGGCACGCATCACTTTATTATTCACTTAGACTACTAGGCTTTAAAAACGTAAATCTTGAGAGACATTATAGCTTTTAGAATTTATAGATGATGTTGTAAAAACTATTGAAAATACAGTTCAGACAAACACATTAAAGGTATGGATAAGTCACAATATACTAACTCACTAACTTACAACCCAACACACACACACGGGTAACAGGGGCGGATCCAGGAATTGTTGTTAGAGGGGGCGTAAAACTGAAATATATGCTGGGGTCTAGGGCAAAGCCCTGGTAGGGGGTCCAGGGGGGGCAAAGCCCCCCTGAAGCTCCTGGATTTTAGTGATTTTGAATACTTAGACAAGCTCTCCTCGAGCATGTCGAGTATTATGTGCTTGAATCAGAGTAACGTGCTAAAAATATAAAAAATGCATGGCATTTTATAAACAGGACAGGTCTATGGATTTAGCCAGAAGATATGCTATATAATGAATCCCACGCGAAGGTATGGGCCAGGGCCGTACCCAGAAATCTTTTGCTGGGGGCCTAGTTGGGGTGGGCACGGGAGGGGTGTCCCCTCCCGGTAGTCGAAATTTTTTGGTATGCCGCTTTGAATGGTGCATTTTCCTGCTATCTGAATCACTCTATTAAGATATAATTTTATGTTATAATATAGGAAATCGGCTCCTTTTTACACCTGGATATCAGTGTATAGACTTAAAGAATGATGAACTAGAGGTTTGTTTTTGTCACAAAAACAGATGTCTCCCCTTCACATTCTCTTTCCAAAATACAAGTGTAATGTCTGTAACTCCAAACTTATCAGGGTCTAATTTTAAGTAATCAGGGGCAATAACTCCAACATTATCAGGGGAGACATTTAAAAAACACAACAACACATGCTTGTCAACATACCTGTGAAGTTTGGTGACTCTAGTACTAGTGGTTTCAGAGATACGCACGACACAAAGTAAAGTGTTTCTTATTTTTAAGTCATATGGGGCAATAACTCCAAAGTTATCAGGGGGAGACAATTAAAAACCCCAGATGCACAACAACTCATGCAGGTGATCATTCTTGTGAAGTTTGATGACTCCAGCCCTACTGGTTTCAGAGATACGTGCAGCACAAGTTTCTCTAATTTTAAGTTATCATATCAGGGGCAATAACAATTCGAAAACCCCAGGTGCACAAGAAAGTATGCTGGTCAACATTCCTGTGAAGTTTGGTGACTATAGCCCTAGTGGGTTCAGAGATATGCACCACATTGAGTAAAGTTTGTCTAATTTTAGTCATCAGGGGCAATAACTCCAAAGTTATCAGGGGGGGACAATTTAAAAACCCCAGGTGCACAACAACTCTTGGTGGTGAACATTCCTGTGAAGTTTGGTAACTCTAGCCCTACTGGTTTCAGAGATACACGCAACACAAGTTTGTGACGGACAGACAGACAGACGGACGGACGGACGGACAGATAGACCACTCTGGCAAAAACAATATATCTCCCCATAAATGGTGGAGACATAATGATCACCAATGTTTCAATGCAGGGACTTCATACAAATTATACTAACACCAAAAGTTGTGATCAAGGCTAAAGGGTTTTTTTGCGATTGACAGACACGCATATGAACATGATTAAAGTTTTTTGCCATTTGGCAGACAGACAGACACTTGATTATGCTTAAAGTTTTTTTTTTGCCATGGACAGACTCTGCATTATTCATCTCAGAACTAGCACCCGCTTATGTCTTTATTCTTAATGTGAAAATAACCCTGATCAAAACTACAAACATCAAATGTTACAGTTTACCAAGTGGGTCATGATGGCCCTTAATTATTCGCTCACCAGGTTATAACAGATTTATGTATACAATGAAAAAGACATTCAATTTTATCTTATTTTACAATAATATTTTGGCTGATTTTATAGCCCTTATTCGGGTATATTCCCAATAGCAAAAGGTGTGTTTTGCACCCATTTTTTTTAGGAAAAATCCCAATCTCAAGTTAAAAAACAAATCCATGAAAAAACATTAAGAAACCTCGATTTATTCAGTACAGTCGGCCTGGGGACGATGATCATTTTTACTTTTTTTAATTTCGAAATGTTCAGAGTTAATTTTTCATTACTAGTTACTGATCAATGTCAGTAAAACGCTTATTGGTTGAAGAGAATGCTGCTTTTTGTAGCTATGCTATAGGGTCTTGAAACGTCATTCCCGTCGTCTTAATTTTGCGACAATGTTTCCTCGCTTAATTAATATACATGCCACATGCGGTATTTGTGGAAATGCAACAATCTGCATTTTGACGCGACTGGTTCCTGAACAATTTATTTGCTAAACTCCAGTATAGCAAAAACTGGAACCAACTCGTGATTACGTAATTCGGGTGTTCTCCGCTGGGGGTTCCCCTGATTGGTCCATACCAAAATAGGCCAAGCGTGGATCACAGCATGACAGCATGCTAAATGTAGCCTGTCTGTGTAGATAACTAAAAGATAATCTCCCCGAGGTAGGAAAATATCAGTCAATAAAAATTGCCTTGGTAAAATTCAAAACGGTAGATCTAGCTGAAAACTAAAAAAGGGGCCCATTAACAAAAATGGTATCTTGGCAGCCAGCTGGGGGGGGGGGGGGGGGGGGGGGGCGAGCCCCCACCTCGATACGGGCCTGTATGGACCGATGGCCGAAGCAGGAGGGAGGTGGAGAGCAAGAGAGGGACACAGCCCCTTCTCGTCTGGCGGTGTCGTGTGTGTAGTGGTTTCTGGTGATTTTTGATGGACTTTCACTCATCAAATTTTGACCATTTTAAGACATTTGTTTTGTAATTGGAGTAAGATACTGACCAAGCCGAAGTAGTTTTCATTGAACTTAAGTGCTTGTGTGGCGGTCGTAAAAAGTACTTCATTCTCAGTGTTGTTATATGTTCTGGTGCTTCGGGATCATAAGCTTTTAAGTTATTAGTTTGGAAAAGTGAATACTGCTTAAGCCGGTGCTATGGGGCGTGTAGTGTTGCACTTCTAATTACTACTCATGAAAAGGCTCACTAAAACCGAGTCTGCAATTTTCTCTTTTTACATTTCTACTTTTGCTTTCGAATGATATCCCACTTTCAGAATGTATTCATTATAACAGCAACACTGAGAGAAACAGAGTATGGCACCAACTATCAGTCTTACGGTCACCTAAAAACCTGCATTTATTAAATTTGATTTTCAATTACACTTAACTGTGCATTAAATCTATCTTCATTCATTGCCGACCTGGATTTGGGAAAGCAAATTGTTTTTGATATGCTTTAATGCGGAGTTGGCTGCACCCATTTTCAAATTGTTGCCATAAAAATAAGCGAAAAGACAATCAATGTGCAAAAAGAGGGATAGGCTACGTTTGAATTGCGAAATTCAACTTGAGTAGCGTGATAAGAGTTTAAACCGACTGTGCATATTAGCACAAATACGAGCAGTGAAAAGTTATTGATATATTTATATGTGAACTGTGCGCTTTGTGCGCAGAAAAAAATGACTTTTGCATTTTTCTATGCTACAAAAATGGATTTCAAGGCACAAACATAATTTTACTTCGGCGATTTTAGGGGGGGCGTACGCCGGGTCCGCCCCCGCCTGGATCCGCCTATGCGGTAAAGGGAAAAAGAAATAAGTACTATTTTTAGTAGTTAAATAGTGTTTTGTTTTGTTTTTGCTTTACTTATTAAATCGTGCCAAGGCTGTTGTACTGAGGGGTGGGTGTGGTGTGTGTGTGTGTGTGTGGGGGGGGGGGGGGTGCTTTTTGCACACCTATGATACCATATCTTAACACCAAATGAAAATAGCTGTTAAACACCCAAGAATTATCTCTTAGTACATGGGATACGTAATACATGGAAAGATAGCACCCTGGTAAATGCAATGGTGTATCTATAAGTAGAATCAAGCAGCCAATTAAACTTACATATACTTTGGATGGCAAGATCTTAGAACACATGGACAAGACAAACTATTTAGGAGTTGTACATTAGAATTTCTCAAAAGGAACATCAGTTCTTCTGTATTTAAAGAACATATGCATACAGGTCATTAGTAACTCCTTCATTAGAATATTCATGAACAGTCTGGGACGCTTATCTAATGAAAATATTGCTAACATAATAGAAAAACCCCCAATATTTACCGTTTTGGAATGGTTGCCATGTCATTATTTGCTATCATGGATTGGCTGTCCGGTCACTATTTGTAGAACGACTCGGGTGATTTCAAGTCGAAGACCACGCGATGATAGCCATTTGGCAGGCAAAACCTCAAACAAACAAATAGAAAGGTTTTTTTTTCATCTAATGGAACTGAAACAGTAGGTCAAAAGAAAGCCAAACTACAGTTCTGATATAAACCACTTTGCCATAGCTAACCGCTAACCATCAACCCCCAAAACGGAAATGAGGCTTCAAAGCAATGATTGTGGGGAAAATGCCTTGTAATTAAACACTTACACGTATAAACTACAAAAAAAGAAACATTTCAGATAACTTATTTCACAATTATGGCCCTTGTTATGTAAAACTCTAAATGAAATTAATTGCGTCTACGGAATTTCAGAGCAAAATACAATATTACATTTAGTTCAATTTAAGAGGACGGAACATCATTCGATGGATAAGTCGTTTACTTCTTGTTAAGGAGAGAGGGGTGTCACCTTTTTAATGTGAATGTTTGACCGAGGACAATTAATGACCGGTGAGCCATTCGCCAAACCAAAGAGGGAGCGGGATTTTTGTGATGTCAAATAAAGACTGGAGAGTCATTGTCTGGCGAGCTCAAGCCTTTTCATTACAATGGTTTGATTGCAATCAATAACTTTTCAAAAAGTGTTTTTTTGGTTTATTACGCTTCCGGTGGCAAATTCTAACTTTTTTGGGTTACAAATATGTAAACCATAGAAATAACGAATCATAATCTCCTTGTCCAGACCATAATGCATCTGAATGGACATTCCGGAAAAGGGAGCTACCTATGTTCCACGAAGGTTTGAACCAGTCATAGACATACTTAGATAATATACTCATATAGTGTCAACATAATTACCACACAGGAATAAAACGAAACAGGTATTCAAAAAAGGACACCGACTTTTTTTGAGTGTCTGAATTTTACAAGATTTGATCGAATCATCTCTGACTAACTCTTAACAGCATTATACATGCAATACTAGTAAATATATAATTTAATTATAATATAAATATTTATGATCACTGACCTATATAGACCAGCAAAAACAAATAAGGAACAAAACATGATGTCATCAAGGGAAGTAACATATACATTGGCATATAATATATTCAGAAAATTGTCTCCCTTGTTATGAATTTATTAAATTGATAGTTATTCTGTAAAAGTAACCATGAGCTCAATATGGAGACACATAATAACTATTTCAACCCTTTACTTCATAAATACACATTTCTACGCCTTTGCAAACAGAGTATACCAGGACAGAGTCTCCTGCAGGAGCCGTCTGATCCGGGTCTGCTCTGTTTGCTTATGAACTGATATAGACACGATTCTACAGTTTCTACTATGGCTAAAACTTCATACGTCTATGTGCCGCAATGACAATAATGCAATTAATATGATTGATGTCAATATTTCTTACATGAATATTCATGATGTAAAGGGTTAGCCACAGGTGCCAGGCGCGAGACCATTTCATAAATACTACTGACAAGTATCTTCAAATACCTTTAAACATCATACTCTTTGATTTTATGGCTGAATGCATGTAACAAAAATGTGACGTGTATTTTGACATGATAATCTTTGACAAAGGCCCTTAGTGGTCGAAATATTAGATCAGAGCAGTTTAAGTATTTATGCATCATACTTTGACAGAAAAAAAGTTTTCAAAAACACTTTTTCATATAATATAATACTATATAGTACATAGTATTAAACTATAAGAAAAACAATCAAAACTTTTTTCTGCTGTCAAAGTATGATGTCTAAACGTATTAGAAGATGTTTATCAGTAGTATTTATGAAATTGTCTCGCGCTTGGCGCATGTGGTTAAAGCTGATCATAGTTCTATAAGAGCTATGTTTATATGCAGATATGTACAGTAAATGCTAAAATGCTATTGTGTTCCTCCTTGTTTGTTTCTTCAAAACAGAAGACAATCACAGGTCTTTGCATTGTAATGTGTAGTCAGAGAACAACAATGATGTAAAGAACATTTCCCAACACCGGCATATTGCGTGTTTAACCCTTTCGGTGCCAGCATTGTCGTCTGCTGGGCATAGTTTCGTTTATTGTTAGTGTAAGTGTGTGCACTTCTTCCATTTTCTTTTTAAAACAGTAGACAAAGTGTCAAACAGTTGGGATCCTGATGAGACGCCGAGTTACTCGGCGTCTCATCTGGATCCAAACTGTTTGCCTGTGATATCATAGACCCGTCATTGTGGCACGGAAGGGGTTAACATTTTGCATCCTGTCGTATGCAAATATTGTCTTCAGTTTCAACGTTCAAAGAAGTTTATTCTTACATATATTGACAAGCATGATCAGAGTAACAAACAGTTTGGACCCTGATGAGATACAGAGTTACTCAATGTCTCTTCTGGATCAACATTGTTTGCAAAGGCTCCCATGGATTCGCTAGTAGAGTGCAGAAGGTGAACCAAAAGGAAAATGCACAACCCATCATATGGTTATTCTGGACATGTTTAAACATTAGATATTCAACAAATATATAGCTGACATGTACATGATGAATGCAATAGTCCTAACAAACACAATGACGCCCAGGAAAACAGCACAAGACAACTTTCGATGGAACACATCTCAAACTACACGCCAGGGCGACACAATTCTAATTAGTCGTGCCGACTACCTAGAAGGAACACATCTCAAACTATACCCCAGGGCGACACACTTCTAATAAGTCGTACCCACTACCTAGATGGAACACATCTCAAACTATACTCCAGGGCGAAGGAACACATCTCAAACTATACCCCAGGGCGACACAATTCTAATAAGTCGTGCCCACTGCCTATAGATGGAACACATTTCAAACTATACGCCAGGGCGACACAATTCTAATTAGTCGTGCCGACTACCTAGAAGGAACACATCTCAAACTATACCCCAGGGCGACACACTTCTAATAAGTCGTACCCACTACCTAGATGGAACACATCTCAAACTATACTCCAGGGCGAAGGAACACATCTCAAACTATACGCCAGGGCGACATAATTCTAATTAGTCGTGCCGACTACCTAGAAGGAACACATCTCAAACTATACGCCAGGGCGACACAATTCTAATAAGTCGTGCCCACTACCTAGATAGAACACATCTCAAACTATACACCAAGACGACGCCTTTCTAATAAGAAGCACCCACTGCCTGCACGGAACACATCTCAAAGCTATACATAAAGGTAGCCATTCTTATAAGACGTACTCACAGCCTACATGGAACACATCTACAATTACACACATGGTTAAAACTTAAAATGATTGATTTGCACTACGTACTCTTGATCTAGTTCTTAAAATTGTAACATAGGTTTTGGCTGCCACTTTAAGCATCCATTTATTGGAAAACACCATTACAAATTATTTTGGTCAAACATACATGTGCATTTATTAGAACGTTTGCTAATGCTTTCACAGGTTTTAGCAACCAACCTGAAGTGGAACCTGTCCTAAGCGGCCGTTCATTTATTGAACATAGGAGTCTTAATAGCAGGTTATTGCTTAATGCAGGGCAAAAATCAATGCAGAAAACTCCTGAAGGAGCTTTACTTTTGTGCTACATTAAGCTACTACATGCCTTACAGACCCATAATTAGACCTTTTGGATGGCCGCACAAGACAGGTTGTACTGTAATTTGAATATCTGTATCATCAGGACAACACAACAGTGGGTGCACTTCATTTCCTATGCCATTTCTACAGATTGGACTTAAGCTCAAACTGTCCAACTCTCTTTCATATCTCCCAGTCCCAAGTCCAACTGGGGCCACATCACATCTAAATCACAGAGAATCGAAAAGAATGACCTGATTAGACACCGAGTTACTCGACATATCATCTGGATCCAAACTGATCACAAAACCATCGCTAGCGTAAAAAGCGTTAACCCTTTCCCTCATATAAATGCTTTTTCGCGCCTTTGTAAACAGAGTAAACCCAGATCAGACGGCTCCTATAGGATCCGTCTGATCAGGGTCTGCTCTGTTTGCTTATGGAATTTGAAAGTTCTGTTTCTTTATTTTCTTAAATGGGTACAATGTTCCACCTTCCATATTTCATTATAACTATTTTGTCCATGAATAGTCAGTAGGTAATGAACTTTGAAACAAACATAGAACAGGGAAAGCGTTAATTAAACACGCGTAAGGACCTGTTCACGCATGAGAATGTAGCTAAAACCTTTACCATGCAGTGAAAAAAAGTCTGCCCAAATTTGGATCAGGTGCATTTTTGGAATACTTTTGGGAAACCATTGATCGAGTGTCAAACAGCTTGGATTCGTAGTTACTCAGTGACTGGTCTGGATCTGAGCTGTAAGCAAATGCGAGTCAGGTGGAAGTCAGGGGAATAAGGTGTAAGATAAGCAACGACGGTAAGATGTGGTAAAAACCCTCTAAACGGGACGTTCAATTTAATATAGATATCGGCCTTTGAGACAGGTGGCAGCTTAATGCAGGGTTGAAGTCATTCAACTAGAGGAGCTTTCTGCATAAATTTACCCTGCATTAAGAAGTCACCTGCCTAAAAATATCTAAAATCTTCTCTACTAGAATTCCAGTTTAGAGGGGTTCTACTGTATATTAATTATACAGTCAGATAGCCACACCGCCTTGCAATTTAAAGTTAAAATGGGCATAAATTATGTTTATTTTAAATATGCAAATTCAGTATTTTTGTGGCAATTTCATGCATGAATATATCTAGCTACGAGTACAACATGACAACAGAAAATAATTGTTGAGATGTCCCGATTTTTACTGATTTTTCCCAGATCCGGTGCTTAGTTATGTACAGATGACGTAGACAACCAGCGAATATTCATATACAGTAGAACCCTTCTAATGCGACCACTTAAAGAAGAATCATAGCTGCCTTTATAAGCAGGGGGTTGCTTAATGCAGGACGAAAGTAATGCAGAAAGCTCCTGTAGGAGCTTTCTGCATAACTTTCGTCCTGCATTAATCTACCACCTGCCTCTGTCACTCACCATTATTCCCATTTTGGTGGTCGCATTAGAGGGGTTTACTGTATATAGTAAAACCCCTCTAGATCGGAATTCTAATAGAGAAGAATTTCGATACATTAGGCAGGTGGCTGCTTAATGCAGGGTGAAAGTGATGCAGAAAACTCACAGGGGAGCTTTCTGCATGACGTTCACCGTGCATTAAGCTGCCACCTTTCTCCAAGACCGATATCTATACTAAATTTAACGTCCGGTTAAGAGGGGTTTTACTGTAAGTATAAGTTGTATATTGGTTCATATATTTATCACTACCCATTTCAAAGCAAGAATTACTAAATGTACGTCCCTGAAAATCGTCAACATGAAGTCCTACTGTTGGTTTATCTAGCATCAATGGGGAAGTGCACGTTGTGGCGTTTATGCATAGCATAGGGCATGCACATAAAATGCCTGCTTTACCGAAAATGGTAAGGTGTTTGACGTTGACAAGTCACGTTCATGTCGCATGTTATATTATAATTAAACTATCCGTCGGCAATAAGGAACAAAGGACCCGTTCAAGAACAATTTTATGACTTTGAGAAAATAAAAACCGGGTTTCTGTAAAACATGCAAGATATAAGTGGCAATTGATAGTTTAACATTCATACGAAAACTATCTATTAACCATTTCCTTCATATAAACACCTTTTCAAACATTTGCAAACTCCTACGTGAGCCGTCTGGTCAGGGTCTGCTCTGTTTGCTGATGAAATTGGACAGATAAGTGTCTATACTTTCTAAAATGGCTACAATGTTCCACCTTCCATATTTCATTATAACTATTTTGTCCATGAATATTCATTGACATTTGGAATAAACATAAAACAGGGAAAGGGTTAAACATATTTAACCCAATGAATAAAACACAGTGGCCTGTAAAATCTTGTCACATCAATGACGTAGAAAGCTCTACTGGGAGATTTTTTTTATTGTTTTCGTTCTGCATGAACATACCACCTGTCTAGCTGACCGACAATATTAGTTATTCTGGACGTTTTAGAAAGGAATTACTGTAGTTATTGTAATATTAACCCTTTCCTCCATATAAACGTGTTTTTACACATTTGCAAACAGAGTAGACGCAGATCAGGGTCTTCTCTGTTTGCTAATGGATTCTGAAAGATCTATTTCTTTAATTTCTAAAATGGCTACGATGTTACACCTCCCACATCTCATTATAACTATTTTAACCATGAATATTCATTGAAATTTGGAATAAAAATAAAACATTGGAGGGATAAAACCTCTTTAAATAACCCAGTGAATAAAACACAATCTGGTCACATCAGTGACGCAGAGCGCTCTATTGGGAGCTTTGTACTGTTTTCGTTCTGCATCAGCTTAACACCCGTCTAGTTGACCTACAATATTAGTTTTTCTGTGCGTTATAGAGAGGCTTACCGTAGTTATTATTCAATTGTTATGCATTCGTTTATTATGAACCGGGCGGTAGGCGTTACAGGTGTTTGAATAGATCGGCAAATATCGGATATTTCCCGAACGGCTTCATTGTCGATTGCTTGTCTGCATGAACAAATCCTAAACAGTATGGATCCAGAGCAGATACCACACGTTCCAGTGACTGATCTGCATCCGAATTGTTAAGCGCTAACGAAATTAAACATTTAATTGTCACGTTGAAATACAGAAGCAAGCGACAATTGAGGAGCAGACGACACATGCCGTCGCCCAAAGGTTTATGTGTGTACACACTAAATACTGTGGTCACTGGGGCGTTGCGAGATTTGAAGCACTTCATAAACGGACAAGTATTTTCTTTTATATTATTATTTCTGACGCATGGTGGGTTATGTGTACATTGTAAGGTATGGGCGAGGTTATGGCCTAAGATGGTTTTCGACTTCCTGATTTGACACTAACGAATTTACGATGGAGAGGGCCAGGAAGACGGCCCTTTTCTGGACCTGTTTCCTATCTGCTATTACAGGTAAGCCTGACAAATTTGTTTACATTTAGATTTTTCTTTCGATAGCTTTGTGATTTGCATCGGTGCACACGATCGTAGTCTAGGGGTGTTTTCTTAATAGAACGGCGTCTCATTCGGCGAATTGCTGGACCAAGAGATCAGTTATATCTGATTTTGGGTAATAATTATATAAACAAGGTTTTCATGTCGTTTAAAGGTAACGGAGTGATTGGATAACCTTTAATTTGTCACCAGTTGAAGCAGGTGTTCATGTATATCATTATACTTCCCCTGCTAAAAACACACACCCTGTCCCGATTTCACGATCTACCCGGATTCACAGTTGGTAGATCGACCTGTTTTAGTAATGCGCGTATCTCTTATTAACCAGAGTACGTCGATGCAATAGTTGTATTGTCCTTTTTTGATGGAGACTTGTTCGGGTAGAATGTTAATGGGCCAGCTTTGGTATTCAAAAAGTGAAGGTTAAATGTACTGCTTAACCGGGATATACTGTTTGACAAATTAAGCTGTGTCACATGACTGCAATTTCGGAATTGCGAACACTTTAGCCTCTGATCAGCCACCGCGTCATAGACACGAAGTCTGTCAAGAGTCTACACTGTTTGACACGTGTATGCGTTTTCAGTTTTTAACTGTATAACACTCCACAAATGTGTCTGCAGACAGTTTAGATTATTCAGTCATGTTGGCTAATGTCTCATCAGGATCCAAACAATATTACACTTTAATCACATAATTTGCCCTTTGGTAACAGAGTGCCGCGAATCGCGGAAATGTACTAGTGCATTTTTTATGCAAATGAGCAGTTTGAATCCGACAATACTACGCTGTAAACAATGGCCGAAACAGCCGTCAGATATAGTATGTTATATTTTCTATGGCACTTAAGGGTTATGTGATAAAAAGAACCTTACATTCGTGTTCATTACAAATTATTTTCATGAAACTCATTTACTATAATGAATATTATGCGAGCTTTTATCGTTTTAAAAATATAAATGTACAACGGCAAAAAGTTGCTGAGCAAGTTTAAAGTTTAATAACCACTTTGACAAACAATGCAGAACATAACTGCTACCACCACCACCACCACCACCAATGCAGAACATAACTGCTACCACCACCACGGTCACCACCACCACCACTCACCACCACCACCTACCTACCTAACTTCATACCCTGTCAATCCTACCTTACCCACCCTACCCAAATAAACGTACCTACCCACACTACCAACCTACCTACCTACACACTCTACCGACCTACCTTACCTGACAGTACTGTATCGCACCGTACCCTACCCTACAGTACAATACCCTACCCCTACCCCAATCCACTCACCCCACAACACCTCACCCCAAAACGCTCGACCGCACCGCCCACACCACCAATGTTGTCTTTTCGATTAGCGGCGCTCATACAATTTTTCAACTGCTTGAGAGCAGAATCAAGTGATATCTGGAGCAAATTAATTGATGAAATGTAAACGATGACAGTACAAGTACATTGTAATACAATGTATTAATATAATGGAGCCCAGCGTGCAGTGGCAAGCAGTGTAAAGTCGCGCTAGGTTTCGCGTCGCAGTTTGACTCAGTGTTATATTTGCTGGTCTTTCGGGGTCAGTAGTTTTGATGTCATTAGCTTTGAAAATTGAATACAGTAGAACCCTCTAATGCGACCACTTAAAGAAGAACCATAGCTGTCTTTATAAGCAGAGGGATGCTTAATGCAGGATGAAAATAGGAGCTTTCTGCATAACTTTCGTCCTGCATTAAGCTACCACCTGCCTCTGCCACCCAGAATTATGCCCATTTTTGTGGTCGTATTAGAGGGTTTTTTACTGTACTGCTTAAGCCGGTGCTAGGGGGCGTGAGTAGTGTTGCATTTTTAATTACTACTCATGAACATACTTAATAAAACCGACTCTGCAATTTTCTATTTTTGCATTTCTGATTTTCTTTCGAAGGATCTCTCATTTTCATTTTCAGAATATAATATAATGTACATGTACTTCACAGCAGCAGGTGTTAAATGCTTGTGTGGCGGCCGTAAAAAGTCGCCCTTACTTCATTCTTAGTGTATTTTCTAGTTTTTCGGGATCAGTAGTTTTGATGTTATTAGTTTTGAAAATTGAATACTGCTTAAGCCGGTGCTATAGGGGACATGAGTAGTGTTGCACTTTTAATTACTGCTCATGAACAAACTCAATAAAACCGAGTCTGCAATTTTCTATTTTTGCATTCGAAGGATCTCTCATTTTTAGAATATTGTGATCTTGGTGCGTATTATTTTCATTGTAAAGTACATGTATAATGCTGTAACTTTTGAAAACAGACCAAACTCAGTCTTAGCGTTTCAGCGAGGTTGCTGATTTGACTCTACAATGTGTGCGCACGTCCAAGTACTCTTTTCCCCATGACATGCATACTATGTCCCCCCCCCCCCCCCAACTGTTAACTTCGACGACTGTTTAGTAAAGGGCATTAATACAGTAAAACCTGGCTAAGCGGCCATTCATTTATTGAATACAACAGTCTTAAAAAGCAGATGGCTGCTTAATGCAGGAAAAAGGTAATACGGAAAGCTCCTATAGGAACTTTCTGCATTACTTTTGACCTACATTAAGCTACCACTGGCCTAACAGACCCATAATAGACCTATTTTTGACGACCGCTTAAGACAGGCTATAGTTGGGGTATATTAGCTGTGTTCTTTATAGGCGCATCTTTTTGTTCTGTTAGCTCCTACAATAGCCGTCTGGTCTGGGTCTACACTGTTTGCAACGACACGAACAAAAGTTTATATGCAGCAAAAGGTTAATGAAATGAAATTGAAGAATGAAACAAGAACCACTGTCTGGGAAGAGATGTCGCATTACACTGTATACATACACAGACAGTGTATAATATACACAGACCAGTCACCATGTCACATACACGGCGTCTGGTCATGGTGGACATTGTTCATCACTAAACAGAATCCATAGTACAGTAAAGTACTCTAATACCACCACTCAAAAGAGGTGTACTTCTGGATTAAAAAAGATACAGGACTACTTTATGCAGAAAGCTCCCAGAGAAGCTCTCTGCATTACTTTGCCCTGAATTAAACCGTCACTTGCTTTTAAAGACTCCATTGTAGATAAATTAAATTATAGCTTTAGCAATACTTACTGTAATTAGTTCTTTTATTTCCACAACGTGTAAAACTTGACATTTCATCGTATACTCAATGTCTTATCTTGGTCTGCCAATAGTGCAATAAGATTTATCTATGAGAATGCAGCTCAGTTATTGTGAACCCTGAGCTACAGCATGCCATTACCCTACATCACCCCTTAGCGCGTATACACGGCATAGCTCCTTAGCACCTATACACTACATTACCCCTTAGCGCCTATACACTCTACATGACCCCTTAGCACATATACACTCTGCATGACCCCTTAATAGCGCATATACACTCAGCATAGCCCCTTATCAGTTATACACTCTAAATGACACCATAGCACCTATGCACTATACATTACATTGCCCCTTAGCACCTATACACTCTACATTACCCCTTAGCGCCTATACACTCTACATGACCCGTAGCAGTTACAAACTACATGACGTCATAGTACCTATACACCCTACATACACTCTTCATTACCCCTTAGCGCCTATACACTCTACATTACCCCTTAGCGCCTATACACCTTACATGACCCCTTAGCACTTATACACTCTACATTACCCCTTAGCGCATATACACTCTGCATTGCCACTTAGCGCCTATACACTCTACATGACCCCATAGCGCCTATACACTCTACATTACCCATTAGCGCCTATACACTCTACATTACCCCTTAGTGTCTATACATCCTACATGACCCCTCAGCACATATACACTCTACATTACCCCTTAGCGCCTATACACTCTACATGACCCCTTAGCGCCTATACACTCTACATGACCCCTTAGCGCCTATACACTCTGCATGACCCCATAGCGCCTATACACATTACATTACCCATTAGCACCTATACACTGTAGATTACTCCTTAGCGCCTATACACTCTACATGACCCTTAGCGCTTATACACTCTACATTGCCCCTTTGCACCTATACACCCTGCATGACCCCTTAGCCCCTATACATAAATATGTATGTAAGAAATATCAACATGAATATTTATGGCAGAAACTGTGTAATCATATCTACGTGTGTATTATTTCCCAAACAAACAGACCCTGATCAGACGGCTCATACGGGAGCTGTCTGATCTGGGTCTCCTCTGTTTACATCATGATATGTGCCTAAATGTAATTTTTAGTCTGAATACATGTACGTTTCAGTATAGCTGTAAAGGGGTTATTGACCAGAGCTTGCACTTTCTGTTAATTATCTTATAAATGATATCATAATAGCAGTGAAAGCGTTAACTATGTAGTTATTGTATTGTTCTTTTTAGAATTTCTTGATCAATTGTCTACAATTCGATATGTCAGACCCATGAAGATAGCAGTGTTATATTTAAAGTGTTTTTGATATGGTTTTGCAGTTTATGTATCAATAGTAGCAGTTTCTTCCTCTAAAACAATATTAACCATCATGTTTACTACCTCAGTGCCAGGTTCGACAACTTTAACATTTGCAAACAGATAAGACCCAGATTGGAAGCCACGTAACGTGGAGTCTGATCAGAATCCAAACTGTTTGTCATCATTTGTTAGACTGTTTTGATGTCACATTATCACATTTGCTTTAATAAATTGAGTCTAACTGATTAAGACTTTTAATTTCATAACAACAATGCAGAGTCAGATCAGTGTAGTTCTATAGGGATAACTGACCAGAACTTGCACTTCGATATTTTATCCTAACTATAGATATCACGTTCTTTCGTATAGCGGTAAAACCTTCTCTGCGATGTTTTGTTACATTGTTTTTGTTGCATTGTTAATAATGTTTCTGTCGTACTGTTAGTGGTGTTTATATATTTTGTCCTCATGGGCTTTAAAGCTCAATGAAATCATTTGAATAAAACTAACTAACTACATGTATATCGTTGATCTTGATCGTACGACATATTCTGAAAAGATGGCTTTTCTGAATCTGTACTGTTTTCAAAACACATTACCATAGAAGCGACTCATATCTGATAGGATAACTCGGTTACTATGTTACACCTTTTTGTCTTGTTTATTGTTGAAAATTCCCCATTCATGTCGCTATTGAAAGTATATGTACTCGTTTTGACTCTGTTCCACTTGATAAAGTACATTCAATTTTTATGTATATTTAGGACTAGTCCCAGATAACACTTTTTAACCCATTCCCTCATATTGACGCCTCTGTAAAATCCCCATTTGAAACCATTGTGTTAAATAGAGCATTTGCTCCTATAGGAGCAAATGCTCTATTTATCACAATGGTTTCAATACTAAAAAATCCTAAAAGTTTCCTCTTCTCTAGTAAATGCTCCTTTTCGGTAGATTCATTCAAAGTGGTTGTATCTAAAAATAGCATATGAGATAATGGGTTAATGTGGAACACGCGTCTGCTGGCATTAGCAAGTGTAGACCCAGTTCGGAGGGCTTCTAGAGGCCCCCTGATCAGGTTCTGCACTGGGTGTCAGTCAAAATTTACTGGCAAATCAACGCCCTTTCATACAGAATGGACTCACCATGATGAGCAATGCCACTTTGAAAATTCGGCATTCAAGCTGCCTATCAGAGCAACAGATAAAGATGCATACTCAAATAATAAAATCGTCATTTCTCCACCAAACCCTATACTCCGACCACTCTTTAGAATCGTCTCTTTGAGACGATTCTAAAGAGTGGTCACAACATAGGGTTTGGTAGAAAAATGAAAAAGTTATTCTTGAAAATGTTTTAATTTACACATCTTCCCTGGACCTCTGGTAATATGGTCACAGTATAGAGTTTGGTGGATAAATAAAGGAGCTATTCTTGAAAATGTTTAAATTTACGTGTCTTATCTAGACCTCTGTGTTTTAAATTATATATTTATATTAGGTCTTCTTCCCAGTCCTAGTTTTGTAAAAGGTTACGCGAAACTAGTCTAGCAGATTTTATGCAAAGTTCTTATCTGTTCCTTTGCCAAGTATTGTCGTCTGCAATATGTGTCGTCTGCTACAAATGTATCGTTTGATTATCTTCCCTTTTCTTAAAAAACCCCCAAAACAACAACAACAGCACTAACAACATTATCACAATTACACATAGTTTGGATCGTGATGAGACGCCGAGTAACTCATCTGTATCCAAACTGTTAATATGCATAATTATGTAATCACAAATTCGCCATTGGTAGCTTACACACTTTTATGGTTAGTTCTTCCATTCTTTAACCTAACACCTTTGTCGTCTGCAAACACCACAGTGTTCTTACTTCTGCATATTAAATGTCTTTCCTAAACCCGATATATGTCAGTTAGTTGGAACCTGATCGTAGCCCATGGTATTTTTCTGTCCAACCGCTTGTTTCCTTGAGTTTCAAGTAGCTCTGCACACAGATTGTATTCGTGTAGAAACAATGAATTTGTATTGCGATCTGTGAACAAAGCAGGCATTAATTTGAATAAAGTACACTATACTCGACATGTTCGAGTTTCAAGGTCATATTTTCTTTTATATGAATATATTCACAGCAGTGACAATGCGTCACTTGGATTGAGGTACGGGAGAGGTATCGCATTTGCAAGTGTCTGTGGATCATGCATTGTCAGTCCTTGACCTATGGATATGACCTTTGATCCTTTACCTGATATAGGACGCACTTTGCAAACAGAGTAGACCAAGATCAGACGGCTCCTATTGGAGTCGGCTGATCATAGTCTGCTTTGTTTGCTTAGGAAAATAATAAATATACATTTATGATTCTACCGCTTCTGTCATGGTAAAAAGTATTGTTCATGGTGCCATTATAACAATTCGTTTAATTAATATTCATGACGTCGTTATTTCTTACATGAATACTGATCAGGAACGGGGTTATTACACTACAGTTAAATTGTGAAAATCTTTCCAAAAAAGTAAGTTTAGACCCAGATGCGACTCCACATTTTGTCTGAATCCAAACGAGTTGTATAGAAAGTGTTAAGACGCTATCAGATGAATGTAATTGTGAGAAATACAGTAGAACATGTCTTATGCGACCATCAAAAATATTTCTAATTATGGGTCTGTTAGACATGTGGTAGCTTAATGCAGGTCAAAAGTAATGCAGAAAGCTCATATAGGAGCTTTCTGTATTACTTTTGCCCTACATTAAGCAACCACCTGCTTTGTACGACACAAATGTTCAATAAATGAATGACCACTTCAGGTTGGTTCTATGGTAATGACGACATAACGATTAATTGGACAATGTTTCATAATGGCATATGTGCATAGGATAGTTTAGCTGTGGGAGAAGCTGTAGAATCAGGTCTGTATTACTCCATAAACAAACAAAAGACCTTGATCAGGTGTCTCTTTCAGGAGTCGTCTGATCTGGGTCTTCTTTGTGTTAAGCGAGTTTTCCAGATATTGTTCAAACTGTTGACTTTCTTGATTTGTAAAACTCGATGCTCTTTCTTGAGATGTTTTGTATCCATACATCCGATGATCGAATGGTAATTTTTAAGCGAATACAAACTCTTATGACGGATTTTGAGATTTTAACAAACTTTTATTAGTATATCCCCGCAAACAAAGTCTGAGAAGCCGGGGGTATATAGGAGTCAGTGTGTTGGTCGGTCGGTTGGTCTGTCTGTCTGTCCGTGGCATGTTCGTTTGTGGCATGTCCGTGGTACAACCTGTCACAGTGAGCACTCTAGTGGTCACACTTTTAGTACACTCTTCATGAAACTTGATCAGAATGAGTGTCTTGATAAAATCCCGGATGGGTTTGAAAGTAGGTCACATGGGGTCAAAAACTAGGTCACTAGGTCAAATAGTAGGAAAACTTTGTGAACACTCTAGAGGTCACATATTCAGCCCAATCTTCATGAAACATTTATCATGTGTACAGGGCATACCTATTTCGATGTACATGTAGGTCAATAATTACACAGTAGACATCATTTTCGCATATTTATTTTCAATTTCGTCTGACCCTTGTCAGCCAGTGTTGTGAACGCTTAATCAATATGCATACTGTTGTTCCGAAATAGATTCGTAGTTTGGCCGAACATGTCCATAGATTTCCGTAAAACTCGACGTCGTTTCCGGCTATTAGAAAGTCGGCGATTTTCTAAGGATTTAGCAGTATTCAGACATTCGTTCTTATTTATCTGAATATGTATATATTGTTAGAAAATGGGCTATAGGCATTATTATAATGATTCGAGTACGCGTACAACTTGTGGTATTGAATGGTTTATACGAAAAATGAGTAGAATATAACTAAAATGTCTGTTTCAATATGCCATTATAAAAACTAATTAATATTCATAAGTAATTAATTTTCGCATTAATATTCATGGTGTTAAGGGTTTCAGAAAGAGATGGTTTGTACGGATGTGTATTACTTTTGAGAATACTGTTTTCATTTCCACCCGTATCCTTATTTATCCGTTCAAAAAATGAATGGCTAACAAAATGATGTACAGTTGTCATTAAAATTCTAAGGTGATATGTGTACCTGTATATAGGGCCCAAGGGGACCAGAAGTGACAAATGAAGAGATGGTATCTACTACATACATTTGTCAGTAATTATCAAAGCAGCACATCAGCTCGTATTGATCTGATTGCATCAGCACTTTGGTACACTTTTCACAGACCGTTTTCCTGGCGTCACTCGAGAATTTACATAAATAGTGCTTTCGGTCTGAGTCTGCACTATTTGCAAAATATTTTGGTTAGGAGCAAACTGTGCGTATTCTAACGAAATGCGGAGGCTACTCTGAATGTTATTTGCGGGTTATTTGAGGCATGCATATCTGATTTTACCAGGCAACTGAACTGGCAAATGAGCGAATTACTTTTCATATATGTACATGTTTTAGTAATTTGGATTACACTTGCCCATGGCTTGCTGATAGTTTGAGTAGTACATTAGTTTCCTAACCCTTTATTTCATGAGTGCATATTATGAACAGGCGCGGATTTAGAAAGGGGGGGGGGGGGGGGCGGAGCCGCCTATAATTGTCAAAGCAATTTTTAGTAATATTTTAGATCTACATACAGTACAACCTCTCTATAACGACCACTAAATTGTATTAATTAGTTGGTATTTAGAGCAGGTGGCTGCTTAAAGCAAGGTGAAAGTAAAACAGATCACTCTCATAGGAGCTTTCTTTGCTTTAAGCAGCCACCTGCCTTTTACACAGCTCTTTTTCAACATGTATTACAAACACACTATTTATTTATGTCATCAAACATAAAAATCTACGCACCCCTCCAAAGAAACTTCTACACCCCCTCCAAAAAAACTTCTACACCCCCAAATCTGAACTCCTGGATCCGCACCTGATGAAATAATGTGTGTATGCATAATAATTACAGCTGAACTACGATATGTCGAACTCTGGATACCTCGAACACTGGATAACTCGAAGTAATGTTCGATCCTTCCAAATTTACAACACAGAATTGTTCACTACGCTTATCTAGAAACACACATGACAGCTTAATGCAGGTCGAGAGTAATGCTAAAAGCTCCCACAGGAGCTTTCAGCATTACTTTCAACCTGCATTAAGCTGTAAACTTGATAAAAATTGTTCAGATTAGAAATCGGATGGCTCGAACCTCTGTTATCTCGGAGTAATTTGTATGGTCCCTTGATGTTCGAGACTTTTTATGATCGTACATACATCTTTGACCATGGCCCAAGCTGTAGAATAATATTTATATGCCTCCATGCGCAATCAGAACATACCCTGACAGGAACCCAACCTCTTTGAGCGAATCTACCCAAAAGGGGCATTTACTAGAGAAAAGGAAAATTTTAGAATTTTGTAGTTTGAAAAGGAGCAAATGCTCTATTTTTCACAATGGTTTCAAGAAGTGGTTATTACAGAGGATAGAAAGGCGTATTTATGGATGAAAGGGTTTTATTTACCATGTACATGTATATTGATTTCACCTTGCAGTGGCACGTGGCGAGGAGAACACAGCGGTGGTTGTGTCGTCCATATTGGCTGGCCTCCTTCTCATCATCCTCCTTGTCAGCATTACCATTTACTGTTTCTTCAGGTCAGTTCCACTGTTGTACATTCAAAATAATGCTTCCTTATTAAGTTAAGTTTTAATATTTGACGACCATATTGGGAGAGACATTCAGAGAGACGTATACAGGAGAAGGTGGTTGTTTGTTTTAGAGAGAGAGAGAGAGAGAGAGAGACAGAGACAGAGAGAGAGACAGACAGGGGGAGAGACAGACAGAGGGAGAGACACAGAGAGAGACAGACAGACAGAGAGAGACAGAGAGAGAGACAGACAGACAGAGAGAGAGAGAGAGAGAGAGAGAGAGGCAGACGACTGACAGACAGACAGACACGTAGAGAGACAGACGGACAGAGACCGGCAGATAGACAGAGACACAGGCAGGCAGCCAGCCAGAGGGATGGCGCTTTTTGGTTCGTTATCTAATGTCTTGAACTGTACTTAGTGAATTACCTGTAATGTAGTTCGCTATCATGTATGTTTTTCTGTAAGTTATTAAAACATTAAAACACGTAAGTAACCCCCCCAACCCCCCCCCCCCCCAAAAAAAAAAAACAACAACAAAAAAAACAAACAAACAAAACACACACACACACACACACACAGTGACACACTGAAATGATAGGGTCGCCCTTTATATTTTCATGGTTTCATGTTTTTGAATGTTTGTATTTCTGTTTTAGGAGAGGATCTATCAACAAAAATAAAAAGAAACACAAATCTCGGAAATATTCAAATCACCATCACTCAAATGGCTACTATTCTCATCATCACAAGTCACACCGCGCAAATGGGTATGCAACAACCAATTTACCACCGCCACCACCAAATATGGAAATTCCCCACATCCGAACTACTCCTATGTATTCTTACGCTACTTACTCTGGTCCTCCTCCCGAGATGCACATACCATATGACACCCGACACGGCGGTACGTTTAGTGGTCCACCTCCTGTGACCATCGTTCCCACACAGTATGGAAGTGTGGCAGTGCGACCGGACCCGAGACCTGTTGTGCACAGCCGGAAGTACAAGAAACATAACTCACCACAAAGGGGCGAAAACAAACATAGATCTCCCTCCAGGAGCCGGCATGAGCCACAGGAGTTTGTGGTACAACCTTCATATGATGGTATACCAGTAGTTAGGCCTGTTATATATGTGGATGACGATGACGACCGCGCAAGGCACAGATCTAAGTCCCGCGACAGGAGGTCCCATACCAAAGAATCATCGTCTTCCGAGCCTAGAATAATGTAAGTCCACTCTAGCATAAACCACTTTGAACACTCTCTTCTGTTCGCAATTTACTTTTTTCTGCATTGTTCAATATAAATAGTGCCTTCTAAAGAACACCATCGAGTAGTTATACTCGTTGTCTAATGAGGAGCCCATTTTACAAAAGAACGTATACAGAAAAATCTCTCTATAACGACCACTAAATTACATCAAATATTTTGTGTTAAAGAGTGGTTGCTTAAAGCAAGGTGAAAGTAAAACAGAACGCTCATTTTGGAGTGTTCTGTTTTACTTTCACATTGCTTTAAGCAGCCACCTGCCTCTGTTCGCAATTTACTTTTTTCTGCATTGTTCAATATAAATAGTGCCTTCTAAAGAACACCATCGAGTAGTTATACTCGTTGGCCAATGCAATTAAGTAGGGACTCATTACCTTTGTCTAATGAGGGGCCCGTTTTACAAAAGGACGTATACAGAAAAATCTCTCTATAACGACCACTAAATTACATCAAATATTTTGTGTTAAAGAGTGGCTGCTTAAAGCAAGGTGAAAGTAAAACAGAACGCTCATTTTGGAGTGTTCTGTTTTACTTTCACATTGCTTTAAGCAGCCACCTGCCTAAATACCAAATAATTAACTCAATTTAATGGCCGTTATATAGAGATTTTGCTGTATATACAAAGTAAACACAGTATCACACAATAGCCCAGAGCATACTAAACTACTATTTTACCGAAATATTTGCAACTTATTTCTCGATGTCTTCTTAATTTTATACTTATATAATTGCAATATCAACCGAAAAAATGTTTCATTCAGTGCTGTAGAAAGAGTTTTCTGTATAATTTTCACCCTGCATTAAGTAGCCACCTGTCTTTCAAGACCAATATTTATACTAAATTTAATGTCCGTTTTAGAGGGGTTTTACTGTTCTTAATATTGATGATGTCTTTATTTCTTATATGAATATTCATCACTTAAATTGGTAACGGTTGATGATTATTTCACAACAATGTGGTATTTTAACAGCGGCCCAGATAGGATGCGTAAATCGAAATATTTTCAAGATCAGTTTTATTTACCCAAATACTAAATTTTTTCCTCATTCCTCCACCAAACCCTATACTGTGACCACTCTTTAGAATCGTCTCAAAGAGACGATTCTAAAGAGTGGTCACAACATAGGGTTTGGTGGAGAAATGGCGATTTTGGTATTTGAGTACGCAGCTTTGTCTGCAGATCTGGTATTACATTGAATATTCAACATGGTCTGTTCCATGAGAAAAAAACACATTGATGCATAGCAAGCAGTGACCAGACAAATACTATCCTATACGGGGACTGATTTTGATCACAAAGGGGGAGGGGGCATTGCGTGTGTCTAGATGGTCTAAAAAGTCAAAAAAATGATAGGGTCGATTTAGTGTTAAATTATACACAATATAACACTAAATCGACCCTATCATTTTTTTATTTTTTTTTGGGGGGGGGGGGGGACTTTTTAGACCATCTAGACCCACGCAATGGCCCCCTGTGATTTTGATAGTCAATGTTGTCAGACGTAACAGGGGCTAGACTGCTACATAACTCTGGCGAGGTTCAAACGGTGTAGACCAATGACCAGACAACACGGTGGAAACCGTTTTGTCATGGGTCGGCACTTTTGCTTGTTAGAAATTATGATATCATAAAAATAATGTTTGTTATGAATTAGAAGTCACGGAAATTGTAACCCTTACCCTCATAAAACGCCTTTTCTAACATTTTGCAAAAAGAGTAGACACAGATCAGACATGTCCCGAAGGAGCTGTTTGATCAGGGTATGATCTGTTTGTTTATGAAATAATATATATCTGGTTTTACAGTTTTCACCATGGCGAAAAAATCAATTTTCCAAGTACACGTACCATTTTATTATTTCTGTTCATGAATATTAATGAGATGATACAATACTGAAACAATGTTCAACAGGGAAAGGGTTAAAGGATAAAGTATTTATTTTATCTTATTTGTAATTTTGTAGTATGTGTTTATCAATTTCTTACAGGAGAAAAAGGTGCGTGGGTATATTTTCTTTTTGTATAGCACGTGTTTGTGATGGTCACGTGCGTGATGTGTGTGTTGTTGGTGTAGGGTAGTGTCTCGGTGCAATCAAGTCTGCTCATACGGGATAGCTCTCGTTTTACCAATGAGTAGATCCTACAGTAGATCCTATATAAAATACCACTTAACCCATTACCTCATAGGCTATTTTTATATCAAAGCTTTTTGAATAAATCTACCGAAAAGGAGCATTAACTAGAGAAAAGGATTTTTTTTAGAATTTTGTAGTCCTGAAACTGTTGTGATAAATAGAGCATTTGCTCATAAGGAGCAAATGCTCTGTTTATCACAATGGTTTCAAAAAGTTACAGAGGCGTATAGAAAGACATCTTTATGGAGGAAAGGGCTAAATGATTAACAATAACACAGGGTCTTATATAGCAGACGGTCGTTTAACCATTTCCTCGATATAAACGCCTTTTCATGCCTTTGCAAACAGAGTAGGCCCAGATCAGACGGCAATAAGAGCCTACTGATTGGGTATTCTCTGTTTGATTACGAAATTACAATAGAGTTGACTTCAGTTTCTACCAATACCTAAAACCATTGTATCTATGCCATGATAAATGAAAACAAATCTGCTAATAAATATTCATGATGTCATTATTTCATACATGAGTATGCAACAGGGAAGACTTTAATGCAGTACGAACATTGATTTCACCCTTCATCCACCAACCTGCTGTTGACCAATAGTTAACCCATTTGCTCCCAATGGATTCTTCCATGCTTATATATTGGATTTGTTTATCTTTTATCTAAGGGATATCTGGTCTAAATTTTCATTTTTGTTTGTTTTATATTGAATTTCCTATCAGCAAATAGTGTAGACGCTGATCAGACGCCGCATTATGCGGCGTCTGATTAGAGTCTACACTGTTTGCCTACGTCCAATGCATGTATATGCATGGATTGTGGGAGCAAATGGGTAAAGCTCTGTAAGTGGTCGGATTAAACATTTGAATACTGAATTTTAATAAGTAGAGTGCTCCATCATTGTTTAACAGTGAAACCCATTTAGTATGAAAGGGTAAACGTTTCCAAACGACTTTTGAATGATAGATAGTGCAGGCAGAACAGGAGGCGTGTTTATCAGCCCCTCCTCCTGAGTTGGGTTTACACTGTAAATACCAGTCTATCTGGCTCCCGTGTTTGTAGGATTGAAGATGTTTAACTGTACATGTATTATAATCAAGATTTAGAAAACCCATTTTGTTACTGAAGCGTTTGCCTACTCATATAATAACGTAGTTCTTCTTCTTCCCCACCTCCTCTTTTCTGTATTGTAAATATGATGTGCACATGCATGTGACTTGTGACCTTTACGGAAGATCCCTTATTGTGTCAATGTATGTTTTCTGATGGGCATGGCACTGGGCAAAAAACGGATTTGAAAAAAAACACGTCTACATGTAACTAGTTCCTTCATTTAAACGCATTTTCACGCATTTGCAAACATAGTAGACCCAGATCAGACGGCTCCTATAGGGTCTGCTCTGTTTGCTAATGGAATTTGAACAGGGGGTGGGACTTGTTTATGAGCCCCTCCCCCTGATTTGGGTTTACACTGTTTGTAAGTACCAGTCTATCTGGCTCCCGTATTTGTTGGATTGACGGTACTTAACTAAATTGATATCATGATTTAGAAAACTCATTATGTTACCGAGGCGTTTGCCTGCTCATAAAATAATGTAGTTCTTCTCCCCCCTTTCTGTATTGTAAATAATTATGATGTGCACATGCATGTGACTTGTGACCTTTACGGAAATTCCCTTATTGTGTTGATGGGTATGGCACTGGGCAAAAACGGATTTTAATGGCATTTTGTAAACACGTCTGTATTTAACCCTTCCCGTCATATAAACGCCTTTTCACGCATTTGCAAACAAAGTAGACCCAGATTCCTATAGGAGCCATCTGAACAGGGTCTGCTCTGTTTGCTTATGGAATTTGAACAGGGGATGGGGCTTGTTTATGAGCCTCTCGCCCTGATTTGGGTTTACACTGTTTGTAAGAACCAGTCTATCTGGCTCCCGTATTTGTAGGATTGAAGATGTTTAACTGCATTATAATCAAGATTTAGAAGACTCATTTTGTTACTGAATTGTTTGCCTGCTCATAAAATAATGTAGTTCTTCTTCTTTTTTCTTCTTTTCTGTATTGTAAATATGATGTGCACATGCATGTGACTTCTGACCTTTACGGAAAATCCCTTATTGTGTTGATGTGTGTTTTCTGATGGGCATGGCACTGGGCAAAAACAGATTTAAATGTTTTTTTATAAACACATCTACCTTTAACTACATGTATTTCCTCCCTATAAACGCGTTTACACGCATTTGCAAAACAAAGTAGACCCATATCAGACGGCTCCTATAGGAGCCGTCTGAACAGGGCCGGCTCTGTTTGCCAATGTAATTTGATAGATATGTTCCTTTAGTTTCTAAATTGTCTATAGTTTTCAACCTTTCATATTTCGTTATAACTATTTTTCCCATGAATATTCAGTAGGTATAGAAATTTGCAATGAACGTAGAACAGGGAAATGTTAATAGCATCCTTAACGAGAGAGATTGCTCTAGAGGTGTCGAAATATTGACGCTAATGATTAGAAACCGTTAAACAACAGCTAGGATGGTTTTGATCCTCAGTAGGACGGGTAGGTATAAGGTTACAGTGCAACTAGGTGTGTTGTTCTATTAAAGTTTACGCCCACGTCAGAAAATCACATAACCAGTCAATCGGTTTGTCAGTACAGTAAAACTTCTCTAAACCGGATGTTGAATTTAGTATATTATAAATATCGGTCTTGGAGACAGATGGGAGCTTAATTCAGGATGAAAGTCATGCAGAAAGCTCATAGGAGCTTTCTGCAAGACTTTCAAATTGCATCAAGCAGCCACCTGCCAAAACATTCTTCTCAACTAGAATTCCGGTTTAGAGGGGTTATACTGCATACCAGTCAGCCAGTCGGGTAAATGCATTTTATAGCGAGACAACAGTAGTCAAGTATTTTAAGAATAGCATGTCTTCTCAATTTTCAATGAATACCCTACTAATGTAACCTGTTACCTGCTCTGTTTTTATTTGAAATTTCAATACCTATATACTGAGTATTCATGGACAGAATAGTTTTAATGAAATGTGCAAGGTGGAGCATTGCAGCCATTTTAGAAAGTAAAGAAGTAGATCTATTAAATTGCACTGGCAAACAGAACACTCTGATCAGATGGCTCCTAAAGGAGCCGTCTTATCTGGGTATACCCTGTTTGCGAATGCGTGAAAACGCGTTTGTATGTAGGAAAGGGTTAAACTTTATATATAGCGTGCTGGGCAAAATATCGATGGTAAAAAATGTCAACCACTTCAATGTTCGCGTTTACGTTGCGTTTCTTTAACCCTTTCGCTGCCAATGCCGGATCTGTGATTACCTATGCAAACAGTTTGGATCCAGATGAGACGCCGAGTAACTCGGCGTCTCATCAGGATCCAAACTGTTTGTTACTGTTACCATGTTTTTGAAAAAAAATTGAAGAAAATCAAAAGAATGAAAAATTATAGCAGACGACAAAGTTATCAGACGACAGAGTTTGGCAGCGAAAGGGTTAAAAAAGAAAAAAATATACCAAAGTGTCAAACAGTTGGTTTTAGCGTTCTGCGTGTATTTCAACCTTCATTAAGCTGCCACCTGTCTAACAGACCTGCACTGATTTTAATTTTATAGGCCCCGCTTAGCGGTTTTTTTAAAATGTATATGTTTAATTTCGACTGGTTCACCTACACACTGAACTATATTTAGCCATATTTTTACATTAACCTTTTACTACACGAATATTCGTGCCAGACTGCATCCAGTATGATTAATTGATTAACTAATTATCTTATACTACAGTGTATTATAAAACAGGTGAATACAATCCTAGATCTATGCCAAATAATATAGAATCAGATCTAACATATTCTCTAAGCAAACAGATAAGACCCTGATAAAACTGATTCTGTTGGAGCCTTATGATAAGGGTCTACTTTGTTTAGAAAAAAAGCATCTCTATAGGTGATTCACATGTTGGCCCATGCAGACATGGTTATCACATTTCCTCATATTGACACCTCTGTAAAAGTCACTATGGGTCTGCTCTGTTTGCTAATGTAATTTGATAGATCTGTTCCTTCAGTTTCTGAAATGGCTACAGTTTTTTTCACCTATCATATTTCGCTATACAATGTACCTATTTTGTCTATTTTGAATATTCAGTAGGTATTGAAATTTGCAATGAACGTAGAACAGGGAAAATGTTAATATAACCCTTAACCTGATATAAACGTGTTTTCACGTATTTGCAAACTGAGTTTAAATGTAAATGTTTAATTTCGACTGGTTCATCTACACACTGAACTATTTTTAGCCATATTTTTACATTAACCTTTTACTACACGAATATTCATACTCCATCCTTTATGATTATTGATTTTAAAACTAGTTATATTATACTACAGTGTATTATAAAACAGGTGAATACAATCATAGGCCAAATAATATAGAATCAGATCTAACATTCTCTCTAAGCAAACAGAGCAGACCCTGATGAGACTGCTTCTATTGGAGCCTTATTAACTGGGTCTACTTTGTTTGCAAGAAGCACCTCTATAGAATACAGGGTGATTTACATGTAGGCCCATGCAGTCATGGTTATCACATGCCCTCATATTGACGCCTTTTAACGACTCTGTAAAAGTCACTTTCTGAAACCATTGTGATAAATAGAGCATTTGCTCCATAGGAGCAAATGCTCTATTTATCACAATGGTTTCAAAACTACACAATTCCATTTTTTTTCTTTTCTCTCAATACTGCTCCTTTTCGGGAGATTTATTCAGCGAGGTTGGATCTAAAAAAAGCCTATGAGGTAATGGATTATAGTCTATCCTTGATCCACAGTCTCTAGAGTGTTTATAAAATCGATCATCCTCGATTTAGAAGAGTTAAATGCATATGGATTGACAGGGAATCCTTAATCCATAGATAATTTCATATTGAAAACGACATCATCTGTGCGTCCCATTGTGCCATTGTGCAATCAATATACAGTAGCACCTTTATGAAGCGGCAAATCAGTGAATTAACCCATTACCTCATATGCTATTTTAGACCCAACCGCTTTGAACAGATCTACCTAAGAGGAGCATTTTCTAGACAAAAGGGAATTTTTTGAAATGTGTAGTTTAGAAACCGTTGTGATAAAAAGAGCATTTAGGGTTAGGGTTAGGGTTAGGGGTTAGGAGCAAATACTCTATTCATCACAATGGTTTCAAAACGTGACTTTTACAGAGCCGCCAAAATACGTCAATATCAGGGAATGGGTTAACATTGGTGTCTTAACCGTTTACCTGTTTAATATTCTTGTTTGAAATAATGACATCATGGATGTTTATTTGCTGAATTTTGATAATGCACATTTTTCAAGGGATCTTTTAGTCTGACAACTACTGTATAATCATATCTATATCATGTCATAAGCAAACAGCAAACCCTGGTCAGACGGCTCCTTATAGGATCTGCCTGATCAGGGTCTACTCTGTTTGCAACTGCGAGAAAACACGTTTATATGAAGTCCTGGAATGAAAGTGCTACAAATAACTCAAATGAAAAGCTATCTGCATAATTTTCATCCTGCATTAAGCTGTCATCTGTCTAAAAGTCCCCAAATCAGACTTCTTTGGAATGGTCGTTACGGAGACAGTTTAATTGTATGTGCTTCTGCACAGAAGCAGCGGAGTGTTAAATGCCATTACATCGATCACAATTGATTGATCTGAGCACGTGTCAGAAATACCGTCTTCTCAATTAACTGACAACATTTTCCCTAAATTTGTTTTATAAATGTTATCAAAAAAAGTATGAGACGCCCTGTTGAGATACCGAGCTACTCAGCGTCAAATGTGGATACATACTGTTTGAAAAGTAAATGTAGGCCTATATATACACGAAATCAATCCTTAGTGCTTAACCCATCCCCTCATATTTACGCCTTTTCATGCCTCTGCCAAAGTCACCTATTGAAACCATTGTGATAAATAGAGCATTTGCTCCTATAGGAGCAAATGCTCTATTTATCACAATGGTTTAAAACTACAAAATTCAAAAAAAAAATCCTTTTCTCTAGTTAATGCTCCTTTTCGGTAGATTTATTCAAAGTTGTTGGATCTAAAAATAGCCTATGAGGGAATAGGTTAAAACGAGATTTTAACCCCTACCCCGCTGTAAAACTAAAAATCATGTCCGCTCAAATTTGGATCTGGTGCAATTTTGACTACATCCGAGTCGATCAAGTTTTTTTTAAAATTATTGACCGAATGTCAAACAGCTTGGATCCTGATAAGACACCGATGTCCCGTCTGGATCCAAGCTGTTTGCAAATGTTAGCCATATCTCGGATAGCGAGAATGATTGACCCTTCTCTTGCTGAATTTTAAAATACATTTCTCCTTCTTTACCCATGCCTTGTTTTATAAATACATATATCTTCACTGTGTACACGTTTTTCGCTGTGCAATGACTGCTGCTGAGTGCGCTGGTTGCACAATCAATTTGTAAATAGTGCAGACCCTGATGAGACAGCTCCTGCAGGAGCTGTCTCATCTGGGTCTTCACTATTTACAGGTAGGTATATTGACGCGAATAGCAAGCGAAGGGTTAATGTATGGCATTGACTATGGTCGGTGTTTGTGTGTGAAGGTGTCTTCGCGGTCCTTCGTGTTTTGTTAATTAAACCTCCATGCATAGTATACTTATTATGGCTATCAATCAGCAAATTATTTCGTGCTGTTATATAAAACAAATGGATACATAGCTATACCAAATAGTATAACATCAGATCTGAGATTATCAGATATTCTATAATCGAACAGGACACACCCTTATCAGACGGCTCGTACAGGAACCTTCTGATCTGGGTCTTCTCTGTTCGCAATGGCGTTGAAATGTGTTTCTATCATGTTAATGGTTGAAACATTAGGCATGTTATTAGATAATTCATGACACGCTTTGCAAATAGTGTTTGGATCCAAATAAGATGTCGAGTAACTCGGCATCTCGTCAGGATCAAAACTGTTGAGCTGATAAACTATTGAAACGAAATGAATGCTGACAACCAGTCCACTGCGGCGTGTTGAACGGGTAAACAAACAGTCAGTCTCCATGGAAGTCTTGCGCAAGTAAATATTTGATACCTGCCATGTTGAGTTTGTATTTTATATCCGCATGCTATAGGCGGATACTTGAAAATACAGTAAAACCTCTCTTAACTGGAACTGGATCTAGTAGAGAAGAATTTAGATACTTTTAAGCAGGTGACTGCTTAATGCAGGGTGAAAGTGATGCAGAAAGCTCTTAGAGGAGCTTTCTGTTAGACTTTCATCCTACATTAAGCTGCCTTCTGTCTCCAAAACCGATGTTTATACTGAATTTAACATCCGGTATCAAGGGGGTCTACTGTAACATTTTAATCATAATGTGGCACCTATTAATTCAGTGCATAGTCTTGATCCAGTTTGCAACTTTGGCGACTATTTTTTATTTCAAAGAAAATCTAGTTCAGTAATCAAGCAAGTATACTACTTTTGGCATGCAAACATTATTTAGCAGACATAGGGTTATTTATCTGTGGAAATGAGACAAAATCGATTTAATTAAACAGGATGTCTGTAACTCTGTATATACTGTATAGTAGTGCACGATTACTTTGCATAGGATCCGATCACCGGATAAAGTCATGAAATATGGGTTATTTTAAACCCGGAAGAGTTGGTTCTGCACCAGCAACTACACCAATGCATGTAACAATTTATTCAGCGATTTTGAGCTATACGAACCTTATCTGTCATTAAAATCCTGTTTGAAGAATTTCAATTTACTGCGGGCAATTAATAAAGGGAATATCATTTAGTTCGTCTGGCGTCTAACCCTTTCCCTGTTGTATATTCATGTAAGGAATAATGACGTCATGAATATTGATATTAGATTATTTTTCATAATGGCAAATGAACACATGATATTTTGGCTCAGACAGAAGCTGTAGAATCAGATCTATATTACACCATAAGCAAATAGAGCAGACCCTGGTCAGACGGCTCCTATAGGAGCCGTCTGATCTGGATCTACTCTGTTTGCAGATGCGTGATAATGCGCTTACATAAGGGAAACGGTTAAATAGGTATTACCTGCTAGTATAGACGTCACATACAGCAAACACCTCGTTAACCAGAACACTTAACCCATTACCTCATAGGCTTTAGATACAACCTCTTTGAATAAATCTACCGAAAAGGAGCATTAACTAGAGAAAAGGAAAAAATAGAATTTTGTTGTTTGAAACCATTGTGATAAATAGTGCATTTGCTCCCATAGGAGCAAATGCTCTATTTATCACAATGGTTTCACAAAGTGACTTCTACAGAGTCGTCAAAAGTCGTCAATATGAGGGAATGGGTTGAACAAGTATACTATCAGTAAATAACCCGTTACTCCATAAATACGTCTTTGCAAACAGAGTAGACCCAGATCAGAGCCGTCTGATCAGGGTCTACTGTTTGCATTTGATATGATACAGATTATGATATTAATTTTTGCAGTTTCTGTTAATGGCCCAACATTCCTGTGTTCATGTGCCATAACAATAATTTAATTATCATTCATAGCTGTAATGTCGTTATCTCTTTCATGAATATTTATGGTGTACAGAGTTAAGATATATGCCAGCTTAATGCATGGTGTGAAGTTACATATAACGCTCCTATGGGACGAGCTGTGCAGCAAACAATGGGTTGGCTGAGAATTAAGATATTTTGACAGACCCGTAGATTCTACGTACGGTAAAACCTCTCTATAACGGCCACTAAATTGTGTGAATTAGTTGTTGTTTAGGGCAGGTGGCTGCTTAAAGCAAGGTGAAAGTAAAACAGAACGCTCCTATAAGAGCGTTCTGTTTTACTTTCACATTGCTTTAAACAGCCACCTGCCTTTAACACAAAATACTTGATATAATTTAGTGGTCGTTCCATAGAGAGGTTTTACTGTATTTTATATAGGCTATATGCCTGTGTATATATAACTTTTCTAAACTAGGACAACGGAATAATCATATTAAAACGTATCACGCTTGAGGTCACAACTTGCATAGCAAATAATATTTGTGTATCAAACAGCATGTACAATAGACCTTCTCAACAGCGACCGCTTAATATTAATGGATCAAAATTAGTTCCTTTACAAGCAGGTTGATGCTTATCCCTTTCCTCCATAAATACGTCTTTCTACGTCTCTGTAAATGTCACTTTATGAAACCATTGTGATAAATAGAGCATTTTCTCCTAAAGGAGCAAATGCTCTATTTATCACAATGGTTTCAAACTACTAAATTCTAAAATGTTCCTTTTCTCTAGTTAATGCTCCTTTTTCGGTAGATTTATTCAAACAGGTTGGATCTTAAAATAGTCTATGAAGGAATGGGTTAACCTTGTCTTTCATGTAAAACGCCTTTTCAGGATCTGCTGTGTTTGCTTATGGTATAATTTAGATCTGATTCTGCAGTTTATGTCTTAGCCAAAATGTCATGTAATCATATGGTATTATAAAAATAATCTAGTTAATATTCGTGATGTCATCATTTCTCTCATAAATATTGAACAGGGAAAGGGTTAATTCAGGACGAAAGAAATGCAGATTACTCCTTGATAAGACAGCTTAATGCAGAATGAAAGTTATGCAGAAATCTCTTGGATTAAGCTACCACCTGTTTTGCAAAAACGTAATAAAAACCTCTTATAATTGTCATTGAGAGATTTTACTGTATATCTAGATCTAGCTTCATTACAACAAATCATTCAAATTTAACTTCTCAAGAAAAGATGGAAGCTTACTGCAGGATGAAAGTGATGCTGCAGAAATCTCAAAACGAAGATATGAGAAACACATTTATATGAAGGAAAGGGTTAAATGATCGGTAAAGAGAGGTTTATCTCAAGCGGAAAGATAACTCGGGATAATCGGGTAGCTGTGCCACTTCATTGTTTCACTGTAAACAATGTTTTTAAACGTTTCAGGATACAGTATATAATGTTTAAACACGATATAAAGACCAAATATTTCAATGCAGTATTTGTATTATTACCTTTGAAGTATCCTTTCCTTCATACAAAATGCATTTCCATGCCTTTGCAAGAAGTGATGATCCAGACCGGACAGCTACCGAAGGAGCCGTCAGACCAGAGTCTGCTCTGCTTGCTTATGAAATTATTTTTGAAATAGATCTGATCCAACAGAATTGACCAAAACAAACAACTTTTGTGTACATATATTTTTTTTTTATAAAACAGCTAATAAATATACATGGGTCATTATGTCTAGCATTAATATTCAACAGGGAAGGGTTATGTGTACTGGCTGAGATTGTATTAGAGCCATATTCTCAAACCTAAAACTCTTGAATACATATACAGTAAAACCTCTCTATAACGGCCACTAAATTACATCAAGTATTTTGTGTTAAAGGCTACATGTGGCTGCTTAAAGCAAGGTGAAAGTAAAATAGAACGCTCCTATAGGAGCGTTCTGTTTTACTTTCACCTTGCTTTAAGCTGCCACCTGCCCTACATACCAACTAATTAACACAATAGTTTGGCCGTTATAGAGAGGTTATTATGTAGGCCAGTGTGTTGCAGCTTAAGCCATTCTGATGGAGCTTTGGAAACAAACACTTGTGCTTTAACTTCAATTCAAACTATGCATTGTATTCTATATTTGATGTGATATAAATAGAGAAAGTAACCACTAAAATGTCAAGTTTCTATGTGTGTACAACCAGTTTGACTTGCCCTACTCCCCACCCTACCACACCTCTTTTTAACCTTTAACTTCATATGCATGTCGTTTTAAGCCTTTGCAAACACATAAGACCACGACCAGAGGTTCCTGGGGAGCCGTCAGATCAGGGTCTCCTCTGTCTGTTTATGGAATACTATAGATCTGATTCTACCGTTTCTGCAATGGTCAAAAGTTGCTGTCATGACCAAAAATTTCCGTGGTCACAAGTCAGAATAAAAAATCACATTATCAAGATCAATGATGTCATAATTTTTACATGAATATTCATGAAGTAAAGGGTTCATCCTCTCTAACCTTTCATGAACATTCGATTAGCAGAGAGTGTTTTCTGTTGTACATGATCGGGTTCAATATACTCGTCCGTGTGTGTCGCCTATACAATTATTTACTCTGTTCTCTTTACATTGTGTCCAATGTCTGTTTTTTTGTACATTTCAAGCGAGTGATTCCATTAATTTAAGATGTACATGTACAATCCATTTTTCATCAAAGAAGGAGATGTTTTCATGAATACAGTTGCTTGTCTTACAACAAAGGAGTGAGTCTTATTGATTGGTAATTAGACGGCAAAATCAATGCTACTGATTTCAAATACAGTAGAACCTGTCATAAGCAGACATTCATTTATTGAACATAGAAGTATTAAATACAGGTGGTTGCTTTAACCTTAATGCAGAGCAAAAGTAATGCAGAAAACTCATAAAGGAGCTTTCTGCATTATGCCTGACCTGTATTAAACTACTACATGCTTTACGGACCCATAATTAGACCTCTTTTTGATGACAGCTTAACCCATTCTCTCCTAGACTATTTTTAGACCCAGCTTTTTTTTTAAATAAATCTACCGAAAAGGAACGTTTACTAGAAAGATGAAAATTTAAGAATTGTTTAGTTTTAAATCATTGTCATAATAGAGCATTTACTCTTATGGAACAAATGCTCTATTTATCACAATGGTTTCAAGAAGTGACTATTACAGAGGCGTAGAAAGACATATTTATGGAGGAAATGGTTAAAAACGATATTTAGAGATGCGTCAAAAGGCATCAGTAGGAGGGAATGTGTTAAGACAGGTTCTACTGTACTTTAACGTCAAAATCAATGCTACTGAGTTCAATTAATGTGTAATTATTATTGTTTTCGATGTATTTATAGATATTATTGATAAGAATAAAAAATGGCCACTCTCAACCCTTGCCATGTTAAGCGCATGTTTTGTACATGTATTGTGATAAACCGGATATTGTAGTTCAACATATTCTGATATACTCATTATTATTTTATATTTTATATTTCAGAGAAATCAAGGCGGATACAACTACCGAGGTAAGCCAGTCTAATCCGGCGTCTTGATTGAATCATTTTATTATTCCAGTATCCATTAACCTTTAGCCTGCTGAACAAATTATTTTTACAGTATTTTTCACCTACTACATTTCCGAAATTCAAGCTATAATCAATTTGTCAACCAAAATGCAATCAGGGTGTCAAACAGTTTGGATACTGATGAGACGCCGAGTTACTCGGCGTCTCATCTAGATCCAAACTGTTTGCATAGGTATTCACTCATCCGCCCATAGCTGGCTAAAGGTTAAGAACGACATAAGCAAACAGTTTAGACATAGATCAGATGGTTCCCGAATGTGCCTTCTTATCAGTGTCTGCTCAGATGGTTCCTGAATGTGCCATCTGATCAATGTCTGCTCAGATGGTTCCTGAATGTGCCTTCTGATCAATGTCTGCTCAGATGGTTCCTGAATGTGCCATCTGATCAATGTCTGCTCAGATGGTTCCCTGAATGTGCCTTCTGATCAATGTCTGCTCAGATGGTTCCTGAATGTGCCATCTGATCAATGTCTGCTCAGATGGTTCCTGAATGTGCCTTCTGATCAATGTCTGCTCAGATGGTTCCTGACTGTGCCATCTGATCAGTGTCTGCCCAGATGGTTCCTGACCGTGTCATCTGATCAGTGTCTGCTTATATGGTTCCTGACTGTGCCATCTGATCAGTGTCTGCTCAGATGGTTCCTGAATGTGCCATCTGATCAGTGTCTGCACTGTTTGCTGAATACATGGCTTGTACCAGCAAATATTTGGTTTGCTGCGCTCCCTCAACATGAAAAATGGATTGGTTCTAAATTACTATCCGGACTATTAACCCTTTACTCCATTTCTACGCCGTTGCAAGCAGAGTAGATCCAGATCAGACGGCTCCTGTAGTAGCCGTCTGATCAGGGTCTGCTTTGTTTGCTTATAATACAATATATATATATATATGATTTTACAGTTTCTGCCATGGCCAAAAGTTCCTGTGTCATTGTGCTATTATAACAAATGAATCTCATTAACATTCATGATGTCATTATTTCTTATCTGAATATTCATGGAGGAAAGGGTTAACAGGTTTTACGAAATGTTGGTGTTGTTCGATATAAATACATGAATTTATCTGAATTATCTCTTGTAAGAATTTATTTCAGAAATATTGCTTAACAGACTGTTTATACATCGTCCATGAAACTCGCTTGACTGTCTTAGCTGGTCATATTTGAATAAACAAACTTGAAACTTCATTAAAAACAGCGCATCATCATAGAGAGCATATTTTGGCAAATACTCATATTTTAACATTTTCCCCCATAGATACTTTTTGGCACTTTAACAGATTGGATCCAGATCAGACGGCTCCTGTATGAGCCGTCTGATCAGGGTCTGCTTAAGAAATAAATGTAATGCAGATCTGATTCTACAGTTTCTACCATATCAAATCATTCCTGTGATCATTGGCCATTATAAAAATTAATTAAATGAATATTCATGAAGACATACATTCTTGTATAAATATTCACAGGGCAATGGTTTAAACATTAAAGACTTCCCTCGACAATGAAAATCGTTGACCATGATTTTCAATGTCTGATAACCATTTTGTATACATTTATAATCAAACAGGCGACTATTGTGCGACCAGAACCAATGCCAGAGGCCCGGACTAGCCTGTCGGTGCCTAAGCCAGCAAGTCCATCTCCCCAGAGAGTCACCCCTGTTCGTTCACGTGCATCATCAGTCACTGAAGCTGTTAACGCTTTGCGCATGTCCGTACAGGGCCACTTGGATGATGAGGATGACACTGATACACCACCTTCTTCAAAGGCACCATCTCTTAGGTGGGCGTCCGACAGGCGTTCCCAAACTCAAGCCCCGAATCCGGCTGCAGGGGACGTGATGTTCTTTCCCGCTGGACAGCAGGTAGACACGGAAAGGCACATGCCTACCCCATCCACCTCCCAGAACGAGTATGGCAAGTCTATACGAACAAGTTACGACGAACAGCCAGAAATACCCCCACGCGTACCAATCGAACAGGAACCAGTGAGCCAGGAACCAGAGTCACCAAAAGAAGAGCCCAAGGAGTCTATATACAGTTACTCGAAAGTCATCAAAGCTTCAAGAAGCAGCAACGGCCCGGCACTTCTTCCACCGGTACAGATTGAACAACCGACGAATCAGGGCTATGAGGTTCCCTCTCAGCTGAGAATGACAACAGGTGGGATAAGAGAAGACTCCACGTCGTACGAAACGGAACACTCGAGACCTTTATCTAAAACTTACGTAGATAGGGGTGCGTCCATGTCGGATCGTCTAGCAAATCTGGTAGAAGACGGTGACAAAACTCGGTTTTCTCATTACACCCTTGACGCAATGAATTTCGGACCAGAAGAGGACGAGGTGCAGATGAGACGGACACGCCCACGCACACCCCCTGTAGACATACCTAGAAGCAGTTTGATATATTCTCAATCAAGCAGGCGACCCGCGACACCGCCAAATGATATACCATTAATTACACCTAGAGAATCTACAGAAATTCCGCCATTGAATCTGAGAAGCTCAGCAACAACCCCACGCGCGGATTACGGAATTTCTGCACGGCCGGTTACTCCACCGCAGGATTTCCCCATCACGCCAAAGTCTTCCATCGTTCGTCCTCGTCCTTCCACGCCACCGTTTGATGCAGAAACAGCGCGGTCAACGACAACCAACCAAATTAGTCGAGATACAGGAAGGTCCGCGCCTATTGACCCTTCGACAGGGGAACCTGGCTCATTTCAGGCTCGACAAAAATTTATCGAGGCACATCTTATAAAAAATGTACAAGGCAACCAGCCCACTTCTGTTCAGTTCAACAAGAAGACCGAAGTGATTCCAAGATCCGAACCATCAAGTGCTAGAGATGTTAAGAATGACTTACCTGCTGTGGTTGTTCCCCCGGGAGTCGTTCCTCCACCCCCACCTCCACCCCCTCTCCCGAAATTTTAAGGATACTCGACATGCCGAAAGGTGTATAACTATATGAAAATTGTATGTGTGCTATTAGGTGTGTTATCGAATATGTCTGTGTTTTTATAAGTTTCTGGGTTATTCCTGTTTGTGTGGCAATAGTTATCCGGTCGTGGCGGTATATGTTCTATACTATATAATGGTGCCGTCCAACTCATTCATTTGACTGGGCTATTACTAGATCTATACGTACAGCCTTACAAAATGCTCACACCAGATATAACAGAAGTATACATTATTTCATGCAACATTATAAGTAAATGCAGTATAACATGTCTTTAGTGGCCATAAACAAGAGGTCTTATTGTACGTCTGTAAGGAAGGTGGTAGCTTAATGCAGGTCAAAAGTAATGCAGAAAGCTTCTAGATGATTTTTCTGCCCTTCATTAAGTAACCTCCTGTTTACGATTCCTATGATCAATAAATGATTGGCCGCATAACCCTTTTCCTCATATGAACGTGTTTTCACGCATTTGAAAAACAGAGAAGACCCATACCAGATGGCTCCTAGATGAGCCATCTGACCAGGGTCTGCTCTGTTTGCTAATAGAATTTGATAGATCTGTTTCTTTGCTTTCTAAAATGTCTACAATGTTCCACCTTCCATTATTTCTTTGTAACTATTTGTAACTATTTTATTAATGAATATTCAGTAAGTATTGGAAGTTGTCCTAAATACAGAACTGGGAAAAGGTTAAGGCTGTTCTGTATGTCTATTGGATTTATACAGAGCTGTAACAAACTACAGTAAAACCTCTCTATAACGGCCACTAAATTACATCAAGTAGTTTGTGTTAAAAGCATGTGACTGCTTAAAGCAAGGTGAAAGTAAAACAGAACGCTCCTATATATAGGAGCGTTCTGTTTTACTATCACATTGCTTTAAGCAGCCACCTGCCCTAAATACCATCTAATTAACATAATTTAGTGGCCGTTATAGAGAGGTTTTACTGTATACAGTAGGACGGTTCAACCTCTCTAAAAGGACCAACAAAAAAGAGGTATAAAATTGGATCCGATGGGCAGGTGGTAACTTAACACGGGACGAACGTTGTATAGAAAGTTTCCATACGAACTTTCTGGATTACCTTCGCACCAAATTAAGCAACCACTTACTTTTAACTCTTTTCTCCATGGATATTGTGTAAGAAATAATGACATCATCAATATTGATTACATAAATTGTTATTGTAGTACATGGACACGTTGAATTTTGGACATGGCAGAAGCTGCAGATTCACATCTATATTAAATCATACATAATCAGAGCAGACCCAGATCAGACGGCTCCTACAGGAGCAGTCTGATCTGGGTCTACTCTGTTTGCAAAGGCGTAGAAATGCGTATTCATGGCAGAAAGGGTTAAAATAATATATTGTTATTGACGAAGCGTTCGTATGAGAGACGTTCTACGATATGTTGTTAAATGTGAACATACCGAAGCTACTATAGAGAGTGACTCTGTGACAGAGCGGCAGATAAAGGTGCATACTTAAAAACTAAAATGGTCATTTCTCCAACAAACCGTATGTTGTGACTACTCTTTAGAATCGTCTCTTCGAGACGATTCTAAAGAGTAGTCACAACATACGGTTTGGTGGAGAAATAAAGAAGTTACTCCTGAAAATGTTTTAATTTAAGCACCTTATCTGGAGCTCTGAGTCGTTGAAGCGGGCGTTGAAGACGATATGGTGAAAGATATATATTCATTGACTCTAAATCAAAACATCATTTTTTTTTCATATGAAATGTAGCTTTATACCTCTGGCACTAGACCGAAAAAGATTATACATGTAGTTCTGTTGATAACGCCTATCATATTATGTATTAATTAATGTAACATGTGTTATAAATAGATCTATAGTCTTTTTCAGACTGTTGTATTGTGACTAGTACGGTAGAACTTCTCTAAAGCGACCAGTTAACGAACTAACATAGGTGTCATTAAAAGCAGGTGGCTGCTTAATGCAGGATGAAAGTAATACAAAAAGCTCCTAGAGGGGCTTTCTGTGTAACGTTTGTCCTACATTAAGCTACCACCCGTATTATAATTTATACGGCTTTTAGGTGATCAGTTAACAGAGAATATACTGTATGTTCAACATTTGATATACATGTATAGGTTTCCCAAAGTCTTAACAATTGCAACCACACAAAACTTCATTGGGTGACTGTTTTAGTGATGTTCTACTGTTCTCAGTATTACATAAGATGATAGTGTTCCATTATTCCATCTCACCGTTTAACTCTTTACTCCAAGGAGATGTATTTTGACACCTTTGCAAACAGAGTAGACCCAGTTCAGGCGGCTTCTGTAGGGGCCGTCTGATAAGGGTCTGCTCTGTTTGCTTATCGATTTTCTTAGATATGACTATATTATTTGGCATAGCAATGTATTCCCTTGGCGTAGTATGAATTGGACCCAGAATAGACCAGTTACTCGGAGTTTTGATCTTAATTAAATTGTTTATATGTGGATAACTGCACAGCTGCTGTGTTTAACCCATTCCCTCATTTTGACGACTCTGTAAAAGTCAATTTGTGAAACCATTGTGATAAATAGAACATTTGCTCCTATATTCATCACAATGATTTCAAACTACAAATTTCTAAAATTGTCCTTTTCTCTAGTTAATGCTCCTGTTGGTTGGATCTAAAATAGCCTATGGAGGAATGGGTTAACACTCGCTGCCAATGGCGAATCTATGGTGATCTCTGCAAAGAGTTGTGACCCCAGATGAGGCCCCGAGTAACTCGTCGTTTCACCAGGGTCACTGTCCATTACCATGGTTATGATTTTAGAACCAAAAAAAAAAAAAAAAAAAAAAAAAAAAGTCAAATATGAAAATTGAAGCAGATGACAATTTTTGCAGACGACACTGCGTGGCAGTGACAAGAGTTCTTTGTGTACCATGTGCTATTTCCATAATTATTTTTTATAAATGTGTGTGTATTTCCTTTATAATCCATGTTTCGTTAACAAACATTTATCATTTGTCATTGTCTATGTGGTTATGATTGATTACGAGATTTGACCTTATAGTTAATTCTTTGCGTGCCAGTGACAATTCTGTGACAACCATTGCACACAGTTTGGATCCAGATGAGGCGCATAGTAACTCTGCGTCAGGTTCTAGACTGTTTAGCACTATGTATTCTTAAGACGAACTGAAGAAAAAAGGGTTTTTTGAATGGTGATGCAAACAACAATTTTTGAAGACGACAATAACAATAACAAGCAAAGAGTTAAATGACTTGAAATAAACTCAAATGAAATTAAACCAGCAACCTGACGCTGTGCTTCAGACATTCATAGAAAATATCAGATATTTTTACACTGTCTTTTCAATCACTTTTAGTTTGAACCCAGAATTTACAAATTCGAATGGTCCATCATCGTTTAACGATCAAGTCCATTCAGTATGAAAGGGTGTAATTTGCGGTATGATTTTGAATTCTAGACAGTGCAGACCACAATCAGAGGGTTCCTCTAGGAGTTCTCTGATCTAGGTATTATTCACTGTTTTCAAATGACAGTACTCTCATTTTCCGCGTTCCAATGGCTTTACCGAGTGTATTAACCCTTTTCCTGTTCTATGATGATTTCAAATTTCAATACCTACTGAATATTATTGGACAAAAAATGTTATAATGGAAGATGTAACATTGTAGCCATTTTAGAAAGTATAGAAACAGATCTATCAAATTCCATTAGCAAACAGAGCAGACCATGATCAGACGGCTCCTATAAGAGCCGTCTGATCTGGGTATACTCTGCTTGCAAATGCGTAAAAACGCGTTTATATGAGGGAAAGGGTTAAAGTGAGGCTTAGAAACCGATACTTAGTGGTCTTTGTAGAGATGGTTTTACCATTTCCATTATAGTAGACCAAGCTCAGATTGTATTTGATCATGTTCTGCTTTGTTGCTGATCTGAAATTAGTTTCTGCCAGGGCAAATAAAATCTTATGTTCATAATTATGCAGTTTTGAAAACCATCTACTACATCTTCATCATGTCAGTATTTCTAAGATGAGTATTTACCGACGATAAATTGTTCAGCTTAGTGACGCTTAACCCATTTGCTCCCATGATCCCATATATGGGACGTATGCAAACCGTGTAGACTCTGATCAGACGCCGAATAATGCGGCGTCTGATCATAGTCTACAATGTTTGCTGATAGGAAATTCAATATAAAACAAAACAAAAATGAAAATTTAGACCAGACACCCCTTAGATAAAAAATGGACTAATCCAATATATAAGTATGGAAGAATCCACTGGGAGCAAATGGGTTAAAACAATAGAGGAGCGAGTGTGTGTAACCCTTTCCTAAATGAACATTCATGTAAGAAATAATGACATCTTGAATATTAATTAGATTCAGTTTTATAATGTCATATGCACATAGGAAATGTTGGCGATGGCAGAAACTGTTGAATCAGATCGATATTATTCCAAAGCAAGCAGAGCAGACCCTAATCAGATGGCTCATACAGGAATCGTCTAATATGGGTATTCTCTGTTTGCAAATGCATTGAAAGGTGAGAACCGAGACATTGAAACCATATATCAATACAAGGAGTTATACAATAATTCCTTTACATTAGACATGAATATGATGATTTGATACAGGTTTCTTTAATAGAGTTGCTTTACATTTATTAAACAACCACAGATAACTATATTATTAACTTTTAAATTATGGCACGGATACCTGTGACCTTAACCGACCATTGTGGACAGGGTGCAGTCTTTTGACTTTTATGGTAGTTGTCGTGTAAAATCACTCTATGTCCAACTTACATTGTGTTTTGTGGGATGTTAGGCTTCTTAAGCCATGGGTCTAAACTTATATAATAAAATAGTACATTTATATCACGGTTATGACAATATATATATTTGTGTTGCACTTTTAATTGATGTTACTTGTCATATATACATATGAAAACCAAATTATATTCAAAGAATGTTATTTCCAATTTAAACAATGTTATAGAGCGTATAAATAAAGTAATATATATTTTCCGTATGAGTTTGTTCCATTTATCCTGCCGTCATGTTTTCCTTATGAGTTTACTATCGCCTTGCGTCATATTTGTATAAAACTAGATAAAACATTCTACCGTGATTCTAGCGCCACCTTTCGGCATTTATATATGCCATGAAATATAGCTGTCGAGAGATATTACAAGGAATGTGTGCAGAATTTTGCATCAAAACACACCATGGAATTAAAATGCCTGGTTTAAATGCCTAGCTCTTACTTTATAATTGTTCGACCATTCTGGTATTTTTTTTCAAACTGCAAACTAAACAAGAAACATTCTCTTTGTCTTTATGCGTGATAGCCCAAGACACCTGCCGAAATATTAGTTCTATGTTCCAAAGAATGGCACATAGTAATTGCATGGTTTGATCTTTAATTCACCCGTTGTCTTTTCGAATGTTTATCAAATATTCCACACAGGGCGTGCATCAGTCATGACGGCTTGAGTTATGTCATTCAATGTCTCCATCAGCTATAAACAACTGAGTTATGCAATTCAATGTCCGTATCAGACATAAACGGTTTGGTTATACCATTCAATGTCTATATCAGCTATAACGTTTTAAGTTAGGTCATTCCATGTTTGTATCAGATCTAACAGGTTGAGTTGTGCCATTTAGTGTCTGTGTCGGCTATAGCGATGTGAGTTAGGTCATTCAAAGTCTGTATCATACGAGGGGTGTTCCAAAAATAATGTCACTTGCATCGGTGCTCATATAGCGGAAGTGCTTTTGTTCATTTTAATTTGCTCTGCCCTTCAAAATACTCTCCGCCAGCCAGAATACACCTTTTTAGCCGGTCAATCCATTTTTGGAAGCATTTTTCATACTTTTCAATGGGGACACCCATCAGACACTGATAAACAGCAGATCCAAGGGCATTTCTCGAATTGTATCTCCTTCCAGATAAATGATATTTAAGTTTTGGAAAGAGAAAATAGTCGCAGGGGGCCAAGTCTGGCGAATACGGAGGGTGCGGAAGGACGGTAACCTTCTCTGACTCCAAAAAGTCAGTCACAATACGTGCCTTGTGAGCGGGTGCATTATCATGCAAAAGTCGGACATACTTAAGTCCTGTTTTGGGACGGCTACTTTTGTAGTAGTTCTTCAATTTTCACAGAACAACGTTTTTATAGAACTTGCCTGTCACCGTTCTGCCTGTTGGCACCGGGATTTGAATAGCTGGACCCTTATTAGTGAAAAAAAATAGCATACAAAACCTTCTTTACCGTTCGTATTCGTTTGGCAATACTTGGGCGTCTGGCATTTTTAGTGGCCCATATTCGGTTGGAAACCTTCCGCTTTGGTTCAAAATAATACACCCAGGTCTCATCACCAGTGACTATATTATCAAAAGCCTTTTTACTATATTTTGGGTACATTTTGAGAAGTTTTTTTGCCATTGTTACACGCGTCTTCTTTTGCTCATCCGTCAACAAATGGGGTATCCATCTTGCATTTATCTTTCTAACTTTTAGGTGTTTCTTCAAAATTGCATGAACTCTTGCTAACGACAAGTTTGTCATTCGAGCCAATTGTCTTACGGTGAATCGAGCATCAGTTTTGAGGATATTTCGGATTTTTTCTATGTTACCTTTGGTCGTAGTTGTTGCAGGACGACCTGGGCGAGCAGCATCTTTCAGTTGCTGCTGCCCAGCACTAAATTTAGCTACCCAGCTACAAACAGTCCTGTGGGACATTTGGCCCTCCCCATAAATGTCACACACCTCGCGGTGAATATCTACAGCCTTTATGCCGAGTAATGACCTACCTTTTATATAGGCCCTAATTTCAAGAACATTTTCAGCTCGTTTTCCTGTCATTTTGTGTATAGTCTAACGAATAGGCTATGAAGTACCGAGGCAAGTGAACGTGTGGACGAGATATTTACCTGTGTCACGAGCCAGTGATCACTCAATCGACACGAGGTGGTTTTGTGCATGAATTGCACGATTTCCGCGAAATAAAGCACAGATGACATTATTTATGGAACACCCCTCATACAGTTATAACGGCTTTAGTTATACCACTCAAAGTCTGTATCAGTTATAACGATGTAAGTTATGTCATTCAATGTCTGCATCAGCTATAACGATGTAAGTTATGACATTCAATGTCTGCATCAGCTATAACGATGTAAGTTATGCATCAGCATAGACCTATGATAAATGTGTTATCATAGGTCTTTGGCATCAGATAGAACGGATTAAGTTGTCATTCAATGTTTGTATCAGCTATAAAGGTATGCTCTTCGAAAATTAGATAGTCCATGGTATACTAAATTTAGCATTCTTTGTGATGCACGTGTTTCTTTTAGGAGGGTGCAATATGTGCAATTGATGTTAAATGAAAACATTGCAAATCATAACAGACATGTTTGGTTTCACCAATGTATGGGCATGACTCTTTCCAACCTTCAGCAATATGGATTCCTTAGGCAACTTCTATAAGGAAGAAAATTAACCTCTCCCCGTGTTGTCGAAGGAAACATGAAGTCAATCATAGAGAAAACGTTTTTGTGTATCGTAAGAGATGACTAAATCCGGGGGGGGGGGGGGGGGGGGTAGCTATTCATTTATCTGTCCATATGTTTACTTTGAAACTTTATTTCACCGGGATGAGTAAGTACAATATATCTGTCAGTTGATACATGCTTATGATTATTTTGTAAATGTAATTATTGACGGATGTAACATCTATCAGAATGTGCCGTTTGATGTAAACCGTGGTAAAAGAGATGTCACTCGGGATAATGACTAGGAGGGTATACATTACGGTATACAACCAATTCATTTCCTTTACCAATACATCAGATATTATATCTATACCTTTTCAAGTTCATTCTTATTATCGCTCATATTCTTGAACCAGTGGAACGATTACATAATAATTATCTTTTTAGATTTACCTCGTATTGTTATCAAATTGTATGTTGTCAACTTCATATGTCAGATTGTTCAACCTCTACCTAGACTGTATGAATTCAAATTACGGACAAACATCGAAGAGGTAAACCTTGTTATACATGTATGTAGTAAATCAGATTTCTTTTTCATTCAACAGTGTCCAGTATAATATTTTATATGCAATGTACACCGAAAAGTCAGTTCGACACCGATACCTGTGATTTTATTTGGTACAATTGAAAAACAAGGCGAATCTGCTTTTCCAATTCTGATTTCATGTACACAAATGTGTTTCGAAAAAGGACTGAAACTAATCGTTCAGCCAACCACGCCGATGACAGATTCTTCACGGGACTTCTCACAGATGTAGTTCCTCGTTTCTTCGCACGTGTCTGCACGCCACTGCATGTTGTTGTGCATGTCCAATGCCATGCATCGGCCGGCAGCTGAATTGGGTTCTCCAGCAGCCCAGTCCTTGAAGCTTTGGATCAGCGTTTGTTCCGGAAGCCACAGCCATTCTCCCTCGGTGGCCAGATCTGTGGAACCTACCCAGAATTTCCCTGGCATATATGTACCTATTGAAACGATCATCATAACATATATAGCATTCTGTAGACGGTACTGTGATTACCTTTGCAAACAGTTCAGATAAGATGCCGAATACAGGAAATATCGATTAGTCGAACACTAAAATACGTATCATTATCGATAGACAGGTGGCAGCTTAATGCAAGGTGAAAGTCATGCAGAAAGCTCCTCTAGGAGCTTTATGCATGACTTTCACCATGCATTAAGCAGCCACCTGCCTGAAAGGGTCTTAATTCTTCTCTACAAATATTTACTGTATTTCAGGATATCTAGTGTTTTAACAATTTAAATGTGGGGTTTTTTTCTGTGGAGAAACTGAATTAACGCTTTACCTCATTAATGCATTTTATAACGAAGTTCATGTTACGTCGTAGACACAGATCAGGAGCTGTCTGATTAGGATGGATGCTTTGTTTGCATATGGATTTATATTGATCTGATTCTACGGTGCCTGACATTGTCTAAATCCCTGTGTTCATATGCCATTAAAACTGATCAACTGTGAAATGATTTACATTCTTGATGCCATTATTTCTTACATGAATATTCACGAAGCAAAGCGTAAGGGTACTTTGGAAATGAAATAAGCAGCATTTTGTGCATGTTACCTGCTCAACGTGGTAAGTGGTAAGCTGTTGAGTTTAAGTTCCGCGGTAGTTTGGCAATATGCAGGACGTTCGTTTTTCGAAGAAACAAAAACGTGTTTTGCTGATGCATTTTAAAATCATAACCCTTATTGTGCTGAAAAAAGTGTTTGCCAAAACCCTGATCTGATGCATATTTCATAATTCTGATTCGTACAAGCTTTTGAGAAACTCTCAACCGAGTGTCAAACAGCTTGGATCCTGGTGAGGCGCCGAGTTACTCGGCGTCTCATTAGGATCCAAACTGTTTGCAAAAGTGTGTGTCAGGTGGCGCGTAGCATTATAAGGGTTAATCCTTTACCTGACAAATACATGTTTACATTTTACTGCAAACCGGGGAGATTCAGATCAAACAGCTCCTGTTGGAGCCGACAAATCCAGGGTCTGGTCTGTTTGCCTACGGAATTATATAGATCTGAGTGTACAGTTTCTGCCAGAGCCAAATCAGCATAAATTATGTTTCATATACAATTATCAAGTACCAGCTAATTGATATTCGTTAATGTCTTAAATAGTTACGAAGTGATGCGAAACATTTCAACTGATCTACGCCATGAGATATTCGTAGTTGTGTGTTAGTTGTGTTACTCATTACGCAATTATATCTGATAAAAAAAACTTGCTAAAAACATACGTAGTGGAAAGGTCCAGTCCCCATTGCTTCCAAACCCAGTCGCTACAGCAACGTAGTTCACAGGATGCGGATCTGTGTCATTCCATACCATGAACTGATTAACGCCCACGTCATTTCCGGTACCAACTCTGATGACGTTGTGTGACCAGCTGATCCAGAACGGTCGCTGATCCGTGCAGCTTACTGGGTGTGATCTTCACAAATACGACCGTAGATGTACTTATCACAAAAATATCTGTGTTCACTTTCACTTCTTGAACAGGCTTTTTTTACTTCTATGTAAACTTGTGTTAGTTCTATACTTATATAGCGTTTTATAGGGTCCCTAGAGGAGCCCCCTGCTCACAGAGTCAGCACTGTTTGTCAAACGCTTCTCGCAAAGTACATGTACATGTATACCATTTCATACAATGAAATGTAGACAAACTATCTGTGTTATCTGTAGAACTATTGTCTAAACAGTGTATCTGGTTACTGCAGTTATGGACACAACAAATAAATTAAAGTATAGATTTGATACTAATTTATGTCTACGAAAGTACCTGGTCACTTAAAGGTTATAAAAGAATCCATTCAGATAATTCATATTGAGGTTTTGCGAATTCGATTTTGGTTTGAATTCGGAGGATTTGCAAAATTAATTGTCAGTAAACAATAGCAGCATGAACATGATATGTAATTATTATTACATGTACATGTAGTTGTTTTATTATACAACAATGTCACACCAAAGTAATATTCTGTCGCTACAAATACTAGTTTTCCGAAGAATCTAACATTTAACCCTTTCGCTGCCAATTCCAGATCTGTTATTACCTATGCAAACAGTTTGGATCCAGATGAGACGCCGAGTAACTCAGGATCCAAACTATTTGTTACTGTTACTATGTTTTTGAAACAAAAATGAAGAAATCAAAAGAATGAAAATTTGTAGCAGACGACAAAGTTAGCAGACGACAGAGTTTGGCAGCGAAAGGGTTAATTCCACAAACATTGCCATATTGAATACCCATTATCCAACAAATACATTTCTACCATGTTTTGTTAATCGACCCTCGAAGGCTTCGAATCCGGTTTCTTTGAGAATGTCTTTTTGATTAAAACAACATATTCGTGACATAATATTTGCTGTTTGGTTTTGATATGCATTACTTTCGCCATTTGAAAACAAACATGACCACATACAAGACCACATACACATACAAGATTTTGCAAATCCTCCGAATCTGGCTGTACAGTTTTTGTCAAAGCAAAATAATTCCTTGCAAGTTAACTTTGTAAAACCTCAGCTAATAAATATTCATGATGTGAATATTGAACAGGGAATGGGTTAAACCAACAAGAATCCTTAAGGGCCTTATGTCAGTAAAGATGCATCACTCACCTATGGTGAACTTCGTCCTTGTGAGCGCACTGCTTGCAGTCCCGTATCACGGACTGGGAGTCGGTCCATCCACCAATTACAATCTCGTACGTGTCGGCGGTGTCCTTACCCTTGGTACTGGACAGGGCAATATGGGCGTCGTGACAAGCCTGGCAAATGATTAACCCTTTACATCATACATACGCGTTTAACCCTTTCCCTCATATAAACGTGTTTTCACGCATTTGCAAACAGTGTAGGCCCAGATCAGACGGCTCCTAGAGGATCCGTCTGATCAGGGTCTACTCTGTTTGCTGATAGAATTTGATAGATATGTTTCTTTACTTTCTAAAATGTCTACAATGTTCCACCTTCAATATTTCGTTTTACCTATTTTGTTAATGAATATTCAGTAGGTATTAAAATTTGGCCTAAATATAGAACAGGGAAAGAGTTAAGCGCATTTGCAAAAAGAGTAGACCCAGAGTCAGAAATCAGTCTGTTCTGTTTGCTTATGGAAGTACATGTATGTTGATCTGATTTTTCAGTTTCTTCCATACCTAAAACACGTGTTGATACGGCAATAAAAAGATCAGCAATAGATTTTCATAATATCATTATTTCTTTATTTCTTACATGAATATTCATGAGATTACCGATTAATGTAGTGTGTTGTAATTTTTTACTTCATGAAGTTTCATGTAAGACATAATGACATCATGAATATTAATTACAGCAGGTTAATTTTTAAAATTGCGTATGAACACGGGATATTTTGGCCATGACAGAAATATATAATTCCATAAACAAACAGAGCAGAACCAGATCAGACAGCTCCTACAGGAGCAAAGCGTAGAAAACGTAGTTGTGGAGTAAAGGGTTAACCCTTCTTTTGCTGAATTTTAAAATACATTTCTCCTTCTTTGCCCATGCCCCGTTGTATAATTACATATATCTTCACTGTGTTTTTCACTGTGCAATCACTGCTGTGGAGTGCACTGGTTGCATAACCAACTTGTAAATAGTGCAGACCCTGATGAGACAGCTCCTGCAGGAGCTGTCTCATCTTGGTTTTCACTATATACAGGTAGGTATATTGACGTGAATAGCAAGCGAAGAGTTAATATACGAGTGGTTACGATATCGTACGGTGTGTATGTCTCGTCCTAGATGCACTTATTACAAAGGCTTTGGCAAACAAGAAACAAACCTTCTAAGATTGGGAGAAATTGTTTGATACAGTTGAATTTCGATATCTCGAACTTCAAGGGACAATACACATTACTTCGAGTCATCCGATTTCTAATCTGAACAATGTCAGCATTTCTTTAGACCTGCATTAGGCTGTAACATGGGTTTCTAGATATGCGTAGTGATACATTTTAGAACAATTGTGTATTGTAAATTCTGGAAGGACCGAACTTTTAGTTCGAGTTATCGGAGCTCGAGATATCGAAATCCAAAAGGTAAGCTCTAAACTAGTTAAAGCGATTAAACTATGTATAGATATGTGTATACGACAGTAACGTCAATTATAACATATGCTTCGGAATTTTCTGATCAAACTATCACAACAATGGGCGTCAAACGGGGAGACGATTTAAGTAGCATTTTGTGTTTATTCTTTCTCAACAACGGTCTAGAAAATATTGACAACATTGAAGAGTTATGAAATATATCCGAAATACAGGAGCCGTCTGACCTAGGACTATTCTGTTTGCAAAGGTGTGAATAGGCGTTGGTTAACCCATTCCATCATATTGACGACCTTTGACGCCTCTGTAAAAGTCACTTTGTGAAACCATTGTGATAAATAGAGCCTTTGCTCCCATAGGAGCAAATGCTCTATTTATCAAAATGGTTTCAAACTACAAAATTCTAAAAAGTTTCCTTTTCTCTAGTTAATGCTCCTTTTCGGTAGATTTATTCAAAGAGGTTATATCTAAAAATAGCCTATGAGGTAATGGGTTAATGCAAGACGAACAAATGCTTAAAGCTCCTAGAGTTTTCTACATTCGATTGTCGTTCTGCATAAAGGTACCAGCTATCTTAACATTCTACCCTCTGGCGAAGCCTTGAGACATTTGCAAACAGAATTGACTAATATCAGACAGTTCATGTAGGATATCTTAGATCTGATTCTATACTATTTTGCTTAGCGTTATATTCACTTGTTTTATATAACAATATAAACTAATTACATGTAGTTAATTAATAATTAATGTGTTCATAATGTATGGAATCTGCCATGGATATTCATAGAGTAATTAGTTAAAATTTTGAAAGTCCTGTCTGACGTCACTCACCCTCACGTTAAATGTAACTGACGTGTGTGAGCCGATATCGACACCTAGGTCATGTAAATAGTGGTACACGTAATCGTCGTTAGTATGCAATGTCACACTCCTCTCTGAAATAATGTAAAGAATACGGACAAATCATATTCTTCATCTTGTATTCCCAAAGCCTGATAGATATACATTTGCGAGCAAAGTAGGCCCAGATCAGACAGCTTTTATAGAAGATTTAAATGGAGGCAGAGATAAGACAGTTGGCAACTTAATGCAGGGTGAAGCTCATGCAGAAAGCAAAGCACGTCTGAGAGCTTTCTGCATGGCCTTCAATTTTGCATTAAGCAGCCACCTGCCTTAACCCTTTACTCCATAAAGATGCATTTCTATGCCTTTGCAAACAGAGTAGACCATGATCAGACGAGCCGTCTGATCAGGGTCTGCTCTGTTTGCTAATGGAATTATATAGATCCAAATTTACAGTTTCTGCTCTGTCAAACCTTTTCTGTGTTCATATACCATTTTGAAAATTAATCAGATTGATATTCGTGACGTCATTTTCATAAATATTCACGGAGTAGATCTAAATGGTTAAATGTTTTCATTTCTTCTAACCGCTACTTGATTCACATTTACAAACAGCTTGGATCCAGATGAGACACCGAGTAACTCGGCCTCTCATCAGGATCCATGCTGATTGCCACTCTGTCAATATTTTCTCAAACACTTGTTCGCATCGGAGGTAGTCGAAATTGTACATGACCCAAATTTGAACAGACATTTTATTACAGCCAGATAAGGGTTAACATTGTAAAATAATTTTAATCATTTACTCCATGAATATCAAGTAAGAAATAATGGCATCATGATATCCATGAATATTAATAAGGTTATTTTTTATAATGGCATACGGACACAGGACATTTAGGTTCAGGCAGAAACTGTAGAATCAGATCTATATAATTTCAAAAGCAAACAAAGCAGACCCTGATCAGACGGCTCTTATAGGAGCCGTCTGATCTGGGTCTACCCTGTTTGCAAAGGTTTAGAAAGGCGTATTAATGGAGTAAATGGTAATACGTCGACTGTTATGATGGAAAATACAACGACAGTTCAAAAGGTATTAGCATATTAAATGATATGAGAGGGGAAATACTTTGATCACAAATCGTACGCCTAGAAACAGAACTCATTCGCTTCCACATATTCACTGGGGCCAACTACGTATTATTATCAAAATTTTTGCTACGACAATTTATATGGGTATTTTAGACCAATTGTTTTCCTACGAAGCCGGTATATATATCAGGAAATGTTTTCCTACGAAAACAAAGTTGCCTTCGTAGAAAAACAAATCTATTATAATACCTATATAAATTCTCGTAGCAAAACATTTGATAATAATACGTAGTTGGTCCCCAGTGATATTTTCGTCTTCCTTATTTTCAATTTTGAATTTGAATTTTCTTTATTTTTTATTCAAAAAATGCATAATCAAAGTACCAACTAGTTTTAGATCCTAATGAGACGCATAGTTACTTGGAGTCTCGCGTGGATCAGAATTGTTTACAAAGGCACGTGGTAGCGAGAATATTAATGTCTTGTTCTGCGCTCGAAAGATATATATAGTAGATGGTGAGTATACTAACTTTTGTCATTGTACTCAACCAGTCCAGCAAGAAATATCTGCGTCTCCTGGTCTGCTATGTTTGCTAGCTGACCTCCCATACTTTGGCAGGTTTTCTAAAAATCAATATACATGTTAATACATATGCTATTGTTATTAAAAGAAAGAACACCTAAAAGAATGTCAATATAGATACGCTTCAACTATGTTATCAGTGCATTTCAATTAATGTTATGGTTAGAAAAAATATCGAGGACTCTCTTAAATCTTAATGTATTTGCAAAATATTTGCCATATGCTATTCAAACCCAGTCGCAAGAAACCAGAGTATCTAACAGTTTTAATTCTGACGAGACGCAGAGTAACAGAGATTATAATGAAACCTCTCGAAAGTAAGGAATCATGTCAGGGACATCACATTGTCTCTCGTTGCCTTTCATCCGGGGCAAAGGAAAACCAACAGTTATATTTAGCATTTTGTCCTTAGCCCTAATGTAAATATACAAAGTTCTCTATGGAAGCTCGGGCAGTGAAATGGGAAGGGATATTTGAGACGATCATATGGCTACCGTGTGACGATCTCTCGGTGTAACGCGTTTTTTAGTGAACGCAGGGGCGCCTTGCGATATCACACGTTGGTCGTAAGATATGACGGCGCCCTCAAAGGGACCGTGCGACGATCGCGTGGTGCCCTCACTAGTCCTAATACAATATAACAACCACAAACTTTTATATTGAAAACAGGGTCGCACTGTGGCCGTAAGATATAACGGCGCCGTCAAGGTGAACTTGCGACAATCGTGTGGTGCTCTAAACGGACCAATACAATATTTTAACAACCACACACGTACAGTATGTGCATAGCGAACGCATGGTCACCTTGTGATTACACACTGTTTACATAAAATATAACGGCGTCCACAAGGCGACCATGGGACAATTGTATGGTGCTCTAAGCGGACCATACACTATTACAACAACCGCACACGTTTGCCTTGCGTTAACGCGCGGTGGTCAAAAGCTATAATGGCACCCACACGGAGACCTATGACACACACACACACACGCACGCACGCACGCACGCACGCACGCACGCACGCACGCACGCACGCACGCACGCACGCACGCACGCACGCACGCACGCACGCGCGCGCGATTCCTCGAGAGCTGTTCTGGTCGGATAAAAAGATAAATCTAAGGGTACTATCGACATCGGAACTTTCACCGTGTGGTGACTGCAAGATAATAATAATCGAGTACACTTTGTTATTGTTCTCCATTTTTTAAAAAACAATAACAAAAACACACGGACACTGGTGTTATTGAGCATGTCTACCAAAACGATGTGAGGAATCATAAGTCCAATCTCCCGTATCATTCTTTCTTCCCTGTACTAGCTTTCTGTCAATCTTTTTACTATACTTTATTTGTCTTTTATTCAATACCCCACCATATTTCCTGTTGTGTTTTCTGTGCCACGTCTCGTTTAATCTTACCATAGCATCGGCCCACGACCCTTCATTGGTCGAAACGAAATAACATTTCTCCTCGTGTGCATGGAAACCACCTGGACATCCACCAACCAGCTGTCCTAATTTTAAAAGATATCGTATTCTTATATTTTCTTTTACCTAATTCGAATCTGAGAACATCGCGTATGATGTTGCCTTAGCTTTAAAGCATGAGTGATATATACAGTAAACCCCCATAAACCGGACTTTTCGTATAGAAAAAAATGTGACCATTAAGGCAAGTGACTGCTTAATGCGTGGTAAAAAGTCCTTCGGGAAATTTGGGTGTGGGGGTACTTACTCTTTTTTTTCGGAAATAATATACATTGAAAGTAGATCATAGTGTATGATCGTGAGAGCGAGTTTTAAACGGTATAAATATAAAAGCGAAACGTGCTTAATCCTTTGAAACTAATTGTGGATTTCTTATGTTTAGACATGCATGTAGATGTTTGATTCAAAGTAGCTAAAAATTCCTCGAATAATGTAATTTGTAGTCTGCTGAAGAACTGGCCACCCCTTTCTAAAACACTGGCTAACTACATGCATTTCTCTATCAGCAAAATATAAAATCTGAATGTCACCAACGTTGATCTTGATTAGAACCTAAGTCTATCGAGGCTGTGTGTTGATCATTAATCCCAAAATATTCCAAACGTTGACAGAGGTTCGCTCTTTTCCACTCTGGTGGTATTAACCATTTCCTCCATGGACATGCCTTTCTATGCCTTTTGCAAACAAAGTAAACCCTATAGGAGCCATCTGATCAGGGTCCGTCCCGTTTGCTTATAATATAATATAGATATATGATATGATTCTACATGTTTTCGCCATGGCCAAAAGTTCATGACTGGGCCACTATATAAACATTAATCTAATATCCACATGTGGTGCCATTGTTTATTACATGCATATGCATGTAGTAAATTGTAAACCCTTTCTCGGATAGAGACGTATTTGTAAACAGAGTGGATTCAGATGAGGCCGCTCCCGTAGGAGTCGTCTGGCCACGGTCTGCTCAGTTTGTTTATACTATATTATAGATCTAATTCTGCCATGACCAAGACTCCTGTGCCCATATACCATTGTGAAAATTCGGCTAATTAGTATTTATTGTTTCTACATGAATATTCGTCAGATAAAGTGTTAAAACAGAAGATGATATATCGTCATAAATAATTAATGACTAATTAGCCAACATCAATAATATGTACCCGTACGTACCTTCGCACAGTGCCAATAGATAAGATAAGCTTGCAAACAAAAGAATAGCCATTTTAAAGTCTCCCTAGTTTTTGGTCAAAATGGGTCAGCAAGATATATCTTATCAAAATATGTTCTACTTACACGCTCGTAATACTTGGACTACTGTACTGTAGTTGGATGTAATATTCCGTTATCGAGGGTTCAGGGCCAAGCGCGACTGCCGATTCAGAAACCGAGTAACTCCGTGTCTTATTTTGATCCATTCTCTTTGGCACTAGTTTCTCTAGTTTCTCATGAAATACAAATTGCAATCGCGCAATGGCTTCATCATCAGCATCAGCAGCAGCATCATTATCATCACCATCACCATCTTCAATAATCGCTAAACTCTTCTAGTATATCAGGGCCGTACCCATATTTTTTTGTCGGGGGGGGGGCGAGTTGGGGAGGGTACGGGAGGGGTGTCCCCTCCCAGTAGCCGATTTTTTTTTGGTATGCCGCATTGAATGGTGCAATTTCCTGCTATCTGGATCACTCTATCAATATATAATTTTATGTTATAATATAGGAAATCGGCTCCTTTTACACCTGGGTTTCAGTGCATAGACTTAATACATGATGAATGATCACCAATGTTTTAATGTATGGACTTCGTACAAATCACCTAACACAAACGTTGTGATCAAGGCTAAAGTTTTTTGCCCTTGACAGACAGACAGACGGACATGTGATCATGCCTTTTTTCCATTGACAGACGTGATCTTGGTTAAAGATTTTTGCCATTGACAGACAGGCAGACTGACATATGATTAAAGTGTTGCCTTTGACAAACAGACAGACATTTGATCATGATTTTAAAAAAATGCTATGGACAGACTCGGCATTATTCATCTCAGAACTAACATCTGCTTATGTCTTTATTTAAGGACATGCATGTCGATCTACCAATATTGGCAAGAACACAATTAAAAGTAATAAAGAAAATAGTATTTTTGAAAATCATCTCCATTTATTTATTAAAATAAGAAACATAAGTATATCAGTTGTCTATATAAATATATTTACTTTTAAAAGAAAATGACAATTCTTTTATTCATTGATCACAATGAAAATCCTTTTGAATTTTCAAAATTAATTGATTTTATGCAATATGGCTAAAAACTATTATTTTTAAGATTGGGTAAAGGAAGAAAAAAGATTTTCTGTAAGTATAAATAACTGAAATGCAAATACATAGATTTTTTTCTGAACATTACTAAATTATATATATAAAAAAAAGCAAAATACCCAAGTAAATATACACTCAACTAACCATAGCATCACACTAGTTCTTTCTTCTAAATGTGAAAACAATCCTGATCAAAACTACAAACATTAAATGTAACAGTTTAACAAGAGGATCATGATGGCCCTTAATCGCTCACCTGGTTATAACATATTTATGTATAGATCTACATGTACAATGAAAAAGAGATTCCATTTTATCTTATTTTACAATAACAGTTTCAGGGTTTTTTATTTGGCTATATTCCCAATGGCAAAAGGTGTGTTTTTCACCTATTTTTTAGGACAATTCCCAATCTCAAGATAAAAAAAAAATCCAAGAAAAACGTTAACAAACCTCGATTGATTCAGTACAATCGGTCTGGGGACGAATCATTCATACTTTTTTATCATTCGGAATGTTCGGAGTTATTCTTTCATTACTAGTTATTTATCAATACAGTAAAACGCTCATCGGTCGAAGTGCATGCTGCTTAGCGTCTTGATATGTCACCCCCGGCCCCCTCGTTTTGCGACATTGTCTCCACGCTTGAGTAATTTACGTGCCACATGTGGTATTTGTGGACAACGTAGCAATTTGCATTTTGTCACGACTGGTTCCTGAACAATTTATTTGCTAAACTCAAGTATAGCGAAAACCGGAACCAACTCGTGATTACGTAATTCGGGTGTTCTCCGCTGGGGATTACCCTGATTGGTCCATACCAAAATAGACCAAGCGTGTATCACAGCATGACAGCGTGCTAAAGGTGGTCTGTCGGTGTAGAGAACTAACAGATAATCTTCCACAGGGAGGAAAATATTGGTCACTAAAAAAATTGCCATGGTAAAATTTCAAAACGGTAGGGAAAACTAAAAAGGGCCCATTAATAGAAATGGTATCTTGGCAGCCAGCTGGTGGGGGGGGGCTCCCCCCCCCCCCCCGGGTACGTGCCTGCCTATATAGTCACGTTACAGCCCCCTGTCAGCAGTTTTGATTAAGATGTAACCCGCGCGCTAGAATTTAACTTCCCCGCCCCACTTCTCATCCCCACCCCCTGTTTGGTCATTGCAGAAACTGTTACATTCCCAGTTAACAGTGTTCGTTGTGCATACTGCTGTTTTGAGCCAAAGACCTATCATAGGTCTTTGTTTGAGCACATCAGAGACATATACTGTATGTATATGTCTCGTCCCTTGTGTCGTCTGCTTCAATCAGAAAAGCCCGTGCTTCTTTCTTTTCCTTTAGCCCATAAATTTCTACGCCTTTGCAAACATGGGCCTACTAGACCCACATCTTGAAACGGCTCCTGTAGGTGCCGTCTTAGAAACAAGTGTCTGTTATATTTTGCTTATGAAATTATATCTGAATCTGAATGTGATACGTTGTAGTAACCAATGCTGGTTTTACGCAACGGCGGGTGGAGTGTGCTTAGTCAAAATGTAGATTTATGAGACTATTACGAATTTAAATGAGTCCACGGTTTCTATGTCACAACACTGTCGTTTAACCTTCCAATCTATTATTGTTCTTGGAAAGAATGAGTTCTTAAATTGGTTTAATATATATATATATGCCTTTGGATTTCTGCCATTGCCATTTTTTAAAAAAACAACAACCCTACAACATGTAGTTTTTGTATTCTTTGCGTAAGAAGAGAAGGTTTTCTCGTGTTGATCCCATCATACGCTTGCATACCTAACAGTCTCTGCAATGCTTTGATTATTAAGGGGAAGTCACTGCGGAGGAGGGTTACGACAGGTGGTCGTCTTCATCCAATGAAAAAGGCCGTAACAAATGGTGCCTGATTATTTATTTACTTCCGGTGAGAGCTAGCAACAGAATCAACAACCAAAATGTCAGCACATCTATTTTGATTCACGATTAGTGTCATTTTCCAGTAAATATGGATATATTTGGAAGTGGGAGGAGGCGGTCTAAACCTTCTTTTCTAGGAGGAATTGACGAAGAACACGCAGCGTGAGTTTTTCGTGCAAATTTTACTTCCCTTGCTGGTCACCTAAATCTCATTTATTCTTCATGTTCTTGTATGTTGTAAATTTTTCACATACAGGGTAGCTATAGATAAAGTCATTATCTGTCTAAAACACGGCAAATAGTTCGCGTACCTCTTTTTCCAGTATATCTTCGTAGCATTGGCCTTAGTTAATATATATACAAAGATGTTTTATGAATTGCAAAACAAACAAATGGTCAAACTACAGGGCATTTCAAAAAGAATGTAAAAGGCATATGCGTAAAGCAGAGCAAGACTACATAAACTCAGACATCATAGAAGGTTTGGAAAATAATAACACAAAGCCGTTCTGGAAATATGTGAAATCTAAACGGCAAGATGCAGGAGGCATTGCTCCTCTAAAAGAAGGGACATCACTGGTATCAGACAGTAAAGGGAAGGCAGAAATCCTCTTGAAACAGTTTAAATCAGTTTTCACGAAATCTGCAAGCCAATACCTACCCCACATGGAAGCGAAGACAGAAAATACAGTCAAACCGATAGAAATTGACAGAAACGGCTTGCAGAAATTGCTGGAAAGGGTAAACCCCTCTAAAGCTTCAGGCCCTGACAACATCCCAAACCGCATTCTAAAAGAATGTGCGGCACATTTGGCCCCAATCCTAAAACTCATAATGCAGGCCTCACTAGACACTGGTGAACTCCCAACTGACTGGAGAGCAGCAAATGTCTCCAGTATTCTCAAGAAAGGAGATAAGCATCTTGCTGAAAACTACAGGCCGGTTTCTTTGACTTCTGTTGTCTGCAAAATTTTAGAACACATAATATGCAGACACCTAATGACACACTTAGAAAACAACAAAATCCTCACAAATCTGAACCATGGATTCCGAACAGGCTACTCCTGTGAGACACAGCTCTTAACTACGCTGAACGACTTCCTCCAGGAGCATGACAGGGGGCACCAAACGGATGTAGCTATTCTAGATTTTTCTAAAGCATTCGACACAGTACCGCATGACAAACTGTTACACAAGTTATACCACTATGGAATTCAAGGGAGCATCCACACCTGGCTGACCAACTTCCTAACAACCCGCAAAATGCGAACCATAGTAGAAGGTGGACAGTCAGATGAGACATCTGTGGACTCCGGAGTCCCACAAGGAACTGTCCTTGGACCGATCCTGTTTCTCTGTCACATAAATGACCTCCCAGATTGTGTAAAATCGTCAGTACGTCTGTTTGCAGATGACTGCCTACTTTACCGAACCATCAAGAGCAGTACGGATCAGGAGAAACTTCAATCAGACCTACTCAACCTAGAAACATGGGCGAACAAATGGGGTATGAGATTCAATGCGAAAAAGTGTTATATGCTCTCCATAAACCAGAAGATATCCAAATTCTACCAGCTCGGCAACCATATCCTACAAGAGGTTCAAGATAATCCGTATCTAGGCATACAGATATCAAAAGACCTCAAGTGGAATGTGCACATAAACAATTTATGTAAAAAGGCCAACGCCACACTTGGATTTCTAAGACGGAACTTAAGAAATGTTCCCGAAAAATGCAGGAAGACGGCATACATATCAGTAGTAAGATCTATAATGGAGTATGGAGCAACCATCTGGAATCCTTACCTCAAAGGGGACATAGACAGGTTGGAGAAAATTCAAAACCGTGCGGTCAGGTTCATTAAAAGGAACTATAAGGACAGAGAGACGGGAGCGGTAACAAGAATGAGAGAACAACTAGATTTAGAGACCCTCGAAGACAGGAGACTGAGCCTTCGCCTGATACTAATGTATAAGGTAGTAGAGGGATTAGTACCAGCTCTACCGAAATCCACTTTCACGAAACCGTCAAAACCAAGGAGAAACGTCAAGGCAACAAGGTTTAAAGACTACAGTGCAAGCAATATAATAGAAAATCAAGTACGTAACAACACAAAAGGGCTGGCAGTCCCAAATAGCAAGACCCCTCAATACAGGAATTCATTCTTTGTAGACACTGCGATACAGTGGAATAGACTACCGAACAGCATCGTGCATGCTGATTCCGTAGAGGCTTTCAAGACAGCCCTACGAGATCATCGCCAGAAATAAAGGCGACTCTTCTCACCCGTCGTGTAAAAGCCTTATAGGATTCTACGACGTATATATACAGATACAGATACAGATACAGATTGAAAGAATTTATAAATGGAGTAGCATGGTCTCACCGTCTATCGAACCTCTTAACCTTTGAACAGGAACAGAAAAAGTTTACTGTGAATATTGAAGAAAAAAATAAATCAGCAGTTCAAAATAATATTTTATACATACATTGAAACAATTAAGTATTTTTATTCTCATCTATTAATCCCCAAACAATCAAGTGTTCCCCACCACCCGCATAACAAAAACAAAAATGGCTGCCAGAAAAATATCACCTGCGTATCAAACCTTTATTTTAGAAACTGTTTACTGTAACATAATACTCATAGTCACATGATTTCATCATGGGCACATGACCTTTGTATAAGCTGAAGGGGTCAGAGTTGTCAAACATTTTCAATATGGTACACTTTTCAATTTATGTTGATATTCTATAACGCATTAAGAGTTTTCTCATGTTTAGCATGGTTGAAGGAAAAATAAACTGTATTGACCTGTTTATGACGTATATTTCGTTTTTAAAGCTACGAGGCGTTGTTTACAGACAAAGCAATGGTACTCATGATTTTATGACGTAGTATGCACTTGTGCATGCGTAAAAAAACACAAAAAATGAAAGGTTCGATAAACAGGTGAGGCTTGATAGAAGGTGAGTTTATGATAAATTTAGCTGCTGACAAATTCCCATTTTTTAAAAAATCTATATTCCAAATGCAAAGTGGTTCCTTTTTATCTATAACATTTTTCATATGTTTTTATACATTACGATACTTCTCTTGAATCAAAAGTGTCTTCCTTACAAAATCAAATATTCCCATGTTTTGTTGAAAGTATAATTTATCCCAGTGCTGTTTCCTGCTATAATCCATTTATTATATACCTGTCAGTTTCTGCAGTAAAATACTATTGTATTCGATCATGCACTACAACTTCTCAGATAAATTTTCCATATTGCACAAGCGTGCAATACAAGATCTGTAATTTCACGTCGAAAAGTTGGACTTAACTTTCGCTCAGCAATAGCCATAAATTTTCGTGATGCACCGGAGATGGCGGAGTCTATTTTTCTGTTTCTGAATAAAAGGAGTTAGAATATTGATGTTCTTTTGTTTTCTTTTATTAAACCAGGTTTATAATAAATGGAATATTACATGAAGAGATGATATGAAGGGTTGTATCATATTTGTGGTTGTTTGTCAATGGTATTCTCACTCGCCGCTCTGCAGCTTGTGAGAATACTATGTACAGCCAAACAACCACTCATGTGTATCACCCTTCATATCGTCACTTCGTGTAATATTCCCTATATCATAACCAGTGCAGTATATTAATTTGTTTGTAATTTCATGATATACTTTAGTTCAAGTTTGGCATTAAAATGAAGTAATTAGCTCTCATTATTTGACAGTTTATTTTGATAGTTTGCTTTAAATTGTAGGGAAATTGTTCCTCCTAGAAGAAACAGTCCAGTTGAGAGCAGGACATCAGAGAAAGAAAAGCAAGACACAGAGGTCAATAAAGATGCTGATTCCAGCAGCGATGAGGATAGTGATGACAGTGATGTTGAAAATATGCTTGGGTACAAATTTTACAGATATTTGCATTAGTGCGTTTCATGCGAGACAGATATCATCTGCAAAATTGTAACATAAATGCTTTACATGAATGGATTCTTAACCATTTCCCTGTTGAATATTCATGTAAGAATATTGACATCATGAATATTTATTAGCTGAATTTTTATAATTGGCATATGTACACAGGATATTTTGGTATGGGTTGGAATTTTTTAGATTTAGATCTATTATAAATTCCTAAGCAAATACAGCAGACACTGATCAGGCGGCTCCTACAGGAGCCATCTGATCTGGGTCTGCTCTGTGCAGCAAAGGTGTGAAAAATGTATCTATGAGGTATAGGATGAAGCACAATGATGTGTTGGTGAGACCAGTTGAAAACTCATTATAATACATAGAGATATTTTTGCTGACACTTCCATATTCCTAGCATTTCTCTGGCTGAACCAATCAGCTATTTATGAGGAAAAGTTAATTTGGGCACATAAGGGGGAAGGATAATTAGAGCATGCACACAATAAAACAAATGTGAACCAATAAGCCATATTTTCCTTTCGCCTGTCTCAACAATTGTGAAGCTCAGTATGACATGTTTCTAATGAGTGATTTATGGGCAACTTGCTAATTAAAATCAGCATTTGTTTTAAATGATCAGGTGGAAGAAAAGGAGAGGAGCTTATATAAGTTCTCCATTGGATATAGATATGATTGAAAGCTATAGATGATTATCAGATAACGCAACACAATTGGGGGGGGGGGGTCTATTTTTTTCTATAATGTTTTTGGCAGATGCAAATTTAAGAAGTCCACCTTTTGAAACGTAAATAACTAATGTAATTTGCGAGCAAAATAGATGCTGTTTATGGCATATCAAAAATGATTGTCTCACTGATGGATTCATGTCATAGTGTTTTCATACTTTTTTTTATTGTGTAACATCATAAGAAACATAGTGGGAGGTCGAATCTCAATGGTCTGAAAACTAAAATATTCAAGCATATAAACTCCTAATTGCTGTAGTAACCCTATCTTTACTGATTACATTCTGCAGTTAATGAAATAATGTCATCCTATGTAATAATTTCATGCTGTAATACAAATCAGTGTTCTAAATGGCTTTATATTACAGAAATAACCCCCGCCCCCCAAAGTATTATATTCTGAACTAAGTTTTCATATTTTATCAGATATGATAAGAGACTTAAAAAAAAATCAACTCATGAAGTTCTTTAATTTTGCACTGACTCAGGATTAATAAACATGACTTGTTTTCAATTTGTAGTCGATCTGAATCTGAAGAAGAGTGGAGGGATGTGGACATTGAAAATGCCAAGCCTCCTCATGCTCTGACCATCACCCATGTGAACCAGACTTACGAACTACAGGTAAAAAACCCTTGTAGTATGATTAACAGATGATCAGTCACACTCTCAGTTCGTGGTTTTGGAAAAATTAAGTGCTGAAGATATTGCTGGATATCAGTCAAAATAAATAAGAAATACAAACAATGTGCACTAATGTAACAAAATGTAGAATTAGCTTGATTATGATGCAATTCACTAACTTTTGGGTATTAAAGGTCTTTCTGACCTTACCCTTTCCTTCATATAAACCTGTTTTCATGCATTTGCAAACATAGTAGACCCAAATCAGATGGCTCCTATCAGGGTCTTCTCTGTTTGCTAATAGAATTTGATAGATCTGTTTCTTTGCTTTCTAAAATGTCTTCAATATTCTACCTTCCATACTTCATTATAACTATTTTGTCCATGAATATTCAGTAGGTAATGAAATTTGGAATAAATGTAGAACAAGGAAAGGGTTAATATTCATGCCAATATTATTTCTTTTATGAATATTCATGGAGTAAATGTTTATTATTCAATTTTGATTATTCAGAGGCTTGCAGATGTAGAAGCAGCTGTTAATGCAGAGCATCAGAGCTCAGAGGAATGGTTGAAGATGCACAGTTTAGAATATATGAAACTAGAGCTTAAGAATTTAGTGGACAGAGGAAAGATTGGCAGGTGAGTGATGAATAAATTTTCTATGTATCTCAAACATTGGGAAACTGACAAATTTTCTTTTTGCTGCAAAGGCTTAGCAAAGTATTCAGAAGCTTTTGGATAAGTTTGACATTGTCTGTTTAACTGTCCATTTAATTCTTTCCAACACATAATGTGCTTCTCCGAACATTCTGTAAAAAGCTTTTCTATAGATGCAGACATGTAGATTTTCAATATTCCATTGCTTTTGCTATCAAATTGTGAGAATAAATGTATGCAATAAAATATTCTGGTTTTTACTTAATGATATAAATACAAGAAATTGTTTTTGAAATTTTACTATGATGCATATTATGAGTATGGGGAAAGTATGTATGTAGATTTATCGTATTTAATTCAAGCCTCTTTTGAATGATAGCTCCTGTTTACAGCAAAGAGAACGACATATTAAGCATTATTCAGTCCCTGTATGTACTTCCAGATTCAATTAATAAATGTGCTTAAACCCATTCCCTGTTCTATGTTTATTCCAAATTTCATTACCTACTGAATATTCATGGACAAAATTGTTCTGATGAAATATGTAAGGAAGAACATTGTAGCCATTTGAATTTAACATAAAAAAATATACTAAATCAGTCAATTGGTATGAGAGTATAACACAAAATAAGAAGAGACCAATATACATGTACTTCAAATCACTTAGGTGCTAATGTATTAAGCTAAATAATGAGCGGTAGGGTAGGAGGGGTTAAACATATCCATATCCAGCCTATGAGGGAATGGGTTAGTGTTCAGTTGTTCACTCTTTCAGACTTGAACCAGATTTGCAGACTGGGAAAGCAAAACAACATATCCAGTTTGATGCCTATGATGTGAATGAGTTTGAGTACAAACTGAACCTGTAAGTTTTGTCCTTTTTCCTTGGAATGATATTTAACCTTTACATGCACCTTTTCACACCTTTGCAAACAGAGTACATCCAAACCATGTAGAGACCATCTCATCAGGGTCTTCTCTGTTTGCTTGTGAAATTGTAATTTCTAAAGATTGTAAAGTTTGTGTCATGACCAAAACGTTTTGTGCTTGTGTTATTATAAAAATCATATAATCAATATCTGTGACAACAGTATTTCTTACATGAATATTAATGGAGTAAAGGGTTATTAATTTAGAATTATTTGTGAATCTCTCAACATAGCTCTATAAATGTTTTCTGTATGTCTCTTCCAAACCTAATTGCAAAAGGCAATTCTATCAACTATCAACTGTATAGAGTCTGGTTGAAACTTAAGAAATGTTGGATTGTTCAGTATACCTCCTATCACTCTGATTTAGTTGTGCCATTTTGGGCTATTGGATGCCCTAGAACTCTACTTTGTATTATTTACTCATATTCTTTGTACGCTTGCCCTTCATTTGAAGGGTTATACATATATTATTCTTGCTAGTATACAGCTGGAGGTAATATATTCAAAACATGTATCATTTGAACAGATAGTGTAATGCAAATTGATAGAAAACTGTTCTTAATATTATGTCAGTATCATGCATACATCAGGCATTTCTGATTGTAATGCAAATTGTTAGATAAAAGTTCTTAATATCATGTCTGAATGCATACATCAGGCATTTCTGAACACAGATATTTTGCATATGGAAATCAGAAAGTAATAGTTTGTTTCATTTGACTAGAATTGATGCTGATTACATTGCATGTTCTGGTCATCTACATTGTTGTTTGCGTTACAGATCAATTGAATCTTACACAAAGAGAATCAAATGGCTGCTTACCGGAAGCAAAAGGGTGAGTATCTGCCTAAAGCTACATACACATTTCCAATGGAGAAAGACAAAATATAAATGTATATCTACACAATTAGATCATTTTCTGTTGATGGAAATCCTGAAAGATTGTAATATCAGTGTATCTTCCCTGAACTATTGGCCATAAAGCTTTTGTGATGCAATTTAGATATGCTTCTTTTGTCAGTCTTTACACATTTCTTTCTAAATGATTTCTAATTATTTGTATGTAGATTAACTAGATTTCCATTAGATACTTATTTAAAAATTAGTGCACACTTGTTCAACATAAAGTTTCATTGTTTGATTCTTATCATCATTTACACCATTTCGCAAACCAAGGCTACAATTATTTGACTCATTTAATGTTTGAATTTTGTCAGGTGTTTGGCAATGTGAAAGGGGAGAGGGTGGTGGTGTGTGTTGACACATCAGATGCCAATACAGGCTTTGGTAGACTGACGGCCTTCCAGGAGTCTCTAATAGTAAGTGTTTGACAGAAGAAACTTGAAAACAAATTCCACACTATTCTGAAATATGCTAAGCAGCTTTCCAAACAAATAAGAAGCATAGGGACTAAAGGTCTCATTAGGATCCAAACATCTGCACAGTGTCTTTACTTCATGAATATTCATGTACGAAATAATTACATCATGAATGTTAAATACAAGCATTTGTTTAATGGCATATGGGCACAAAAAGTTTTGGCCATGGCAGAAATTGTAGAATTAGATCTATATAATTCTGTAAGCAAATAGAGAAGACCTGATCAGACTAGCCATCTGATCTGTGTCTACTCTGTTTACAAAGGCATAAAAAGGCACAACTTTGGAGTAAAGGGTTAACCCATTCCCTCATATTGACACCTTTTGACGCCTCTGTAAAATACTTTCTGAAACCATTGTGATGAATAGAGCATTTGCTCCACAGGAGCAAATGCTCTGTTTATCACAATGGTTTCAAAACTACACAATTCTAAAATTTTCCTTTTCTCCAGTAAATGCTCCTTTTGGGTAGATTTATTCAAAGAGGTAGGATCTAAAATAGTTTATGAGGGATTGGGTTAAAGAATGGAACACATATATACTAGTACATGGCTTATAATTGCTATGTTAGTTGGCCTGATTCTAAATCATAAACATGGGCATGATTTGGGTGAACAGTGAATGTGCATAAAGAGTCGCAAACATGGCAATGCCTTGTGATTTATTGGCTCTTCATAACCAACACATTTATATGATATCATACAATAATTTGTTATGGGCTGATGCATTTTCTCTGAGTGATTATCAAAGTGATTATCAAATAGAAACATTCAATAAGGATGAGTCAAATTGAAGTCTAAGACATACATACATTTGTATTCTGAATACTGCTCCAGTTAACAGACATGAAACATAAAGGTCATCTGTGAATGGGTACACAGTTTTGATCCAGATGAAATCTGACACATTTACTTTGGGTATCATTCTGACTTAACCCTTTCCTTTATATTAACACCTTTGTAGAGGGTCTGCTCCGTTACTGTTGACATGATATAGATCTGATTTTACAGTTTTTGTCAAAGCAACAAAAAATTGAAGAGTTTACATTATAAAACTTCAACTAATAAGTATTCAGGATGTCATAATTTCTTACAGAATGTTGAACAGGGAAAGGGATAACCCTTTCCTTCATATAAACAATTTTTTTTCATGCATCTGCTAACATAATAGACCTTGATCAGACGGCTCCTATAGGAGACAAAAATGAAAGAAAACTAAGGAATGGAACTTGAAGTAGATAGCAAATTTTGCAGATGATAATTGACTTGTTAATGTTTAAAGGATTGATGGAAGTTTGAAGTTCACATGTACTTTCAGCACTTGATAGATGAACAGCTGCCCAGTAAGAAGGGAGTATATCTCATGTCATTTGGAACAGACATAGATCCCCTGTGGCCAGTGGTGCGGGATGTAAACATCAGAATGTAAGTGTGCACTTATTAGATAACGTATATAAATGAAAATGAAGATTATTTAATGTTAAGTTTATGAAATGTCAGTTAGTACCAGAATTTAATATGAATTGATAATACACAAAAAATATGGATATGATATCTGTAGACTGTTAGATTAAACCATTACCTCATATTTGTAAAAGTCACTTTTTGAAACCATTGTGATAAATAGAGCTTTTGCTCCTATGGATTTATTCAAAGAGGTTGGGTCTAAAAATAGCCTATGAGGTAATGGGTTAGGGAAGAGAGTATATAAAAATGGGGGCTTAGTCATACCACTTAAAACCAGGTAAGATATTGATTATGAATGAATGTTGGAAAGTTCTGATTATTCAAGTTCTGTTCCATTGATCAAGTAAATTAGTTATAGATATCTTATCTTCAAGGGCCACTAAAAGTATGTACAGCAGTGACAATATGTGGAATATGAGTATTTGTAGACAGGATATTTCTTTGTGAAGTCAGCTATATGGTTGGCATCATGAGAAAAGGATAAACTTGATACTGTAGATCCAGATTTCCAGCAGTGCTGGAACATGGCATCTGACCAGTCCCTGTACTGTTTGCGATAGTAGTGGACATTTTTTCCCTTCTTTTCTGATGACTGATAAACAATGTAGACTATGAAATAAGGCCTTGATTCCTATGTAACAACTGATCTAGGTCTACCATATTAGCAACTGTCTGAGTGTCCATTGTTGTCTGATGATGGCGTTTTATTCTCCCACTTTAGATAGTTTCACTCGAGCCTGTATGTCTGTCTGTCTTTACAGTTATGAAATTTTATAGGATGGTACAGGTAGGTCATTATGTGAACATGTGCACCTGGATATGGTTATGATATAAACTCAGTAACAGTTGAGGTATAGTCCTTGCCATAAGCCATACCATAGCTACACAATCATATATATACATGATTAGGGGCATCCATTTCGTTTTTACATCTGGACAGCCCTTGTTTATGATTTGTCCACTATTATATTAGGAATTCTATGTTACAGAGTTGAGGAGGCTAAAGAGTGGGTGATGCGCCTGAAGCCCAGTGGAGGTTGTAACCTTCTGAAGGCCATGAAGCACATCTACTCCCTGAAACACATTGACTCCATTATGCTTATCCTAGGCAGTGTGTGAGTACAGCTATAATCTGCTATTTCATGTCTGTTTAACCCTTTCCCTGATAGGCTAATTTCAGACCTAACCTCTTTGAATAAATCTACGTAAAAGGGGCATTTACCAGAAAGAAAGAATGTTTTTGAATTGTGTAGTTTTGAAACCATTGTGATTAATAGAACATTTTGAGGGCTTGGTGCAAAACTATTGTAACTCCTTCACAAAGTGAAGGAGTTACAATAGTTTTGCACCAAGCCCTTGATTTGCTCCTATGGAGCAAATGCTCTGTTTATCACAATGGTTTGAAAAAGTGACTTTTGCAGAGGTGGGCGTCAAAAGGCGTCAGTATGAAGGAATGGGTTAAACCTTCACTTGACGAATAACATCATGAATATTAATTTGATCAGTTTATAGAATGGTATGAAAATGTGGGGAATTTTGGCCATGATCAGAACTGTGGTAACAGATCTTATTCTCTTCTGTATAAAGCATACAGAGCAGATCCTGATCAGATGGCTCTGAGTCTACTTTGTTTGCAAATGAGTGACACGACAACTTTATCAGGGAAAGGGTTAATTCTTTGCAAGTTAACCCTTTCCTTCATAAATACGCCGTTCTATGCCTCTGTAAAAGTCACTTTATGAAACCATTGTAATAAGTAGAGCATTTACTCCTATAGGAGCAAATGCTCTATTTATCACAATGGTTTCTAACTACAAAATTATAAAACTTTCCTTTTCTCTAGTTAATACTCCTTTTCGGTAGATTTTTTCAAATGGATGGATCTAAAAATAGCCTATGGAAGTGTTTGTTGTCAGGAAAACTTTTTTGTCTTCTACAGTGCTCATAGTTAACTTTATTTTTCTTCTAAAACATACAGGATCTAAGCTGTTTAAGAATATTCTACACATTCATGGAGAATTCAAACAGATGACACATTTCTCACACAACATTAGCTTAGAGTGTTAAAATTAAATACCACTAACATAAGATCCAACTATCTTGCAGACCAGATCAAGGGTCTGAGATCCTATGTGACTACATCTACCAGATGGGCGTGGGCAGATCAGTCCCTCTACACTGTGTGGCCTATGACTGCAGCAATCAACTGACCAATGTGAGTAGAGGAGCACTAGTGTAATGCAAGGTCAATGATATTAATGCCTTACTCCATAAAATTGCATTTCTATGCCCTTTGCAAACAGAGTAGACCCAGATCAGACGGCTTCTGTTGGAGCCGTCTGATCAGGGTCTGCTCTGTTTGCTTATAATATAATATAGATATAATTTTACAGTTTCTGCCATGGTTCCTGTGTCATTGTGCTATTATAACAAATGAATCTCATTCATATTCATGTTGTCATTATTTCTTACCTGCATATTCATGGAGGAAAGGGTTAAGTATTGACAAACACATGTATTATTAATTCCTGACAGAGGAAGTGTAGGAAGTAAATCTGCATACAATGTCCTTTCTTTACAAATGTCTGTCGTGTTGATAAATGCTATGAAAGACAATTGTAGTTATTTTCATTCACTTCAATTTTGTAGTAACCTGAATCGTGCTTAGATATTAAGTGTGAAAGATGTAACACGATAAAAAATGTATATGTACTATATGTTTTATACTTGTTTATTTTTATACAGGTATAAAAGTTGAATTTCAGTCCCAAAATTAAGTTTACACTACTTCTACCTACTCTTTATAAGCAAACAGAATAGACATATATCAGACGGCTTCCATAGGAGCCATCTGATCAGGGGCTGCTCTTGTTTGCTATGTAATAATATAGATCTGATTCTACAGTTTCTGCCATGGCAAAAATATTCTGTGTTAATATGCGGTTTTAAAGAATCACCTAATTAATATTCATGATATCATTATTTCTTACATGAATATTCAGGGGCTAAAGATTTGTATATTGATATTTTATGAATATTGAGTGGACTGTGAAAGATGCAGATGTACACCCCTATTTTCTGTTTTCAGCTGACCTTGAGGAATATTGCTGAGGCTTCTAATGGACGATATCACTGTTATACGGCGTCATGTGAGGTATTAAATAGTTGTGCTCTTAGTCCAATAGATACAGTGGAACCTGTCTTAACCCTTTCCTCCGTAGGCTATTTTAGACCCAACCTCTTTGAACGAATCTACCCAAAAGGAGCATTTACTAGAGAAAAGGACAATTTTAGAATTTTGTAGTTTGAAACCATTGTGATAAATAGAGCATTTGCTGCTGTAGCAGCAAATGCTCTATTTATCACAATGGTTTCAAGAAGTGGTTATTACAGAGGCATAGAAAGGCATATTTATGGGGGGGGGGGGGGGGGGGGAGGGTTAAGCGACCATCAAAAAGAGGTCTAATTATGGGTCTGTAAGGCAAGTGGTAGCTTAATGCAGGTCAAAAGTAATGCAGAAAGCAGGAGTTATCTGCATTACTTTTGCCCTGCATTAAACAACCAACTGCTTTCTAAGACTTGCATGTTCAATAAATTACTTAGGACATGTTCTCCTGTAATTGTGCTAAAATCTATATATATCTTACAGATCTGATGCATTGATGATGAGACTTTGACATGTATATATGCTATTCATGCACTTCTCCTTCCTGTCAGTATAATGATGTATGGTGTATGTTTGTCCTTCATAATGTCTTCATATAAAATGTTTGTTGTGAACATGGCATAAAGCTTAAATTTATACATTTTCTTGTAGAAAATAAGGCATTTTGGTTAGCAAACAAAACCCGCACCAGTACTTCATGATTTTCATTAAATGATGAGAGGCTGCAAACAGCTCATTATTGCTAGCAAAGTTATCTTCTATAAAAGCATTTAAAGACATTTCTGCTTTGCTTTAAGTTTGAAAAAAGAGGTTGAGGTACTTTTTAAACTTTGATCTCATAGCTCCAATATACTGACTGATGAAACGATATTGTTTAAATCTTTTTATTTTTGAAAAAAAAAAAAATGAAAAAAACCCCAACCTAATTTTAGGATTGTAACAGGTAATAGTGTTTGCAAACAATAGTTACCATGCATACTAAATCATTGATTTCCCAAGTAAGGTATATCAGTTTAACAAGAATTCCACATTTAAGAATGTTTATACTATACCTAAATACATCATATTTTGTATGTGTTCTTTGTCTGTAGAACTGTCCTACATTTGTGTATTTGCATTTTAGGAGCAAATCTACACTGGTACAGACATCAGTATCCTCTTGAAGGAGATCCAGAAGGCCCAAGACATCATTAACAAAATCAAAGAGATGAGGCAGGGCATGATGGGTAGTGCCTTGATCAGCATTATGAATGAGGTAAGGTCTTTGGCTACTGATATGACAGTACTGTTCAGTATTATGCATCAGTTAAAATCTCAGTTATCTCTACTCTTAATCAGTGATTTTCTCTTCAGTTTTTACTACAGTAGTTTTATACAAATAGCACTGACTTTTCATCCCATTTCCAGTCATATGTAGAATTCTTTGCAAAACCTCTTCATGCATAGTCATGTATTTTATTTTCATAAGCCTAAAGACAGAGAAGTTGACACCTGTTTCAGAGGTCCAGATAAGATTCTTAAATTTAAACATTTTTGAGAATAGATCCATTGTTTCTCTTTGAGAAGATTCTAAAGAGTGGTCACTGCATAGAGATTGGTGGAGCAATGATGATTTTAGTACAATGTATTTGGGTTCGCACCTTGATCTGTAGCTCTGATCTTTTGTTTCCTTGTTCAGCAGTTCTTTTGCAGTACATATTATTCCTATTTCCAGATCTCCACTGAAGTTTCCAAGCTTCCTCAGTCGAGGTTTCTTCCTCGCCCACCTGGCCATGATAAACCACTGTCGTTGGATAACCCCAAGTTTCAGCCCAAATCCTCACTGGAATGGATCAAACAGCATGGATTAAAAGGTCTGCAATCAAATAGAAGAGTGCTTTTTAATTAATGAGATATTGGATAAATATCATTTTCATTATTAATAAGTAAAACAATGACATTTGTTTACTGTTTGATGCACTCCAAATATTGATTACCATCATCTTGATGCAAAATGGAATCCAGATCTTATATAATAGAATGTAAAAGTTTTAGTTGGAAAGAAGACATTTAAAATAGTTGTTGAGTGTCAATATATGTGGCATCACCTGTCATTTTTATAGTACCTTTTCAATCATGTTTATAAGTATTCAAATACATGAACTTCTATTACTTGGAACTCCTTCACAGATATGCCAGTCTGAATGATTGACTTGATCAAGATTGTTAAATGATTATCATGATGGTTTAGTATGAATAATTTCCTTTCTTCCATTTTAAATTAGCTGTATTAAATGCAATTTTACAGTGATTATAAAATTACTAAAATGGTTTTTAGAGAATTGAGAAAAAACTTCTAGGCAATATATGTGCCTTTACGTATACATGCATGATCATTAATCTAGAAACAGTCCTAGGTACCTGTGTAAATGCAACACCCACAGTATGTATCTGTTTTTGCAGCAAAACAGCTGGACTTATACCAGGTGCTAGCCCCTAATGCATACTCATACAAGGAAGAGTTCATACCGGTCATAAAGAAAGCTGTTCAGTCCCAGGTCCATGAGGTACATTAGAGAGTTTAACCCATTTCTTCATATTTGACGCCTTTTCACGCTTCTTAACCCATTCCCTTATATTGTTACCTTTTGACATCACTGTAAAAGTCACTTTTTGAAACCCTTGTGATAAATAAGGAGTAAATGCTCTATTTATCACAAGGGTTTCAAAACTACACAATTCCATGTAGTCACATAAAGTGACTTGAATGACATGTAATTGCTTATTTTTCTTATGGTACAGTTCAGGTGAATATAACACTTATAAAAGCAATCCAGTTCATGTGAATATTACATGTATAAGATAAATCTAGTTCAACTTAATATAACATGTTTAACCCTTTCTTCCATAAATATGCCTTTCTACGCCTCTGTAAAAGTCACTTTATGAAACCATTGTGATAAATAGAGCATTTGCTCCTATAGGAGCAAATGCTCTATTTATCACAATGGTTTCAAACTACAAAATTCTAAAAAATTCCTTTTCTCTAGTTAATGTTTCTTTTTGGTAGATTTATTAAAAAAAGGTTGGATCTAAAAAATAGCCTATGAGGGAAAGGGTTAAAAGTATGTTTTATTACATCATAATAAACTTGCAATTTCATGTAAACACTTTTTTTTTTCAATACTTCAAAATACATTGCACAAAACCATAACCCTTTACTCCATAAATACGGCTTTCTATGCCATTGCAAACAGAGCAGACCCAAATCGGACGGTTCCTATAGAAGCTGTCTGATCAGGGTCTGTTCTGTTTGCTACTGCTATAATAAAGATATGATTCTACAGATTCCACCATGGCTAAATATTCCTGTGTCCATGCGTCATTATAATAATTAAACTAATTAATATTCATGATGTCATTATTTCTTACATGAATATTCATGGAGTAAAGGGCTAAACAAAGAAGTTTCTCTAATTTTACCATATTCTGCAATATTGACAAGATGGACAGTCAAAGAACAGACAAATCCAACTAAACTATGGCATACACTAATGAGATTGACAGAGTTGTCTTTCTTCAACATTAACCCTTTCCTCTATAAATATACCTTTCTATGCCTTTGCAAACAGAGTATACCCAGATCAGATGGCTCCTATTGGAGACGTCTAGTCAGGGTCTGCTCTGTTTGCTTATGATATAATATAGACATGACTCTATAGTTTATGCCTAAGCTCAAATTTCCTGTGTCCATGTGCTATTATAACAAATTAATCTAATTAATATTCATGATGTCATTATTTTTTATATGAATATTCATGGAGGAAAGCTTTAAGACCTCTGCATAGTCATGAAATAAAAAACCTTTTCCACTTTTCATTTGTTCAGTGCAGAGTTTTCCATCTAGTTATTTACATAAATCATTGTTTATTATCATGGATGTATGTATTCAATTGATTTTATTTTTCTTTATTTTTCGGTAGATGTGTTTTTATGCCCCCAAAGGCGGGCATATAGTGATCGCATTGTCCGTCCTTCCGTCTGTCCGTCTGTCCGTCTGTCCGTCCGCACTCACCAAAGGGTAGTTGTGTGACTTTTTATGCCCCCAAAGCTAGGCTTTGGCGGCATATAGTGATCGCACCGTGCGTGTGTGGGTGTGTGTGTGTGTGGGTGTGTGGGTGGGTGGGTGGGTGTGTGGGTGGGTGGGTGGGTGTGTGGGTGTGTGTACATTTTGTCCGGAGTATATTTCCTTTGTCACATCAGCTACGGATACCAAATTTGGTGTGTGAGTTCATCTTGGGATGGGGGAGTGTCGCGTACCATTTTCATGTCACTGTGACCTTGACCTTGACCTTTGACCTTGATTTTACAAAAAGCTTGTCCGGAGCATATCTCCTTTACCTTACCAGCTACATATTCCAAATTTGCTGTGTGAGTTCATCTTGGGATGGCGGAGTGTCGCGTACCATTTCCAGGTCACTGTGACCTTGACCATGACCTTTGACCTTGATTTTAAAAAAAAGCTTATGCCTTACCAGCTACAAAAAGCTTGTCCGGAGTATATCTCCTATACCTTACCAGCTAAGGATTCCAAATTTGGTGTGTGAGTTCATCTTGGGATGGAGGAGTGTTGCGTATCATTTTCAGATCACTGTGACCTTGACCATGACCTTTGACCGATTTTACAAAAAGCTTGTCCGGAGCATATCTCCTTTACCTTACCAGCTACAGATTCCAAATTTGCTGTGTGAGTTCATCTTGGGATGGCGGAGTGTCGCGTACCATTTCCAGGTCACTGTGACCTTGACCTTGACCTTTGACCTCGATTTTAAAAACCGCTTATACCTTACCAGCTACAAAAAGCTTGTCCGGAGTATATCTCCTATTCCTTACCAGCTAAGGATTCCAAATTTGGTGTGTGAGTTCATCTTGGGATGGAGGAGTGTCTCGTACCATTTTCAGATCACTGTGACCTTGACCATGACCTTTGACCGATTTTACAAAAAGCTTGTCCGGAGCATATCTCCTTTACCGTACCAGCTACAGATTCCAAATTTGGTGTGTGAGTTCATCTTGGGATGGCGGAGTGTCATGTACCATTTCCAGGTCACTATGACCTTAACCTTGACCTTGACCTTGACCGATTTTACAAAAAGCTTGTCCAGAGCATATCTCTTATACCTTACCAGATACGGATTCCAAATTTGGTGTGTGAGATCACCTTCAGATGGCGGAGTGTCGCGTACCATTTTCAGGTCACTGTGACCTTGACCTTGACCTTCGACCTCAATGTTACAAAAAAGGTTGTCCAGAGAATATCTCCTATACCTTACCAGCTACGGATTCCAAATTTAATGTGTGAGTTTATCTTGGGATGACGGTGTGTCGCGTACCATTTTCAGGTCACTGTGACCTTGACCTTTGACCTAGATTTTACACAAAGCTTGTCCGGAGCATTTTTCCTATACTTTACCAGCTACGGATTCCAAATTTGATTTGTGAGTTCATCTTGGGATGTCGGAGAGTCGTGTACCATTTTCAGATCACTGACCTTGACCTTGACCTTTGACCTCAATTTTACAGTCCGGAGCATATCTTCTATATCTTACCAGATACAAAAAGCTTGTCCAGAGCATATCTCCTATACCTTAAACGTTGACAATCAACCCAGGGTCCTTTTTAACGTTGAGAATGACTTAGGGTCCTTTTTAACTAAGTTTTGACGCTTGGCTCTTTTCTTAGCTATCATAATCCAAAGGTTCTGTTTCTAATGTTAAGAACTGACTCCTGTGTCATTTTTAACAGCATCAAAATTTCATGTTACACCTGCATTACATTGTATTGTTTTTCCGCCAAAATGCATTTCGGTGTCAAACACTTTGGGGGCATTTGTCACCCGTGACGACTCTCTTGTTCTAACTAGTCCCACAAGTAAAATCATTAACCTGGCCATCTCTTGTGACATTAACCTGGCCATTTCTTGTGACATTAACCTGGCCAGTTGTGGGACATAGGGTTAGGGTTAGGGTTAGCTTCCAGATCATTCTTTTCCAAAGTTAGAGCCAAAAATAGTTTTTCTTGTGGGACTAGTCACACAAGAAAAGATCAAAGGAAAAAGTCACACAACTACCCATTTGTTAGTATGTCCGTCCGTCCGTCCGTCTGTCCGTCTGTCCGTCTGTCCGTCTGTCCTTCCGTCCGGAATTCGTGTCCGGTCTGTAACTTCTTCATCTATCAATGGATTTAAATATAACTTGCCACAAATGTTCACCAGACAGAGACGATGTGTCGCGTTCAACTCCCAGGTCCATGGGTCAAAGGTCAAGGTCACAGGGTACAATTACTTTGTCACAAATTTCGTGTCCGGTCTGTAACTTCTTCATCTATCAATGGATTTCAATATAACTTGCCACAAATGTTCACCACACAAAGACGTTGTGTCGCGTTCAACTCCCAGGTCCATGGGTCAAAGGTCAAGGTCACGGGGTACAATTACTTTGTCACAAATTTGTGTCCGGTCTGTGACTTCTTCATCTATCAATGGATTGCAATATAACTTGCCACAAATGTTCACCAGACAGAGATGATGTGTCACGTTCAACTCCCTGGTCCATGGGTCAAAGGTCAAGGTCACAGGGTACAATTACTTTGTCACAAATTTCGTTTCCGGTCTGTAACTTCTTCATCTATCACTGGATTTCAATATAACTTGCCACAAATGTTCACCACACAAAGACGATGTGTCGCGTTCAACTCCCAGGTCCATGGGTCAAAGGTCAAGGTCACAGGGTACAATTACTTTGTCACAAATTTTGTGTCCGGTCTGTAACTTCTTTATGTATCAATGAATTTCAATATGATTTGGCACAAATGTTCACCACACAAAGATGATGTGTCGCTTTCAACTCCCTGGTCCATATGTCAAAGGTCAAGGTCACAGGGTACAATTACTTTGTCACAAATTTCGTGTCCGGTGTGTAACATCTTTATCTGTCAATGGATTTCAATATAACTTGGCACAGATGTTCACCAGACAAAGACGATGTGTCGCGTTCAGCTCCCTGGTCCATATGTCAAAGATCAAGGTCACAGGGTACAATTACTTGTTTATCTGTGAATGGATTTCAAAGGAACCTGGCACAAATTTTAACCACACAAAAACGATGTGTCAACTCCCTGGTCTATGGGTCAAAGGTCAAGGTCACAGGGTATAATTTTTGGGGGCATTTGTCACGTGACTGTGACATCTCTTGTTACCTTTTCGTCTGCCTTTTACTACATGTCATTTTGAGATAATTTGTTAAGTTATATTGTAAAATAACAGTAGAGTTATAACAAATTAAAATACAGTCAAACCTGTTTTTAGAGACATAGTTTGGGAGAAAGCAAAAAGTGTCGTATCTCACAGGGTGTCTTTGAATTCAGGTTGAAAATTTCATGGGCCCAGGGTCCATGTCGTATTGATCAACATTCTTCGCGAAAACTGATGACATTTCAAATTCATATCTCGGTATTACTTTTTTAGGGTTTGGAATGGAATAAACTATTTTCTGATGTTACTACTTTAGTGTCCTTATCAATAATTATATTAATAAAAAGTAAGTTTGTGCACAAAACAAATTCATGAAAATCAGAGGGCCTCGTAGTTTTTCGAAGCGTTTCGGCCCATTGCCACAACGAGGCCAAACACACCTGTCTTTGACAGGGAAGCAGAGGCACATTTCTATATGTCTGTATCTTAATTATGAGAATACAATTTGTGTTATAATGAAATAAACCTTTTAAAGTGGCGTGGTTAACTTCTTGTCAAGTTATGAAACCAATTTGGCAATTAAATCACTAGAATAGCCAATTACGACATTATGACCGTTTTCCGGTATAAATAAATGGTTGATTAAAGCGCAGTTCATTATCAAAATTTTATGGTTGGGTAGCTAGCTATAAAATCTCTAACAGTAGTGAGACTAACAGACCAACTGGACCAGATAATCCTTTATCACCTTGGGCATTAATCCTTTGACACGTTAATGAGGGCAATTAGGTACAAACACAATGATACAGTGAATGATCATTGTCGCTAAAAACAATGTTGTTTGCCGAGTTGGGAGTACAAATTTAGTGTCGTATGTCGCATCTGCCAGTGTGTCGCTATATACAGTTGAAATATAGAGGAAAATACATCGGGAGGAAGGAAATACTGTCGCATCTGACAGGATGTCGCTAAAAACAATGTGTCGCTAGGACAGGTTTGACTGTATACATGTACATGTACTTAAGGCACAAAATACTTATGACTAAGCGTTATTACTTGTTATTGTAGAAAGCTATGGTACAGTTCAAGTGGCATGACGGTAGCATCAAAAATGTTCATGTTGATATGACCCAACTGTTTGAGTACCAGAAGCACCTTGCAGCTACAGTCAGTGTGTATGAGAGCAGGATAGACTGGCTGGCCAGTGGCAGTCGCAGAATCTTTGGCACAGTTGTAGAGAAAAAGTAAGTGTTTTATCATTCATTGGAAATTTGACCTGGTAGTTAGCTTACTGGTAAACATATACTGTTCAAAGGTAGTTATGTTAGACTTCATGTACTTCTAAATACACAAAATCTAGATCTAGAATTCATGCAATTTCTCTGTTTCAGTGCTCAAGCAGTACTAATTAGTGGCTGTTTTTGCCTTTGAAAGTCTAAATTACAAGACAATCTTTTTGCTATCATTTGATAAAAGATGTATGACTACAAGAAACTGCCCAATATGATAGTTATGACTGCAGAATTTATGTACAAGTATCTATATATGCCATACTGTTTTTGTATTGCCTAGAATGCAGGGAGATGTTTAGGGTTTCTTTTGACAACCACTGCCTTTAGCTGAACATTCTGTTGTGAAGAGACATCATCTTGTGTTCTGTTCATGATTTCAGTGTGGTTATATTGATAGACCTGTCTGTGTCCAATGTGAACTATCTAGTCCATATTCAGCACTCTCTGAGACTTCTGCTGGAGCAGCAATTGGTCAACAAGGAATACTTCAACATTATAGCGTAAGTCTTTTATATTACTTGCGAAGCTGAAAACTTTATCTGTATTTAACCGAAATGGTCTGAAATTAGTTTGACCAGGGTCTATTCTATTTGCTTTGATATGATATTCTATAAACGCTGTGTTTTATGCCATCATAAAAATTCATTTAATATACATGATGTCATTACTTCTTACATGAATATTGTCTGGGAAAGGATTAAGATACATACCAGTTGTATCTGATATAAATCAAGTACTTCTCAGCAGGTTTTATCTTTAATTATGTTGCAATAATTCTTCCATTTTGTATTTTGATTTAATATGAATGATAGGGGGCAGATTGCTGCTATTGGAGCCGTCTGATCAAGGTCTGCTCTGTTTGCAAAGGCATAAACATGCATATTTATGGAATAAAGGGTCAAAGCTTTCTATCGAGGAAAGAGTGGTCGGTCAGGTCCTTGTCATACTATTGATATGCATTGTATTAATGTCTTGAGAGTGGATGTTGTATTTTACTATTCAGTCTAGTCTGATTTTTTACCTGATTACTGATTTACTTGATTTAACCTCCCTTCCATAGATACGCCTTTCTACGCCTCTGTAATAGTCACCTCTTGAAACCATTGTGATAAATAGAGCATTTGCTCCATAGGAGCAAATGCTCTATTTATCACGATGGTTTCAATACTACACAATTCTAACATTTTCCTTTTCTCTAGAAAATGCTCATTTTCGGTAGATTTATTCAAAGCGGTTGGGTCTAAAACTATGAGGGAAAGGGTTAAGAGATTTTGAATTTTCTGCACAATAATTATATGCATGTAACATTTACTTCAGATTTGGCAGTATTGCTGTTCAGTGGCGGCCAACTATGTGCAGACCTACACCAGAAAATCTTCAGGATGCTTGGAGGTGAGTCTAAGCCAAACATAATAGAGGAAGTTTTTTTCAACTTTGCAAATAGTCTAGACCCCGACAAGTTTTCTAGGTTTGAATGTAGTTTTGTATAAGTCTTTGCTTTTAGCAGTGGTGTTGTATAAAGTACTACATACAGCTGAGCTGCAAACAGACAAATCCTGCTGTGGCATTTGATACAAGCCTGTACTCATTGTAAATGTTAAAACGCCATATTTTCATAAATATTGCTCAGTCGCATAGAAGCATTTTCATAGACAGAAACAAATAAGCTATCAACTACTTTCAAAAGGGTACATGTATCTGTAAAACCCTTTTGTTACTTTATTGCATACAACAGGTGGGTGTTAGATCTTCAATGTGCTGGCAGCAGGAACTTCCTTGGGGCATTCAGAAAGTGTGTAGAAAATGAGGAGGAGAGGAGCCATCACATAAGTAAGCAAACAATTTGATATTATAAATACGAGGGGTGTTCCATAAATAATGTCATCTGTGCTTTATTTCGCGGAAATCGTGCAATTCATGCACAAAACCACCTCGTGTCGATTGAGTGATCACTGGCTCGTGACACAGGTAAATATCTCGTCCACACGTTCACTTGCCTCGGTACAGTGTACATCGTTTCATAGCCTATTCGTTAGACTATACACAAAATGACAGGAAAACGAGCTGAAAATGTTCTTGAAATTAGGGCCTATATAAAAGGTAGGTCATTAATCGGCATAAAGGCTGTAGATATTCACCGCGAGGTGTGTGACATTTATGGGGAGGGCCAAATGTCCCACAGGACTGTTTGTAGGTGGGTAGCTAAATTTAGTGCTGGGCAGCAGCAACTGAAAGATGCTGCTCGCCCAGGTCGTCCTGCAACAACTACGACCAAAGGTAACATAGAAAAAATCCGAAATATCCTCAAAACTGATGCTCGATTCAACGTAAGACAATTGGCTCGAATGACAAACTTGTCGTTAGCAAGAGTTCATGCAATTTTGAAGAAACACCTAAAAGTTAGAAAGATAAATGCAAGATGGATACCCCATTTGTTAACGGATGAGCAAAAGAAGACGTGTGTAACAATGGCAAAAAAACTTCTCAAAATGTACTCAAAAAATAGTAAAAAGGCTTTTGATAATATAGTCACTGGTGATGAGACCTGGTTGTATTATTTTGAACCAAAGCGGAAGGTTTCCAACCAAATATTGGCCACTAAAAATGCCAGACGCCCAAGTATTGCCAAACGAATACGAACGGTAAAGAAGGTTTTGTATGCTATTTTTTTCACTAATAAGGGTCCAGCTATTCAAATCCCGGTGCCAAAAGGCAGAACGGTCACAGGCAAGTTCTATAAAAATGTTGTTCTGAGAAAATTGAAGAACTACTACAAAAGTAGCCGCCCCAAAACAGGACTTAAGTATGTCCAACTTTTGCATGATAATGCACCCGCTCACAAGGCACGTATTGTGACTGACTTTTTGGAGTCAGAGAAGGTTACCGTCCTTCCGCACCCTCCGTATTCGCCAGACTTGGCCCCCTGCGACTATTTTCTCTTTCCAAAACTTAAATATCATTTATCTGGAAGGAGATACAATTCGAGAAATGCCCTTGGATCTGCTGTTTATCAGTGTCTGATGGGTGTCCCCATTGAAGAGTATGAAAAATGCTTCCAAAAATGGATTGACCGGCTAAAAAGGTGTATTCTGGCTGGCGGAGAGTATTTTGAAGGGCAGAGCAAATTAAAATGAACAAAAGCACTTCCGCTATATGAGCACCGATGCAAGTGACATTATTTTTGGAACACCCCTCGTAGGAAGAAAGATTTCAAGACATATTCGGAATTATGTCCAGCAACATTTTCCAGGTCATTCAGAACCTCACATCCTTTTGATATGTGTGCTTTTGACTCACTCTTTATTGTTTATATGTATTTGCATATTAGGACAGGAAAACTTTACGTGTTTATACTGGGCTGTAATTCTGCAGAAACATTTCTTAAGTATTTTTTTTATATTTATCTTCCTGCAGCACCAGAGGGAGTTTACCTCTTCACAAGTGGTGTTCCAGATCAGGACATAGACCAGTGCCAAACCTTTGTGGAGCAGGCTTGCACAGGCATGAACATTAAACTCCATGCAATCCTGTTCAATGTGGATGACTATGATTCCAATGGGGCTATTCCTGGACGATACGCAAACATCACAAGAACTGCAGAATGTCTGAGAAATCTCGCTCACTGTAGTGTTGGCAGGTTTCACTGGATAAGAGAAACTGGTAATGGATTTAATCAACATTATTCATTAAATAAATTCACATTCATTGAAGAGATTATTATCCATTTTAATATTAACTTTTTCCCTGTTCCATGTTCATGTAAGACATAGTGATATCATGGTAATTTATTAGCTGAAGTTGTGAAATTTTAAAGGGAACTTTTTGTTTCAACAAAAACTATAGAATCAGATTTATATTATGTCAGAAGTAAACAGAGCAGACGCTGATCAGACAGCTCCTATAGGAGCAGTCTGATTTGGGTCTACCCTGTTTTCAAAGGCGTGAAAAGCATTAATATGAAGGAAAGGGATAAAATACACAGTTAAATACATAAAATATAACCATGATCTGTAGTTTGTAGATTATACTCTAATTGCTTTTTATGCGTCCCCCCCCCCCCCCTTTTCCTTCCAAAAACGGAATAGTTATCATATTGTTCGTCCTTCTGTCTGTCCTTCCGTCTATCCATCTGTCCAGCCATCCAAAATTTCGTGCCCCTTCTGTAACTTTTTTATTTGTGAATGGATTTCAAAATAAGCTGGCACAAATGTTCACCACACAAAGACGATGTGTTATGTTCAACTCTCTGGTCCATGGGTTAAAGGTCAAGGTCATACTTCAGGGTCAAAGGTCGGGGCATAAGTGTTTCACAAACACACTCTTGTGTTTGTACAGAAAGGATCCATGACTTCTTTTTTAAACTGTAAAAGAGAGACAAATACTTGCTCTGCATACAAAAGGTTGAATAATTCTCCATATTACAGGTATAATAGAGAGTGATGATATCCAGATTATCACGACAGAGGTTGACAAGTGTCTGAACTTCTCTCGCAAGTGTCAGATGCTCATTGACAGTGTCAAAAAGAAGTACTTTGAGAGGCATGTAAGTATTCACAAATGTGTACAAAATCCATCTGGACAGGAAAGACAGCAAGCTCTTGCCCTGACAAATCATTATGTGAAGGGTTGTTTTACTCACCGCAAACAAACAGGCAATTTGGGTATTTTTAGATTTTCAAATAGTTTTTATCTTGACCAGACATCATGTTACTAGACATCTTGTCATGATCCAGACTTTTTTAGAAGGATTATTACAAAGTTATCAATAGTATGTTTTAACCTTTTCCTCCATAGGCTATTTTTAGACCCAACCTCTTTGAATGAATCTACCAAACAGGAGCATTAACTAGAGAAAAGGAACATGTTATAATTGTGTAGTATAGAAACCATTGTGATAATTTGAGCATTTGCTCCTATGGAGCAAATGCTCTATTTATCACAATGGTTTCATGAAGTAACTTTTACAGAGGCGTAGAAAGGCATATTTATGGAGGAAAGGGTCAAGCGCTAAAGCTTTCTTATGAGGAAGGAGCTGTCTGTTGAATTCCTGTCATGTATTTGATATGCATGGATTTTACTGTCTTGAGTGTGGATTTTGACTATTGAATCTGGTCTGATTTTGAAGAAAAATGATACTTCAAGAATATTTATATTAGAGATTTTTATTATGGCTTATGAACACAGGCATTGTTTACCATGGAAGAAACTTTAAAATCAGATCTACAGTAGAACCTGTCTTAAGTGACCTTATATCAACTGGACACATGAACCTTGAAAATCAGGTGGTTGCTTAATACAGGGCAAAAACAATGCAGAAAGCTCCTGTATTAAGCTACCAGCTGCCTTACAGACCCATAATTAGACCCCTTTTTGATTTATGCATTCAAAAAGTTAGTCTCAGAGCAATAACCCTTGAGACTATTGTACCACAATCTAAATAGGGGCTATAACAGTGATGCATAATGAGAGAGTTAAAATCCTTTTGAGAACTTCCTGAAAACGGGCAATGGTTTGGGATGTTATAATATTGAAGCCGCATTCTGTCCATCTGGTGGAGGGAGCTGTTCAGTCAGTCTGAGTTCATATTGGTTTATCTGTAGATAGTCAAATGCACCAATCTCTTCTATATCTCTTTCCTATTTCATTAATAAGATATTGACTGATTTTATTCATTGATATATCCTAAATGTCATGATAAAAAGTAGGATTTCTATCATTATTCCTTTGCTCCATAAATACACCTTTCTACCCCTTAGCAAACAGAGTAGACCCAGATCAGATGGCTCCTTTTGGAGCCGTCTGATCAGGATCTTCTCTGTTTGTTTATGATCTACCGGGTAACATACATGTAGATATTATTCTACAGCTTCTATTGTGGCCAAACAATCCTGTGTCCTCGTGCTATTATAACAATTAATCTAATTAATATTCATTAGGTCATTATTCTTTACATGAATGTTCACGGAGTAAAGGGTTAACCTTTGCAAACAGTTTGCATATGGATGAGACGCTGAGAAACTTGAGGTCTCCTTATGATCCAAAGTGTTTCCAAAAGTGCCAAAAGTACATCTCATATTATACTGACAAAGTCTTGCCTTGCAAGCCAAAATTTAGCAGACCTTTTCAACAGATTTTAGTAGCCCATGGTATTTGTAGTGAGTGCTTTTACATGTGTGAAAATTCTGCAGTTGCTTAATCATTTTTGAAGGGTTTTGAGTGTTATGCTATTAATTCTTTCCTCACTATTCATGTTGCTGAATCTGTGATAAACTTTTTCACCAGTTTGGATCCGATTTAGATACAAATTAACCCTTTCCTTCATATATACACATTTTCACACATTTTTATACGCCCGTTTGAAAAAACGGGACGTATTATGGAATGGCGCTGTCTGTCCGTCTGGTTGTCTGTCCGTCTGTAACATCTCTAACTCAAGTTCCGCTTGGTGGATCCTTCTCAAATTTAGTCACAATGTTTATCTAGACATGCTACAGTAGCCTGCCAAGTCCCGGTTTGTTTATCCAAGGTCAAGGTCACACAATTTGACTTAGAATTTGCGTTTAGCAAAAATGTTAACCGGTCTGTCTGTCTGTAACATCTCTAACTCAAGTTCCGCTTGGTGGATCCTTCCCAAATTTAACCAAAATGTTTATCTAGACATGCTACAGTAGCCTGCCAAGTCCCGGCTCATTTATCTAAGGTCAAGGTCGCTTAATTGGACTTAGAATTTGCGTTTAGCATTTGCGTTAAGCAAAAATGTTAACCTCAATTTATGTGGAACAAGTCCACTTATTTACATAACACTTTGTGATAAAGCTTTGAAACTTGGAACACTTGTTCACCGTCACAACCTTCACCTGTAGGCAAGAGTAAATAACTCTGTCAAGCATTTTGACTGAATTATGCCCCTTTTTAACTTAGAATTTTTGGTTAAGGCTTTGTTAAAGTCCATTTATTTACATAACCCTTTGAGATAAAGCTTTCAAACTTAGAACACTTGTTCACCGTCACAACCTTCACATGTAGGCAAGAGAAAATAACTCTGTCAAGCATTTTGACCGAATTATGCCCCTTTTTAACTTAGAATTTTTGGTTAAGGCTTTGTTAAAGTCCATTTATTTACATAACCCTTTGAGATAAAGCTTTTAAACTTAGAACACTTGTTCACCATCACAATCTTAACCTGTAGACAAGAGTACATAACTCTTTCAAGCATATTGACAGAATCGTTCCCCTTTTTAACTTAGAATTTATGGTTAAGGCTTAGTTAAAGTCCATTTATTTACATAACCCTTTGAGATAAAGCTTTTAACCTTGGAACACTTGTTCACCATCACAAGCTTTACCTGTAGGCAAGAGTACATAACTCTGTCCAACATTTTGACAGAATTATGCCCCCTTTTAACTTAGAAATTTTGGTTAAAGTTTTGGTTAAAGTCCACTTATTTACATAACCCTTTTAGATTAAGCTTTTAAACTTGAAACATTTGTTCACCATCACAAGCTTCATCTTCATCTTAAGCATTTAGACACAATTATGGCACTTTTTAATTTAGAATTTTTGGTTAAGGTTTTTTGTTAAAGTATGCCTATTTACAACCTTGAAACTTGGTCGCAAAATTGGACTTAGAATTTGAATTTAGCAAATACGTTAACCCCAGTTTATGTTAAACAAAACCTCGACGGGCGTATATTGTGCCCACTGGCACTCTTGTTAAATTTGCAAACAGAGTAGACCCAGATCAGACGGCTCTCAGAGGAGCCGTCTGAAAAGGGTCTGTTCTGTTTGCTAATGGAATTTTGAAAGATCTGTTTCTTGAATTTCTAAAATGGTTATTAGAATTTGGAATAAACCTAGAACAGGGAAAGGGTTAAATAGGAAATAATATAGAGATGACCACTCTACAGTTTTTGGCATTGTCAGAATTCCAATTTATATGTGCCATTAGCAAAAAGAATCTAATTAATATTTATGATGTCATTATTTCTTACATGAATATTCATGGAGTAAAGGGTTATAAGTAGATGCAAACATTTGGGTCGAGATGAAATCAGGACCCTTACTATTGGCACTTGCTCAGTAGTTTCTAAACCCTTTACCCCATGAATATTCATGTAAGAAATTATAAAATCATGAATATTAAATCAATAATTTTGATAGCATATGAACAAAGTACATTTTGACTCGGACAGAATCTGTAGAATTAGATCTATATTATACCATAAGTAAACAGAGTAGACCATGATCAGATGGCTCCCACAGGAACCATCTGATCTGGGTCTACTCTGTTTGCAAAGGCATAGATAAGCATATTTATGGAGTTAATGGTTAAAGCTCTAGATAATCAGAAGTAAGTTTGAACAGACATAAGATTTAGTAAGACAAGGTTTAAGAAATGGGGAAAATTGCATGTTATCTCTTGTTATCACAGTGTGAGTTGAGGTTCTACAGAAACACAAGTTAGTCTAACCTGAGTGTGTGTTTGGTTTTCTTTCACCTTAGCACCAATATACTGAGGAGATATTGGCCCTTCCTTCACCAGAGAGATCTAGACAGAGAGCCGTCACGGCCTCCTCTTCACATCTGGCCATCAAGGTTGGTATATGCACTTGCAATGGGAAGTAGGGAGTTATCTTGATACGTAATCTGTGAAGGTATAATTGTTAAGTTAACCCTTTCCTCCATAAATACGCCTTTCAACGCCTCTGTAATAGTGACTTCTTGAAACCATTGTGATAAAAAGAGCATTTGCTCCTATGGAGCAATTGCTCAATTTTCACAATGGTTTCAATACGACACAATTCTATCATTTTCCTTTTCTCTAATAAATGCTCCTTTTGGTTAGATTCATTCAAAAAGGTTAGGTCTAAAAATAGGCTATGGAGGAATGGGTTAAACAAACAGCATACCCCGATTAGACAGCTCAAATAGGAGCTGATAGGAGCTGTCTGATCTGGGTCTACTCTGTTTGCAAATTCATGAAAAGGCATTTATATGAGGGAAAGGGTAAATTGACGCACAAATAGTTTCCAACAAAACTGTCATCAGTCATCTTAACCCTTTTCCCTCATATAAACGTGTTTTCACACATTTGCAAACAGAGCAGACCCAGATCAGACGGCTCGTAGAGGAGCCGTCTGATCAGGGTCTGCTCTGTTTGCTAATGGAATTTGATAGATATGTTTCTTCATTTTTTATAATGACCACAATGCTCTACCTTCCATATTTCATTATAACTATTTTGTCCATGAATATTCAGTAGGTATTGACATTGCAAAAAATACAGAACAGGGAAAGGTTAAACAAATTTTAAGCCTACTGAAAGTTGGAGCATGTTGATGCATTTAATTCTTGTCTATAAAACTTTACCTAGTTGATATTCATAATGACTTTATGAGTTTTAATAGGTCGAGTTTTTATCATGGCATATGACAAAGTGATATTTTTCCATGGCAGAATCTGTAGAATCAGATTTATATTATATACATAAACAAACATAGCAGATTCTTACCAAACAGCTCATACAGGATCTGTCTGATCTGAGTCTACTCTTTTTGCAATGCATAAAAATGTATTTCTATCTACTAAAGGGTCAATTTATTTTATGAACTACAGACTTGAACTTTGAAACATGAATCTACTATAAATTCATTCAGGACAAATTTGTTCTCCTTTTGAGGAGGATTTTTATTCACCTATGAAAATAAATAGTGAAGAAAAAACTTTTAATATGTCCCAATTATTTGAATAATTTGATGCATTAATTATTAGCACTGTATGTCTGTCCATGAATGCACCCACGTGTCAATACTGATTGTGGGTATGTGTGTGTCAAGATAGATTTCCATGCAATGAGCACATTTCTAGTATGTTACCTATTACTGTTTATGTATATTTGTATGTATATTTTACTATGTAAGTTTTGGTTTTTTAATAGTATGAGCTGGATGATGTGGAAGCTGATGTGCCAAGGTTATATAAGAGACCCTCCAGTGCTAAAACTCCCAACACAGAGTCTGTACTACCTATGAGTAAGTAACAAGAGCTGTGAAATAAAAACTCCCATCTCAGTGTCTGTTCTACCTATGAGTAAGTAACAAGAACTGTGAAATAAAAACTCCCATCTCAGTGTCTGTTCTACCTATGAGTAAGTAACATGAGCTATGAATATAAAAACTCCCATCTCAGTGTCTGTTCTACCTATGAGTAAGTAACATGAGCTATGAATATAAAAATATCCCCATCTAACCCTTTCCCTAAATGAATATTCCTGTAAGAAATAATGACATCATGAATATAAATAAGATGAATTTTTTAAATGGCATATAATCACAGAAATGTATGACAACGACAGAAATTGTAGAACCAGATCTGTATCATTCCGTAAACAAACAGAGCAGACCCTGATCAGACAGCTCTGATCTTGATGTTCTCTGTTTACAAAGCATCAAATATCAGGTAAAGGGTTAAACCACCAGAACTAAATTACTACTAAACATTTATATATCTGATAACTGATCCTATGAATTTTAAAGTAAAATCTGTGAAAGCAGCCAGCTAGTGAATTAACTCCTTACTGCATAAATACACCTTACTACGCCATTGCAAACAGAGTAGACTCAGATCATACAGCTCCTACAGGAGTCATCTGACCAGGGTCTGCTGTGTTTGCTTATTAACTCATATAGATATGATTCTACAGTTTCTGCCATGAATATTCATAACATCATTATTTCTTACATGAATATTCATGGAGCAAATGGTTAATACATGTAGTTGCTTAACCCTTTCCTCCATAGGCTATTTTTAGATCCAACCACTTTGAATAAATCTACCCAAAAGGAGCATTAACTACAGAAAAGTTTGAAACCATTGTGATAAATAGAGCATTTGCTCTTATAGGAGCAAATGCTCTATTTATCACAATGGTTTCATAAAGTGACTTTTACAGGGGCGTAGAAAGGCGTACTTATGGAGGAAAGTATTAATGCAGAACAAAATGACTGCAGAAAGCTCCTTTTAGGTCTCTGTCCATAACTTTCGATGTGTGTTTACTATTTAGTAACTGATTTCCTACAAGACTCGTAATAAGATATGTCTTTTGAGCACTTGCTCAATTCTAATGTCTAATTCAGAATTCAATGTTTCATAGTGATGCAGTGTCTAATCAAGATCCTATATGTTTGATATTCAGATCATAATGTTTATTACAGTAAAAACTCAATACTACGAACACTCAATCCCATACCATTATTTATCTTTAACACAGATGGCAGCTTAATGCAGGGTGAAAGTCATGCTGAAAGCTCCTCTAGGAGCTTTCTGCATGACTTTCACCCTACATTAGGCAGACTGCCTACAGACATACATTCTTCATTGCTTAAATTTCGTAGTATCGAGTTTTACAGGTGTCATCTGACCAGGGTCTGCTCTGTTTGCTTATTAAATCATATAGATATGATTCTACAGTTTCTGCCATGAATATTCATGACATAATTATTTCTTACATGAATATTCATGGAGCAAATGGTTAATACATGTAGTTGCTTAACCCTTTCCTCCATAGGCTTAATCCAACCACTTTGAATAAATCTACCGTAAAGGAGCATTAACTAGAGATAAGGAAAATTTTAGAATCTTTAGTTTGAAATCATTGTGATAAATAGAGCATTTGCTCCTATAGGAGCAAATGCTCTATTTATCACAATGGTTTCATAAAGTGACTTTTACAGAGGCGTAAAAAGGCGTATTTATGGAGGAAAGGATTAATACAGAACAAAAGGACTGCAGAAAGCTCCTTTTAGGTCTCTGTCCATAACTTTTGATGTGTATTGAATAACTGATTTCTTGACAAGACTCGCAATAAGATATGTCTTTTGAGCACTTGCTCAATTCTAATGTCTAATTCAGAATTCAATGTATTATAGTGATGCAGTGCCTGATCAAGATCCTATATGTTTGATTCAGATCGTAATGTTTATTACAGTAAAAACTGGATACTTTGAACACTCAATGACATACCATTATTGATCTTTAACACATGTGGCAGCTTCATGCAGATTGAAAGTTATGCAAAAAGCTTCTCTAGGAGCTTTCTGCATGACTTTCACCCTACATTAAGCAGCCACCTGCCTACAAAGACGTTACGTTATTCATTGCTGAAATTTTGTAGTATTGAGTTTTTACTGTATTATGATGGCTTGTTGATACAAGTTTCTGATTTGTTTTCCAGGAAGTAGAAATCGCCCCACATCTGCCAAGGACCCAATGGAGAGGGTCAGGAAGAAGAAGATTCTGAAGTCCAGTTTCTTCCTGGACTCTGGTCAAGCAAAGTCAGGAGATGGAACCGGGACAGTATTCAGGAAGTATGCTCCACCAAAACCGGTCAGGAAAGCAGTTGCTCATCCTACACTGCCAGAATCAGAGGAGCAGACCACCACAAAAGAGGTACCTTCACTACGTCTATATCGCTTACCTCATGAATATTCTTGGGAAGAAAATATGTTATCATGACTCAACTGAATTTTCATAGTGGCATTTGAAAGATTTGGCCCTGACAAAATGATAGAATCAGATCTTTATTAGTGTGCCAGCAAACAAAGCAGACTCTGGTTTTATACTCTGATTTATATGAATCCTTGCAATACATTTTTTTGGGCGAAACTTTGTTTCTGAACCACCTCCAGTATGTATTGATCTAGCTATCATTTTACAAATCTACAGGAAGGTACTGCAAATAAGTTTCATTATGTATTAAAGAACTTCCAGAAAGATGTGTCAAAATTGAAACAATCATTTTTAAGTGATTTCCTTAATAGTTTGCACAAATGAAGTTTATATTCTTCAGTGGTTTAGACTGTACAGCTTGTCTAAACTGAAGCTGGACCTCACTAAGTTGGTGTCCGGTCCTGACTGCAAACATGTGGAGGAGAGTGTGAAATCCCTGAACAAGCATGTGTCTGCAAGGTATGAATACATTTACCTCAGTGTTGTCCTTATAGCTGGCTGTCTGCTAGTAGATAAACACTTTGACTGGCCTGGTTGAAGTGTTGCATCTAAAGAAGGCAGCTATATATTTATTTATTCCTTTTTTTACTGATCTGTACTTAATTGCTTCTGACAGGTTTTAAAAGAACATGTGTGACGTTTGTTTAAATTTATGTTTTCTTTTACCTTCAATGTCAGAATTCTAATATGGCAGGAAGCAGGAATAAGCTCTCTGAATATCTGCAAGGAATAAACTGTCTGAATATCTGTCAGGAATAAACTGTGTCAATATCTTCCATAAGCTGTCTCAATATCTGCCAAGAATAGGCTGCCTCAATATATGTCAGCTTCTATTTTAACCCATTCCCCCATAGGCTAGTTTTAGACCCAGCCTCTTTGAATAAATCTATTAAAAAAGGAGCATTTACTAGAGAAAAGGAACATGTTAGAATTGTGTAGTAATGAAACCATTGTAATAAATAGAGCATTTGCTCCATAGGAGCAAATGCTCTATTTATCACAATGGTTTCAAGAAGTGACTATTACAGAGGCGTAGAAAGGCATGTTTATGGAGGCAACTTAATCACTCCTAGAGGAATCCTCGGATCATGATCTGGTTCAGCGATTTTAATTCAAATTCATATTTAATTTTTTCATGCTGAATGAAATGTACCATTAAACTACGACAGACCATTCAGCTTTCAACAAGATAATTGTATTCAAATTGCATTAAACCAGGTTTCTTATATTGTGTAAGTGTGTAAGTTACTAAAGTTGGTAAGTTTTAAAATAAAATATGATAAGAAGGAACAGTTTTTAGATAAACTGTAAATTTTATTTTATATGTCTTTTTATCTCAATCAGACCTAGAGCAAGGTGAGATTGTAAGAACTGTGACAGTAACGTCCTCACAAAAATGGTCTAGTTATCACAATATGTACTTCCAATACAGTAAAAACCTAAACCAGACATTAAGTTTTATATAAATATCAATCTTGGAGACAGGTGGAAGCTTAATGCAGGGTGAAAGACTTTCACCCTGCATTAAGCAGCCACCTGCCTGAACTTATCTAAGTTCTTCTTTTCTAGAGTTCTGGTTTAGAGGGGTTTTACTTTATTGGTACCACTGAGATAAAAGATGAACTTCTGTCTGACTATTGCTGCTTTAAAATTCAGAGCTTCTTAAATTATTTCTATGGTGTAAAACATAATATCTGCTTAAAACACAGATTTGTTGTAATTGTTTCCTTAATACATGTACTTTCATTTCATTCAAAACTTTGAGAAACTATTGACAAAGATTAGGCTGTTTACAAATGCTAATCATATTGAAATTAGCACATTAAAGGTTAATCTGTGCTATTATACATACAGTAAAAACTCGATGATATGAGCACTCAAATATGTACCATTATTGATCTTTAACAGAGGTGGCAGCTTAATGCAGGGTGAAAGTCATGCAGAAAGCTCCTAGAGGAGCTTTCTGTATGACTTTCACCCTACATTAAGCAGCCACCTGCCTACAAAGACACAAATTCTTCATTACTAAAATTTCGTAGTATCGATGTTTTACTGTAGTTAAATTGTCTGTATGATTTTGTAATTCATATATTGAAGACTCTTAATTTCTGCAATAGAGCCATTCTAATTTGTATAGGTACCACAAATACATGTTACCCATTGTGGCTTTTGAATATTGTAATAATGTGTTGATTAGATTCTCTTGAAAGTTATGTGACATAATGTCTACTGATGACTTATATGTTATCTTGGTAATTTCTATGAAGCTGTAACTCCTACATCTGTACAGGGTTTCTTTTTATTGTGCCCATTCATTAGAACATGTTCTCAGTGATCGTTTCTCTTAATTCAAATTTGCATTCCACACATAACAGCTGTTTTAGGATATTGATAGAGAAAAAACGTTGATGAATTGTCATTTTGCATTTCAATGCCGATGTATAGCATTAATCACAATTTTAATGTCTTTAAAGTTAGTTGCATTTAACTGCACGAAGTTGGTCGCATTTACAAGACTAATGATTCTTTAACCCTTTCCCTCATATAAACACCTTTTCACACATTTGCATACAGAGAAGACCCAGATCAGACAGCTCATATAGGAGCCGTCTGATAGAGGTCTGATCTGTTTGCATTTGACATGATATAGATCTGATTCTAGTTTTTGTCCAAGCAAAAAGTTTCTTTGAAATATTTACATAATAAAAATTCAGCTAATAAATATTCATGATGTCCATATTTCTTCCATGAATATTGAACAGGGAAAGGGTTTAAAATGTAGAATTAGGACTGGGAGATAAGAATGGCTTGCAGTGTTTTTGCTCACTCCAACTGTGGCAGATACAATGTCTGGTTATTTCAGGTATTGTGACATATTTCCCAGTATCAACATTAAGGGAACTGTGAAGCATTTACAGCTGTTACCCCATGAGTTGGAGGACTATGAGAAACAAGTAGAAAAAATTCTTAAACGCTACCTCAAACGACTGCAGTGGCTACTCAGTGGTGAGTGAAATATAATCCATGATTTTATTTTCTATGTGTGAATTTGTATAAATGGTATTTGCAGATACAGCAGAACACCTCTAATGCGACCACTTAAAGAATAAACATGGGTGTCTTTATCAGCAGGTGGTTGCTTAATGCAGGACAAAAGAAATGAGGAAGCTTTCTGCATTACTCTTGTCCTGCATTAAGCTACCACCTGCATCTAGCACCCAGAAAGATCCTAGAGGAAGCTCTCTGCATTACTTCTGGCCTGCATTAAGCTACCACCTGCATCAATCACCCAGGATTATAACTCTTTTAGGTGATCACATTATCGAGGTTCAATTGATAATAATTCAGCTAATCAATATTCATGATGTCATTATTGTTTTATATGAATATTCATGAGATAAAGTTTTTAACTTTGATAAAAAAAATCCTCTTACTTTTAGCAACATGGTTTGACAATGGCAATGATTCTGGTTTAAAGTGTTTGGTTATTAAAATAAGTACAATGTGTTTCACTACAGTAGAAGCCCCACTAATGCGACCACTTAATGAATAAACATGGGTGTCTTTATAAGCAGGTGGTTGCTTAATGCAGGGCAAAAGTAATGCAGAAAGCTCTTCTAGGGGCATTTTGCATTACTTTTTTCCAGCATTAAGCTACCACCTGCATCTAGCACCCAGAATTATACATCTTTTAGGTGGTCACATGAGTGAGGTTTTACTGTATTTCTTCTTTATTCCACACAATTTATGTTGTACATGTTTTGTATTCATAACACTGAGATGCTTACAAACAGTTTCTTTAATTATACTTTAGCACATATTCATTTCCCTCTCTAGATGAATTACCTGTCTCTACACTGCTAATTTCTATTGAACTCTTTGCATATAGTTGATGGAATCTTTGATTACCTTTTCCAAATGTTTCAAAATGGAAGAGGCACCAAGATCAAAATTCCTTGCCACTCAGATCATGTTTATCAAAAGATCTACTCTGGAAATTGAAACAGGTGGCATGTTTTGCTCACAACAAATACTAAATTCTTTGCATTCTATGTAATTGTCCTGTTACTTAACACAGAGTGTCAAACTGGTTGGGTCATGATAAGAGGCAGAGTTACTAACCCTTGCCTCCATACATACACCTTTGCAAACAGAGTAGACCCTGATCAGACGGCTCCTATAGGAGCCGTCTGATCAGGGTCTGCTCTGTTTGCTTATGATATAATATAGATATAATTCTACAGTTTCTGCCATGGACAACAGCTCCTGAGCCCATGTACTCGTATAGCAAATTAATTTAATAAATATTCATGGCGTCATTAAATCTTACATGAATATTCATGGAGGAAAGGGTTAATGTCCCATCTGGATCCATACTGTTTGAGCATGCAAAGAGTTCAAATGTCATGAATATCTTTACAGGCAGCAGACGTATATTTGGGACAGTGGTTCACAAGAAGTGTGCCATTCTGATTGACACGTCTGGGTCTATGGATCCTTACATGGTGGAGCTGAAGAAAGAGCTGGCAGCCCTGATTTGGGAACAGCTGTACAGACAGGGATGTCGGTAAGCACACAGCCATTGGAACAGAGTGTGGACACTCTTGTACTTTCATAAACAATATTAGAGAGAGTTGTGGGTTCTCAAGGAATAGCATTCACTGAGTTTGAGAAGAAGGATTTTTTTTTAGTGAATTATCATTCTTTAAAACATACTTAACTTTCGACCCTTGGTTGCTTCGGAAATTACACTATATACATTTTGTATATCATTAATATGGTGTTATATAGATAACATAATTAATCTGATAGCAATTACTATCCTAAATCTTCCTGAATAACTGAACATCTCTGTATTTATGAATGTAGCTGTATGTAAAATACAAGATCTGTTGTATGGAATTTCAATCAGAAAGCGAGATTTCTAGTTGTTTGAAGACCTGTTCAGGAGTCGTCTGATCTTGGTCTACTATGTCTGCAAGAGTGTGAAAAGGTGTGTGTATCAGGTAATGGGTTAAGTAATAAATGCTGATTTGGAAGACTTGCCTTGGTGAAAGTGTTATGTTGAAGTGTTTATCTGTTGATTGAAGCTATTTCCTTTATTTCAGGTTTAACTTGATTCGATTCTCTGGTAATTGTGAGAAGTGGCAGGATCGAATCCAGCCAGCCACCCAGGAGAATTGTCATGCAGCCATAAAGTGGGCATCCACCCTAAAGGCAGCTGGCAACACATGTACTCTGGAGGCTCTCAAAGTAGGAACCCAGTTTCTTCCTTTTAAAGAACTTTCAACATAAGTTTTACCCATGACTAGTTTTGAATCAATTTGGCTCAGATCACAGTGTAGAAGAAAAACTTGGACCCAGCAGTTATGGTAGACACAAGATTTGCTTGTTTGCAGTACCATGATGTTTCTTAGATGTAACTACTACTACTATATTACCCATTGTTTCCTCCAAATGAAGCAGAGTTGTTCCATAAATTCCATTAGCAAACAGAGCTGACCCTGATCATACAGCTCCTACAGGAGCCATCTGATCTGGGTTTGCTCTGTTTGCAAAGATGTGAAAAGGCATTTATATCAGGGAAAATATTAAACAAAATTTTGCTTTGATTGTTAAAACAGAAATTGAACTTCTATCTGCTTTGTAGACTAAATTTCAAGTAAGTGTTAATTATAATGTGTATGCTTTTTCAGCTTGCATTTGCGGACATGGAGATTGACAGCGTGTACCTTTTGACAGATGGGAAACCTGACACAAGCACCTCCTTGGTGCTGAGAGAGGTGGCAGAGGACACAAAGAATCTCATTCCCATCAATACGATCTCCTTCAACTGCAATGACAAGTAGGTGCACTGTTTTAGTACACAGACTATTGTTTAAATCAAAACCTACTAAAGTAATTACACATAATTACACTCCTACTTTAGAGAGAATGGTGTATATAGGAGTTATCACGTGGGTCAGTCCAAAATCTGCCAGTTGCTGTTTGAGATATTTCTACACAACTACTAGCAGGATTTCAATGAAACCTCATTTTAATATCATTTATAACTTTATTATTCTTTATGAAAGTTACATTTCCAAGAGTAGATATGTGCATATTATAAACATGTTCAGTTGATGGTTTTTAGCTCACCTGGTACGAAGTGCTAAGGTGAGCTATTGTGATCGCCCTGTGTCCGTCGTCTTTCATCATCCGTCGTGCAGTGTCCGTCGTCCACATTTTTATGCCCCCAGATCTGATCCGATTGTTTTTGCCCTGTCTGTTTGTATGAGGACAACTTTAAGATTGGTCAGAACTTTTGAGCCAGTACAGATAGGACATCTACATAGATTGTTCAAATTTTGCCCCTCCGGTTAATATTGGCCCAACGCTCGAGGGTCAAAAGTTTTACATTGGATTACATGTATATTGTAAAAACTTTAAAAATCTTCTTGTCAAAACCGAAAAGCTTAGAGCTGTTATATTTGGTATGTAGCATCATCTGGTGAACCTTTACCAAGATTTTTAAAAATTTTACCCCTTGGGTCGAAATTGTCCCCACCCTGGGGGTCACAAGTTTTTCATAGGATTATATTGTAAAAGCTTTAAAAATCTTCTTGTCTGAAACCAAAAAGCTTAGAGCTGTGATAATTGGCATGTAGCAACATCTTGTTAACCTTTACTAAGATTGTTCAAATTATGCCCCTGGGGCCAAACACAGCCACACCCTAAGGGTCACGTGTTTTACATAGGATTACATAGTAAAAATCTTCTTGTCTGAAACCGAATAGCTTAGAGCTGTGATATTTGGTAAATAGCATCATCTGGTGGACCTTTACCAATATTGTTCAAATTTTGCCACTGGGGTCAAAATTGTCCCCACCCTGGGGGTCACAAATTTTACATAGGATTATATAGTAAAACCTTTAAAACTTTAAAAATCTTCTTGTCTGAAACTGAAAGGTTTAGAGCTGTGATATTTTGTATGTAACATCATCTAGTAAACCTTTACTAAGATTGTGCATAAATTGGATCCCTAAAAGTTATCCTGCTTGCAGCATATGACATAAAACTACATGTATAAGACTTAGCAAAAACTGGAGCCAACAATCTTGGAACTTTAACAGCTACCACTAAATTTCAGATAATCAATGGAACCCATTTGGATCTAGATGAGATGCCAAGTTACTTGACTCTATTTAGTTTGTTGTCTGCCGATCTGACCATTTTTCTTTATTGATCATGCTTTCAGCTTTTCTTGAAGACACATTTGTTTCTTCACTTTTGACACTTTTGTTTTTATATTTTGTGAGTTTATGTTAGCTAGAGATTAAATTAACCCTTTGCCTTTTGCCTCCTTAGTTGACCCAGATCAGATGGCTCCTGTAGGGGCTGTCTGATCAGGGTCTGTGCTGTTTGCATATGAAATGATATAGATCTGATTATACAATTTGTGCCATGAAAAAATTCCATTGTTGGTAATACATAAATAAGCTTATTGATATTCATAAAGTCATTATTTCTTACATGAATATTCATTAGGTAATGGGTTAACCAAGCTAATATCAAATCTGAACCGTGTTATCTCACAAATGCATAATGTACCTAGTATTTATTTGATGTATTCCTGTGCATGTGTGTGTATGTTTCTGTTACAGCACTGCTAACAACTTCCTGAAGCTTCTGGCCGTGGAGACCGGTGGACGTTATCACAGAGTTCACACAGACTTTGATGTCCAGCTCTTCACACATAAACTCCTCACAGAGGGATTCTCAGACTCTGAGGTAAATTATTGATAGAGATCCCAGAGTGTAATAAATACTAAAATGTCTTTATAGCCATTTCCCTTCTTGAATATTCATATAAGAAACGGTGACATCATGAATATTTACTAACTGAATATTTATATTAGCAAGATTGTTTTTGCATTGGTAGAAACTGTAGAGTTAGATCTATTATAATTTTAAAAGCAAACAGCAAACCCTGATCAGACGGCTCCTACAGGAGTCATCTGATCTTGGTCTGCTCTGTTTGCAAATGCATGAAAAGGCGTTTATATGAAGGAAAGGGTTAAGTGAACGCTCATTAGAAGTCTTAATTGTCCTAAAGAAGTAAACTGCTTAATGTAACCATGCAGTCACTCACCCTCTGTTACAGATGGTTATGTTTTATTCACCAAGTAGTTTTCTGCTAATACTGTCATTGTGTCAAGCCATTGAAAAGTGCTGCTTTTGTAAAGAAGCCAACTTGTATTTAACCTTTAGCCTGCTGAGCAAATTATTTTTACAGATTTTTTCACCCACTACATTTTCAAAATTCTAGCTATAATCAGTTAGTCTACCAAAATACTATAAGGGCATCAAACAGTTTGGATCCTAATGAGACGCCGAGTTACTCGGCGTCTCATCTGGATCCAAACTGTTTGCATAGGTATTCACTCATTCGTGCATAGCAGGCTAAAGGTTAACAGTTTCTTCCTTGTATCTCTTTGCACATTTAGTAACTGTTATCTGCAAATATTGTTGTGTGCTGCAATGTTGAAAAGGAGTTTTCATCCAAATTGCAAGTTGACTGTCAAATTTCTTATCTGGATCCAAAGTCTTTGCATACGTTGTCGCAAAGTTACTGCTAAAATGCAGAGTTAACCCATTCCTTCATAGTGACACCTTTTGACGCCTCTGTAAAAGTCACTTTTTGAAACTATTGTGATAAATAAATCTTTTTCCTTTTCTCCAGTAATTGCTTCTTTTCAGTATATATTTAAAGAGGCTGGGTCAAAAAATAACTTATGAGGGAGTGGATGAAGGAGAAAAACAATTTTATCTGACTTATATTTAAGCCCTTTTCTTTACCAGCCAAATTATGAAAATGCCATAGAAGTGATATGAATGTTTATTTACCAGGTCCTGGTTTTACAGAACAAACTCAAATAATGACTCACCTGAGCCTCTTTTATCAAAATCGTGTAATTGCTAGGCATGAATTCGTTTAATTTTTTCCCATTCAAATTTTAGTATAATGTCTTGCAAAATGCATATTTTGTAAGCAATTTTGTTTAATAATATTCAATTAAATCCGTAAAAATGAAAAGTTGATTTTTCTTGCTTTTTTGTAATAATTGTCAATTATTCTATATCATCATACAGAATGTATAGATCCAAAACACTAGGGATTTTAAGGAGTGTTGCCATGTTGCGAGTTTGTACATGCAAAACTGAATTTAAACTTAAGTTCATTCTTGAAACTTGGCCCTGGGGTCAGTACATATGTAAAGCTGTTACTTTGTTTTTTATATCTGAAATAAAGGTTTTCAACATTCTTCTGTACATGGGCATGCCATGAGTGAATTTTCTTCTAATGTTTTTATTCATATGAATGTGTTGCAGTATACATTCTATATTCCAGTATCCACACTTACCGGAGCTAGAAGGAGATGATCTACGCAGACTAGGGCAGGAAATCTCACTGGCAAGAAAGTACCTACAGCAGGCAAAACAATACAGGTATAACCAATGGGTTTTGTATAATGTAAGTTATGATCCATCAACAAGTTGTACCCCAAGCTTGTTTTCATCAATAAATGTTATCAAGATATTCAGAAATATGTTTGCTTGATTCCATTGTGAAGATTATTAGAGTTAGACTTGAGTATTATCAACTTTCATTAAGTTTTGTCAGTTTTTACAAGGTGTATTTTTATTTGTATTTCAGGGCTCTATATAAATCAAAGGCAGCGGATGGTTCATCTACTGCAAGCAACACTGCTAGAGGTAAATATCAAAGATTACTTTCTACATGAATATGGTCTTATTTCTGATCCAAAGTGTCAATGTTTGTTAACTCTTTCCTTTATATAAACACCTTTTCATGCATTGGCAAACAGAGTAGACCCAGATCACGTGGCTCCTAGAGGAGCTGTCTGATCAGGGTCTGATCTGTTTGCAAATAGAATTTGGTAGATCTGTTTCATTACTTTCTTAACCCTTTCCTCCATAGGCTATTTTAGACCCAACCTCTTTGAATGAATCTATCCAAAAGGAGCATATACTAGAGAAAAGTAAAATTTTTGAATTTTGTAGTTTGAAACCATTGTGATAAATAAAGCATTTGCTCCTATAGGAGCAAATGCTCTATTTATCACAATGGTTTCAAGAAGTGGTTATAACAGAGGTGTAGAAAGGCGTATATATGGAAGAAAGGGTTAAATGGCTGCGATGTTCCATGTTTCATTATAATTTATCTATTTTGTTTATGAATATTCAGTAGGTATATAAATGTGTACAGGGAAAGGGTTAACAAGTATTGTCTTTGCACCAAACAGTTCAGGAGCTAATACCAAAGGTATTAATACATACTCTAGACATACACTGTTTTGAAGTAACAAACAGTAAATTTCAATATTTACTTTCCTCTTAAGACCAACAAATGTTTTATGCTAATGAATCATATGTGATAAGTCAAGAGCTTCATGTACTAAGCTCTTTACCTCAATACCCCATAGGCTATTTTTAGACCCAACCTCTTTAAAGAAATCTTCCAAAAAGAAGTATTAACTAGAGAAAAGGATTTTTTTTAGACTTTTGTAGTTTTGAAACCATTGTGATAAATAGAGCATTTGCTCCATAGGAACAAATGCTCTTTTTATCACAATGGTTTCACAAAGTGACTTTTATAGAGTCGTCAATATGGGGGAATGGGTTAACATTCCTGCAAGAAATAAGGACATCATGAATATTTATTAATTGAAATTTTATCATGGCCATGGCAGAAACTGTGGAATCAGATCTGTATACTTTTATTAGAAAACCGAGCATACCATGATCTGATCTGTCTACTCTGTTTGCAATCTGGTGTAGCTTTTATTTACATATGTTTCAAGGTATCAATTATTTACACTTTTCAGGCAAGTCCAGTCCATTCGTTGTGGGAAGGCCAAGAAGTGCTGCCAGATAGTGTTCTACATGTGAATGACTGTACAATGCTGCATTTAAACTGTGAGCACCTGGTAGTGATCACATCATTGTCTGTGATATTGAGATGCGTTTTAACCTTTAGCATACTAAAGACAAGTTGGGTTTTCTTACTTTTGCAAACAGTTTGGATCGAGATAAGATGGCAATTAAGTCAGTGTTTCATCAGGATCCAAACTGTTTGTCACCTTGATTACATCCTTGAAAAACAATATGGAAGAAAGTTGGAATTAAAATATATTTCCTGTCAAGGATAATTTGCTTCACAGGCTAAAGGTTAAAAGTAACATGTAAATACTTATCTCAAATCTTTGCAATGTTACATATAAGACATACATACAGTAGAACTTGTCTTAAAGGGGAAGTCCCTACATTCGATGTGTTTTAAAAATACCTTGAATATACAAAACTCATTTGTTTATATGCTGAAAAGTAGTATATCGCAAGAAAAGCTATCAAATAAATGTTGAAAATAGCAAAACATCCATGTATTTGATATAGATGATCCCGATTTTTTAGCCGATGTTTCAGTTTTATTCGGGTTGGGTTTTAGTTTCGTATCTATTTGTGCTTTTCGAGTCTCTCCGACCACTTCCGAGAAAAGCTGTTACATAAACAATGGAGGGATCGGGTGATCATCTGCAATACACGGAAAATTTGAACGGAAAAGGTTGATTATACTTTGTTGTAGAACAAAAATTATAGGTATTGATGAATCAGTTTATTTTGTATCACAGGGGAATTTTTCGATATAAGTTCAAATTGACAATCTTCATAATAATGATTGAGACTTCCTCCTTAAGTGGTTATTTTAATTTTGGGGACTTAAAAAGCAGGTGGTTGCCTAATGCAGGATAAAAGGGATACAGAAATCTCCTATAGGAGCTGTCTGTATCACTTTTATCCTGTATTAAGCTACAACCTGTTTTAGAAATTCAGATATAGACTTCTTTTTAATGGCTACTGAAGATAGGTTCTACCATACTTCAAATCCAGGAATTAGTGCAAAAAAATAGTAACTGCACTCAGCTGGCAAATTTGTTATATTATCAATCTGTTACAGCATCAGTTGGCACTTTTAACCCTTTACTCTATGAATATTCATGCAAGAAATAATGACCTCATGAATATTAATTAGATTAATTATTATAATGGCACAGGAACATTTGCATTTTTGATATTGATAGAAACTATAAAGTCAGATCTGTAGCAATGTCATGAGCAAACAGCAGACACTGATCAGACAGCTCCTATAGGAGCCTTTTGATCTGCGTCTACTGTGTTTGCAAAAGCGTGAAAATATTTAAATATGAATGAATATAGCACCATGATGTACAAAGGGATCCATATTGATTCAGATTAGATCCCAATGTGGGAATCTTATCAGGATCTTAACTGTTTGTCACTGAGTTTTGTTTAAAAAAAAGGGGAACTCTATGTTGATACTTGCAGTGAATGAAAAATTTGCACTTTGGTATCAAAGGTTTGGCAGTAGTTATGCGTAAGTCCTTGCATACATGAATTAGATTCCTGTTAAGTGGTTTGTTTTTATAGTCATCTTGTAGTACTAGAAACTAGTCATAAACAGATGTGTTAATGCTTCAGTTACTGAATTAGATTTTCTCGGATAATGTGTTAGTATAATTAATGCAACTCTTCGGTAGCACGGTACTGGTAACCATCAGTAGGCAAAACTGTAAGTAACAATTAACCCTTTACCTGATAGGGACGACTTTTGACGACTCTATAGAAGTCACTTTGAAAAACCATTGTCATAAATTTATAAATTGTCATTACTTATCATAATGGTTTCAAACTACAAAATTCTAAAATTTTCCCTTTCTCTAGTTAATGCTCCTTTTCGGTAGATTTATTCAAAGTGATTGGATCTAAAAATAGCCTATGAGGTAATAGATCTAATTCTACAGTTTCTGCTATGGCCAAGAGATGCCGTTACAAAAAATCAGCTAATAAATGTCCATTATTTCTTACTTGAATATTCATCAGGTAAAGGGTTAACATTGTCATTCATCACATGATGTCATTAGTTCCGCTAGTTTAACCCTTTTCACACATTTGCAAACAGATTAGACCCAGATCAGATGGCTCCTATAGGAGCCATCTGATCATGGTCTGCTCTGTTTGCGAGTGAAATTTGAAAAATCAGTTTCTTTACTATCTAAAATGATTACAATGTTGCACATTCCATATTTAAATATAACATTTTTGTCCATGAATACATTGAATGTATTTAAATTTGGAATACTTATAGAACAGGGGCAGGGTTAAGTATGCTTTCATTTTAAACTTTTTTCACTGTAAATACTTAAATGCTTTAGTGATAATACATGCACCTGTATGTGTAAGTCAATTGTTCTTTTGTATACATAGACAATATTTGTTCAAACAAAATAGTTTTATAGATGGATGTATTTATTTTGTACAAAATTAAAAAGGTTTTAGAAATAAAGTTTCTTTTTGTGAATGTATTTTACAGTAAAACTCTCTGCAATGGCTACTCAGAAGTATAATTCTGGGTTGTTTAGGCAAGAGAAAGCTTTGTGCTGGACAGAAGTTATGTAGAAAGCTCATATAAGCATTTCTTGCATTACTTTCAATCATTTGCTTTAACCCTTTCCCTCATATAAATGCCTTTCCATGCATTATCAAACAGTGTAGACCCAGATCTGATGGCTCCTATAGGAGCCGCCTGATCAGAGTCTGCTGTGTTTGCCACTGGAATTGGATAGATCTGTCTCTTTTCTTTTAGAATGGCTAAAATGTTCCACCTTCCATATTTCTTTACAACTATTTTGTCTATGAATATTCGGTAGGTATTGAAATTTGGAATAAACAGAAAACAGGGAAAGGGTAAAAAGGCACCCATGTTCATTATCATTTTCTAAGTGGCTGTTCTATTTTTTTTTTGCTTCATTTTAGGATTATTTTGTGATATGTACATTCTCTACTCTACATGCTAATACAATAAATTGTCAAGATGATGAGGTTTTAGAATTATTTTTTATCTAAAAAGTGTCTATTTCTGTATGCCAGTCATATAAATCATGATACATGTAAATCGAATGAATATTTATTAATGCCCTATAATTATATGCAATGGAGGTATGTTTTCTGTTCAGTGGTCAGATTGGTTGATTCGATCATGGTGCCCATTTCTGTCTATAGAATAGAATGTACACTTTATATGTGCATTAATATCACCAGTTGACTGCAAGTTGGTAGTGCAGTTCTTTATTTTACTATTGTTGGTGACAATATTAGAGACCTTTGTTGAGATGTATATGAGTACATAATTGCTATTTCATTGTTATGTTATCTACGCAGTAAAACCTCTCTAGACCAGACATTAAATTTAGCATAATTATTGGTCTTGGAGACAGGTGGCAGCTTAATGCAGGGTGAAAGTCATGCAGAAAGCTCCTCTAGGAGCTTTCTGTATGACTTTCACCCTGCATTAAGCAGCCACCTGCCGAAATGTATCTAAATTTTCTCTACTAGAATTCCAGTTTAGAGTGATTTTACTGTGAATGTGTCTGTACGCTTATTGTAGGGTATTCTGACAGCTTTGTGCAAAACTATGGTAGATACAATCTTTCCAGCAACAATAAAATTGTCTTTGTTTTCAGTCCAATTACATACATGCATGTATTATGCTTCCACTTCTTTTTTAGATACTATCAAGAGTGTCTGGCAGTTTGAATGCTAATGAGAACAGCGTTACTGCTGTATAACCTGTCTTAAGTGGCCATCAAAAAGATGTTTAATTATGGGTCTTTTAAGGCAGGTGGTAGCTTAATACAGGATGAAAGTAATGCAACTAGCTCTTATAGGAACTTTTTGCATTACTTTTGCCCAGCATTAAGCAACCACCTGTATTTTTAGTACTCCTATGTTCAATAAATGAATGGCTGCTTAAGACAGATTCTACTGTAAATCTAATCTACTTGCAAAGATTATTGCAATGAAAGAAAGTTGAAAGTGAATGAATGGTCAATCTGTAAAGAACTGAGCAAAGATAAGATATAATAGTTTTGTGTAAAGCTTTTGATTCACTTTCAGTTGTTTTATTTTATGACTGTGGATTTTTTTGTGATTTCTTGTCAAGTGTTCAGTATATAGTACTGTAAAATACTGAAAGCTTGAACTCTATAGAAACGGAAATGTAGTAAGGAAGCAATAAAATTGAAAACCATAAAAGCAAAGTGTTTGTTATTGTTTTTTGCTGAAATGAAATCTACATATCTAACAGGCATTTTGCTGACCTGAGATCTACATATCTGACAGGCATTTTGCTGTCCTGAGATCTACATATCTGACAGGCATTTTGCTGACCTGAGATCTACATATCTAACAGGCATTTTGCTGACCTGAGATCTACATATCTGACAGGCATTTAACGGTTATCATCATGGATATTCGTATAAGAAATGTATGACTACATGGATATTTATTGCCAGTAAGTGAACATTTAGTATGGAAGGTGAAACGAGGGATTGTTTGCCATGGCAGACAGTGTAGAATCAGGGTCAATGCTTATAAAGCTTTTTAGTTGAGTCCGAGTTCGTACTCAAGCTTTTGATTGGTCAGATTTGAGTTCTCAAGCGTTTGATTGGTCAGATTTGAGCCAAAGGCTCAAATCTGGCCAATCAAAAACTTGAGAACGAACTCAGACTCAACTAAAAGTGGACCCAGATCTATAAGGTTAATCCTTATGCTAAGCATGCCCAGACTGGTATTTGCCAGCTGCTTGGATCTAGATGAGATGCCAATTAACCCTTTATCTCATCAGGATAAACAGGGTTGCCACAAAAAAGAGGAAACAAAATCCCTGATATTTCCCTGACATGATTTCAATTTTCACCTGACACTTTACATTGCGACATTTTGTCAATTTTTTGTTTTGCTTTTAACCCTGAATTATCAGTGTGGAATAGCCCATCTGTAATTAACTATAGAGTCCATTCAGTATGAAAGGCTGAAACTTGCTAAAGGACTTTGCATGACAAACAGTGCAGACCCTGATCTGGGTCTACACTCTACACTGCAATTTAACAGTGCATGGGTATCCCAGGTTGAAAGGGTTAAAATATATTCCCACGAATCTCATTTTTTACAAATTGCCTTTTTTTTCTTCAAAATTCCCTGGCAGTTCTCAAAATTCCCTGACCTTGGAAAAAAAATCAAATTTCCCCGACTTTTCCCTGACGTGTGGCAACCCTCTTTTCCCCTTCTTCCAAATAAGAGCCGGGATCCTTGCGGAACGTATAGAGGCTCTGTGTGACTATGTACATGGTGAGTCGGATCAAAAGAGGCTTTGCCTTAAAATCAGTCTAAAAGCTGGTAAAACTATATACAATACGGACATCAACTACGGGTAGGTGGATGTCAGGCGCTGGCAGAATTCGCTAAGGGACTCTGCAGCGGTGACGGATGTAGGCAACCGGTTCCAGCAGACAATAGTACGTGGAAAGAACGAATTTGCGTAGAGCTGGTTTGTTGTGCGCTCTTGGAAGAATCGATTTCTTGTCCTGGGGTCGCCTCTAAGGTACGATTCTCTATTGATATCGACCAGTGTGTGCTGGATCCGGTAGAGCATCATAAGTCTTGCCTCCTGTCTTCGTTGTTGTAAGGTTTCCCATTCAAGTCTCTCCAACATAGCCGTCATTGACCCTGGCGCTCTGGACGTATAGTCGCTGGTGACAAATCTTGCTGTCCTCTTCTGTATCTGTTCCAGGCTCTGGGTGTGTTTCTGTAGATGGGGATCCCATATGATGCTGGCATATTCTAGAACAGGGCGAACCAATGTGGTATAGCCGGCTGTCTTGACCTTGGGGGTACAATCCTTTAGGTTCCTTTTTACAAAGCCAAGAGTCCTGTTTCCTTTAGCTGCTACATTCTGTATGTGAGCATCCCATTTTAGGCTATTGTGGACAGTGACTCCTAGGTACTTGCTGTGATCGACCGCTTCAAGGGGTTGTCCATGTCACAGGTGCTAGGCGTGTGGCCATTTCACAAATACTGCTTATAAATACCTTCAAATACGTTTAGACATCATAACTTGACATTATAAAAAAAAGAAAAAAAAAAAGAAAAAAAAATATTTTTTTTCGTATAATATATTACTATATAAAGGTATGTAACTAAATGGTCCAAAGTGGCAGAAAAAATGCACCAACTACATTCCGCGTCTTGTTACGACGTCAATTTCCGCTCGATTTCAATCAAATATGAGTCAATGCACGCAGAAATGTCCAGTCTTTCAAATATACACCATTGATTGCCGATCATAAGCCGAAAAATTACTGTTTTGAGACGATAAACTCCGGCTTAGATTTAGTCGACCGAGTCACTACATGCACATTTTCACCACTGATGACATCGAAAGTCACACTAGATCTCATAATATGGTCCGTTTTCCACTCTCATTCAATAAAACTAACATAACCATTCAACTTACTGTCGATGTCAACCTCAAAGTTACTACCGGTTCTACGAAACTGAAGAGTTTTCGAAACAACCCGCGGCTGTCAACATTCGGCCAGCCATGATTTTCGTGACCCGGAAATGCTTGAAGCGAAGAAGCGACTGGTGCCCGGCAGACCATTTGACTACTATGAAGCAGGTAACAAGTGCCCTGTAAACATGATTACTGGTGCCCGGTTTCTGTATAAAACACCCTGTCAACCCTTTCCCTCCTATAAACACATTTTCACGCATTTGAAAACAGTATAGACCCAAATCAGATAGCTCGTAGAAGACCAGGATCTACTCCATTTGTGCCATGATATATAGATATAATTCTATACCATTCGTCGAAGCAAACATGCCCTTGAAAATGATAAAAATTAATCTAATAAATATTCATGGTGTTACTTTTTCTTACATGATTATTGAACAGGGAAATGTTAACTGGAAAATAAAATGCAGTCGACGTATACATTTTTCAGTCATGTGCTGGACACTATATATGAAAAATAAATTAACACATATCGCCAAGGTCCCTAATTCCGTGGGGTTCCAAATTCCGATGACTTTTTGTTTACGTCACGCGCAGGGCGAGATTTGCACACAGCACGAATCAGACCGTGGGAAATTTTTTACTACGATAGTATTTCATAGATAAAAACAACACAACTGAAAAATGCGGTTCAAACAGGTAAGTTTTCGATGTGATTATGCATATACACCAAAAAATAGTTATTTTCACTATTCCCAAACTTACCTGTATCTTAGCAACCAATTTGATGCCTTAAACATACACAAATTAATCCACTACTACATCGTCTGCAAACAATGTTTATTTTCAATGAAGGTCACATGACTATAAATACGTCATACGTAAGGCCAATATATTTTTATTGTTAGTTTTACAGTTAATCACCTTATCATGTATAAGCAAAGAACTAGCACAGTTTTGAATTACTTTCAGGTCAACCCCACCCGCATTACAAAGAAAAATAGAACATACTCACCATCAGCCCTCATAAATGCTTACAAATTTGTAAAAGAAAACGGCGGTTCAGTCAGGAGAACCGCATTTATTCATGGTGTACCTGAAACTACACTGAGGGACAGAGTACTAGGCAATGTTGACCCAGAATCTGTCACTATTGGGAAAGCTCCAATATTTGACCAGTACCAGGAAGCCTGTCTTGTTGAACACTTTAAAAAAATGGCTGAACTCGGGTACGGATATTCCAGAAGAGAATGTGCTGAGGTGGCAAGCAGCTATGCTATTCAGTTGGGCAAGCGGGATCAATCTAAACCACTGACAATTAAATGGGTCAAAGGGTTCATAAAAAGATGGCCTGAACTGAAAGTTGTAAAACCTAGATCTCTCGAACATGTTCGTGCTAAAATGGCATCAGAGGCAATTGTTACTCAATATTTTGACAACTTAAAACTGACCTTACAGAAACATGGCTTCACAGACAAGCCTCAGCTTATATTCAATATAGATGAAAAAGGCATTTCAGTTGAGCACAAAGCCCCTCATATCGTGGCCAGTTCTGCAAATTGCCCGTTTGCGGTCACCTCAGGGAAAGGGAAAAATGTAACCATAATTGGAGGAGGAAGTGCTGCAGGTTTTGCAATTCCCCCTTATTTTGTATTCCCAGGAAAACGTATGCAGCAAGACCTTTTCAAAGGTGCTTCCCCCGGTGCGGATGGTACAATGTCTGAGACTGGTTGGTCCAACAGCATAGTGTTCAGACAGTACATTGAGACCCATTTCATGAAGTTTGTGCCGAATCATGCAGGCCAAAAACTCCTGTTACTTTTAGACGGCCACAAGTCACATGTTTCTGTTGGACTGACTGACTGGGCAAGAGACAATAACATCATAATATTTATATTGCCTGCTCACACAAGTCATATTCTCCAGCCGATGGATGTTTCATGCTACGGGCCATTTCAAAACATTTACAATGCCTTGTGTCATCGAGCTATTAGGAGTACAAGTGCTGCCATCACAAGATATGATGTGTGTGAAATAGCCTGTAAAACATACAGCAAGGCTCTGTGCCCAGACAACATAATCTCCGGTTTTAGGAGAACTGGAATATTCCCTTTGAACCCCTCTGCTGTTCCCGCAGAATACTTGATTCCTTCAACTGTATATCAAGAGAAGGTCGACTCTGATACAGATAGTCAAGCCACAGTAGAAGGCGGTGTGCAGATCACAATGTTTGAAAAAAGGGAATCTGACCTGAAAAAAATAAAAACAGAAAGCAAACCAAAACAAAGAAACTCTGTTAGTAAACTGGTTGCCGGCAAAGAAATTACTGATGAAATTAGAGACAAAATGATAAACCATGAAAACAAACAAAATGTTAACTTAGGCAAAAAAGCCACAAACAAAAAAAATCCAAAAAAAGCATCGCCAAAGAAAAAAAGCAACAAAAATACTAAATCTATGGACACTGTGATTCCTGGACCTTCTCACATAAACCTTGCATCAGACACGGAGTCTGATGTCAGTAGTGATGAAGATCAGGAGCCTTGTTGTGTGTGTGGCCAGAGCAGTCCAGATGAGCTAAGGGAGTGTTTAAGCAAGTCCCTGGTAATACTGAAATGGGTCCAGTGTGACGGAGTGAAAGAAGGAATACCATGCAAGCACTGGGTCCATTTGCAATTCTGTACACCAGTGAGAGTGGTCAGGTTGGGAGATACCTTCCTATGTCCACACTGTAAAATGTAATTTATATACACAGACACTGACACTTCTGCTGTAAATAGATCTAGTTAATTTATCAATATTTCTAGTTTATTTGTGTTTCTTCTCATTTAAAAACTTTGATAAAGTGTTAATTCAAAAACCTGGATGGGATCTAGGACTTTAACCTGAAGGTTACATTTTGCTTGGCCTTAATTGTGCTGTTTTTTGACGTCATCGGTTCTAGGTACCTTTTCAAAATGGCGGCTAAATTTGACAGTGTAAATACATGTATGTTTGGAGGACGATTGTAGTGGAACAAAAACATTAAATTAAAAATCACTGGTGTGCAGAACGGCATTAAGGATTATTTTATTCGGTAAGTGAATATGTTGATGTTTCTGTTACATGTTTTAGTTTTTAATCGCGGTCGGTAACTGATGGGGGAAAAAGTCATCGGAGTTTGGGACCTCGGGGATATATTAGAAAGCAAACGATTATAAAATAATCAGTATAATTACCAAGTAACTATAGTCATTGTTCCTAATATATATATGAAATGAAGGCTGTCATTAAATTTTAAATAGAGCTAGTTCTCTCTTTTTTTCAGTCTTATTAGAATAGAAAATCTAATTTTGGGCGAACATAATCAGCAGTTTACAGGGCACTTGTTACCTGCTTTATAGTAGTCAAATGGTCTGCCGGGCACCAGTCGCTTCTTCGCTTCAAGCATTTCCGGGTCACGAAAAATCATGGCTGGCCGAATGTTGACAGCCGCGGGTTGTTTCGAAAACTCTTCAGTTTCGTAGAACCGGTAGTAACTTTGAGGCTGACATCGACAGTAAGTTGAATAGTTATGTTAGTTTTATTGAAATAGAGTGGAAAACGGACCATATTATGAGATCTAGTGTGACTTTCGATGTCATCAGTGGTGAAAATGTGCATGTATGTGTCGGTAGTGACTCGGTCGACTAAATCTAAGCTGGAGTTTATCGTCTCAAAACAGTAATTTTTCGGCTTATGATCGACAATCAATGGTGTATATTTGAAAGACTGGACATTTCTGCGTGCATTGACTCATATTTGATTGAAATCGAGCGGAAATTGACGTCGTAACAAGACGCGGAATGTAGTTGGTGCATTTTTTCTGCCACTTTGGACCATTTAGTTACATACCTTTATATAGTAATATATTATACGAAAAAAAAAATTTTTTTTCATTTTTTTTTCTTTTTTTTATAATGTCATGTTATGATGTCTAAACGTATTTGAAGGTATTTATAAGCAGTATTTGTGAAATGGCCACACGCCTAGCACCTGTGGTCCATGTAGATGGTAATTAAACTTCCTGGCTTTTGACTTGTCTCTTGAGATGTGCAGCACTTGGCACTTGGAGGCGTTGAAACTCATTTGCCAAGTCTTTTCCCATCTTTCTAGGGCACTGAGGTCTGTCTGTAGTGATAGGTTGTCTTGTGGTGTATGTATGTGTCGGTAGAGCAAACTGTCATCTGCGAAGAGTCTTACATCTGATGATGAACATTCTGGCATGCAGGATCAAGCGGATTGATCAACAGTTTATCAGACGCTTGTATGAATCAGACTGAGAAGAAAGTACAAAATGCAACAGATCAGATAGATTTTACTCGGCATAATAAGGGTTAAAAACAAGTAATGGTTAAATATGAGGATAACGACTGCTATTAAGATGGATGAGCAGTTATTGAAGTAAAGAGTTTTTGTTTACCTGCACAAAACTCGCATATCCCATGCTATCGTTGTTTTTGTTTCTGCACCTTTTCTTAGTCCTTTCCTTCACATAGCCTAAACACCTTTTCATGCATTTACAAACAGAGTAGACCCAGATTATATGGCCCTTCTGGGTCTGCTCTGTTTGCTTTTGACATGATATAGATGCTGCAGTTTTTGAAAAGGCAAAAAATTCCCTTGAAAATTTTACATCATAAAAAAACAGCTAATGATATTGATGATATCACTATTTCGTGCGTGAATATTGAACAGGAAAAGCGCTAATTCTTTGCCTAATAGAAATCACTCGGAACACCTCGGCTATTTCTATCGAAATATTCCGAACTCTGACGGAATACGGCGAGTAGTTACGATTGAATAGAAATGGCATTATAGTCAGAGAAAAAACACATCTGAAAGTGTCTCCTGATGACGCACCTATGACGTGGCAACTCATTATGTTATATAGAGTGTTATATATTCAATCTTACATCCTTACTGTGAATATTAACCAATTGCCTCATAGGCTATTTTTAGATCCAAAACTTTTGAATAAATCTACCGAAAAGGAGCATTAACTAGTGAAAAGGAACATTTTAGAATTGTGTAGTTTGAAACCATTGTGATAAATACAGCATTTGCTCCTATAGGAGCAAATGCTCGATTTATCACAATGGTTTCAATAGGTGATTTTTACAGAGGCGTAGAAAGGCGTATTTATGGAGGAAAAGGTTAATGTTAAGATAATGATACCATTAATTTAACAGAATATCCTGTCTTAAGCGTCCATTAAAAAAGATGTCTTCGCGTGGGTCCTTAAGACAGGTGGTAGCTTAATGCAGTTCGAAAGTAATGCAGAAATTTCCTCTTACAGTGTTCGGTATCGCTTTTGTCATGCGTTAACCTTTAGCCTGCTGATCAAATTATTTTTACAGAATTGTTCACCTACTACATTTCCAAAATTCAAGCCATAATCAATTTTTCTACCAAAATGCAATCAGGGTGTCAAACAGTTTGAATCCAGATGAGACGCCGAGTTACTCGGCGTATCATCCGGATCCAAATTGTTTGCATAGGTATTTACTCATCCGCCTATAGCAGGCTAACGGTTTTAAAAGCAACTGCTTTTTTAAGACTCCTATGTTCAGAATATGAATTCTCGCTTAATACACGTCCTGTTGTAATGCTTCTGGATTTTAATGGAACAAGACTATGGCAGAAACTGAAGAATTCGATCTATACTGTTTAATAAGCAAACAAAACTAGAAAATGATCTGACAGCTCATACAGGGACCGTCTGATCTGGGTCTACTCTGTTTGCATAGGCGTGACAATGCGCCAGGCAAAGAGTTCCATGCATCTTCAAATTGACATTTATATGGTATGAACAAGTGGTAGATTGGTTTGTTCTTATTTTCCCCACACCTATTAGGATAATTGGGTCCAATTAGCAAGTGCTGCAAAATGAGACCTTACCTGTATAAAAATTAAAGGTAGCCTACCGAACATAATGCTAAAATTTCATTATTTCACATTAAATAGTATAAATATTTATTTATTTCAATATGTGCAAGTAACATGGTTACAATAGCAATACACTGAAAAAAGAATAAAAAAAGAAGAAGAAAAAACTAGAGGTTTTTGTCACAAAAACGGATGTCTCCCCTCTAATAAAAACAATATGTAAAGGGAAATCACTAAAAATGTTAGGGTCTTGATGAATGATACTTCCCCTCATTATGCACTTTCCACACTACATTTTTCAAGAAGAAAATGATAACAGCTAATAACTCCAAAAATACTGATACCAGATTTATGGCCCTTGTGCATGACACTTACTTTCATCATGCTCTTTCCAAAAATAAAATGTCATTCCAATAGCATCAGTCGAACAGGAGTTATTGATCGGCCAAAAAATGTAACAAAGGGCAATAACTCCAAAAGTATTGAAGCCAGAATTATGGCCCTTGTTCATGACACTTTCTCTCATCATGCTCTTTCCATGTATGAAGTTTCAATACAATGGCAAGAGCCATGTAGGAGTTATCGTCCGGACAAGAAAGAATTAAACAAATGTACAAGGGGCAATAACTCTAAATTTATTGAAGCTCGAGTTAAGGATTTTATGCATCACACTTTCTCTTATCATGATCGTTCCATGTATGAAGTTTCACTCCAATGGCATGTGTCACATAGGAGTAATCATCCGGACAAAAAATTGTGATTTTTTTTACAAAGGGCAATAACTCCAATATTAGTGAAGCCATAGTTATGGACCTTGTGCATGACATTTTCTCTCATTATGATCTTTCCATATATGAAGTTTCAATCCAATAGCATGAGCCATATAGAAGTTATCGTCCGGACAAAAATGTGTGAATTTATTTTACAAAGGGCAATAACTCCTATATTAGTGAAGCCAGAGTTATGTACCTTCTGCATGACACTTCCTCTAATTATGCTCTTTCCATATATGAAGTTTCAATCAACTGGCATCAGGCATATTGAAGTTATTGTACGGACAAAAAATTGTGATATTTTTTACAAAGGGCAATAACTCCAATATTAGTGAAGCCAGAGTTATGGACCTTGTGCATGACACTTCCTCTCGTCATGATCTTTCCATATATGAAGTTTCAATCCAATGGCATGAGCCATATAGGAGTTATCGTCCGGACAAAAAAGTGTGATTTTTTTTACAAGGGGCTATAACTCCTATATTAGTGAAGCCAGAGTTATGGACCTTGTGCATGACACTTCCTCTCATTATGCTCTTTCCATATATGAAGTTTCAATCAACTGGCACCAGGCACATTGAAGTTATCGCCCGGACAAAAAGTGTGACGGACAGACAGACAGACGGACGGACAGACAGACGGACAGACAGACAACTCTCACGAAAACAATATGTCTCCCCCATATAAATATGGGGGGGGGGGAGACATAATTATCAACATTGTGATAATTAAAGAAATGCATATATTGCTTTATAGTTTTAGAAAGCGGAATGTAGTTATAGAATTTAATATAGTTATAGCAATTGTAATAAAACTAATAAACATAATACGGCATATAAGAAACAGAGCAGACCTTGATCAGACGACTCTCACAGGAGCCATCTAATCTGCTTCTCTTCTGTTTGCATAAAGTTTAAATATTAATATACTTGCAATTCAATGTCATTTAACCCTTTACTCCATGAATAATCAAACAATAAGTAATACTGTAATACTGTAGATTCGGATCTGTATTTCAAAAGCGAGCAGAGCAGACTCGGTCATGATCAGACTGCCCCAATAGGAACCATATGATCTGGGTCTTCTGTGTTTGCAAAGGTGCATAGAGGCATAGTTATGTAGTAAAGGGTCAATATAAACGTGGGCCATGTATTATAAGCTGAATACTTAAAATGTAACAATTTCAGAACACTAGATTTGCTGATTAATGATCTTTATATACATTATGTATTTACTACATCACTGTTTTGCTTTATAATAAAAAATAAAATTTGCTAATATTTCATTGTATGTTAATGAATAATATCAAAATTGTATTGTGTTTCTTTTTACATGTATTTATAATTTAGAAACAAGACAAAAAAATTGATCTGTGAAATTTTTAAATAATCTTCAATTTTAATATGTCCAATTATTTAACCCTTTCCCTCATATAAATGTGTTTTCACGCAGTTGCAAACAGAGTAGACCCAGATCAGACGACTCCTATAGGAGCCATCTGATCAGGGTCTGCTCTGTTTGCTAAATTGTCCATGAATATTTGGTAGGTATAATAAACATAGAACAGGGGAAAGAGTTAAAGTGAAAATTATTCATTTTATTTCACAAATTCGATAACTGTCAAGTTATTTTCCTTAATAATTCCGGAAAAACATTATATCAGATCTCTTAATATATTGCATTTACATGATCTGCATTTTCAGAATCTGAGTTAAAGATTTTGTTACAGAATAATTAAGTAAATTAGGGAAATACAATAACCATTTTCTAATTTGTGAAATAAATTTTCACAAATCAGAATATGTTTAATCATATTTTCCTAATTTTCTTAAATTCTGGTACGAAATTTTAAAGTAAAACACTTTTCTTCATACTCCATAATCTGACATAAATAAGAAAAAATAGGAAAATACAATGGCCATTTTCTAATTTTACAAACTTTATAGTAAAACATTTCATCTTCATACTCCACAATCTGACAAAAAATAAGACAAAATTTGTGATGCACCTTTAAACTTCCAATAACACCTTTTAGTCTATTGTTACCCTACACAATAGATTCCCCAATTCCCCACACCAAACACCCGAATTACTTTACTAATTAAAAAAAAGTGGGGAAAGTGGGAACACACCGGTAGATTACCTAACGTAGACACAATATGTAAACTATCACCTCCCTTGCTTTTGTTATTAATCATTCAACCATTGAAAAGATTACCTTCCATGCTATTGCTCTATCGACAAACTTTTTTTGCAGCATTTCGTCCGACACGAGTAGCCTCCCTTCGCACTTGTTCTAGTTGTCTCGCTTTGTACGATTGGATAGGAACAAAGGCTCTGTATCAATGGTTTAAAAACTATACAATTATAAAAAAAAACCCAACTTTTTCTCTTGTAAATGCTCCTTTCGGTAGATTTAGTCAAAGAGGTTGGGTCTAAGAATAACCTAGGAGGGAATGAGTTAAACAACATTAAACAATATTGTCATGTAATTTGTCTCCAGTCTGACCAATATAACATTCTCTGCATCCATTACAAATGAGAACGTACAGTACATTTCTAACAGTGCAGTTCATGTTTTCTTTTACATGGACTCTACTTTGTTATTTTTACATAAGGAAGAACCTTCCACCATGCAGCTACAAATTCCACATCGGGGCTCTTTGCATTTGTTGACTGATGGACGCAATCCAACTTTTGTAAATTCAGATCGGGTTAGAAGGCGCTTTAAGTTTGGTATAGTCACTGAAATAAGTGGAAAGAAAACAAGAAAAGGAAAATAATAATGGTCAACATGATGGAGGCCAATGGCCGACGAGACACGGGAGCGCATGGCAATGAGTTCTCTACTTATAAAAGCCAAATAACGGAACTTAACTGTCTATTAGATACGAAGTCTACATCACGTTTCTTAAACAGAGGAAGGAATATGAGTTTACATTACTTGTGATAAGCTAGACATTATATATGTAGAAAGTAAATGTAAATAAGAAACCATCTGTTTTCTCCACACATTTCTACGCGATTTCTTGAGAGAACTAAGTGTATAGATTAACCCCTTCCTTCATATAAACGTGTTTTCACACATTTGCAAACAGAGAAGACCCATATCAGACGGCTCCTATAGAAGCCGTCTGATCCTGGACTGCTCTGGTTGCTAATGGAGTTTAATAGATCTGTTTTAGTTTCTAAAACGGCTACAATGTTCTACCTTTCATATTTCATTAGTTATTTTGTCAATGAATGTTCAGTTGGTGTTGAAATTTGGAATAAATATCGTTCAAGGAAAGGGTTAATGAGTTAGTTCAATAATACAATATCGTGTGAGACATCAGTATTAACCCTTTCACCGCCGATGTCGTATAAATGCACCACGACAAATAGTGCAGTCCCAGGCCAGACGGCGCCTTTTCAAGGCGGCGTATAATCAGGGACTTCACTTTTTGCCCCAGTCTCTGTTTCTATATATGTGCTTTATTCCTTTGAAAAGTTCATTTACCTCATTTCCTTATTTGACTGAAAAATCTAACAAACTTTGATTGCAGACGGCAATTAATAATTTGGTGCCGAAATGGTTACTGTATTAAGAGTTCCATATTATATATATAGCAAAGTTATATGTTTTACTACTAAAATGAATATCCCAATCTCACAAAGATTTAGTCATATACAAAATGTACGGAGCAGAATGTCAGGTATATATTTTATCAGTCATTACACAAAATGAATGAGAGGAAAATTGGTATAGACAGGCAGAAAAACGAGCACATAACACTACACTTATACACATTCAAAATACATCTACGGTGAATTTATACAGATATTAAACATGTTTCCCCCACATCCAATATATATACACTCACAAACCGGATGAGCCACTAATAATGTGACGTATCTTAAGAATCTAATCTACTTGACACACATTCTTACATATACTTGACACCTAAACCCACGTCGGTGTATACCACTGTTTGTTTTGCAGAAAAAAAAGTTGATTTAAGGTTTTTGACAGGGCCTGCCTTGTTCCCCGTTTCATTCATAAAAAGCATTTAATTGTAGCACTGCATGTTTATATATGACGCTGACTGGTATGACAGTGTCACCCAACCAAATAAATCAAATAAATAGATATTCGCAATTGAAGATTACTACACATCACATTTTAATTGATTATATTTTCAAATCTCCACTTTTGGACACATGTAGGCTATTACATATATCTAACGTTTGATATAGACCTATTTTGATAGTTACAGTAAAACTAATCAAACTCTGCTCTTTTGATTTATCAGTCCGTCAGTTTAAAATGATTAAATAAAGCAGTGGCGAACTTCTGCTACCCTTTAACCACCCTGTCCCTTGTAAGACATTGAACTAGTCAGAATATACTTATACTCTCCTGGAAGTCTCCGTGTTGGATACTGATGTTTCTAAGTACAGTTTCTTTACACCTGTCCATAAGAATTATTTCAAATATTTTCAAAGTAGTTGGGTAAAAGTGATAGTCCTATGAGATTCGGGTTGTCTTTACGCTCATTAAAGTACCACCTTTTAAAATGTGATAATGATACCTTTCTTCAAAAGCTCAGATTCATGTCCACTGCAGTACACAATTTGGAAGAAGTCGTTAATATCTCTCCTGCACATAACATTATACAATGTTCGTAACACCGTCATCTATTATTACTTAGACTTGAAAAAAGTCATTATTCCTGAGCGAAATATCGGATCCATAAAACCATAAAGGAAAGGGTTTATTATACAGTTAATGAAATACAGTTTCCAGAAAAAGAAAAACACCACCTTTCCGGTATTTGAAGAACGTTTAAGGACACTGTCTGGAGAAGCTGTTACCGTAGTCATTATTAGATAAGTTAACACTGTAACTATGAAGACAGATGTAAGGGCTAACATTATAAAAGTCTTTCTCCTTGTTCGTCGACTCGCAGGACCATAGTGCTGATTACTTCGAGGAACACTTCTAGATTCGTCACATGACGTGGAACGCGCTGTGTCGGTGAATGGTGGTGCTGAATGATCTCTTGTAGATAAAGTCGATGTTGGTTGGTTGACACCTGATAACAACTTTGCTAATTTGTCGACGATTGCAGATGGCGATATTGATTGTTGTGTGTTAAAAGGAGAACATGTAGCGTGTCTTAGGTCGGATGACGATGTTGGCTGACTGGAGCAAGAAACTAACTCTGATTTACTCGATATTGAATATAATGATTGACTCGAGCCCTCTCTTTTCTTGCCAATTTTAGAATTTGACATAGAGGTAGACGTTTCACTTCTCATTTCAGTCTCTGGAACGAGTTCCTTGTTGTTGTCAAATTGGGTCTGCAAGTTTGCCTGTACGTTTGGCGTTGGATCGATTTTATTTAAATTCGAGTTCATTTCTACCAAATTCCTACTAACTATTGGCATTCTACAAAACAATGTTCTGGCCGTGAATACATTGAGTATACATATGATTAGCATCATGATTCCAATCGGGGTTGTATACAAACAAACACTGTATAACAATGGGTATATAGTATTCGCGTATTGATCAGATTTGTCACAAATAGATACGTTGAACTGCATCTCGCCAACCGTATACAGGTACTCGTGTATCCCTCCTAGCGCCAGTGCGGGCAATGCAATTATCATAGAAACCACCCATGATATTATGCAAAGTCTGTGAGCTACGGCTTGCCGAATCTGCCATGCCAATGGGTGGCAAAGTTTTCTATATCTGTCGAAAGCCAGTGCAAGTAGGAGCGAAGTCGATGACCATGTAGTGAAGACATTGAAAAATGATTTTACTTTGCAAATCCAGCCATACTCGTATTGAAACCAGTTCATCTGAGAATATATTTCCCCTGGTAGCGTTGTCAAGCAGTTTATCAGATCTATTACTGCTATTGCCAGAACAAAGTAGCGAAAACTTCCTTTCTTAGACTGCCGAGAATAAATAAGCAATATAAGTATATTTCCAAACATACCGACCACACACTCAATTCCAATGAAAACTGTTACAGGTAGAACCGCTATGGTCATGTTGTAATTCAGTTGTGAAAATATCTGCCAGTCTGAATTGAATTGTTCTCCTGAAGAAATGTTCTGTTCATTTTGAAAATCCTCCTTCAATTTTGTATGGAAGTGCTCTCCTTGCAAAAAGTGCCCCATTTCTCCTCTGTGCCTGATTACGACACCTTTCCAACTCCATGTGATAACTTTTGAGTCAATTGAATCTCGTTTTGTTTAACCCTTTACCTGATGACATCATAAATATCCATTGGCCTGCTTGTTCAAATGATACATGTACAAATTATTATTTTTTACTCGACAGAATCCGTAGAATAAGATTTATATCATTTCATATACAAACAGAGCATATCCTACTTAAACGGCTCATACAGGATCTACCTGAGCTGGGTATACTGTATTTGCAAAAGTGTGAATATGCCTTTAAAAGGAAAAAATGCTGAACTGAAAATGTTTGGTTACAATTTGACAGTTTCCTAATCAGCAGCGGTAATCCGGAATATTTTATTTTCCCCATGTATCAAGGATAAAACACTCCTGTTGAAGGCATCCCGGTGTGGTTTATGGCGGTTCAATTACATTCCCTTTAAATTAACCCTTACCCCGTTGTGAAAAAAATAATATCAACTTAATTTCGGACCAGGGGCAATTTTGGCTCCTTGCGAATTTATGAAACTTTTGAGAACTAAGTGGCCGAGTGTCAAACAGGTTGGATCCAGGTTGACGCTCCGAGTTTGCAGGTCATGAATAGAGGGCTAAGGGTAACACAGAATCTCCTGATTTTTTCCTTGACGAATATTACTTTTACAACCACCACGTGTAGTGCTTTAATTGGGGAAATATAGAGTTAAACGGGGATTCAACGGGAAAACGATGAACTCAACAGAGAAGGATATATCTAGGAGAGAGAGATGGTGTACGCGTTTGATATACTAGTCGCGTGCACATGAGCACAAATATCCTCTACAAACAGTGTAGACCCATATGAGAGGGCACCACCATACACCCTCTCATCTGGACATGCACTATTTGTCTTGTCACTCTTTTCTTTAACCCTTTCCCTCATATAAACGCCTTTCACGCGTTTTGCAAACAGAGTAGACCCAGATCAGACGGCTCATATAGGAGCCGTCTGATCAGGGTCGGCTCTGTTTGCTGATGGAATTTGATAGATCTGTTTCTTTACTTTCTAAAATGGCCACACTGTTTCACCTCCCATATTTCATTATAGCAATTTTGGCCCATGAATATTCATTAGGTATTGAAATTTGGAATAAACATAGAACAGAGAAAGAGCTAAAAATATACATGTACATACATATTCACGGTAAGCTTGACCTTTTTGAAGTTTGGAAAAGTATATTTGAAAAGCAGAAATGAAAGGGTTAGGCACAATAACAGATTCTCACTGAATGATACATTTCCTTTGTACTATGTATCCCAATAATCTACCTACTGTGTATTCAAATAATTTACATACATGTGTACTGTATGTATATCTCAGTGACCTACGTACTGTGTATCCAAATAATCTACATAATGTGTATCCAAATAATCTACATAACGTGTATCCAAATAATCTACATAACGTGTATCCAAAATAATCTACGTACAGTGTATCCCAATAACCTACATTTTGTGTATCCGAATTATCTACGTACAGTGTATCCAAAAAATATACATATTATGTATCTCAATTATCTACGCACTGTGAACCAAATAATCTACAAAATGTGTATCCAACTTATCTACGTAAGTGTGACCCAAATAATCTACGCACTGCGTATACCAATAATATAGAATTTACGCGGTTGTGCTTCCCCACAATCTACGGTCTGTATATCCCAATAATAATTGTTGGTATTCGATGTGTTTTAACCCTTTTGGGCGCCAAATTTCTAATTGTCGTCTTTTATACTTTTGTGTATAAAAAAATCTTTATGCAATTTTCCACAACATGTTTTCAATATTTGTTTGTCAACACGAAATGTAATTTCAACAAATGTCCACCGTTGTATTGGCATTATGTTTCGGGAGAGGATCTATATAAGCACTTTTGCTTTCGATCCAATCCTTTTTGTACCCATGATGATATTGCTGAACTGTGAATTTGTTGAAATAAAATATCTTTAAACTAATTGTCGTCTGCAATTAAAGTTTGTTAAATCATTCGGTAAAATGAGAAAATAAGATAAATAAATGCAAATTTCAAAGGAATAAAGCACAGATATATAGCTAGAGTTTGAGACATAAAGTGAAGTCCCTGATCTGGGACTGCACCATTTGCCGAGGTGCATTTTTGCGACATCGGCGGTGAAAGGGTTAAAACTCTATAGTGTTTCTCGGTTTCATTGTATAGATTTACATACAGGTGATTTAATACCTTAATGCAGTTTTACATCTGTCTCCTGCTAGTAGAAATGTGCAGTCGGAATCAGATCGACATTTCCTTTTAGTGGGTATTTAACTATTTATGGATCAGATCTGGCGTAAAATTCTGACGTTATTTGTCAATCAAATACCGTAAACAATTGTACAGTACAACATCAGCAAAGCAATACATCAACAGATTCCACCACAAAAGACATCTGATCAGTCGGTGGTGATAGCCTTATGTAGGATAAAGGTATTGCAGAACACTGTTATGCTTAGCAACAGATAACGGAGCGTACTCAAATACTAAAATCCTCATTTATCCACCAAACCCTGTGTTGCGACCACTCTTTAGAATCGTCTCCTCGAGACGATTCTAAAGAGTGGTCACAACAAAGGGTTTGGTGACGATTCTAAAGAGTGGTCACAACATAGGGTTTGTTGTCGGACAGAAACCTATTCACATGTTTAAAATGTTGAAGGTTTGGTCCTTGTATGTATGAAATTTCTGAAAGTAGGAGGTCATTCGAAAGCAGCAATGCGAAAAGAGATGGTTGCAGACTAGGTCTTATTGAGTCTGTTCATAAGCAGTTATCAAAGGGGCAACACTACTAACGCCCCTGGCGCATACTTTCAATAATATCGTAAAAGTATATGTTATGTTTAACCATTATTATGAAGATTGTCCATTTGAACTTATATAGAAAAATGCCCCTTTGATACAAAAGAAACTCTTTTCATCGATACTTTCTACAACAAAATATTATCGGCCTTGGTCTAACAGTTAACAAAAATAAAACACGAGGGGAATAAATACTAATACATTGCCGAATAAAACGGGTCTTCGATATCAAAAACCATAAACGATATGTCTTCTTCGGCGTTATGCGACTGGTTTTCTTGTAATATACTTCTTTTCAGCATGTAAACAAATGATTTATGTAATTGTTAGGCATTTTTAAACAAGTTGCAAGTAGGGACTATCACTTTAAGTGGTATTCAATGTTTATAACTAAAAGCACAGAAAATGATGACCCCGGAGAACCAGAAATTATAACAACACTTAGAATGAAGTACGGGGCGACTATTTACAGCCGCCACACAAGCACTTAAAACACTTGCTTGCTGTTGTGAAGTACCCTAATAGTTAAGATCCTTGATAAGATGTGCAAACAATGGATGTACAGATAAGAGGCCCAGGAAACAACAGGATGTCGCATCAGGATGGAAAAAGTTTCACAGTTTTTAACCTTTAGCCTGCTATGGGCGGATGAGTGAATACCTATGCAAACAGTTTGGATCAAGATGAGACGCCGAGTAACTCGGCGTCTCATCAGGATCCAAACTGTTTGACATCTTGGTTGCAATTTTGTAGACAAATGTATTATAGCTTAAAATTTGAAGATGTAGCAGGTGAAAATTTTGCATTTTTTTTGCTCCGCAGGCTAAAGGTTAAAAAGGGTAAGCTGAAAACTCCACAATGAAACCGGAAGCAAGCGATAATATAAAGGAACGAAATGTGTCTGGTGGTGAAAGAATTAATATCTGTGTTCCATCGGGAAACCCATAAATTTGTATCACAAATATCGAAAACTGTAAATAGGATACCTGGTCAAGGTCTGCTCTGCTCGCCTACATTCAACTTTCGCAGAAGCAAATCACTACTGCATAAAACCCAAATCTAAACATTCCTTATTTCTATACCTAGATACAATTGAACCTGTCCTTAGCGGTCATTTATTTATTGAATGTAGGAGTCTTAAAATCAGGTGATTGCTTAATGCAGGGCGACAGGAATGCAAAAAGCTCCTGTAGGAGCTTTTGCATTACTTTCGCCCTTCATTAACCTACCACCTGCCTTACAAACCCATAATTAAACCGCTTTTGATGGTCGCTTAAGGTAGGTAATTGTACAGGTTATTTGTTGTTAGGGTATATATACGCTTTACCCAATGAATATGTATGTGATCAGACACCCTTTTCAGGTGACTAAAGCCGTCCGATTTGGATCTACTCTGTTTGCAACCGCGTTTATCTGCTGAACTTTGGATTTTTCTTTATTTTTGACTACTTCCGATTCCAATACTGGACGTCTCATCTAGATCAAAACTACAGTAATGCGACCACTAAATGAATAAATATGGATGTCTTTATAAGCAGGTGGTTGCTTTATGCATGATAAAAGTAATGCAGAAAGCTCCTAGAGGAGCTTTCTGCATTACGTTTGTCCTGCATTAAGCCAGAAAAATACCTCTTTTAGGTGGTCGCATTAGCGGGGTTTTACTGTATTTGCAAATGTGACTAATGACGCTACTGTTAGAGGGATGAAAGATGTCTCGATCTAGTAAAGGCTCTACAGGTTGATTGCAAATTAGGTGAGGTATGAGTTTGTATACGTGTTGTATGACATTTGAATACTTTGCGTCGTAACCATTAACTCTAATCTGAGATCAGGTTACGTTAAACAATTCTTCACGATGGCAATTATTGAGGGTTATATACAGTACAATGGTTTCAATCTGTCCTAAGCGCTAAAGCTCGTGTCATATTATTATAGCAGACTTGTTTCATTTAAACAATTTGTAATGAATACTCATGCAAGATGCTCTATAACACAAGCGTGTTTATCCTTCAACAGATGGATTTACCCTATACGTACACAGCACACATAGTTTAGACCCGTTTTTTGCGTATATCGCAATATGTGGGGGCAATCCATGTGACATAAATGTGCTTTTAATTTCCAGGGCACGAATTAAAATGCTGAGCATTTCAAATATGGTATAAAATTGGAAAGAGAGCATTGTCCCATAATTGGTACAACTAAAACTAAAATTTTGAACTAGCATTTACTATCATAAATATATAATGATTAAAGTATGTAGAATATTTCAGAAATAATCATTTACTTTTCATCAATAGAACATGGACAAATAGTGAGGTCCCGACCAGACGCCGCCATGCACTACATGTACATGTATTTGTAATTGTGCCAAAAGGCGAGGTTGGCCTTCGAAGAATTGCAATTTTCTGCTGATTATGTATGATGTGTGCATATGTTCGAATAATGATACACTGATCTACAAATCAATGTATGAAATGTGTGTTCTAGATACATTTGGCAACAGTCTTAACAGATAATTATCTGCATGGTTTGGATAAATAAGCTCTAAACTTTATAACAACTGTTGAAGGAACTAATGAAACGCATACCCGGTGCAAAAAAAAATCTATGACCGTGATAAAAACTGAAGCACCGTCTCGATACAAAAGGTCAGAAAATAAAATGATATTATGTCACTGCAACATCAAATATCAATGGAAATAATACAAATATTTGCTTTAATCGTCAATGTTTTATGGGAGTCAATGTTTTATGGTCAATGTTTTATGGGAGTCATATTGTTTAATGTGGGATCGGTTTGTAATATGTAAGTGGGTCGTAATAGTTTGACCCCAGTCGAAATATTATGTCAAAGGAGTCGAAATAGTACAACCCATTTCCGTAATAATTATGACAGGGGGAAGGGTTTTTTGAAATAGTATGACTCCTCGATCGTAATATTATGACCGGGGAGTCATAATATTACGGGGGTCACCATATAAAATTACACCTGCGGGAAGGCTTCCTCATGAAAAATCCAGGCCGGGATTCGAACAGCAGCGATGAGAGATTTTTAGTCGAAGATCATAACCGCTCGGCCACATAGGCTCATTCACATCTGAGAATGCGAGTGAGGTCACGAATAGTGGGATAAGGGTTTAACCCATTACCTCATATGCTATTTTTAGATACAACCTCTTTGAAGGAATCTACCGAAAAGGAGCGTTTACTAGAGAAAAGGATTTTTTTTAGAATAGTGTAGTTTGAAACCATTGTGATGAATAGAGCATTTGCTCCTATATTTATCACAATGGTTTCACAAAATGACTTTTATAGAGGCGTCAAAAGTCGCCAATATGAGGGAATGGGTTAAAACACATCGGGATAAACTGATGATCGTAAGCACGAAACACATTTACCTGCAAAACACCGCATCATTTTCAACTGATAGTCTTACCGGGTACACCATATATCTTCATGATACTGAGATCGGAGAAGGTAGGCCTATACGTACAGTGAAAGTATTAACCCTTCGCTTGCTATTCACGTCAATATACCTACCTGTATTTACATACGTCAATATACCTACCTGTATTTACTATTTAAATAGTGAAGACCCAGATGAGACAGCTCTTGTAGGAGCTGTCTCATCAGGGTCTGCACTATTTACAAGTTGATTGTGCAACGAGTGCACTCAACAGCAGTGATTGCACATCGAAATACTTGTACACAGTGGATATATATGTAATTATACAACAGGGCATGGGTAAAGAAGGAGAAATGTATTTTAAAACTTCAGCAAGAGAAGGGTTAAGTGATGACACAAAAATTACCTTTATGTAAAGCTAATGGTATTTGTATATGTTATGATGTTTAATCATATGTAGAATCGCACTAACTTATTCACAATTGCAAGACCAGCAGTAGAACAGTGTTTCAAAATGTTACTGATTGCACTATGATTATTTCACAATAATTCATTGCATCGTGTACATGCATTATTTTATCACCTGTCATTATTTACCATAGAAACCACTTAACGGTAAAAAAGCAATATTGTACTTGTTGGCGGCAAATCGATCTTTTTTGAGATTATCGGAGAAACTCTCTGTTGGAATTGTGAGTGAGGCTTATTGACATCTGAGGACGGCCAGTAAGTGTGTCTCTGTTCCGTAATAGTATTCAGTTAAAGACTATTTCTGCTGTATTAAAATTGATGCATATATAGATTACTTCTGTCGATGTTTCTACAGACATAAATCCATTTAAAAACTTTTCACGAGGAGCTTCATCTAGATTTTGTTACCAGTCAGTGATATTTACAAATGGAACAAAACATTTCGCACGGAGGACACTTAAGTACAGTGTTGTATCCAAATGAAGAGTTTCAAAATAAGCAAAACCTTTCTGCCAATGGCGAATCGAATTCAGAATGGCCTGACAACGTGCAAACGTTATTACAGTTGAATTACAACATGACGATGGCGGTTCTTCCTGTGACAATTTTCATCGGTTTCGAGTGCGTGGTTGGACTTTTCGGAAACATTTTTATTTTGCTTATTTATGCTAGACAGCAAAAGAAAGGTAATTTTCGCTGTTTTGTTCTGGCAATGGCAGTCATAGATTTCACAAGCTGCTTGACAACGCTACCAGGGGAAATATTTTCTCAGATGAACTGGTTTAAATACGAATATGAATGGATTTGCAAAGTGAAATCTTATTTCAATGTCTTCACTGTATTGGCATCGGCTTCGCTACTGTTTGCGTTGGTTTTGACAGGTACAGGAAAATTTGTCACCCTTTAGCATGGCAAATTCGGCAATCCATTGCTCGAAGAATTTGTATAACATCAATGGTTGTTTCTGCGTCCATGGCGTCGCCCGTACTAGTGTTATGGGGAAGGCAAGATTACCTTTATACAGATGGCAAATTTCATATGAATGTATCTATATGTGAAAAATCTGGAGAGTATGCGGACGGTATTTATCCCTTGTTGTACATAGTCTTTGTATATATAGTTCCTATTGGAATAATGATGTTAACTATATGCATCCTCAATATATTCACGGCTAATACACTTTTCTGTGGGTTAGACAATCTAAGAAATGAACTGATTCAAAATATGTCAGTTTCGACCATTCAGACGGTTTTAAGTACAACGTCAGTTGGTTCAAGTGTTCAAGACTTTGACAGTGACGATACCAGTGATGATATAAACACTCACACGACAAACATAGATATTTGGATAGGAAGAAACATAAACGAAAAGCGCAGAACATGTATAACCAATTCTGACCTGCCAATTAGCCCAAACATGAGACGTCAGAAATCATTCGACAACAGTGAACATATCGGTCCCGGAACTAAGATTAAACGCAAACTAACGACACCATCATCTGACGCAAGACACTCCTCTTGGTATTTATCAAGTACAAACCAATCAGAATCGTCGTTTACAAGCGTCGTCCAATCAACGTCGTCAATTTCTAACATTAACCAATCCACGATGTCATTATCAAGCATAAACAAACCATCGACATCTTTACCAAGCACAGACCAGTCACTGTCGTCTTTGTCTGACATCCCGCGTTTTACGACAATAAATGATTCAAGAAGAGATCCTCCTGAAGAAAATAAGCGGAATCGCCGTCCAGATCAGCGACGTAGGAGAAAAACTCTCATTATGCTGTCTCTAACATCTGTCTTTGTAGTTACGATGTTCACTTATGTAATAATGACTACGACAGTTGCAAACTCGAACAGTGCGCTTAGAAGTACCTCAAATACCGAGATAGTGGTATTTTTCTTTTTCTGGAGACTGTACTTCATTAACTGTTTGATAAACCCCTTCCTGTATGGCTTTATGGATCCCAGATTTCGCTCAGGAATCATAATGTTGTTAAAAAGAAAGTAACCATATTAAAAGAAGGATTCGCCATTATGCTGTACGCTTACCTACAGATATAACATTGTAATCATGTCTTTGTATGGTTGGGACACGTTTTTAATTCATTCACTATTTCTATTCGAGTAGTTGCTAACATTTCAAAAAAAAGGAAAACAAAGCTATTTAGTTTAATTTAGTTTAATCATATTTTACTGCTTGTTATAATACATATAACATAGTCATACATACAATTATATACATATACAAATGTATATATAATCTAAAACTCAAGCAAAAGGGTTGGGCCACAAGTTATTGCAACATTAGATTCGGCCCTCCCCCTTGTTACAAAACAAAGCTATGAACGTTGTTATTCAAATAAATCCTATTAAAAGATTGGATTAAAACACAGTTGAACTTATATATCTCGACCTCGGATAACTCGAACTTCGAAATAACTAAAAGTTCAGTTGTTCCAAAACTTACACGACAGAATTGCAATAAAACATATTATCCAGGCATATCTAGAAATACGTGTGACAACTTAATTAAGCTGTGAACTTTAAGAATTTATCCAGGTCAGAAATCGGATAACTCGAACTTCTGTTATCTCGAACTGATTTGTGTGGTCCCTTGAAGTTCGAGATATCGAAGTTCAGCTGTAGTTATAAAGGATAGGATAATGTTATATAAGTAATCTTCACTGTAACAGTGCTGTACATAAGATGAGTACTGATCTATCACATACAGTGGAACATCAATATCTCGAACTCGGATAACTCGAACTCAAATTTCAGTCCTTCCGAAATTTACAGTACTGAATTGTTCTTAAATATATCACTATGCATATCTAAAAACACACGAGACAACTTAATGCAGGTCTAAAGTAATGCTGAAAGCTCTTGTAGGAGCTTTCAGCTTTACTTTAAACCTGCATTAAGCTATCACCATTGTTTCTAGATATGCGTGGGCGATATATATTATAATAGTAGATTAGAATTCGGATGACCCGAACTAATGTTATCTCGAAGTAATTTGTATGATCCCTTGATCCTCAACTGTATTTGATTTCCCAGCAAAATCCTATCTTGCGGCAAGATGTGACCTAACAGTGAAATAAAAATATATATTTTAATTATATTCCAAAAATAATCCTTAATCCTCCTGCTGTAAAAAGATACATTGGTAAATTACTTTTAGCGCTCCGCCAGAATGTATAAATTTGTTACATGTACATGTATATGTTTTGTATGTATAATTAAATACATTCATAAGTGTATAAATATTTCTCTCGTAAACTGATTGCAAACACCGTCCTTAGTAGCCTTCAGGATTTCTAAGAGTCACATCATCCGAATGCTTGGTCGTTATGATCGTCTCGTCGGGGATGCGGTTTCTGGTCAGGGTCTCCACTGGTATTTTCATCCATCAATCCGAAAGAAAATATTAATTTCTCATCACGACAAGCAATGCAAACTATGCTCCGATATTACAAAAGGCATGCTTAAGTCTGGGATCATTCCCAAGCATCTAGTTGATCATACTTTGAGTACAACAAGATCTGTCCAATTCGATATTAGAGAATTAACTCAAACTTAAAACCACGGGGTTATTTTTTTTTACCCTCGTGGGTGGCTCAGGTATTGTTTTAGAATATTCGGTAACAGAAATATCTAGTGTATTTATTTCTAGTCACGAAGGTGTCAAACAAAATATAATTCATGTTAAGGTAAAAACAATGCCAATGTGAAGCATACAACACAGAAATTAACCGATAAGTACCAAGTGTCCCTTAAGAAGGGTATAGGCAAACAGTATAAATTATGCAGACTTCGGACAAACAGAAACCATATGTTGGTCCGTGACACTACATTTGTCAAACAACTGAAACAGTATATCCATGAAAAGTTACTATGGTTTTATCAGTATGTGCACCTGCTTTTTTATGAGAATACATACAGTATTTGCAGACCTATTGCTATAGACTTGGTGAAAATTTGTCAATTTCAATTTTCAATTTATATCGTGTATGACTGAACTGATATTTGAGGTACAGCCATGAAGCTTCAAAAACAATAGTTATCAACATTTAAAGTTGTGCACGCATCCGCTAGAATTGGTGGAACAATACCCACTGAAATTTGTGTCGCCGATATTTGATATAACCGACATAACAGGCATGGAACTATAAGCACATCAGGCTTTGTTTGCTGAACCATCCTGTAAGGATGGAATTTTGGTCAGTGACAAAGGTGGATTTTAGAGAGTATAGCTTATAGTCCTTGTATTTGTGACAACAGGGGAAGTGGGAGAGGAAGAGGTCGCTCCTATGAGCCTAGTTTCAAATAACATTTTGTTCTGATCAGTAAGGTTCTTCGTTGAAAACGTTGGTGGTACAACTATGTATTCCACGATCAATGTTCTTCTTGGTGCCAATGCTTTCTTTAAACAGACTCTTCTAAGCCATGTAAGTCATCTATATACCTTTGAATACTTTGCAGTAGATCACGGTCTGCTCTGTTTGCTTATGGAATAATAGTTTCTGAAATGGCCAATACGTCCTGTATTCATTTGCTATTAAAATATTGGCAAATTAATATTCATTATGTTTATTATTTTTACATGAATTTTCATGGAGTAAAGGGTTATTCAGAATAGACACCTTATTGCGCAATGAATGAATATGGTCTTTGTTTTCCCAGATAATTGTATTATTTAAGTGGTAAATGTCGAACAGTGCTATGGATTTGGAAAAAGTGATCAATTATATTATTCAAACAATATTTCTTAGCCCAACGATCAATAACATTTGAGAATAACCAGTTTACATTTATGAGGTTGTCAGTGGCCATTACAATTCCCCATATGTTTTGTGAAAACCCATTAGCACATAAAAATGAAATATAATATGTTTCCGTTTCCCAGTGAATATTTCCTGTGGTGGGAAAAGTCCATATAGACTCAACGCCTTCGCTTTGTTCGTTTAATGAGTATACTTTGTCATGTAAGGCAAATGGACATCTTAATGGGGGTCTGTTATACAGGAATTAACTCACTTTATCTTTCGTATTGTTTAAGGTTTTCAATATTACTACTCTCATATATGCGTAACTCTAACTTACGGAAGTTTGTTCGTCGATCGATTGCGTTGCGTAAAATTGCAGTTGTAGAAAGGTTTGTAGATTCCTATTTTATAGCAATATAAACTTTTACAGATTATAATGATCTTAAACGTCTGTGTAACAACCGACCTAACTCTTTACCTGGTGAATATTTACGTAATTCATTCCATTATTTATTAAATATATACAAAATAAGGAACTGTCATAGCAGGATCTTTTATATACATGTGTATAAGCAAAAAAGCAGATCCTGATCTACCTGATTTAAGTCTACTTTGTTTGCAAATGTGTTAAAAGATGATACTATCGAATAAAGGGTTAACAAAGATTTCTTATTGAATGATTATGCAAAGAAGAAGAATATAACACGAACGGATTTACCAAACGTGATACAAGCGTAGTTGAATACACAACATCTTCAAAGCACGATGGAATCCGCTGATGTCTATACAAATATTCTGAAAATGGGTGATCCTTCGAAAGAAAAAGAAGAAATGCAAAAAGAGAAAATTGCAGACTCGGTTTTATTGAGTTTGTTCATGAGTAGTAGTTAAAAGTGCAACACTACTCACTCCCCATAGCACCGGCTTAAACAGTATTCAATTTTCAAAACTAATCACGTCAAAACTAATGATCCAGAATAACCAGAAAATATAACAACACTGAGAATGAAGTACGGGGCGACATTTTACGACCGCCACACAAGCACTTAACACCTGTTGTTGTGGAGTACATATAATCTGAAAATGGGTGATCCTTCGAAAGCAAAAGTAGAAATGCAATAAGAGAAAATTGCTGACTCGGTATGCAACATTGTGATTGCTATGATTTGAGGCAAACGCCCAAACAACTTGGCAACTGTCAAAACTGTTTTGCATATGTAATAACAAGGTTGCCGTTAGTCTGCAAACAGTTACGAACTATATCTATAAAGAGCAAATTAAGAGCATCGGTCAGTTTGGTTCTTAATCAACACATCCTGGTTTGCGAATGGAATCGATAATATACATAGGTCCATAATTAGACCTTTGTTTTGGTGGTCGCATCAAAGGAGTTTTACTGAACAAACATCGTTATACAAGGCAATGTTTGATCATAAGTTTTAATGTTATTAGTTTTGAAAATTGAATACTGCTTAAGCCGGTGCTAGGGGGCGTGAGTAGTGTTGCACTTTTAATTACTTCTCATGAACAGACTCAATAAAACCGAGTCTGCAATTTTCTCTTTTTGCATTTCTACTTTTGCTTTCGAAGGATCACCCATTTTCAGATTATTTGATATACAAAGGCAACATAACTCGGTAACTACTTGACCGAATAAAACATGAACCATACTCGAACATAAGGTTATAGACATGTTGAATAAATGTGATGACGATACACGAAACATATTAAGGTGCTACATGCCTTATTTAACATAATTATAATAAATATCTGGGAAGAAATGATGGTGCCAGAGTGTAAACACTAACATAATAATGCCGTTTTGTATTTCAAGGGCACATAACTCTTTTAACTTTAGTGGAGTTTGGTACATAGCTGTTCTCTATACATTCCCACACTGTCAATATGTATGGGATATTGACACACTTGTCGTCAATTGGCCTTACTGATAGATAAATCCTTTCAACGCATCATCATTTAGATAATATTCTATAGAAAGAAGATAAAATGGCGGAGGTTTTATTTGCTTCTGTCAAATATAGATAAGCTACCAGGATGCAAAAAAAAGATGCCCATTTTAAGAAACAACTTCTCTCTGTTCCCAAAATAACATCACTTTAAACTTAATAGATAATTTCATACCAAAACTCTCATACCAATTGCACCAGTATGCATGTGTCCCTCATCATATTGCCATATTTTATACTCTCATATTTTAGCAGACATCATGTAGCTCTCATATTAAACCTGTAACCACATTTTCTGTTTTCACTTCTATAATTATCTTGGAAAATTAATTACTATTTACTGTTTACTTAATATGACTCTTGTTCATTTTATCAGTGTTTCCAATTAGAGGATTGGGCGTAAATGTCGTGTCTTGTACGATATTATGTTGTACAGGAATTTAGACTTAAACATATATCGTGGCGACAAGATTGAATAACCGCTGCAGCAATACGGCTTCTGGGTTGAAACACGGACGTACATACGGACAGAAGCAAAGCAAAACATCTCTCTCTCTCTCTCTCTCTCTCTTGCGGGTGATAATTAAGTTGTATGCATAACTGTTTGTTATACCCTTTCTTTGAACCGCTGTCAGTTCCTTTGTGACGGAGCATATCCTTATTGCCCTTAGTTATTTGGATACATTTGGACACATTTGGATAAATAGTACTAACACAGATCTCCTGGGAGTTTAGACAATAATGTCGTTGTTTCCCATTACGAAATTGTAACAAGATATGTATATATATTTACATTCGCCCTGCAACGTCCTTATATAACCTTATTCTAAAAAGAAAGTTGCATAACCTCATGAACACCGGAAGCACGTCATTCATTTCTTAAATATAAGAAATACAATGGAATATAAATATAAGAAATAAATGACGTGCTCCCGGTGTTCATGGGTTATGCAACGCATAGCTTTACGAGCAAAGATTCACGTGAAGCCCTTCGGGCTTCACTAACTTTGCTCGTAAAGCTATGCGTTGCATAACCTCATGAACATCGGAAGCACGTCATTCATTTCTTAAATGTACACACTTATCTTGATGTCATTTGATTGTCCACATAGCTGTTAACCCCTTTGATGCCATCATTGTCGTCTACAGGGCAAACTTTCGTCTGCTTTAATAATTAGATTATGTGTTTCTTCAATTATTTTATAAAAATATAAACAGTGTGTTAAACAATCTGTATCCTGATGAGACGCCGGGTTAATCGGCGTCTCATCTGGATCCAAACTGTTTGCATATGATATCACCGTCCCGTCTTCATGGCACTGAGTGGGGTAAACGCATTTTACTCAGTTACCTCAAGCAAAATGCTGTACTTGGTTGCTCCTCGAAATGTTCCATATAACGCTCGGACATGGACTAGTTATCTTTTCAGTTTGTCTTTCTTCTCTTTTCTATCGACATAATCTTAGTTTTCTGATTGCTTCGAATCACACTCTTTTCATCTGGATCTTAACAGTATGCAATATTACGACTTTAATCGTGTCATTCTCATAGTTATGAATCTGTTATCTGTTCTCATTTGCCATTAAGAAATTGAAACACGATATCAACAATCTTATCTCATTACCGAGTTGTTACGGGCAATTTGCGTGGTTTCTGCCAAATTAACAAATTGACAGTGTTTAGTTTAAATGCTTATGGGATTTCTTATCACCTAAATCATAGTCTATAAGTCTATGGACGGAATTATTAGTTTCGCCTACAGTGGTGCGACTAATGGAAGTTAATTACAAAGAAATAGAAAAATCTAATACAACCTCTCTCTCTCTCTCTATGTCTCTCTGTCTCTGTCTCTGTCTCTGTCTCTAAATGAACTTTGACCCTTTACCTGATGAATATTAATGTAATAAATAATGACATCACGAATACCAATTAGCTGAATTTTTAAAATAGCACGTTAATACATGATTTATTGACAATAGTAGAGACAGGTCTATATAAGTCCATAAGCAAACAGAGCAGACAATGATCAGAAGCTGACAGATCCGGGTCTACTTTTTTATTTCAAATGCATAGATTGCATCTCAGATAAATCGTTTACCTTTAAATAACATATACAGTGAACCCTCATTACAACGGAGGTGTTTGTTTCCAGACATTTTGCTGGTATAACGAGGTTGCCGTTATAACGAGTTTAAATATGAAAGGAACCATATGACTAGTTTTAAACTAGTTCCAACAGGTGAACGCTTAATGCAGAACATAAGAAGTGCAAAAAGCTCCCTTTGGGAGCTTTTTGCACTTCTTCTGTTCTGCATTAAGCCTCCATCTGTCTTATTGACATTGCACCTATTTATTCAGTGGTTGTTTCAAAGACTTAACGGTAATTTTGTTTCAAGGCATACTGCCGGTAAAACGAGGGTGCCATTGTAACGAATGCCGGTATAATGAGGGTTCATGTGGATAGACATATTTACGCTTTACGAACAGAGTGGACCCAGATCAAACATCTCCTGTACATGCCGTCTGATCAGGGTCTGCTGTGTTAGCTGTGATATAAATATGAGTCAGCAGTTTTTGCGATGGTCAAAAGTCTTGTGTTACAATATTCATACATGTACAATCATAAATTCTAACATGAATGCTTATGGACGTGTAGTCATCTAATGTAGGACGAAAGCAATGCAGAAACGTCCCAAGAGAACTCTCTGTATGGATTTCGTTTTCCATTTAACACCCGCTTTTGCTTTTTACCAACCAGGCTATTTAACAGCAAACAAAGCAGACACTTTCGGGGTTTTGACTGAAAAGTAATTACCTAAAATAAATTAGATATGAGTTGTATCATTTCAATTCCAATAAGTTTTCGACATCATGAGTCTTCGTCAATTTTCACGATTTTAAAGTATCGCAAGATGTTTAAATAGCCTAGGAGGGAATGGGCTAACCCTTTCATCCATAAATACGCATTTCTCTTTCTACTCCGCTTTAAAGGTCACTTTTTGAAACCATTGTAAGAAATCGAACATTTGCTCCATCGGAGCAAATTCTCTATTTATCACAATGGTTTCAATACTACACAATTCTAACATTTTCCTTTTCTCTAGTAAATGCTCTTTTTCGGTAGATTTATTCAAAGAGACTGGGTCTAAAAATATGCTATGAGGGAATGGGTTAAACAAGAACAGAACTCTTTATCGTCATATAACAACACTAAAAAGAATAACTGAAATCATAGGCATCTACGAGGTGTGTTCAAAACGAAATACAACTCCACTCCATTTGTATCTAGCTTTCCATGGGCGTGTTGTGTGTCGCAATTTACATGTAAACAATTAATCCTTTTATTCCCATGGAAACCCAATCCATTTTCAACGTGGAGGGAAACAGAGTATTTGCTGGAATAAGTCATTGACCTTGATGGGTCAAGCAAACAGTGCATACCTTAATCGGGGGGGGGGGGACTCTTTCAGGATCTGGGTCTCCACTGTTTGCATAATATGTCCTTTTTAGGGACATTTGGCATAACAGTGTGTAAACTTCATTACATTTGATTGAACCGCTCAGTCATAATGGCAGTTCAAACTACAAATCGTCATTGCACTAAATGAAAAACTCTTTGGAAAAAAGTATAGTAAATAATAACTGAAATCGGGGGCTTATATGAAAGGCCCAGGGGTCTAGATAAGATGCGTAAATTAACCCTTTCGCTGCCAATGCCGGACCTGTGATTACCTATGCAAACAGTTTGGATTCAGATGAGACGCCGAGTAACTCGGCGTCTCATCAGGATCCAAACTGTTTGTTACTGTTACTATGTTTTTGAAACAAAAATGAAGAAAATAAAAAAAATGAAAATTTGTAGCAAATGACAAAGTTAGCAGACGACATAATTTAGCAGCGAAATGGTTAAAACATTTTCAAGAATAACTTCTTTATTTCTCCACCAAACCCTGTGATGCAATCACACTTTAGAATGGTCTCGAAAAGACGATTCTAAAGAGTAGTCACAACATAGGGTTGGGTGGGGAAATGGCGATATTGGTATTTGAGCACGTACCTTTATCTGTAGCTTTGTAAAAGTATGAGTAAACTTGGCTGCTAGGCGCACAATCAATTTACAAAGAAATTCAAGACATGTGTGGGAACAATGAAGCTTGATATAGCACTGTTATTTTGTAGGGCGAAACGATCAAGAGCGTTTGGAAAACAACAAGAAAGGTGATGGGCTGAGAACAACGACAATTAAAGAGAACATCGAGAAAATTCGAAATATTTTGAATGTTCGACAATTGGACAGTATCTATCAAAAGTTCATATAATTTTGAAGAAATTCTAAAATCTAATAATATTTATACATGGTAGATTCCTCATTTACTTACTGATGGCAAAATATGTCACCAGGAAGGCCAAGACGTTACTGAAAATATGCCAAAAGTTCATAACAGGTGTTGAGAGATGGGTCTACTGTTTTGAAACAAGGACAACACAAGCTAACAGGGTCCATGCTTATAAAGCTTTTAGTTGAGTCTGAGATCGTTCTCAAGCTTTTGATTGGTCAGATTTGAGCCTTTGGCCTTTGGCTCAAATCTGACCAATCAAAAGCTTGAGAACTCAAATCTGACCAATCAAAAGCTTGAGAACTCAAATCTAACCAATCAAAAGCTTGAGAACGAAACTCAGACTCAACTAAAAGCTTTATAAGCATGGACCCAGATCTGCGCATTACAGTCTAAATTAATTCACTTATTAGATAATGGGAGTGAACACATTCATGTCTCGATTTGAAATTTGATATTTTTCTGTTGTTTTCTTTTAATTGTGCGAAAATGACAATTTAGTGGCGGACTAATTGTAAAATCAATCCCAAATATTCTGGAACCAGATACAATAAACTTGTTAATAACGACACCTGACACGTCGTATGTAGGGGTTTTAAGGCAGTTCATTGCTAAATGCAGGATATAAGTCACACATAGAGCTCGTGTAGGAGCTTTCTGCATTACTTTTTGTCACTAGTGGGGATCATCTGCTTGCAAAAAAACTCTTTTAAGTGACCGTTGTAGAGGGATTCTGCTTAACATTTTACTCCATAAATACGCTTCTCTACGCCTTTGCAAACAGAGTAGACCCAGATCAGACGGCTTCTATAGGTGCGGTCTGATTACGGTCTGCTCTGTTTGCTTATGAAATAATACCGATACGATTCTATAGTTTTTACTATGGTAAAAAATTCCTGCGTCAATGTGCAATTATAAAAATTATTCTAATTCATATTCATGATTCGTTATTTCTTACATGAATATTCATGGCGTAAAGGGTTCAAGACTGGTCCTGCATTACCTTTCTACCCAATCTAGAATTCACCAGTGCACATATCTATAAGGTCATGCGACAGCTTGATACAGGTCACAAGTAATGGTGACATTTCCTACAGGAGCTTTCATAAGTACTTGCGACCAGCATTAACCCATGTGCGGATTAACCCATTAACGGATTCGTCCATGCTTATATATTGGATTAGTCCATTTTTTTTATCTAAGGGGTGCCTGGCCTAAATTTTCAATTTCGTTTTGCTTTACATTGAAATTCCTATCAGCAAACAGTGTAGACTCTGATCAGACGCCGCATTATGCGGCGTCTGATCAGAGTCTACACTGTTTGCGTCCGTCCCATACATGGGATCGTGGGAGCAAATGGGTTAAGCTGTCACTTCGAGACAGTTTCCAAATTAGCAATAGGCTGGCTCTATCTCCCGTTATCTCAAAGTAGTTTGTATCTGGGCCTGCTCTGTTTGCAAAGATAACAAAGACGTCTCTACAAGATAACATCAGTTGTCTCTGAACTCTGATTTTATATATTTTACGTTTTAACCTCTCGCTATGGTGGCATATTTCTGACATCACTTAATTATCATGAAAGTTTCTTGTTAATATCTTACATACATACTTAACTAGTTAATAGTTATTATATGAAAACTATCGCGTTATTTTTCAGATAATTATCTGAACAATAGATTCTGGAAACTTTTCACAATAACCAAATAAATATTTTGCCATGATACTGCTGCCACCTGTTATCTTGATACTTAACTGGTTATTTATCAAGTAAACAGATACATTAGCTAGAGAGGTTTCATGTCACCACTTATCTAGATTCCTGTTTCCACTTATTATGTCAGATATTAAATGGAAACTTTTCGCGAAAGCGAAGCAGTGAGTGGTGTCAGAAATATGCCACCATATCCTGCACACTGTCATCTTAAAACTTCTCAGTGTTGTTATACTTTCTGGTCCTTCGGGATCATAAGTTTTGATGTTATTAGTTTTGAAAATTGAATACTGCTTAAGCCGGTGCTATAGGGGACATGAGTAGTGTTGCATTTTTAATTATTACTCATAAACAGACTCAATAAAACCGAGTCTGCAATTTTTTTCTTTTTGCATTTCTACTTTTGCTTTCGAGGGATCACCCATTTCCAGAATATGTTTACTTTTTAACCTTTGCTTACTGCCATTGCAAACCTCTGCACTAACATATTAACACTGTTTCCCCAGACTAGCGCCTCCATAATCAGTTTGTGATTGTTAGGGAGTAATATGCTATGGTGGCATATTTTGGACATCACTTAATCACTTAATTATCATGAAAATTTCCTTTTAATATATCACATAAATACTTCACTATAAAACGCTCGTGTTATTTTTCAGATATTGTTTTTGAAAAGTGGTAACTAGAAACTTTTCACGATAACCAGATAAATATCTTAACACGAATTGCGTTATGAAATTACTTCCGCCACTTTATGAATTAGTTATTTATCACGAAAGCATTAATAAGCATTAAATTAAATAGATAATTTCGTGTTAGCACTTATCTAAAATAGAAAATTGTATTCGAATGACTACGGTATACTACGGTATACAGTGACACAATGATGATGAAGAGGGCAATGGATGGAGTGGTGAAAATGTAAAGAGAAGCAAAGATACACTTGGTGGACAATTAACACAATAATTAACACAAAGTGACCATTAAATAAATACATATATTTGGATATTACGGGTTTTTTCGTTCTACAAAATTAAACAGCTAAGCGCATCATCTCATGGTTGACATTCGATATCTTGTCTCTGGCTAGAGATTTCAAGCTTGGGACCCTCTGTCCATAGTAATGATCGGCTTGCTTGTAATTTGCAGTCTGTTCTGAAACAAAAATAAAGGAGATTTTCATACCAGCATGCGACCTAATTAATAACAGACCGTCTTACAGCAACCATTAACTCATTTACTCCCTGAATATTCATAAAGTAAATAATAACATCATGATTATTTTTTTATAATGACACATGGGCACATGAAATGATGAAACTTTAGAAACATATTGATATTATATCATAAGCAAACAGAGCAGAGCCTAATCAGACGGCTACTATAGGAGCCATCTGATCAGGGTCTGCTCTGTTTGCTCCTGAAATAATATATATATCAGATTCTACAATTTCTGCCGGTCAAGACATCAATTGTATGTGCCATTATAAAAACTCTATCTTATTGATATTCATGATGTCATTATTTATTGCATGAAAATCCATAGAAGAAAGGGTTAAAAAGCAAGCGACAGCTTAATACAGGCTAGAATTAACACAGAAATTCCCCTCTGGGATACAGTACAACATATATAAAGTTTATAAAAACGACCACTTTATGGACAAAAGCTGGTGCCTGTTTAAGCCTTTACTCCATGAATATTCATGTAAGAAAAATGACATCATGGATATTAATTAGATTATTTTTATAATGGCAAAGTTTGGTCATGGCAGAAACTGTAGAGTGATATCTATATTATTTCATAAGCAAACAGAGCATATCCTGATCACATGACTCCTAGAGGAACCACCCCATCTGGGTCTACTCTGTTTGCAAAAGCGTAGAAATGTGTGTTTATTTTAGTTAAAGGGTTACTAAAGAACGAGAATAGTGCAGAAAGGTGTCTCTTAACCTTTGCAGTGCCATCATTGTCGTCTGCTAGACACATTTCCGTCTGCTTCAAGTTTTAGTGTGGGTGCGTGTTAATTTCCTTTATACAAAGATAAACAGAATGCCAAACAGAGTGGATCCTGATGAGACGCCGAGTTACTCGGCGTTTCATCTGGATCCAATCTGTTTGCATTTGACTTCACAGACCAGTCTTCTTGGCACTGAAGTGGTTAATATCGTCTTACATTAGTGTGTCAAGTAGTTTGGATGCTGATGAGATGCACAGTTATTCGGCGTCTGATCTGGATCCAAACTGTTAGCATATGTTATCAATAATTCGCACGTAGTTTGCTAGATGTAACTGTTGTCACACTAAGTTACTTACCTATTTCCAATTCTACAATCTGTCTTTGTCTCTCCATTAATGCCCTTTCTTCTAGTCTTGCCCGAATGTTCTTCAGAGCCTTCTGAAGTTCCGTTTCGTTGTCTTCTTTAATCTCTGGCATATCATCAATCATGCGGGCAAGAGTCTGTGCGTCTGGCGACCTCTCCAGTGTATATTTACCACCAGTGCGGTATTTTGGGTTTTCTATAATGGTGACCTTTTCTTTAACGACACGAATGCTTGAAGCTTTTGCCCTTATATAAATGACAAATGTTGCCAGCTTATCCAGTTTGAGGCGTCGTACAAATGAATTCGTTTTCTCAGAGGTTGTGGTTGCAGACTGATCCATTTTGAATGCTTTTAGAGCTGAACTTTAAAAGTGCTGTAGCTTTGCTGTAATCAGTGAGACTGAATGAAATGCGGTGTCATAGAGACGGCGTAAATGACGTTTGAAGACGTCATGAGCGTTACTCTTAACGTCACGTGACGTCCGGCATGTAACTCAAAACTCCTCTCACCATTTAACCAAGTGTTGTGAATAAATGTATACTTGGCTGAACAGAGCTTGTAATTTTGTTTTATCGGAAGTTCGGAACCAACCATGACGGAGATTCTTTGTTCTCTTATCACCTTTTTTATAGACAGTTAGATCTACCCGGGTCCCAAGATTACAAAACTTCTGAAGTTGAGTCTGAGTTCATTCTCAAGTATCTGATCGGTCATATACCAAGTGTAAGTTTCATCGCAAGAGGAAAGGTAAGGTGCAAATAACCACAGCACCCGGTCTGGTTGACAAATCGATCTACCGGTTTCGATCTTATTCAGGTCTTCGTAAGTATAAGGTTGTTGGACCAATGAAAACATTTAAAGATTGAATTACACATGATTGAATTTTACACGAATTCCTTTGGAATTCATGCAAGTTGTGTGTGATCAGGTCTGGATTTATACATCGATGAACACAACCAAAATGTAATTCAATCTTTATAATTCCACCCATCCGTCCTTTTAAAAATTGTTACCTGTAGACAAATTTGACATTGGCTATTTTAGGTGCCGTGCGTAGGAATTCAATCAATACACATTCTAACAACTATGTCACTTTGTGTACTGTATCCTACATCATAGATGACGTATCATAGACTGTTCTCAACTATTTGACCTAGTTGCAACAAATTGAAGTTAACAATAACTACATGTAAAAAGCAATACACAGAATTATTTCAACACATGTACTACCTTACTACTTTATCATATGTCCTCTTAATCGATTAACTTGCATAATCCTCCTTGGAATCGATCTGTATTTATAAGCTCTGAACATAGACCAGTGGAATACGTGTCCAGATCCTCAACATCTCTTGAACAAATCCCTTTTATTTTCAATAAAATGCACTCTACATGAAAGTTTACGTTTGATATACAGCCAAGTATTCTCAATTACGTTCAAATCCCGGTGACTGTGCAGGCCAAGCATTGGATCTAAAATATTATTTCTGGCCTGGTAAACAGCTATCCTACCAGTACGTTGTCGTCCTGAAATAACTGATTTCACGGGGAGGTGTCTTGTTATTACTGGCAGAATGACCATGCCACATTGATAGGCCTACTAAGTCTGGTCTGTAGCCCTCGCTTTGTTTTCTCCAAATCAACACAGGTTATCACTGCCGATCACCACTTTACTTCCATCCGAAAAATAAGCAGTTAATCCCACCTCCCATAAGTTCACCTCGTCCTTTTCTCTCTACACCATGCGAGCCGCCTGGCTCTGCTGGCTCTTGATATTAAAACAATCACTTGCTTTTTAACATAAGTTTCACTCTTAACACTTAAATTTCAAAATACGCGCTCCACAAAACTTCAAAACAACATTTTCTCCCAATAATTCTACGTCAACATGGTTTCAAGGAATTTGTCTATAAATAGAACTTCATGCATAGTAAAAAGAAGTACATGTAGTTACATAGTGTATCGGCTACTGGTTACCGACTTCATGTAAATCATGGAGCAACGACAGAGAACCAGCTCTTTACATTAATTGAGAAATGAATGTCAAATTTCAACCAATCAGATTTGGCGATTTTGTGTAAACGTCACTGGATTGGAATTATAGTGCTTTAAATAGCATGTCACATCATGAAAACAGTCTATTGTCTTTGTTTCTAAATACACGGGCGATTCATTGATGCGGCTTTCGAAAACCGATCTGGATCCAAATGCGAGAGACTCAGACAATATTATTACATTTTGTAAACCTCCTTTTAATAAAACCACTAAAACCGGGCTTTCAGTAAAACATCCCTTAACTGGACTTTTAGTAAAGAATTCAAGGCAAAAGTTATGTAAAAAATTCTTTGGGAGCTTTCTGCATGCTTTTCTTCCCGCATTAAGCTGCCACCTGTCTTACAGACCGGCATTGCTAATGATTTTAACGCCAGGTTTAGATTGGAGGTGGTATCAACATCACGTTAAGACACATGTATAGTTCGATTTTGACCCGTGAGCTATGACCTTTAGGACCAGTCCACCCGTAGAGGTAAAACGCGTCACAAACCATGTATTTGTTCTGCAGTTACCTGTGGTTATACAGACAAGTAATAAGCATACACAGTAAAACCTCTCTATAACGGCCACTAAATTGTGTTAATTAGATGGTATTTAGGGCAGGTGGTTGCTTAAAGCAAGGTGAAAGTAAAACAGAACGCTCCTATAGGAGCGTTCTGTTTTACTTTCACCTTGCTTTAAGCAGCCACCTGCCTTTAACACAAAATACTTTATGTAATTTAGTGACCGTTAGAACGAGGCTTTACTGTACATACTAATACTGCACGATTACTACGAGTTTCTTGTGACAACCATTGTCCACTTACCCATACATTAGAATGGTTGCAACTTCTATAAATAGAAAAGTGCAGTCACGACTCAGCACTCGAAATCGAACTATAAATACCAGCGTTGCAGATAAGGTGTATAATAAAATACTAAAATCGTCATTTCTCCACCAAACCCTATGTTGTGACAACTTTTTAGAATCGTCTCGAAGAGAGAAATAAACAAGAGGGCCATAATGGCCCTATATCGCTCACCTGTTAATTGTAGCACTTGATACAAATGAACTAGTCACAACCATCTCCAGAAAATGAAGATAAGAGGGCCATAGTATTTTTAATTGTTTCAACTGAAGATTATAGAATTTGTTCAAAATGCATGGTAGCCAGAATTAATTCTCAGTACCGTCACCAGAGGACTACTAAATACCATCCAAATTGGACCACCAGTTTTTGAGAATACATTGTATTTTAAAAGGTATCTGTATAGTTATATAATTAAATCTAGCCCCGCTCCTGGTCATGTTTTTTTTAGATATTAACATGATTTAAATAATTTTGATAAAGGGTCACCAGGAGAATATTCCTTCAAAATACCATTCATATTGGACCACCAGTTTTGTAGAAGAAGATTTTAAAAAGTGTTCTATATAGTTATATAAGGAAATCTAGCCCCGCCCCTGGCGGCCATGATTTTTGAGATATAGATCTATATCGACATGATTTTAGCAATTTTGATAAAGTGTCACTCCTACCAAATGCCATTCAAATTGGACCATCCGTTTTGGAGAAGATTTTTAAAGGTTTTCTATATAGTTACATAAGGAAATGTAGCCACGCCCCTGGCGGTAATGTTTGTAACAAATTTGGTAGAGGGTCACGGAAAAATTATTCCTTTTAAATATCATTCAATTCTAACCATTGGATTTGGAGAAGAAAATGTTTAAATAGTCTTTTGATTGCCATGGCAACCATAGTTCTATATAGATCAAGTTTCTTTTAACATTTTTGTAGAGCATGATACAAAGATAATTTATGTAAAGTTTTGTTACATTCTGTCTTGTGGTTTCAGTGGAGATGTCGTTTAAAGCAATTGTTGACGGACGGACGGACGTTCTTACATATGGACACTTGTTGGGTATTTTTGCTTGTTTAAAACTACCAAACAAGGGCACAAAAATACTCATCAACTGAATGATACATTGTTAGAACTGCCTTCGTGGAAATCCAGGCTACTAATAAAATATAAGAGCACCGCATGCCAACGCCAGTCTGTTGTTTTATTGTCTAAGTCGATAAAAGGGCATAATTTTGTAAAATAAAAGGGGGCATTACAGAGGTATGACCCTTGGTGAGAAAATGCATAAGATTTGCAAAGAAGAAATAATAGCAAATGTTAATGTTTCCGGACGACAACAACGGCAACGACAACGCGGACGCCGGAGTTTCGAGAAACAAACGATTGGGGGGGGGGGGGGGGGGGTGAAGGGAGTACAGATAATGTATGGAGAGACAGACATACAAACAAATTGGGTGATAGGGTAATAAAGGAAGACATGCACGAAACCAAACTGTTCGAATTATGAGTACAAGAAAAAAGGATCGGAGTGCGTATGGCCAAAAATAATACATTGATGAAGAAGGTGGAGTAGTGAAAATGTAGAGAACTCTGAAGATAAGATAACACTTGGACAAGTCATACAATAATTAACACAAAGTGGCCATTAAATAAATATATGTATTTTAATATTGCGTTTTTTGTTTCCGTTCTACAAAATTAAAGAGCTAAGCGCATCATCTCGTGGTTGACATTCGATATCTTGTCTCTGGCCAGAGATTTCAAGCTTGGGACCCTCTGTCCATAGTAATGATCGGCTTGCTTGTAATTTGCAGTCTGTTCTGAAACAAAAATAAAGGAGTTGTTTATACCAGCACGCGATCTAATTAATGAATATTCATATTATATAAAGTAAATAATAACAACAAGAATATTAATTAGATAATGTGTTATGACACATGAGCCGATGAATCCTTGGCCCAGTGATATTTTTACAAATTTTCTTGCACGAGTCCTGGGACTCGATAAACTGCATATCTGCGAGTCCCCAAATTGAAAGAACGAGTCCAAGTATTCTATGAGGATACAGTAAAACCTCTCTTAACCAGAATTCTAGTAGATAAGAATTTAGACACTTTTAGGCAGGTCGCTGCTTAATGCAGGGTGAAAGTCATGCAGAAAGCTCCTCTAGGAGCTTTCTGCATGACTTTCACCCTGCATTAAGCTGCCACCTGTCTCCAAGACCGATATTCATACTAAATTTAACGGCCGGTTAAGAGAGGTTATACTGTACATTAAAGCACCCAGTCGAAGGTATTTGTAAAACTGGCTTTTTCAAACTAGAAGCTGATGAAAAACTGGGTATTGATTATAATTAAGATATCAATAAAACTTCAAAGTTAATTTTTTTTAGAAATTTCAATGCATTATTGGGACTCACATAATTTGAAACTTTGCATCCCCAGAGACTTTTGTGAGTGCAAGACTCGGGACTCACAGGTAAAAAAATTCACTGTTGGCCATTGCAGAAATTGTAGAAACATATTAATATTATATCATAAGCAAACAGAGCAGATCCAGATTATACGGCTCCTATAGGAACTGTCTTGTCTGGATCTGCTCTGTTTGCAGAGGCGCAGAAATGTGCATTTATGGAGTAAACGGTTTAAATTAAGGAATTTAACATTTAATTGTATGAATATTTATGTTAGAAATACTGACAGTATGAATATTAATTAGTTGTTTATGAATATTAATTAGCTGATTCAATATAGATATTAATTAGCTGATCTAATATGAATATTAATTATTCTGGGTCTGATCAGAGTGTACTATGTTTACAAAGGCGTGCTTATGGAGAAGAATGCATGCAATCACTCCAGTGACTAGTCTCTTAGCTCTTGCAGTGTCAGCATTGTTGTCTGATACAAATTTTAGTGTGAGCGCGTGACCATTTCCTTTATAAAAAAGATAAACAAGATGCCAAGCAGATTGGATATAACTCGGCGTTTCATCTGGATCCAATCTGTTTGTATATGACTTCACAGACCAGTTTTCTTGGCACTGAAGTGGTTAATATCGTCTTCCATTAGAGCATCAAGTACATGTAGTTTGGATGCTGATGAGATACACAATTATTCGGCGTCTGATCTGGATCCAAACTGTTAGCAAGTGTTATCAATAATTCGCTCGTAGTTTGCTAGATGTAACTGTTGTCACACTAAGTTACTTACCTATTTCCAATTCTACAGTCTGTCTTTGTCTCTCCATTAATGCCCTGTTGTATTCGTACCTAAATGACAATGCTCCAGTCAAATACCAATATAAAGTGAGTAACAGTTCCTACCTTCTATCAGTCAGTCGTGTTCTAGTTGCTCATACTAATGCAGCACGTGGACAGTAAACCTTCTGTAGATTCCGATACGTCTGACTGCAAGGACTACTAGCGTTGGAATGGGCCGCTCACATGTGCGCGGTCTATGACGTAAAACCCTACCCATAATTCCCGGGACCGACGGTTTCCGGACCTCGAATCGCGGTACTAAATTACGGTATCATTTCACTACACTCCCCCCAACCTTATGAATGGCAGCATAAGGCAGGGAAGATTGTACTGAAATGAAGGGCACTAACTCCCATTGCAGTAGACATTAACCCCTAAGGTTAATAACACTTCCCTTTAAACAAAAGGGTACTAAAATCCCATGAAAATTCTATAACCCATTAATGCAAACGAGGGTTAAACTTATACCCAAAAACCTATTCTATATCAAGAGTATCTAGAAATTACCCTACCCTATGTATTAATGTAACCACCCCAATACTATAAAAGTATTAACAGTACATGTCCATTCCTAACAGGAATATGGACAAAACCAAACTTATAAGACCATCCCTACCCTATAACCCCTTATCCAGCTTGTGTTCACTCCTAACAGGAATGTGAACCAAGCCAATATATAAAACCAAAACCCCCCAGTAAGCAGTTAACCGGATACTGTTCATCCCAAACAAGCAAATGAACAAACCGATATACCAAAATATCCCACCCGGAAAACCCACTAGTCTACGTCCATCCCTAACAGGTAAATGAACCAGACTACTACTCAGACACACATATACATATATACGCACATATACATTCAACACGCCCCATCTAGCGAACTAGTCACCAGTCTGTTCATTCCTAACAGGTATATGAACAAGACTGCCATATGTGCATATACATATATATAAAAACTACCCTTAAGGTAAACAGTTTACATTCAGTCCTAACAGGTATGTGAATGAAACTCCTCTATAGCTATATGTAAAAACCACCCAGTTTGCATTCAGTCCTAACAGGTATGTGAATGAAACTCCCCTATGACTATACATAAAGCCACCCCTCCCGGTAAGCTAAGCTAAAGCTTACATTCAGAATATCAATATAAAAAACCACCCTATAACCACCCTATCAGTATATGAACCCTTAAAAGCCACCCTATAACCCTTCCCTATCTGTTGATAACTCAGTTTATCAGTAAAGACCACCCCCCTTCCCTATCTATGAAATCTGCTGTATTGAAAACCACCCCCACCCAGGATTGTAACAAGCTCATCGTCCCTCCCCAGTATAAAGTTGCAAGGTGTTCACTCTGGTAATCCTCAATATCTCCTCAGCCGAGGTATTACGATAACCAGCCACTAGTTCCGCAACATCGTACAACTCATTTGGTGAGGAAAAACGAGACCGTTCACGAGGGAAATAAGGAGCATCTGTCTCTAACAGAAGTTGATGTTCCTTCAATCCAGTTAGGGCTTTAACTTGATCCTCATTGAATTTAATGATCCCTCTGTTGAAGCTAAAGTATGTATTTGGATATTCCCGAATCCACTGGTCAGCCACAACACTGGTGCCAGAAAAGCAATGCAGATGTACCCTCTGTGTATTGGGTAGGCCACGAAGTAAATGGAGCAGTAGAAAATGAGCTTCTGTGCCGTTATCACCGGATATCCCACGGCAATGAATAACCAAGACATGACGGGTCTTAATCCTGCTCTTTAGTTGGCGAATTAGATCATTTTGGAGGGGCCATTCCCAGTCTTTCACGGAATGATCAATTCCCACTTCTCCAATGGCGATGACTCTTGGCTCCTCTAGTAGTCTATCCAACCTACGTAGAGCATCTGCAATGAAATTCTCACTCCTTGACGCAAGTTTAGGGTGCAGCCCTACAGTTACCATAATATTGGATGGCAAACTAGTTAATGTACGATGGGTAGGGTATGTATCAGGATCACAGAAATTGGCGATAGCTCCTGCTAAATGAATGCGTCGAGAAGGAAGAACATCTCCAGCTTCAAGGATGGCAGTTACGGAATCTGAATGAAGACCCGTTACTTTCTGCAGTCTATCCAGATGAAAATGGCTATCAATTGCTTCTGGAAGTTGATTCACAGGTTGGAGTGCAACCCTAACAGAGGAATCCGGCTGTGCAAAACAACTTTTCCAATATTTCTGCTGATCAGGCTGCAGAAGTGCAATAAGAACCATCAGACATCTCCAATGAAGAAGAACAGCAACATTATTGACAGGGTACAACGAAAACCTTGCTGGAACCGGAACACCCAGGAATACACAAAATGACTGTAACACTTTTACTATATCGTCAGACATGGGACGATCTTCACAAGAATCAATCAGGTTTTGTACATTCACAAAAGTAACCAACTCCTGCAAATCCAACGGTGCACCAAGCAACCACACAGTAACTTGTTGTAGAGCTTGCACTCTGCGTTGATGAAGTTCATCTGACACTGGTATTCTCATATCAAAAATATTCGGTATATGAAAATTATACGAATGCATCTTGGGGAATGAACGACCATCAAAATTACAAGAGGGCACTATACAAGAGTCACTACGTCTCCGTTGTTGCTGCTTCTTATCAACTGTAAGGCGAGCCTCTGCAATCCTACTTGTCTTACTTTTCCTAGAGTTCTGAGGCACATTAGGCACAGACACACTAATATCATCCAATTCTTGTCTAGGACGTTTTATTAAAGTAAAAGTCTTATCAGGGACTACAGATAGCTGCCTCTTTCCTTTCCCTTTACGAGAACGAGGGATTCTCTCCGTTGTAGAGCCACTAACAGCAGGCAAAACACGCGAGAGGTTAACAATATTATCCTTCGGGTTAGAAGTAGAATGAACAGTTAATACACTATCCGTGGGCAAGTCGACATCTGTAGAGGTCTCTGCAACTTCCATTACGTAACTGCACGTAGAAGTCGGCTCCAGTGGCGTGATAAGCGCATTAACTATCGGACGAACCGGTGAAGCAAACAAAGGACTACCCAGAAGAATATCCGGATCCGAACCTATATCATCCTCTGTTGAAGAATCTGGGAGCTGAAGAAGACGTTCTTCGTCCGCATTGCTTAAAACAACAGACTGTGTTGGAAAATCCGGATTATCCACAGTGCGAAAATCAACTGTTTCCTTCCCTGGTTCGTATACTTGTTCACGTTTTTTCTTTAGAGCTGGCAGAGCTTTGACGTTGTCATTAATCCACTCGCGATCCATGAGCTGAAATAAGTTCAATGTCTTGGCCAGGCGAAACAAGTAATCGTTGGCTTGCTTCTTCTTCGCTGGCTGCTTAGACTTGGACGCTTGTGTCCGAGCAAGATTAGACATCTGCTTCACCAACTCCAAAGCTAAAACCTGGTCTTTACCCAATAAAAGTCCAACACGGGTGACAAACTCATCTATGTTCATATACAATTTTCCTGCATCCAGAAGATTTCTAACTTTCTCAGGAAAAGACGATGCCATTCTGATATTGAGAGTTCAAATGTATATAAACTAATTGAATATGATTGGCTAACCAAGACGTTCCTAACAGGTATAGTCTAAATGGCTAGTCGAACACAGTCGTTTAGCGGAGAGACGTTCCTAACAGGTATAGTCTACAACACTAGTTGAATATAGTTCTCTAGTAGAGAGACGTTCCTTAACAGGTATAGTCTACAGTGCTAGTTGAATATAGTTGTCTAGCCGAGACGTTCCGTAACAGGTATAGTCTACAGCGCTAGTTGAATATGGTTGTTAAGCAGAGATACAGACGTTCCGTAACAGGTATGGTCTGCACCGCTTGTCGTCAGGTGTTCCTAACAGGGACAGCCTGAATAAAGAGAAAAAACAACCATAATGAATATATGTACATATTCCAACACATATTATATCTATCCAATCTATTACTTACATTTGAGGCATCTGTACTTGTCTATGTCAAGGGCATCTGATGCAGATATATTCACACAAGAACCATGGTACCATTCGTCACAATAATCGCACTGGATCATGAAGCGACCATTGTATGGTTCCCGACAGACACAGTAGACCTCGTTGGGATCGTCTCGAGCATCGACTGGGTCAGTCTGACTAGTACCATCCAACTTGAATTTTCTAATCCAAGCCGGAACTGTTCGGTCCTTGCATGGCATCATTCTGTCATGGTTAGTCACAAAAACAGAGTTTTTTAGAGTTACACGGTAGAGATTAGGACTTAGCTTTTTCGTGACAATAGCGGGTCCTTTCCATGGTGGACAGAGTTTCCGAGATTTTCCTTTTGCAACTGCAGTATCTAACAGATACACCAAGTCGCCTTCTTGGAAAGATCTCACTAAGACTTTTAGGTCATAGTCTCTTTTCATTCTCCGACTTGATGTCTTCAATTTTTCCCGTGCTGTCTCGTGGGCCTGTTGTATGTTTTCTGAAAGATCTTGGACATAAGCTTCAGGTTCCACATATTTGGTCAGGGTATTGGGAAACATCAAGTTAGCCGGAAGATTTAACTCCCTTCCCAACATCAACTTGTTCGGAGTAAAGCCCGTGGAACGGTTAACCGACGCTCGGATTGCACCGGCAATTTGCTGCACATACTCGTCCCATTTGCTCTGGCGTGAGTTGAGAAAACACCGTATTGCATCCATCAGTGTACGGTTGAATCTCTCAACTTGTCCATTTGCAGAAGGTCTGTATGGGGTAGTACGGGACTTGTGAATCTGCAGTGCTCGACAAACTGCCTCGAATAATTTACTTTCAAAATTCCGACCTTGATCAGAATGCAATTGAAAGGGATATCCAAACCTTGTAAAGAAATTGTCGATAGCCGCTTTCGCTGTAATCTCCGCTTTCTGTGATGGTAAAGGAATGCATTCGACCCATTTTGTGAACTGATCAACCATCATCAGACAATGTTCATTCCCATTAGCTGATTTAGGTAAAGGACCAATGAAGTCAATATGCACCCTTTCCATTGGGGATCCTGCGTAATACTCTGTCAATGGAACTCTACCATATAACCTACTTTTCTTATTTCTACTGCACACATCACAAGAGGTTACATAAGACTGCACATCTCTTGATAGATGGTACCAGAAGAATTTCTCTTTGAGTTTCGCTTTTGTTCTTGAAACTCCCTGATGACCGGCAGAAGGAATATCATGATGCCATTCTAATGCTGACAGTCTCATTGGAGGTGGCAACACCAATTCATGATCTTTACTCTCTCCCTTTTTATGAAAGAGAACCCCTTCAACCAGCATAAATTCGGATTTACTAATCCAAAAATACTTCTGTTCTGGACTAGCCGAAAACAATATGCCTTCTCCTGGTTCTTTTTTACTTTTAAGCCATTCTAAAAGAAAGGTCTTTTAGCTGGGCTTGTCGTAAATCTTCATATGAGAAACCCCAGCAACAAGGCTGGCCAGGCGAAGCCTGGGTCTGCAGGTGCACACTACATACTAATATTCGTGTTTTACCGGAGAGGATTTGGAAGTGAGCATCTGACTCGCCCACTTCACCTTCAACTAACAGTTGAAGACTATTCAGGCGTTTTCGCTGCTCATTAGTTGATGGAAAACCGGGTCCCATTGAGCCTTCCCCATTCTTAGTCTCCAGATTCCGTACACCCGCGGTAACACCTTCAGGGTTACCCGGCAATTCCTCAGCAACGGACGATGCTAACTGCCCGTCTGCCAAACCAATGGCATAATCGACCTCTTCTGCGAATTTGCCCCATTGGTTATAAAATACGTGTGCAATAATTGCACCCTCCACAAGGCAAGTGGTCGGTGCCGCGGACACCAATTTTCTGCCATGGACAGGGATGCAATGTCTGGGGAATACGAGACATTGCATCAGCATTTATGTGCTTTGATCCAGCTCTATACTGCACAATCATGTGATACTGTGCAAGCTCCTCCATCCATCTAGCTATTTGCCCTTGTGGATCCCGGAATCTCAACAGCCAGGTAAGACTAGAATGGTCAGTTCGTACAGTAAAAACTCTTCCTAACAGGTAATATTTAAACTGTCTTGTAAAACGAACTATACTCAACAATTCTTTCCGAGTGGTACAGTATCTTTTTTGTTCCGCCGAGAGAGAGAAACTAGCGTAAGCTATGACTCGCTCTACACCCTCCTGAACCTGGCTAAGTACTGCACCAATTCCAACATCCGAAGCGTCTGTATCCAGAATAAACGGATCAGTTTTATTCGGAAGAGCTAGCACTGGCGGTTCAACCAATGCTTCACGCAGGGCTTCGAATGCGACCTGCTCTTTGTCACCCCACTGGAATTGGTTCTTTCCAGTCAACCCATACAACGGATGTGCGGTGTCCGCAAAGTTCTTAATGAATGAACGATGATAGTTTGCAAATCCTAGAAATCGCTCTACATCTTTTGTACTGCGTGGAACAGGCCAATCTTTTACAGATTCCACGTCTTTGGAGGACATAGAAAGTTTGTTATCTCCCACAATTCTGCCGAGAAATTCGACCTCTTTCTGGAAGAAAACACACTTCCTAGGCTTTAGTTTCATACCAAACTTTCTAAACCTATCCAAAGTGTCTTTGAGATTTTGTAGATGATCCCGGAAGTTCTTGCCCATTATGAGGACATCATCAAGAAAAGCCAGAACTGTCTTCCACGTCATCCCCCTTAAAATAAGGTTGACGGCTCTGGAAAAAGTTGCCGGCGCGTTAGTGAGCCCAAAACCCATCCGTGTATGCTCATACAGCCCGTACTTTGTGACAAAGGCAGTCTTTTTACGGTCTTCCTCCTTGACCTTTATCTGCCAATAAGCTGAATTGGCATCTAACTTCGAGAACCAAACGTTTCCTGATAAAGTGTCCAGGCATTCGTCAACTAATGGCAATGGGAACACGTCCTTTACAGTAACATTATTCAATGCTCTGTAATCTATACACCACCGGACGGTCCCATCTTTCTTACGAATAAGCACAGGAGCTGAAGCCCACTCAGATGTAGATTCTTGAATTACATTCGCATCTAACATCTTCTTCAGATGTGCTTCTTCTTCCCCAGCAAAACATGCTGGAGTTCGTCTTATACCTTGCTTTATCGGCTTAGCATCGCCTGTATCTATTGAATGCTCAATAGCCGTAAAGTTCCCAAGGTCATAGTCATTTTTGGCAAAGACATCAGCATATTCGGTAAGCAACTTACCAAAAGCAGAGCTTTCCTCCTTAGAGAGAAGTTCGCATGAACGTTTATACACGTCTTGTAAATGCTCAGGTACTTCCACGGAATCACTAACAGCAGAATCCGGTGCAAATGTACCCGTTTGTGATGTCAAGCCAGGTACAACTACAGGTCTAACAGATTCTGCAGTTCCTGTACCTTTCATGGAGTCACTAACAGCAGACTCCTCTAAAGTAGCCGTCTGTATCCTAACAGGAGCAAACAGATACTGTTTTTCTATGTCAAAAGGGCATTCGGGAGACCCACTGTCCTGTTCCTTGAAAATGCTATTGATTTCAGATGCCGTACCTATCAGTCTTCCTACCTTAAGTACTTGAAATGAATTGGAAAGATTTAAAAGACAAACAATAGGTTCCTGATCTCTATGAATAATTCTAGGCATGATTAATTTTAACTTTGGAACTGATTCAATACAGTAAGTGTTGAGTTTGGCAGTTAATTTACATTTAATGCGAACTACTGAATTTGGTGGTACTACCGTTCGCTTTTTGATCAAAACGTTTGCTATTATAGGACTAGTTTCCTTAAATACTGTTGTGAGTGGAATTCTCTCTCCATTAATTCGCAAGGAATCAGACTGCAAGTCTAACAAAGCACCCCAATGATACAATAGATCATGTCCCAGTAACATGTCATCATGGATAGAGGCAACATACAGACGTTCCCTGAAAAGTTGGCTTCCTAATCTGATCTGAACAGGTCTGGTTACACATCCAGATATAATAGAATTCTCATCAGCTAATTGCATCTGGACTGTCTTTACCTTTCTAGGTTTCTGCTTTAGACCTTCATAAGCTGCTGATGAAAGAATAGAAACCTCAGCACCAGAGTCAACCCTAGCTCTTATTTTTGAACCGCCAATCATGACATCCACAAAAGAAGAGCCAGCATTAACTGAATTCAAGCCAACCAATACAGGTTTGTCCATTGTTTCTAAGTGCCCCAGGAATTCGGATCTCGGCTGATGGCCCTCTATACTTGCTTGTCCCGGGGTGTGGCCTTCACCACCGGGGCATACTTGTTTAAAGTCTTACCAGACTTTAAATCCGCAGCCAAGGTCTCACAATTCCTCTTGTAATGACCTAACCCGCCACAGTAGTAACATTTAAACGACCTTGGCGAGTTAGAGTTATTATTCCCTCGTAGAGGACCAGTTCTACATGCAACGTCTAATTTTGCTGTTAGGGCGGACACTGCTTTCTCCAAATCTGAGATTTTCCTTTCAGATACCCCACTATCAGTACTAACAGCATTGACAGTGGTGTAATCTGATCTTGGTCGTGGGCGTTTGTCAACAGCAGTTGTGACATACAAGAAATGTCTGACCAAGTTCACAGCGTCCTGCATGCTCTTTGGTGCTTTGAAATAAGCATGCTTGCCTGCCTCTTTATCCAGGCAACCCTGACAAAATTTGGCTATAGCCTCCTCCTTACCATGATATTCTGGCAAGTCTCTGAAGGCCGGAGTGGCTAGAGTCATCACTCTATCTGCCCAATCATCCAAGGACTCATCACAGCCCTGTAGCGCCTGTTGAAACTTGGATCTACAGGCCTGTGGCAACTCCTTCGTGCCAAAACGACTTTCAAGCTTGGACATGATTTCCTTGAATGTGTAATGCTTACCCATTTGGGTAGCAATGGCAAAGAAATCTAGTGCCTTTCCTTCGAGGCACCAATTGAGGTAGTCGCGGCACTCCTCCAAGGACCAGTTATTGACTCGCCTATAACTGTCAAACTTCTGTTTGAAGGAAAGCCAATTTGTGCTGCCATCATACTTCAGATTCTTTGGCAGTTTTTTGGGGTCGCCATGCTTAACCGCTACTTCCGACTGATCAGAAGCACTGTCTGAAGTAGACTCGTCAAAAAATCGAAGGGTTCTAGCTCGCACTCCCCTCTTATGAGGAGACCTTCTCCTAACAGGAGAACGACTCTCATATTCAATAGAAGGCGAACGGCGAGTTCTAGCCCGCACACCCTCCTTACGACAGGACCCCCTCCTAACAGGAGAATGACCGTCATAATCAAAGGAAGGCGAACGCGCATGCCTCGTTGAGTAGGACCCTCTCCTAACAGGAGAACGACCAACATAATGTATTGCGGGTGAATGGGCATGTTTAGACTTTCTGTTGGACTTTCCCCTAACAGGTGACCTGTCCTCAAAGTCCGCATCATAACCTTCACTCCTCCCCTCCCTTCTTGACCGTCTGTTTGGCGATTGTATTCTATCTGCACCCCAAATGGACCTCGGTTCGTTCCTAACAGGATCACGAACCGGTGTTTTTATGTCCTTCGGCAAATCATATAGGGCCTTACTTGGACTCGGACTTGGATTTGCACGTACAGACCTAACAGGTACCGACGGCAAATCCTTTGCGTCCAGAGATGTGTGTTCAGCCTTAACAGGTACACGAACACCCATGTCTAAACTGTCCAACTCATGTAATCTAGAATTTAATCTAGACATCTGCTGTTCAATCTCCAGCCTCTCCTTTATTCTGGCCAACTCCTGTTCAATCTTGACAGAGTCTATGGGCATAGCAGTTGCGCGCAAAGGATTGCGAGAACGTACGATCCTTAATTGCTGTAGGGTATCCTCCATCTCCTTTTCAGCCTGCTTGATGTCTGTGTCTATATCAGATGATGACAGGGCCAGCAAAGGCGTCCTAACAGGTACAGCCCTCACTACCGGTGATGTAGATACCACGTCTCTGTACTGGGTTGTTGCTATTGGTGAAGGGTCTCGCAAAGTAGGTGGACCCCGGACAATTGGACTGAGAGAAAAATCTATCAGACCTAACAGGTCTTCAGATGGCTCATATCCTAGTGCATCAACTAAAATTAATCTCGTTATATTACCATATCTCTCTCTAGCCTGCAGAATTTTTGCGGCTCTAGCTGGACCAATAGTTGGCAGTGTTTTTAAATCTTCCTCAGAAGCAAAATTAATTCTGAGAGCCATATTTAAATTTGGATGTTGTCAAAAAGTTAAAATATGAATAAGAAACTAAAGGGAAAATTTGCAAACAAATATCTCCTGCAACAATACAAATACTTCTATAGGAATTACCTTATTCCTCTGTGCACATTCAAAACAAAACAAAAATTTATGACAATATTTACAATGATAATGATGGCATAATATAACAAGAATATGCACACAAGAAAATATATGTAAAGTAACAGAAATAATTATCAAAACAAATGAAATAGCACTAGGAATGGGTATCTGATGATAGACCGAAGATAGGTTCCTAACAGGTACCCTATTTTCTCACTATCTAAACTTGAAAAAAGTTGCTTTGTCCTTCCAAATTTTACCCAGTAATTCCAATTTTCAGTCTGAAAAATTACAAAAACTGATTTGGAGCTCGGCAGAGACTAAATATTATATTCATAATGAATCATAACATGAACCTATGTCAGTCTCCCAAGACAAAGCACACTAAATACTCTATAATCATATAAAATGCTCACACCAATTATGCATTACCCGTATATTCCCGATATTAATATACTCAGCCATACAGTACTATATGCTGAACCCCAATGCACTTGCCGTATAGATATACTCAGCAGATTAACAATGAATATTTAATCCAAAAATAAACATTATTAACATCCTGACACCTAATGATGTATAAATATACTCAGCAAAACCAATACAGACGAACGCTATTCAGTTATTCCCACCCGAACAACGTAAACATTTTACCCCACCCACGTGGTACAAGTAAAAATTCGTAATGTATCGGCATATAAGAAAATAGCGTATACACAGTGGTATCAACTAACAGCGATAGACACTTATGCATACATTAATATTCAACTCTGTTCAAGTCTAGAAATTGATATCTGACCGAAAGCACGTGGTCGAAAAATTCTCCGCCATTTGCAATTTCTAATTTTTTGCAAAGAAAACCAAAATTATCCTCGTCGCCAATGTTGTATTCGTACCTAAATGACAATGCTCCAGTCAAATACCAATATAAAGTGAGTAACAGTTCCTACCTTCTATCAGTCAGTCGTGTTCTAGTTGCTCATACTAATGCAGCACGTGGACAGTAAACCTTCTGTAGATTCCGATACGTCTGACTGCAAGGACTACTAGCGTTGGAATGGGCCGCTCACATGTGCGCGGTCTATGACGTAAAACCCTACCCATAATTCCCGGGACCGACGGTTTCCGGACCTCGAATCGCGGTACTAAATTACGGTATCATTTCACTACAGCCCTTTCTTCTAGTCTTGCCCGAATGTTCTTCAGAGCCTTCTGAAGTTCCGTTTCGTTGTCTTCTTTAATCACTGACATGTCATCAATCATGCGGGCAAGAGTCTGTGCGTCTGGCGACCTCTCCAGTGTATATATTCCACCATTGCGGTACTTTGTATTTTCTATAATGCTGACCTTTTCTTTAACGATACGAGTGCTTGAAGCTTTTGCCCTTATATAACTGACAAAAGTGGCCAGCTTATCCAGTTTAAGGCGTCGTACAAATGAATTTGTTTTCTCAGAGGTTGTGGTTGCAGACTGATCCATTTTGAATGCTTTTAGAGCGGAACTTTATAAGTGTTGTTGCTTTGCTGTGTTCAGTGAGACTGAATGAAATGCGATGTCATGGAGACGACGTGAATGACGTGGGAGAAATCTGTTGTGACGTCATGGGCGTTATTCTTAACGTTCCATAACGTCCCGTGCGTAACTCGAAACTGCGCTCACGATTTCAGTGATAGTGCATTCGCTCAAATTGGAACAAATACTCTATTTATCCCAATGGTTTCAAAAGTTGACTTATACAGAGGCGTCATGTGGGTCTATATGTACTATATAATAACAAGGGTTCCAACTAGCAGAACGGATGTCCGTATCAAACAGCTGATTATGTATCAGGCGACATCGTATCTTTTAAAGTTAAGGACCAGCTGGCAACATAACTAAGCGACAGTGTATCTGTCAAAGTTATAGGACTTACTGGCATGTCTAGGTGACACAGTATCTCTCAAAGCTATAGGACGAGCTGTCCATTTAACTAGGTGACACCATATCTCTCAAGTTATAGGACGAGCTGCCCACATAGTTAGGCGACAACATATTTCTCAAGTTATAGGACTAACTGCCCGCATAACTAGGCAGCATCGTATCTCTCAAATGATAGGAGTAACTGCCCACATAACTAGGCGAAACCATATCTCTCGAGTTATAGGAATAACTACCAACATACATATGCGACATCGTATATCTCAAGTTATAGTAGTCCCACATTGGCGACATAACTCGGCAATATCGTATCTCTCAAAGTCGTGTATTTGATATCTCATTTGTCAATTTGTGATAAAACTTGCAAATAGTGTGGACAGATATGTAAATACATTTGGTAATTCCATATTATATCACTCATAGAGAGGTGCTTAGTACACTGTTTTGAGGACTGACAGACAACTCACTTTGAAGACAGCAAGAACTGATGCAGTTACTCAATGAGCTGTCTGATATGGGCCTACTCTGTTTGTAAAGCTAAAAAAGACGTCTCTAAGAGTTTACATCAGTTACTTTGAACTCTGATTTTATCAATTTAACCTCTGCACATTGTCATCGTAAATCTTTACTTTGTAACCTCACGCTATGGAGGCATATTTCTGACACAACTTAACCACTTAATTATCATGAACGTTTCCTGTTAATATCTTACATAATTATTTGAAAGTTTCCTTTAATAAATCACATACATACTTAACTAGTTAGTTTTCACGAAAACTTTCGCGTTTTTTTTCCAAACAATTTTCTGAAAAGTGGAGCCTGGGAAATTTTGAAAATCACGATAACCAGGTAAATATCTTAACACGAAATTGGCCATTACATTGCGTTAAACTGCCACTATCACGAAAACAGATAATCATTAATAAAATAGAAATGTTTCAGGTTACCACTTATTTAAAAATTGAAAATTGTATTTAGATGACTGCGGCAGTGGCCCAGTAATGTGTAAAGACACAGAGCAGGATATCTATTTTTAGATAAGTTAACAAGAAAGTTTTCCAGAAGGTTTCGCGTTATTTATACAATGTGGTGACAGTATATGGCACTAACAGGTAATTTTGTTGCGATAAGATAATTATCAATTTTCATGAAAAGATTCTAAGTTTCACTTATCAGGTGATTATTTCAGATTTTAACTGGAAACTTTTCGCGAATGCTAAGACTTAAGTTGTAAGTGGTGTCAGAAATATGCCATTATAATATGAAGAGGTTGATGTACATTGATTGGTTGGTTGGATTACAGTACGCTTAATAGATTAATTGAAGAATACAAGAATATCCAGGCTACTAATAAAATATAAGAACACTACATGCGGGTGCCAACGCTCATCTGTCGAGATATTTTGAGCTTTATTTTCTAAGTCGATAAAGGGCCATAATTTTGTTTTAAAAAGGCATTACAGCGGTATACCACTTGGTCAGAGTGTAGCCCCCGAGCCCTTGTGATGGTGAACAAGTGTGTGAAAATGCATATGATATAATACATTGGTGAAGAAGGTAGAGTGGTGAAAATGTAGAGAGAAGCAAAGATAACACTTGGACAAGTCATACAATAATTAACACAAAGTGGCCATTAAATAAATATATATATTTGAATATTTCGGTTTTTGTTTCCATTCTACGAAATTAAATAGCTAAGCGCATCATCTCATGGTTTACATTCGATATCTTGTCTCTGGCTAGAGATTTCAAGCTTGGGACCCTCTGTCCATAGTAATGTTCGGCTTGCTTGTAATTTGCAGTCTGATCTGAAAAAAATCATAATAAAGGAGATGTTTATCCAGCACGCGGTCTAATTAATAACAGACCGTCCCACAGCAACCATTTACTCATTTACTCCATGAATATTCATAAAGTAAATAATAACATGAATATTGATTAGATTATTTTGTATAATGACACATGAGCAGATGAATCCTTGGCCATTGCAGAAACTGTAGAAACATATTAACATTCGATCATAAACAAACAGAGAGCAGATCCAGATCATACGGCTCCTATGGGAGCCAACTGGTCTGGTCTACTCTATTTGCAAAGGCGTAGAAAGGTGCATTTATGGAGTAAAGGGTTTAAGGATTTAACATTTAATCTCATGAATATTCATGTTAGAAATACTGACTATATGAATATTAATTAGCTGATTGTTTATGAATATTCATTAGCTGATTTAATATGAATATTAATTAGCTGATCTAATATGAATATTAATTATTCTGGGTCTGATCAGAGTGTACTATGTTTACAAAGGCGTGCTTATGGAGAAGAATGCATGCAATCACTCCAGTGACTAGTCTCTTAGCTCTTGCAGTGTCAGCATTGTTGTCTGTAATGTCTGATTCAAGATTTAGAGTGGGCGCGTGTCCATTTCCTTTATAAAAAAGGTAAACTAATTGCCAAGCAAGTTGGATCCTGATGAGACGCCGAGTTACTCGGCGTCTCATCTGGATCCAATCTGTTTGCATATGACTTCACAGACCAGTCTTCATGGCACTGTCAAAATGGTTAATATCGTCTTACATTAGAGTGTCAAACAGTTTGGATTCTGATGAGATGCACAGTTATTCGGCCTCTGATCTGGATCCAAACTGTTAGCAAATGTTATCAATAATTCGCCCGTAGTTTGCTAGATGTAACTGTTGTCTCGCTAAGTTACTTACCTATTTCCAATTCTACAGTCTGTCTTTGTCTCTCCATTAATGCCCTTTCTTCTAGTCTTGCCCGAATGTTCTTCAGAGCCTTCTGAAGTTCCGTTTCGTTGTCTTCTTTAATCTCTGGCATATCATCAATCATGCGGGCAAGAGTCTGTACGTCTGGCGACCTCTTCAGTGTATATATACCACCAGTGCGGTATTTTGGGTTTTCTATAATGCTGACCTTTTCTTTAACGGCACGAATGCTTGAAGCTTTTGCCCTTATTAATAACTAACATTATTATAACGCAAAGTAAAATCCTTGATTTTGATTGGTCAGTTAGCCATGTATAAAAGCCGTGTATCCCTCTAAATTCTGATGTATATACGGAGTCATGAGAAACAATGGAATTTCCCCCGCCGCGGGGCCTCGCTCCCTTCATATAACAAAATAAAAATGGCCGACCAGCTTCACTTCGTCGATTCGATTCAAACAACCGCTCTCAAACGAAATAACAAGAGTTTGGGCGGAAAAAAGTTATCCATTTAGAAACATTTTTGTTATAGTTGTTGTATAACAATGTAAATGAACCCTGTATGTGGCGAAAGTCTTATTCTTGTTGTATTCGTGCCTATATTACACTAATACAATACTCTATTCTATACGACTTACCATCCGTAGATGGAGGGTCTCGTCTGTTATTCTATGGTTATTCTATATTCAGTAGCCTCGACGTCTGCTCGTAAAGATGGCGGACTATCTTCTACATCCGGGGCTTGTCGCAGGACCCGGATGTTCGCTCAGTCTCCGGGAACCAGCCGATAGCCGGTTCCCGGCTATCACCACACTCCTCCCCACCTTATTTGAAAGGCAGGGCTCTGGCTGAACGGGCTCTGATCCCGCCCCTCATCACTGCTCCCATGGCGGGCTTTTGGTCCCGCCATGCCGTGCACCTCCCGCCTCCTGGACAAAGCGGGCTTGGGGTTGGGCTGCTTTGCTGGCTCCTCGGGACGTCCAGTGCTGGTCACTGGACGCAGCAGCCCCACTCTTCCTCGCTCCCGGACCCTTACAATTGCAAAGGAGGCTGCCTTTGAAGGTACAGCCTCTCCGCATTTGCACGGGTCAGGGCTAGCAGCTCCTGCCATGGTACCTCCACAACATCGGCCAACTCTGATGCCACCACACCCAGCAGGCTTGGGGTTACCCTCCGGTACCCTGCTGGCACAAAGTATAGGGCATCAGTCTCCAGTAGAAGGCGATGGCGATCCAAGGCCCTGACTGCCTCCCGCTGTGCGAAGCTGAGTCTTCGCACCTTGGTTGTCACTCCCACGTAGGTGTTGGGAAATGCCTCCAACCATGTCGCCAACACGCGGGCCGATCCCGTGAAGCAATGTAGGTGGATGAGCTGCTCCTTGTCCACCTTCGGATGAGCCTGAAGCTGGAACATCAGGCTCAGCATAGCCTCATCCGCCACAGGCCCGCAACTCCTGGTATGGAGCACCAAAATATGGCCAGGCTTCAGGAGTCCAAGAACCCTCTGAAGCTTGTAAATTTGCTCCACCCAGGAGTCAGCGGACTCCGTGCGGTCAAGGCCTACCTCTCCCAACACGCCAACCTCAGGCAATTCCAGCAGGCTACTCAGGGTCTCCAAATCCTCGTCGGACAGGTCCCTCTTTGGATGTGCTCCGACGGCTACCACGACCCCCTGCTGGCTCAACTCGATGACCTGTTCCCTGGATGGGTACGAGTCGGGGTCACAGAATACCCCGACCACTCTGTCCACTTGGACCTCGTAGGGCTCCCTCGCCACCTGGTAGCCGGCTATGTCCTCCAGCTTCCAGGACGCCCCCATGCCCAAGTCCCTGGCCATCCGATCTAGATGACAGTGACTGTCAAATGCCAATGGCAGCTTCGGCAGCAACTGTCTCTCCTCCTCCGCCAGCTGGAACATCCGGCGAAGGCTATCTCTTTGGTGCTCCTCCAACAGTGACATCAGGAGCATTACCACCCTCCAATGTACAAGGGCGGTAATCCTGTTGCCAGACTGCCGGATTTGCACCTCCTCTGGAGCTTCCACCTGCAAGGCTTTGCAGAGCTCCAACATGGCTGTCCTGGTGGCCTCATCTACCTCCAGATCCCTCATTCCGCCTGAGGTATCTAAATACCCCACCAGGTCCGTCAAGGAGGCTCTCTGACCCATCAACCAGCATGCTGCCAGTTTCAGGGCCCCTATCCTCCTGTTGGCGATATCCTCCCCTGATATTATGGGCTGGAATACCTCTGGCAGATGCACCCGGAAAGCGTGAGACCTGGTCATCTCCGCCGTGCATCCCCTCACCGGGCATGAGTCCTTCCTCCTCTTTGGAGCCTGGGTACTCCGCTGAGGTTCAGTAGCACTCCTACGCCGAGAACTAGGCTCCGGTGAACCCCCTGTCCTCGGGACAGGCTTGACTGGGCTCACCGGCTTGGGCGGCACAAGAGTCCGGGGAGGCGTTCCAGGGCACGCCTCTGCCAAAAGTCTCTCCTCCTCGCTGATTGAGATGGGCCCAACGTCCATCTCCTCCTCTCCCTGGCGCAACAAAGGGCTGGCTCTACCAGTCTCCATGTCCACCTGGACCCTAGGCAGATCCGGATTAGTAGCCAGGCGCACGTCCCGACTCTGCTCCGGACCCCCTTGGGACCTGACTGACGCCGCTGCGATACCAATGGATGCACATTCATGCTGATCCATTGGCGGCTGTGGAACTGCAGGACGTCCAGTTCCTTGGCAAGGTCCCTCAGCCAAGTGCCCTTGTCCTGGCTCCTGGCCAACCCAACCTGACCGAGAAGTGTCTCGGTGGCCTGAGCCGTATCAGGTGTAAAGCTGATCCTGAACGCCAAAGTCCTTGGGTTCATCAGCTTCCTCTTCCTGGTATTCGTCGCTATTTGCTGAATACCAGGACCCTTTGGGCGGGGAGTAGGCTGTTGTCCTGCTCCCCCTTTCTGGCTGGAGGAAGGCTGGGATCCTTCCTCCCTTCTCCGGTGCTGGCTGGAGGAAGGCTTGGGTCCTTCCTCCCGTCTCCGGTGCTGGCTGGAGGAAGGCTGGGGTCCTTCCTCCCGTCTCCGGTGCTGACTGGAGGAAGGCTTGGGTCCTTCCTCCTGTCCCCTTCCGGCGGCGGACCTCCCTGGAGAAGGCTCTCTCCTTCTCCGGTCCTCTCTCCTTCTCTCCGGAGAAGGCTCTCTCCTTCTCCGGTCCTCTCCCCTTCTCTCCGGAGAAGGCTTGTCCCTGGAGCGGGCACCATCCCTCCCATCACGGTTTGACATCTGCAACAAACAAAGAACAGAAATTCAGTAGGTTTTTTAGGATTCAATTTGCAAAACCCTTACCCTGTTCTTACAGTCTGGACACCTATACTTGTCGATCTCCACTGCATCCGAAGGTGTAATGTCTACACAGGCCCCATGATACCATTCAGAGCAATGATCACACTGTATCATAAAACGCCCCTGCCAATGCTTACGACAAAGACAATAAACTCTATCGTCTCCCTGGGCGGTGGTAACTGTTTTGTCTGGATGACTTTGCCAGTGCTTAATCCACTGAGGAAGCACCCTATCACGGCAAAGCTTCAGCCTGTCATGGTTAACCACAAACACAGCATTTCTCATCTTAACCCTAAAGAGGAAATCTGATAATTTCGAAACAATAATTGCTGGTCCCTTCCACGGGGAGCACAGCTTCTTACATTTCCCTTTCAGGACTGCGGTATCCAACAAATACACTACATCCCCTACTTGATAGTTTTTAGTCAGCACTCTAAGATCATAATTACTCTTCATTCTTTCAGAAGTGGCTTTCATGGTCCTACGTGCAGACTCATGCGCTCGCTGCAACTGTGCTGCGAGTTGGCCAGGATAGCACTCTGTGTCAGCTGGTGATTGATTAGGAATAGGAAACATTAAATCGGCAGGTGTGTTTACCTCCCTTCCTAACATAAGCATATTGGCAGTGTGGCCGGTCATCCGATTAACGGACGACCGGAGGGCACTGGCGATCTGCTGTAGATGCAAGTCCCACTGATTTTGAGATTTGCCAATAAAGCAACGGACAGCGTCCATCAAAGTACTATTATACCTTTCTACCTGACCGTTGGCAGAAGGCCTATAAGGAGTAGTGCGTGCCTTATGGATGTGTAGAACCGTACAAAGCTCTGAAAATAGCTTTGACTCAAAATTCCGTCCCTGATCTGAGAATATCTGGAACGGCATCCCGAACCTAGAGAAGAACTGGTCGACTGCGGCTCGAGCGGTTTCTTCTGCGATCTGGTTCGGCAAAGGTATACACTCCACCCACTTGGTGAACTGATCGACCATCATCAGTACATACTCGTTACCTCGGGGCGTCCTGGGTAACGGCCCGAGGAAGTCAATATGCACCCTTTCCATTGGTGCCCCTGCCTGGTATTCAATGAGAGGACACCTACCATGCCTAGCTGATTTCTTGTTTTGATTACAAGATTCACAGCCCAACACATAGTTGGTGATATCTGCAGACATTCCATACCAAGCAAACTTCTCCTTCATTCTTTCCTTAGTCCTTTGGACACCTTGATGTCCTGACGAAGGGAGGTTATGATTGAAGAACAGAGCCCTATCCCTGAGGTCCCTTGGCAAAACCAAGCGCTTATCCCCAGTTTCTGGCTCGTTCATATACAGGACCCCATCGATAAGTAAGAACTGGTCTTTATTTAACCAGTAGTACTTAGTCGCTGGGCTTGCTCTAAAAAGGCTTGACTGGCCTGGTTCCTTTTTAGTTTCCAGCCAAGTCAATATCTGGCATAGGTCGACATCCTCATGCTGGGACGAGACCACATCTTCTGTGGAAAAACCCCAACTTCGACTCTTGGAATTTCCACCTTGTGGGCCGTCAGACTTGCTATTCCCCTGTAGGGCTATCGGAGCTTTATCCGGCGAGGAGGCCACTGCGTCCTGTTTCTCATCAGAAACATGTTTCTTCGCAGTCTGTCTGGTGACTACATTCACACTTACAACCTCATCTCCCGGCTCAAAATCCTGATCCCAAGGTATGTCTTCAACCACTTTTCCAAGTGAACATACCTCCTGCGGATCCACAGGCATCCCCGGACCCCAAGTCCCAAGGACCTTTGGTTCTACAACTGGTGCACTGAAGATCAACGCCTCTGGGAGTTGGTAACCAGTAGCTGTGTCCTCCGTCTTGCCACCGTTGCCAGTCTGGTATGAATCTGTTCCGTCATTCTGCCCGTGCATGACATCCTGCAGGTCCCCATTGACTTCCAAGACTGTCCTACATTCCATGGCCAATGGAAAGGAGCCTGGTGTCTTAGTTGTCAATGCCACTGCGTCATCCACTTCTTCCAGGAAGGGTCCCCACTGTTTGTGGGCTTTCTCACAATACTTACACCCACCACAAGGCAGCTCCCCGAGCTGCACACCCGGCTGGTAAGCAGAGCACTGAACATCATTGAGTAACCGGGACAATGCATCTGCGTTACCATGGTCACGGCCCGCCCGGTACCTAAGTACCATATTATACTGAGATAGCTCTTCCATCCATCTCGCCAGCTGACCTTGTGGTTCGCGGAACTTCATCAACCATCTCAAGCTAGAGTGGTCGGTACGCACAACAAATGGTTTGCCTAGCAGATAGTGTCGAAACTGTCTAGTGAAACGCACCACTGCTAGCAACTCTTTGCGGGTTACACAGTACCTGCGTTGCTCCTTGGTCAAAGCATAGCTTCCATATGCAATGACCTTTTCCTCCCCATCTTGCACCTGGGATAACACCGCTCCGATTGCAAAATCGGATGCGTCTGTATCCAACACAAATGGGTCCTTAGCATTTGGCAACGCAAGTACTGGTGGATTCACCAGTGCTTCTTTCAGCTCTTGAAAAGCACTGGCCTGCTCTTCAGACCATACAAAATTGTTCTTGCCTGTGACCGCATAGAGAGGAGTGGCAAGCTTAGAGAAGTCCTTAATGAACCCTCTATGGTAGTTTGCCAAACCCATAAATCTCTCTACCTGCTTGGAATCGGTTGGTTCGGGCCAATCCCGTACCACCTGGATGTCACCTTCTGTCATTTCCACAGAGTCCTGACCAACTTTTCTTCCAAGAAATTCTACTTCCCTCTGAAATAGGGAATACTTTCTTGGCTTTAATTTTAACCCAAAGTGACGAAATCGTTGAAGGGCCTCTTTCAAGTTAAACAGATGTTCTGCAAAACTGTTACCCAACACTATGATGTCGTCTAAGAAGGCCAGGACTGTTTTCCATGTTAGACCTCTTAAGATCAGGTTCATGGCCCTGGCAAATGTGGCTGGAGCCCCACATAAGCCAAAACCCATCCGCACATGCTCAAACAAGCCGTATCTAGTGATAAAGGCTGTCTTCTTGCGGTCTTCCTCCCTGATCTTCAACTGCCAATACGCCGAGTTGGCGTCTAATTTGGAAAACCAGACACTGCCTGCTACAGTGTCTAAGCAGTCATCGATTAATGGCAATGGGTACACATCTTTGACTGTAACCTCGTTTAAGGCACGATAGTCAATGCACCACCTCACACTGCCATCCCTTTTCTTGATCAAGACTGGAGCTGAAGCCCAATCAGAAATAGACTCCTGAATTACTCCAGCCTCCAGCATCTTCTTCAAATGCGCCTCTTCTTCTCCGACAAAGCAAGCAGGAGTCCTACGGATCCGCTGCTTAATCGGCTTGGCGTCACATGTCTCGATGGTATGCTCCACTGCTGTAAAGTGTCCCAGATCAAAATCGTCCTTAGCGAAGACATCTTGAAATTCAATAAGCAACTGAGCTAACTGAATTCTTTCATCTTCCTGAAGCTCAGTTAAAGCTTCAGTGTATAGTTGACGAAGATGAGCTGGTATAGCCCCTGGTGGATGCTCTACTGTCTCAGCTTCCCTTACTTCCTGAACCATCACGGGTTCAGGCTCTTCAGGGTTATCCAAGACAGTCTCAACAGGAAAGGCCAGTCCAATCTCTTTACCCTTTGCAACTAACCTGTATCGGTCGCTTGGGTTTATTAGACAAATATATGGATCTGTCCCTCCCTCTCGTACAACTCTCGGCATAAGAAACTGAGAATTGCTCCTGGGCTCAATAACATAATCAGGCAGTGGCTGGCTAATCTTACACTTCACTTTAGCAACTGAGTGAGGCGGTATTACGCGTCTTTTGTTAACAGTTACTCTGGCCACGGTAGGGTTATCCCCTACTGGCCCCACATTTAGTATAAGTTCCATGCCATCGAAAAGCAAAAGCCCCCTTCCCATGTCAAGAACGGCCTGCCCCCGATTTCTAAGAATGTCAAATCCCAGGAGCATTTCTTGTTCTATTGGAGCTACATATACTTCTTCTTGATACCATTGATGCCCTATCTTTAGCCTCAATGGTCCTACAACAAACCCCTGCATGGACATCTCCCTGCCTGCCGCCATTAAACTTACCCTCCTGATAACCGGAGGCTTGTGCTTCAATGACTGATAGACCTTATCTGAAATAATGGTCACCTGGGCAGCTGTGTCCACCACGGCCGTAACTGGTTTGTTGCCTACTTGCACTCCAACAGTAAACTGTGAGTCTGATGAGACTTGACACACAATCACAGGCCTTTCATCTACCTGTGACTGCTCGTTTCCCTGTAACGGCTTGCCTCCTTGATAAGGCAATGCGGAAACAGGAAACTTGGCGGCCATTCTAGACCTCCTGGGTAAGGTCTTTAATTTCTCTCGGGACGGCGAAAGGCCTGGTTCCCCGTCCCCTTGTCGTTTGACTTGCCCTTAAGCCTTGGACAATCTCGCTTGAAGTGACCCACCTGGCCACATTCATAACAAGCTGCCGACTTCCTTGAGGGTCTACGCTGCTGGCCCTGAAATGCCTTTGTCAGCCTTTCCTCCAAGTCGTTTAAGGCCTTCTGGAAGTCTTCTGCTGCTGAGGGGGCTGGGGTGCTAGCTGCCGCTTGGACAGCATACACCCGTTCCTCCTCATCCCGCCGTTTGGTGGGCTTAGCTGACTTAGAATGTATCTGTTGATACTTTCTCACAGTCTGTATAGCTTCCTGAACAGTCATCGTCCCATGCTGGCACATGTAAACATGTTGACCAGCCTCCCGATCCAACAGTCCTTGGCAGAATCGGCTGAGAATTTGTTTTCTAACAAAATCCTCGGGACACTGTTTAAAAGCTCTACCCCCTAGAGTGAGCAGCCTGTCCGCCCAATCCTCTAGGGCTTCACCCTGATTCTGAGCCGCTTGCTGAAACCGCACCTGAGCAGCTTCAGCCAGCTCATGCTGACCATACCTAGCTGCTAGCTTTTCCAGCAGGCTAGAATAATTGAGCGACTCTCCCCGCTCACACAGCAGAACATGGTATTCTGCTGCCTTACCGGTCAGACACCATGTAAGTGCAGTTAAGCACTCCTCATCTGACCACGCTGCAGCCGACGCATATCGCTTGAACTTTAGGTAGAAAGCTTCCCAACTTCCCACCCCATTAAAGTTAAGCATTTTCGGCAAGGATCTAACAATATCCTGCTGCCGGCCAAATGACTGGGTTCTGCTTGGCATATACTGCATGTCTGGTGCAGTATAATCCACAGGAGGCTCAGAAAACCTCAACTTCCGCTTTGGCGTTGATGTCCAAATAGGAGCTGGGGTCTTCCCTCCTGCCAAGAAATCTGCTGGAGATTTCAAAACCATGGCAGGCTTATCCGGTTTCCCCTGAGATCCCTCTGTAGGACTCTTAGGACTTTGATTTTCCTGCAGCACTCGCTTTGCTGCATAAACTACAGACATTACTTCCGGCCAACTAGGACCGGGAGTCTTATCAGGAACCCCCTCTCCCCCTGAGTCTTCATCCTCTGTGTCTGGGTCTGACTGTGCCAGGGTTCTGTTAAGGCCAAAATCAATAATGGACATGGCCTCCTTTGTCAATTTCTTACGGGTCAGGGCTTCCAAAATTTCTGGGCTAATATTCCCAGAATTCTCCCTGACCGCAATAATAGACCTGGCTAACTTTGCCTTTATACCAGGTATCCTCAACAGCTCACTTTCCGATGCAAAATTAATTGCAACAGAGAATGGGGGTTGAGGCTGCACATCACAACTCATTTTAGTTGTGAAAGGAGTAAATCCCTCAGCCATCACGATAGCGTCTGGCTATTCTGCATACAGAGATGCTCCAGACACTCTATTATTCCCCTCTGTCTCGTCTACAGAGGAGTCACGTGACCGAAATGGCGCGAAATAGAAACTTAATTCTATTCCGGCCGTTTCAGGACTGAGCGCTCAAAAGCAAAAATATACGTGCAGTATTTAATGCATATACAAAGGAAGCCAAGTCAAAAACAGTGCAATATATCCTGAAACAAAGTATTTGTAAAGGATACCTAACTTGCCGCTTACCTTTCGGCTGAAATACGAAGGGCTCGGTAGCGTTCACCAAAGAACGCGGATCCGGTCGTTAAAAACCGCTGCCACCAATGTTGTATTCGTGCCTATATTACACTAATACAATACTCTATTCTATACGACTTACCATCCGTAGATGGAGGGTCTCGTCTGTTATTCTATGGTTATTCTATATTCAGTAGCCTCGACGTCTGCTCGTAAAGATGGCGGACTATCTTCTACATCCGGGGCTTGTCGCAGGACCCGGATGTTCGCTCAGTCTCCGGGAACCAGCCGATAGCCGGTTCCCGGCTATCACCACATTCTGCATTGATGCTGCAAATGTTGTCAAAGTGCTTGTGCACGTACCGATTAGCCCCCAAACCCCGCTTTTACAAAGATAATCCACACCCAATTCGATTCAGATTTTATTTATGTACATGCACAGTACACGTACCTGTAAATTGCAGTATAGCCGCTCCTTCCAACGCCCATTGTTTGAATATTATAAAACCGTCATTTTGACGTCATCCAAATGACGCCGGAACTGCGCCAAAATTCCCTCAATAAAGTTAAATAGTGTCTGCTTAACCGCTGATCTGCTGAAAGTTTTACTAACGTCTGATTCTTTCGATCCTTTGATAAACTAATGCACTTGGAAGATCCCTTTCTATCCACAAATATAATGAACTGATTATTATGCACGATGAACTAGGGTTGCAGAGTGATATATAAGCCCTTACCTTACAGTAAGAGGCCCCTGAGGGGAAGCAAAACGACGCCTACATTAACAACGCTAATTAACTGCTACAAATATTAAACTTTGCAGTATAATAAAGTCGTTATACAGATCACTGGCGGGATATCTGACTTTTTATTTCCTGCTGAGGAAAATACTAACGGCTCGGGCAACATCATTTTTCTCAGCAGGAAACAAAAAGTCAGATACCCCGCCAATGATCTGTATAACTAATAAAGGTGGCCAGCTTATCCAGTTTAAGGCGTCGTACAAATGAATTCGTTTGCTCAGAGGTTGTGGTTGCAGACTGATCCATTGTGAATGCTTTCAGAAGAGAACTTTAAAAGTGTTGTTGCTTTGCTGTGTTCAGTGAGACTGAATGAAATGCGATGTCATAGAGACGACGTGAATGACGTGGGAAGAATCTGTTGTGACGTCATGGGTGTTATTTTTAACGTCCCACGACGTCCCGTGCGTAACTCGAAACTGTGCTCACGATTTCAGTGATAGTGCATTCGCTCCACTATTGGAACAAATACTCTATTTATCAAAATGGTTTCAAAAGTTGACTTATACAGAGGCGTCAATATGAGTGAATACGTTAAAGCCTACACCACCCAATTATCAAATTCTAACCCACTTAGCCTTCGATATTTGTTTGTTCCATTTTCGCCTTAAAAATGTTTTGTTAAAGTTAAGGACCAGCTGGCAACATAACTAAGCGACAGTGTATCTGTCAAAGCTATATGACTTACTGGCATGTCTAGGCGACATAGTATCTCTCAAAGCTATAGGACGAGCTATCCATTTAATTAGGTGACACCATATCTCTCAAGTTATAGGACGAGCTTCCCACATAGTTGGGCGACACCATATCTCTCAAGTTATAGGACTAACTGCCCGCATAACTAGGCGAATCCATATCTCTCGAGTTATAGGACTAACTACCAACATACATATGCGACATCGTATATCTCAAGTTATAGTAGTCCCACATAACTAGTGTTCATTGTATCTCTTAAAGTTATAGGACGAGCTGTCCACATAACTAGGCGACATCGTATCTCTCAAGGTTATAGGCCGAGCTGTCTACTGACTACTGGCGACATAACTCGGCAATATCGTATCTCTCAAAGTCGTGTATTTGATATCTCATTTGGAAATTTGTGATTAAACTTGCAAATATTGTGGACAGAATACATTTGGTAATTCCATCTTATATCATTCATAGGGGGGGGGGGGGGGGGGGGGGTTAGTCCACTGTTTTGAGGACTGACAGACAACTCACTTTGAAGACAGCAAGAACTGATGCAGTTAGTCAATGAGCTGTCTGATCTGACCTACTCTGTTTGTAAAACTAAAAAAGACGTCTCTAAGAGTTTACATCAGTTACCTTTGAACTCTGATTTTATCAGTTTAACCTCTGCATATTGTCATCTTAAATCTTTACTTTGTAACCTCACGCTACGAAGGCATATTTCTGACACAACTTAACCACTTAATTATCATGAACGTTTCCTGTTGATATCTTACATAAGTATTACAATACCGTACTAGTTAGTAGTTATTATATGAAAACTTTCGCGTTATTTTTTTCATATAATTTTCTGAACAGCTGAACCTCGAAACTTTTGATTATAACCAAATAAATATATTAACATGAATTTTGCCATGATACTGCTTGAAATGTTCACCTTTAAATGAAGTTATCTTGTTACTTAACTAGTTATTTATCACTACAACAGAATAGAAAGGTTTCATGTCACCACTTAACATTATATTAACACTATTTCCCAGACTTACGCCTCCCAGTCATAATCAGTTTGTGATTGTAAGGGAGTAATATGCTATGGTGGCACATTTCTGTCATCACTTAACCACTTACATGTAATTATCATGAAAGTTTCCTTTTAATAAATCACATACATATTTAACTAGTTAGTTTTCACGAAAACTTTCGCGGGTTTTTTTTCAAACAAATTTCTGAAAAGTGGAACCTGGAAACCTTTTTCACGATAACCTGGTAAATATCTTAACACGAATTTTGTCATTTAAATTGCGTTAAACTGTCACCACTTAATGACTTTATCTTTACTAATTATTTATCACGAAAAAAGATAATCATTAATTAGATAGAAATGTTTCCTGTTACCACGTATCTAATGATAGAAAATTGTATTCGGATGACTGCGGTAGTTGCCAAGTAATGTGCAAGGACATATAGCAGGATATAAATGTTTAGAGATATAAGTTAACAAGAAAGTTTTCCAGAAAAGTTTCGCGTTATTTATACCATGTGGTGGCAGTATATGGCACTAACAGGTCGTTTTGACGCGATAAGATAATTATATATATCCATTTTAATGAAAAGATTCTAACTACCACTTATTAGGAGATTATATCAGATTTTAACAGGAAACTTTTCGCGAAAGCTAAGTGGCAAGTGGTGTCAGAAATATGCCACCATAATATGCAAATGTTGATATAGATTGATTGGATGGTTGGATTACAGTATGCTTAATAGATTAACTTAGTGATACAATGTTAGAACTGCTTTCGTGGAAATCCAGGCTACTAATAAAATATGAGTCGATAAAGGGGCATAATTTGTAAAAATAAAAGGGACATTCTCTTGGTCAGATTGTAGCCCTTGTGATGGTGAACAAGTGTGTGAAAATGCAGATTTGCAAATACGAAATAATAGCAAATGTTAATGTTTCCGGATGACAACAACGGCAACGACAACGCGGACGCCTGAGTTACGACAATGAAGCCCTTGTGATGGTGAACAAGTGTGTTAAAATGCATAAGATTTGCACATACGAAATAATAGCAAATGTTAACGCTTCCGGACGAAAACAACGACAACGCGGACAGACAGACAAACAAATGGAGTGATAGAGTAATAAAGGAAGACATGCATGAAACCAGACTGTTCGAATTAAGAGCACAAGAAAAAAATGATCGGAGTGCGTATGGCCAAAAAAAATACATTGATGAAGGTGGGGTGGTGAAAATGTAGAGAAATCTGAAGCAAAGATAACACTTGGACAAGTCATACAATAATTAACACAAAGTGGCCATTAAATGAATATATATATTTGAATATTGCGTTTTTTGTTTCCGTTCTACAAATTTAAACAGCTAAGCGCATCATCTCATGGTTGACATTTGATATCTTGTCTCTGGCTAGAGATTTCAAGCTTGGGACCCTCTGTCCATAGTAATGATCGGCTTGCTTGTAATTTGCAGTCTGATCTGAAAAAATAATAATAAAGGAGATGTTTATTCCAGCACGCGATCTAATTAATAACAGACCGTCTTACAGCAACCATTAATTCATTTACTCCATGAATATTCATAAAGTAAATAATAACAACATAAATATTAATTAGATTATTTTTTATAATTTAACACATGAGCACATGAATTATTGGCCATTGCAGAAACTGTAGAAACATATAAATATTAGATCATAAACAGCAGATCCTGATCATACGGCTCCTATAGGAGCCGTCTGGTTAGGGTCTACTCTGTTTGAAAAGGCGTAGAAAGGTGCATTTATGGAGTAAACGGTTTAAGGATTTAACATTTAATTTTATGAATATTTATGTTAGAAATACTGACAGTATGAATATTAATTAGCTGATTGTTTATGAATATTAATTAGCTGATTTAATATGAATATTAATTAGCTGATCTAATATGAATTGAATATTAATTATTCTGGGTCTGATCTGGGTTTACTCTGTTTACAAAGGCGTAGAAATGCGTGTTTATGGAGTGAAAGGGTTACAGAAGAACGCATGTAATCACTCCAGTGACTAGTTCTCTCTTAGCCCTTGCAGTGCCAGCATTGTTGTCAAATTCAAGTTTTAGAGTGAGTGTGTGTTCACTTCCTTTATACAAATATAAACAGAATGCAAAACAGATTGGATCCTGATGAGACGCCGAGTATTAACGAATGGTCCGTAAAAAACAGAGGCTATACAATAAAGCAAGGAAGTCGAAAAACGAGACTGACATGGCAGCGTTCAAGAATTACCGCAAGACCGTTAGGAATGAACTCCACACCTCATATTACGCATACATCAACAACCTGGTAGAGCCGGAAAATGACAGAGCTTCAAAAACTTTCTGGAAATATATTAAATCCCGGAAACAGGACAGTATAAGTATTGGAACCTTGAAAAGTAACGGTAAAGTTGCCGAATCGGCTAAAGATAAAGCAGAAATGCTCAACGACCAATTCTGCTCAGTATTCAATAATGAAGACGTCGATAACATACCTAAGAAGGACCAATCTCCATATTCGTCAATGCCTAAGATACATGTAACTCTGAATGGAGTCTCAAACAGCATAAAAAGATTGAACGTTAAGAAGGCCAGTGGTCCCGATAAAATGCCAATCAACGCCTTGAAAGAAACAGAATCCATAATCGCTCCAATTCTGCAAAGTTTGTTCCAACAATCACTGGACACCCATGAGGTACCACTCGATTGGAAACTTGCTAATATAGTACCTATATTCAAGAAAGGGGATAGAACGAAACCCTCCAACTATCGCCCAATCAGCCTCACAGCTGTAGTCTCGAAGATCATGGAACATATAGTAGTTTCACAGATAATGAAGCATCTAGACCATAATAATATACTTCATGAAAACCAACACGGCTTTAGATCCAATAGATCTTGTGAGACCCAATTGCTTCTAACTACAGATGACATCACGAAATCCTTAAATCAAGGACAGCAAATTGCTAAAGCCTTCGACAAGGTGACGTATCGAAGGCTGGCTGAGAAACTTTCCTACTTCGGCATCCGAGACGACACCTTGGACTGGGTGAAGGCATTCCTACACGACCGTCAGCAACAAGTTGTCATCGACGGGGAAACATCTCATCTATCTACAGTTCTGGCGTCCCCCAGGGAACTGTATTGGGACCAACTTTGTTTCTTATATTCATAAATGACATTGCTTTAAACATATCATCTACTATTCGTTTGTTCGCTGATGATTGCGCCGTCTACAGAAATATCCATTCACCAAGCGACCAAGTTACCCTACAACAGGATCTTGATAAACTAGTCGAGTGGAGTAAAAGCTGGCAAATGGATTTCAACGTTGATAAGTGTGTCATCATGAATATATCAAATAAACGGAATAAGTCACAGTTCAACTACTCCATGGAAGGTCAAACCCTAGAAGTAGTGAAACACCATCCATACCTTGGTGTTGAACTTTCTGACAACATGAAATACAATATCCACATTGAGAACATAACATCTAAAGCATCTAGGGTCTTGGGATTCTTAAAGCGGAATTTAAGGCATTGTCCAAAGCCTGTGAAAGAACGCGCTTATCAATCACTAGTAAGACCAAGATTGGAATACAGTTCGCCCATATGGAACCCCCAACAGAAAACTCAGATTAAGAAAATTGAACAAGTGCAGAGAAACGCTGCCAGATTCGTATCAAATAAACCCTTCAGTTACAAAAACCCAACGAGCGTAACAACTATGCTACAACAGCTTAATTGGCCAACGCTGGAGCAGCGAAGAATGTCATCCGACCTACTTTTCATGTACAAGATCGTCCACCAACTAGTGGCAATCCCTGTTACTTACTTACCGATGCAATCGCCAAGACATAATATGGATAAACTGTTGTACATCTGCACGACTAACTCGTCTGCAAGAAGTAACATGAGATTTGTGGCATACCACTGCAAAATTAATGCATACCAACATTCATTCTTTCCACGAGTCATTATACCATGGAACAATCTACCTGAAACCACGCTTCAGCAGAATACTTTGAACGGTTTCAGGACAGCAGTTCTCCCTGCTGCAGTAGTGAGAGAGTAATATCGAGACGCTGTGTACAGTGTAAATATATGTTGCATTCACATTTTCAAAATTTCCACTATCACTTTTTTGAGGCGTCTGTCACACGCGACCACAAACATGTACAGTCACCACCCACCCAACCACTGTACAGTCACCCCTGCACCTCCACACAGTGTCCAAGAAGGATGATGTGGAGTAACAGCATTGACGTTGAAGTTGAAGTCTCATCTGGATCCAATCTGTTTGCATTTGACTTCACAGACCAGTCTTCTTGACACTGAAGTGGTTAATATCGTCTTACATTCGAGCGTCAAGTAGTTTGGATGCTGATGAGATGCACAGTTATTCGGCGTCTGATCTGGATCCAAACTGTTAGCAAATGTTATCAATAATTCGCACGTAGTTTGCTAGATGTAACTGTTGTCACACTAAGTTACTTACCTATTTCCAATTCTACAGTCTGTCTTTGTCTCTCCATTAATGCCCTTTCTTCTAGTCTTGCCCGAATGTTCTTCAGAGCCTTCTGAAGTTCCGTTTCGTTGTCTTCTTTAATCTCTGACATATTATCAATCATGCGGGCAAGAGCATGTGCGTCTGGCGACTTCTCCAGAGTATATTTACCACCATTGCGGTATTTTGAGTTTTCTATAATGCTGACATTTTCTTTAACGACACGAATGCTTGAAGCTTTTGTCCTTATATAACTGACAAAGGTGGCCAGCTTGTCCAGTTTAAGGCGTCGTACAAATGAATTCGTTTTCTCAGAGGTTGTGGTTGCCTTGTTTGTATAACTGACAAAGGTGGCCAGCTTGTCCAGTTTAAGGCGTCGTACAAATGAATTCGTTTTCTCAGAGGTTGTGGTTGCAGACTGGTCCATTTTGAATGCTTTCAGAGCGAAACTTTAAAAGTGTTGTTGCTTTGCTGTAATCAGTGAGACTGAATGAAATGCGATGTCATAGAGACGGCGTAAATGACGTTTGAAGACGTCATGAGCGTTACTCTTAACGTCACGTGACGTCCGGCGTGTAACCAAAAGGTCTTCTCATGTTTTCACCAAGTGTTGTGAATAAATGTATACATTGCTGAACAGGGCTTGTAATTTCTTTTATCGATACCAGGCATGACGTAGGTTCTCCGTTCTCTTCTTTATAATCTCCTTTTTAGAGACAGTTACATGGGTCCCAAGGTTATAAAACTTCTGAAGCTGAATCTGAGATATATATTCTTAATTATATGATTGGTCAGATTTTGAGTTTACTTTTTGTTCTCTTCTTACAGAGACGATGACCTGCGACCCGAGATAATAAAACATTCGAACTCTGTGCTCCAAACTCAGTTTGAATTTCAACTTTCTATATTCAATTAAATGCTTACATTGACTCTAGTGTACATTTCATCCCTAAAACTGCAGTATCTATTTTTTATAAAAATACGTGTTAAAGATTATATTATTGGGCCGTCTGACCTGGGTCTACTCTGTTTGAAAATGCGTCTAAAGGTTAATGGTTAAAAGTCGTTGCACCAGGAGCTGTATGTGGAACACTTCCTGTCGGAGCAGTGCGAACGGCAACGAACTTATGCCGAGTGTAAGATTGTTTGACAAATGAAAACAAAGTACTTTAAATACCACTTCACATCATGAAAACATTTGTATTGTCTTTGCTTCTAAGTATTCGGGCGAATCATTGATTCGGCTTTCGAAAACCGATTTGAATTAAAATCAGAGACAATATCATTACATTTTGTAAATCTCCTCTAAACCTGACTTTTAGTAAAACCACTAAACGCGGGCTTTTAGTAAAACCCATCTTAAATGAACTTATAATAAGAAGACTTTATATTGTTTAGGTAAGTGGCTACTTATTTCAAGGGAAAAGTTATACAAAAATCCCCTTTAGGAGTTTTCTTCATACGTTTCTTCCCGCATTAAGCTGTCACCTAAAAACCGGACTTTAAGTAAAGAATTCAAGGCGAAAGTTATATAAAAAGCTCCGTTGGGAGTTTCTTCATACTTTTTTTCTCGCATTAAGCTGCCATCTGTCTTACAGACCTGTATTGCTACTGATTTAACTATGCTGTGACCACTCTTTAGAATCGCATCGATGAGTGGTGGAGAAACAAAAAAGCCATTTTTGAAAATGTAATTTACGCATCTTATCTGGAGCTCTGAATACTTTTTTGACCACTGGCACTTGATCGAAAAAGACTATAGTTTATTTATAGCAACTACAGTAAAATCTCTCTATAACGGCCACTAAAGTGTGTTAATTAGTTGGTATTTAGGGCAGGTGGCTGCTTAAAGCAAGGTGAACGTAAAACAGAACGCTCCTATAGGAGCGTTCTGTTTTACTTCCACCTTGCTTTAAGCAGCCACCTGCCTTTAACACAAAATACTTGATGTAATTTAGTGGCCGTTATAGAGAGGTTTTACTGTAGTACATTAATACACTATATAACTATTATATTACACAACTATAGTCTGTTTCGATCAAGTGCCAGTGTTTTTGACATTCAAATTGTAGATAAAGAGAAGATCTACATGGTGTATTTCAAAATTACAGTGGATGATATTGTCAGCAGAGTACACGTTTAGTACAAGGTAACTGTTCATTATTTACCTGAAATTGACGCCTTTTATCGCCTTTGCAAACAGCGTAGACCCAGACAAGATGGCTCCAGTAGGAGTCATCCGAAATTGGTCAACTATGTTTGCTTATGGAAAATTATATAGCCACGATTTTTCTGTCACCAAATGTCATGGCCAAACATTTCATTGCGCATATGCTAATATAACAATCCGTAAATATTAATATTCATACAGTAATTATTTCTTACATAATTACATGTATATATACACGAGGTAAAGGGTTAACACTTATTGTAAGTTATTTTTTAAGGAGTCGGGGTCTGCACTGTTTGCTTTACCCAACGATACCAATGACTTGTACAAACAAATGTTTTGTTTGCTGTGTCCCTTCAGCGTGAACTTGAGTGGATTCCAAAATAAGAGTTGGACGGGATTTCCTTAAATAATATGGAAATGAATAGACTAACTTTAGGGTGGTTTATTTTTATTGGCGGTGTTGTCGTGCTCGTTTCTTTGGACAAGACGACGGTAATACAATACAACCTATGCTGTATAATAACTTGTCGTATCAAACAGCTGATTTATGTATCAGGCAGCATTGTATCTTTCAAAGTTAAGGACCAGCTGGCAACATAACTAAGCGGCGGTGTATCTGTCAGAGTTATAGGACTCACTGGCATGTCTAGGCGACATAGTATCTCTCAAAGCTATAGGACGAGCTGTCCATTTAACTAGGTGACACCATATCTCTCATGTTATAGGACTATCTCTCAAAGTTATAGGACGAACTGCCCACATAACTAGGCGGCATCGTATCTCTCAAAGTTATAGGACTAACTGCCCACATAACTAGGCGGCATCGTATCTCTCAAAGTTATAGGACGAGCTGTCCACATAACTAGGCGGCATCGTATCTCTCAAAGTTATAGGACTAACTGCCCACATAACTAGGCGGCATCGTATCTCTCAAAGTTATAGGACGAGCTGTCCACATAACTAGGCGACATCGTATCTCTCAATGTTATAGGACTACTGGCGACGTAACTCGGCAATATCGTATCTCTCAAAGTCGTGTACTTTATATCTCATTTGTCAATTTGTGATTAAACTTGCAAATATTGTGGACAGATATATAAATACATTTGGTAATTCCATCTTATATCATTCATAGTGAGGTGTTTATTACACTGTTTTGAGGACTGACAGACAACTCACTTTGAAGACAGCAATTACTGAATCAGTTACTCAATGAGCTGTCTGATCTAGGCCTACTCTGTTTGTAAAGCTTAAAAAGAGGTCTCAAAGAGTTTACATCAGTTATCTTTGAACTCTGTTTTTATCAATTTAACCTCTGCACATTGTCATCTTAAATCTTTACTTTGTAACTTCACGCTATGGAGGCATATTTCTGACACAACTTAACCACTTAATTATCATGAACGTTTCGTGTTAATATCTTACATAATTATTACAATACCGTACTAGTTAATAGTTATTATATGAAAACTTTCGCGTTATTTTTTCAGATAATTATCTGAACAACTGAACCTCGAAACTTTTCATGATAAACAAATAAATATATTAACATGAATTTTGCCACGATGCTTTAAACTTTCACCTTTTAATGAAGTTATCTTGTTACTTAACTAGTTATTTATCACTACAACAGAATAGAAAGGTTTCACGTCACCACTTAACATTGTATTAACACTGTTTTCCAGACTTACGTCTCCCAGTCATAATCAGTTGGTGATTGTAAGGGAGTAATATGCTATGGTGGCACATTTCTGTCATCACTTAACCACTTACATATAATTATCATGAAAGTTTCCTTTAATAAATCACATACATACTTAACTAGTTAGTTTTCACGAAAACTTTCGGGGGGTTTTTTTTCAAACAAATTTCTGAAAAGTGGAACCTGGAAACCTTTTTCACGATAACCTGGTAAATATCTTAACACGAATTTTGTCTTTATATTGCGTTAAACTGTCACCACTTAATGAATTTATATTTACTAATTATTTATCACGAAAAAAGATAATCATTAATTAGATAGAAATGTTTCATGTTACCACTTATCTAATGATAGAAAATTGTATTCGGATGACTGCGGTAGTGGCCAAGTAATGTGCAAGGACATATAGCAGGATATATATGTTTAGAGATATAAGTTAACAAGAAAGTTTTCCAGAAAAGTTTCGCGTTATTTATACCATGTGGTGGCAGTATATGGCACTAACAGGTCGTTTTGACGCGATAAGATAATTATATATATCCATTTTAATGAAACGATTCTAACTACCACTTATTAGGAGATTATTTCAGATTTTAACAGGAAACTTTTCGCGAAAGCTAAGTGGCAAGTGGTGTCAGAAATATGCCACCATAATATGCAAATGTTGATATAGATTGATTGGATGGTTGGATTACAGTATGCTTAATAGATTAACTGAGTGATACAATGTTAGAACTGCTTTCGTGGAAATCCAGGCTACTAATAAAATATAAGAGCACCGCATGCGGGTGCCAACGCCTGTCTGTCGAGATATTTTAAGTTTTATTTTCTAAGTCGATAAAGGGGCATAATTTGTAAAAATAAAAGGGACATTCTCTTGGTCAGATTGTAGCCCTTGTGATGGTGAACAAGTGTGTGAAAATGCAGATTTGCAAATACGAAATAATAGCAAATGTTAATGTTTCCGGATGACAACAACGACAACGACAACGCGGACGCCGGAGTTACGACAATGAAGCCCTTGTGATGGTGAACAAGTGTGTTAAAATGCATAAGATTTGCACATACGAAATAATAGCAAATGTTAACGCTTCCGGATGAAAACAACGGCAACGACAACGCGGACAGACAGACAAACAAATGGGGTGATAGAGTAATAAAAGAACTCTGAAGCAAAGATAACACTTGGACAAGTCATACAATAATTAACACAAAGTGGCCATTAAATAAATGTATATATTTGAATATTGCGTTTTTTGTTTCCGTTCTACAAATTTAAACAGCTAAGCGCATCATCTCATGGTTGACATTCGATATCTTGTCTCTGGCTAGAGATTTCAAGCTTGGGACCCTCTGTCCATAGTAATGATCGGCTTGCTTGTAATTTGCAGTCTGATCTGAAAAAATAAATAAAGGAGATGTTTATTCCAGCACGGGATCTAATTAATAACAGACCGTCCCACAGCAACCATTAACTCATTTACTCAATGAATATTCATAAAGTAAATAATAACAACATGAATATTAATTAGATAATTTGTTATAATGACACATGAGCAGATGAATCCTTGGCCATTGCAGAAACTGTACAAACATATTAATATTAGATCATAAGCAAACAGAGCAGATCCTGATCATACGGCTCCTATGGGAGCCAACTGCTCTGGGTCTACACTGTTTGCAAAGGCGTAGAAAGGTGCATTTATGGAGTAAACGGTTTAAGGATTTAAAATTTAATCTCATGAATATTTATGTTAGAAATACTGACAGAATGAATATTAATTAGCTGATTGTTTATGAATATTAATTAGCTGATTTAATATGAATATTAATTAGCTGAACTAATATAAATATTAATTTTTCTGGGTCTGATCAGGGTTTACTGTTTACAGAGGCGTGCTTATGGAGAAGAATGCATGCAATCACTCCAGTGACTAGTCTCTTAGCTCTTGCAGTGTCAGCATTGTTGTCTGTAATGTCTGATTCAAGATTTAGAGTGGGCGCGTGTCCATTTCCTTTATAAAAAGGTAAACTAATTGCCAAGCAAGTTGGATCCTGATGAGACGCCGAGTTACTCGGCGTCTCATCTGGATCCAATCTGTTTGCATATGACTTCACAGACCAGTATTCATGGCATTGTCAAAATGGTTAATATCGTCTTACATTAGAATGTCAAACAGTTTGGATACTGATGAGATGCACAGTTATTCGGCGTCTGATCTGGATCCAAACTGTTAGCATATGTTATCAATAATTCGCACGTAGTTTGCTAGATATAACTGTTGTCACACTAAGTTACTTACCTATTTCCAATTCTACAATCTGTCTTTGTCTCTCCATTAATGCCCTTTCTTCTAGTCTTGCCCGAATGTTCTTCAGAGCCTTCTGAAGTTCCGTTTCGTTGTCTTCTTTAATCTCTGGCATATCATCAATCATGCGGGCAAGAGTCTGTGCGTCTGGCGACCTCTCCAGTGTATATTTACCACCAGTGCGGTACTTTGGGTTTTCTATAATGCTGACCTTTTCTTTAACGATACGAGTGCTTGAAACTTTTGCCCTTATATAACTGACAAAGGTGGCCAGCTTATCAAGTTTAAGGCGTTGTACAAATGAATTCGTTTTCTCAGATGTTGCGGTTGCAGACTGATCCATTTTGAATGCTTTCAGAGGATAACTTTAAAAGTGTTGTTGCTTTGCTGTGTTCAGTGAGACTGAATGAAATGCGATGTCATAGAGACGACGTGTGAATGACGTGGTAAGAATCTGTTGTGACGTCATGGGTGTTATTTTTAACGTTCCATGACGTCCCAAGCCTAACTCGAAACTGTGCTCACGATTTCAGGGATAATGCATTCGCTCCATTTGGAACAAATACTCTATTTATCACAATGGTTTCAAAAGTTGACGTATACAGAGGCGTCAATATGAGTGAATACGTTAAAGCCTACACCACCCAATTATCAAATTCTAACCCACTTAGCCTTCGATATCTGTTTGTTCCATTTTCGCCATAAAAATGTTTTGATCTTTCAGTTTGATGTTACGTGCGTAAGTGCGTATCGCTAGCTACGCCCCTGGAGTTCACCATGTGATGTGAATAAATCTTTATTTCATGCACTAAGCAGTCACATGTTTATAAAAACCCACAATGTTCTTCTGGTCACAAGGGTCTGGACCGCTTCATGGGGGTCTATATGTACTATATAATAACAAGGGTTCCAACTAGCAGAACGGATGTCCATATCAAATAGCTGATTATGTACCAGGCGACATCGTATCTTTCAATGTTAAGGACCAGCTGGCAACATAACTATAGGCGACAGTGTATCTGTCAAAGTTATAGGATTTACTGGCATGTCTAGGCGACATAGTATCTCTCAAAGCTATAGGACGAGCTGTCCATTTAACTAGGTGACATCATATCTCTCAAGTTATAGGACGAGCTGCCCACATAGGTGACATCATATCTCTCAAGTTATAGGACTAACTGCCCGCATAACTAGGCGAAGCCATATCTCTCGAGTTATAGGACTAACTACCAACATACATATGCGACATCGTATATCTAAAGTTATAGTAGTCCGACATATCTAGGGTTCATCGTATCTCTTAAAGTTATAGGACTAACTGTCCACATAACTATAGGGATCATCGTATCTCTCAAAGGATTAACTTCCCACATAACTAGGGGTCATCGTATCTCTCAAAGTTATAGGACGAGCTGTCCACATAACTAGGCGACATCGTATCTCTCAAAGTTATAGGCCGAGCTGTCTATACTGACAGTAGTAACTGGCGCTATTACTCGGCAATATCGTATCTCTCATAGTCGTGCATTTGATATCTCATTTGTCAATTTATGATTAAACTTGCAAATATTGTGGACAGATATGTAAATACATCGGTAATTCCATCTTATATCATTCATAGTGAGGTGTTTAGTACACTGTTTTTAGGACTGACAGACAGACAACTCACTTTGGAGACAGCAAACACTGATGCAGTTACTCAATGAGCTGTCTGATCTGGGCCTACTCTGTTTGTAAAGCTAAAAAAGACGTCTCTAAGCGTTTACATCAGTTACCTTTGAACTCTGATTTTATCAATTCAACCTCCGCACACTGTCATCTTAAATCTTTACGTTTTTACCTGATGAATGCTACGGAGGCAATTTTCTGACACAACTTAACCGCTTGATTATCATGAACGTTTCCTGTTAATATCATATATAATTTCTACATTACCGTACTAGTTAATAGTTATTATATGAAAACGTTCGCGTTATTTATCAGATAAGTATCTGAACAAATGAACCTCGAAACTTTTCATGATAACCAAATAAATATAATAAAATGAATTTTGCCATGATACTGCTTTAAGCTTTCACTTTTTTAATGAAGTTATCTTGTCACTTAACAAGTTATTTATCACTACAACAGAATAGAAAGGTTTCACGTCACCACTTAACATTGTATTAACACTGTTTTCCAGACTTACGCCTCCCAGTCATAATCAGTTGGTGATTGTAAGGGAGTACTGTAATATGCTATGGTGGCACATTTCTGGCATCACTTAACCACTTACATGTAATTATCATGAAAGTTTCCTTTTAATAAATCACATACATACTTAACTAGTTAGTTTTCACGAAAACTTTCGCGGTTTTTTTTTTTCAAACAATTTTTTGAAAAGTGGAGCCTGGAACCTTTTTCACGATAACCTGTTAAATATCTTAACACGAATTTTGTCTTTATATTGCGTTAAACTGTCACCACTTAATGAATTTATCTTTACTAATTATTTATCACGAAAAAAGATAATCATTAATTAGATAGAAATGTTTCATGTTACCACTTATCTAATGATAGAAAATTGTATTCGGATGACTGCGGTAGTGGCCAAGTAATGTGCAAGGATATATAGCAGGATATATATGTTTAGAGATATAAGTTAACAAGAAAGTTTTCCAGAAAAGTTTCGCGTTATTTATACCATGTGGTGGCAGTATATGGCACTAACAGGTCGTTTTGACGCGATAAGATAATTATATATATCCATTTTAATGAAAAGATTCTAACTACCACTTATTAGGAGATTATTTCAGATTTTAACAGGAAACTTTTCGCGAAAGCTAAGTGGCAAGTGGTGTCAGAAATATGCCACCATAATATGCAAATGTTGATATAGATTGATTGGATGATTGGATTACAGTATGCTTAATAGATTAACTGAGTGATACAATGTTAGAACTGCTTTCGTGGAAATCCAGGCTACTAATAAAATATAAGAGCACCGCATGCGGGTGCCAACGCCTGTCTGTCGAGATATTTTAAGTTTTATTTTCTAAGTCGATAAAGGAGCATAATTTGTAAAATAAAAGGGACATTCTCTTGGTCAGATTGTAGCCCTTGTGATGGTGAACAAGTGTGTGAAAATGCAGATTTGCAAATACGAAATAATAGCAAATGTTGATGTTTCCTGATGACAACAACGGCAACGACAATGCGGACGCCGGAGTTACGACAATGAAGCCCTTGTGATGGTGAACAAGTGTGTTAAAATGCATAAGATTTGCACATACGAAATAATAGCAAATGTTAACGCTTCCGGATGAAAACAACGGCAACGACAACGCGGACAGACAGACAAACAAATGGGGTGATAGAGTAATAAAAGAAGACATGCATGAACCCAGACTGTTCGAATTCAGAGCACAAGAAAAAAGGATCGGAGTGCGTATGACCAAAAATAATACATTGATGAAGAAGGTGGAGTGGTGAAAATGTAGAGAACTCTGAAGCAAAGATAACACTTGGACAAGTCATACAATAATTAACACAAAGTGGCCATTAAATGAATATATATATTTGAATATTGCGTTTTTTGTTTCCGTTCTACAAATTTAAACAGCTAAGCGCATCATCTCATGGTTGACATTCGATATCTTGTCTCTGGCTAGAGATTTCAAGCTTGGGACCCTCTGTCCATAGTAATGATCGGCTTGCTTGTAATTTGCAGTCTGATCTGAAAAAATAAATAAAGGAGATGTTTATTCCAGCACGCGATCTAATTAACAACAGACCGTCCCACAGCAACCATTAACCCATTTACTCCATGAATATTCATAAAGTAAATAATAACAACATGAATATTGATTTGATTATTTTGTATAATGACACATGAGCAGATGAATCCTTGGCCATTGCAGAAACTGTACAAACATATTAATATTAGATCATAAGCAAACAGAGCAGATCCTGATCATACGGCTCCTATGGGAGCCAACTGCTCTGGGTCTACACTGTTTGCAAAGGCGTAGAAAGGTGCATTTATGGAGTAAACGGTTTAAGGATTTAAAATTTAATCTCATGAATATTTATGTTAGAAATACTGACAGTATGAATATTAATTAGCTGATTGTTTATGAATATTAATTAGCTGATTTAATATGAATATTAATTAGCTGAACTAATATGAATATTAATTTTTCTGGGTCTGATCAGGGTTTACTGTTTACAAAGGCGTGCTTATGGAGAAGAATGCATGCAATCACTCCAGTGACTAGTCTCTTAGCTCTTGCAGTGTCAGCATTGTTGTCTGTAATGTCTGATTCAAGATTTAGAGTGGACGCGTGTCCATTTCCTTTATAAAAAGGTAAACAACTTGCCAAGCAAGTTGGATCCTGATGAGACGCCGAGTTACTCGGCGTCTCATCTGGATCCAATCTGTTTGCATATGACTTCACAGACCAGTCTTCATGGCACTGTCAAAATGGTTAATACCGTCTTACATTAGAATGTCAAACAGTTTGGATACTGATGAGATGCACAGTTATTCGGCGTCTGATCTGGATCCAAACTGTTAGCATATGTTATCAATAATTCGCACGTAGTTTGCTAGATGTAACTGTTGTCACACTAAGTTACTTACCTATTTCCAATTCTACAGTCTGTCTTTGTCTCTCCATTAATGCCCTTTCTTCTAGTCTTGCCCGAATGTTCTTCAGAGCCTTCTGAAGTTCCGTTTCGTTGTCTTCTTTAATCTCTGGCATATCATCAATCATGCGGGCAAGAGTCTGTGCGTCTGGTGACCTCTCCAGTGTATATATACCACCAGTGCGGTACTTTGGGTTTTCTATAATGCTGACCTTTTCTTTAACGGCACGAATGCTTGAAGCTTTTGCCCTTATATAACTGACAAAGGTGGCCAGCTTATCCAGTTTAAGGCGTCGTACAAATGAATTCGTTTTCTCAGATGTTGCGGTTGCAGACTGATCCATTTTGAATGCTTTCAGAAGATAACTTTAAAAGTGTTGTTGCTTTGCTGTGTTCAGTGAGACTGAATGAAATGCGATGTCATAGAGACGACGTGAATGACGTGGTAAGAATATGTTGTGACGTCATGGGTGTTATATTTAACGTCCCATGACGTCCCGTGCGTAAATCGAAACTGTGCTCACGATTTCAGTGATAGTGCATTCGCTCCATTTGGAACAAATACTCTATTTATCACAATGGTTTCAAAAGTTGACTTATACAGAGGCGTCAATATGAGTGAATACGTTAAAGCCTACACGACAAGACAGAGCCATTATCTAATTCTAACCCACTTAGCCCTCGATATTTGTTTGTTCCATTTTCGCCATAAAAATGTTTTAATCTTTCAGATTGATGTTGTACGTGCGTAAGTGCGTATCGCTAGCTACGCCCCTGGATTTCATCAAGTGGTGTGATTCGTGTGAATAAATCTTTAGTTCATGCTTTCTGGTGATTTACCGGGATGTAACAGTGGATTGTCACTTGATAAACTCACTGTTTTGAGGAGTGAAGTTATTAATTTGATAAGTTCACTGTCACCGGACTAGATCTACTTGTTTCACATGGGGATTTTAAGTTTTTAACCACCTGCACTAAGCGGTCATATGTTTAGAAAACCCACCATGTTCTTGTATGGGGTCGTTTTGCAATGTTTTGCTGTTTGTTTTTCAAAAAAGTTTCATAGGGAATAGATTTGATAACAAATGAAATAACAGCAGTTCAAAATGAAATCCAAACTGGGACTCGAACCCAGACCTTCTGTCAATAAATGACAAGACGTCCTCACATTAGACCATTTGGGCGAAATGTACTGCTATTTGCACTCACAATGTTGTTCAAAATGATGAAACTGTCCACAATCCATTTTACATTAAGATCTAAATTAAATCAAACGTCTAGATCTACCAACAGTACCGAATCTACATACCAACCTTCAAGTCTACAGCAAGTTCAAGCCGCTTACTCGATGCCAGCACCATTCAACTGTAAGTTAACACTAGGCGGAACAAGTCAACAGCCATTATCTACAGGATTCAATAGCGGATTTCGAATCAGCGTCTTCCGTGACTGTCATTTCCATGTTCATGTCACCAGTTAATAGATCTATAACAACTCCCTTTCGGAAACGCAAATTCTTTCTCCGTTAATATCAAATTTTCCGGTGCGCAGACTGTTCAAAAGAATAACAATTCCATTGCTTTCCGACAGTGCCAGTGAATAATCAACACATGACATTATCCATTCGAATTTCCTGACCATTTTGGCTCAGTTAAACCCCACAAGTTTTCTGTTATAAAGTCTCAGTTTCGTTCTTTATTCCCCACAGCGTTTGTTATTTAGATAAGATGGCGGACGCCTGACTTATGACGCGCATATGCCTTATGACGTCAAAATTTCGCACAATAATACCAACAAAGTTTTGATTTTGTTTTATTGTCATATATACAAAATTAAGTCATACAATATCATCCCTCTAACTGTGTTAATCATTTTTAACTTATAATATATGTTTCATAGACATTTTATAATTTCTTAGACGATTATAATAGATTCTATATAGAACTATATCTTCTGTCGTGAAGCGACATGTGCACTACGGTCTACCACTGGGGTTCCCCACGGGGAGCGAATCGTTCTTTCGATTTCGTTAGGACATAAATTCGTTGACAAAATGATTATAAAGTTAGACATAGACAAATTTTATTTTCCGTCGGATACAGCAAACAATACAACATAAGCCCTGTAGGGCTTTTATTCTGACAAATCAACACTAAAGTTTGAATAAAAGCATGAAATAAATAGAATGTTTGTTATCTTCGGTGGAAGATCGAAAATTATTTCATCTCGTGAACATCAGACAGTAATATAAAACACCGAATAAACACACATACAATATATAGAATCTATATAGACACCGAAAATAACAAATAGATCTATCCTCTATATATAGGCCTACGCGGCTGAACAGAGCTGGTTTCTTTTATCAGAACCAACCATGGGCTTGGCGTGAGCTCTTTGTTCTCTTCTTATAATCTTTTTATAGACAGTTGCCAGTGTTTCAATGTTATAAAACATCTGAAGTTGAGTCTGAGTTCATTCTCAAGCATCTGATTGGTCAGATTTTGAGTTTACTTCTTGTTCTCTTCTTACATAGACGGTGACATGGGACCCGATATAATAAAATATCCGAACCCTGTGCTCTAAACTCAGTTTGGATTTCAATTTTCTATATCCAATTAAATACTTACATTGACTCTACTGTACATTTCTTCCCTAGAACTGCAGTATATTCTATCTGTTTATAAAAGTACTTGTTAAAGATTATATTATTGAGCCGTCTGACCTGGGTCTGCTCTGTTTGAAAATGCATCAAAAGGATAACCTTGGGTTAACCCTTCTCTTGCTGAATTTTAAAATACATGTCTCCTTCTGTACCCATGCCCTGTTGTATAATTACATAATTATATATTCACTGTGTACAAGTAGTTTGCTGTGCAATCACTGCTGTGGAGTGCACTGGTTGCACAATCAACTTGTAAATAGTGCAGACCCTGATGAGACAGCTCCTGCAGGAGCTGTCTCATCTGGGTCTTCACTATATTTACAGGTACGTATATTGACGTGAATAGCAAGCGAAGTGTTAATTAAAAGTCGTTTCATCTGTCAGCAGAGTACACTTTTAGTACAAGCTAACTGTTCATTATTTACCTCATATACACACCTTTTATCGCCTTTGCAAACAGCGTAGACCCAGACCAGATCGATGGCTTCAGTAGGAGCAGAGACATATAAACGTGATATAGGTCTCTGGTAGGAGTCATCCGGACTGGGTCTACTCTGTTGTTTTTTTATGGAAAATTATATAGAAATATAGCCACGGTTCTAGTTTCTGTCACCAAATGTCATAGCCAAACAAACCGGTCTTGATTGGATGGCTGGATTACAGTACGCTTAACCCTTCGCTTGCTGAATTTTAAAATACATTTCTCCTTCTTTACCCATGCCCTGTTGTATAATTACATATATCTTCACTGTGTACAAGTATTTCGCTGTGCAATCACTGCTGTGGAGTGCACTGGTTGCACAATCAACTTGTAAATAGTGCAGACCCTGATGAGACAGCTCCTGCAGGAGCTGTCTCATCTGGGTCTTCACTATTTACAGGTAGGTATATTGACGTGAATAGCAAGCGAAGGGTTAATAGAATAACTGAATGATACAGTATTAGAACTGCTTTCATGGAAATCCAGGCTACTAATAAAATACAAGAGCATCGCATGCAGGTGCCAACGCTCGTCTGTCAAGATATTTTAAGTTTTATTTTCTAAGTCGATAAAGGGGCATACTTTTCTTAATTTTATTTTTACAGAGTTATGACCCTTGGTCAAATTGTAGCCCGTGTGATGGTGAACAAGTGTGTGAAAATTCATAAGATTTGTAAATATGAAATAATAGCAAACGTTAACGTTTCCGGACAACGACAACGACAACGACAACGACAACGACAACGCGGACGCCGGAGTTACGACAATAGCTCGTATTGTTTCTTCGAATAACAAACGAGCTGAGAAACAAACGGTGAAGAGAGGACAGATAATGTTTTGGAGAGAGACAGACAGACAAACAGATGTGGTGATAGGGTAATAAAGAAAGACATACATGAAACCAGACAATTCGAATTAAGAGTTCAAAGAAACAGGCTCAGAGTGCATATGGCAAAACATAATATAATAAAGAAAATATTCCAAAATAGGGAATTAATATAATACATAAATACTTGAATGCATGTCACATTTTTGTTAAAAACATGCATTCAGCCATAAAATCAAATAATACAGTTAACTCTACCATAACGAATGACCACTTATGGTAGTGTTTACTGTAACTCTACCATAACGAATGACCACTTATGGTAGTGTTTACTGTAACTCTACCATAACGAATGACCACTTATGGTAGTGTTTACTGTAACTCTACCATAACGAATGACCACTTATGGTAGTGTTTACTGTAACTCTACCATAACGAATGACCACTTATGGTAGTGTTTACTGTAACTCTACCATAACGAATGACCACTTATGGTAGTGTTTACTGTAACTCTACCATAACGAATGACCACTTATGGTAGTGTTTACTGTAACTCTACCATAACGAATGACCACTTATGGTAGTGTTTACTGTAACTCTACCATAACGAATGACCACTTATGGTAGTGTTTACTGTAACTCTACCATAACGAATGACCACTTATGGTAGTGTTTACTGTAACTCTACCATAACGAATGACCACTTATGGTAGTGTTTACTGTAACTCTACCATAACGAATGACCACTTATGGTAGTGTTTACTGAATGACCACTTATGGTAGTGTTTACTGAATGACCACTTATGGTAGTGTTTACTGAATGACCACTTATGGTAGTGTTTACTGAATGACCACTTATGGTAGTGTTTACTGAATGACCACTTATGGTAGTGTTTACTGAATGACCACTTATGGTAGTGTTTACTGAATGACCACTTATGGTAGTGTTTACTGTATTATTTGAGTTTACTGTATTCTCTTTGATTTTATGGCTGAATGCATGTAACAAAAATGTGACGTGTATTTTGACGTGATAATCTTTGAAAAAGGCCCTTAGTGGTCGAAATATTAGATCGGAGCATTTCAAGTATTTATGCATAATATAATGATGCAGAAGGGGGCTAAGGAATGGAATGGTAAAAATATAAAGAGAAGCAAGATAACATGTGGTGGACAAGTAACACAATGGTTACATTATATTTGAATATTACGTTTGTGTTTTCGTTCTAAAAATTAAACAGCTAAGCGCATCATCTCATGGTTGACATTTGATATCTTGTCTCTGGCTAGAGATTTCAAGCTTGGGACCCTCTGTCCATAGTAATGGTCGGCTTGCTTGTAATTTTCAGTCTCTTCTGAAACAAAAATAAAGGAGTTGTTTATACCAGCACGCGACCTAATTAATAACAGAAAGTCTTCACAACAACCATTTACTCTTTACTCCATGAATATTCATTAAGTAAATAATAACAACATGAATATTAATTATATTATTTTTTATAATGACACCTGAGCATATGACTTGCTGGCCATTGCGGAAACTGTCACATAGAAACATGTTAACCCTTCGCTTGCTGTTCACGTCAATATACCTACCTGTAAATAGCGAAGACCCAGATGAGACAGCTCCTGCAGGAGCTGTCTCATCAGGGTCTGCACTATTTACAAGTTGATTGTGCAAACAGTGCACTCCACAGCAGTGATTGCACAGCGAAATACTTGTACACAGTGAAGATATATGTAATTATAGAACAGAGCATGGGTAAAGACGGAGAAATGTAAATGAGTTTTAAAATTCAGCAAGCGAACGGTTAATATTAAAGCAAACAGAGCAGACCCTGACCAGACGGCTCCTATATAGGAGCGTAGAAATTTATGGAGTAAAGAGTTAAATGATTTATCCTCATTAATATTTATGTTACAGTATGAATATTTAATTAGCTGATGCTTTATAATGGCATTATGAACAAGAGGATTTGTGACATTGTAGAAACTGTAGAAACATGTTAATATGATAACATAAGCAAACAGAGCAGACCCTGACCAGACGGCTCCTACAGGATTTATGTTTTATAGCATTAGCAAACAGGGCAGCCCTGATCAGACAGATGATACATGAGAAATCTGATCTGGTCTACCCTGTTTGCAAAGTCGGTAAATGGTTAAACCTTAAAGGTAACCCTTCCTTCCGACGCCTTTGCAAACAGAGTAGACCTAGATCAGACGGCTCCTTTAGGAACCGTCTGGTCAGTGATCAGGGTCTGCTCTGTTTGCTCCTGAAATAATATATATATATATCAGATTCTACAATTTCTGCCATGGTCAAGACATCATTTGTATGTGCCATTATAACAATTTAATCTTATTAATATTTATGATGTTATTATTTACTACATGAAAATCCATGGAGGAAAGGGTTAAACAGACGACAGCTTAATGCAGGCTAAATTTTTGCTCAGAATCACCTCTGGGATACAGTACAACCTGTATACAATGAAGCTGATTTATAACGAAGTCCTTGGGGCCCTCTAATTTCTTTCGTTACATCAAAATTTCGTTATATCAGGTCCATTTTACTATACGTTAATTAGAGAGAGACAAGATACATTGTGTTTTGTTATATGAAATATTTCGTTATATCCAATTTCGTTATAAGTGAGCTTCACTGTAAATTTAATAAAATGGTCATTTGGTGGACAAAAGCTGGTGTCTGTTTAACTCTTTCGGCGCCAATGTCGCCTGTTGGCACCATTGAAAACAGTGAAGTCCCAGGTCAGATACCTCCTTTTCAAGGCGGCATTTGACCTGGGACTTCACTGTTTTCTGTATTGTTTTAGCCCAAGCATACAGGTTTTTAAAAACAATATTTTTACTAATATACCTTTATTATTTAGTTTAGAATTACATGTATATTTAATATGAAATTATTATTGCAGACGACACTTTTAAATTTGGCGCCAAAAGGTTACCCCATGACTATTCATGTAAGATAAATTACATCATGAATATCAATTAGATATGTTTTATAGTTGCACATGAACACTGGAAACTTTGGCTATGGCAGAAACTGTAGTGTCATATCTATATTATTGCAGAAGCAAACAGAGCAGACCCTGATCAGATGATTCATACAGGAGCCGTCTGATCTTGGTCTACTATCTTTGCAAAGGCGTAGAAAAGTGTGTTTATTTAGTGAAAGGGGTATTGAAGAATGATAATAGCACAGAAAGCTCCAGTCATTAGTTGTCTTTTAACCTTTTAGTGCCAGCATTGTCGTCTGCTAGACACATTTTCGTCTGCTTTGAGTTTTAGTGCATGAGCGCGTGTGCATTTCCTTCATAAATAATAAACAGAATGCCAAACAGATTAGATCCTGATGAGACACAGTTATTAATAAATCGCTCGTAGTTTGCTAGATGTAACTGTTGTCACGCTAAGTTACTTACCTATTTCCAACTCTACAGTCTGCCTTTGTCTCTCCATTAATGCCCTTTCATCTAGTCTTGCCCGAATGTTCTTCAGAGCCTTCTGAAGTTCCGTTTCGTTGTCTTCTTTAATCTCTGGCATATCATCAATCATGCGGGCAAGAGTCTGTGCGTCTGGTGACCTCTCCAGTGTATATTTACCACTTGTGAGGTATTTTGGGTTCTCTATAATGGTGACTTTTTCTTTCACGACACGAATGCTTGAAGCTTTTGCCCTTATATAACTGACAAATGTGGCCAGCTTATCCAGTTTGAGGCGTCGTACAAATGAATTCTTTTTTTCAGAGGTTGTGGTTGCAGACTGATCCATTTTGAATGCTTTAAGAACGGAGCTTTAAAAGTGTTGTTGCTTTGCTGTGTTCAGTGAGACTGAATGAAATGCGATGTCATAGAGACGGCGTAATGACGTTTGAAGACGTAATGAGCGTTACTCTTAACGTCACGTGACGTCCGGCATGTAACCCAAAACTCTTCTCATGCTTTCACCAAGTGTTGTGAATAAATGTATACTTGGCTGAACAGAGCTTGTAATTTGTTTTATCGGAACCAATCATGACGTGGGTTCTTTGTTCTGTTCTCCTCATCTTGTTATAGACAGTTACATAGGTCCCAATCCCAATGTTATAAAGCTTCTGGGTCCATGCTTATAAAGCTTTTAGTTGAGTCTGAGTTTCGTTCTCAAGCTTTTGATTGGTCAGATTTGAGTTCTCAAGCTTTTGATTGGTCAGATTTGAGCCAAAGGCTCAAATCTGACCAATCAAAAGCTTGAGAACGTTCACAGACTCAACTAAAAGTTTTATAAGCATGGACCCTGATTGGTCAGATTTTGAGCTTAATTCTTATTATCTTCTTATCCTTTCATATAGACGGTGGCCTGGGTCCCGAGATAATAAAACATACGAAGTATGGGCTATAAAAACTCAATTTGGAGCTCAACTTTCTATATTTGAAGTTAAATGCTTACATTGACTCTGGTGTACATTTCATCTCTAGAACTACCTGTTTATGTAGTTACTTGTTAAAGATTATATTATTGAGCCGTCTGACATGGGTCTACACTATTTGCAAACGAGTCGGCAGAAAAAGGGTTAAAACTTACAAGTCGTCGGATCAGAAGCTGTATGTGGATCTCGGCCTGTCGGAGTTTCGGCGGAAATATCCGAGGAGCAGCGCGAACGGCAACGAAGTTATACCGAGCGTAAGATTGTTTGATCAATGAAAACAAAGTGCATGTCACATCATGAAAAGTATACGGGCGAATTATTGATGCGACTTTCGAAAACCGATCTGGATTAAAATCAGAGACAATATGATTACATTTTGTAAACTTCCTCTAAATCTGACTATTAATAAAACCACTAGAACCGGGATTTTAGTAAAAACCCTCTTAAATGAACTTATAGTAAGAAGACTTAAGATTGTTTATATAGGTAAGTGGGTACGTAATTCAAAGCGTAAGTTAGGCAAAAAAAGCTTCTTTGGGAGCTTTCTGCATGTTTGTCACCCCGCAATAAGCTGTCACCTGTTTTACAGACCAGCCTGGCATTGCTACTGATTTGAACGCCAAGTTTAGGTTGGAGGGTATGTTACTGTATAAATAAATCAACATCACGTTAAGATACATGTAAATACTAATTGCCATACAAATTGCAGACGTATAGAATATCTAAAAAGTGTGTACATGTACAGGTGTACATGTCAACAGAGGATACCATAAGCATAGCTGAATCAAAATGCAATGTACACAACGTTGCTATAGAGTCCGGGGCATGCTCCTCGGGAAAATAGAGAATTGTGTAGTTTTGAAACCATTGTGACATTATCACAATGGTTTCAAAAGGTGTGTTTACAGAGGTGTCAAAAGGTGTCAATATGAGGGAATGGGTTAAAGCTTTATTACATGACAAGACAAAACGTTTACCAAAGTCTACTCCCACCCCTTAGCCTTCGATTTTTGTTCCATGTCATAGGTATACGTTGCGTTGATCGACTACACCCCCCCCCCCCCCCCACAAAAAAAAAAAAAATGTTGTTTAACCCTTTCTTCCCTGTTCTATATTTATTCCAAATTTTGATACCTACCGAATATTCATTAACAAACTAGTTATAAAGAAATGTGGAAGGTGGAACATTGTAGACATTTTAGAAAGTAAAGAAACAGATCTATCAAATTATTTTAGCAAACAGGACAGACCCTGATCAGACGGCTCCTCTAGGAGCCGTCTGATCAGGGTCTACTCTGATTGCAAATGCGTGAAAATGCGTCTATATGAGGGAAAGGTTTAAGGACATTTGGGTGGTTGTAGTCGATCAACGCAACGTATACCTATGTTTCATGTTGGCCAAAATAATGTTTTCATCTTTCAGATTGGTGTTACGCACGTGCGTATCGCTATCTACGCCCCTGGGTCACACGTTTAGTACAAGAGCTTCCCTTCATATATAAACGTGTTTCCACGCATTTGCAAACAGAGAAGACCCAGACCAGACGGCTCCTATATGAGCCGTCTGATCAGAGTCTGCTCTGTTTGCCAGTGGAATTTGAAAAATCTGTTTCTTTACTTTCTGAAATGGCTTTCTTCCAACGTTCGTTATAACAATTTTGTCCATGAATATTCAGTAGGTATTAAAACTTGGAATAAATATAGTCGAACAGGTAGAGGGTTAACTCTTACTGTTAGTAATCTTTTTTTAAGTCTACCGATGTGTCACTGATAAAGCAGTCTCGTCTGTTTATGTTGATGGATAACGGCTGGGTACCAACACATTTGTTATATATTCCCTGACGGTGGGGTTTTGTCTGCAGATTATGATCAGTATTATACCCATTCAGTTGAAGTAACAGTCTTATAGTGTAAGTGTAAATTTCGTAATCTTATCTGGCATATATCTTCAGACCCAAAATGGTTGCTTTAATCCTGTCCTCCATAAATACCCCTTTCTACGCCTTTGAAAACAGAGTAGGCCCAGATCAGACGGCTCCTATTGGAGCCGTCCGATCAAGGTCTGCTCTGTTTGCTTATTAAATAATATAAATATGATTCTACAATTTCTGCTTGGGCAAACATTGGACGTCTTTGTCATTTTAAAAATTAATCAAATTAATATGCATGATGCTGTCATTTCTTTCATGAATATGCATGGAGTAAAGGGTTAATCCTTACCCGCTATAAAAATAATGTCTGCTCAAATTTGGATCTGGTGCAATTTTGACTACTTCTGATTTGAACAAGCTTTTGAGAAACTATTGACCGAGTGTCAAACAGCTTGGATCCTGATAAGATGCCAAGTCAGTCAGCGTCTCAACTGGATCCAATGTGTTTTCTAAGGCTAGTCATTTCGCGGTTAACGGTAGGAGGAATAAGAATGACGTCTGCTCCAAGAATGTCGTCTGCTGAAACCGATCTTGACATAATTGGCGTGCTATCGTGATCACACACCGTGTACACGTAATACAGTAAAACCTCTCTATAACGACCACTAAATTGTGTTAATAATTGGTATTGAGGGCTGATGGCTGCTTAAAGCGCAAGGTGAAAGTGAAACAGAACGCTCCTACAGGAGCGTTCTGTTTTACTTTCACCTTGCTTTAAGCAGCCACCTGCCTTTAACACAAAATAATTGATGTAATTTAGTGGCCGTTATAGAGAGGTTTTACTGTATGTTTAATTATAAACGGTAACTTATATACAACACTTAGAAATATCTTAATTTGTCTTATTGTGAAAGTGGTTGGTTTTTTTCGTTATACTGTTTACTTCTTTGTTGACCCTACTGTGCCATTTTCAAAGAACGAAACAGAATTCTTTACGTTTCACGCAATTCGTAAAAACTGTAAAGATCAATATCTGTTTCGTTCGTTGAAAAAAAAATCATACTATCAAAATATAAGCGAAAATAAAATGGAAAGCTCCTTTTGGAAACAGTCTGCAATGTATTTATATTTTCCTGCATTAAGCGTTTTTTTACACGTGTCTTTGAATCTTGTAGAGTTGTCACTTTGAAGGAGTTTTGGTGGGCACACGCACTCACACACACACATGCACGCATGCATGCATGCATGCATGCACGCACGCACACAAACACACATACAGCCATATACACACACGTACACGCATGCGCACGTAGGCATGCATGCACGCACGCAAGCACAGACAGACACACACAATAAAAAGACAGGCCTTTTATGAAAGTTAATAATAAATTATGTTCAAACGTGTCAGTCATATTTTCCAAAAGTCCAACCGACTATTATTTCAGGACACATTCTGGTTTAGCGGGATTGGTTTATCCTTATCGTGTGTTTACTAATTCTATTTTCCAAAAGTCCAATCGGCTATTAAAATCCTCCCAATTTGACCTGAGACTCGATTAAGTTTCGGTGTGTTTATTGGGATTGTTCGTAATACTCTGTGACAAAAAATAGCAAACCAAAGGCCGGTAATAATCATGTTCCACGAGGATTGTACAGTAAAACCCTCTAATGCGACCACTTAATGAATAAACATGGCTGTCTTTATAAGTAGGTGCTTGCTTAATGCAGGTCAAAAGTTATGCAGAAAGCTCCTACAGGAGCTTTCTGCATAACTTTCGTCCTGTATTGAGCTACCACCTGCCTTTGACACTGTGAATTATATCACTTTTTGCTGGTCGCATTAGAGGAGGTTTACTGTATTCTTATGGCGCATTCTTAAACCTTCGGAAATTTATTCGAAGATTACCGACGATAATACACGGAATATGCATGAGTCCCAGGTCAAATTGGTGGGATAATGATATTTCAGAGCATGTCCATTCTGATTGAGCGGGATTTGTTTATCCTTATCGCGTGTTTACTAATTCCACATTGATTATTGTAAAGATTTCGCTTTAGTTTACGAGTAATTCGACCTTGTAATCCACTTTAATCTGGTTCATCGCTCCACGAGAAGATTAATGGCGAAAAGAAGAAATAAATAGATCAGTCGTATAGAATAATATAATAATAGTATATATTAACGATGTCATTATTTCTTACATGAAATGCACGCAACGGGGAATGGGTTAAGCGTTCTTAATATGTCTTAGTGTTGCATTTATACATGAATGAAAAAATCTATACGACTGATCTATTTATTTCTTCTTTTCGTCATTAATCTTCTCGAAGAGCAATGAACCAGATTAAAGTGGATTACAAGGTCGAATAATGACATCGTTAATATATATTTATTATCAGAATTTTTTATAATAACATATGTATACAAGAGTTTATGGTTATATCGTAAGTAAACAGAGTAGTCCCTGATCAGACGGCTCCTCTAGGAGCCGTCTGATCTGGGTCTACTTTGTTTGCAAATGCGTGAAAATGCGTTTATATGAGGGATAGGGTTAATAGGTCATAATAAAGTTCTACTCTTGTTTGAACCTGGTGCAATATGACTACGTCCCGATTCGACTGAGCTCTTGAGAAGCTACAGACCGAGTGGCAAAACATCTTGTCTGGATCCAAACTGTGTGCAAACGCAAGTCAGGTAACTGATAACGGGAAAAGGAATAAAGATAAGATTTACTGGCATAAATTCTCAGGACTGTTGATTACTTACTTGCACTTAACACATACAAACAAGACATTATTTATATGTTTTATAGCTACAGCAGGTAGAATATCACTATAGCGAGCATTGCGTTGGTATCTAACTCTTATACTCCATAGAAATACCCCTTTCTATGCCTTTGCAAACAGAGAAGACCCATATCAGACGGCTCCTATAGGAGCCGTCTGATCAGGGTCTGCTCTGTTTGATATAATATAGCTATGACTATGCCAAACTATCTTTGTTCATGTGTCATTATAATAAATACTCTAATCAAGATCCATGGTGTCAGTATTTCATATAGATATACATATATGACTATTTATGTACATGTATCAAAGGGTTAAAAGCAGACGGTTGCTTAATGCAGGATGAAAGTAACGTAAAAAGCTCCCTCTATATATAGTTGAACCGTATGTCGAAATGTTCAGTCTACATTAACCATTTACACCATAAGCACACTTTTCACACATTTGCAAACAGAGTAGACCCAGATCAGGTGGCTTCAATTTTAATGGTCGTTATAAAAAGGTCTTACTGTACTTCAGTGGTAATCCGTTTTTTGACCATGAATAAAAACAGAGACATGTATAATATAACATTATTTCTGATAAAAATAAATAACTGCTTTATATTTTTAGCATACAAAAACAATGAAGCAGGCGACAGGTTCCATCGTGTAAAGGGTAATGTGAGGTAAAGAGATTACGAAGGGATTACGTCACAGCTATTCAGTACTGGGGTATTTCTTTCAAGTCCGTATTCGATTAGTTCATTTATCGATCGCAGCCGATAGTAATTTATGCACAGAGACTAAATACATGAACCAAGGCACTATCGACACATAGGCTTAGTATTTTGTTACAGTTGAGATAATGCATTAAGACACTATTTGGCACAAAGTTTCTATGTGATAACCGTACAGGTAAATAGCGTAGGTAAAAGTCGGTCTGACACACATCCAAGCAGCAGTGGGGGAGCGTCCAGGTTATGTTATTATTTTGGATCTGTGTGTGTACCGCGGTGGAGCTGGCATAATGGAATTCATATGTAAATAGGTAATATACTAATTATGTGTCAGAGAGGGGGTGTATTACCAATACTGGACAATGGTTATGCTAGTCGGACTCCCAACAGCGGCAAAGGTGGATTGTGATTTATAGTTGTGTTGTAGCAGTTGTTACCTGGCTAGAACATATTGAATGACCCTCTCAAGGTGAACTCAAAGATACTGATTGCCAAGTTTCCCCCATGCTTGTAGCGTGCACAACAGTTGTTTGTTTGGGTGCACTGATAAATACGGCGGTGCATAAAAGTATCGAAAGTAGACGTATTCCAACTGTTGCTTCAAACAGGCGACATAGATTGGCAGTCATATAGCACTGCACACTCACCCGTTTAAGCTTCCATTAACAAGTACATTTATGTTATATTCACATTAACAGTGAAGATAAAAGTACGTTTTATAAAGAAATTTATTCAAACAAGTGCAGGCATACTGAGGAAAGTGTTTCATGGCGCGAAGGAATTAAAGGACGTATATTCTATTTATTGGATCATTAAACATATCTGTGACGGAGAATTGGAACTGAATTGTTCGGGGTATTACTGGTGTCGGAATATATACGTGCAATCGGTTAAGAACACAAAGCTCGAATGTCTGAGGCGGTCTTGAACAACCATAGTGGTGTAAGGAGACAAACAAGACGAAACCAAGACCCCAGCATGTCTGCTTCTTTATTCACAATAAGCTCCAGCGATGCTGCAAAACTCGTGAAGAATTCTAGAAAACGGGAAGACGACAAACAGTGTTTCTTGTTGCAAGTTTCATTCCAGTCCGTATACAGCGATACCCCTATTCCGAACACTTGTTTGAAAAAACTACCAAGACTTCTGAACGGCATTCCACTTGGGCCAGGCGTCATGGCAATGGACCAGATTAACAATATACGATGGCGCTACGTGGAAGGGGGAACCAAACTTCATACTTTCATTTCCGTTCCCATGTATGAAGAAGAGGCTGAAGAAACGAAGAGATCGCTCAAGGATACACTAATGACACAGTCGCAGGCAGTGTTCGGAGACATTACAGTGAAAGCGTCTGTGATTCTATCCCACTGTATAAACTACGATGATGACATTATAATCAACGACATCGCCATAACTATGGAGGAAGGTCTGCATTTTAGAGATTGATCATGATGTGGAACAGGCAACGAACAGCTGATGTTCTCTCTCTTTTAGAATCGCGTCTAGGGACGAGTCCGGGAATCGCAGACAAGGCAGACTCAGCAGGGACTGTAGATATGTGGCATATTGATCTATCAAAATATTTTATATCTCAGACAAGGGTTATCTTGCAGGTTCTCGTTAGAATTACACCAGAGGCGATTCTAATGAGTAGGGCTTCCAGTAAGATAGGGTTTGGTGGAGAAATACAAGAAAACATGTCTACAGCGACCTTTCAATACTAGTCTAATTATAGAGGTTTAAAGACTGATGGTAGCTTTAAAGCAGGACGAAAGTTGTGCAGAAAGCTTTCTGTATTACTTTCGTCCTGCATTAAGCAATCGCCTGGTCTTATAGACCCCTTGTTTATTTATTTCATGGTCGCTGTAGACAAGTTTTTCTCCGATTTCCCTCGGAGTGGCGATTCTAATCAGTACTATAGTAAAATCGAGTTTGGCGGAGAAAAATATAATAATTTTTCAGGCAGGAATCCGAAACATTACTTTTATTTACTGTTCTGTTCTTTGTCATGGCGGCTGTATTGGACCTTTGGCACCTGGTCACTGTGGTTGGGCACTGAGCTGTTTTCAGCAGTAGATGTAATAGACTGTAGCTGTATTTGATAGGCAAACGATGGAAATCCTAACCAGACACCGCTATGGAAACGTGAAGGCGGACTTTTGGTCTACACCGTTAGCAGATGTCATTGTGACCCCTTTCTTTTTGTCATTGTTCATTTATCACAATCTCCTGAAATGTTCATTATCAAGAAATCGCTGGCTCCCTGGAGATATCCAAATCTAGGTATTGGGCTCTTTTGACAGCCCTGTGGCATTGTTCTACACTCTGGTATGTAGTCATGCTTTGTCTATTATATCCGTATTAATTACAAACCAACGAATAGTATGTTTACATGTAGTATACTGAAAGCAAAATAACACTTGTAAAGGTTCTGTCTGTTGTTTTCCCCCGAGAAATACTCTGAAACAAGTATTATTATTAGGCTTTAAGACAGGTGACAGCTTAATGCAAGGTGAAAGTCACGCAGAAAGCTCCACTGGGAGCTATCTGCATGACTTTAACCCTGCATTAAGCAGCCATCTGCCTAAAAGTGATCAAGTCTTCCGTACTAAAAGTTCGAGTTATCTAGGTTTAACTGGATGTGAGTAAAAGAAAATAAAAGTAGATATGTGTGTATTCATGAGCGGATTGTAAGTACGAGGCCGTAGAACGCCTCTACTGCGACCACTGAAAATAGACCCCAGTCTCCGAGACAGGTGTTAGCTGAATGTATCTAAAGTGAGAATACAGTATTAAGCTCTCATGTGCTGCGTTGATTTCGTTCTCGATGAACGCTTTACCTATTGAACATTCATGTAAGAATTAATGACAACATGAATATTATTTAGGTGAAGTTTTTTACAAGTGTATAAGAATACCATGGGGAGTTTGGGCCACTGCAGAAAGTAGATTTAGATGTATACATGTATATACATGTAGTTCCATAAGCAAACAGAGTAGCCTTTGATTAGACGGCTCCTACAGGAGCCTCTGATCTGGATCTACTCTGTTTACAAAGGCGTAAATGGTTAGTCATTCACTTGTTTTCATCTTAGTTATTCACAAAGTGGTTGCTTTAGAGGGGTTTTAACCTTTTCCTCCATAAATACTCCTTTCAACGCCTGTGTAAAAATCACCTTTTGAAATCATTATGATAAATAGAGCATTTGCTCCTATAGGAGCAAATGCTCTCTTTATCACAATGTTTTCAAACTACAAAAATCTAAAAAAAAAGTTCCTTTTCTCTAGTTAATGCTCCTTTTTAGTAGATTCATTTAAAGAGGTTGGGTCTTAAAATAGCCTATGGAGGAAAGGGTTAATGAAATCATGTTTTTATGTCGCTTTATATGTTAAGATGATGTAGTATTCCAATGTAACCATGGAAATGTAACCATCACCCTGGAGTCTTTCAAATTATATATTTTTATGTATATTGTTGAATGTTACCTGGTTTTGTTTATTTATATTAGTAATGTAAGTCATTTGACACCAGTAACCTACACATGTATACAATGTATATGATAAACACCTCGCTTATTCGAACACCCAAGCCAGAATCGCTATCAGTCTTCAAGACAGCTGGCAGCTAAATGCGATGTGAAGGTCGTGGTGAAAGCTCCCCCTTTTGCATGACTTTTAGCCTGTATTTAGCAGCCACCTGACTAAATAATACTATATTCTTCTTTACTAAAAGTTAGACTTAGTGAGGTTTAACTGTATATCTACTGGCATTAACTTAAGCTGTGTGTATTTAACCCTTAATTGGCTGTGAAAAAAAGTATGTCTGCTCAAATTTGGATCTGGTGCTAGTTGACTACTTCCGATCCGATCAAGTTTTTAAGAAACTATTGATTCATCGAATGTCAAACAGTTTGGATCCTGATGAGACGCCGAGTTACTCGGCGTCTCATCTGAATCCAAGCTGTTTGCAAATGCGAGACAGGGTCGCGAATAGCGTGTTAATGGTTAACTGATATCTACCTTTTCCACGCTATGTACAAACGAATAGAAGTTATGATAACAATTTGCAAATAAATTGGATGAGACACGGGGGTAACTCGGTAATTTATCAGAATTTAGCCTGTGTGGTGTGTATTTTATTTGTTAAAGTCATGTCAATAAAGTATAACTTTGATAATTGGAGCAGACGACACTTAGCTCATTCCGGTAAACAGTTATGTATTAAAAAGTGGAGTAACAGTAGCTTCCACAGGTGCTCGCTGCACAGCTCCAGTCAGGTAGTGTTGTGTTTACTCACAGCACTACGTAATTGTCGTCTTCTACTTCAGTTCTCAACTGCTCGTGGTTAGTTTTTTATTTCCTTTTAGATTCTACCTGAAACAGTTTGGATTCTAGTGAGACAACGAGTTACTCGGTGTCTCATCAGGATAGCAACTGGTTCAATAATTACAAACAGCGGATTTACTGTCAGGAGACACATAACCTGTATTTAACTCTTTACCTGATGAATATTCATGTCAGAAAAATGACGTCATAATTTATATTAGATGAATTTTTATATTGGCATAAGAATTAATAAGAACACGAGAAGTTCTACGGCTACGGCAAAAACTGTAGAATCAGATCTGTATAATTAGCAAATAGGATTTTTCTGGTCTGGGTCTACTCTGTTTGCAAAGGGATGAAAATGCCTCTTCATCAAGTAAAGGGCTACTGTCCACAATTCGTGTAATTCAAAGTCATTTACATACATGTACATGTATAGACCCCTTATTTATTTATGCTTGATAAAAATGTTTGGTGTACAAACATTTAATGGTCTTGTACTATGATGAATGTGAATATATTATATTTATGATTAATACTGTGTTGTTAGTCAATGATAGCTTTTTTTAATTTATGTTTGTTTCATAGTGGTTTTATAAGAAAAGTAATATACAGTTAAACCTCTTTCCAACGACCACTGACAAGACGTACATCCACGGGGTCTTAAAGGCAGGTGGGAGCTTAATGCAGAATGAAAGTTATGCAGAAAGTTCCCAAAAGGTATCAGAGCTATAGATAAAGATGCGTACTCATATACTAAAATCGTCATTTCTCCACTAAAACCTATACTGTGACCACTCTTTAGAATCGTCTCTTCGAGACGATTCTGAAGAGTGGTCACAGTATAGGGTTTAGTGGAGAAATAAAGGAGCTTTTCGTGAAAATGTTGAAATTTACGCATTTCATCTGGAACTCTGGGTATTATAAATCCCATGTTTGTTTATTAAGGTGGTCGCTATAAAGAGATTCTGTTGTATATTACAATGGACCCACGTGACGTGGAAAAGACACTCGGGCATTGCAAACAGTGCAGATATAGAACAGCTACTATCTTCAGTAACAGTGTGCAGATAAGATAACGAATGAATCGAACCTCTGTTATCGCGAAGTAATTTGCATATAGATCTATAGTCCATTGAAGTTCGAGATATCGAAGTTTAACTGTAGGTGGCTTAAAAGACACGCGGTAGCTTAATGCAGGACAAGGTTGGTACAGAAAGCTCTATTGAGAGCTTTCCGCTTAATCATCGTCCTGATTTAACTCTTCCTCACATACAAACTTTTTTTCACGCCTTTGCAAACAGAGTAGACCAAAGTCAAGCGGTTCCTGTATGAGATTCTGATCAGGGTCTGCTCTATTTGCTTATAATGTTATTATATAGGTCTTATTCTACAGTTTCTGCCAAGGTAAAAAAAACATGTGTTTCAAACCCCGGGTTTTTTTTATAAAAAAAATCAGCTAATAAATATTCATGATGTCATTATATCTTAAATAAATATGCATGAAGGAAAACGTTAAGCTACCAACTGTTATAAAAGATATATTACAGTAAAATCTCGATTATTCGAACACTTACATGCGTATTATTATCGATCTTTAAGACAGGTGACAACTTATTTAATCCTCTAGGAGCTTTCTGCATGACTTTCTCCATGCATTAAGCAGCCACCTGTCTAAAAGGGTCTAAATTATTCCGTACAGAAAATTCGAGATTTTACTGTATAGCCATGCTTTTCGATTGATAGATAGTTAATAGTACTGTTGCATTCTAGTAGGTGACAAGTAGTGTAGACCTTGATCAGACATTGTAGTTGGGTACTGCACTGATTGTAGAGTGCACCTGCGCCTTTTCAGAGAATCTGTTTAATATTGTTATTTTTTAAAAAAGATTTTAAATGTGTTATACTATATATTTGTTTTTATTTTTGGATTGAGAATTGAGAGTACGAGAGATTGGTATGAAACAGGATTGTTGTCAATTCCACAATACGGTCTAACACTTTGGATGCTGAATATTTAACCATTTCCTTCATATAAACCCCTTTTCACGTCTGTACAAACCAAACAGAATAGACCCAGATCAGACGGCTCCTATGGGGGCCGTCTGATCAAGGTCTGTTCTGTTTGCATATGAAATTGTACTAGATCTGCAGTTTCTACCGATAACAAATATGTACCATTAAAATATTCAGCTAATAAATATTCATGGTGTCATTATTTCTTACATTAATATTCAACAGGGAAAGGCTTGAAATTGAATAGTCCATCATTGTTTAACGATTGAGTAAGAATAGGTATACCTTACAAGAGGATTTTGAATGTCAAACAGAGTAGACCCTGGTCAGATGGCTCCTATAGTATCCTTCTACTCTGGGTCTACTTTGTTTTCAAATGACAGCTATTTCGTTCCCCGAATTCATGGGATTAATGTAAAACAGTTTGGATCCAGATGAGACGCCAGATACTTCATTGATACACTTGCTTACTCTGAATACGTGATTCTATATATTCTATTATTTTCTTTGCTCAAACTATTAACCCTTTACTCCATAAATGCGCCTTTTAACGCCTTAGGAAACAAAGTAGACCCAGATCAGACGGCCCCTGTACGAGATCAAACGGCTCCTGTACGAGATCAGACGGTTCCTGTACGAGATCAGACGGTTCCTGTACGAGCCATCTGATGAGAGTACCCTCTGTTTGCTTATGAAAACAGACATGCATTTATTGAATATAGACGTGTTAACCCATTCCCTCATTGGCTATATTTAGACTCAACCTCTTTGAATAAATCTATCGGAAAGGAGCACTTACTAGAGAAAAGAAATATTTTAGAATTGTGTAGTTTAGAAACTATTGTGATAAATAGAGCATTTGCTCCTATAGGAGCAAATGCTCTATTTATCACAATGGTTTCACAAAGTGACTTTAACAGAGTCGTCAAAAGTCGTCAATATGAGGGAATGGGTTAAACAGCAGATGGTTGCATAATGCATGGCAAAATTAATGCAGACTACTCCTATAGGATTTTTCTGTGTTACTCTTTTTGATAGCTGCTTAAGATATTTATTAACCCTTTACCCTAGGCCCAGGTTAGACTGCTTCTATAGGTACTGTCTGATCAGGGTCTACTAGTTGCTTATGAAAAAATATCTGATTCTATAGTTTCTTCCATGGATAAAACTTCATGTGACCATAAGTCATAAGCTATTATACAAATCGGCTGATAAATAGCCATAGCCATCACTTCCTACATGAATATTCATGGGATACATGGTTAAAATAAGGGTGTCACAAAGCATGGATCTTGGTGAGATGCCGAGTTACTCGGCACCTCATTTTCATATAGATTGTTTGCAAAAGTTCTCACGAATTCGCCCGTAGTTTACTAAGGATAAACAGGACCTTATGTGTGTATATCTCTTTCGCTGCCAATAGCGAACCTCTGGTCACCTTTACAAACAGTGTAGATCCTGATGAGTGGCCGAGTAACTCGGTATCTAATAAATATTCAATTTTTTGATGATTTAAAAAAAAAAGAAAAAAAAAAAGCGGAGGAATGCTTAATAATAAAATCGATGCAGACGACAACCTTTGCAAACGAAATAGTTGGCAGCATATTGGGTATACATGTATGTGCGAAGGCCATGTCGATATCTAGAATGTATACACAAAGAGCTATTTGATCTTTTCTGTATGGATGGCATTCGAACACCTACAATATAACGTCCCGGTTGTTCCACTGACCGATATCGCTTAAGACAAATATCAGTTACTAGATCGTAACAAAAGATTTAGGACACAAGCTCGCCTGGGAAACTAACTACATGTAGTCGGTGTAAGAAATGCGGTAGAGCCTATCAAAAGTTCCCATTAAACGAATATTAATACTTTACACCATGAATATTCATGCAAGAAATAATGATATCATGAATATTAATTATATTAGGTTTTTTATAACAGGACTTGGACATGGGATATTTTGGCAATGGCAGAAATTGTAGAATCGTATCTATATTATATCATAATCAAACAGAGCAGACCCTGATCAGACGGTTTCTTCAGGATCCACCTGATCTGGGTCTACTCTGTTTGCCAAGGCGTATTTATGGAGTTAAAATCATTTCTATGCATGATGAGAGCAATACAGAAAACCCCCATTGGAGCTTATAACTTGTGCCCTGCGTTAAGGATCCATCTGTCATTAAGACCCAGAACCAAACACCGTTTTGTATGGTCTCTTTAGAGAGGTTTTACTGTACATGGGTATGTACGGAATGGAGCCAAATCAGATGCCCAATTATTATTTTATTTTTTGCTAAATACGGAGCTACCCCTTCTGGATCAGTTTGCCTTTGCAAACATAGTAGACCCAGGCCAGACGAATCCTGTTTGATGAAGTAATAATGTAGGTCTGATTCTGCAGTTTCTGCCTTGGTAAAAAAAACTTGTTCACAACGCATTTCTAAAACTTCTGCTAATTAATATTCATATATTCTTTATTTCTTAATGCGTATTCATGTAAAGAGTTACAACCTATTGATAGTGTTCAAGTTTTGTCGTCATAACAAAGCTAGCTGCGCGAACTTGGCAGACCGAGTAGACCGAGATCAGAGGGCTCCTGAAGGAAATTTCTGATTAGGGTCTGTACTGGTTGCTTTACCGATACATATCAAAGATTGTCACCAGGACATATTTATTTTGCAGGACCCCTCTGTCTTGAAATGGATAGGTTTTAATTCTTAGTTTGAATAAGTTACCTAATATAATATGGGGTGGAAGGGATAATGAAGAAAAGTGGCTACACAAATGCTAAAATCGTCCTTTCTCCACCAAATCCTATGTTGTCACCACTCGTTAGAATCGTCTCGAAGAGACAATTCTAACGAGTGGTGACAACAAAGGGTTTGGTGGAGAAATAAGGAAGTTATTCTAGAAAATGTTTTGATTTCCGCATTTTATCTGGACCTCTGGGAGGTCACATAAAATACGAAAATAGCATTGCAGTCAACATGTTATAGGTGTTCTTATTACTCTTCTTTAATCATTCCCACGCGTTTATCGAGCGGAATAACCCGCCAGCGTTTAACTAGAGCCCACTCTGTATGAAAAGGCGTTAACCCTTTACTCCATGAATAAGTATGTAAGACAGAATGACGTCATGAATATTGATTAGATTATTTTTTATAATAGCACTTGAACATAGGAAGTTTTGGGAATGACAGAAACGGAGGAATCGTATCTATATTATATCATAAGCAAAGAGAGCAGACCCTGATCAGACGGCTCCTGTAAAGGAGCCGTCTGATATGGGTCTACTCTGTTTGCACATGCATGGAAAGGCGTATTTATGGAGGAAATGGTTAGAAACTTGCTAGAAGAATTTGAATGACAAACATTGCAGACCCTGGTCAGATGGCTCCCATAGGAGCCCTCTGATCTTGGTCTGCACTGTTTGCAAATGACAGTGAACACGTGTCTTGGGTTTAAGGGGATAATTATTCCGTTGCTAGTCGGGCTTCACAGTTCTTCAACTTACAGTACATTTATTTGATCATATCTCCATACTTTTTACCATACGAGTGTAAATTGCTGTTGTGTCGAAACATTTAAAGTCACATTAAGGCTAGATCTCTAAAAGAAAGGACAGTTAGTTTTGTAAACCTTTCAACTACTGAAAATACATTTCATCGTTAGACAACGTCCACTAATTCAGCTTTCGAAGCAGATTTCTTCCATTCTGCATAAAGATCTTACCAAATTGTCAATCAGTTTGGACTCTGGTGAAACCCCTAAAACTGTTGGCCATGTATTCACGGATTCCTCCGTAGCAGTCTAAATCCAACCCGCCCTGAAAAGGAGGAAGAAGTCTCGTCAATATTTGATCACAGTTTTTACCGTTTTCGCTGTCAAATATTGTAGTCAGAAACACGTGTCGCCTGCTATAACTTTTGTTAGTTCAGTTTTCTCCCATTTTCGTTCAAAACCATTATCACAGTAACAAACAGTTTGTATCCTGATGAGACGCTGAGTTATTCGGTGTCTCATCTGGATCCAAACTATTTGCAGAGATAATCACAGATTCGACATTGGCAGTGAAAGAAAGAACCTTTAATGAATTGTACAAAATGTCTCCGAAAAAAGTAGTGCGGGTAATGTTCACACACATATTTTTTATTTTTTTTTAAAAAACAACAAAAAAACAACATATTGCAATAATATTTTCTCTGTAAAATGCCAAATTGAATTTCTATCAGTTTTGACTCAAACTGAGGCGCCAAACCGGTACAAATTGTGAGCAGAAATGTCCCATGGCTTGTTAAAGTTTCAGTTCATACGGTTCATGTTTGCCTTGTCGCTCAATGTCACCTTCAGACGCGCGCGTGTCTGGCTGAGTTTTTCCCTTCAAAAACTACATTATTTAAGTGGAATTTCTGGCATAATGTATAATTTAGCTCATTCAATTCGCGAGGGTAAGCTTTGATGACAAAACTCCTGTGAAAAAGGTGATCAGTCCTCTGGACCCTTTACTCCATGAATATGCTATTAGTGAAAGAAATAATGACATCATGCATATTAATAAGCTGAATTTTTATATTGACATATGACACAAGAAATTGGCCATGGAAGAAACTGTAGAATCAGATCTGTATCACTTAATACGTAAACAAAGCAGACCCAGATCAGACGACTCTTACAGGAACCGTCTGATCTGGGTCAACTCTGTTTGCGAATGCGTATTGATCAATGGAGTCAAAGGTAAATTCATATTCTTATCTTTAATCATTGAAATATATATATTGGTACACTACGAATATGTCGTCTGCGTTCAAAATTTCGTCTTCTGAATTTCAGCATTTTTAGTGCCGATTCGTAAGAAATGAAGCTGATAGAATAACCATGGATAACCCCACATTAGCTGATCTATCAACACTCATCAATATCTACAGGAGTCGTTTGATCTGGGTCTACACTGTTCGCAAGGCCGACAAATGGAGTCTCTATATTGGGTAAAGGGTTAACACAGTCAGCCTTGGAAATATTTCATGTACGTCTTTGATCATTGCCTGTATGTAATTCTGAAAGGCATAACTTCTTTAACCCTGTCCCTCATATAAACGTGTTTTCACGCATTTGCAAACAGAGTAGACCCAGATCAGGCGGTTCCTATAGGAGCCGTCTGATCAGGGTCTGCTCACTGGCACTTGATCGAAAAAGACTATAGTTTATTTATAGCAACTAGTACATTAATACACTATGATATAAATATTATATTACACAACTATAGTCTGTTCCGATCAAGTGCCAGTGGGTCTGCTCTGTTTACTAGTGGGATTTGATAGATCTGTTTCTATACTTTCTAAAGTGGCTACAATTTTCCAGCTTCCATATTTCATTTTCACTATTTTGTCCATGAATATTCAGTAGGTATTGACATTTGGAATAAACATAGAACTGGGAAAGTGTTAAAGAATTTGCAATCAAAGAGTGAAACATGTTGGATCTTGGTGAGACACCGAGCTACTCGGTGGCTCGTCTGATCCAAACTGCTTGCACATGTGATAACATAGACTTAAACCTTTCGGCGCCACATTTCTAATTGTCGTCTGCAATCCAAGTTTGTTAAATCATTCAGTAAAATAAGGAAATGAGATAAATAAATGCAACTTTCAAAGGAATAGCGCACATATATAGAAATAGAGAAGTCAAATAGTGAATCTGATCTGGGACTGCACTATTTGTCGTGGTGCATTTATGCGACTGCGGCGGTGAAAGGGTTAACCGGCAATGAACAGGTTAAATGGTTCCTTATTGTTTCAAAATGTCAGTTTAGGTCGTATCATAATTATATGTATGTTTTAAACCCTTTACTTCTTAAATATTCATGTAAGAATTAATGACATCAGGAATATTAATTAGATTGATTATTATTATGGCACATGGGAACAGGAATGTTTGGCCATAGCAGAAGCTGTACAATCCTATCTATATATCATTTCATAAGCAAACAGAGCACAGGAGCTGTCTGATCTGAATCTACTCTGTTTGTAAATACATTTAAAACGTATATATGGAGTAAAGGGTTTAACAGTACTACTCAGGGGGAGTAAATTCCCCTATTCTCCATACAGAGTTGTCGTTCTTGCTTTGCTCTTTGGGTTTACTTATGAATGGGTATCTTTACTTTTGTTTTTTAGCAGTTGACTATTTAAGTAGGTCAAATAATGTAGAGTTTACTGTATAAACTTCACATTGTTGTTACGGCGGTACTTAAGACTTCATCCCATGAATATTCATGTAAGAATAATAATGACATCATAAATAGTAATAAGATGAATTATATCATTGTCTCTCAACACACGAATATTGGCTATGGCAGAATTATAGAATCAGATTAATATAACTCCATAAGCAAACAGGGCAGACCATGATCAGACGACTCTTACAGGAGCCGTCTAATCTGGTTCTACTCTGCTTGCAAAGACATGAAAAGGTGTATGTATTGGGCAAATGGTCAGTTGTAATTAAAGATTATCGTATTTATTCATCAAATGACGAGTTGAAAGATTCTCTATTGTATATTGTTGGGATGTGCATGCATTGAACTTCTTAATTGTTTTTTCTGTGCGTTTTAAATATTGAACTGGATTTGTTTCGGTTTCTTCGGATCTTTAATATACAATGAAAATTACAGTTCAGTAGAACCTGTCTTAAGCGCCCATTCATTTATTGAATACACGAGTGTTAAAAAGCAGGTGCATGGGTATACTTAATGCAGGGCAAAAGTAATACATCAAGCTCATATCTGCATTACTTTTAACCTGCATTAAGCTACCACATGCATTACAGACCCAAAATTGGACCTACCGGTATTATTTATAGCCGCTTAAGAAAGTTTCTACAGTAAAGTCCCCGACTTAATGCAGGATGGAAGTTATACAAAAAGCTCCTGCTGGAGTTTACCGCATTTTTTCGTCCTGCATTAAGTAAACACCTGTTTTAACATTTAGCCTGCTATGGGCGGATGAGTGAATACCTGTTGCAAACAGTTTGGATCCAGATGAGACGCCGAGTAACTCGGCGTCTCATCAGGATCCAAACTGTTTGACACCCTGATTGCGTTTTGGTAGATAAATTGATTATAGCTTGAAATTTGAAAATTTAGTAGGTGAAAAATTCTTTAAAAATAAGTTGCTAATTAGCAGGCTGAAAGTTAAAAGTACCTACGCTTATTCACAAAGTGGTCACTTTGTAGGGGTTTACTGTATACAGAAATGTGTACATTGCTAGTTGTTTGCCATTTACTGTCTTTGATGTGCCGTATTTCGTGACTCAAATCATTATCATTAGTGTGATCAATCCGTCCATTCATTAATGACAAGTTTGCAAAAAAATGATGAACCGTTGGCAATATTGACTTTGCTTGGTTTATAACTAAGCTTTTCTTATGATTTGATTGGTTAATGCAATTCCAAATGTTTGCTGCCAAACATTGTCGTCTGCAAAAAAAGTCGTCTGCATCAATATGAAATTTGATGTTTTTCCTTTTTTTTCGTTAAAAAACATAATCACCACATGAAACAATTAGGACCCTGATGAGACGCCGAGTTACCCTGTGTAATATTTGGATCCAAACTGTTTGCACAGGTAAATCAGTGAAATGCAGTAAAATCGCGATTATTCGAACATTAAACTAGATCTACGTATAATTACCTGCACTGTTTGACTATACATGGTTTATAAATGTTAATACCCAATCTTTGTGTCTTTTACTCTCCGTTAGTTGCAAAATATGATATAAGAAGTACTTAAAAATCCAGTAACTCATAACACTTGTCAAACTATATGTTTTGAGTCGAAAAGAAATGCATTATTTACCAAAAATCACGTGAACAATTATAATAGCTGTATATAGTTATGTAAAGACGATGTATTATGTACAAGTCTGAATAAAATATTGTTCTGTTCTGTTCTGTTCTATAATTATCGATCTTTAAGACAGGTGGCAGCTTAATGCATGGTGAAAGTCATGCAGAAAGCTCCTCTAGGAGCTTTCTGCATGACTTTCACCATGCATTAAGCAGCCACCTGCCTATAAGGGTCTAACTTCTTTTACGCAATTGTTTTTCGAATAATCGAGATTTTACTGTAATAAAACCTATTTGCTATTCCAATGCGTTTCAAATGGCATGCAGAAATACGTTGTTGATTTTCCAATGTTATTTTCAATCCAACCCACACGCAAAGCATGCATACATAGCAATTAGGAAGAGAGTTCAAAAAGACAGATTTATCTTCTTGAGTTTCTTCCATTTACTCTTTTCTGTTTTTGTTGTGTTAATCTTTACAAACACATTGGGTCGACCGTATTCTCTCTTATATACGTCCCTTACATCTGCGCGGTGGGGATGGGTGTGAGGATGGGGACTTACATGCAGTGAATAAACCAACCAAAAACCTATATCATAATCTATACATAAAGAATTGATTTTCGAAATACATGTGGTAACTTAATGTAGATTTGAAAGCAGAAAGCCAACCAAAAGTACAACAATGTGTGTACAAAATGCAAGAACTTGCCTATTGACGACGCCGGGAGCATTTATTAGAGATAATACGGTGTACAACGCGTAATGTGAGAATTGAAGCAGACGACAGTGGTAAACTTGTAGACGGTTCTCTTAAAAACCCTTCCCTGTCATATGTTTATTCCAAATTTCAATATAAATTATTTATATAACTTTTGTAGAGGATCTGAACATGATGCTATGTGCCAAATATGAAAGCTGATAACCTTCCAGTTTCAGAGAAGATTTTCAAAGTTTTCACTATATGTTTCTATAGAAAACTTGCCACCCCTGGGGCGGGGACAATTTTGACCCCAGGGGCATAATTTATATAATTTTGTAGAGGACCTACAGATGATGCTGTGTGCCAAAGATGAAAGTTGTGAATCCGGTAGATTCAGAGGAGAATATTTTTAAAGTGCCAAAGTGTTGACGCAGGACGACACATGCCGACGGACACTCGACCACAAAAGCTCATCCTGAGCACTTAAAACAGCTAATATATATTCATGTTGTCATAATTGAACAGGAAAATGGTTAAACCGATCCGCTAATATAAGTCGAGTTAAGCTCCAAAATTTGGTGCTAATCTTGTTGTATAGCTCTCATGTTCGTACACGGCAGTCCCCTGTCGTCCGTTACGTTAATTCTATATTGCTCCTAGGTAATATGGCGCTTTTCGTTATCTTTGAATACCTATCAGGATCCAAACTACATTGTGTATTTAATAGTTTGATCATATTTAAGAACAGCAATACAGTAAAATCCCTCTAAGCGACCACTTTATGAATGGAAATAGATGTCCTTAAAAGCTACAGGAGCCGTCTGATCTGGATCTACTCTGTTTGCAAAGGCTTATTTATGGAGTAAAGGGACTCTTCTGTAAATTGAAGCAGGTGGCTTTTTTGCAGTTGTTCATAAAGGTGTTAAAAAGTTTTGCGCTAAACTCTGCTTATAACTTACCATGTTTTCTGAACAGTTGCAGATCGACTGCATACAATTTGCATCTAAATTTGACTTGGTACCTAATCTATATCAAAACCCATCGACACATGAATTTCACTAACATATATGTAAGAACCAAACACATTTTAGAATTCTTCAAGCAGACGAGATTATCAGCAGCGACGATATAATACCCAGCATTATCCTTTAGAAGAACAATTGTCGTCTGCTCCATGCTCAAATTTTATTTGTTTTCGTGTGTCTTGTCAGAAAGAGAGCCAGTGTCAAGCAGTCTCGACTTGGATTGACGTCACGAGTTCTCGAGATACTCGACGTGTTATCTGGATCGAAATGGTCCCAAAATGCTATCATATTTTCGTCTGTATACATTGTTGCAAGGTTAAGTTTTGCGAAATGCAAGTGAAATGCTTGCCAACAATCAGTGCACTTAAACCTTTTAACGCTGACTTTTTATATGGACTATTCCAGATTTTAAAAAAAAGCAAGCTTACCGTGAATATTTCGGGATATCTTTAGGAAAAGTGTAACATGACAAACAGTGCAGACTCTGGTGAGAGGATTCCTCTAGAAGCCCTCTCATCCGGGTCTACACTGCTTGCAAAAGGCATTAGTGATTTGTTTCTGGTACTGAAAGGGTTAAGATACCGGTATAATAACTACTGTAAAGAGTGCGATCATTAGTATGAGATCAGCGCATTGCTATATTTACGTACAGTGAACACTCGTTATAACGACAGTCGACATACATACACGTGTGTATATGTCTCCGATATAACTGAATATGCATTATACAGTTCAGAGATACAGATAAGGGTGCGTACCCAAATACTAAAATCGTAATTTCTCCACCAAACCCTACACTGTGACCACTCTTTAGAATCGTCTCCTCACAGTATAGGATTTGGTGGACAGATAAAGGAGTTATTCCTGAAAATGTTTAAAATTGTCCATCTTACCTGGACCTCTGATTATACTGACACGAATTTCGGAAACGCAAACAGTAAAACTCCTCTAAACCGAAATTTTAGTAAAGAAAAAATTAGCTCCTTTCAGGCAGGTAGTTGCTTAATGCAGGATGAAAGTCACTCCCCTGGGAACTTTCTGCATGACTTTCATCCTGCATTAAGCTGTCACCTTCTTAAAGACATGTCTTGATGCTAATTTGAACTCTCAGTTTACAGGGGTGTAACTGTATAACTTAATTTTCTTTACATTGACATTTTAATACGACACTTTCTGTGGGAACAAACGAGGTCGTTGTAACGAGAGTTGACTGTAACTCATTTTCTTTTAACCCTTTCCCTCATATAAACGTGTTTTCACGCATTTGCAAACAGAGTAGACCCAGATCAGACGGCTCCTACAGGAGCCATCTGATCAGGGTCTGCTCTGTTTGCTTATGGATTTTGATAGACCCGTTTCTTTACTTTCTAAAATGGCTACAATGTTCCATCTTCCATATTTCATTATAACTATTTTGTCCATGAATATTCAGTAGGAATTTAAATTTGGAATAAACGCAGAACAGAAAAAGGATTTAAGTACTCGTACACATATTATGATAGACTGCACACATGTCGTCTGCATTCAAAAGTGTGTGTCTTCAATTTTGTTTGAGCCACATCACACAAATAGAAGCTGATTGGGGATTGGGCATGTTCAAGTGGAGACCGAGTCCATGCCCTTAGTTAGATCAAGACCTACTCAATCATGAAGACTGATCTGAGTCTTCAGTGTTTGCACAGAACCAAGGATAGTGTTTCATAGACCGGCTAAATCTATAATCATTAATACAATAGAAACCTTCTGAATTGAATGAATGTGTGTTTTAAAAGTAGGTGGTTGTGGTGGTCTTTAGAATCGTATTTTTGAAATACAGTTGAACTTCGATAACTCGAACTTCAAGGGACCGTACAAATTAGATCGAGATAACAGGTGTTCGAGTCATCCGATTTCTAATCTGAACGATTTCGCAAGGCCACATCTTAATACAGGTCTAAAGTAATGCTGAAAGCTCTTATAGGAGCTTTCAGCATTACTTTAGACCTATATTAAGCTGTCACATGTGTTTCTACATATCTGTAGCGATATATTTTAGAGCAATTCTGTATTGTGAGTTTTGGAAGGACTGAACTTTTTGTTCGAGTTATCCCGAAGTTCGAGTTATCCGAGTTCGAGATATCGAAGTTCAACTGTATTCACAAGTATAATTATGCAACACAGTAGAGTAAAATCTCGATTATTTGAACACTAAAATATGTATCATTATCAATCTTTAACCCTTTCCCTCATATAAACGTGTTTTCACGCATTTGCAAACAGAGTAGACCCAGATCAGACGGCTCCTATAGGATCTGCTCTGTTTGCTATAAATGGAATTTGATAGATATGTTTCTTTACTTTCCAAAATGGTTACAATGTTCAACCTTCCATATTTCGCTATATAACTATTTTGTCCATGAATATTCAGTAGGTATCGAACTTCGGAATAATAATTGAACTGTTTGTATATCGAGTTCTTATTAAATTACTAGAAATTTTTTCTTACTTGACAGTTTCGGTGACTACTGTCACCTTTCTCAAAAATACAACTGATTCCGTGGATCATCGGCTATTTCTGTCAGCGCACTTGCTGACGAAAACCGTGTCACAGACGTGAGACAGCTTGTAGGCCCCTCGTCCCTGTTCATAGTAGCCTTTTGTTTTCGAATCTGGATGGCCTCTTTCATTTGACGAGCGCGAAGGTCTGACTCTTTGTCCACTGACGGAAATAGCCGATGACAGTGTAATAAGAACTCAATATACATATGGACTTACCTACTAAATGAACTCTTTCAAAGAAATAATTGAACAGTGAATGGGATAAAAACTGGTGGCAGCTAAATGCATGGTGAAAGTCATGCAGAAAGCTCCTCTAGGAGCTTTCTGCATGACTTTCACCATGCATTAAGCAGCCACCTGCCTAAAGGGGCTAAATTCTTCTATACTAAAATTTCGAATAATCGAGATTTTACTGTATTCAATATATAGAACATAGTGTGTATTTTTCTCTCTAAGAGATATACATCTTTACTATTCTTGGACGTTTTACGTATATATTTCAGATAATATACATGTACATATTTTTTTGTAAATCCTAAACCTATATTTGTTACGATCCTTCAAGAAATAAATAAATGTTTAATATGTAATATGCATTTTCTTGTTGTTTTTTTACAAGGAAGAAAATATTCCAAAATAGGGAATTAATATAATACATATAAATACTTGAACTGCTCTGATCTACTATGTAAAGACATGATAATCTTTGAAAAGGCCCTTAGTGGTCGAAATATTAGATCAGAGCAGTTCAAGTATTTATGGTTTTTTTATATTTCCCTTTAATATTGCCCAGAAGGAATGAATACACATGACAAAAAAAAGGGGAATTGGACAAAAGTTTTGAAAACAGGTTTCCTCCATTTATTTCTCCCTTGGTAGCTGTTTTAAACAATCACCTTTCTACTCCTTGCAACATATGTTTACAGTAATTTACAGTAAAACATCTCTCAATAATTAACTCTTTATCTGATGAATATTCATGCAAGAAAAAATATTTTGAGTATAAATTTGATGAATCTTTATAATGGCATATTTTGACAATGGCATAAACTGTAGAATCAGATCTATATTATAAGCAAACAGGGCAGACCCTGATCAGATAACTCCTGCAGGATTTGTTTGCTATAGATATAACTCTAGTTTCTTCCAATACCCAGAATATGCCATTATAAAAATGAAGCTAAATATTTTGTAAGAAATAATGACATAGTGAATATTAATTAGTTTATTTTCAATAATGAAATATGACCACAAGAAGTTTTGGCAACAGCAGAAACTATAGAATGATATCTCCAGTCGAACTTCGATAACTCGAACACCCGAACATCATTTCATAAGCAAACCGTCTGATCTGGGTCTACTCTGTTTGAAAAGGCGTAAAAAGGTGTATTTATGGAGTAAAGGGTTAAAGATCCAGACATGCTGTTTTGAGAGGTTGGTGGGCAGAGGTTTTACCATATATACACAATACATTATCCACATTAAACCTGGTAAAGCAGCAAATGGAGCTGTCAGGAACTGTGTTTGATGTGGTACATGTACTTTTGTACTCAACAGTTAGCACTTATGTGCAACACATTAGACTCTATCCTCCACTGCACATGAATGTAAAATCTATTTCATAATATCATTAAACCCTTTCCTCAATAAATATTCATGTAAAAAATAAAGACATCATGAATATTAATTAGATTAACTTGCTAGAACAGCACATGGACACCGGAATTTTGGCCATGGCAGAAACTGTAGTCTTATCTATATTATATTACATGTATAAGCAAACAGAGCAGACCCTGGTCAGACGGCTCCTATAGGATCCACCTGATCTGGGTCTACTCTGTTTGAAAGGCATAGAAAAGCGTATATCTGGAGTAAAGGGTTAACCTTTTCACCCTTTCCCTGATGTATATTCATGTACGAAATAATGATATATCTTGCATATTTACTAGCTGAGTGTTATAAAAGTATATCAACACAGGAATTGTTGACCATGGCAGAAACAGTAGACCAGATCCATTTAACTCCATAAGCAAACAGGACATACCCTGATCAGGTAGCTCCTATAGAAGCTGTTTGATCTGGGTCTGCTCTGTTTGGAAAAGCATGAAAAGATGTTTGTATATGAGATCAAAGTTTAATACTACAAAGCTACAGATAAGGGTGCATACCCAAATACTAAAATCGTCATTTCTCCACCAAACCCTATACTGCGACCACTCTTTAGAATCGTCTCGAAGAGACGATTCGAAAGAGTGGTCGCAGTATAGGATTTGGTGGAGAAATAAAGGAGTTATTCTTGAAAATGTTTTAATTTAAGCATCTTATCTGGACCTCTGTACTTTATAATTTCCAATACTATTTATCAGATTCCTTTGAGAAATTGGAATCAATCTGTCAAAGAAGTTGGATCCTGATGAGAAGTGTAGATCATTCTGTATCCAAACTCTTCAAAATGGTTACGACGATTTCACTCACGGCATAGAAAGAGCTAAAACTTGAAATGAACGCAGCATTTTGATTGAAAGTTTTAATCTTTATAGATTAACATGTTCACAAACTGTTTGTAATTTTTTACTTTACCTCTTTAATAACCCTTTCCTCCATAATTACACCTGTCTATCCCTTTGCAAACAGAGTAGGCCCAGTTCAGACAGTTCCTATAGGAGCCGTCTGATCAGGGTCTGCTCTGTTTGCTTACGATATGATATGGATATCATTCTACAGAATCTACCAACACAAAAACATCCAGTATCCGTGAGTCATTATAACAAATAATCTAAATTATATTCATGACATCATTATTTTTACATGAATATTCATAGAGTAAAGGGTTAAATTCAAATTTATAGCAAAGCACTGTAAGCTGTTCAAATCACTGGTTCTGCAATGCACAAAATGTGTCAGAAACATTTTATCCACAGTTTTCCAGTCTTCAGCTTCAAATTGTGCAAAGCAATTTACTATTGTAAGTAAATCATCAGAACAGTACATTAGTCAGTTATTTATGCATTGTTTATGTATGGTTCATCTGTGTTTCCATGGTTTTCAGCATCCAGTCAGGCTGAGTTGCTGTTATCTTTTCTATGATATTGTTCACCTGAAAGCACAAACTCTGTATTTGCTTGTCCCATGTTGGTAATGTTTCTCTTGCTGAAAGAGAAATACAAAACAAAAGTTATTCTAACTTCCAAGTAAATAAAGCAAAAGCCTCTCTTAACCCTTCTCTTGCTGAATTTTAAAATACATTTATCCTTCTTTACCCATGCCCTGTTGTATAATTACATATATCTTCACTGTGTACAAGTATTTCGCTGTGCAATCACTGCTGTGGAGTGCACTGGTTGCACAATCAACTTGTAAATACTGCAGGAGCTGTCTCATCTGGGTCTTCACTATTTACAGGTAGGTATATTGACGTGAACAGCAAGCGAAAGGTTAAGTGACTTCTCTTTAGAAACTGACAAGTCTGTCAGGCAGATGATGGCTTAGTGCAAAATAAAAGTAACCCATATAAACAAGCCTTTGCAAATACAGTAAACTCACATTTGATGTGCACAATGGACTGACATTGTATAGATTCTGTAGACTGTGATCGAATGGCTCCTGAAGGAACCCTTTGATATGATTCTGCACTATTTACCTATGTTTGACTGAATACTTAGGGAAAACTGACTCAGTCAGAAAGGGCCCTGTAATCAAGGGCAGATAACTCTAGACATAGTAATCTGATTCAACCCAAAAATGTTAGGTGTCTTTCTCTGATGATACTAAGCATATGCCCTTAATATGAAGTCAATATGTGAAATACTCTTTGCATTATCGCATCACATCAAGTGTTGACGCACAGACAGACAGAAAATGTGATTCCTATCTATAGGGCACCAGCATTTTCAATGCAGGGCCCTACTAATATGTAATTAACGTGTACTCACATTCAAAGTGTACAATGGAATCTATCTGGTCAATGTAGCCATTCATTCTGCCCTCTGTAATCATCTGAGATGCTATCTTCTCTGCCTACAACATGTGTTAATAACATCAAATGACATGCAAAAATGACATGCAAAAAAGCAACCGCCAAAACTCTTTGTACTTAGCACTACAAGAACTTTTTGACAACCAAACAAAACAGTGCTTTCATAGGAACAAGTTTACACTTCATATACAAAGAACTGTAATCTCTTAAACATTTAACCCTTTACCTAATAAATATTCATGGAATAAATAATGACTGCATGAATATTTTTTAGATTAGTTTTGACAAACTAGGAACATTGGACTTAATGGTCATGGCAGGTCTATGTAATATAATAAGAAAACAGAGCAGACCCTGATCAGATAGCTCCTGTCTGATCTGTGTCTATTCTGTTTGCCAAGGTATATATGATGAAAAGGCGTTTATTATCAGATTCGACCTATAACGACCTCCAATATGAGCTGTCTCATCAGGGTCTGCTCTGTTTGCATACGACATAATAAAGATCTGATTCTAGTTTCTGTCTCATTAAAAATTCCCTTATTCACATTGCCATTGTACAAATTCAATTAATTAATATTCATGGTGCCATTAAATCTTACATGAATATTCATGGAGAAAGAGTTAACCCTATGTTTCTATATTAATGTAGTGTATCTGTCTCTGTTTAGAAACTACTAACAGAGTGTCAGATTTGGTCCCGATGAGACATTGAGTTACTCAGCATCGCATCTAGATCTAAACTGTTTGCACATGCCAGTTAGGTTGAGCTTAGTTACGATATTTTAACAGTAAGGGAGGCAACTCCTTATGCTCTAAAGAATTTGCTGCAGTGGTCTCCCTTGGTGACTTATTCACTAGTTTATTACCATGTACAATCTTAATAGCAGAATAAGGATCATAATTTCTGATGAAGGGTTGACAGGCTGCAAACATTATTTAACCCCAACCTCCATAAATACACCTTTCTACTCCTCTGTAAGTCACCTCTTGCAACCATTGTGATAAATGCTCTATTTATCACAATGGTTTCAATACTACACAATCTAACATTTTCGTTTTCTCTAGTAAATGCTACTTTTCGGTAGATTTATTTAAAGAGGCTTGGTCTAAAAATATTTTATGAGGGAATGGGTTAAAACTTACTTTAGTAGGTGGTATCTCAAGCAGCGAGCCCAATTCACCGAAGGAAATGTTGTTGTACAGTTTGCTGGCAGAGAGGAGATTGTGTTCTATCACCGCTCGATCCAGAATCGTAGAACCTGCCAGATACACAATCATTAAAATCTGTACTACATAATAGAAGAACCTGTCACAGATAAATCACGAATAAACAAAACCTGTAGAATCAGATCTATATGTCAAAAGCAAACAGAGCAGACCCTGATCAGATGGCTCATGTTGTTGTACAGTTTGCTGGCAGAGAGGAGATTGTGTTCTATCACCGCTCGATCCAGAATCGTAGAACCTGCCAGATACACAATCATTAAAATCTGTACTACATAATAGAAGAACCTGTCACAGATAAATCACGAATAAACAAAACCTGTAGAATCAGATCTATATGTCAAAAGCAAACAGAGCAGACCCTGATCAGATGGCTCATATAAGAACCATCTGATCTGTGTTTACTCTGTTTGCAAATGCGTGAAAAAGCATTTATATGAAAGAAAGGGTTAAAGCTGAACTCACGGTACCCTAACTACCCTAAGTATTAAGACACCAAAACTCCCTCCTCCACTAGTATGTAAAACAAAATTAAAATTAAATTTGCACCACTTTAGCCCATAGCCTGCCAGTCACAACTATAGTTGCATTTGCAATCAGTGTAGACCCAGATGAGAGAGCTCCTATAGGAGCTCTCTCATCTGGGTCTGCACTGTTTGCCATGGAAAATTCATGCCTGCATGCTCTATGCTTTTGCCCAGGAAAATCATTTGAACATATCCTGTGTATTTTTGTAAAGATTAGCCTAATTAATATTCAAGCAGGGCGGAGTCAAAATATTATTTGGCAGGCTAAGGGTTAATAACTCTAAATTAGACTAATAGTAGCAAATTGTGTTGATCCTGATCAAACAGCACCTTTAGGAGCCATTTGATCTGATTATGCACCGTCCGACCAGGGTCTGCTCTGTTTGCTTGCGATATAATACAGTTATAAATCTACAGTTTCTGCCATGGAAAAACATTCCTCTGTCCATGTGCTGTTATTGCAATCCACCTAATTATTATTGATGATGTCATTATTTCTTACAAGAGATTCATGGAATAAAGGGTTAACTCTTTCCTTCATATAAACGTATTTTCATGCATAAGCAAACAGAGCCGTCTGATCTCATTCTGGGTCTACTCTGTTTGCAAAGGCGTAGAAATGGAGTAACGGGTTAACCCTTCCTATTTTTAATATTCAAGTAAGAAATAATGACAGCATGTATATTTATTGGTTGAATTTTTATAAAGGTACATGTCAGGATATACAGTTGATCTTCGATGTCTCGAACTTGGATAACTCTAACTTCGGGTTAACTCCAACAAAAAGACTTACAATACAGAATTGCTCTAAAATGTATCGCTACAGATGTCTAGAAACACATGTGACAGCTTAATACAGGTCTAAAGTAATGCTGCAAGCTCCTACAGGAGCTTTCAGCATTACTTTAGACCTGTATTAAGCTGTCGCCTTGAGAAATTGTTTAGATTGGGTATCGGATGACTCGAACTTCTGTTATCTTGACCTAATTTGTATGGTCTCATGAAGTTTGAGTTATCACAGTTCAACTGTAAGTACACAGGATTTGTTGGTGTTGGTAGAAACTGTAGTCAGATTTATTATAATTTCATTAAGAAAACAGAGCATACCCTGATCAGACGGTTCCTATCGGAGGTGTATGATTTAGGTCTATTTTGTTTGCAAATGTGTGAAAAGGCATTTATATGAAGGAAAGGGTTAACATTCAAACAGTTCAAAAAGGGTTTAAAGTACCTTTGCACTGAGCCCTGGTCTAAAGTTTATAGTATTGCACTTCTAACTTTGAGCCTGAGACTATTCTCAAGCATATGAGTGGTCAAAATTCGACCATTCAGATACCTGAGAATGATCTCAGACTCAAGCAAAACGTTTTAAGCCTCAGGACCAGTAGATATTATACTTACAACAGTTCTAATGAAAATGCTTTTGTGCCTTAAAGCTTTATACTGCTATTGCACCACAGTCTACCTACCATCTGATGTGATTGCCTTCTGGTGAGGTTGTAGAAGGGCAGAGAACTCTTCTAACTCACTGCTCCTAATAATTCTGTCAAGGTACCTAAATAAAATAACCATAACACTGAATAACTGTCTTCTGTTAACTTGAAAAAGGAGTCTATTTCTGGATCTATATGGCAGGTGGTAGCTTGGTGTGATGGAAAAAGTAATGGAAAAAGCTCCTAAAGCAATTTCTGCATTATCTTTTGCCCTTCATCAAATAACTCTCTACCTTGAAGACTCCTATATTAGCACATTCCCTCCTAGTGACGCATTTTCGAGCCTCTGTAAAAGTCACATTTAGATACCACTGTGATAAATAGAGCATTTGCTCTATAGGAGCAAATGCTCTATTTATCACAATGGTTTCAAAACTACACATTTTGATTTTTTTCCTTTTCTCTAGTTAATGCTCCTTTTCAGTAGATTAATTCAAAGAGGTTGGGTCTAAAAATAAACTAGTTAGTGGTGGCTTTCTACTGTAACCATTCTATGCATCTACAACTATCAAGGTAACATAAAAATGGCTGTCCCTAAAATTGATCCTCAGGAAAAAACATTCATCTCATTCAACAAGAGTTTTCGAAGAAGTATCTGTGTCATTGATAGAAGTATGCATGGCAAACAAATGGATGAAAAGATTACTACAGCAAAGTGATTCCCAAGTATTTTCTTGCTAAAGCAGGTGACACAAAAATGTCATTATTTCTTACATTAATATTCATCAAGTAAAAGATTTACATTTCTACAATGTTCTGAACATAAACTAGAATTTGTCCATAGCGCATGGGAGCCCCTACTATGCCATTTTCACAATTTCAGTTTGAAAGAAATCCAATGAAGAGCATAGAAGGAATTTTTACATGTTTTTAAACCCTTTCCTTCATATACCAGTAAACACATTAGCAAACAGAGCAGACCCAGATCAGACTGCTACTGTAGGAGATGTCTGATCAAGGTCTGCTCTGTTTGAAATTATTATTATTATTATTATTATTAGCAAAGGTGTGAACAGGTGAAAGGTGTGTTCAGATGGATCCTATAGGAGCTGTCTGATCAGGGTCTGCTGTGTTTGCTTAATGTATGATATAATAAAGATATGACTATAGTTTCTGCTATGGCCATAATTTCCTGTGTCCATGTGCTATTATAAGAATTAATCTAATTAATATTCATGACATCATTATTTCTTACATGAATGTTCATGGAGGAAAGGGTAAAGAGAGTACCTACATTTTCTCGAGTATGTTATATGCTGGGAGCTTCTGACATCTCTCATCCTTGAACAAAGTTGCTAACATCCTTGACCTCTGCTGACCTAAAACAGAAATAATGACATCAGAAATAATGACATCATGAGTATTTATTTGCTGAATTTTTATAATGGCATAAGAACACAGGATTGTTTGGTATTAGTATAAACTGTAGCATCAGATCTATTACAGTAAAGATTGTTCATAACGTATCACAAGGGACCGTGGTAAAGGAAACGTTATAACAGAGAAACGTTATAAATATTTAATCTTTCATTCTGAGCAACAAGCTACATGTGTCCACTGAGCCTTTCACACACTTCCGTTACTTCTTTTGAATCGATAGATCTATTTGTTCCTATTTCTTACCGTATTGAGATAACCACTTTGTCGTTATTTTAGGAACTCTGTGTCTGCGTTTCACATGATTGCATGTTAAAATAAATATTCCCCTATTGTAAACATCTTCTTTTCAAATTGCAAATGGTGGACGAATGATGTCTAGTGGAACTTCCGATTTTTTCAAAGGGTTAATAAAGCTCTTAGAATGTGATGTCGTATTATAAAATTGGATCGAGATCAGGTTACAATCAGTCATAGTTTTAACGGGATACAGATTAAGAAAAACATGAAAGTAACTACAAATCAGACTTGAGTTTTGACAGATTAGATTCAACGGTGCAGTAATGACCGAATCTCAACAGAAAGTGAATGGTTTAAATTGAAGCAGCAATTCGCGGCTATTCATTCTTCATTTTAAGTGATCCTGTACAAAAGTATGTACCCAATGTTAAACGAAAGATGCCATACAATTAGGTGTCAAGTAATGACTTAAGTTTGCATATTCGCTTAAGTGTTTGCAAACACGCCTTTTGGGCGCTTTTCACGGTTAATCGATTCCCACGCATGACTGTTGTCATCGCTACACTAGGAGGAAAACGTTATAATTACAGCTATTAGCGGTTTGGGACAAACTCTCTCAAACGTTCAAAACAGGAAATACCTTCAAAACAAGAACGTTGTATCTGATCTTTTTCAACATAGATCAAGAAGGCATTTGGCCGGGACTCGCTAATCTAAACGTTTTATCAAAGGAAACGTATTAACCAAGAACGTTCTATCAAATCTTTACTGTATAAGCAAACAGAGCAGACCCTGATCAGACAGTTCCCACAGGAGCAGTCTGATCTTAGAGTACTCTGTTTGCAAAGGCGCAAAACAGTTTTTATAGTAATTAGCCATTTTATCAGGACCTTGGATCCATAGAGATGGTTCAAACCACAAAATCTTAAAATTCATGTACTAAAAATAAAAGTGGACTGGCTGACAGATAAACTAGGCTGTGCACATCATTTCAGTAGAGCCTAAACCTTAGTGATGGTCTGGAATCATATGCCTGAATTAAGCCTTTCCCTCACATAAACGACTTTTCACACCTTTGCAACAGAGTAGATCCAGGTCCCAGGTCAGATGGATCCTGTAGGAGCTCCCTGATCAGTGTTTAAACTGTTTACAGAGCTCCAGATAGCATGCGTAAATTAACACTTTTTCAAGTATAATTTCTTTATTTCTCTTCGAGACGATTCTAAAGAGTGGTCACAACATAGGGTTTGCTGGAGAAATGACGATTTTAGTATTTGAGTACGCACCGTTATCTGTAGCTCTGTGTTTACTCATGGGATTACAAAGATCTGTTTCAAAAGATCTCTACTCTGTTTGCAAAAGCATATAAGGCATATTTATGGAGTAAAGGATAAAGCAGTTGTCACACCCACCTGCAGATGCCAGCACTGTACAGATCAGAGCATTCCGCAAGGCCGTCATTCTTTCTGCCTCCGCAACCATTGTTTTGTAGGACAGTTCATTATACCTCACTGCGGCTTCTATGAACTTTCTCCGGAAATCCAGTACTCGTGCATAACATGCCTAAAACATTAAACAACATGCTGATTTTAATGAAAATCTTTCATGTAAACTTACTTAATAGAAATTGCAACCATGCTTCCAGTTTAACCCCTTTACTCAATGAATATTTAGGTAAGAAATAATAACCTCAGCTCAAGCTGGAGCTCTCCATAAGGGAGAAGTTTATTGGGATACAAGAAGTTTTGGTCCTGATTTTGTATCTCCCTATATGTTCTATACACATGTATTTAAACTTCTCTCTCAGCTCAAAACAGCTCAAAACAGGGACAATTCAACAGGGTCAGGGAGATTTTTTTCTCCCAAATCCAGGTTTTATTGTAATGCAAATTTCAAAGCACAGATACAGAATTTGAGTTGAGACAAAAAGTGAAGTGCTCTAGGAGCCCACTGATCTGGGTCTACACCATGTGCATATGACAGTGGATGCATGTTCATCACGCAAACAGTTAAATATCTACTTACTGATTAACCATTGGAATCTTACAGATGGATATTGACTTGACCACCTTATCAAATGAATATTCTAGTAAGAATTAATGACATCAAGAATATTTACTTGACCATTTTTTATAATGTTATATAAACACAGGCATGAAAGAAACTGTAGAATCAGATCTATATAATGCCATACGTAAAACAAAGTAGACCCTTATCACTGCTGAAAATCTCCAGTGTTCTATAGGAGCGTTCTGTTTTACTTTCACCTTGCTTTAAGCAGCCACCTGCCTTTAACACAAAATACTTGATGTGATTTAGTGGCCGTTATAGGGAGGTTTTACTGTATACATGTATATATGTACATAAATTTATTTTGAGCTAAGGTAATTTTGGTCATGGCAGAAAATATAGAATCAGGTCTATATTATCATAAGTGAACAGATCATACTCTGATTAGATCAGATCCTGTCGGAGCCATCTGATCTGTGTCTATTCTGTTTGCAAAGGCGATAAAAGATCTGTCTATGGAGTAAAGAGTTCTTTATGTGATGTCTGCTCAATACTTATTTTTCTCCATTGACAGTTGAAACTTAAAACCTCCGACTAAATGAGAGTTTGCCTCAAAAACCACTTGATATTATCTTCTACCTAAATTCTCTAATACCATCAATCTCCTTTACTATTGGAGCAAGCAACAACTTAACTGCAAAATATGTGGTCTGATTAAAGTCTTTCAAAACCAAATGTCAGAATTTAACCCTTCCCTTCATATAAATGCTTATCCCTTTTCTAAATGAATATTAATGTAAGAAATAACGACATTATGAATATTCATTCACTGATTGAATTTATATAATCGCACTATAAACAAAATAAGTTTTTATCGTGACAGAAACTGGAGAATCAGATTTTTATTATTATATCAAAATCAAAGAGAGCAGACTCTGATCAGGTGGTTCCTGTATGAGTCAGTCTGATCGGTGTCTACTGTTTGCAAAGGGTTAACCCTTTCTCTCATTTGCAAACAGAGTAGACCCAGATCAGATGGTTCCTAAAAGAGCCGTCTGATCAGGGTCTGCACTGTTTGCTGATGAAATTTGAAAGATCTGTTTCTTTACTTTCTAAAATGGCTACAATATTCCACCTTCCATATTTTGTCCGTGACTATTCAGTAGGTAATGAAATTTGTAATAAACATAGAACAGGGAAAGGGTTAAATGGAAATATAATCTCTACATGAGAACACTTGTGCTTACCTTGTAGTGGATCTGGAGCTCCTGGTTGTGGGAGTCTGTCTGTAAAAGGGATGCCCTGTTGATGTAAGCCTCTGCCTGCACGGGGTCCGAGTCCTCCAAGTATAGTCGAGCAATCTTCAAATATGTTTCCAGCTTATAGTCTGTAGTGTACTGTCTGGAGAAAACATACAAATAGGGATAATCTTCACAATCTCTACAGTACACAGTGGGAAAGCAACTATTCAAAACTGGTAGTTTTAACCTTTTACTCCATATATATATATACACATTTTAAATGCCTTTGCAAACAGAGTAGACCAAGATCAGATGGCTCATATAGGAGCCATTTGATCAGGGTCTACTCTGTTTGCTTATTGAATTATTTATGATCTGATTCTACAGTTTCTGCCATGGCCAAAATCTCCTGTGTTCACTCTCCATAGTAAGAATTCATCTAATTAATATTCATGGTGTCTTACATGAATATTCATGGAATAAGTGTTTAACCCTTTCCTCTATAAATACGCCTTTCTACGCCTCTGTAATAGCCACTTCTTGAAACCATTGTGATAAATAGAGCATTTGCTCCTATGGAGCAAATGCTCTATTTATCACAATGATTTCAATACTACACAATTCTAACATTTTCCTTTTCTCTAGTAAATGCTCCTTTTTGGTAGATTTATTCAAAGAGGTTGGGTCTAAAAATAGCCTATGAGGGAATGGGTTAATGTAAAGGAAGCTACCTTGGGACCAGTTATTGCACCAAGCTACAACTTGTCTGCAAGCTTGGCTAGTTAGGCTTCTTCAATATGACTGCATTATAAAAGGCTTTTTCCCTTTACTACATAAATATTTATTTAAGAAATAATGACATTGTGAATATTGACTAATGTATATAATTTTTTATTTTTAACAAGAGCCGCGTGCAGCGCCAACACTTTTCTGATTTGGTGCTTCGACACGATTCTAAAGAAAGGTCACAACATAGGGTTTGGTGGAGAAATGAAGATTTTAGTATTTGAGTATGCACCGTTATTTGTAGCTCTGCACGTAATTCATTAAATATGTACAGAATTTACAAAGTGGAATGGCTCATCAGTTTTTAACGGTACAGTCCAATCAGTATAGAGGGTATAATTTTCAAGAAGATGATGAATAAAAGTCAGTGCAGACCCTAATCAGAGGGCTCCTCTAGGAGCTCTCTGATCTGGGTCTACACTGTTTGCAAATTTCTGCCAGTACACTCATTTCCTCGACACATATGATTAAGTAATCTTACTTCTGCCCCGTCTCCAAGGGTATACCAACAAGTATGTTGGCTGCCCCCTTCCATGAGCCCTCCCGCTCATAAATGTCTGCAAGGTGTTGTCGAACAGCTGCAACCTGAAATATCCAAATCAGCAAAATTGACCGATTTTCAGCAATATTGAAAAATATCTAAATTTCTACCAATCAGAGGCCAACATTCTGTTACTGTGGTAATTTAAAAATAAATCAAAAGTGGAATGCAATGTTCATGTGAAGTTTCATTAAGATCAGACAATTACTTACAGAGAAATGTGTCGGACAATTTCACGGCAGAATAAGAAGAAGAGGAAGAAGAAACTTTATTTACTCCATGATTATTCTTGGCAGACTATGAACATAAAAGGTCATTAATTAATTATTTTATAAAACAAGTGAATACAAAGCTATCAGAGCTACAGATAAAGGTGTGTACACAAATACTAAAATCGTCATTTCTCCACCAACCCCTATACTGTGACTACTCTTAAGAATCGTCTCAAAGAGACGATTCTAAAGAGTAGTCACAGTACAGGGTTTGGTGGAGAAATAAAGGATCTATTGCAAGTGAATACAAGTGAATACATAGCTATCAGAACTACAGATAAAGGTGTGTACCCAAATACTAAAATCGTAATTTCTCTACCAAACCCTATACTAAAGAGACGATTCTAAAGAGTGGTCACAGTATAGGGTTTGGCAGAGAAATAAAGGATTTACTGATGAAAATGTTAAAACTTATGCATCTTATCTGGAACTCTGAGCTATGCCGAATAGTATAGGATCAGATCTAAGATATGCTATGAGTAAATAGAGCAGACCCTGATCAGATAACTCCTACAGAAGACATCTCATCTGGGCTTAATCTAATTGCAAACTGTCAAAAGGCCTCCTTATGGAGTAAAGGAGTAAAAGCTATAGTAAAAATGTACTTTGGGAACTGAAGAAGTATGTTTTCCAATGAAAATGACTTAGTGCTTATATTTTTTAAACTTTTGGACAATTTTTACAGTCATAGAAAAGATGTCTTTAACTTTAACCCATTTCCTGTTGCATAATTCATGTAAGAAATAATAATAAATGACATCATGAATATTAATTAATTTCATAACGATATATGAGCACAGAACATTTTGGCTCAGACAGAAACTGTAGAATCAGATCTATATTGTACCATAAGCAAACAGAGCAAACCCTGATCAGATGGCTCCTACAGGTGTGAAAAGGCGTTCATGGAAAGGGTTAACCCTTTATTTAACAAATATTCATCTAAGAAATAATGACATCATGAATATTAATTACAAGAATTTACAGTGGCATATGAACAAAGGAATGTTTGTTTCAGGCAGAAACTATAAAATCACATCTATATTATTCTGTATTAACTGTTCTGTGTCTACTCTGTTTGTATATGAAGTTAAAAGCAACTAGATTTCTAATGATGTTTGTTTTTCATAATTAAAGTGCGAACTTTTGTGGCTTTGACAGTGAAAAAATTCAGTACATGCGCATCTCAATTATACACACAATTAATTTGTAACGAAAGTTATGCAGTTAAGATTTTACTGGTTCCCGTGCTATTAGGGCATCATGCGCATGGTACGAACCGGTAATCAGCTGTGTGTATTACATTCATGGCGGCATATATACGAGTTGACAGTTGTCAGTTTTTCACACGTAAGATTGTCTTCAATTGTTTATGTAGGGACCGGTGTTTGTTTTTATCCTTTATCCTGCTGCGGGCGGATAAGTTTACCTAAGTTTATTTTATGTTTCATTGCGATATTCAATCATATTACTATAAATGAGGTATTTTCAAAAAAAAATTCGGCGACACAGACTACCCGCGTTATGTCGGATACCGCGGTAAAACGGTCCGCGTTATAACGGATCTCCAGTGTACATGTATAGCAAATTCGTGACAGTTTGGCTCCAAATGAGATACCATATAACCAGCATCTTATCAGTGTTTAACCCATTCCCTGATATTGACAACTTTTGACGACACTGTAAAAGTCACTTTGTGAAACCATTGTGATAGTTTAGAGGATTTGCTCCTATAGGAGCAAATGCTCTATTTATCATAATAGTTTCAAACAACAAAATTCTAAAAGTTTCCTTTTCTCTAGTTAATGCTCCTTTTTGGTAGATTTATTCAAGGTGGTTGCATCTAAAAATAGCCTATGGGGTAATGGGTTAAACTGCCCATATTTTGAACAGAAATGGAGAAATCAACACTTAACCCTTTACCATTTAACCTTTCCCTGTACTATGCTTATTACAAATTTCATTACCTAATGAATATTCATGGACAAATTAGTTATAATGGAATATGGAAGGTGGAACATTGTAGCAATTTTAGAAAGTATAGAAACAGATCTATCAAATTCCATTGGCAAACAGAGCAGACCCTGATCAGACGGCTCCTAGAGGAGCCGTCTGATCTGGGTCTACTCTGTTTGCAGATGCGTGAAAACACGTTCATATGAGGGAAAGGGTTAAACAGAGTAAACCCAGATCAAGTAGCTCCTGTAGGAGCTGTCTTATCTGGGTCTGCTCAATTTGCTTATGGACTTACATAGATCTAATTCTACAGTTTCTACCATGACCAAACATCCTGTTTTCGTAAAATTTCATTATAAATCAGCTGATGGATATTCATAATGTCATAATTTCTTATATGAATATTCATAAGGTAAAGGATTTGGAGTTTTCTGCCAATAATAACCCTTCTCTTGCTGAATTTTAAAATACATTTCTCCTTCTTTACCCATGCCCTATTGTATAATTACATATATCTTCACTGTGTACAAGTATTTCACTGTGCAATCACTGCTGTGGAGTGCACTAGTTGCACAATCAACTTGTAAATAGTGCAGACCCTGATGAGACAGCTCCTGCAGGAGCTGTCTCATCTGGGTCTTCACTATTTACAGGTACGTATATTGACGTGAATAGCAAGCGAAGAGTTTATTTGCTCAATATATAAACAACAAAACCTCTAGTAAAAGAGGTACATGGTGAGTTTTCCGCACCTGTTCTTCAAATGATATGACTCTTGCATGGACTTTCTCCAGTGTAAAGTGGGCTATCTGCTTGGCTGTAACATCGTCCAGCTGGAGGAGATGTGAACAGAACTCTCCAAGCAGCTGTCGAGAGATCACAAGACTCACTGCTTCGTTCACCACTGAAAATTATGGAGAATACAGGCCTTCTTCTGACAATTTTCGGGAAAATGCATATTAATCATTGGAATTTTTTTTGTCTCGTAAATCTCAATTACGGTACATGTATTTGGAAATCAAGTTTAGTCCCATTTTGACTTTAAGTCTTATTTTGCATTTTTAGAATTTTAATCAAAATTTTGTCTTAATTGGGACTTTTTTCCCAAAATTGGGAGAAATGTTACCTATTTGCATTGGGAATGGGTCTTGTCAAGGGACTCGTGTAGATGAAAGAAAAAGACTTACAAGTAATAACACTTACATGCACAGAGGTCAAGATAAGATACATGTGTAAATTAGAAAATTCTCAAGAATAACTCCTGTATTTCTCCATCAAACCCTATGTTGTGACCACTCTTTAGAATCATCTCAAGGAGACGATTCTAAAGAGTGGTCACAACATAGGGTTTTGTGGAGAAATGATGATTGTAGCATTTGAGTACGCAGTTAGCTGTAGCTCTGCATGCAAAAACAAGAGCACCGCAAGACGGGGCAATATACGCCCGAAGGCTGTTCTATAAAATTATGTTGAAAAATAAAGGAGGAGTTAGTTGCACAAGAAATTGCTACCCGAAACTATCAAAGGGCAATAACTCCAGAATGAAAAATATGACTGACCTTAAAGGTAATGATGTAGGTCTAGTTAGCTACAGCCAGGACACAAAATTTGCTAACGCTCTATTTGTGACCTTGACCTTGAAAGTTCACAATTGGGTTTTGTATGCAACACACCTTCAAGTGATACTGAAGCCCTATTTGTGACCTTGACCTTGAAAGTTCACAATTGGGTTTTGTACGCGACACACCTTCAAGTGATACTGAACATATGTGTGAAAGAATTTTGAAAATCGGAGAAAAAATGAGTAAGTTATAGCCAGGACACGAATTTGCTAACGGACGGACAGAATTGCTAACGCCCTATTTGTGACCTTGACCTTGAAAGTTCACCATTGGGTTTTGTACGCGACACACCTTCAAGTGATACTGAACATATGTGTGAAAGAATTTTGAAAATTGGTGAAAAGATGAGTAAGTTTTACCAAGGACACGAAAATTGCTAACGCCCTATTTGTGACCTTGACCTTGAAAGTTCACAATTGGGTTTTGTACGCGACACACCTTCAAGTGATACTGAACATTTGTGTGAAAGAATTTTGAAAATCGGAGAAAAAATGAGTAAGTTATAGCCAGGACACGAATTTGCTAACGGACGGACGGACAGAATTGCTAACGCCCTATTTGTGACCTTGACCTTGAAAGTTCACCATTGGGTTTTGTACGCGACACACCTTCAAGTGATACTGAACATACGTGTGAAAGAATTTTGAAAATTGGTGAAAAGATGAGTAAGTTTTAGCAAGGACACGAAAATTGCTAACGCCCTATTTGTGACCTTGACCTTGAAAGTTCACAATTGGGTTTTGTACGCGACACACCTTCAAGTGATACTGAACATTTGTGTGAAAGAATTTTGAAAATCGGAGAAAAAATGAGTAAGTTATAGCCAGGACACGAATTTGCTAACGGACGGACGGACGGACGGACGGACGGACGGACGGACAGACAGACGGACGGACAGACAGACGGACAGACAGACAGACGGACAGACGGACACCCAGCCAGACGGCCAGACGATGGAGACCATAACATAATACGACCCTTCGGGCGTATAAAAATCGGAGAAAAAATGAGTAAGTTATAGCCAGGACACGAATTTGCTAACGGACGGACAGAATTGCTAACGCCCTATTTGTGACCTTGACCTTGAAAGTTCACCATTGGGTTTTGTACGCGACACACCTTCAAGTGATACTGAACATATGTGTGAAAGAATTTTGAAAATTGGTGAAAAGATGAGTAAGTTTTAGCAAGGACACGAAAATTGCTAACGCCCTATTTGTGACCTTGACCTTGAAAGTTCACAATTGGGTTTTGTACGCGACACACCTTCAAGTGATACTGAACATTTGTGTGAAAGAATTTTGAAAATCGGAGAAAAAATGAGTAAGTTATAGCCAGGACACGAATTTGCTAACGGACGGACGGACAGAATTGCTAACGCCCTATTTGTGACCTTGACCTTGAAAGTTCACCATTGGGTTTTGTACGCGACACACCTTCAAGTGATACTGAACATACGTGTGAAAGAATTTTGAAAATTGGTGAAAAGATGAGTAAGTTTTAGCAAGGACACGAAAATTGCTAACGCCCTATTTGTGACCTTGACCTTGAAAGTTCACAATTGGGTTTTGTACGCGACACACCTTCAAGTGATACTGAACATTTGTGTGAAAGAATTTTGAAAATCGGAGAAAAAATGAGTAAGTTATAGCCAGGACACGAATTTGCTAACGGACGGACGGACAGAATTGCTAACGCCCTATTTGTGACCTTGACCTTGAAAGTTCACCATTGGGTTTTGTACGCGACACACCTTCAAGTGATACTGAACATACGTGTGAAAGAATTTTGAAAATTGGTGAAAAGATGAGTAAGTTTTAGCAAGGACACGAAAATTGCTAACGCCCTATTTGTGACCTTGACCTTGAAAGTTCACAATTGGGTTTTGTACGCGACACACCTTCAAGTGATACTGAACATTTGTGTGAAAGAATTTTGAAAATCGGAGAAAAAATGAGTAAGTTATAGCCAGGACACGAATTTGCTAACGGACGGACAGACAGACAGACGGACACCCAGCCAGACGGCCAGACGATGGAGACCATAACATAATACGACCCTTCGGGCGTATAAAAAAAGGGGAAAAAAAAAAGAAAAAAAAAGAGAAAAAGAAAAAAGACCTGTAATAACACTTACATGCTTCAACAAAGATCTGCAACTGCTGAACAAAATCTGGACTGTCTCTTGATTTGAAAATCCCTTCTAAAATGACTTTATACCTGAAACGAAAGGTAAACAATCTTTCATTCTTTTTATAACTGATTATTATAAAATGCAGATTATAAAACCAGAAATTTGTCATTAGGTCATACATGTCCCCACCTACACATAAGGCAGAATATTGCAATATATTATTGAACAAATATGCAAACCACATTGGAAGGGTTTGTATCCACAATATTGTCAATTCATTAACCCATTCCTGTATAGGCTATTTTTAGATCCAACCCCTTTGAACAAATCTACCGAAAAGGAACATTTACTACTGAAATGGAAAATTATAGAATTGTGTAGAGTTGAAACCATTGTGATAAATAGAGCATTTGCTCCACAGGAGCAAATGCTCTATTTATCACAATGGTTTCACAAAGTGACTTTTACAGAAGTGTCAAAAGACGTCTATATGCGGGAATGGGTTAAGATGGCTAACTTTTTTAACAAATCCTACGGAGAAAAAGTAATTCAAATCAAATTGAGTGACAACGTTTATTGAAATGGACAGTAGTTATCTGCCGACCCAAGTTCATGAAGCAAGAAGAACAACAGAACACATTGCCCATGTTTATAAGTTTTTATCATTTACTATCACATATACAGTCAAGTCAAGTAATATTTATTAACCCTTTCCTCCATAAATATGCCTTTCTACGCCTCTGTAATAACCACTTCTTGAAACCATTGTCATACATGTGATAACCTGCTGAGGCATGTCAGGTAGATTTAGGAAATTTGTCAGGTAGATTTGACTTTTGTCAGGTAGATTTTACTGATGCGACAAAATATATGGAGGAGAAAAAAGAAATTTGCTTGATACCTATGTTTGTTATACTTTTTCACATTATCATTCATACTTTACCATAAATGCATACCATACCATTTTAAACCTTACATTACACACAGAACATTTACACATTTAACCCTTTCCCTCATATAAACATCTTTTTCATGCATAAATTTGCACAGATAATAGACCAAGATCAGATGACTCCTACAGGAGCTGTCTGGTCAGGGTCTGCTCTGTTTGCTTATGATATAGGAATGATTCTGCACTTTCCGGTTTGGCAAAAAAAATCCAATGTGGTGTTAAAACCTGCATTATGTTTTTCCTTCATATAAACCAAGGTTTCATGCATTTTCAAACAGAGTAGACCCAGATCAGACAGCTCCTATAGGAGCCATCTGATCAGGGTCTGCTGTTTGCTTTTGAAATTTTAAAAATGTTTCTGTACTATAAAGTTCCAATCTCCAAATTTCTTTATAACTACTTTGTTTAAGAATATTCAGTAGGGACTGGAATTTGGAATAAAAATGGAACAGGGAAAGGGTTAAAAACAAATACTAGTAATTGACATGCAGTAATAATTCTAGATTTTTTTATGTGTCAAAAGGACTCTTTGAAATCAATAGGTCTCAAGCCCAAAACACTGGGTTCCTTATTAAATAATGTCATGAAAAAAATCAAGATTTTTAGAATTGTTTTATGATATAATGAAAAAGATATTCCATTTTATCTTATCTTATAATAACATCAGGGTTTTTTGCTTATTTTATAGCCCTTATTTAGCTATACTCCCAAGGACAACCTTTACTCAGTTCAAGTTAGTTAAACCTTAACTCATTTCAATTTAGTTACTGCAAACATTGAGCAGTCACAGAAATGTCGAAATCCCATCAGGTCCAGAATCCGTATTTTAACCCGTATCTACAATCGTCGCGAAAACTGATGACATTTCAACTTATATAGTTATTATTTTTTGAAGAGTTTGCAATGGTAGGTAATAATTCATGGTGTTTTCAATTAGTTCTTTAGTGTCATTACCACTTATTATACTAATACAAAAGTAAGTTAGTGTACAAATCAAATTCATGATTATCAGTTCAAGCAGGCTTATTTTCGAAGTGTTTCGGCCCATTGCAACAATGAGGCCAAGCACAGCTGTCTTTGACAAGGAAGCAGAGAAGCATTTCTATGTCTTATAACTTAATTATAATAATATAATTCCTTTTATAGGGTCATGACACTCCCGTGTCGCCTCGCTTGAGTAATAAACCTGCTGCATGTGATATTTGTGGTAAATGTTTGCATTTTGAAATGACTGGTTCCCGAACAATGTATTTGGTAAAGTAGTAGAGTGAAAACCGGAACCACCTCGTGATTATGTAATTCGGGAGTTCTCCATGGTCTCCACAGGGGATTCCCTTGATTGGTCCCTACCAAAACAGACCAAGCGTGGATCACAGCATGATAGCAAGCTTAAGGTGGTCTGTGTGTGTAGAGAACTAACACTTTTACAGATAAACTCCATCAAGTAGGAAAATATACGTCCCTTAAAAAATTGCCTTGGTAAAATTTCAAAACGGTAGATCGTTGAAGTAGAACGGTAAATCACCTCTGAAAACGGTAGAATTCACCTACCGTCAGTAGTTATCACATGTATGCATTGTGATAAATAGAGCATTTGCTCCTATAGGAGCAAATGCTCTATTTATCACAATGGTTTCAAACTACAAAATTCTAAAATTTTACTTTTCTCTAGTAAATGCTCCTTTTGGGTAGATTCATTCAAAGAGGTTGGGTCTAAAAATAGCCTATGGAGGAAAGGGTTAATAAAGTCAGATATACAAACAGGTATACAAAGGTATATTTTTTAACGTTACTTTAATTTAAGGAGTGACTGGCCTCTACCAGGATTTAACCCTGGACCTCTGGACTACAAGTCCCGGTCAGACACTCTAACCATGTTGCAAAAGGGTTTACCCAACAGCAAGTCTGTTGGAGATGCCTTACATCACTACACTACCCTCCCTCTTAAGCTTTAGGAGCCAGGCATATACCCATGCCCTTCAAACCAGCATGCCACTAAGCCTTTACATGCATCCCCGCACAGGGGGCCATTTCGTGGGTCTAGGTGGTCTAAAAAGTAAAAAAAATGATTAGGTTGATTTAGTGTTATACTATATACAAGGGGTCTAACTGCCGATTCGCAGATTTCCTGACCCATTCGAAATAATACCCGGTTTCAGACAGCCGAGATGGAATAACCACTAATGATTGGTAAGACAGTGAAGCTGGGACATTGTACTTTTCAAATAATGTAACTTTTGATACATTCCGACTAATCCGTAGCCATATTTTCCTTACTCGAACGAGAAGTCGCAACAACGTGACCCACTTCCTACCTAGTCAGTAACAAGGCACCCGATTGACCGAGCGATGATACCTTGCGTTCTCTTTAACGCTTATAGGGTAAACAAGATAACAGGCACCTGGATGTTGTTATTGTAAAGGAAGCGGGTCAAGCAACTCGTAGTGGCCTGAAAGAGCTTTAAATCTGCTAATTGCACAAAAAATCATCTGCATTTCGGATCTGCATCAGTGTCTGCAGAGAGCTTGAGAGGTAAACGATAGCTTTTTGTCATATGTATTGATTGCAAACATTTTGTCCTGAGGCATGGCGATTATGGCCATTTTACAAGGGGGCTAAGTGACAATCGTTGTTGCGGCATCTCGTTCGAGTAAGCAAAATCAGCGTATTTTTTACGGGAAATTCACGTCGGCACTGGCTATGGCTTAGTCGGAATGTATCAAAAGTTATATTATTTGAAAAGTACAAGGTCTCAGCTTCATAGTCGTACCAAACATTAATTGTTATTCCTTCTTGGCTGTCTGAAACCGGGCGTCAGGGGACAAACATTCACTCGTCTTCTCGTCCTGCATGTAATTTTCTCTTCTTTGTCTATACTTCAGGACTAGTGAGTATTTTGCGTAGCCTTCTTTGTCCATACTGCAGGACGAGTGAAAATTTTGAAAATTGTTGTGCCCTGCCAGGAGTTATTTCGAATGGGTCGGGAAATCTGCAAATCGGCGGTCAGACCCCTTGTATTAGTTCTACAATATAAAACTTCTGTATTTCGAAATATCACATAATTATCGTTCTTCATTACATTTTTATTCTTTTACATCGGTTTTTTTCTATTTTTAGCTCACCTGAGCCAAAGGCTCAAGGTGAGCTATTGTGACCGCCTGTCGTCCGTCGTCCGTCTGTCCGTCTGTCCGTCCGTCTGTCCGTTCACTTTTATTTCAAATGACTTCTTCTCCTAAACCACTGGGAGGATTTCAACCAAATTTCACAGAAATGTACCTTAGGATGTCCTCTATCAGTTTTGTTAAAATCATGACCCCCGGGCAAAAAATGGCCCCGCCCCACTACTTTTACAGGTGTTTTTTTTAAATCTTTAAAAATCTTCTTCTCTGAAACCACAATTTCTAGAGCTTTGATATTTGGTATATAGCATCATCTAATGGTCCTTTACCAAGTTTGTTAAAATGATGACCCCCGGGCCAAAAATGGCCCTGCCCTGGGGCTTGTAGTTTTTACATAGACTTATATAGGGAAACCTTTAAAAATCTTTTTGTCTGAAACCACATAATCTAGAGCTAAGATATTTGGTATGAAGCATCACCTAATATACCACTACAAGGTGTGTTCAAATAATGACCCCTGGGCCATAAATGGTCTCACCCTGGGGTTTTATGCTACTTAACATCAGAATCTGTAACACTTAAAAGGTAATTTCCTCACAGTTATTTCCCTTGTCCCATCAGCATAGCCATAAGGGACAAAGGGAGATAACTGCATTGGATTGCTAGTATCATTCTATTTATAACTATTTATAATAAAATGTTGAAGGTGAATCAGTGTAGCTGTTTTAGAAGGCATAGAAACATCTATCAAATTCCATTAGCAAATAACAGACCTTGATCCTATAGGAGCCACCTTATCTGGGTCTACTCTGTTTGCAGATGCATGAAAACAAGTTTACATGAGAGAAATTAAGGGTTAAATAAACAACTCCAGATCTGCAGACCAGCAGCAGGTCAAAGTTACAGCTGCTTGGCAGTAAAATCTCTCCAGGTCAATGCTGACTCTTAACTCTTTGCATGCTAGTGGTGAAACTGTGATTACCTATGCAAACAGTTTGGATCCAGATGAGAGGCCGCATACTGCGCGTCTCATCAGGATCCAAACTGTTTGTCATCTTAACCATATTTTTGCAAAAAAATGAAAGTAAGTTTATTTTAAGAATTGAAGCAGATGACAATAACTTTTTGTTGCAGACGAAACATTAAAGGCATTTTGACCCATTAACCCCAGTGTGTAGTGTGAGTGGTGTTAAATGGTGTCTTCCAATGTCTCTCAAATTAGATGTGAGAGATATAGGAAAGTAACAATTCAGGCAATCAAGGAAAATGATCACCATCTAGACTTTTGATCTGGGTCCAAACCCAACTGATGTAAGTCATGGTAATGTTTAAGAAAACTGTGAAAACATGATTATGAAATGGCCCAACTGATATAAGTCATGGTAATTCTTAAGAAAACATGATAATGCATTTGCCCCCCCCCCCCCCCCCCCCCCCCCCCCCCCCCCCCCCCCCTTAACAATGGATAGGTTAAACTTACTACTGTGGATTAAGTCTGCTGCCCCAAAAAGCATCTTAAATATTACTTTTTCATAAAATTTGATGACAACACATTAAAAAGTTCTAAATGTCTGAATCTTGTATGATATTAATGAAATAACTAAGTAAATATAACTTCATTATAACAGTAGAGGTAACTCTTCTCAATTTCAATTGTTAAAAATACTAATGACCCGTTTAATTGAATTATCTTCAGATATTCACACCTAGAGCTAGAATTATTTCTAAACACCTATTAACCCTTAACCTGTTTGCTTTGACAAAAATTGATCTGGGACCACTCTTGTTTGCTAATGCTTAAAAAAAATTTATTGCCATAAATAGAAGTTTTAGCTTTGAAAAAAACTGTAAAATCAAATCTATATCTTGTCAAATGTAAAAAGAGCAGACCCTGATCAGACAGCTTCTATAGCAGCCGTCTGATCTAGTCTACTCTTATTTTTAATGTGTAAAACACATTATTTCTCTGAAGAGAAGTTTTTGCTTTGACAAAAACTGTAGAATCCGATCTATATTGTGTCAAAAGAAACAGAGAAGACCCAGATCAGACAGCTTCCGTAGGAGTCGTCTGATCTGAGTCTACTCTGTTTGCTAATGCATAAAAACAGCTTTATATGAGGGAAAGGGTTAAACGATTTTTAAAGATATTCTTATTGGTCATTTCACACAAAAACTGGCATTATGTACTGCCTAGCACTCTATTTGCCTATATACCTGGGTCAAGGTATAATTGCATAGCTTTATTGAAGTCATTTGAATTTCTCAAAGACCAGTTTTAGGCATTTTGAGCTAAGGCAAAAATGGCACAAGTTGTAAACAGTTTAGGTCTTGGTCAACCAGTCACTTGGTATTAGTTCTGAATTCAGTTCAAGTTTATTCAGCAGTTAAAGGGTGAAAGCAGTGCACTAAGCTTATTTCATCTGCTAGAAATGTTGTCCACTGAAAAATTAACATGTCAATATACATGTATTACTGTAACTCAGGTGAGCGATATAGGGCCAATGGCCCTCTTGTTTATTATTTTTTTAATTTTTATCATTCCTGCGAAATACGCCAGCAGAGAAAGATCAATATGAAAAATAAGCTTGCGTGAGGTCAAATTATTTGGACTACCCTTGTATATAACATAACACTAAATCGACCCAATCAATTTTTTGGACTTTATAGACCATCTAGACCCACGAAATGGCCCCCTGTGCATCCCAGCATACAAACCGAATTATCCTCATCGTCAATGAAATAATTCTAAGGAGGAAATTACTGGCCTCTACCAGGATTCGAACCCCGGACCTCTGGACTACAAGTCCTACACTCTAACCATGCAAGGCTGTTGGAGATGCCTTACAAGTTACCTAGCCCTAAGCCGATCACTACATTCGATTCACACCAATGGCAGCAACACATGTCAGTATATTTTACATTTATCAAAGTGTTATGCAAGCAATTCTTTCTAGTAAAATTCGTAAAAAACGGTGGTCAACAGTCTTACTTGTCTATAACATCCTTAGAATGAGACAAATTTGCTAGTAGTGACAGTTGCTGCTTTACATTAGCCGCCATCTTGTAAGCGTTTTTAAGACGCAGACTAATTGCGTACCACCCTGTACAACACGGCATGCTGTCACACTGGAGGTTTGGTTTCACATGATGTCGCATGGTCAAGTACCTCTCCCTACATATGGTAGTTTAGTTTAGTTTAATCATATTTTATTGCAAATTGTCAACAATATAAAAACTTTCATGAAGACAATATATAATTATTGATAAAACATAAATTATTGAATAAATATTTGAATAAATTGCACACTTTATTTATAAAACGTTATGTTGAATACAAATTTAAATGGATGAAGTGCATATTTGATTTTTATGAAAATCGGAAGTTTGTGATAATTGCCAATACATCTTTCCCTCGTCCCCACAAAACACATTTACTATGCAAAAAAACACAAACACAATTTTAACAGTTTAAATAGACATCTTTTTTTTATCAACATAATGTGATTTAGATCTGGGTGTAAGCTATGAAATCGGTAGTTTGCATAATTGCCAGCACGCGTCTTAGCGTCTATTAGATAGACTAACATCAAATATATTATTTATGTTATATCGACAAATATAACGTGATATTGATCTAGGTCTGAACTATGATAGGGAAGTTTGCCATAATTGCAGACACGCGCCTACTGAAAAGCTAACATCAAATACGCAGCCGCGGCATAGGTATGAAAACTTTTTATCAATAATTGAAAGTTATTGTTTATTCTTGTATATTCACTGTGTAGACACTACATGATATTTAAACACATTGAATATACCACTTTTTATACAATATAAAGCGATCTTGATCTGGGTCCAAACTATCAATGGGCAGTTTGCCATAATTGCCGACACACGCCCACTTAAACAGCTAACATCAAACACATAGCTGCGGCATAGGTGTGAAAACTTAATCCCTATGTAATGATAAGGTCGACGAAACGACTTTGGGTTTACTATATAAATAAAGGTCGACGAACGGGAAGGTCGACGAAACGACCATCACCCTTGTAGATAATACTTTATGTATGTAATACAGATGACAATACAAATTAAAGGGTTGGACCACAAGTTTTTCACCAAAATTAGAAATCGACCCGTTCCTAGATAGAAGAAAAAAAGACATTAGTAAAAAGAAGACATCAGTTATGCTCAACTCAAACTGACTACATACCTGGAACCCACACCCATCACTCCCTCATTGTAAGTCAAGCCCAGCGCCCAAATCGGACCCCCCATCTTAAATTGGTTAAATGAAGCATGCAAATTGATTGATTTATTGGACCGTGTGTTGAAAAAAAAGTACATAGTACATCCCATTATCCTTCATGGTCATTTCGGGAAGGCGACTGTCGGGAAAAGTCCAAATTGGAATACTACTTCCACTTAAAAGTAATAGATCTACATGTATATTACACAAAACTAGGTTAAAAACTATTCTTACAGTTGCGAACATGTGTCAAGCCAGGCTGTCCCTAAATGGTGTTTGGGGAACATTGGCCTCCACTTTAACATAATTATTGTTCCAATATCAAACGGCGCGTGGAAATAAATAGTTTTATGATAATTGATTGAGGTAAATGTAACATGTTGAAAAGGTTTTGACTCGACTGGGGTGTGAACTCAGGGCTTTTGATTGGTCAGATTTGGGTTCTCAAGCTTTTGATTAGTAAGATTTGAGCCAAAGGCTCAAATCTGACCAATTAAAAACTTGAGAACGAACTCAGACTCAACTAAAAGTTTTATAAGCATGGACTCATGCCAACACTCTACCGACTGAGCTATCTGGAAGGGTTGTAATTTAAGGGAATGGTCGTAATTAATTATTTTTGCTAGAACTTGTGGCCCAACCCTTTTGCTGCTATGTTTGTACAGGTATTCATCGTTTCGTTTTATTATGTATGATGACTATGTAAACAAATATTGGCAATAAAATATGTTTAAACTAAACTGAGCTATCAAAGGTGAAGAAAAAAAACAGTCAAACAGGGAGAGCCCACACTTCACCCAAGTCAAAATGTAAAATAACCGCCTCCAGACAGCTCCACAACATTAATAGCCACACCGTCTAAAGCCTATCAACTGTTTCACCACAATATCTACCCGGCTATACACACATGTTTGCGTTTGGCGTCATATGTAACTTGTGACTCGACTGGGACTTGAACCCAGGGCCTTTGGTTTACTATTCCAACACCCTATCAATTGAGCTATCTAGGCCACACAGTCTAAAGTCTATCAACTGTTTCACCACAATCTCTACCCAGCTTCATGAGGAAACACGAACGTCTAGGTTTCTGGAGGGGTGAAATGATACAAAGTTTAACCCTTTCATAGCCAATAACGCAAAAATGCACCACGACAAATAGTGCAGTCCCAGATCAGACGCCGCATTTTCAAGGCGGCGTCTGATCAGGGACTTCACTTTTTGTCTCAAACTCTATTTCTGTACATGTACTTTATTCCTTTGAAATTCGCATTTATTTATCTCATTTCCTTAGTTCACCGAATTATTTAACAGAATTGGTTTGCAGACGACAATTAGAAATTTGGCGCCGAAATGTTTAAATAACATGGCCGTTGATGAAAGTACCTCTCTATTTTCCAGGATTTGCCAACGGAGTATTTGCATTATTCCAGTGTCGACACTGCTTTTATGGCCATAATCATTGAATACATGTACATATCTTGCTGCTGCTGTCTACACTCTTTCAATTTTGAGCATGTGTCATCGGTGCCAGTAGCGTAGCTGAATCCAAATATATTGTACGCACCGTGGTTATTCGAGTCCCCCAAGAAAATTTAGCATTGTTTGTTTTTGAAACGCTGTACAAAGTTTGAAAACATTGTAAAATGTTTGAAAACATTGTGATAAATAGAGCATTTGCTCATATAGGAGCAAATGCTCTATTTATCACAATGGTTTCAAACGGCGACTTTTACAGAGGCGCCAAAAAGTGTCTTCACTAATGTTTTCACTTTTCAGATTGGTGTTACGCACGTGCGTAAGTGCGTATCGCTAGCTACGCGCCTGGGTGCTGCCATGGGTGCCAAACAGACGAACAATATTCAAGTTGGGTCTTACATATGTGAAAAGGTCTAAAATGCTTTTATTTTAGTGTTATTTGTTTTGATGGTTCGTTTTATATACTTACTTCAATGTGTTCTCTGCTTTTTATGTAATATTCTTAAAAGATAATTTGAATCAAGGCAGTTCATGATATTTGACAATTATATATGTAACATTTGTTTTGAAGCAATACACGTGAGCGGCAATGGTGTGTAATTGCTAAATTTACTTTTATATGCTGTTTTGAAAAAGGGGGCTATATTTGCAGATTACCAGTCATCAGGCACAGTATCAGAAATAAGTATGGTTTTGTAAATAATTACTATATGGAGCAGTTTCACTGGAGAGGGAGTCTAGTTGATGGCTGACCGGGATCTGATGCTCTGTGGACATCAAAATTTGGAGTTATTTTAGAAAACATCTGTATCAGTTAATTGTATTGGGGCATGATTAACTTAATTTCAGATATGTTTGAGTTGTTGCAGATAGACTGATTTCAACTTTAATGATTTGGGCTTACAAAACGACGGATTCAAATTGTTTGTTCAATAGGTGTGCCTTTCTTGTTGAGATTGGCCATCGTGGATTGATTGGGCTACGTACAGTTTTCAAAAATAAAATTTCTTATTTCCGCCATTCCCTTCATGATTTACAAAGATAACATCTTCAAAATAATTCCAATAGGCTTTTCTGACATCTATTTTGTATAGAGAATTTTAGAGCTATGCACGTTTGCTTGAATTCAGTGTGTGTTTGCATACTCTTTGCTTATTATTTATTAAGTATTGCTATAGAGTGTGTTTCTTTTGCAGATTTTTCTTATTATTTCCTTTGATAGCCATATATGGGAGATCTGATTTTAGTTTTGTCATTTTAGATTGAATTATGTATCTGCCAGTTTGTGAAGTCTGTGTTTGAAGGATTTCCATAGTTCATTTGGATCATTGTTTTCATGCTATGTACAGTCAGTGGTTTAGAGCTATATATGTGTTTAAAGAAATTGTCAGTGAAAAATCTAGCTAACAGGCGTCTACGCGCACATGCATTTACACGTTCAACGCTACATGTCAATATTGTAATTTTGCAACAGATTGGATCCAGATAAGACGTAAGTAATTCGATTTCTCAACAAGATCCAAACTGTTACCCCGACTCTATATTGGATAAACAATGACAGATACACATGGTTATTGCGCACGGTGTAAATACTGTCAAGCGTCTCGCTGACAAAGACTACAACGGAGGCGAATTATTGGAAAACTACAATTTGCCGAGGGAAAAAAGTCTATTTACAGACATAGTAAATGCAGAAAATATATTGTAATCATATATGATTTTTTTCGTTAAGTTTCAAATCGTTTTCTGTGCAAATTTGTTTTCTTGAAACGGTATAAATAAATTGTTTAAGACCGCCGCAAATCTCGTTGGTGCATTATGGGATGGTAATGGTGGGCGCGTGATTTTGAACAAATACAGAATGCCTGCACAGGAATTAGGTAGAATAAAACCTAGTCCGCTGAAAAGATTACTTTGTAAAGGCCCAATTGAGAATAAGAAGAAGTCGTTGCCCATTTAACATATATACCATGGCCATACAACCCTAAAAGTTAATGTTATTTTGTTATTTTTCGTCCGAATGGATCGGGATCTTTGCCAAGTCGGACACGACGAAAGGGCAATTTCATTCCGATTTTTAATATGTTCCAGAGTTTCCTGTGACCTTACTGGAATGATCCGAATGTGTTGGAATATATGTTATGTTATTGAAAGCAAATTTAGGGTATTTTTAGGCACTGACTTCAGCTATTTCCATCTTTGTCTATTTAGTGCGATGTTTAAATTTCCCTGCATTTTACAGGAACTGAATGGCGCGACATTCAAGATGGTGATGAATCGAAAATAGTCCTCAGTTTTGATTCAACAAATCCCCGTACCATGTTATATTTCTAATTGATTACTGATTCAGAAGGTGGAAAAATGCATGTTTGTGATATACACCATTTGATTTTGATGAAAACAAATGTTTTTCAATATATTGACACCCCAGTTTGGGTGGGGCAGTTATTTGTAATTATTTATTAATGAATGATCTGTGAGTTTGAAAATGTGACAGGTTATTTTGAGTGATAATCACGAAGCTATGACATGTACTTTTGCATGATGCAACTTATCGGTGATTATAAACACTTAAGAAGCAGTTATAATTGATCTGCCCATAAACCCTTGCCCTGGCTGTTAAAAATTTGTCTGAAATGCGTTCAGGCAAATGTCAGAAAAGTAATATCTATTAATTAATTTCACAATATATGTTTTATAATATATATTAATTTGCTGTCCCAGATACTTGACGTTAATACATAATTTATGTAAAGACTATTATTCTCTTTGTAGAGAGTGGCCTCACCAATGGCTGGTGAAATTAGTAAATTTATATAATTATTTAAGTTTATAAGGTTACTATTTGATGGATTTAAGTTTAATGCATGAAAGACGATGGCATGTTATTATCCGGGTTCTGGCAAAGTAAATCCTATCCATATAACCTTACAAAGCATGTATACGTATTTGATGGTAAGATTCCCTAGGAAATGGAGTGACAAACAATACCATTGTATAGTTAATTTTTATCGAAAGATTAATTTTGTGCAGTCTAGCCCAGACTTAAGAGACATTTATTCTTAGTCTGACTGCACTGTATCATTGAGTCATATACATTATCTATTGCTTTTAAGTGGCTTTGGGGCCTTTTATCTTTTTAATTTGCACACATTAACCATGTCTTTTAACTTTGCACACTGTTTCCTGACAGCGCCTGTCTGTAATAATCGGTGAACGATTGTTGACAGTATAAAGTTGAAAGTTGAAGAATAGGTTACATGCATTAAGCAAATCTTACTTGAAATTCAGAAACAATGATTCTTATTTTCTTGCAGAATGCTTCATTTCTTAAAATACTTTACATGGTACAGTGTGGAAACTGTCAATTGGTGTATAGTTATAAATGTAAACAAAATATCAGGAAATAAAATTGTTATAAATGAAAATTTTGGTCAAGAGTGAAAATCAAATATTTTGCCAAACATGAATCTAGGACTTTGTGCCCAAGCGAAAGCAGACATTTGCCCTTGTGAGATTTTGCCAAGGAGTTGCCCTATTATGAAAGTAGTGTGCACAGAAAATGACTGGGGTCTGCAATTTTGCAAAAAAAAAAAGGCTATGCTACATTCTGTTATAAGTATGACTCTAGAACAGTAGGTTAACCCTTCATGGAAACATTTTTCAAACGTTTTGCAAACAGAGCAGACCTAGATCATACAGGAACTATCATCAGTGTCTGCTCTGATTGTTTACTTATATCTCTAGATTCTACCAGGGTTGTCTAGCGTCTCTGTAAGTTCTCTGTAAATAAATTTCATGAAGCTATGAACTCTTAAACCCTTTCCTGTTCTGTATTTAGTTCGATTTTCAATACCTGCTGAATATTCATGGACAAAATAATTGTAATGAAATGTGGAGGATGTAACACTGTTGCTATTTTAGAAAGTAACGAAATGGATCTTTCAAATTCCACTTGCAAACATATCAGACAGCGCCTGTAGGACCTAATCTGGGTCTGCTCTGTTTGCAAAGTGCATGAAAACACTTTTATGTGAAGGAAAGGGCTAATAAATATTCTTTAGAGAAAAAAGGATTAATAAACACCAGTTAGCACTATTGACAGAGAAGACACCAATTTGCTTTAAAACAAATCTCTTAATCCTTCTCTCCTTATATAAATGCCTTCACACGTTTGTAAACATAGTAGATTCAGGTCAGACAATTCATGTAGGAGCTATCTGATCAGGGTCTGCTATATGTATGTATTTATTGAAACAGCAGTTCTGAAGGCTTTTCGCCTTACAGCTAATACCCAACAACATTGACTTAGGTAAGCATGGGTTAAAACAGAGCTACAGATAACTGTGCATACCCAATTACTAAACTCACCATTTCTCCACCAAACCCTATACTGTGACTACTCTTTAGAATCGTCTCTTTGAGACGATTCTAAAGATTGGTCACAGTATAGGGTTTGGTGGAGAAATAAAGGAGTTATTCTTAAAAATGTAAAATTTATGCACTTGATCTGGGCCTCTGGGTTAGAATCAACATTTTCATAGTTTAGTGACAAGGAGAAAATATCCTAGAAGAAAGGACAAATGTCTGCCCCCAGAATGTTTTTGTAAGGACAATGTCCTAGATGAAGGGGAAAATATATGCCTTTTTAAAAATGGGTCAAACACATAGTTATTGCTAGGATCATCACAAACACACAATTCTAATTCATGAGTAGTCAGTGCTAGTCACCACTATGGGATTGGACGAGGAATTGGAATTTCTTTATCTGTAACTTTGTATTAATTAGTATAATTGGATAATGTGTATATCAATAATGATGGTGTCTGTAAAATTCTGATATTTTAATACCTTTTTCAGGCATTAAAGAAGATGACCTAAAATTAATTACTGTGAATTCAACAGCTGGAAGTATTGTGAATAGTTTCGCCCAGTCCGTCTCGGAACACTCGCCAACAAGCGATTCTGTTGATGGTAGTGTACATTCAGAAAGCACAATAACGGCCGACATCAAAGCTCTAGAGACGTTACAGGCTGCACTAGACAACATTCAGCGAGGGGCAGCACACCACGATGGTGCTGGGGATGCCCCAGCAAGTTTTTGTGGTACTGAAGATTCATTATCCTCCCTAGACAACAACTTGTTATCTTCTGGATCAGAGTCTCATGACACAGGGTCGATAGACTCTGGTGGAACCGTGACAGTGCCTCCAATCTTCAGACTGGAAACAAGAACTACACCAGAAAACACAACAGTGCTTGGAAAGAGACCTGCAACTGTGTCAACCCATAATTCTGTTGTAAACAAAGTGATAATTACCAAAAACCCAAATACTAGTCAGCCTCAGGCCGTGCCTATACAGATCCAGACTGTACCAATGACTCAGACACGCAGTTTACAGAATCTTACTGTTACACCTCATTTATCCAATTCCCCAAGAACTCCAACAAAAACTATCACAATTTCACAGCAGGGTATATTGTCACCAACGAAAGGTATCACAATGACCCAGTTGGTGGGTACCCCTCCTAAACTTCCAATTAATAAATTACCAATCTCCCCAGCAAAGACTCCTACTAAAATAACTATGATCCCAGTGCAAGCACGATCGCCACAGCAGAAAATAACGGCTGTGTCAGGACATACTCTGCTAGGCAATAGTGTTTCCAATGTACAGACTACTATAACAATGTCTCCATCAAAAGTTATAAAACAACCAGCAACTGTTCATGTGGTAAGTAGAACTACATGTAGTTAATTACTTTTACAGGTATTTTACAGATAATAATTTAACCCTTTACCTGATGAATATTCATGTAAGAAATAATGACAGAGGTCCAGATAAGATGGGCCTCTGTGGGTTCGAATCCCGGTCTGGGCATTTGAGGAAGCCTTCCAGCTGGCTTGTGGTTGGTTGGTGGTTCTACCTGGATGTTCCTCTGTGCAAGAAACAATGCAATTTGTTCCAAGCACGGAAGAACCTCTGGGGTCGTCCTCCACCTGTAATTAGCTGGACATCGTGATATGACTGAAATACTGTTAAAATGACGTAAAATCCGATCAAAACCAAACCAGATAAGATCCATATGGTAAATTTAAACATTTTCAAGAATAGCTCCTTTATTGCTCCACCAAACCCTAGAATGTGACCACTCTTCAGAATCGTCTCTCTGAGACGATTCTAAAGTGGTCAAAGTATAAGGTTTGATGGAGAAATGATTTTAGTATTTGGGTACACAACTTTATCTTTAGCTCTGTAATGACATCAAGGACTTCTGTAGCCGAGTGGTTATGGTCTTCGACTGACAATATCTTAGCCGCCCACCACTGTGGGTTCGAATCCAGGTCTGGGCATTTGGATATTTCTTGTGAGGAAGCCTTCCAGCTGGCTTGCCAGTAGGTCGGTGGTTCTACCGGGATGTTCTTTTGTGCAATTTCATTTGTGCACAGAAGAACCTCAGGGGTCTTCCTTCACCTGTAATTAGCTGGAAGTCATATGACTGAAATACTGTTAAAATGCGTAAAACCCAATAGTAACCAAAACCAAACTGTAGTGACATCATGAATAGGGCTGACTATTGGGGCCAGTTTTGACTATTGCAATACTATTGCTATTGCTGAAAGTACTATTGCGATACTATTGCTATTGCAGGAAACAATTGCAATACTATTGCAATAGTTATTGCCAAGATTTGAAAACTTGCAAATGCAAATTTGCACAGTGTATGATATAATTTTGCTGTAAATTCTTACTAAAAAATGTTTGTGGAAATGATTTAAAATGAATTGGGCTTTGCCACTTGTGTTTTACCGCTTTTGTTTTTAACAAACTCAATCTCTGCGATGGTCGACGCCATCTTGAAAACACAGTGCCAATTATATGAAAGAACTATTGAAACTATCGATAGTCAGAGCAACTATTGTAATAGTCTATCGTCAATTGGAAATAACTATCGATAGTGTAACTGGGATAGAGAACTATCACGATTGTGCGATAGTTTGATGTATTGTTACACCACTAATCATGAATATAATATTTGTTAGTTGAAATTTTATATTGGCATTGTAAACAAATGAGTTTTGGCCGAGCTACAACTGTAGAATCGGAACCATTATTTCTTAGCAAACAGTGTAAACCCTTATTAGATGCTCCCAACAGGAGACGTCCAATCCGTGTCTACTCTTGTTTGCATGGACAAGTGCCAGATAGTGGGCAGTCCTAAAAATCAAGTGTCAAATCAAGAAAAGCATGTCCATTCCATGAATCATAAACAAAATGGAATAAAACTTCTGCAACTTTATTCTTTATTCTTCTCCCTAAGGACCCTAACCCTGCTGACTTCTTGTTTTGAGCTTAGGGAGAAGTTTTAATATGTAGAACATATAGGGAGATACAAAATCAGGACCAAACCTTCTCCCTAAATGCCACTAAACTTCTCCCTGAGTTCCAGCTTGAGCCCTGAAGGGCCTGTTAATTTCTTACATGAACATTTAACAGGGTAAGGTTTAAGCAGTCACTTTGGCCCGGTCCCTTTGGTGACTTCTTCATACAGATGATGTATGTAGCTTGATGTTGTCTTCGATATATTTGCCCATCTTATACATGTGCTGTTTCAGATACAAAAACCTTTACAACCCTCATTAGGCAATGCTTCGGTGGTCACAATCCCCACTCAAGGGATGTCGGCCCAATCACAAGGTGTTAGGCAATTGGCTTTACAACCGGGCGGTCCACAACAGTTCCACGTGCCCGGCAACAAATTTCACTACATTCGGCTTGCCACTCCTGCTACCTCTACTCAAGGTAGGTTTCAGTCTCTCACACTTTCAGTAATGTCTCCATATTCAAATGAGAGGGAAAGACAGTGTAAACTAAGTTAACCTTTTCCTCCATATGCTATTTTTAGATCCATCCACTTTGAATAAATCTACCGAAAAGGAGCATTAACTAGAGAAAAGGAAAATTGTAGAATTTTGTAGTTTGAATCCATTGTGATAAATAGAGCATTTGCTTCTATAGGAACAAATGCTCTATTTATCACAATGGTTTCATAAAGTGACTTTTACAGAGGCATAGAAAGGCGTATTTATGGAGGAAAGGGTTAACTAAGTAGACCTATTTATGTCTTTTCATGAGCAAACACAGCAGACCCTAATCGGGGACTGCCTGATTCGGGTCTTTCTTTATTTGCAAAGGCGTATATATGGAGTAAAAGGTTAATTAAAATTGGAAGAAATGAAGCACATTTGCAAGATCCTCTATATCATTTACACTTTACTCCACATTTGCAAGAGTACAGGGGATAAAAATTCCACTCGTCCTGCATGAATTTTTCTCTTCTTTGTCTATATTGCAGTACTAGTGAGTATTTTGCTTTGCCTTCTTTGTCTATATTGCATGATGAGTGAAAATTTTGTAATTTTTTGTGCCCTTGAGTAGACTCGGATCAGACGGCTCCTGTAAGAGCTATCTGATCAGGGTCTGCTCTGTTTACTTACAAAATAATATAGATCTATTTGATTCTACAGTTTCTACTATGGCCAAAATTCATGTCTTTTACAATTATAATATTTTGTCCATAAATATTCAGTACATGTAGGTGTTGAAATTTTAAATAAACAGTCAGAACAGGGAAAGGGTTAATTTATAAACACTTTTTCATACCCTAAGCTTTGCAAGCAGAGTAGACCTTGCTCAGACAGCCCTGTAGGAGCCGTTTGGTCAGGGCCTGCTCTGTTTGCATTTATTGGAATTACATAAATCTGATCCTACAGTTCTTGTCAATTTGATGCAAATAATTCCCTTTAAAACTTTCACATTATAAAAATTATGAATATTGATTATTCATGAAGTGACCAATTCACAGATAATTCTCCGTTAGAGAAAGGGTTTAGAGTGTTGACATCCCTTCTTGTGATAAAACACATGTGCATGTAGTTCTTTGCAAACACTTTTTAATCCTTTCCCTGTTCTATATTTAATCCAATTTTGAATACTTACTGATTATTCACGGACTAAATAGTTATAATGAATTATAAGTACTGAATGTTTTTAAAACTTTTAAATCTCACACACAATTTAAATTGACACAGTGTTAACATCGCTCAGAACTCCCTCGAGCGATGTTAACTCCAATAACACCAGTGTGCTGACGAAGGCCGAAGTACTCTGTCGAAAGCTCCAGGTATGCTTTCAAATTTAAATTGTGTTAGATTTAAAAGTTTTAAATACCACACAGATGAACTTCCGTCAAAATAGTTATTATGAAATATGGAAGTTGTAACGTAGCCATTTTAGGAACTAAAGAAGCGGACCTATCAAATAGCAAACAGCAGACCCTGATCAGACAGCTCCTACAGGAGCTGTCTGATCTGGGTCTGCTCTATTTGCAAATGCGTGAAAATACATTTATATAAGGGAAAGGATTTAACCCATTCCTTCTAAAAAGAATCCTTTTCTGTAGTAAATGCTCCTTTTTGGTAGATTTATTCCAAGAGGTTGGATCTGAAAATAGCCTATGAGGTAATGGGTTAATGCATTACATCTACTTGGTTAGGTGCTCGTGCTCAGGTGATACAGCAGGCAAGGACAGGAAACCCAACATCTATAATGACTGGTCAGACCGCACCGCCAGTGAAGATTTCCATACCATCTGTAAGTCATAAAACAACATTAATTTATAACTTAAAACACTAGGAACTTGATATTAAAGTAAAACTAACGATCTTTTGCAGGTTTATGATCGACTGATTTTATTTAAAACCAACGTTTCGACCCTATCAGGGTCTTCATAATTTATCATATTTAATCCATAAATATGCCTTTTAATGCCTTTGCAAACAGTAGACCCAGATCAGACAGCTCCTGTAGTATCCATGCTTATAAAACTTTTTAGTCGAGTCTGAGTTCGTTCTCAAGCTTTTGATTGGTCAGATTTGAGCCTTTGGCTTGAGAACAAACATGGACCCAGGTTCTACAGTTTCTGCCTTGCATAAACTCTGCCATTATAAGAACTCATCTGATTAATATTGATATTGTCGTTTTTCTCATAAATATTCATGGAGTAGAGTTAGAAGGGGTATTTATAAATAGAGTAAATGGTTTAATAATACAGTAAGGAAGTGCAAACATCACAATACAATGATACATTGAAGAATGCTGGCTTTTATTACATATTAAGTCTGCTTCATTTTTTCTTCCTGGTTTACATTTAGGTGACACCAGTCAAATACTTTCAACTGAACACTCTACTCCATAGATATAGTTATAAGGCTTATAAGATCTTTGCAAACAGAGTAGACCTAGATCAGATAGTTCCTGTAGGATCTGCTCTGTTTGCTTATGGAATTCTGTAGATCTAGTTCTGTAGTTTCTGCTATGGCCAGAAATTCTCTTGTTTATAAAGCCATTGTAAAGATTATTAATCCTTTCCTCTGAATTTTCATGTAAGAAATAATGATGTCATGAATATAATTTAGATTAATCTGTTATAATAGCACACTGACACATTAATGTTTGGCCATGACAGTAACTGTAGAATCATATCTATATTATGTGATAAGCAAATGGAGCAGACCCTGATCTGATCTGGGTCTACTATGTTTGCAAAGGTGTATTTATGGAGTAAAGGGTTAAGGTAATAAATATTTATACATAATTTCTTTTATAAATATTCATTAAGAAGAAGGTTAACCCTTTCCTTTTTATAATCGCTTTTTCACACTTCTGCAAATAGAGTAGACCCAGAGTAGACTCATGTAGAAGCCGTCTAATCAGGGTGTCTGCTCTGTTTGCTTATGACATTAAGATATGACTCTAACAATACCTAGGTCTATTAATGGCAGTTTTTGGGGGAAAATGCTTTTTAATAATTGGGAATTTTTTCGCGATAAAGCTCAATTATTTTGAAAACATTTTGGTCCCATTTTATTTTTCGGTTTTTGTTTTAACATTTTAATAAAAAATTTGGTCTCTATTGTGATTTTTTCCCAAAATTTTGCAATGGGAATGGGTCCTTTAAACAGACCCGTGTACACATCAGAAAAAGGCTAAAGAAATCTTTTGTACATGTCTTAAAATAAAAAATCAGCTAATAAATATTCATGATTTCATTTTTTCTTACATGACTATTGAACAGGGACAGGATTAAATTCATTTGCTTATGTTTACAATATCATTTTATCAAAGTGAAATTCTTCTTTGATCTTTGTAATATTAGTCTTTCTCTAATGAACTGTTTATGTCCATTCACAAGGTGGGAGACATATAGTCCCACAAATACTGTGTTCAACTTTTCATACACCAATGGGAGGATCTACTTCGAACTTTCACAGATGACCCTTTCCTCCATAAATACGCCTTTCTACCTATAAGTCACTTTTTGACACCATTGTTTCAAATGCTCTCTTTACCACAATGGTTTCAAAACTACACAATTCTAAAAAAAAAATAGGTAGATTTATTCAAAGAGGTTGGTCACACCCTGATTCACCAAACCCTTTAGACGACTCTAAACAGTAGTGACATCATAGGGTTTGGTTAAGAAATAAAGAAGTTATACTTGAAAATATTTTAATTTACACATCTTATCTGGAGCTCTGGAGTGTTGCATTATAAAATTCAAGTTACATGGATTAATTCTGATTTTAGCTCAAACGACCAGCAACATCTGGTATACAAAGAGTGATACTGCCGGCTGCACCCACTCAAGTTAGTATCAGAGCGCCAACCTCTGGGACGACGACAGGCACACAGGTGATTCGCACCTCTCTACCTACTGTTACCGGGAACCTGACCCAGATCGCTGCAGCCCCATCTGCTGCGACTTTTATATCAGCTGGGAATAACTCGCAGGGTGTACAAGGCTATGCCTTGGTCCCAGCCTCATATCTGTCACAGGTAAGCTTAGGTGTGCACAACATGATATCCCTTTACAAAACCATTCAAATTTATTCATTTATAAGTAGAAATATTTTCGATGAATTTAAAGACTAGATATTTTTTTCATCTTGTCTGGTTTTCTAAAAAAGAAATACGAGCTATTGTCCAGCGTCCATGTTGTCTCATCGTTAGGAAACTTTAACGTTGAAATAGGACAGGGACAGGATTACCCCTTCACCTGATGACCTTTTGACACACAGTCAATCCAGATCAGACGGCACCTGTAAGAAATAATATTAGTATGAATGTTAATTAATTAAAGTTTTATACTGGCTTATGGAAATGGAAATTTTTATCCCATAAGCAAACAAAGCAGAAAATGATCAGATGGCTCCTACAGGTGTCATCTGATCTAGATTGACTGTGTGTCAAAAGGTCATCAGGTGAAGGGGTAATCCTGTCCCTGTCATATTTCAATACTGAATATTCATTGACAAAATAGTTGTAATGAAATATGGGAGACCTCTAGAACATTGTAGCCATTTTAGAACCTAAAGAAATAGATCTATCAAAATCCATTGGCAAACAGAGCAGACCCTGATCGGACGGCTCCTCTAGGAGCCGTCTGATCTGGGTCTACTCTGTTTGCAAATGCGTGAAAAGGCATTTACATGGTAGGTAGAACATTATAGCCATTTTAGAACCTGAAGAAACTGATCTATCTAATTCCACTATGATTAGCAAACAGAGCAGACCCTGATCAGACGACTCCTCTAGGAGTGGTCTGATCTGGGTCTACTCTGTTTGCAAATGCGTGAGAAGGCATTTATATGAGGGAAAGGGTCATCTACTCATATAAAAGACAAATATACAAATGACATCTAGTAAAGGGTTAACTTTTCTCCTCAAATAAACCCTAAAACCCTTTGTCAGGACTCAAGCTGGAACTTTCATCAGGGAGAAGTTTAGTGGGATTTAGGGAGAAGTTTTGGTCCTGATTTTGTATCACCCTATATATTCTATGTATTAACTTCTCCCTCAGCTCAAAACAATGAGAAGTCAGCAGGGTTAGGGAGATATTTTCTCCCAAATCACCCTATAGCTTGAGCCCTGCTTTGTTCATGCCTTTGCAGAGTAGACCCTGATGGAACGGCTCTAATTAGGATCTGCTCTGCTTGCTCATGAAATTATTAATGGATTTAAATCTACAGTTTCTACCCAGAGCTACAGATAAAGGTGCTTACCCAAATACTAAAATCGTCATTTCTCCACCAAACCCTGTACTGTGACCACTCTTTAGAATCGTCTCTTTGAGACGATTCTAAAGAGTGGTCACAGTGTAGGGTTTGGTATAGAAATAAAGGAGTTATTCTTGAAAATGTTTGAAAGTTTCAAAATGCTCTGTCTACCAAAAGTTCCTCTGTACATCTATAGTCCATTATGAAAATTTAGCTAATGAATATTCATGATATGGTGTTAATGACAGGCTTTTCACACAGGTCTAACCCTTTACTCCGTTAATATCCCTTTCTACGCCTTTGTAAACATATCAGACAGCTCGTGTATGAACCGTCTGATCAGGGTCTATTCTGTTTGCTTATGATATAACATAGATATGATTCTACAGGCTCTGCCTCAGCCAAAACTTCGTGTTTCCATGTACTGTCATAGAAATTAATCTAATTTTATCCAGTCACCAGGCTTCTCTAGTGACATAATAAAGGGGGTGCAAATAAACTTAGGTTTATTTAGTTACTTCCGGTAGTGGAAGGTTTATTAGGTTAGTAGATAAGCGTAATGATTCTATAACCATGGAACTATTTTAGTTTTCTGTAAACATTCATAAACATGTTGATGGAATAGATCTAACAGATCTATTTGGTCACCAGAAGAATTATTCAAATGAGAAAAAATAAAAATAATTGGCTACAGCTGGATTCGAACCCGCGCCTGATCCTACAAAAACTAATTCTAATCTCTCTAGAGACGTCGCCCTTACCGATTACGCCACTGAGGCCACATACAAAATGATGTTGATTTATCACTTTTATTAATTTAATCCACCGCTGGTAAAACCCGTTTTTGATAAAATCAAACCTGGAAGCAAAGATTGACAGATAAATAGTAAATGTTTTCTTTTCACACTCATGATTATTTGATTGATAAACTCTTACAGGGGCGGTGATAGTCATAAACCTAAATATAGCCTGTTCAGTTCCATCGATTTCTGAGTGACGTTAGGTAGAATCTAAAAATAGAAACCGAGACTACGTAACTCGAATTTGACCAAAGAATATATAGATCATGTCTGTTTTAAATAACTTATCGACCCTCGATTCAAATCATCTTATTTTTCAAATTCAACCACGTTTCCCTTCTAGTAATACAAGTATCGAAACTATATTCCTCTGCGGTAGCTCATTAGATTTATTTACGTCTAAATGGAAGTGAAAAGGGAGGGATCCGTTGATCGAAAACTGCATTTTCAATGTAAATTATTTCAAGAGTGTTATTAGTCTATGAAAAAGACATTTAACTATATTGACTGGATAAATCGAATAATAGGTTAGTGTCGTAGATGGGACGCCTTTATCCGACTCGGAGAGAAAGCTTATGATATAACATAGATATGATTCTACAGGCTCTGCCTCAGCCAAAACTTCGTGTTTCCATGTACTGTCATAGAAATTAATCTAATTATGTTGTCATTATTTCTGACATAAATATTCATGGAGTAAAGGGTTGAATGTCACTTGTATTTCAGATACAGCAACAGATCCAGGTCAAGCCTGCAGTGACCACATCCATTATGGTTCAGTCTAGTAGCTCCAACACAGTTGTCACCCAGTCACAAAACCGCTCAGACTATGTGCCCATAGCCAGTAGTAACCCATCTGTTAGTGCTTCTACCCAAAAACCAAATCCCAGTGTCAATGGGTACGGCATCTACATTTTTGTAATGAAATAGGTTTCTTCTGATATGCTGTTTTACAGATTTTATGGTGCTTCAAATTAAAATACAAGATTTTTATGCCCTGGTGCCTATTAAACATTTTTGAGTCCGAGTACAATTTCATTCTCAAGCATTTTCTCAGTCATATTTTGACTAAAGCTCGCAAAATTTGGTGCATATGTAGCATGAAATAATATTCAAGCATTATATTTGACAGATGTTAACCAGAGCTACAGATAATGGTGCATACCCAAATGCTAAACTCGTCATTTCTCCACCAAACCCTATGTTGTGACCACTCTTTAGAATAGTCTCTTTAACCCTTTCCTCCATAAATACGCCTTTCTTCGCCTCTGTAATAACCACTTCTTGAAACGATTGTGATAAATACGATTGTGATAAATGGAGCATTTGCTCAAACTACAAAATTCTAAAATATTACTTTTCTCTTGTAAATACTCCTTTTAGGTAGATTCATTCAAAAATATTTTGGGTCTAAAAAATAGCCTATGGAGGAAAGGGTTAAAACGATTCTAAAGAGTGGTCACAACATGGGGTTTGGTGGAGAAATAAAGAAGTTATTCTTGAAAATGTTTTAACCCTTTCCTCCATAAATACGCCTTTCTACGCCTCTGTAACAGTCACTTCTTGAAAGCATTGTGATAAATAGAGCATTTGCTCCTATAGGATCAAATGCTCTATTTATCACAATGGTTTCGAACCACAAAATTCTAAAGAAATTTCATTTTCTCTACTTAATTCTCCTTTTCGGTAGATTTATTCAAAGAAGTATATAGCCTATGAGGTAATGGGTTAATTTACGCATCTAATCTGAATCTCTGGTTAACTATGTCAAAATCTGACAAATCTGGAGCTTGTCGTTGAGCATGATTTTGAACTCTATACTCATACTCAAAAAGTTTTATAGGCACCAGGCCCGATTCTTCAGCTTCCATTTTTATACGCCCACCTAATAAAGGGGGTCGTATATTGGCGTGGCCCTGTCCGTCCGTTCGTTCGTTCGTTCATCCGTCAACATTTTGTTTGTCCGCAGTTTTCTCGGAAAACTGTTTGACAGATATTAATGAAACTTCACACAAATGTTTAATGTATCAAGATCTGAAGCTGAGTTGATTCTGAGGTTCATTTGATTTTTCGTTTCAGAGTTATGGCCCTTGTCCTTAAAAAATGCAAATAGTTTGTCCGCTGTTTTCTGGGAAAACTATTTGAGAGATATTAATGAAACTTCACACAAATGTTTAATGCATCAAGATCTGAAGCTGAGTTGATTCTGAGGATCATTTGATTTTTCGTTTCAGAGTTATGGCCCTTGTCCTTAAAAAATAATGCAAATACATGCAAATAGTTTGTCCGCGGTTTTCTGGTAAAAATTACTTGACAGATATTAATGAAACTTCACGCAAATGTTTAATGCATCAAGATCTGAAGCTGAGTTGATTCTGAGGTTCATTTGATTTTTCGTTTCAGAGTTATGGCCCTTTTACTTAAAAAATAATGCAATTATATGCATATAGTTTGTCCACTGTTTTCTGGGAAAACTATTTGAGAGATATTAATGAAACTTCACACAAATGTTTAATGCATCAAGATCTGAAGCTGAGTTGATTCTGAGCTTCATTTGATTTTTCGTTTCAGAGTTATGGCCCTTTTACTTAAAAAATAATGCAAATATATGCTAATAGTTTGTCCGCTGTTTTCTGGGAAAACTATTTGAGAGATATTAATGAAACTTCACACAAATGTTTAATGTATCAAGATCTGAAGCTGAGTCGATTCTGAGGTTCATTTGATTTTTCATTTCAGAGTTATGGCCCTTTTACTTAAAAAGAAATAATGCAAATCTATGCAAATATATATGAGGATGGCCATAACTTTTTCATTTGAAATGATATTTACTTCAAATTTATATGGTTAAACCTTAATATGAATTTTCACATATATTGCGGGGTTTTTGGTAAGTCATTTTATTCTAAAGTTATGGTCCTTGAACTTTGTGTGTTTGTTGCTTTGTTTGTCGGTCAGCTTTTAGTTTGTCTCTTGTTTTCTGGGAAAACTATTAAAATGATATAAATGAAACTTAAAAGAAATGTTTAAGCAACAAAATCTGAAGCTGAGTTTATTTTGAGGTTCATTCAGTTTGTCTTTACTGAGTTATGGCCGTTGCACTTTTCAAAAATCTGCAAATATGAGGATATTTTTTATTTAACTTTTTTATTTAATAAGATATTCACTTCATTTTTTTAAAAATAGTATCACCTTAATATGGAAATCAAGTTCTGAAGCACAGATTAGAAAATATCAACGCTTATAAGGCATGTTGAATCAGAGAAAGTTTGCAAGTGGGCGTATTATGTACCGTATGCGGTACTCTTGTTAAAAACTTCCTTGTTCATAATGTTCTTTTCAAATTCAGCTTTAATAGTGATATTCATAAGGTCATTATTTTTTACATGAATATTCATAAAGTACAGGGTTGATATAATTGTCGACTTTTTTATTCAGTGTATTCATGATTGTTAAGTTTCATAAAATATTTTTTGGCTTGTTTACTCTTTCTTTCATAAAAACACTTTTTAACGCCTTGCAAACAGAGTAGACCCAGATAAGATGGCTTTTTAGGAGCTGTTTGATCAGGGTCAGTTCTGTTTGCTTATGGTAGAATAAAGATCTGATTCTGCAGTTTCTGCCTGATTCAAAATGTCCTGTGTTCATATGGGTCTGCTCTGTTTGTTTATATGAATTTATATTAGATCTGACTCAACAGTTTCTACAAATACCAGAAGCTCCTGTGTACACATATGTTATCATAAAATTTCTGCTAATGGGTTAAGATTAAAGAGCTTACATTTTAGTTGCACTGGTGAATTGTTGACAGAAACTGGGGTATCTCCAGAAATCTGTATACCTGTTGGTTGACCTGTGCTTATATATTGTTGTAAGTTCCTACTAATGCAGTTTTTATTTTTCAGGTCATCTCTGGACGCTAGTGGTGGTGCTCGTCCTCGGAAACCCTGTAATTGTACAAAGTCTCAGTGTTTGAAATTGTGAGTATAAAATATCTGCACTAGATTGGAGGTTTGCCCTCAAAATCTTGAATAATGATTTTAAAGGTCCTAGATGTTAGGATGGCAACGATATTCACATAAGATTCCAGATAAGATGAATAAATTAAACATTTTCAAGAATAGCTCCATTATTTCTCGACAAAACCCTATGTTGTGACCACTCTTCAGAATCGTCTCTTTGAGACAATTCTAAAGAGTGGTCACAACATAAGGTTTGGCGGAGAAATGACGATTTTAGTATTTGAACACTTACTTTTATCTATTGCCATGCAGATACATCATGGAGGCATATAGTTGTATCTCATGGCATTCAAAAATGTCTTTTGAATCTAGATGCATATAGATCCAACTCATTCTGTTTCTAAAATATACTTTATACTGGTATTGAAGGCATTCATGGAAACTTAAGTTTCTCTGACCCTTTCCTTCATATAAAACACCTTTTGATGCATTTGCAAACAGAGTAGACCCAGATCAGATGGCTCCTGTATGAGCCATCTGATCAGGGTCTGCTCTGTTTGCTTTAGACATGGAATAGATATGATTCTATAGTTTTTGTCAAAGTAACAAAATCCCTTGAAAAGAAAATGAAAATGTACAAAAAGAGTAAACTAAGTACCAGTAGATTTGTGATGAATTTGAATGAATTCACATGAATGGCACAAAATACTAACCCGTGTCGAGGTTCATTACTCAACATGACAGACAGTCTATGAAGTAAAGAACTTATATTCATAGATATTGCTGTCTTTCAGATACTGTGATTGTTTTGCAAATGGAGAATTTTGTCACAACTGTAACTGCATGAACTGTGCTAACAACTTGGAACACGAAGAGGAGCGTTCACGTGCTATTAAAGCTTGTCTCGAGAGAAACCCGCAAGCATTCCATCCAAAAATAGGTGGGTACAATAATTAAGCCTTTCCCTATTTCCTGTTTACCATCACTTTGCTGACACCGTGTCACCCCTCTCTTGGTCTGTCAATCATCTACTTCCTGTTTGCCGACACTTTGATTGAATTTTTGTGATTGTTTAATGACAAAATTTTCGTCAACGATTACTTGGCTTGTGTAAGCTGGAATGATTTGATATTTGGTCTGAAGCATTATCATAGTGAGTTGTACCATGTCTCTCCTTTTCAGGTCTGCCATTCATCTACTTCCTGTTTGCCATGGGGGCATCTGTGTCCCATGTACACATTTTCTTTTGTTCTTATTTTCTTTCTTTTTTTTTCAAACCTAAGAACAAGACTGAAATATGAGTGAAATTGTTTTTGTTACCGTGTAGTGTAGTTTGCCAGTGTATGTTAGTACACTTATCGTTAACTTTGTTATTCCTAGGTAAAGGTAGAGCTGGGGAGAAGGACAGACGACACAATAAGGGCTGTAACTGTAAGAGATCTGGCTGTCTGAAGAATTACTGCGAGTGCTATGAGGTATCTATCCCTTTACTCCATGAATATTTATGTAATAAATAATGACGTCATGAATGTTAATCAGGTTAATTTGTTGTAATAGCACATGGACACATGAATTTTTGACCAAGGCAGAAACTGTAGAATCATATCTATATAATATCATAAGCAAACAGAGCAGACCCTGATCAGACGGCTCCTATAGGAGTCGTCTGATCTGGGTCTACTCTGCTTGCAAGGGCGTAGGAAAGGCATATTTATGGAGTAAAGGGTTAAGTTGACTTTGCCAGAGGAGGAAACTTTTAGATTTTGTTGTTTTGCAAATCATGTAGACACAGACCAGGGATTGTGTTTGAGAGGTAGCATCTGGGTCCATGCTTATAAAGCTTTTTAGTTGAGTCTGAGTTCGTTCTCAAGCTTTTGATTGGCCAGATTTGAGTAAAAAACTTGTGAACGAACTCAGACTCAACTAAAAAGGTTTTATAAGCATGGAACCTGATCAAAGCTTGTACTGTTTGTCAGGTTAGACATTTATATCTTGTAGATGCTGTTGAAAGTCAAACAGATGCTGCACAAATAAACTGAGTGTGAAATTTTATTGGAAAAATTGAGATTTACAAATGTCACTTTGCTTTAATTAATTAAACTGTATGACCGACTAACAAACTTCTGTTTAATTATGGAATAAACATCGCTAGTCTTTGTCACCAGCCGATGTTTGCATAAGTATTGACATTGTGCAAGGTGTGATTTCTGGCCACTTCACTGACAAACAGTGATGAAACTCATCAGCGGGTGTACCTTTTGATGTCGAATGGACAGACATATTCTACACAAGTCGAGATGTGACTCGTTAAAATGGAGGATTATACTTTGGCCGACCTAAAAATTCGGTTTGAAATAAAAAAAAGTTTGAGACCAATCATTCGAGACTCTTCAAAATAGATATAAACAAAAAAGGGAAATATTCGGGACCAAAAATATAATTTGAAATAACCGAGATTTCGAAATTACCGAGTTTGAAATAATGAAGCTGGACTAGTTATATTTTATAACCAATTACATTAGTCTTTTTGGATGACCCTTTTGTTTGTGGAAATTTTTACATTGGAATTGTGTTCTGGATGGTTTTAGTTTGTGTCAGTTTGCCTCTCATATAGGGAAAAAAGATCTGGGTCTAGTCTGATTTTAGGCAAAAAAAGAGGAGTGGGTCTAGAGTTGTGTGCCATTGATTTATCAAAAATTGCGTATTTTGCCTTGTTTACACTCGAGCACCTTTATGTTTTCATGGGGTCTTATCAATATGTATAGTTATAAGATCTCTGCTAAGGTTAATAGCTGGTGAAGTTCAACCTATAGGCTATTTAGGGTTATGTGCTAGATCATTCAAAAGTGCATAATATCATTGTAACACTGCAGCAAACTTCCTTTTCTCGAGATTTCAAGTACCATAAGGGCCCTATTTTAATGGAACAAGAAGAAGGTAGTTGGGGGGGGGGGGGGGTCATTAGTCTATAGTTTACAGTACTCCTGTAACCCATTCTCGCATATTGACACCTTTTGACACCTTTGTAATAGTCAATTCTTTAAACTATTTTGATAAATAGAGTATTTGCTCCATAGGAGCAAATGCTCTATTTATCACAATGGCTTCAAAACTTCACAATTCTAAACTGTTCCCTTTTCTCTAATAAATGCTCCTAGTCCTTTTCAGTAGTTTAATTATAAAAGGTTGGGTCTAAAAATAGCCTGGTCTAAAAATAGCCTATGAGGTAATGGGTTAATAGGCACATGCTCAGCTTTTTATAGGCTGCATTTTTCCAGTGCTTTTGACATAGATAAAAAGAAAAGGTGTTGACATGTTAGTTTTTGTATTGATCATCATCATTTGTTTGTATTTGACAGGCCAAGATTATGTGCAGTTCTTCGTGTAAGTGTATTGGGTGTAAGAACTTTGAGGAGAGCCCAGAAAGGAAGACTCTGATGCACCTTGCTGATGCAGCAGAGGTCAGGGTACAGCAACAAACAGCCGCCAAAACCAAACTGTCCTCACAAATATCAGATCTGCCCACCAGACCAGCCACACTTGGATCTGGGGAAAGGTAAACTTAGATTTTTTCTTACACATACGACATACAGTAAGAATCAAATAGTAACTCCTAAGGGGAGGCTACAAATATAATAGTAATACTGGTCAAAGGACTAAATGTGTCAACTGCTGAAAGCATGATAAAAAAAAATGTGATAAGTGACAAACCAGAGTTACAGATAAGGATGCATACCCAAATACTAAAATCGTCAATTCTCCACCAAACCCTATACTGTGACCACTCTTTAGATATCTAAATAGTATAGGGTTTGGTGGAGAAATAAAGGAGTTTTTAATGAAATTGTTTTGATTTAATTTACGCATCTTATCTGGATCTCTGGACAAACACACTGATGGACAGACAGTGGAGAAGTTAGCAGGTTACACAAAATGTAATAGTTGCTCCAAGGGGAAAGCACACATAGAATAGTGAAAGTGTTCAAAGCAGGTGACAAAAAAAATGGAATGGCTCTTTCAAAGACTAAGCACACATACAATAAAAAGAAATACTTGTTTAAAAAAGGACAAACATACTCATATCCATTGAAATACACATATGAATGAAATGCCTGCTTCAAAGAACAAGCATACATATATATAATAAAAAAAAAATACCTGCTTCAAAGGTTAAACTATACATACAATAAAGACTGCTAAATTGTGTTAATTAGTTGGTATTTGGGCAAGTGGTTGCTAAAAGCAAGGTGAAAGTAAAACAGAATGCTTCTATAGGAGTGTTCTGTTTTACTTTCACCTTGCTTTAAGCAGCCACCTGCCTTTAACTATTAAATACTTGATGTAATTTAGTGGTCATTATAGAGAGGTTTTACTGTAGCTGCTTCAAGCAAGAAAAAAGTGAATAACTTCAAATGTAATACAATAAGTTATGTGTAAGTGTTACTGTATGCATACAATAACAATGAAATAATTGTTCTAAAGAATGCATTTACAGTAGATTTGCGCTACGTCCTCATTTGTGATGTTTCCATTGCAGACTTCCATTTTCATTTGTGACGTCGGAGGTAGTAGATGCTACCTGTGCGTGCCTTTTGGCCCAAGCTGAGGATGCAGAGAGACTAAAGATGCCCCCAGTCGTACAAGAGAGAATGGTTATAGAGGAGTTTGGACGATGTTTAGTGCAAATTATTGAATCTGCAAACAAAACCAAAGGTACCAACCAGTTCTGGATGCATTCAGATAAAACGTCTTCCTATCTATAGTACTATTAGGGTATGCCATGTTTATCTTTATCCCCCTCCTTCAAACGCTTATTCACGCCTTTGCAAACAAGTAGACCCAGATCAGACAGTTCCTGTAGGAGCTTATGAAATTATAATAGATCTGACTCTACAGACTAACTGCGTCTATCAATACCAAGAATTGAATATTCATGTTTACAAATTAAACCAATAGATACTCATGTCATTATTTCTTACATAGAAATCCAACTTAGAAAGGGTTAATGGGATACTGCTCTTTCAACCCAGGACATGCATGTCATTTACAAACACTGTAGACCAATATCTGGGTCTGCACTGTTTGTCACTCAAAATCCTTAGGATTTCATACTGAGTAGACTTTAATTGAACACTAATCTCTAATATAATCTGCTAAATCTATCTGTTTAACCCTTCCCCCCCCCCCCCCCCCCCCCCCAGCAACAATTGAATTATGTCTCCCCCCATATTTATATGGGGGAGACATATTGTTTTCGTGAGAGTTGTCTGTCTGTCCGTCTGTCCATCTGTCTGTCACACTTTTTGTCCGGACGATAACTTCAATATGCCTGATGCCAGTTGATTGAAACTTCATATATGGAAAGAGCATAATGAGAGGAAGTGTCATGCACAAGGTCCATAACTCTGGCTTCACTAATATTGGAGTTATTGCCCTTTGTAAAAAAAAATCACACTTTTTTGTCCGGACAATAACTTCAATATGCCTGATGCCAGTTGATTGAAACTTCATATATGGAAAGATCATGACGAGAGGAAGTGTCATGCACAAGGTCCATAACTCTGGCTTCACTAATATTGGAGTTATTGCCCTTTGTAAAAAATATCATAATTTTTTGTCCGGACAATAACTTCAATATGCCTGATGCCAGTTGATTGAAACTTCATATATGGAAAGAGCATAATGAGAGGAAGTGTCATGCACAAGGTCCATAACTCTGGCTTCACTAATATTGGAGTTATTGCCCTTTGTAAAAAATATCATAATTTTTTGTCCGGACAATAACTTCAATATGCCTGATGCCATTGGATTGAAACTTCATATATGGAAAGATCATAACGAGAGGAAGTGTCATGCAGAAGGTACATAACTCTGGCTTCACTAATATAGGAGTTATTGCCCTTTGTAAATAAATCACACTTTTTTGTCCGGACGATAACTTCTATATGGCTCATGCCATTGGATTGAAACTTCATATATGGAAAGATCATAACGAGAGGAAGTGTCATGCACAAGGTCCATAACTCTGGCTTCACTAATATTGGAGTTATTGCCCTTTGTAAAAACAATCACAATTTTTTGTCCAGATGATTACTCCTATGTGACACATGCCATTGGAGTGAAACTTCATACATGGAACGATCATAATAAGAGAAAGTGTCATGCATAAGATCCTTAACTCGAGCTTCAATAAATTTAGAGTTATTGCCCCTTGTACATTTGTTTAATTCTTTCTTGTCCGGACGATAACTCCTACATGACTCTTGCCATCGTATTGAAACTTCATAAATGGAAAGAGCATGATGAGAGAAAGTGTCATGAACAAGGGCCATAATTCTGGCTTCAATACTTTTGGAGTTATTGCCCTTTGTTACATTTTTTGGCCGATCAATAACTCCTGTTCGACTGATGCTATTGGAATGACATTTTATTTTTGGAAAGAGCATGATGAAAGTAAGTGTCATGCACAAGGGCCATAAGTCTGGTATCAGTATTTTTGGAGTTATTAGCTGTTATCATTTTCTTCTTGAAAAATGTAGTGTGGAAAACGCATGAGGGGAAGTATCATTCATCAAGACCATAACATTTTTAGTGATCTCCCTTTACATATTGTTTTTATTAGAGGGGAGACATCCGTTTTTTTGACAAAAACCTCTAGTTGAATTTGTTTTTGTACCCAGCAATGTAATTGTAAGGGAGATTTTCCTGGAATAGCCCTTATGTCAAAATAAATATTTTAGAATGTACTCTCACAATGGTTTTATTTTCTGTCGTTTTAGCGCCAGATCCTGATGATGCAACCTGAGGAACAAGAGTTACATGTATATAGTGCACACACACACACACACACAAATATATGTATTCTCCTCTCTGGGCAGCTTCTACATGTGTCATGTGACGGTCAGGTGACCAGTGATATCCTCCATGTATACACTCTCTTGTGTACTCCATGCAAACAAGAGCCAACTAAGCTATGATAGATTCTTTGAGGTCTAACTGTAACAACTTGACAAAAAATGACACAAAAATATGCCGGAATTACCCTAAGTATATGGACAGGCAATCTTTCCCCAGTTTGTAATGCCAAATAGATTCAATTTGGCCCCATTGTGATAACTTGTTAGACTTGCATATTAACAAATAGTGTAGACCCTGATCAGTCTACACCTTCAGGAGGAATATGATCTGGGTGTACACTATTTGCCTAAGATTGTCTGTCCAAATACCTAGGGTACAAGTCTTTATCTCTTTCGGCGCCAAATTTCTAGTTGTCGTCTGCAAACCCAATTTTGTTAAATCGTTCGGTAAAATAAAGACATGAGATAAATAAACGCAAATTTCAAAGGAATAAAGCACAGATAGAGAAATAGAGTTTGAGACAAAAAGTGAAGTCCCTGATCAGATGCCTCCTGGGACTGTACTATTGTCGTGCATTTTTGCGACATTGGCGGTGAAAGGGATAATGGATTGCTTTCAATGAAAATTTACAGAATAAAGAGTAAATATTTGTTGAAAACAACACAATTTTTCTCGAAGAAATTGTGTCCATTTGAATCGTGCAAGTTGATTAACTACTTGACCAAGTATTGAGTAATTCAGGCACAGGTATACAGTAAAGAAAAACCTAAACTGGAATTCTAGTAAAGAAGAATTTAGATTATTTTGGCAGGTGGCTGCTTAATGCAGGATGAAAGTCATGCAGAAAGCTAGAGGATCTTTCTGCGTGACTTTTACCCTGCATTAAGCTGCCACCTGTCTTAGAGACTTACATTGATCCCTTTCCTCCATAAATACGCGTTTCTACGCCACTGTAATAGTCACTTCTTGAAATCATTGTGATAAATAGAGCATTTGCTCCATAGGAGCAAATGCTCTTATTTATCACAATGGTTTTCAAAACTACACAATTCTAAAGTTTTCCATTTCTCCAGTAAATGCTCCTTTTCGGTAAATGTTGGGTCTAAAAATAGCGTATGAGGGAATAGGTTATGCAGCTGTAAAAATTAAATCTCGAAATTCTGATCTGCTTCAGTTGTATTTACTTCCGATTTATCAGGGTTTTTTATTAAGCAACCACCAACCAGGTGTATACAGCGTGCATCTTGATGTGACACATCTTGTTAGTCGGGCTTCAGGTTGGGTTTAACCCTTTCACTGTTCTATATTTATTCCAAATTTCAATACTTAATGAATATTCATGGGCAAAATAGTTATAATGAAATATGAATGGTGGAACATTGTAGTCATTTTAGAAACTAAAGAAACGGATCTATCAAATTCCATTAACAAACAGAGCAGACCCTGATCAGACGGCTCCTATAGGATCTGTCTGATTAACGTCTAATCTGTTTGCAAATGAGTGAAAATGTTTATATGAGGGAAAGGGATGCAGGTAAAAATTCTTTGGAGAAAACCAGAGACCATAATGTTCAAGCTATGTTTAGTAAAAAAAAGTTTAATGGAAAAGTGTTCAATATGTCTAGATGGTTTTCATCTTGTTGGTTGTGATGAGAATGAATGAATCTTGCTTTTTTGGAAGCAAAGTACTTACATAATTGAGAGAAGGCCACTTTGGTGACACACTGTCTGTTTTATTCAACTCTTTCAACACAATTGACCAATTTGTGATAAACATGCAACAGTCTGGAATCAGAATAGATGCTGTGTAACTCAATATTTCATCAGGATCCAAACTGGTTGGCCCTCTGATTGTGTTTTGAAAACTTTGAGAATTGAACCTTTTCAGATGAAAGTTAGTGATTAACCCTTTACTCCATAAATACGCCTTTGCAAACAGAGTAGACCCAGATCAGACGGCTCCTATAGGAGCCATCTGATCAGGGTCTGCTCTGTTTGCTTATGATATAGTATAGATATGATTCTACAGTTTCTGCCATAGCTTAAAATTTATGTATCCATGTGCTATTATAACAAATTAATCTAATTAATATTCACGATTTCATTAGTTCTTACATGAATATTCATGGAGGAAAGGATCAAAGAGCTAACAAAAAGTTTAAAACCGTGTTGTCTGTGTTATGCTTTATCATCTCATTTTATAGAAAATGTTAATAGATTAACCCTTTACGCCATGAATATTCATGCAAGAAATGATGTCATGTATGAATACAGGTATATTTGATCATGGCGGAAGCTGTAGAATCATATCTATATTATTTCGTAAGCAAAGAGAGCAGACCCTGATCAGGTGGCTCCTATAGGAGCCATCTGATCTGGGTCTACTCTGTTTGCAAAGGTGTATTTATGAAGTAAAGGGTTAATGCAGTATAACCTTGCCAATACGAGCTTTCAGTAATTAAGAATAAAAACCTATTTAGGCGTGTGGCTGCTTTACCTCAAATAACGCTCTATAATGCCTTTGCAAACAGAGTAGACCCAGACCAGACAGCCCCTATAGGAGCTGTCTGATCAGGGTCTGCTATGTTTGCTTATCTGATTCTACAGTTTCTGATTGAGCCATTAATAATTTTACGTTATAAAAATTAAGTTAAATGAATATTCATGAAGTGATAAGTTCATGTATCTATGTCCATTTAGGGAAATGGTTAATTCAGGAATGAAGTCATGCAGACTGCTCCCAGAGGAGCTTTCTGCCTGACTTTCACCCTGCATTAAGCTGCCACCTGTCTGAACCCTTTCCTCCATGACCATTTATGTAAGAAATAATGATGTCATAAATATTAATTGGACTAATTATTATAATAGCACATGGACACAGGAACATGGACTCTGGCAGAAACTATAGATTCATTTCTATATTGTGTCTTAAGCCAACAGCAGACCCTGATCAGACGGCTCGTACTGGAGCCATCTGATCTTGGTCTACTCTGTTTGCAAAGGTGTAGAAAGGCGTATTTATGGAGTAAAGTGTTAAAGACTGATAATGATACTGATTTGATTGTTTTGATGGGTGAGGTTTTACTGTAATGCTCATTTATAACTAGTTTGTTTTGTCCATTTGATCTCAAATAAGAGTGTTCACTCCATGATGTTGCTTTCATGTTCTACTATTGTTGAAATGAATGGTTGACTCTTTGGAAACCAAATCTAATTTCTTTGTTTCTGTTTCTGTTGACTGATTACATACATACAGTTCAGGTAGATTTTTAAACAAGGCTTTAACAGTCAAACAGTAGTTCACTGTGTATTACTTATGTTTATCATTTTTGTTGGCATACATTAGTCTTGTTAACTCGTCAGTTTTTAAATACAAAAAAGGATTAAGTCCAGTATATGATGAGCATAACTGTTTAGCTCACCAGAGCACAAAGTGCTCAGGGTGAGTTTTTGTGATCGCCTGATGTCTGTTGTGTGTCGTCTGTCGTCAGTCATCCACAATTTGAACCTTTAAAAAAAATCTTCTGAATGTACAGGGTTCTCAACCTTCATCTTTGGCACATAGCATCATCTGTAGGTCCTCTACAAAAGTCATATAAATTATGTTCCTGGGGTTAAAATTGGTCCCGTCCCAGGGGTGCCTTGTTTTCAATAGAAACATATAAATGTAGAGAAAACTTTGAAAATCTTCTCCCCTGAAACTGGAAGGTTCTCAGCTTGCATATTTGGCACATATCATCAACGTAAGGTCTTCTACAAGAGTTAAATGAATTATGCCCCTGGGGTCAAATGAGGTCCCACCTCAGGGGTGGCCAGTTTTCTATAGAAACCGTGAAAACTATGAAAATCTCCTGATTGTCTGGTGAGCAATATCAGGGCCATCATGACCCTCTTGTTATTAGCTATCTGCATCAAGTTCATTGGTGATTCATTTCCCACATTGTAAAGGGTTAAGACTTTAATTCTGTTAAATGTGTTGACAGAGATATGTTCCTGTTTAAACACATCTTCAAGTAGATCATGAGCTAACTGCAAATATTCTAGTGCCATTATTCCTGTAACCCTCTACTTGATGAATATTCATGAAAGAATCGTGACATGGATATTAGCTGAATTTTTATAAGGGAAATGACCACCAGACTTTTTGGCCGTGGCAGAAACTCCCGAATCAGATCTGTATAATTTCATAAGCAAACAGAGCAAACCTCAACCAGACAACTTTTATGGGAGTGACCTGATTTGGGTTTACTCTGTTTGCAAAGGCATCAAAATGTGTGTGTATCAGGTAAAGGGTTACAGAGTTCCTGATAAGATTTGTAAATTAAATAATTTTCAGGAATAACTTCTTTATTTCTCCACCAAACCCTATACTGTGACCTCTCTTTAGAATCGTCTCGAAGAGATGATTCTAAATAGTGGTCATAGTATAGGGTTTGGTTCAGAAATGATGAGTTTGGTATTTGGGTACGCACCTTTATCTGTAGCTCTGGGGTTAACATGTATTTCAGTTTACCATATAAATACACTGTTATATTTCATTTCATCTTTAGATAAGTTGTCCATGTTTTTGTTACCAAACATATTTATAGAAAGATTTTATATTGCTGACCAAGTAAATCATTCATTTTGGAGAGATTGTTGTATTGTTATGTTACTTTAAAAATTCTTCAATATTGAAACTAAACTATGCATCAAGATGAATTGATTCTTTCCCGCATGAATATTCATGAGAAATATTGACACCATGAATATTAATTAGCAGATTTTAATACAAATACAGGAGTTTTTGGCTTTGGCAGAAACTAGTATGAGATCTATATATTTCTGGCCTGTATAAACTAAACAGGATGATTGATGGATAGAAATGGAGCAGACCCAGATCAGACGGCTGCTTCAGGAACTGTCAGGACTGAGTCTACTCTGTTTGTAAAGATGCCAAAATTCGTCTACGAGGGAATGAGTTAAACCCCTTCTAGTTACAGTAAGAAATTCCCTTTGCCTGTAGTACAGTTGCGCTGTTACACAGACTTCCGTGTTATTCTTGAACATATTGTATTGAGCTGAAAACAGTTCCTACTTAAATAGTTTGGTGCCTGGTCATTTTTGGATGAATAGCATTGCAAAAGATACATCTTAATTAAAAAAAAATTGAATTGTGACCAACATAGAGATCATTGTCAAAAGGGCTCAGTGGTGTTGCCAGTAGGCAACAAGTAAACTTTTGAAAGATAAATATTCAGAGTTGAATGGCATATCACATAAAGAGTCCATTCAGTATGAATCTTGGTCTACACTGTTTGTAAATGCTAGTGCACATGTTCCATGTATTCAAAGGTTTAACCCTTTACTCCATGAATATTCATGTAAAAATAATGAAAATTAATTATTATAATAGTACATGGACACATGCATTTTTGGGCAAGGCAGAAACAGTAGAATTATATCTATATTATACACAAACAGAGTAGACCCAGATCAGGCTGCTCCTATACAAGCCCTCTGATTCTGGGTCTAGTCTGTTTACAAAGGCGCAGAAGGGCATATTTATGGAGTAAAGGTTTAAAGTGTTTATACGGTCAGTAATACTGCTTACTTTAGCATACACAGACAGCATTATGGCTCTGACAGCTGAAAGTAATGTAACACATGCAGTTGACTGCAACTTTGTTAATGAAATGAACTGCTTAGTGTGCTTACATTTCTTTTTTAACTTATTGCATGCTAATTGTCTACTGCCGTTTGGAATTTTCAATTTTCTTTCATTTGTTAGAGTGTCAAACAGATTGGATACTAATGAGATGTGAGACACTGGGTGTCACATCAGGATCCAAAGCTATGTCATCACAGATTGACCACTAGATGCAGAGAGTTAATATTTGGCTTGTTTGTTTTTCTAGAAGCATAATACATTAACCCTTTACTCCATGAATATTCATGTGAGAAATAATTACATCATGCATATTGGATGAATGTTTATAATGGCATGTGAACACAGCAAATTTTGGTCATAGTGGAAACTAGAATCAGATCCATTTTATTCCATTAGCAAACAGATAAGATAAGAGGCACCTGATCTGGGTCTCTTCTGTTTGCAAAAGCATTAAAAGGAGTATTTATGGAGTAAATAGTTAAAGTGCAATCTTTGCAAAGTACTCCCGACTTATATGAGCCCATTGTTTGGTTATGTTGTGTACTATCTATGTACTTGTATATAGACACTTTGCTCATCCCTAAATACGATCCTGCTTCCTTATTGTAAATGTTTTGCCAAAACTGACTTGTGTGTGTATGTATGGACGTCGCTGAATTACACTGTACTGAACATCAACTCTTACTTGGTATTTGTAAACTGTTTAGTGAGGATCCTGTCTGGTAAGGATTCAGTTTGAAATTCTTCTGCACTGTCATGTATAACACTCTACATGGTAGCTGCGACATTGTAATTAACCCTTTTCTCCATGAATATTCGAGTAAGAAATAATGACATGAATATTGATTAGATGACAGAAACTGTAAAATTATATCTATATTTCATAAGCAAACGGAGTAGACCCTGATCTGGGTCTACTCTGTTTGCAAAGGCATAGAATGACATATTCATGAAGTAAAGGATTAACCATGCAAACACGTTGGATACAGCTGAGATGCTCAATGTCTCACCAGTATCAAAAAACTTTGTGTCACTTGTATTTTTGAAAAGAAACAGAAGAATTGTTTCTGTATTCTCACTAATATTTGACCCCTTCTTGGGAGTGGGGTTGATCAATAAAACAACACAAACCTAAATAAATAAAGATGGATTTTTCAAGATACAGGTGGGTGGCAGCTTAATGCAGACTGATTGCAATGCATGCTGCATTAAGCAACCTCCTGTGTACAAAATGCAAGAAGCTCCTTTTATAAAATGTAATGCCCCCGGGAGCATTAATTAGCGATGTTTCATTAACTAAGGTTATTCTAGCAGATGAAAAGTAATTAGCGTGCAAAGAGTTAACCCTTTCCTTCATATAAACATGTTTCCACACATTTACAAACTGAGTAGACCCAGAACATACAGCTTCTATAAGAGCCGTCTGATCATTATTTTCTCTGTTGCTAGTTTAATTGGAAAGATCTGTTTCTTTACTTTCTAAAATGGCTACAATGTTCCACCGTTCATATATAATTAAAACTTTTGTCCATGAATACTCAGTAAATATTGAAATTTTGAATAAAGATAGAACAGGGAAAGGGTTAAGAATGCAAAGCCAGCATCTTAAAATGAAATTGTCTATAGTCAAACTGTACGACAGTGTGTGTTGATTTGCATTGGTCACATTATGTAAGGTTTTCTGATGTACTGAAGTATTTGAATCACATATATATTTTGTATGATTCTAAATGAATGAGTTATTCACAAGTCTTAATTAACCCTTTCCCTCATATAAACGTGTTTTCACGCATCTGCAAACAGAGTAGACCCAGATCAGACGGCTCCTAAAGGAGCCGTCTGATCAGGGTCTACTCTATTTGCTAACAGAATTTCAAAGATCTGTGTCTTTACTTTCTAAAATGGCTACAATGCTCCACCTTCCATATTTCATAACCTTTTTGTCCATGAATATTCAGTAGGTATTGAAATTTGTAATAAACATAGAACAGGGAAAGGGTTAAATGCTTGTTGTTTTGAGAGTAATAACAAGGAATAATTGGGTAAATGCACTTTACTATAACATATTTCCTCGAATGTACAAGTTGAATTAATCAGAAATCATTGTAACTGTATAGGCTTAATCTCAGCTTTAATTTATATGCAGTAATATAACTAATACTTTGAAGAAATATAAAAGGATAAAAAGAGAGATAAAATACATCAGTCTAGGATGAAGTGTCTTTGCTTATTTTGCCATTGCGTTGGTAATCAGTTTGAATTCAGATGAGATGCTTAGGAATCCATATCTGATCAGAGTTCAAATTGATATTGTAAATTTAGACAAGAAATGGAACTTCTAGCGTAATATCAATGGAAACACCTACAACAAACCACAATATCTATATGCAAATTAACTTCTGAATCATATCTGCTTTCATTTCAAGATTAATTAATTTTTTGAGCTATTACATAGATTACAAACAAAATTATAGATTACAAACAAAATTATAGATATGTACAAGAAGTTATAATTGTTTATTGCACCAAAATAGATGGTACATTAATATTGCTTACAAATAGCTGGCATCATTAGGAAAGGGGCATTGGACAATTGCACACAGTGACCACCCAGATCACCTGCCTTGTTAGAATACAGCATCTTATAAGGATCTTGGCTGTCTGTAGCAGACAAAATACTATTGGCTCTGGCTAGTTAGGTACAGCCTGGATCTAGATTTATTACCTGTATTTGAACACGATGGTTGTTTTGGGAATATGATCACTGCAAATGTTAGATTGCTTTTTCCCCGGAGTTGTCGGCAATGTAACTAATGAGATTTAATTATTACAGCATGCTAATTGTATAGTTCAAGATACTTGATTACACTATTTGAGGACTGAGTGTTAGAATTAACCCTAAATGTGCTTGAATGCATTAAAAGTAATTCCTTTGCAAACCGTGTAGACCCAGATCAAAGGGATCCGTGGAAAGCACTTTTGATCTGGACCAACATTGTTTTCTTATTAAAAATATTTTCTTCAGTGATAAACTTTATGATTAATCAATGTTCAGAAAGTTAATGATTTTTAACCCTTTACTCCATAAATACGCCTTTGCAAACAGAGCAGACCCTGTAGGTACCGTCTGATCTGGGTCTGCTCTGTTTGCTAATGAAATGATGAAAGTTCTGATTCTACAGTTTCAGCTATGGCTGTTCATGTGTTCATGTGGTATTTTAAATTATTGTAATTAGTATTCATGACGTCATTCTTTCTGACTTGAATATTCATTGAGTAATGGGTTTAAGATTCAGTAAGGTAGATTTAAATATAACAGATGTTGTGTAGTCTGTTCTGTTTTGTTTTTATTTCAACTAAAGCTGTTTTACCGGAAGATTTACTCGTTGGAAATAAATGTGTTGAACACAAATAGTAATGTGTTGAACACAAATAGTAATACAACAATGAATGTAGGAATTTAAATCATTGTTAACCTCTGTACAGAAGCAGAATGTAAATTGTCAGTATTTTGGACAAGTGGTAGCTTAATGCAGGATGAATTTTAACCTGTTGCTCCATAAATGCACCTTTCTACGTCTTTGAAAAAAAAGTAGACCCAGATCAGATGGCTCCCGGCCATCTGATCAGGGTCTGCTCTGTTTGCTCATGATATAATATAGATATTGTTCTTTGGAAAAAATTCCTGTGTCCATTTACTAGTTGATCAATAATTAATAATGTCATTATTTCTTAGATGAATATTCATGGAGTAAAGGGTTAACCCTTTCCTCCATAAATACGCCTTTCTTCGCCTCTGTAAAAGTCACTTTTTGAAACCATTGTGATAAATAGAGCATTTGCTCCTCAGGAGTAAATGCTTAATTTATCACAATGGTTTCAGAACTACACAAATTTAAAATTTTCCTTTTCTCTAATTAATGCTTCTTTTCGGTAGATTTATTCAAAGAGGTTTGGTCTAAAAATAGCCTATGAGGGAATGGGTTAAGGGAGAAGTCTCTTAACTGCTGTTACGGGTAATACTGTGCAAGATTCTTTACTATTTACTAAACGCTCGACTATGTTGCTATGCTCTAGACTTGACCCGTTACTTCATGAATATTCATGTAAGAAATAATAACATAATGAATATTAATTATTATGATAGCACATGGACACTGGAATTTTTGGCCGATATCAGAAACTGTAGAATCATATCTATGTTACAAATAAACAGAGCAGACACTGAGAGATGGCTCCTACCAGAGCTGTCTGATGTGAGTCTACTCTGTTTGCCAAGGCGTATAATTGAGTAAAGGGTTAAGCAGATTTCTGTGGCACATGGGAAATGGATATTATGAAGACAAAAATGAGAGCTAAGTTGGCTTTGTGGGTGGATGTTCTCTAGGAGTGCTTTTGCCTATTAATGATTTGTCAATGATTTTACAGTGCCCTATTTTGTCTATTGGAATGAAGCCGTTTTTAGACATGGTGACAGTACAGTAGTATTAGTTGTGAGATTTTCCCCCTATTCTACCCTTTTTATCTGAAACCCCTCCCCCCTGCCCTATGAACTTGCCTCTTGCGCCTTTGCAAATATTAGACTCGGATCAGACAACTGTTGCAAGCTGTGTGATAAGGGTCTGTTTTTGTTTTTTGTTGATGCGTTTGGTAGATTTAATGTTCCAGATCAATAATTCCTCTATCTTTGTACCTTACGCCGTCATTCAGTAGCAAGGTTGGTCATGACGAGGTCATTGGGTCAAGGTTTTGGTCCGTTTTCAAGGTCCGAGTCATAGGGGTATTAGCCTGGCTGCCAATTTGGACATGTATATTATACAAACATCTCTTGTTCTTTCCGAAGCCTGTAGCATATTAGTTCCTCTTAATTTTGGACATTGTTTGTTTTTTCTCTCTCTCTCTCCCTGTACTGTTAGACATGTGTATCTATGTATGTTATTTTTTGTGTTTTAAATTTGATTTAATTTTCTCATAGTGAATTTGGGAGTAATTTTCTTTTCTTCTGAGAGAAACGATCTATTGTGCAATAAATTCTGTTGGGTTTAACTCACTAAATGGATGTTAATTTTCATATGTACAATACCCCGTAATGCATAATGTAACAGTATTGGCATGATAAATTGTCTGAGATAACTTAGATTGTCAGTGTTTGTATTTTGAAATACTGGAACAACAGAAAGCTAGATCATTTTATGTACATCAGAACCTATTTGAAGTGGCTACTTAATTAACCCTTTCCTCAATGAATATTGATTATTCATGCAGGAAATAATGATGTCACAAATATAAATTGGCTTAATTTGTTATAATAGCACATGGACACATGAAGTTTTAGCCATGGCAGAAATTGTAGAATTATATCTACATCATAAGCAAATAGAGCAGACCCTGATCAGACGGCTCCTATATAGAAGCTGTCTGATCTGGATCTACTCTATTTTCAAAGGCATATTTATGGAGTAAAGGGTTAAAATTGAAATCTTTTTAAAAAGCAGGTGGTTGTTTAATGCAGAACCAAAGTAATGCAGAAAGCTCCTATTTGAATTTTCTGCCTATTATTTGACCTGTTTTAACCTTTCAGAAATGGATTTCTTTTTTAGTGGCCATGTTTATAGAGGTTTTATTGTACATGTAATGATATAATTTAATCTTTTTTTCCTATGAAATTAGTGTCTGCTCTTATCTACATCACTGGTCAGACTCTGATTTACTTTGTGTAGGATTTGGTTTCAAGCTATATATCCCTTTCCCTGTTCTATGATTATTTCAAATTTCAATATGTACTGATTATTCAAGGACAAAACAGTTACAATGAAATGTGGAAGATGGAACATTGTAGCCATTTTAGAAACTAAAGAAACAGATTTATCAAATTCCGTTTGCAAATAAGAGCAGACCCTGATCAGACGGCTCCGGCTCCTATAGGAGCCGTCTGATCTGGGTCTACTCTGTTTGCAAAATGCATAAAAACACGTTTATATGAGGGAAAGTGTTATGAGGCATCAGGCTTGCCACTCTTTACCAGAGTTAGGATGAAACATCATGTATTCTAAGAAATTTACTGATACTTTAACTTTTTGCAGTAAAATAAAACCCAAGGGGAAAAATATCATATCCCAAATATGTTTTGACTTGGCTTGTCAATGCTGTACTTTACTCCAGGAATACACTTTACAGAGTACACCCAGATCAGACAGCTCCTATAGGAGCTGTCTGTTTGGGGTCTGCTCTGTTTGCTTTTAGTATAATGTAGATCAGTTTATTTAGTTTCTGTCCCGAAAAAAAGAAATAGTAACATACAGTAAAGATACAGGGAATTAATTTTCATGCTAAGCAACCACATGCTTAGTAACTCTTTAATCCAATTAGTCCATGATTGGCAGAAACTGATGTTAATCTATACAACCAACGAACCATGAATATTCATGTAAGAAATAAAGACATCATCAATATTAGTAAGAAAAATTGTTATAATAGCACATGGACACAGGAATTTTTGTCCATGGCAGAAACTGTAAAATCATATCTATATATCATATTAAAGCAAACAGCAGACCCTGATCAGACAGCTGCTACAGGATCCGTGTGATCTCGGGTCTACTCCGTGTGCAAAGGCGTAAAAAAGTGTATTCATGGAGTAAAGAGTTCATACTCCTTCCTATGTTCAATAAATTAATGGCAGCTTTGTTGCTTAGGAAGGGTTTTACTATATAGCTGTTCAGGTTTTTGAAAACTGGCTCAACCTGTTATCCTGTTGAACAAATGCTCAGACTTTGCTCTGTTGCAAAAATTTCCTAATTTGAAAAACTACTGACTCGGTGTCAAACAGCTTGGACCCCTGATGAGATGCTGCCTTGGGTCTCATCTGGATCAGCTGTTTTCAGATGGTAGTCAAGTTGCAGTAAGCCTGATGATCACGGTTAACCCTTTCCCTGTTCTATATTTAGTACAAATTTCAATACCTACTGAATATTCACGGACAAAATAGTTAAAACGAAATATGGAAGGTAAAACATTGTAGCCATTTTAGAAAGAAAAGGAACAGATCTTTCAAATTCCATAAGCAAACAGAGCAGATCCTGATCAGACGGCTCCTCTAGGAGCCGTCTGATCTGGGTCTACTCTGTTTGCAAATGTGTGAAAACACGTTTATATGAAGGAAAGGGTTAGTATTCAGCTCAATGAAGAATTGGTGATTATTAGAGCAGAAACCACATCCTGTTCAGACTTGATTTACACTAACATTAAAGTGAATATTTAACCCTTATACCACATATAAACACCCTTTACAGAGTAGATCCTGATCAGATGGCTCCAGTAGGAGCCATCTGAACAGGGTCTGCTCTGTTTGCTTATGGAATTATATAGATCTGTTTCAGCCATAGCCAAAAGAATCGTGGTTATATGGCATTATAAAACTTAAACTAATATATATTCATGATGTCATCATTTCTTTCATGAATATTCATCAGGTTAAGGGTTAACTGGAGTGTATTTAATGGCATTTTTGACGCAAGATAAAAATGTTTGAAAAAATAGGGCAGATTATTTATTCAATAGTATTAACATTCAGTACACTACTGGTGACTTTATGATTATATTTGCATACAGTTTGGATCCGGATGAGAGTAACTTAACGTCTCATTAGGATTCAAACTGTAACTCTGACACTGGTTTTGAGTACAAATAGACGAAAAATGAACTTTAACCCTTACTTTGTGGCATATGAGTCACTAATGTCCTTTGCAAACAGTGTAGACCCAGATGAGAGGGCTAGGAGCCCTCTCATCTGGGTCTACACTGTTTGTCATATTACACTTTTCTTTAGAAAAATCCCTAAACATTCTTTGTAAACTTGACCTGTTTTGATTCTTGGAATAGTCCATTTGAAAAGTCAGCGTAGTAAGGGCTAAGGATTGATAAGAGAAGACAAGTGCTCAGAGTGCAGAAGGTTCAGATAGTTCAATGTTCTATGCTTAGATACATGCATCAGTAGATGTTTGAGTGGCGTCATTGTTAAGATGGGCAGCTGAACACTGTCTGCAGTGTAGACCCAATTCACCCGCCTCATTGGAAATGCAATATTTGATCAGGGTCTTGTAAGTTTTCAGCAGTATTCGACAAATTGCTGCTACCTGATGTGGATCAAATAGCGTTTTCAATTTGTCAACATTGCCTCCAGTGTCCAAATGCCCTTTTTGGAGTGTAGCAGCTCATTGGACTGTGGTTTTTGCTGTGTTTCTCATGTTTGTATCAATGGAGCATTGGTGTGTATGTATCATATGATTATTAACAGCAACCATTTACATTTTGATCATTGCAGATTTTTATATTGTAACATAATTGTACACATCATACAATCTAGTTATGTACAGTAAAGGATACAGAATGCTAATAAATATAGTAAGGAAATGCTCGTTTGTATTCCTTTGATGTCAAACTTAACTCTCTTTACCATGACTGAAATTGTTGAAGACCTTGCCAGCCAATTTGATTCCAGGTTGAGATACCGAGTAACAGTAAGTTCAGGCTGTTTTGACAAAAATGGAAGAAAAAGAAGGGGAGATAAGTTTTGCTGATAATATTAGTTACATGGTGTTTCGGCAGGGTGTACAGGTTTGTATGACAGTATCCTTTGCACTCAGGAAATATGGAAACCAAAACCGTCGTACAAACCTGTAGACCCTGTTGAAACGCTGTGTAACAGTAGTCTGGGTCCATTACAAGAAAGAATACATGCCTAACCTAACGAAATTATGCAGATTTAATCTCTCAAAAAACTTGTTTACTTACAGCGTGTGCGATTTGACAGCTGTCAATAAAGCCTTGACTCAAAAATGACATCTGACGTCACTCGCGCTGTAAGTAAACAAGTTTTGGGGTCTGATCTGGGTCTACTCTGTTTGCAATGCATGAAAACACGTGGTTACAGGCATCGTACGACCTCCGCATAGGCATCGTACGAAGGCCATGCGAGAATCGTTCGGAAAACACTGAAAAACACGATGGCTGTGCGGCGATTTTGAGATTTCTGATGGGAGCATATTTATTTGACATTTCCCACATTAATAGTTTATCTATCTATAGAAGATGGAACAACCCCGTATTCGTATGGAACCCGCACAGGCTCTGTACGATTGCCTTATCCAAGCGGTGACTGCACAGAGATTGCACGATCTCGTATGGCCCCCGCACAGCCATTGTAGGGCCCAGTCCCACTAGGCCTTACGACCCCTTAAGACCTGCTTACGTTTGCTAGCGACCTCTGAATGGATTCTTAAGTGGAACATGAATGGGCCATTCCACAAATTATGAAGGTCAAGATCATATTTAATATGAAAACTTACATTCCATTGTTTCTCCTGAACTCTGATGTTAAACCCTGTCCTTCATATTAACGCCTTTTCATACATTTGCAAACAGAGTTGACCCTATAAGAAAGGTAAAAATTGATACCAAAGATGACATCATTCAAATAATTCTAGATTTTAATAATGTTATCTGTGTACATAACATGTCATGGACAGAAGCAAGTAATACTACAGTATGCTCTTGTATAAATGTATCTATATCTTTCAAGATCTTAATTTAACCCTTTACTCCATGAATATTCATGTAAGAATTAATTTATGAATATAAATAAATATAATTTTTTTGATTATTTCAACATTTCCGAAGCAAATGGAGTGGACCCTAATCAGATGGCTCCAACAAGAACCATGGGATCTGGGTCTACTCTGTTTGCTATGTATTTATGGCATAAAGGGTTGAAATGTTCACAACAACTAAAACAAAATGCTAGGCCAAGCTGATTCTATTTTGGTACGCAACTAAAAACACAGTGTTAAAAGCTTAAAAAAACTATTTCATATAAGCTTAGCTGAAATGTTTTTGCATATAAGGCATTCAAATTTAACCCCTTATCCTGTTAGTTGCAAACAGCTTGGATTCAGATTTTTTTTTTCTAAATGCTTTTATTCTCCCCGTCATAAGTATGTGAGGGTCGGGGAGTACCATCCCTCATCATACCTTACAATAATTTGGTTAGGTTAGTAGCATTGTGTCATGTCCATGGCAAATATAATAGTTACATAAATTTACAAAAACAGTAAAAGACTATTCTAACAATGCCATTTGAGAAAAAAGTAGTATTGATATTTATACAACCATATTTTTGAAGGGGAGTTTTATGCATTTAATAATGCACACATCTACATGTGTAAAAAAAATAAGTAAATAAAAAATCTACGGTCCTAAAAGTGCTTGATGGGGTTCTCTCATTTCAACAATTTTCCGATTTCATGTTTTTTTTCATATAAAAATGTTTATATCTATACAGGAAATAATGATAATTGCCAAGGCCATTTTACTTTTTAGCTATTGTAATATATATGGAGGAATTTTATTCCATAAAAAGATTTACTTGGCATCAGGATCCAAGCTGTTCAATATTTGATCAATAGTTTCTCAAAAACCTTAACCCTTACTCCATAAATACGCCTTTCTATGCCTTTGCAAATAGAGTAGACCCAGATCAGACGGCTCCTATAGGAGCCATCTGATCAGGGTCTGCTCTATTTGCTTATGATACAATAAAGATATGATTCTACAGTTTCTGCCATGGCTGAAAATTCTCGTGTCCATGAGCTATTATAAAAAATTAATCTAATTAATATTCATGACGTCATTTATTTCTTACATAAATATTAATGGAGGAAAGGGTTAAATGTATCGGACATAAATTAAAATTGAAGCAGGTCTGAGCTTTAGCAGACAGATAAAGGTTAACCCTTTCCTCCATAAATACGCCTTATCATGCCTTTGCAAACAGAGAAGATCCAGATCAGATGGATCCAGTGGAACAAAATGAGAAGACACTAAAGGCAGCCTGACTAACTTTTACTATACAAAGAGCAAATTCGTAACAAAGAGCAAATTCGTAATAACCTATGCAAACAATCTGGATCCATATGAGATATCAAGTAACTACATCAAGACCCATCCTGTTAACCTTTTACTCCATGAATATTCATGTAAGAAATGATGACATCATGAATATTAATTAGATTGATTTTTAAAAAGGCATATTAACACATGAAATTTTTGCCCAAGGCATATTAACACATGAAATTTTTGCCCAAGTAGAAACTATAGAATCGTATCTATATTATTCCATAGCAAACAGACCATGATCCTATAGGAGCCGTCTGATCTGGGTCTATTCTGTTTGCAAAGACGTAGTAAGGCATATTTATGGAGGAAAGGGTTAAACACCTTGATCATACCTTTGAAAATAAAAGTAAGTCTACTTTGAAAACTGATAACTGACATTTTCTTTGAACAGAAGTTTGCCATGTATGCTAAATTTTAACCCATTCCCTCATATTGACGCCTTTTGACACCTATGTAAAAGTCACTTTTTGAAACCATTGCAATAAATAGAGCAATTGCTCCATATCACAATGGTTTCAAAACTACGCAATTCTAAAAAATTTCCTTTCCTCTAGTAAATGCTCCTGTTCGGTAGATTTAATCAAAGAGGCTGGATCTAAAAATAGCCTATGAAGTAATGGGTTAACCCTTTACCTGGTGAACATTCATGGCAGGGCTCCACTAATTATGAATATTCATTAATGTTCTAGTATTGTTATATGAGACAAGTGAATACATTACTATGAAAAGTAGTATAAAATCACATCTTGGATATTCGTTAAGCAACTAGGGCAGACCCTGATCTGAAGACTTCTAAAGGGGTCAAGGGTCAAAAGGCATATCTATCAGGTAAAGAGTTTAACCCTTTCCTCCATGAATATTCATGTAAGAAATAATTATATCATGAATATTAATTAGATTAATTTGTTATAACAGCATATATACACATAAATGTTTGACCATAGCAGAAAATGTAAAATCCAATCTGTATTATAAGCAAACAGAGCAGACCCTATTCAGATGTCTCCTATAGGAGCTGTCTGATCTGGGTCTACTCTGTTTGCAAAGACATAGAAAGGCGTATTTGTGGAGTAAAGAGTTAAGCAATACACAGAGATGTATCCGTCAGTCAGGGACAAACAGTTTGAGCTTCACAAACAAATGAGGTAGATTCTAAACACAATTCTATGTTCAGCAAAACAACTAGTACAACTTATACCATTACTCAGTACATATGTCGTTTAACTCATTTTCTCCTAGGCTATTTTTAGACCAAACCTTTTTTAATTAATCTACCGAAAAGGAGCATTAACTAGAGAAAAAGGAAAAGTTAAGAATTTTGTAGCTTGAAACCATTGTGATAAATAGAGCATTTGCTCCTATAGGAGCAAATGCTCTATTTATCATAATGGTTTCACAATCTGAATTTTATAGATGCGCAAAAATGCGTCACTAGGGGATAATGTGTTAATGCTTTTGCAAAAACAGAGTAGACCCAGATCAGATTGGCTCCTATGTCTGCTTATGGAAATATATACATGTCGATATTATTATACAGTTTCTGCAATGGCCAAAGCTTCCTGTGATCATAAAACTTCAACCAATTACACTCCATGATGTCATTATTTCTTACATGAATATTCATGGAACAAAGGGTTAATAGCAACATCATAAGAAAGGTACCACAAGGACTTGCTCAATAACATGTCTCCCAAGATTACCATCCGCTTTTTTCAAACTTTAAGAGACTTTTCTTAATTTCCTCGTGTTCGTAATGACATTATAAAATTCACTTAATTCATGCTCATGACATCGTTATTTTCTGCATGAATATTTATCAAGTAAATGGTTAAAATTAACAAAACTGTGTGGAATTACTTTAGTCCATTTTTCAAAGCAGTGAAGAGGAGAGATTGGGTGTCCTTAGATTTAGGGTAAATATACAGTAAAACCTCTCTAAACCGGAATTCTAGTAGAGAAGAATTTAGATACATACTTTAAGGCAGGTGACTGCTTAATGCAGGGTGAAAGTCATGCAGAAAGCTCCTAGAGGAGCTCTCTGCATGACTTCACCCTGCATTAAGCTGCCACCTGTCTCCAAGACCCATATTTATACCAAATTTAACAACTGGTTTAAAGAGGTTTTACTGTATATGGTTTTGGGTAAATATAATACATGTTTTCCCCGATTCATGTAAGAAATAATTATATCATAAACATTTATTAGCTGATCTTTTATAATGGCATTTGTACTAAGGTTGTTTTGGTAATGGCAGAAACTGTTCAGTCAGATCTATTATAATGTCATAAGCAAAAAGAGCAGACCCTGATCAGAGAGATCCTGCAGGAGCCATCTAATCTGGGTCTACTCTGTTTACAAAGACTTGCAAAAAGTATGCTTATGAGGGAAAGGGCTAACCCTTTACTCTATAAATACACCTTTCTACGCGTTTGCAAACAGAGAAGACCAATTCATTGTCTATTCTAACCAGCAAATTCAGCTTAGGAAAGTTAATGCATGAGTTAAAAATACGTGAAATATGTCCATCTAACAGTATGAGTATCAATCATAATAAAAAACATGATTGGTTTTTTTTCTTCAAAATTACTTTAAAATTCATAAAAAGAGAAGACATACTGAAATTATTTATCACAGGAAAAATCACTTGACAAGCAAAATGTTTATAAAAAAATCTTTTTTCTCAAAAGGCTACATATTAAGGCATAAGCAATGAGGAACACATGTATGAGCTAAAAGCAGGTGCTTACCCTTTACCTCATATAAGATACTGGATACTTATCACACTGTACATATGTAATTGAATTTTTATGATGGTACATTTATATGAACTGGAATTGTTTACCATAGCAAAGTCAGATCTATATCATATTACATGTACAAGCAAACAGAGCAAACCCTGATCAGACGGCTGCTACAGTGGCCATCTGATCTGGGTCTACTATGCAAAGGTGTAAACAGTTTTCTATATCAGGTAAAAGACTAAATGTAGAACAAGCGCAATGCATTTGGAGTATTCTGCATTACTTAAGCTCCTCTTTGAGCTACTATAATAAACCAAACTTAAACCACAACACTAATTTCCTTATACAACATTTCTAAGTTTAACCCTTTCCCTGTTCTATGTTTTCCAACTTTCAATACCTACTGAATATTCATGGGAAAATAGTTACAACAAATTATGGAAGGTGGAACATTGTAGCCATTTCAGAAAGTAAAAAAGCATATCTTTCAAATTCCATTAGCAAACAGAGTAGACCCTGATCAGACAGGTCCTATAGGAGCCGTCTGATCTGGGTCTATTCTGTTTACAATGCATGAAAACACATTTATAGGAAAGGGTTAAGAGGAATATGATAGATTAGTAAAATTGTCTTATTTCCAAAGTTAGTGATACATAGACAATAACTAGACAATAACTAACAACCTAGAGAGCGTAGATCCTGATCAGCCATTATGGGGTAGTTGACAAATAGGGCTGTCTATGGTGGCAAAATGAACTCTGAAGAAATATCAGGTCTATACAATAGGCACTAATTTAGGTGCTAACAATTTGTAGATTTTAGCTTTTAGCTTTAATCTTTGTAAGAATGTACATGCACATGTATTGTGTCATGTAATATTTTGATCAAAAAATTATCACAATGAAATTCTTCACATGATTATAATACTGAAATTTCAAGTTGTCAATTTCTGATAGGTCAGTTCTACATATTAAGAAACTACAATGGTGAATACAGCTTTCTAAGATCTAGGTCTATTCTGTTTGAAAATACCTTTCCACCTTATATTACTAATTAATATTCACAATGGACTGAGTCTTGTATAAATATTTGTGGAATGAAGGGTTAAAGGACCATAGCTGCTACATGTCACAAAAGCTGTGCAAAATACCAAATATACATGAACCTAGCTATAAAGAATTAAGTTTCTAACAAGTTACTAGTAACAACTATTATTTGTACAAATAAAATAATCCCATTGTTAAAACGTATATCGCAGACTACAACATCAATTTCCATGGACCATAAACATTATAAACTATTGCCTATATATATAACCCTATACTTCATATAAATATATTTTCATGCCTATGCAGACAGAGTAGATCCTGTAGGCATCGTCTGATCAGGGTCTGCATGGTTTGCCTATGAAATAAAATAGATATGATTCTACAGTATCTGTCCTGATACCACTATAGCAATATTCATGGTGTAAGTATTTCTTACTAAATGTTCATGAGGTAAAGGGTTAACTCTTTCCCTGTTCTATATCACTCCAAATTTCAATACCTACTGAATATTCATGGACAAAATAGTTATAACGAAATATGGAACGTGGAAAATTGTAGCCATTTGAGACAGTAAAGAAACATCTTTCAAATTCCATTTGCAAACAGAGCAGACCCTGATCAGACGGCTCCTATAGGAGCCGTCTGATCTGGGTCTACTCTGTTTGCAAATGTGAGAAAACACGTTTATATGAGGGAAAGGGTTAAATAATTAAAATTTATACTGTTGTATAAACCTACATGTATCTATGTGCTTAATCTAAAATTCAACAGGAGAATTTATTCTTTCTGCTTCATTTCTCTTATCATTAAAACTATGGCACATAAGCATACAGATTTATTTTTAAACACATATACACTCTAAAATTACCTGAACAAAAGCATTAATGTTCATTTCATTTAATTAACTATAAAATTCATATGGTTTCTGTTGGATTTCTAACTGACAGCATAGGATAATTTACAATGCATTCATTGTGGAGATGTTAAAGAAGAAAAAAACTTAACCCGTTACCTGATTTCACACCTTTCACACATTTGCTGATGGAATTATATAGATCTTATACTAAAGTTTCTGCCATGGCAATAAGATCCTATTTTTATATACCATGATAAAAATCAACTAATAAATATTCATGATGTCATTATTTCTTAAATGAATATTCACGAATTAGAGTTTGTGCCATTTTAACAGGTGATGCTTACTTTGATCCTCTGTGCCATTATTCACTCCTATGAAATGAGCCTGACAACAATAGGGTAGCTTTACACAACCCAATAGACCCAAGAACAGTTCTTATATAAGAGATGTTTAACTCTTTCCTCCATAAATACGCCTTTCTACGCCTCTGTAATAGTCACTTCTTGAAACCATTGTGATAAATAGAGCATTTGCTCCATAGGAGCAAATGCTCTATTTATCACAATGGTTGCTATACTACACAATTCTAACATGTTCCTTTTCTCTAGTAAATGCTCCTTTTTGGTAGATTCATTCAAAGAGATTGGGTAAAAAACAGCCTATGGAGGAAAGGGTTAAAACTCACAAGACTGCAACCATATAGATTTATAAACCATGAATTTCATTAACAAAATGAATATCATGTAAAGACTATTTTCAAAAATCATTAAAAGAGAGTATATATTTTATCCATATACAATGTATGTAAAAAAGCTCTTTAATATCGTTGGTGATACAAATATCTCATGAATCACAATAAACATGTCATATTGCAAGAGTATGTACTTTTCACCACAGCAACTTAACGAAAGGAGGAGATATATTCAGTTTCAGATTCAATAGTAGACGATTGGAACACTGTATAAAAATGGGGATCATTTCAGGAGTTAATTTTATCAGATAATTCTCTCCATGTATGCAGCACTTTGTCTAATAACATTTTTAGTTATCAAAATAAATCAGAAATTGATAGTGTTAACTCTCTTTAACCCTTCCCTTAACCCTTTCCTCAATAAATACGCCTGTCTATGCCTCTGTAGAAATCACCTGTTGAAACCATTGTGATAAATAGAGCATTTGCTCCTATAGGAGAAAATGCTCTATTTATCACAATGGTATCAAACTAAAAAATTCTAAAAAAATCCTTTTCTCTAGTTAATTCTCCTTTTTGGTAGATTTATTCAAAGTGGCTGGATCTAAAAATAGCCTATGAGGAAATGGGTTAATATAGAGGCACCTTTTCAAGCCTTTATAAATAGAGTAGACACACCTCAGATGTCTCCTGTAGGAGTCATCTGATCAGGGTCTGCTCTATTTCCTCATATAAATCAAATCCTACAGTTTCTGACATGGTAAGACATTCTAGGTTTTATATATAAGTATAACAATTCAGCTAATACATATTCATGAGAGAACTGATTCTCGTCTGTTTGCATCCTATAGGAGCCATCTGATCTGGGTCTACTCTGTTTGCAAATGCATGAAAACACATTTATATGAGGGAAAGGGTTAAGAAATTCCTCAGAAGTCTCTCTGATACAGACTAAAACAATCATTTGGTTTACAGTGCTAAAAATCAATATTACATTACCAAGATACATATACATGTATGATAATAAAAGCATGTAAAAACCAACAGATACTCAACAATGTAAATTGCATTAACAATAAACTCAAACAGTCATGCATGTAAAGTATCAAATGAACTACCATATATATCAATGCTCTGAAAGTATCCTTGGTGACAACAGTAAACTTGGACGGAGATACTATATACATTGTCAACATAAAAATACATGTAAAATGTGTTATCACAAATTTATCAAAGATATGCATGTCATAAAAATGTAATACCTGCATCACCATTTCTCTATAATGATGGAGACCTATGCTTTAACCCTTTACTCTATAAATATGCCTTTCTACACATTTGCAAACAGAGCAGACCCATATCAAACAGCTTCTATAGGAGCCATTTGATCAGGGTCTGCTCTGTTTGTTTGTAATATAATATAGATCTGATTCTCAAGTTTCTACAATGGGCAAAAATGTCTGTGTTTATAATGCTATTATAAGACTTCAATTCTTAAATATTCATGATGTCATTATTCCTTGCATGAATATTCATGGAGTAAAGAGTAAAGATTGATATGCAATATACAGTAGAAACTTGTTTTTAGGGACCCATTAAAAACTGCGACAAAAACTTTGACCAGTTTTAGATTCATCCCTGTTATGACTGATCAGTAGATAGGGCAACAGGGGAGAGGACGAATGAGAGCTATTGTTCGTAACAGGCATAAAGAGTGATAGGAAACAAGTCATTGTACATATAAATAATAATCTCTGTCTTGGAATAATGTCAGTTTAAAAAGTTTGCATAAATGACTATCTTTAGCATCTCAGTGATTGATTGCTTACTTGTTTGTAACATCAAGCAGCAAAGCTATGGTTTACCTGTACTTTGATTGTTTTGACTTGGGCATGCACTGTCAGTGTCAATCAACAGATTGATTTCACACCAGGAGTCTTAACCTGACTGAGAAGTTTGACTTAAGTACAAACACCAATAATTACATGTACACACCCAGTTTGGAGATGGAAAATGACTTTGACATATTGAAAAACTAGTCATATCAATCTAAACTTAAAAAAATATAATTATATAGAATAAAAAGCTGGAAATGTTGGTACTTTAAATTTTTTGTTTCAAGCAAGTTTGTCTTACTTAGCATGATCTGGGTCCATGCTTATAAAGCTTTTTAGTTGAATCTGGGTTCGCTCTCAAGCTTTTGATTGGTCAGATTTGAGTTCTCAAGCTTTTGATTGGCCAGATTTGAGCCAAAGGCTCAAATCGGCTCAAATCTGACCAATCAAAAACTTGAGAACGAACTCAGACTCATCTAAAAGTTTTATAAGCATGGACCCAGTACGCAATATCAGAGCATACTCAATCTAAATGTCTATAAGGCACACTAAGGAGTAGACTCAGATCTAATCTCTAGTCTCCATCTGGTAGTCAGTTGGGGACTAATAAATCAAGGAGTCAAAACTGTTAAACATCATCCAACCAGAATGCTGTAACTATGCAGATCTCCTATTGATGATAAAGCTTCAAATAAAGTTTCGTTGAAATCAGTAGTCACTAAGAAAAAGCACAGAAAATCCAACAGACCAAATGACCGACAAACAATGTAACGCCAATATAAAACCCCTCCCTATAACTTCATTTGTAGGGGTATAAAAATGTACTTTGTGAAATTGTAAAGTTTTCCAGGGAAATCACGTCCTATACGTGGTATGTGGGCTTTCTATATCAATGTTTGACAAGAATTACTTGGAATGTGATTTACTTGCAGGAAAGCACTTTCCTCTGTCATAGTGAAGGCAAAGTTTACACATGTTACGTAGATAAAATGTTTCATCTAAGATTTAAGGCTAAATAATTTGAGCTAATTCTGTACACTACGAATTACATTTGGCACTCGTATCACATGGGTGAGTTATGTTTCTGAGTCATCATGTAAAAATTGTGGCCCTTCACTGATTTCCACTTGACTTGGTCGAGACTGTATATGCTGTTTTAGCAATGACTGTACCATCTGCATCATCTTTGCAGTCTGAAGGCTGTTTCTTGTGACCTGTTCGCTCAACTCTCCAAGGTGCTCCTGTAGCATCTGAACGTTCACACTCAAGTTGGACTGTTTCCTGTAAACACAAATAGCCATGACAAAAATGCATCTACAGGATAAACCCAATACAGTTAAACCTTGTCAAAAAATTCTGATTATTCCTACAGGAATAACCCAGAATAATAATTCATAAGCAAATAGACAGCTCCCACAGGAGCCATCTGATCTGGGTCTACTCTGTTTGAAAAGGCATCAAAATGAATCTCCATGAGCTAAAGGGTTAAGATAACTTGTATCTTAATGTAGGACAATGAGAACCTCCTGCATTAATTTTGTTCTGCATAAGCCAGTCATCTAATTTTACAGGCTAATTTACAGAATTTCACTGTAATAATTTTGTCAGAAGTTAATAAAGATAATATTAAAGCTAACCTAGACGACAGTGGTGTGATAGAGTCTGGCCTGTCTTGTGGCTCAAGCACTCCCGTCCTGTTGAGGTCATCACTGACCTTGGACAGCTGCACACTTTCCTTAATATTCTCAAGCTCGTCAATTACTCGATCAATTCTGAAAAAGCAAGAAACAGTACTTCTGCATAAAATGCATGAATTTGTATTACAATGAGCAAACAGTTTGTATCCACATGAGATGCCAAATGGCATACATTACTCCCTTGACACTCATGATCCCCTTTGCCATGCATGGTCTTTTGCCAGACTTTTTGCTCATATTTTATTTTGAATCTTTCATTTGGGTTAAAAAAAGTGAACAACATTTGCCAAAGACCACACATTGTAATCGGGAAACTGTTTAACCCTTTCCCTGTTCTATGTTTATTTCAAATTTCAATACCTAGTGAATATTTATTAACAAAATAGTTATATAGAGATATATATGCAAGGTGGAACATTGTAGACAGTTTAGAAAGCAAAGAAACAGATCTATCATATTCTATTAGCAAACAGAGTAGACCCTAATCAGACGGCTCCTTTAGGAGCTGTCTGATCTGGGTCTACTCTGTTTGCAAATACGTGAAAACACGTTATGTGAGGGAAAGGCTTCAGCAAACATTTTCGCCCACTGCACACATGCCCTTTTCTGCACATCTGTCAACAGATGGGGAATCCATCTAGCACAGATCTTTCTCATTTTCATATTAAGTTTCAGAATTGTATGAGCTGCTCCTAATGAGATGCCAACCATACTAGCTATTTGCCTAGCAGTATATCTTGCATCAGAAGCAACTATTTCTTTCACTCCAGCAACCATCTCGGCACACATTGCTGTTTTCGGACAAAGGCCATGTGGTGCATCTTCCATTGAAACTAACCCACATTAGAATTTCTTGAACCAACAAATAACTGTCAAAAAGGACATTTCATTATGCCCATAAACAGAACACATTTCATTAAAGGTGTCTCTATACCCTATGCCAAGAATACAACAATTCTTAACCCAATCCCTCATATTGACGCTTTTTGACGCCTCTGTAACAGTTACTTCCTGAAACCATTGTGATAAATAGAGCATTTGCTCCATAGGAGTAAATGCTCTATTTATCAAAATGATTTCAAAACTACACAACTCTTCAAATTTCCTTTTCCTTAGTAAATACTCTTTTTCGGTAGTTTTATTCAAGAGGTAGGATCTAATAATAGCCTATGAAGGAATGGGTTAGTCAGTTAATATTGGACAATGTTTCAATGGCGTACTCTTTTCTACCAACCATTTTTGTATTAGTAAACAGGAGTAGGTAATGTGTAGTAAGCAACAGACACAGCTAAAGTCAATGGAGTTTAATGGATGTGGTATCAATGTAAAGCTAACATGTTTATCTACCCAATAATCTTAATTTCCTTGTGATTTTCACATTATTGAGTGAGATAACGCCCTAGATGCATTCATATTTGAACAATTCTCCTATATATGTGATGAAGTATTTTTTTGCATGTTTCTAAGGTTCTATAAGAAAAGCAGATGCCAAAATGGATCCAAGTAAGCATATCTTAGAATATTCTCATTCCTTGATTCTGATGATGAGTAAAAGCATTTTGAACATATCATACCTGCAGGCGGTGTCAGCCACTTTGTTACTCAGCTCTTCCTTCTGGGCCTTGTTTGATATGTTCAGATATTTCTCCGTAGCAGTCCTCTCAAACAATGTCAATCTGTTATTGTCTTTAATGTCCAGTTTCAACCCTGAATTACAGACACATCAAAATGTTTAACCCTTTCCTCCATATATACGCCTTCCTATTCCTCTGTAAAAGTCACCTTTTGAAACCATTGTGATAAATAGAGCATTTGCTCCTAAGGAGCAAATGCTTGATTATATTTATCACAAAGGTTTCAGAACTACAAAATTCTCAAAAATTTCCTTTTCTCTAGTTAATGCTCCTTTTCCGTAGATTTATTCAAAGAGGTAGGATCTAAAAATAGTCTACGAGGGAATGGGTTAATACTTACCTGTTCCATATTCATGTAAGAATTAATGACATCATAAATATTGATTAGATTAATTTTTATAATGCCGTATGAACACGGAACATTTTTGCTCAGGTGGAAACTAAAGAGTCAGAGCTATATTGTACCATAAGCAAACAGAGCAGACCCTGATAAGACGGCTACTATAGGAGCTGTCTGATCGGAGTTTACTTTGTTTACAAATGCACGAAAAGGTGTTTATATGAAGGAAAGGATTAAATGCTTCTCAGTACAAGTTTGTTTTCACATAGTCACAAAACAGTCATCATATATCAGAATGGGAAATAAAGGCGCAAACTATTAGTCTGCATAATAAGCAATAAAATCAGTACATTACGTAGTAATAACAACTGTCCACTCCATGAATATTCATGTAACAAATATAATGAAAACCATTTAGATGAATTTTTATATTGGTACACATACACAGAAATTTTAAGACATGCTAGAAACTGTAAAACCATTATATATTATATTATAAGCAAACAGAGCAGACCCTGATCAGATGGCTCCTACAGGAGCCATCTGATCTGTGTTTACTCTGTTTGCCAAGGTGTAGAAATTCCCATGAGAAATAATGACATCATGAATACTATTTAGCTGAATTTTCATATTAATCGTATCATGAGTATAAAGTAATTTTGAACATGGAATTTTGAAAAATCAATCTATATTATTTCATAAACAAACAGAGCAGATCCTAATCAGACAGCTGCAGTCTGATCTGGGTCTACTCTGTTTGCAAAGGTTCAAAGATGCTTACACAAGGTAAAGGCTCAAAAGGTCTACATTAAATTGGTTCCTCCTACATGAGTGATTACAACTGCCACCTTTAAAGCAATTAAGAGTAAATTTGTATAAGATGATACAAATTTGTTTCATAATCAATGTAAAGTAAGTAAAAAACTTAACTCTGTACTCCATGAATATTCATGTAACAAATGGCGTCATTATGAATATTAATTAGATTAATTTGATTAAATGGCATATTAACATGATCTTTAAGCAATAGTAGTAAATATAGAATCATATCTATATTATTCCATAAGCAAACAAAGCAGACCCTGATCAGATGGCTCCTACAGGAGCTGTCTGATCTGCGTCTACTCTGTTTGCAAAGGCACACAGAAAGCCGTATTTATGGAAGAAAGGGTTAAACTTCTTATTACCTTTTCCATGATAGTAATATATTTTGATGCCTTTACAAGTAGTGTATTTCCAGATCAGACAGCTCCTACAGAAGCTGTCTGATCAGGGTCTGCTCTGTTTGCTTATGAAATAATAATTTCTCACAAGAATACTCACAAAGGCAAGAGTTAAATGGTCTAGGCAATACGAAATATAACTTACTAAATTCATTGCGGTATTTCCTGCCTGTACATTTTTTCCTGTTGAGCCACATAAGCATTCTGTAAATATGAGCCAGTATGATGAGTGGAGGACAGAACACTGGGCGGTCATAGAACTCGTACACGAGACCATAGCGGAAGTACCGCCATACCTGCTCAGATTGGTCCTGTACCTTCTGGAATGTATTGCTAAAAGACAAAGAATATGTATATACAGTACACTTAACTCATTCCCTCCTACCGACAGATTTTTACGCCTCTGTAGATGTCATTTTTTGAAACCATTGTGATAAAAAGAGCATTTGCTCCAGAGGTTTCAAAACTACACAATTCGAAAATGTTCCTTTTCTCTAGTAAATGTTACTCTTAGATAGATTTATTCAAAGAGGTTTGGTCTAAAAATAGTCTAGGAGAGAATGAGTTTCTTTCACTAATTTCAAAACCAGTGTCAGATTGTAAAATTATCTAGATCCTAATCAAACATCCTATTAATTTGAATCTGATCTGGATCCTATCTATTTCCATAGGTAATTGGGAAACAGATAGGATGATCATTATTTATTTGCTCACAGTGTTCAAGGAGATATATAAACAAAAACAAGATGTCTTGCATGTAAGGAGACTGAACATGTACGAAAGACTACATACCTGAACATAGCAATAAGCAGGTTGACCAAGAGAATGTTGGTCATGACCAAATAACCCGCAGCCAGAACAGGAACCAGGGCATTCTGTTGGGGGCAGCGATCAACACCACCGGCTGGCCGCCAAATGCTTTCATTGCTTTCACAGTTGTCAGGGTGGTCACCTGCGTTAGACCATCATCCATTGAGATATATAATAACATAACTGCTCTATGAATAAACTGGCCACTTGAACCCTTTACCATTTCAATATTCATGTAAGAAATAATGACATCATGAATACCAATACGAATATAAGCTGAATTTTTATAATGTGAACTTTTCAAGGAAAGTTTTTACTTTGACAAAAAATGTAGAATCAGATCTATATCATGTCAAAAGCAAACCGTTCTCCTGCAGCAGTGTAATACACAAACTACTTTAAACAGGTCTTCTGCAGCAGTGTAATACACAAACTACTTTAAACTGGTCTACTGCAGCAGTGTAATACCCAAACTACTTTCAACAGGTCTGCTGCAGCAGTGTAATACACACACTACTTTAAACTGGTCTCCTGCAGCAGTGTAATACACAAACTACTTTAAACTGGTCTACTGCAGCAGTGTAATACACACACTACTTTAAACTGGTCTCCTGCAGCAGTGTAATACACAAACTACTTTAAACAGGTCTACTGCAGCAGTGTAATACACAAACTACTTTAAACTGGTCTACTGCAGCAGTGTAATACACAAACTACTTTCAACAGGTCTGCTGCAGCAGTGTAATACACAAACTACTTTAAACTGGTTTCCTGCAGCAGTATAATACACAAACTACTTTAAACTGGTCTACTGCAGCAGTGTAATACACACACTACTTTAAACTGGTCTCCTGCAGCAGTGTAATACACAAACTACTTTAAACTGGTCTACTGCAGCAGTGTAATACACAAACTACTTTCAGCAGGTCTGCTGCAGCAGTGTAATACACAAACTACTTTAAACTGGTTTCCTGCAGCAGTATAATACACAAACTACTTTAAACTGGTCTACTGCAGCAGTGTAATACACACACTACTTTAAACTGGTCTCCTGCAGCAGTGTAATACACAAACTACTTTAAACTGGTCTACTGCAGCAGTGTAATACACACACTATTTTAAACTGGTCTCCTGCAGCAGTGTAATACACACACTACTTTAAACTGGTCTACTGCAGTTATGTAATACACAGACTACTTTAAGCTGGTCTACTGCAGTAGTGTAATACACACACTACTTTAAACTGGTCTCCTGCAGTAGTGTAATACACAGACTACTTTAAGCTGGTCTACTGCAGTAGTGTAATACACAGACCACTTTAAAGATTTAACTAGTCTTCTGCAGCAGTGTAATACACAAACTATTTTAAAGATTTAACTAGTCTACTGCAGTAGTGTAATACACAGACTACTTTAAAGATTTAACTAGTCTACTGCAGCAGTGTAATACACAAACTATTTTAAAGATTTAACTAGTCTACTGCAGTAGTGTTATCCACAAACTACTCTAAAAAGTTGAGCTTGTCTACTGCTGCAGTGTAATTCACAGACCTCTCTAAACCATGTAATATACAGACTAGTTTAAAGAGTTAGATTATTCTACCGCAGCAAGTTTCCTAGGCATGTTTTAACACACAATTAGTTTTCCTAGGCAAGCTTTAACACACAACTAGTTTCCTAGGCATGTTTTAACACACAACTAGTTTTCCTAGGCATGTTTTAACACACAACTAGTTTTCCTAGGCATCTTTTAACACACTACTAGTTTTCCTAGGCATGTTTTAACACACTACTAGTTTTCCTAGGCATGTTTTAACACACAATTCATTGTCCAAGGCATGTTTTAGCAGTTGAGTTAGCAGGCAGCAAGTTATTTACCTTCCATGTCTTCCAGGAAGAGTTCTCCGTACATCTGCCAGTACGGAATGTAGATAACACTCTTCAGGAGGTACCAGCTAGGTGGGGAGTTAGGAAACAGATTAGCCTGGTACATCACCCCAAAACTCAGCATAAACACAATAAAGATACCAATGAAAAACACCAGATCTACCAACTGAAGAAAACAAAGAGCACATTTATAGTAACACCTCTTAAAAGTGACCATTTAAAAGAAGTCTAATTCTGTACCTCTAACCCATACCTACGCTTTTTTCAGGGTTGCCACAAACCAGAGGAAAAAAAATCCCTGACATTTCCCTGAAATAATTTCAAATTTCCCTGAAACTTTACACTGTGACATTTGGTCAAATTTTATGTAATATTTTTTTAGGCAGCTTAACCTTTTCAACCATGAATTATCAAAGTGGAATGGCTCATCTGTGTTTAACTATAGAGTCCATTCAGTATGAAAGGTGTAAACTTACTAAAAGATTTTGCATGACAAACAGTGCAGACTCTGATCAGAGGGCTTCTCTATGAGTCCTCTGATCTGGGTCTACACTGTTTGCAAATAACAGTGCATGCATCTCCAAAGTTGAAAGGGTTAACCCTTTCCCCCATATAAACGTCTTTTCACATATTTGCAAACACAGTAGACACTGATTTGACGGCTCCTATAACATGTTTGACAAAGTGGCTGGTATAGATATGCACTAATAAAACAAATAAGAAACTTTTCTAATGAAACATCTCCTTTTTTCACAGCATTATTAGATTATCAAACAGTTTCTTATGAGATATTGAGTAACTCTTCCAGGGCCATAGCTTGGATTTATTGAATGTGTAGGCCCAATTTAACCCTATCCCTTAAACGTGTTTTCATGCATCTGCAAACAGAGAAGACCCAGATCAGACAGCTCCTATAGGAGCCGTCTGATCAGGGTCTGCTTCTTTTAGTCATGGAATTTGTGAATTTGGAATTTACGTTCTGAAATAGCTAAAAAATTCCACCATCCATATTTCATGATAACAATTTTGCCCATGAATATTCAGTAGCTATTGAATGAATGGTGTTTTACGGCCCATCAACAAGTAGGTATTGAAATTTGGAATAAACACAGAACAGGGAAAGGGTTAAACATTTACACCATGAATATTCATGTAAGCAATAATGACATTATGAATATTAATTAGATTAATTGTTATAATAGCATGTGGATACACAAATTTTTGGCCGTGACATAAACTGTAGAAATCATATTTATATTACATGTATATCATTAGCAAACAGAGCAGACTCTGATCAGATGGCTCCTATAGGAGACATCTGATCTGGCTCTACTCTGTTTGCAAAGGCAAGTAAAGGGTTAAGGAGTGTATTGCAGCCCAAACACAAACACCAAGTTTTAAATTAATAATTTCTTAATATTGCATTTTGGCATTTTTCTTCTCTTTTTTTCAACTTTCTGGGAAAAAGTGTAGGCCAGTGACCTATAGGAAGCTACGCCCCTGTTTTCTGTCTTACCATGTTCTTGATCATAATCACTTTAGGTCCCATGTTTTTCTCCACAAAGAAGGTCTGCATGAATCTCATATAGTACATAGCCAGAGTGATACTGAAAGAATAAATAGTACAAAACCTGGTGTGATACTGACATAATAAATAGTACATACATTTATACATGTATATTGCAGTACTAAGAGAAGAAACAGAAAATAGGCAGAAGGCAGGCCTCGAAAATATCACTCGTCCGCTCGTAATTACGAGTGGGAAGTGGTGTAGGACGAGTAGAAATTTGAAAGTACGCGTCCGACAGGACGAGTAGCTTTTTGGGGGAGAAATGATAATGTATTTGTAGATCCAGGCCAACTCACGTTTCAAACAGTTGATTCATGTACAATCGACATTCAAACCTCGCGGTCCGATAAACGCTTGATTTCCTATAACAGGTGCTCGTTTGCTGAGTGAGAGAATTGACTGGGACTCGGTTTTCTTTAATTTAACAGCCGATTATTTTTGTTTCGGAAGCGAACTGATTTTATCATTAAATGGAGTATAAGGCTTTAAGTTATGAAAACACACTAAAAGAAAGAAAAATAGAAATAGTTTTGATCTATTATAAACGGAAATTAGTTCGTCATGTTAGCGAATCAAAATACAGCGTCACGATAGTCACTGTTACAATCACTCCTAAACCAGTCTGGTAAGGTGGGTAAATGTTTATATCAACACCGTTTGGTTTCGCGCGCCGATGTCAAAATAAAATACAGAATGGCCTCAGGCTCTAGTCAACAACATATTACGAAGTTTTTGGGTGGTGGCGGTGATGACGAGAGGAGGGAAATAGAGAGAAAAAAAAGAAAAGACCAGCAAACAAGGCATAAATCCCCGTCTATGCCAGTCCCATAATTTGTGATATCGTTGAACGGTTCTAACTTTTACTTTCGGTTTACTTCGACAATCAGTACGAAAAATAGCATGTCGGGCTGAGAGCGGCACATTGATAGGACTACATCTTTGTTGAAAAACGTGACCACGGCGTTCAATATGAGTGATGGTTTTCTTCATGCTCGAGTACAAATTAGTTTACACCTGATTTCAAATTTTGAGTTGCTCAAACGTCCCATGCTATAATATTAGAGTAAATATTCATGTCTACTCTTTTTGCATACAGTGAAGACCTAAATCAGCCAAATTCCTAGTTGGAGATTACAGAATAATCTGTTTTTAAAACAAAAAAGTAAATTAATCATGATAATTTTACATACTTCAAATCAATGAATGTTTTGAAATAATTCTGACTAATTAATGATTATGTTAATAGTGGATAGAGTTTTACATGGATATAATGTCGAAGGTAATATCAATCAACAGTGTAAACAAAACATATAATATAACTAACAAACTCAATCAGATCAAAATTATTTTCAAGTATTTGCCTAAGATATGTAGGACGAGTAACTTTTTAGGAGGACGAGTAAGAATTCCAAGGACGAGTGGCTTTCAAAGAAATTTTCGAGGCCTGCAGAAGGATACTGAAATAATAAATTGAAGATCAATATTTACACGGTCTGAAAATGTATGATTACTCATGTGTCCACAATACAGTCAAATGTATGGCTACTCATAGGTCCACAATACAGTCAAATGTATGGCTACTCATAGGTCTACAATACAGTCAAATGTATGGCTACCCATATGGCCACAATACAGTCAAATGTATGGCTACTCATATGCCCTCAATACAGTCAAATGTACAGCAACTCATGTCCACATACAGTCAAATGTATGGCTACTCATATGTTCACATACAGTCAAATGTATGTCTACACATATGCCCACAATACAATCAAATGTATGGCTACTCATATGTCCATATACAGTCAAATGTATGGCTACTCATATGCCCACAATACAGTCAAATGTATGGCTACTCATATGTCCACATACAGTCAAATGTATAGCTAGTCATATGTCCACAATACAGTCAAATGTATAGCTACGCATATGTCCATAATACAGTCAAATATATGGCTACTCATATGCCCACAATACAGTCAAATTTATGGCTACTCATATGTCCACAATAGTTAAATGTATGGTTACTCATATGTCCACAATACAGTCAAATGTGTGGCTACTCATATGTCCACAATACAGTCAAATGTATGGCTATCATTTTTCCACAATACAGTACTCATATGTCCATAATACAGTCAAATGTATGGCTACCAATATGTCCACAATACAGTTCTCATATGTCCACAATACAGTCAAATGTATGGCTACTCATATATCCACAATACAGTACTCATATGCCCGCAATACAGTACCCATATGTCCATAATACAGTCAAATGTATGGCTACTCATAGGTCCACAATACAGTCAAATGTACGGACACTCATATGTCTACAATAGAGTCAAATGTATGGCTACCCATATGCCCACAATACAGTACTCATATGCCCACAATACAATACAGTTCTCATATGTCCACAATACAGTTCTCATATGTCCATAATACAGTCAAATGTATGGCTACCCATATGCCCACAATACAGTACTCATATGTCCACAATACAGTCAAATGTATGGCTACTCATATGTCCACAATACAGTCAAATGTATGGCTACCCATATGCCCACAATACAGTACAAAATGTACTCATATGCCCACAATACAGTACTCATATGTCCACAATACAGTACCCATATGTCCACAATACAGTCAAATGTATGGCTACTCATATGTCCACAATACAGTCAAATGTATGGCTACCCATATGCCCACAATACAGTACAAAATGTACTCATATGCAAACAATACAGTACTCATATGTCCACAATACAGTACCCATATGTCCACAATACAGTCAAATGTATGGCTACCCATATGTCCACAAAACAGTACCCATATGTCCACAATACAGTACTCATATGTCCACAATACAGTTCTCATAATTATGTCTACAATACAGTCAAATGTACAAGAAAGCTCTTACCTGTAAAGCACTCTTGCATATACAAAACTTTCTCCATGCAACGCAAACCTCAAGATCACAGATAATATGAAAATGATGTACATTGCCAGGTCAAACCGATTCCACAGGGAATCAAACCAGCTCCGTATTTTATACCATACAGATCTTCTATCAGCAGCAACAATCTGTAAACAAGACAAAAGAATCCTTAACCCATTCCCTAATATTGACGCCTTTTGACGCCTCTGTAAAAGTAACTTCTTGAAAATCACATAATTCTAAAACTTTTCTTTCTTCTAGAAAATGCTCCAATTCAGTAAATGTACTCAAAGAGAATGGGTATAGAAAGAGCCTATGACATAATGGGTTAATTTAAGCTCTGCTTGCAAAGGTCAATATGAAATCAATGAAAGTGAGCAAAGAATCAATTTCAACTTTCATTATTAAATTTGAATAACAACTAGAAAACTGACTAAGTCAAAGAGGGCCCTGTAACCAAGGGCAGATAACTCTAGACATAGTGATCTGATTCATCTAAAAAACTATAGGCATCTTCCTCTGATGATACTAAGCATATGCTCTTAACATAAAACCAATATGTGAAGTATTGTTTGAGTTATCGCGTCACATCAAAAGTGTTGACAGACAGACAGAAAATGTGATTCCTATAGGGCTCCTGCATTTTTAATGCAGGGCCCTAATTAGCTTCAATGCTGAATTCACAATACCCATGCATCGGGTAACCAAATTAACCTTTCCATCCTGAGTGGACTCATAACACTTAATACATATTCATGTGAGATATGGCAGTAAAAATATTTATTAGCTACATTTTTATAATGTCATTATGAACAAAGAAATTTCTTTACCACCACAGAAACTATAGAATCAGATCTATATTATTTCTTAAGCAAACAGAGCAGATCCTGACCAGACAGCTCCTACAGGAGTAATTTGATCTTGGTCTACTCTGTTAGCTGTGTTGTGTCAAAAGGCATCTGATTATGAGGTAAGGGGTTAACACAAATTTGCAGTTTAAGAGCCTGTCTTAAGTGACCTTATATTAATTGGACACAAGAATCTTAAAAAACAGGTGGTTGCTTAATGCAGGGCAAAAGTAATGCAAAAAGCTGCTATTGGAGCTTTTTGCATTGCTTTTGACCTGTATTAGGCTACTACCTGCCTTACAGACCCATAAATAAGATGATGGTCGCTTTTACCATTCCATCATATTAACGCCTTTTGACGCCTCTGCAAAAGTCACCTGTTGAAACCATTGTGACAAATAGAGCATTTGCTCCTATATGAGCAAATGCTCTATTTATCACAATGGTCTCAAACTACAAAATTCTAAAAGTTTCCTTTTCGGTAGATTTATTCAAGGAGGTTGGATCTATAAATAGGGAATGGGTTAAGACAGGTTCTATGGTTTTTATACTTGATATCGTTTGCATCCGTTGGGAAGACTATAAAATACTACTAATACAATGGCCAGCCCACCTGTCTAAACTCCTCCATGAACATTGTAATGGTCCAGCCCCAGGTAACCATCTCCAGTGTGGACACTGTGTCTGGGTATAGGTCTGTGAGGACGAAGTATGTGAAAATGGCCAGGAAAACAAGGTAAGACACCTAAAGATACAACACAGAATACATTTGTAGTTTTATTGATACTACATGTATTGGTATAAACAGTGATGGAAATGATGAATATGATAATGATAATACAATGTAGTGATGATGACAATGAAATTAATGACAATGAAAGTGATGACAATGATGATTATGAATGATGATGTTGATGATTATGATACTGACAGCTACACTTAATAGAAAAATACAGAGTAGTACAAACAAGTTAAAGACAAATTGTTTTCCTATTCAGCCGTATTTTCCTCGTGGTAGTCTCAACTATGTAGGGCACATGACTAGATAAGCTCAGTATGACATGTTTCTAATGAGTGATTTATGGGTAACTGGCAATAAAATCAGCTTTTTTTAAATTGATCCAATGAAAGAAAAGAGCAGGAGCTAAGTGGAAAATTATAGGTAATTATCAGATTACGCAAAACAGCTGAGCTCTTTTGTGTACTGAAGTTTTAGGCGAATGCAAATTTAACCCTTGATTTCCTTCGTGTATACATGTTTTCACACATTTGCAAACAGAGTAGACCCAGATCAGACAGCTCCTATAGGAGCCATCTGATCAGGGTCTGCTCCATTTGCCAGTGGAATTTGAAAAATTTGTTTCTTTACTTTCTAAAATGGCTACAGTGTTTCACCTGCCATATTTCGTTACAACTATTTTGTCCATGAATATTCAGTAAGTATTGAAAATTGGAATTAACAGGGAAAGGGTTAAAGGAATGGGCTTTTCAAACACACATAACTCCTGTTTGCCTATGAAATGACATAGATACATGTATGATTCTATACTTTCTATAAAGGCCAAAAATATCCTTGGTCATATACCAATATAAAAATTCAGCTACTGTAAAACAGGTTATATTCGCGTCATGATTATTTCGCGTAATTGTGATTTTGTATTAATTCGCGTCATGATGATTTCGCTACAGCGTCATCTCGCTAAATTAACATAACGGAAATAGAGTCGTATAAAACTCTGCCGAACGCTGTAAAAAGGGCAAAGAATAAATTTCTGCCGAATGTATGTAACTGCCGTTGGCTATTTAGGGGTTATCAATCGATAATTTATAGCATGCGTTAAGGCCTGTATTTACCAATATTCAATTTTGTAATCGTTTTGAGAACTTTACACAAAACTCGGATGTATGGCACAGTGTGACACACCGGTCTACTGATGAAACGGTGGAAATGTAAGCCACAAAGTTACTACTCATTTATTACTTTGGGGTCTTATTTGGATCGAAACTGTCTGCAAAAGAAATGGTTATTACGATTTGTCAATTATGAGACTAAAGGTTGAATCACTGCCTCTATTGAAACTTGGATGGTAAACGTGTGAAAACAAATTGACAAGTTTGTGTATACGTGTTGATCTGTTAAACGCTGCTTGGCATAAGCCGGTATTCAATAGTCAAAATGAGTGAATTGTTTTTCACAAACACATAGAGTCATACCTGTTTCAAAAGTCCGTAATTGTACAAAAACAACCAGATGTTTACTACTTGCCGTACATGTATATATGTATGTATATAAGAGTTACTTCCCTTTTCACGGAGATCAGTGAAGAAGAGAAACATTCTTCCATTTTCCGGTCTGTATTTTTTTTAACACTTTTTTGTTTACTAAACAAACTATATATGGAAGCAATACACTTCATCCAACATTTGTGTAGAACGAAGAATTTTATTGATGCAGAAAACACATGGACGACGACGTGATAAATCTGACCATATTCCGGATATACCGATTTCGGACGTTACTCCATTGTATACTTGTTTCTGATTTATTAGCGAAAATATTGAATTCGCGGGGCAACGCATTCGCGAATTAGCGCGAAATATATATTGTCGCTAATAAAACCTGTTTTACAGTAATTAATGTTCATATATTCATTATATCTTACATGAATATTCATCTGATAAAGGATAAATATCCTTGTCTTGAAAGAGTGATTTTCCCTTATTAACTCTTTGCATGGATATGCATGTAAGAAATAATCTACATGTATGTATGAATATTAACCCTTTCCCTTATATAAACGCATTTTCATGCATCTGCAAACAGAGTAGACCCAGATCAGATAGCTCCGATAGGAGCCATCTGATCTGGGTCTGCTCTGTTTGCTTATGGAATTTGATAGATGTGTTTCTATACCTTCTAAAATAGCTACAATGTTCAACCTTCCATATTTCATTATAACTAATTTGTCCGTGAATATTTTGTAGATAATGAAATATGTAATAAACATAGAACAGGAAAAGGGTTAACTAGAACACTGACCAAGTTAGAAAGGGCCACACATGGCCATCACTGTTTACCTATAAACATTCTCAGTACTTTTGGCGTATATCAGATGCAAAATGTTTGAGTTAAAGAGGTGTCACATGCAATTTTGCTGGTAATTAAAGATTTTACAGTTATGAATATTCTCTGCAGGTTTCGTGAAGTTTTGATGAAAACTGATAAGTAAGAGAGCAGACAAGGCTAAAACGGCAAATTTTGACTGAATCAAGGGCCATAACTCAGAGGTGTATAATGCAATTTATATGATAATTAAACTTGGGCAAGATTTTGCACCTAAGAATATTCTCTGCAAGTAGGTGGCGGTGGTCTAGTGGTAACGCGCTTGACTATCAGTCCGGAGGTCCGGGGTTCAAATCCCGGTCCCACCCAGAAATTTCAGAGACGCTTTTCCGTGTCTCCCACCCGCACATCCTTTCCACCCAGGGGTTAAAATGGGTACCTGTGAGGGTCACTCGCCGGTACTGCGGCTGCATGATTGCGCCATATGTTAGCAGTGCTCAATATTGTAGGCCAATGACTCAATGACCAGGGGAGTAAATGTACAGTCGGCTGAGCGGTCATTCGGACTGAAAGTAGACTATAACTAGGTACTTTTTTTTACTCTGTTTGCAAAGGCATGAAATGATGTATCTATAGAGAAATGGGTTAAAAAAAGAGAATGTTTTCCTCGGACTTACAGTATTGGCGATGAAGACTGTAACTGGAGCTGTGTAGAAAAAGTAAATGGCACTGAACAGACCAATGCTGTCTTGACTGCCGTTGCTGAACATCTGAACACGAAACAGTTTCCTTTTCTTCCTGTCCATCCGACTCTTGGACTTTACAAAATACTCCTCTTCCACTTCTCCAGTTGGCATAACCTATACAGAACAATTCTATTTCATAAGTAATGTGTTTTTTAACCCTTTAGTTCATTAATATTCATGAAAGAAATAATGACATCATCAATAATAATTAGGTGAATTTTTATAATGGCACTATAAACATGGACATTTTTGGCCACGGAAAAAAGTTTAGAATCATATCTATATTATTTCATTAGCATACAGAGCAGACCCTGATTAGATGGCTACTACAGATATTTCACTGTACATGTACTAATGTCACATAACAAATATATGTATATATATGTTGTTTTGTTGTTGTTTTTCTGTCTTTTTTTTTCAAGACTTTCCATTACTCATGGCTAACAATGGCAGAAAATGGCACAATCGTAAAAGTAAACAAAAGCACAGAACTGTGAAAGGTGCATGCATATGGAGCCATGAATAGGTTCAATAAATATGGAATGCAAAAATAAACCTGAACTGTACACCAAAGGTTTTCAAATATGCTCACTCCTTCCTAGTTCCTAGTACAAAACAGAAATGGGTTGTAACTAGTTCCCAAGATCCTGTGGTACACATTGTTAGAATGAAGATTTCGAAAAAACATATACATGTAAACTGATATAGATCTGTTCCTATAGTGTCTGCCATGGTCAAAACTTCAAGTGTTCATAATTATGTCATTGCACAACTTTAGCAAAGTAATAATGATGATGTCATTATTTCTTACATGAATATTCATAAAGTTCAGGATTTGTTGCAGGTGTTTATAACTATGTGAAATATAAATTTCAGCTAATAAATATTCATGATGTCATTGTTTCTTACATGAATACATGTACATTTACTGAACAGGGAAAAGGAGTTAATTAATATTTAAAATTACAGGTAAACACTGATAAGCAAACACAATTTGGCCTCCTGCTCTTCTATTTGTACATAATGACCTGTTGTACACAAACATGTTTGTTTACCATCTAAAACAAGGTAATACAGAAGAACCTCTCTAAAATGACCACTTAACCCATTCCCTCAAAGGCTACCTCTTTGAATATATCTACCGAAAAGGAGCATTAACTAGAGGAAATGACATTTTTAGAATTGTGTACTGTTGAAACCATTGTGATAAATAGAGCATTTGCTACATAGGAGTAAATGCTCTATTCATCACAATGATTTCAGAAAGTGAGGTTTACAGAGGCGTCAAAAGGTGTCAATATGAGGGAAAGGGTTAACCCTTTCATTGTTCTCTGTTTATTCCAAATTTCAATACCTACTGAATATTCATGGACAAAATAGTTATAATGAAATAAGGAGGTGGGACATTGTAGACATTTCAGAAAGTAATACCCCCATTCCACTGGGCGGCGCTTCCACTGCGCTCATGGCGCTTCTCCAAAATATTCCAAATCGCAGCGGAAGCGCTGTCATGTGCCTAATTTTGGGTGTTGGGCGTTTATAGTACGCTTATAGTATGCTTCAATAACGATATCGCTGCGCTGTTTACTATCCTGTCGCGATGTTGCTGCGCTTCTACGGCGCTTGATGTCTCTCCAAGACGCTTCTACTACGCTTCCACTATGACACAGGATTTCAGACTACGCTTAGTCTACGCTTACTGCGTTGCTGTTACTACCTTGCTTCGACCTAAGTGCAGAAGCTGTGCTTCTGTTGCACTTTTGGAACGTTGAAATATAAAATAGGTGATTAAATTGCTTTCGAAGCAGTTGACCATCATCCTTCGAAAATGGATAAAATTGTTTTGAAGACCCAGATCAAGAAAAACACAGTTTTGGGCCTGATCTAGGTCTTCTTTCATGGGGTGACTCAAGCATTAACATTTTCCCTGTTCAATATCCATGTAAGAATGAATGATCTTAAGATTATTTATTAGCTGCATTTTTAAAATTTAACATTTTTAAGAAATGTTTTTGCTTTGACAAAAACTGTAGAATCATATCTATATCATGTTATAAGCAAAAAGAGCAGACCCTGATCAGACGGCTCCAATAGGAGCTGTCTGATCTGGGTCTACTCTGTTTGCAAATGTGTGAAAAAGCATTTGTATGCGGACAAATATCTCGGCGCTTTTGGTGCGATGCGACTGCGATACGTTACTCAGGCTGCGGCTACGATACTGCTGCGTTCATGAATTTCTTACTACGCTTTTGCGGCGATTCGAGTCCACGGCGATGCCACTACGATTGTTTTGAGCAAGGTCAAAACAATCGCCGTGAAGTGGCGATCAAGAAGCTTCTGTTATGTTTCTACTACAATCAGGGTGCTTCTACTGCGCTGCTGCCGCTCCTGTTACGATTCGTGGCGGTTTTACCAAAATTTCGAAGCGTAGCGGAATCGCCGCTCAGTGGAATGGGGGTATAAAGAAACACATCTAGTCAATTCCATTAACAAACAAAGCAGACCCAGATCAGACAGCTCCTATATGAGCTGTCTGGTCTGGGTTTACTCTGTTTGCAAATGAATGAAACGGCTTTTATATGAAGGAAAGGGTTAACCAGTACACAGCTTAATATACATGTAAGAAATCATGACATCATGAATATTCATTAGCTGAAATTTTATAATGCCATAGGGACACAGAATTTTTTGGCATTAGGAGAAACTGTAAAATCAGATCTATATAATTCCATATAGGCAATCACAGCAGACCTTGATAAGGAATAAAATCTGGGTCCACTCTGTTTGCAAAGGTGGGAAAAGGCATTTGTATGATTAGGAAAGGGTTAATGAATTAACATGAATGTACAATGTATTAAACAAGAGGGCCAGAATGGCCCTGACATCGCTCACCAGACAATCAGAGGAGAAGATTTTCAAAGTTTTCACTATATGTTTCTATTGAAAACTTAACACCCTAGGGGCGTGCCAATTTTGACCCCAGGGACACAATTTATATAACTTTTGTAGAGGACCTGAACTTGATGCTAAAAGAATGTAGTGAAAGAATGGATAGAGCATTAGACCACTGGAACTTGTATTCTTTGGATGCTAGAGGCAGATTCTCCCACCACTAATGACCTATGCAAACAGTTTGGATCCAGATCAGGCCCCACATAATGTTGGGCCTGATCTGATATCCAAATTGTTTGTAAATGAGACTGAACTTCTGAAAAACTTAGAAAGAAAGTGTGTAGTGGGATTCTCCCACCACTAATGACCTATGCAAACAGTTTGGATCCAGATCAGGGCCAACATAATGTGGTGCCTGATCTGATATCCAAACTGTTTGTCAATGAGACTGAACTTCTGAAAAACTCAGAAAGAAAGTGTGTAGTTAGGATAACTTGTGAATATGCTGCAGACAACAATTTAGCAGATCACAAAATTACCCAGCATGCAAAGAGTTAAGCTGAAATTCACAACAGATATGCTCTATATTGATAGCCGGTACCTTAATGCAGGGCATAGGTATGAAAAAAAAGCTTTAAGAGTATTCTGCATTTTGAGAATTATCCACAGTTTTCTCAATCTTAAATGAGTGTGTGTTATTTGTCTAAACACAATTTCTACTCTACTGATCAGGCTAAGGGTGATTATATAAGAACTCCCAATGACTGGTCTCAGCTAAGAGTGATATTAAGGAGAAACCTTTAGAATGTTGTTTCTGATGTAAAGAAGAATATACACACAGGGCAGGGCCAATTTTAACCCCTATGATACTTATAAAACTCAAAAAGTTATGCTAAGTAAATCTATACACCAAATATCTAAGCTCTGGGACATGTAGTTTCTGACAAGAGTATTTTCAAAGTTTTTCCTATGCATAACTAGTGAACCCATAGGCTGTTTAGCAGTCAGCTACAAAAAACTGGCAATCCCTGGGGTGGGACCAATTTTTACCCTAGGGGCATAATTTATATAACTTTTGTAGAAGTCCTGAAGTTGAAGCTATGTGCCAAATATGAAAGCTGAGGACCTTCTAGTTTTAGAGGAGATGATGTTCAAAGTTTTCACTATATGTTTCTATTGAAAACTGAAAACCCCTGGGGCAGGGCCAATTTTGACCCCAGGGGTATAATTTATATAACTTTTATAGAGGACCTACATATGATGCTATGTGCCAAAGATGAAAGCTGAGACCCTTGTAGATTCAGAGGAGAAGAACTTTAAAGGTTCAAATTGTTGACGACGCACGACGCACGACACAGGATGCACGACGCACGACGACGGACGACGGACATCAGGCGATCACAAAAGCTCACCCTGAGCACTTTGTGCTCTGGTGAGCTAAAAATGCAATGTATCTTAAGGTATCTTAAGGTATCTCAATGCTGGAAATATATATTTCCATTGTACACTAATATGATCTTATAACATTAGTGCTACGGACATGTGATGGATATAATTTCATCACTATGCAACTATTAGTGATCTACATAAATCATACTTGTGTATATCTATGACAAAATATCACATAACCATTCCCAAACAGTGTAAAACAGCAAAAAAACCATGGGCTGACTCAGTATGTTCTGGGTCTCTAAAAATTCTGGTCAATGTTTGTTGCATACACCACAGACCAAGACCAATTAGAGCATTGAAGTGTGGCAGCTGATAAAAGATGATGCAGTTTGTTACTTGCCAGTAACAACAGTTGTTACATTATCACTGCAATTTAACTCATTCCTCCATAGGCTATTTTTAGACCCAACCTCTTTCAATGAATCTACCCAAAAGGAGCATTTACTACAGAGAAGTAACATTTTAGAATTTTGTAGTTTGAAACCATTGTGATAAATAGAGCATTTGCTCCTATAGGAGCTCCTATTTATCACAACAGTTTCAAGAAGTGGTTACAGAGGAGTAGAAAGGGTATTTATGGAGGAAAGGGTTAATTCTCTGCACAATAGCAGCGAATGTATGCAAACAGTTAAGATCCAGTCAAGATGCTGATGCTCTGTCCATACCTTTCAAAAGAAATGTTTCTGTTTTGTTATGTTTCTGTGAAGCTCTAATCTAATGCTAGGACCCTATAATGACTGGATCAATGTGTCACAACACAACACAGCCAGTTTAATATCACAAATTGGCCAGGTTAATATAATGAAATCTAAGGGCCCAGTCCCACTAGGCCTTACAACCTCTTAAGACATGTTTACGTTTGCTAGTGACCTTTGGTCGCAGATATTCATATGAAGGTCGCATGACAAGTCACTGATAATCGCGGGAGGTCTTCAGTAATCGTTGGTAATTGTTTCTAGTTGTACGACCAATTTCAGTCGAAGGGAGGTTGTTGGTCATACACAACAACCTCCTTACGATCGAACTGGTCGCCGTAGGTCTTTAAGACGTAACCTTAAAGATTTTAGGTAATCGTACAATGGTCATATGAAGGTCTCCAACAATCTTTAACTGGTCGTTGGTGATCTTCCCTACAATCGTACGACTGTCAGCGACCTTTCTACAATTACATACCACTGTCGTGCGATCACCAGCGACTGCCTAAAGATCACCTCAACTAGGCATAGATCACATGACAACACAACAGGTCGGAGGTGATTGTGGAACCTTTGTACTAATACCAGTGACTTGGTGCATGATCGTCAGCAACCTGTCGTACGATGGTCGCAGAAGCAACTCCAATGTGACTGCGAAGCAAATTTTTAATTTAGTCACATACAAACACCAGTTTCAGAGGTCGTCAGTGGTCTTTTAACCCTTTCCCTGTTCTGTATTTAGTCCAAATTTCAATACCTACTGAATATTCATGGACAAAATATTTATAATGAAATATTGAAGGTGGAACACTGCAGCCATTTCAGGAAGTAGAGAAACAAATTCTATCAAATTCCGTTGGCAAACAGAGCAGACCCTGATCAGATGGTTCCTCTAGGAGCCGTCTGATCTGGGTCTACTCTGTTTGCAAATGCGTGAAAACACGATTCTATGAGGGAAAGGGTTAATGATCTCAAGCACTAGTGGGACTGTAACCTAATAGGATAAAAACATTATATGTGATGCACCAATGGTTAAGTCTACACATACTGTTAATCTGTCTTACACATGAATAGTTCCTTACAATGCCACAGACTAAGTAACATAAGTGTGAGAATGCAACACAAGGTGAAGTGCTCTATACCCTTCCGATCAGCTGCTTCAGATGTGACAACCCTTTCAACTGACTATGATCTTGAAAAGCTTTATGAAATATTAAAATTACTGTTTTTTTTATAACAGTCAACCATTTTCTTATTTCATCATGATATGGTAGCCAGCTTTACATGTTAAACAGTGTATATCCTTATCAAGACAGCACATTATGCCATCTTATCAGGAGCTACACTGTTAACAAAGAAGCTTACTGACATATTCACTGAAAGGGTACACACACATACACTCACAGTACTTATTATACCTGGTTGCCTCCTACATTCCCATTCTGAAAATGGTGACATGGACAATTACAAATCACATAAGCTGTTTTCTCTACAATCTCACTATACTTGGGCTACTATTACGTATTCAGTCTGAACAAGCAGGAAACATTTAACCCTTTCCCTGGTCTATATTTATTCCAAATTTCAATACCAAGATAAGATGCATAAATTATAACATTGTTAAGAATTTTAACTTCTTTATTTCTCCACCAAACCATATGTTATGACCACTCTTTAGACTTGTCCAAACATAGGGTTTGATGGAGAAATGACGTTTTTAGTATTTGAGTATGCATGTTTATCTGTAGCACTGCTTAAAGATATCTAGTTCTATCACATGTAGGTTTTATATCAGGTACCTGTAAAACAAAATCTGGTAGACTGATTAGTGGTAACTTCAAGAGACCTTGATCAGTTGGCTCTTGAGCAGGATCTACACGGTCTGTGATCCAAAATCCTCAAGCAAATCTAAGGTTTTCATATAGATGAACCATTCCACTTTGAATATGCAGCATTCAAATGAGTTACTATTTCAAGTATTCAAAGGTACCTACTGTAGAATGCACTTTTTCTTAAAATCGAGTAAAACCTCTCTATAACGGCCACTAAATTACATCATGTATTTTGTGATGAAGGCAGGTGGCTGCTTAAAGCAAGTTGAAAGTAAAACAGAACACTCCTATAGGTTTTACTTGCACCTTGCTTTAAGCAGCCGACCTGCCCTAAATACCAACTACATGTAATTAACACAATTAAGTGGCCATTATAGAGAGGTTTTACGGTAATGAGAAACATCTAAGTCAAAACACTGTGATAATGGATCTAGCAAACAGATTCTCATAATCACAATTCTTTCTATAAAATTTAACCCTGTACCTGCTGGATATTCATGTAAGAAATAATGGCATCATGAGTATTTATTTGCTTAACCGTAATTTTTATAATGGTATATATAAACACTGGAGTTATCGGTCATGACAAGAACTATAAAATCATATCTATATAATACCGTAAGAAAACAGGGCAGACTCTGATCAGACAGCTCCTACAAGAGCCATCCGGTCTGAGTCTACCCTGTTTGCAAAGGCCTGAACCCTTTCCTCTATAACCTTTTTTTTTTAGATCCATCCAGTTTGAATAAATCTACCAAAAAGGAGTATTAACTAGAGAAAAGGATATATTTTTTTAGAATTTTGTAGTTAGAAACCATTGTGATAAATAGAGCATTTGCTCCTGTAGGAGCAAATGCACTATTTATCACAATGGTTTCATAAACTGACTTTTACAAAGGTGACTCTATCAGGTCAAAGGTTGTTACATATGAACTACATCACAAAACAGAATATCTTTATAGTTTGTACAAGAACACGAATCAACTAACATCCCCTTCTGATAAACCCTTCTCTTGCTGAATTTTAAAATACATTTCTCCTTCTTTATCCATGCCCTGTTGTATAACTACATATACGAGGGGTGTTCCAAAAATAATGTCACTTGCATCGGTGCTCATATAGCGAAAGTGCTTTTGTTCATTTTAATTTGCTCTGCCCTTCAAAATACTCTCCGCCAGCCAGAATACACCTTTTTAGCCGGTCAATCCATTTTTGGAAGCATTTTTCATACTCTTCAATGGGGACACCCATCAGACACTGATAAACAGCAGATCCAAGGGCATTTCTCGAATTGTATCTCCTTCCAGATAAATGATATTTAAGTTTTGGAAAGAGAAAATAGTCGCAGGGGGCCAAGTCTGGCGAATACGGAGGGTGCGGAAGGACGGTAACCTTCTCTGACTCCAAAAAGTCAGTCACAATACGTGCCTTGTGAGCGGGTGCATTATCATGCAAAAGTCGGACATACTTAAGTCCTGTTTTGGGGCGGCTACTTTTGTAGTAGTTCTTCAATTTTCTCAGAACAACGTTTTTATAGAACTTGCCTGTGACCGTTCTGCCTTTTGGCACCGGGATTTGAATAGCTGGACCCTTATTAGTGAAAAAAATAGCATACAAATCCTTCTTTACCGTTCGTATTCGTTTGGCAATACTTGGGCGTCTGGCATTTTTAGTGGCCCATATTCGGTTGGAATCCTTCCGCTTTGGTTCAAAATAATACACCCAGGTCTCATCACCAGTGACTATATTATCAAAAGCCTTTTTACTATATTTTGGGTACATTTTGAGAAGTTTTTTTGCCATTGTTACAAGCGTCTTCTTTTGCTCAACCGTTAACAAATGGGGTATCCATCTTGCATTTATCTTTCTAACTTTTAGGTGTTTCTTCAAAATTGCATGAACTCTTGCTAACGACAAGTTTGTCATTCGAGCCAATTGTCTTACGGTGAATCGAGCATCAGTTTTGAGGATATTTCGGATTTTTTCTATGTTACCTTTGGTCGTAGTTGTTGCAGGACGACCTGGGCGAGCAGCATCTTTCAGTTGCTGCTGCCCAGCACTAAATTTAGCTACCCACCTACAAACAGTCCTGTGGGACATTTGGCCCTCCCCATAAATGTCACACACCTCGCGGTGAATATCTACAGCCTTTATGCCGAGTAATGACCTACCTTCTATATAGGCCCTAATTTCAAGAACATTTTCAGCTCGTTTTCCTGTCATTTTGTGTATAGTCTAACGAATAGGCTATGAAACGATGTACACTGTACCGAGGCAAGTGAACGTGTGGACGAGATATTTACCTGTGTCACGAGCCAGTGATCACTCAATCAACACGAGGTGGTTTTGTGCATGAATTGCACGATTTCCGCGAAATAAAGCACAGATGACATTATTTTTGGAACACCCCTCGTATCTTCATTGTGTACAAGTACTTCGCTGTGCAATCACTGCTGTGGAGTGCACTGGTTGCACAATCAACTTGCAAATAGTGCAGACCCTGATGAGACAGCTCCTGCAGGAGCTGTCTCATCTGGGTCTTCACTATTTACAGGTAGGTATATTGACGTGAATAGCCATCGAAGGGTTAACAGCAACGTTTCAAGATCAACACTGTCAAGTTGGATAAAAGTTTGTATAGATACTTTTTATCATATCAAATATATTTTTCACATTGTGACCAACATAGGCCTATACTTGATAAACCTCGAGGTCACCTCTCTCCATCACAAAGCTGTACACAAAAGAATGCATGCTAAATAACCGGATAAAAAGTTAAATACAGGACTGAAGACTCACTGGCACCAGATCAAGTTTTCTACTTAATGTATAACTGGGGTTACACTTATTTATTTTGGCTAATTAATGTAATTTTCACGATTTTTGAAAATGGATAAGATTTGCTGAAATTAAAGTCTTGAATATTTCTATTTTTCCAAAGTTTGCACCTTAATTTTCATTTTCTGACAGCAACACTTCTTCAAGCTTCAAACAGAGCTCCATCTGCAAAATTTGAGCCATGTGCATACAGAAGTCCCCCCTGCATTTGATCTATAGTTAGACATAGAAATCATTCAAACTTTAATATTTTACTAACACATTCCCATGAATACAAGCATTTCTTGATGTATACTGTGAAAACCAGTTTCTAAGTTTCCTTTTCTTGGTGAAACAGAATGTCATATTTGTTTTGTATCATATTGGTTGATTTACCACACACCAGAAACTCACTGCCTCCTGGTAACCTCTTTGACCTTCATTTCATTTTCTCATCTGCTGAGAGGTTTGACAGGCCACAGGAAAATTAGACAATTGGCATACCTTTATTCTGAAGCCAATCAAAATGTCATTTAAATAAGGTTCTGCAGCAGGTAAGGTTAACTGAAGTTGAGAATTAGTCAAGGGTAAGGTCAGTTGATGTTGTTTAGAAGCAGCTAAGGACAAGTCAACTGAAGTTTGAGAAGTAGTCAAGGACAAGGTCAAATGAAGTTGAGAAGCAGTCAAGGGCAAGGTCAATGGAAGTTGAGAAGTAGTCAAGGACAATGCCGACTGATGTTGATAAATGGTCATAGGTAAGGTCAAATGAAATTGAGAAGTAACCAAGGACAAGGTCAACTGAAACTGAGAAGTAGTCAAGGGCAAAGTCAACTGAAGATGAGAAGTAATCAAGGGTCAGGTCAATTGAAATTGAGAAGTAGTCAAGGTCAAGGGCAAGGTGAAATGAAGTTGAGAAGTAGCCCAAAGTAATGTTAACCAAAGCTGTTAGGCAGCCAATGGTAAGCTCAACTGATGTTGAGAAGTAGCCAATAGTAAGGTCAAATGAGTACCCAATGTAAGTAAAAAATCAACCGATACATGTATTGCAAAAAAAAACGGTTTTCACCACATCTAGAAAAGTCTGTATTATAGGGAACCTGATAGTAGAAATTATGATGCAAGTGATTTTGTTGAGTAACAATAGTTTTTCTACTTGTTTTCCAAGCTGCAGATATCAACTATTATGGGTCAGGCTCTTTAGATAGAAAGGCACTTTTACAGTTGATGTGGTGCCAGTGTGAACGCTGGTAGGCTGTGCTTTCATGCAGACTGTGGATATTATCAGTTAACATATTCATTAACCCTTTACCAGATGAAAAGTCATGTATAAAGCAATTATGACATCATGAATATTTATTAGTTGAATTTTTATAACAACAAAATGATAATTACAAGAAGTTTAGTCTATAGTAAGAACTGTATTCAACAAGAGGAGACCCTGATCAGACTGTTTCAACAGGACCTGTCTGATCTGGGTCTACTCTGTTTGCAAAGGTGTGAAAAAGCATCTCTATCAGGTAAAGGGTTAATTAATGATATACAGAATTCCTGTACATGTATTACTCTGTTATAGGATAACACAAGAGATATTACTAGTATTCATAATCTGGGATAAAAAAAACCTTCTAATGTGACTATCAATAGAGTACAAATCTGAGTCTTAAAGGCAGGTGGTAGCTTAATGCAGGCTGAAAGTTATGTAGAAAGTTCCCATAGGAGCTTTCTGCATTACCGTTGTCCTGCATTAAGCAACCACCTGTTTTTAAAATAAATTATTGCTATTAATAAAAAGGTCACATTAGTGAGATTTTACTGTACATGTACAGTATGGCCAGTGTCAAGGGAAACAGGAACTTATACATTTACAAACATTGTAGATCCCGATCAGTCACTCACTGCATGGCCAGTGATCAAAATCTAAACTGACCAGTCACTGCCTGGCCAGTGATCAAAGTCTAAACAGACCAGTCACTGCCTGGCCATTGATCAAAGTCTATACTGTACTGACCAGTCACTGCCTGGCCAGTGATCAAAGTCTAAACCTGGTACAATATTGCCGCAAACAGTGAAGACCTTAACAATTTCCTCAATGGATATTTATGTGAGAAACAACTGACGTCATGAATATTAATGAGATTAATTTGTTATTACAGCACATGCACACATGCAAATTTGGCCATGACAAAAACTGTAGAATTATCTCTATACCTTATCATAAGCAAACAGAGCAGACCCTGATCAGACGACTCCTAAAGGAGCCGTCTGATCTGGCCTACTCTGTTTGCAAAGGGCGTATTTATGGAGTAAAGGGTTAACCCTTTACTTCAAAGATATGCTGTTTCACACCTTTACAAACAGCATAAAACCAGATCAGTTCAGGAGCAATCTGATCTGGGGGTCTACACTGTTTGATATAACAATATCAGAAAATTACTTCATAAATATTCATAACAGATGGAGTATGCCATGAATATTCATAAAGGGTTAACAAAAACTGCCTTTCAACAGGACAGCTGCGCTGGGTCTACATAGTCTGTATATGTCTGAGTGCCATTTCCCTGCGACTTCCCACCATATAGTAGTAACATGTACATGTTCGAAACAAAAACACTTCCTACTTTTTCATGCCTTACAGCCCAAGGGCTGCACGATGTTGAAGACATTCTAGAAATCTGAAATAACATTTTCATCATTCTACCGTAAGTACAGATGGCAAAGCAACAAACACTATTTTATTATATTAATATATTGAAATATTGAGTTATCTCCCTTCTTATACCCTTCAAATAAATATCGATACCTCACTGTAACATACAAATATCCTCTATTTACTGAAGGCTCAATGTTTCTACAAACAATGTTGTGTTTTGGGGGAAATCATTCTCTATATACTGTTAACTGTATGCCAACCATAAAAGGGGTATTTCTACATAAGGCCAATCCCCTATCTGAAGCTGAATAAAATATAGCAAGCTAAACATAGTCAAGCTATTGAGTTAGTTCTTAGTACATAATACCTTTGTATAACATTCCTCATTTCAAACTACTTCATCGTTATTATTGAAAATATAAGGTCATACAGGATTATGCATGCAATAAGTTTAGGCTTAAAATAAAACTATAAAGCAGTCAGTCTGCAGGGTTATATGTCTCTAACCCCTTACTTCATTGACATGCCTTTTTATGCCTTTGCAAACAGATTAGACCCAGTTCAGACAGCTCCTATAGGAGCTGTCTGATCAGGATCTGCTCTGTTTGCTTATATCATAATATAGATCTGAGTCTACAGTTTCTGCCATGTCCAAAAACATTCTGTGTTCTTAATCCATCCCCTCATAGGCTAATTTTAGATCCAACCTCTTTGAATAAATCTTCAGAAAAGGAGCATTAACTAGAGAAAAGGACAAGTTTAGAATTCTGGAGTTTGAAACCATTGTGATAAATAGAGCCTTTGCTCCTATAGGAGCAAATGCTCTATTTATCACAATGGTTTCAACAATTGACTTTTGCAGGTGTCAATATAAGGGAACCATTATAAAAATTCAGGTAATGAATATCTATGATGTCATAATCTCATACATAAATATTCATAGAGTAAAGGCTTAAAACATAATGGTAGATAACCTTGCATACAAGTATTGCACTTTCTCAATGACCTTTATATTGACAGAGCAACAGATAAAGGTGCGTACTCAAATACTAAAATCGTCCATTCTCCACCAAACCCTATGCTGTGATCATTCTTTAGAATCGTCTCTTTGAGACGATTCTAAAGAGTGGTCACAACATAGGGTTTGGTGGAGAAATAAAGAAGTTATTTTTGAAAATGTTTTAATTTATGTATCTTATTTAGACCTCTGATTGGAATAATTCTTTTTTATATGATTACAATAAATTACAATTTTATTTATCCTTATTCTGCTGATTGCATACCTGGTTTGCATGTGAAAACAGCTTGGATCCAATGGGTTTGGTTTGGGGTTTTATCGGGTTTAACATCGTTTTAACAGTATTTCAGTCATATCACGACGTCCAGATAATTATAGGTGGAGGAAGACCCCACCCCAGAGGTTCTTCGGTGCACAGAACAAATTGCATTGTTTAGGGCACAGAAGAACATCCAGGTAGAACCATCGACCTATCGCAAGCCAGCTGGAAGGCTTCCTCACATGAAAAAAACAAATGCCCAGACCGGGATTTGGACCCACAGCTAAGCCATTGTCGAAGACCATATCCACTCGGCCATGGGGTCCAGATGGGATGCCAAGTAACTCCACACTGTTTGAAGCTTGATGAACAACTTCTCAAAAGCTTGAATTAATCAGGAGTAAAACTTGAACAAATTGGATTTTAAGTAGACATGGTGTATACAGCAGGTTAGCTCTTCGCTTGCTATTCACATCAATATACCTATCTGTAAATTGTGAAGACCCAGATGAGACAGCTCCTGCAGGAGCTGTCTCATCAGAGTCTGCACTATTTACAAATTGATTGTGCAACCAGTGCACTCCACAGCAGTGATTGCACAGAGAAATAATTGTAGACAGTGAAAATATATATAATTATACAACAGGACATGGGTAAAGAAGGAGAAATGTATTTTAAATTTCAGCAAGAGAAGGGTTAAGGGTCAATCCCTGTCTATAGAAGTGAAATAACCCTTTCAACCCTGAACTATCAGAGTGGAATAACCTACCAGTGTTTAACTGTACAGTACACTTAGCATGAAAGGCAAAAACTTGCTAAGGAATTTTGAATGACAAACAGTGCAGACCCAGATCAGAGGGCTCCTCTAGGAGCCCTCTGATCTGGGTCTACACTGTTTGCAAATAACATTGCATGTGTCTCTCGGTGTTGAAAAAGTTAACCAGTCAAAGACAAAAGATCAAGTTTCATGTTTGTTTTGATTCAAATTTTCTTAACCTTCTCATATGGGCATGCGATCCTGTTTATTGCTCTATTTATCTCACCTTGTTTGAAATGACCTTGACCTCGTCTTTCAATGTTTCGGTGGTCTCCTCCCCTTCATCTAAATTATCAAATTCATCGGTGTTGGGCTTCTCCGTGGTGAATTTTATGGACGGGATAAAGAAAGGTATACCCAAGGAGAGACATATCTGAAAACATATGTGTGTACAAGCAGTTCCAGATCAGATAATCCTTTATGCTTTTCACTGCTAAACCTATCCTTTTGACCAGTACTTATAAATAAATGACTCATCAAAGCAATTTTAACCAATTACCTCATATGCTATTTTTAGACCCAACCTGTTTCAATAAATCTACCAAAAAGGAACATTTACAGGAGAAAAGAAAAAAAATAGAATTGTGTAGTATTGAAACCATTGTGATAAATAGAGCATTTGCTCCAATGGAGCAAATGCTCTATTTATCACAATGATTTCAAAAAGTGGAATTTCCAGAGGGGTCAAAAGGCGTCAATATGAGGGAATGGGCTAATGAGTATCAACAAGAACAAAATTGGCGAAAATATAAGAGATAAGAAAAATAACGACAAACTTACTATCTACAACTCTATAAAGTGAAACGAATGATCTCAGACATTTAGTGTAGACTGTGCTTTAATTACCAGCGTTTTGGACCAAACACTTTGGTCTTCTTCAGGGTCTACAGCTCTGTAAGTTTCACCTTTTACCTGATAGAGATGTCTTTTTAAAACCTCCACATACAGAGTAGACCCAGATCAGATGGCTGCTGTAAGAGCCATCTGATCTGGGTCTACTCTGTTTGTTTATGAAATAATATTGATATGATTCTACAGTTTGTGTCATGATCAAAATTTCCTTGTATATCATGTAATTATAAAGTTATTATTTCTTAAATGAATATTCATGAAGTAAAGGGTTAAATCTAAACGAAAGTAAAATTGCTTTATTCAATATTATTTAAAGTGAGTTTAAAGTTTAACAAGAGCACCTCAAGCCGGTGCGAAGGCTCGTCTGTCGGCATTGTCAAGATGAACATGCATACCAAAAATGAAGGTTGTAAATGAAAAATTGAAGAAGTTATAGTCAATGTTATGATTTCGGACGACAATGACGATGACAACTACGACGCCGTGGATGCCGAAGTTACAACAATAGCTCATGATTTCTTCGAAACAAACGAGCTAAAAATGTGGCAATATACAAGACAGCACCCACCTTCCAGGACTGTGTGTACAGGGCCATTCTGCCTTTCCATATGAGGTTGAGCTTGGTCTGACAGCACGTGGTGCCCATAAACTTCATCATGGAGAATGTGTCTGCCAGGCCAAACAAGGTAGTTCTACCATAGTTGCGTAGCTGTCTCACCAACAGCTGATGAGCAATGTTCTTGTCCTTCTTGTAGCATTCAGCCAATACACCAACTGCCATCTCTTCATACATACTGAATAGATACAAATACAGCATGAAAAGTCTTAACCCTTTCCCTGTTCTATGTTTATTCAAAATTTCAATACCTACTGAATATTCATTGAAAAATAGTTATAATGAAATATGGAAGGTGAAACATGGTAACCATTTTAGAAAATAGAGAAGCATATCTTTCAAATTCAATTAGCAAACAGAGTAGACCCTGATCAGACGGCTACTCTAGGAGCCGTCTGATCTGGGTCTTCTCTGTCTGCAAATGCATGAAAATATGTTTATACGTTAACACGTTTATATTATGGAAAGGGTTAAGCATTAAATGGTTTACACCATGAATATTTGTGTAAGAAATATCGATATCATGAAAATTAATTAGATTAAATGCTATAATAGCACATGGACACAGGTGGTTTTGGCAATGGCAGAAACTGTAGAAATATATCTACATGTATATAATATTATAAGCAATCAGAGCAGACCCTGATCAGACGGCTCCTACAGGAGCCGTCTGATCTGGGTCTTTTCTATTTGCATACTTTATTTGCAAAAGTGTAAAAAAGCATATTTATGGAGTAAAAGGTTATCAATACATAAAAGAGAACAAATTCAAAATTAATTTTTAAAAGTCATGTAAAATTCACATACAGTAAGGAACACAGGGGAATCATATCAACACTTGATATTTTTCACCATTCTTCGATATGCAAACCTACACACACATGGTAAATTGTAATAACTTTATGTAAAATCATTTGTTATCCTACAGGAGTCATCTGATCTGGGTCTTCTTCGTTTGTAAAGGCACTAATAGGCATTTTTTAGGTAAAGGGTTAAAACTACAAAGAGTGTGTCCAATAACGAAGAGATTGAATAAAGGTCTGTCATAATCCTTTATGTTTGTTTGTAGCAGGGTTTCCCATCACATTAACAGTATATAAGTTATATCCCAACGCCCAGCTAATTACTGGTGGAGGAGGACCCCTGAGAGTTTTCCATACATTGAACAAACTATCGTGTCATACTAACTTTGCATGGGCCTCCAGGTCCTGGCTGAGTTCGAGCTCCTCATCAATATCAGCTTTCCTGGCCAAAGCCTTTAACAGAGCACAGCCAATCAGGGCAGCACCTGAAGCAAAATCCATAATACACCCTCTCCTTCATGTAAATGTGTTTTCATGCATTTGCAAACAGAGTAGACCCAGGTCAGACAGCTCCTATAGGAGCCATCTAATCAGGATCTGCTTTGTTTGCTAATGGAATTTGAAAGATCCGTGTCTTTACATTCTAAAATGGCTACAGTGTTCCACCTTCCATATTTCATTATAACTATTTTGTCCATGAATATTCAGTAGAAATTGAAATTTGGAATAAATATAGAACAGAGAAAGGGTTAACCCATTATTTGATAAATATTCATGCCCATTTTGAATATGAGTAAACTTAATTATTATAGTAAAAGTATAATATAAGGACATGTATAGCCATGGCCGACAGTAGAGAATCAGGTCTGTAGCATATAAGCAGATACTGATCTGTCTAATCTGGATCTACTCTGTTTGCAAAGACATTAACAGGGAGCAGGGGTTATCAAGAAAAGGGTTAAGTATTATTAACCCTTTCCTTCATACAAATGCATCTTCCAATCTTTGCAAACAGATAAGACCCAGATCAGACATGTAGAGGGTGTCTAAACAGTCTGCTCTGTTTCCATATTCATATGAAATATATTTCCTCTTTTACATGCTACAAGGCACAGAAAGATTTTAAAGAAAAGCTAAACACACATTATATTTTAAAATTTAATGGGTTTTTTTTGTTTTATTGTCTTGAAAGCCATAGAAACATGTGTTCTACTACATGTAAAAACTCAATATCAAGCAATCCAAACTTTTATTTTAAAAGGTTCTAAATATGAATACTTCCTGCGGTGACCATTTGATGCCTGCATCAAAATTTTACATGTATATATCTGATTCTACAAAGCCAAAAATTCATGTGTTCACATACCACCATAAAAATTCAACTTACATGAGCATAGAGATTAACATGATTATTCATGAAGTAAAGTAATAAATCTAAAAGTCCAAGCATGAGTATCTCTACTCTAGCATAATAGAGTAATATTTATTATTCATTGTGCAAGAGACCTGAACCTCAACACACCATGACAATCCAATGGACCCACACACAACAGTATCACATCTGTAAGTTTAGTCATTATCATATTATGCAAGTAGTCATCTCAATTTATTCTTTTACTTTCAAACTTTATTCTATCATTGCCAAGTACTGTCCTCTGCAAATATTCTCATTTGCTATAATTTTAGTTTCTTTGATTTTCTCCCCTTTTCTTTCAAAAACATTACCACAGTAACAAACAGTTTAGATCTTGATTAGAAGCTGAATTACCCCGCGTCTCATCTGGATAGGAACTGTTTACATAGGCAACCACAGATGTGACATTGACAGCAAAAGAGTTAACAATTTACTACATGAATATTTATGTCAGAAATAATGACATCATGAATATTAATTAGATTGATTTTTATAATGGCACATTGACAATGGAATTTTAGCCCAAAGAAGAAACTGTAGATTCACACCTGTATTATTTCATAAGCAAACAGAGCAGACCCTGATCAGACGGCTCTTACAGGAGCAGTCTGATCTGGGTCTACTCTGTTTGCAAAGGCATAGAAAGGTGTATATATGGAGTAAAGGATTAATACAGGGAAAGAGCAACAGGAAGCTATTGACACATATTGTGAGTGACTCAGCTTCTGATCTGAAATCAAATAATTTGTAAATCCTATTTCAGTCACAATTAGTACCATATAGGAAAAACCTAGACCCAGAGCTACAGATAACGGTGCGTACTCAATAAATAATAAAATCGTAATTTCTCCACCAAACCCTATGTTGTGACCACTCTTTAGAATCGTCTCTTCGAGATGATTCTAAAGAGTGGTCATAACATAGGGTTTATTGGAGAAATCCAGAATTTATTCTTGAAAATATTTTTTAATTTATGCATCTTATCTGGAGCTCTGTAGACCCACATTGCTGACTTACCCAGTTGATCCTGACCAGCCCTCCAGAACATTTTGCCCAGCCCCCGTCTGTTGGTGAGGATGGCCCATATGAACAGCTCTCTCTCTGCTGAGTTATCAAAGTCGTACTTCCTCTGCCTCTTCTTGTAGAAATTCCTAGCACTATCAGCTGTTGAAAAAATATAACTTATTGAGGATACATCTTTTAAAAATAATTTGAAATAGCAACAGGGCATTCTTTTAAAGCTGAAAGAATACAACCATAACTACTGTAAGAATCTAGATAAATTAAAACCGTTATATGAAATACTAGACAATCCTATTTAAAATATACTTGTTAAACACAGTATATGTTGCCCCAATTTCTTATATTTAGTCATTTTTCAATATGATTTCTTCTTAAAGCTAAACATTATCAATGACAAAAACATTTTTTGAACCATAAAAAGTGAGTCTTCACATACAATTAAATAGACAATTTAAACAAGAGCCATGTGCGGTGCCAATGCTCTTCTGATTTGGTGCTTGTCCACTGCATACACCTCCTCCAAAAGACCTACCAACCTATGAAGTTTCATGTTGATACCTCTTATGCTTTTTGATTAATCAGCTACATTAAAGTTTTTGCACACTGACGATGACACTGACACCTACGACAACGCCTAAGACCCAGTGATGACTATAGCTTGACGTTTTCTTCGAAAATAGACGAGCTAAAAAGTGGAATTTTAGTTTCAGTCTCAGGGGATTATTTAGACATCTGCACACAGTTCAAATCTGGATCAACTTACAATAAGATCATGGTTTCTATTAACCCTTTCCCTGTTCTATGTTTACTCAAAATTTCGATACCTACTGAATATTCATGGACAAAATAGTCATAACGAAGTTGTAGCCATATTAGAAAGTAAAGAAACAGATCTATCAAATTCCACTAGCAAACAGAGCAGACACTGATCAGATGGCTCATACAGGAGCCATCTGATCTGGGTCTGCTCCGTTTGCATGAAAACACATTTATATGAAGGAAAGGGTTAAGAGTCTGCATCAATGGGTTATCTTCATATGTACCAATCATCCTATATATTCAGACAGTCCTTAGACAAATGAAGTGGACCCAGTTCAAACTGCTCCTGAAGGGACTATTTGATCAGGCTCCACACCATTTACCAGCTTAACCCATTTGCTTCCAGTGGATTCTTCCATGTTTTTATATTGGATTAGTCCATTTTGTATCTAAGGGGTGCCTGGCCTTAACTTTCAATTTCGTTTTGTTTTATATTGAAATTTTTATCAACAAACAGTGTAGACTCTGATCAGACGTCTGATCAAAGTCTACACTGTTTGTCTACGTTCCATATATGGGATCGTGGGAGCAAATCGAGGGTTTGGTGCAAAACTATTCTAACTCCTTCACAAAGTGAAGGAGTTAGAATAGTTTTGCACCAAACCCTCAAAATGGGTTAAACATTTTCCTGTTGAATATTCATATGGGCACCACATGCTGTCAGACCTTTTATAATGGCATACAGTAAAACCTCTCTATAACGGCCACTAAATTACATCAAGTAGTCTGTGTTAAAGGCAGGTGGTTGCTTAAAGCAAGGTGAAAGTAAAACAGTACGCTCCTAAAGGAGCGTTCTGTTTTACTGACACCTTGCTTTAAGCAGCCACCTGCCCTAAATACTAACTAATTAACACAATTCAGTGGCCGTTATAGAGAGGTTTTACTGTATGTACATAGGATCTTATTTTGCAACGTAATTTTGGAAAAAAACTGTAGTCAGATCTTTTATTATTTCATAAGCAAACAGAGCAGATCCTGATAAGACTTATCTTACTGGAGCCGTCTGATCTGGGTTTACTTTATTTGCAATTAATTAAATTTAAAGCGTGAAAAATCATTTGTACGAGTGAAAGCGTTAACTAGTGTGACTGTAATATTGTACAAACAGGACAGTGAATAATAGGGTATACAGAGGTAATTCTTTACAAACCAGACTGAAAAAGTGCAACTCATCTTTGAAAAGCAATTAAGTACTATAATATATTAACTCCTTGCACGCTAGCGGCGAAACTGTGATTACCCATGCAAACGGTTTGGATCCAGATGAGACGCCGCATAATGCGGCGTCTCACCAGGATCAAAACTGTTTGTCATCTTGACCATATTTTTGCAAAGAAAAGAGAGAAAGTTTATTTTAAGAATTAAAGCAGATGACAATTGTTGCAGACAAAAAATTACTTAGTGTGCAAAGAGTTAATGTGCTTAACTATCATAATACTACTTTTAGATGTAGTTGAATAGCAAGTAATCTCACAGATCCCAAAACATGACAACCAGCCAATGTCAAGGTAAAAAATGCAATCATGGTTGATATTACCAACAGAGTAGACAAAGACCAGTCACTGCAAACCCTGTTGTTAACCCTTTCCCTCATATGAATAACTTTTGGCAACTTTACAAACAGAATAGACCCAGATCAGACAGCTCCTATATAAGCTGTCTGGTCAGGGTCTGCTCTGTCTGCAGTTGGAATAATGTAAATCTGATTCTGAAGTTTTTGCCACAGCTAAAAGTTTCCATGTTAATGTGTACTTATAAAAATTCAGTCCATGCATGTTCATGCAGTAATATATTCTTTAATTAATATTAATGGAGGAAAGGGTCATCTGTGTGAGAAGTAGAACAGACTTTGACCAGGTACTTAACCCTTTCCTTCATATAAAATCCTTTTCATGCATTTGCAAACAGAGAAGACCCAGATCAGACGGCTATGGTAGGAGCCGTCCGATAAGGATCTGCTGTTTGCTAATGTAATTTCATAGATATGTTTCTTTAGTTTCTAAAATGGCCCCAATATTCCATCATCCATATTTCATTGTAACTATTTTGTCCACGAATATTCAGTAGGTATTGAAATTTGTACTAAAAATATAGTACATGGAAAGGGTTAATTGGAAATGCTGCAGATGATCTAGGCCATCAAGGTAAAAAAAACACACCAAAGGTTCACAAACATTGTACAGGCAGCATTCTACCTGGCATAGTAATTGATTGGACTCCTAGAACCACCTTAACCTTTTCATTCATATAAACATGTTTTCATGCATTTGCAAACAGAGTAGACCAAGATCAGATGGATCATGATCAGTGTCTGCTCTGTTTGCTAATTGAATTTGAAAGATCTGTTTCTTTACTTTCTAAAATGGCTTTAATGTTCCGCCTTCTATCATTTCAAAATGGATTCTTCTGTCAGAAAAAACCTGATGTTTGGCTCAATTTTTCTAATGGAGTACATGTATTTTTCTGAAATCAATTATTAGAATAGATACCAGTAGAAATCATTAGAAAAATCCTTCTCAGTGAGCCAATCAAGAGCAGTTTAATCTCGGTTTTCAAGAAATATTTTTTACTTTGGACTGCTCAATTTGCATGGCAAAAAAATCCTTTTTCCACATACAAAGAATTAATGCAAATCTTGCAGCAAGTGGAATGTCAGATTCTTCATGATATTATTGTTCTGGGATGTGACACACGTGTAGCTGTAGGAGTTTGTTATGAACTTACCAGAGCCATGCATTGAGTACCTATACGCTGTAATGTTAGTTTACAATAAGAACTCTGTTGTTCTAATAAAATTTAGTATGAAACTGTGCAACAGGCCTTTGACAAATAACAAACCCTAGCAAACACAAATTGTGTAATAGGCCTTTGACAAATAACAAACCCTAGCAAATGAAACTATGCAATAGACCTTTTGACAAATAACAAATATGTTAACAAATCCTAACAAATGAAATATTGGATAATAAGTCTGGTCATTGTAGATATATGGATTTGAAGTTTGATCACGCACTAACTTTACAAACAAATAATCTAAAAATAAAAAACCACATGTTTTCTTCTGATTTTTCATTATATAAAAAGAATACAATATAGTTATAAATGTTCCTGGTTTCAAATGATTCTGGTCTGTTCGACCTTTGTTCTATCTGTAACAAAATCAATCATAAAGTTAATACAAGACCATAATTCTGCCAAAAATTCATTAAAGGATTTTGATTTTTGTGATTGTGAACAAAAGTATGAACTTTGAATGGTGCTTACTCTACAGATCTAAAAGTGATGTTTAGAGTTCAAATATTTGCTTGCTATACATGTAATTACAGTTGAACTTCGATATCTCGAACTTCAAGGGACCATATAATTCAGTTCGAGATAACAAAGGTTCAAGTCATCCAATTTATAATCTGACCAATATCTCAAGTTCAAAGCTTAATTCAGGTCTAAAGTAATGCTAAAAGCTCCTACAGGAGCTTTCAATGTTATTTTAGACCTGCATGAGTTTCTAGATATGTATAGTGGTACATTTTAGAACAATTCAGTATTCTAAATGTGGGCAGGACCGAACTTTTAGTTCGAATTATCCTGAAGTTCGAATTATCCGAGTTTGAGATATCGAACTGTACAAGCATAAGTGAGACTAAGTTTTGCATGATAGTGGCAAATTTGTGATGATATTTGCAAACAGCCAGGATCCAGATCAAGTAACCTGGTGTCTCATTAGGATCCAATCTGTTTGACACTCTGACTGAAGAGAGAGAAATAGAAGAAAATTCTGAGAATTAACCCTTTCCCTGTTCTATGTTTATTCCAAAGTTCAATACTGAATACTCATGGACAAAATAGTTAAAATGAAATATGGAAAGTGGAACATTTTTAAGCCTTTTCAGAAACTAATGAAACAGTTCTATCAAATTCCATTAGCAAACAGAGCAGACCCTGATCAGATGGCTCCTACAGGAGCCATCTGATCTGGGTCTTCTCTTTTTGCAAATGCATGAAAAGGTGTTGATATGAAGGAAAGGGTTAAAGCAATCTACAGTATTGGCAGACAATAATTAGTGTGCAGAGAAACTACTACTACTCCTACGATCATACCAATACCTCTACTTTACTTCTTCAAATGAAAAACGACAGCTATGAGTGGATTAAAATAGTAAAAATGTAAAACAAATAGTCACTTTGCAGCTGATAAAAATGAATAGTGTTTTCTGGTTACATTTCATGAGCTAATGACACAATCAAGCTAAATGTGTTAAAATGTATTGTACAGTTAATGTCACATATAAGCTGCCCAACAAGAAACTACAGTTGAACTTTGATATCTCGAACTCGGATATCTCGAACTTTGGGATAACTCAAACTAAAAATTTAATTCTTCAAAAATTTACAATACAGAATTGTTCTACAATGTATCACTACACATACCTAGAAACACATGTGACAGCTTAATGTAGGTCGAAAGTATTGCTGAAAGCTCCTGCAGGAACTTTCAGCATTACTTTAGACCTGCTTTAAGCTGTGAACTTGAGATAATGGTCAAATTATAAATCAGATGACTCGAACCTTGTTATCTCAAACTAATTTGTATGGTCCCTTGAAGTTCGAGATATCGAAGTTCAACTGTATGTTTATGGGTTTTGAAAGCAGCATAGACCAAGACAGCCACTATGTTAAGTATTTCATAATTCTCCAAGTCAAAAGTGCATAGATGCCACAACTGTGAATGACTGCTGGCAGGGTCTATATTGTTTGCAAAACCCGAACTTCATGCACCATATTCTCCCTAATAAAGGCCTCAACTCTATTGAATGCTTTCTTACTTCTAGGGGAAAACTAATAATGAATAAAACAACTAAAATCTTATATACCTGTAATAACTATAAAATATAGGTTTTTAAAAATACAGGTGGTAGCTTAATACAGACTGAAAGCAATACAGAAAGCTCTCATAGGAATTAAGCAACCACCTGTGTACAAATGCAAGAAATGGTACGCCCTGGGACATTTATTAGAGATAATACTGTATGTTGATTGAGAGCAGCGATCTACATGCTGTACGAATAAATCAAGCACCAAGCATAGAATAAAATATACTAACATACAATAACCCTTAGAATGTAGGAAACAAGTGCACTGGCCTTTGCAAACAGAGTGGATCCAGATCAGAGGGCTCCTAAGAGTGTGATCAAAGTCTTCAATGTTTGCCATTCATTATCATCTCACAAATTACCAATTTACCCTTTTATACTGAATGAAATCTGTAATTAACCCTTTCCTTCATATAAATGCCTTTTCATGCATTTGCAAACAGAGAAAACCCAGATCATATGGCTCCTATAGAAGCTGTCTGATTAGTGTCTGCTCTGTTTTCTTTTGACATCATATAGATCTGATTCTACAGTTTTTGATGAAGTAAAAACTTCCTTTAACATTATAAAAATTCTGCAAATGAATATTCATGATGTCATTATTTCTTACACAAATGTTGGACAGGAGACAGATTAAATAATGATAGACCATTTCACTTTGAAAACTGAGCATTTAAAGGGTTAGACAGGCTTTTGATTGTTGCTTAACCCATTCCCGCATATAGATGCCTTTTGACGCTTCTGTAAAAGTCACTTTGTGAAACCATTGTGATAAATAGAGCATTTGCTCCATAGGAGCAAATGCTCTATTTATCACAATGGTTTCAACACTACACAATTCTAAAAAAAATCCTTTTTAGTAGTAAATGCTCCTTTTGGGTAGATTTGTTCAAAGAGGTTGGATCTAAAAATAGCCTATACGGGAATGGGTTAAAAGACAAAGATAGTTCAGTATTACAGTATGCACCAACTGTGCACGCAATACAAACTTGAACAGAAAATCTATTTACCTGATTTGTATGTGGACAGATGTTTCTCTCCTGATGCATGGTTGCCAGGCAACCACTTCATCTGTGGACTTCGATGGTTGACAATGAACTTTGGATCTGAAATATAGACATGTACATCAATTTTGACAAACCAAGATGTACAAAGAATGAAAAGAAAATATCTAGTCAAAAGACTCATAGAGTCCAATACTAAAGAAAAACAAGAGCTGTCCGCAGACAGCGCGCTCCACTTTCTTTAGTGCTGGATAGTGTAGTGGAAGTCTAAGTCAGAAAGGGGAGATAACAACAGCAAAATTAATTTTAGGTTTACCTACCCTTGTGATATGGGTCCCCCTTGTAATAGTTAATATGTATACCAAAGATGAACCAAATATCTTGGACCGTTTCTGAGACATGGACCTGAACATAAAACTTAACCAACAATGAAAAGTGTAAGTCGAAAAAGGGGCATAACTATGGTAAAATTAATTTTAGGGTTACCTACCCTTGTGAAATGGGTTCCCCTTGTGACAGTTAATATGTATACCAAAGATGAACCAAATATCTTTGACAGTTTCTGAGACATGGACCTGAACATAAAACTTAACCAACAATGAAAATTCTAAGTCGAAAAAGGGGCATAACTATGACAAAATTAATTTTAGAGTTACCTACCCTTGTGAAATGGGTTCCCCTTGTGATAGTAAACATACATACCAAATATGAACCAAATATCGTTGATGGTTTCTGAGAAAAGGACCTTAACAAAAAGGTTAACCAACGCCGACGCCGACGCCGACGCCGACGAGAGGGTCATGACAATACCTCCACTTTTTGAAAAAGTGGAGCTAAAAATGAATGCCCAACTTTACAGTGAAACCTTGGGGATTATTTGAACTTTTAGAAAAGAAGATTCAATAGGTTTTTATGCAGGTGGCAGCTTAATACATGGTGAACTCCCAGAGAAGTCTGGGTCTGCACTCTTCGTATTACAATTCTCTAAGAGCATCTCATGTATTAATCCTTTCCTTCAAATAAACACCATTTCATGCCTCTGCAAACAGAGTAGACCTAGATCAGAATGCTCCTATAGAAACCGCCTGATAAGGGTCTGCTTTGTTCATTATGAAATTATAACGGGCCTGACTCTATAGTTTCTGCCAATACCAAAACATTCTGTGTGCATATGCCTTTATAAAAAATCAGCTAATAAATATTCATGATGTTATTATTTCTTTCCTGAATATTCAACATGGAAAGGGTTAGATCCCAATGTAAGAACGTAAATAAGTACGAACCATTATACATGTTTATATTCTCATCACGTAGCAAGTGCACCAAGAGTTTACCAACAGTTTGTAGTAGTTCAGGATCATAGGATACAGAGTCATCATCACGACACAATAAGTATGATGCCCAGGATTGCTGAAAGTAGATCATTTGGAATAAATTACTGCATATGGTGTGGCCTATCTAGTCAGAGCTTACTAATTATCTTGGAACACATTTAAATCTACACTGAGTGAAAAGAATAGATTTCCCTTTTTCCTTGTGGTGTTTCTTTACGTTAACAAAACATGACGTTAATGCAAATAATAAATTAATCCATTCCCTCATATTGACGCCTTTTGACGCCTCTGTAAATGTCACATTTTAAAACCATAGTGATAAATATTTATCACAATAGTTTCAGGACTACACGATTCTAAAATTTTCCTTTTCTCAAGTAAGTGCTCCTTTTTGGAAGATTTAATCAGAGGTTGGATCCAAAAATAACCTATAAGGTAATGGTCTAACAAATAAATCGCAAGCAGAAACTCTAATGCTAACAGCTTTAGCCCTTTCCCTGTTCTATGTTTATTCACAATTTCAGTACATGTACCTACTGATAATTCATGGACAAAATACTTAATGAAATATGGAGGTGGAACATAGTAGCCATTTTAAAATGTAAACAAGAGTGTTCAATGGAACACATGTGTCACTTGTTGGGAGAAGTGCTAGAATAAAACAAGAGGGCCAGAATGGCCCTGACATCGCTCACCAGACAATCAGAGGAGAAGATTTTCAAAGTTTTCACTATATGTTTCTATTCAAAACTTAACACCCCAAGGGCGGTGCCAAATTTGACCCCAGGGACACAATTTATATAACTTTTGTAGAGGACCTGAACATGATGTTAAAAGAATGTAGTGATAGAATGGATAAAGCATAGACCACTGGTATTAATTCTTTGGATGCTAGAGGCGGATTCTCCCACCACTAATGACCTATGCAAACAGTTTGGATCCAGATCAGGCCCCACATTATGTGGGGCCTGATCTGATATCCAAATTGTTTGTAAATGAGACTGAACTTCTGAGCAATTTTAACCCAAGAACTATGATACTTATAAAACCCATAAAGTTATGCTAAGTAAATCTATACACAAAATATCTAAGCTCTGGGACATGTAGTTTCTGACAAGAATATTTTTAAAGTTTTTCCTATGCATAACTAGTGATCTCATGGGCTGTTTAAGCAGTCAGCTACCAAAAACTGGCAATCCCTGGGGTTGGACCAATTTTGACCCTAGGGGCATAATTTATATAACTTTTGTAGAAGCCCTGAAGTTGAAGCTATGTGCCAAATATGAAAGCTGAGGACCTTCTAGTTTTAGAGGAGATGATGTTCAAAGTTTTCACTATATGTTTCTATTGAAAACTGAAAACCCCTGGGGCAGGGCCAATTTTGACCCCAGGGGTATAATTTATATAACTTTTGTAGAGGACCTACAGATGATGCTATGTGCCAAAGATGAAAGCTGAGAACCCTGTAGATTCAGAGGAGAATATTTTTAAAGGTTCAAATTGTTGACGACTGACGACGCACGACGCATGCCGACGGACGACGGACATCAGGCAATCACAAAAGCTCACCATGAGCACTTTGTGCTCTGGTGAGCTAAAAAAGTGTGACAGACAGACAGACAATGGAAAAGTGATCCCTATGTGACAAACTGCATCTCGACAGGTGACACAAAAATAGATCTATCAAATTCCATAAGAAAACAGAGCAGACCCTGATCAGAAGGCTCCTATAGGGGGCTTAGGAGCCATCTGATCTGAGTCTACTCCTTTTTCAAATGCATGAAAAAGCATTTATATCAAGGAAAGGGTTAAGAAATTGGCTTTTGTTTTTAAAGGGGGCTAACTCTATCAATCTTAACTCTTCTCTTGCTGAATTTTAAAACACATGTCTCCTTCTTTACCCATGCCCCGTTGTATAACTACATATACCTTCACTGTGTACACGTATTTCGCTGTGCAATCACTGCTGTAGAGTGCACTGGTTGCACAATCAACTTGTAAATAGTGCAGACCCTGATGAGACAGCTCCTGCAGGAGCTGTCTCATCTGGGTCTTCACTATTTACAGGTAGGTATATTTATTGATGTGAACAGCAAGCGAAGGGTTAATGATAAAGTTATGAACAAAGCAAGATTGTAGAAATTGTGACAAAAACAAGTATGTGAACAAAGCTACCAAGTGGATGTACAACAAGTTTAAAAAGTTTGCATGACAAAAAAAATCTCATGCAAAAAAAGAATCTAAGATATTCAAGTGCTGCAAAAATCAAGGTGAAGGCAATACATTGTATTTAAAATTCTTTAAAAAAAAAGATTTACAGTAACAGTATCTTGATCTTGACCCTAGACCCCCAAATGTACCGGATATAAGCTTTGATTCTATTGTACTACAAATCTGGTCATACTGTGTCAATTTTAACTGAAAATATTGAGTGAAGACAACTTTTATATATTTAGTAACAAAGTACTTGACTTTAACCTCATATCACCTAGATATTATCCCAGCTCTGTCTCCATGCAAATTATTTGTACACCAAATTTAAACACAACATATCTTTCCAAATAAAGGTTATTGCTTGCATAGAAATGGATTTTCTATTTTACTTAACTATGACCTTGACAATGATCATAAACCTACCAGATGGAAATCAAAATTGTTATCTCTTTGCAAGCTATTTGTACATAAGCTTTTGTCCCAATATGTCTTTACTAACTAAAGTTTATTTTTTAGTGACAGTGTTTAATCTTTCCTAACCAAACTTAGTGAAAGGCAACAGAATTTGTGAAAATGTCCCTGACCCAGTTCACCACTGAGGCACTTTATACTTTGTCATGCTATTTGCATAACAAATTTGGACGCAATATGAAGTTACTGTTCAAAACTCACCGATGCAATTCAAGCTTCATCTCCGTGCAAACTATCTGTACACCAAATTTGGTCACACTTTGTTTCCCCAAGCTTAAGATGATTTTTTATTGACAGTAATAGTGACCTTGACTTTAACCGAGACCCAAATTCAATCCATAGCTTCATCTTCATGCAGGCCATCTGTTCATGCAATTTGGTCACAATATGTCTTCCTCACTAAAGTTATTGAGCAGAAACAGATTTCTTCTATTTTTAATAACAGTGTGATGTGATGACTACACATTTGAATCCCCCCCCCCCACCTTTTTACCTCATTTCTATTTTTCGAAACTGTGACCTTGACTTGAACAAAGTCAAGTTCTCCCCCACCCCACCCCAACGAAACAACCAAAGCTTGACTCCCATAATGCAAGCTACCATAAACCTAGTTTAGTTTGACAAAAATGTTGATCCTAACTAAAGTTATTGCAGCATCATAGCTCATAAGCTTAGTCAAAATCCTCTTTCTGTGATCATTCTCATCATTCATTGGTACTATATTACCTTTTCAGTGTACCAACTTCTTCATCCAATGATGCAATTTAATTATACAATTGTAATTAGCTGCCAGTAACTGGAAAGCATTACAAGCCATATTTTATTGAACTACATTGTATATGGGCTCAGTATTATAAAGCAATTTTTTTCTATTAGACTAGAGTGACCAAACCAATACAGTAAAACCCCTTTAGACCGAAATTTTAATAAACAAGAGGGCCATTGGCCCTATATCGCTCACCTGAGTTACAGTAATACATGTATATTGACATGTTAATTTTTCAGTGGAAAACAATCTAGCAGATGAAATAAGCTTAGTGCACTGCTTTCACCCTTTCACTGCTGAATAAACTTGAACTGGATTCAGAACTAATACCAAGTGAATGGTTGACCAAGATCTAAACTGTTTACAACTTGTGCCATTTTTGCCTTAGCTCAAAATGCCTAAAACTGGTCTTTGAGAAATTCAAATGACTTTTATAAAGCTATGCAATTAATGCAATTATACCTTGACCCAGGTATATAGGCAAATAAAGTGCTAGGCAGTACATAATGCCAGTTTTTGTGTGAAATGACCAATAAGAATATCTTTAAAAATCGTTTAACCCTTTCCCTCATATAAAGCTGTTTTCATGCATTAGCAAACAGAGTAGACTCAGATCAGACGACTCCTACGGAAGCTGTCTGATCTGGGTCTTCTCTGTTTCTTTTGACACAATATAGATCGGATTCTACAGTTTTTGTCAAAGCAAAAACTTCTCTTCAGAGAAATAATGTGTTTTACACATTAAAAATAAGAGTAGACTAGATCAGAAGGCTGCTATAGAAGCTGTCTGATCAGGGTCTGCTCTGTTTACATTTGACAAGATATAGATTTGATTTTACAGTTTTTTTCAAAGCTAAAACTTCTATTTATGGCAATAACAATTTTTTAAGCATTAGCAAACAAGAGTAGTCCCAGATCAATTTTTGTCAAAGCAAATAGGTTAAGGGTTAATAGGTGTTTAGAAATAATTCTAGATCTAGGTGTGAATATCTCATGATAATTCAATTAAACGGGTCATTAGTATTTTTAACAATTGAAATTGAGAAGAGTTACGTCTATTGTTATAATTAAGTTATATTTACTCAGTTATTTCATTAATATCATACAAAATTCAGACATTTTAGGACTTTTTAATGTGTTGTCATCAAATTTTATATAAAAATGTTATATTTAAGATGCTTTTTTGGGCAGCAGTAGTAATTTTAACACCTATCATTGTTAGGGGGGCAAATGCATTATCATGTTTTCTTAAGAATTACCATGACTTAGAATGCCGGAATAAAGCTGATTTTTTATATCAGTTGGGCCATTGCATAATCATGTTTTCACAGTTTTCTTAAACATTACCATGACTTACATCAGTTGGGTTTGGACCCAGATCAAAAGTCTAGATGGTGATCATTTTCCTTGATTGGCTGAATTGTTACTTTCCAATATCTCTCACATCTAATTTGAGAGACATTGGAAGACACCATGTAACATCTAGCTAACACTACACACTGGGGTTAATAGGTCAAAATGCCTTTAATGTTTCGTCTGCAACAAAAAGTTATTGTCATCTGCTTCAATTCTTAAATTAAACTTACTTTCTTTTTATTGCAAAAATATGGTTAAGATGACAAACAGTTTGGATCCTGATGAGACGCTGCAGTATGCGGCCTCTCATCTGGATCCAAACTGTTTGCATAGGTAATCACAGTTTCACCACTAGCATGCAAAGAGTTAAGAGTCATGCATTGACCTGGAGAGATTTTACTGCCAAGCGCTGTAACCTTTGAACTGAAGGATCTGGAGTTGTTCATTTAACCCTTAATTTCCCTCATATAAACTTGTTTCCATGCATCTGCAAACAGAGTAGACCCAGATAAGGTGGCTCCTGTAGGATCAGTGTCTGTTATTTGCTAATGGAATTTGACAGATCTGTTTCTATGCCTTCTAAAACAGCTACACTGATTCACCTTCAACATTTTATCATAAATAGATATAAATAGAATGACACTGGAACTCCAATGCAGTTATCTCCCTTTGTCCCTTATGGCTATGCTGATGGGACAAGGGAAATAACTGTGAGGAAATTACCTTTTAAGTGTTACAGATTCAGATGTTAAGTAGCATAAAACCCCAGGGTGAGACCATTTTTGGCCCAGGGGTCATTATTTGAACACACCTGATAGTGGTATATTAGGTGATGCTTCATACCAAATATCTTAGCTCTAGATTATGTGGTTTCAGACAAAAAGATTTTTAAAGGTTTCCCTATATAAGTCTATGTAAAAACTACAAGCCCAAGGGCAGGGCCATTTTTGGCCCGGGGGTCATCATTTTAACAAACTTGGTAAAGGACCATTAGATGATGCTATATACCAAATATCAAAGCTCTAGAAATTGTGGTTTCAGAGAAGAAGATTTTTAAAGATTTAAAAAAAAAACCTGTAAAAGTAGTGGGGCGGGGCCATTTTTTGCCCGGGGGTCATGATTTTAACAAAACTGATAGAGGACACCCTAAGGTACATTTCTGTGAAATTTGGTTGAAATCCTCCCAGTGGTTTAGGAGAAGAAGTCATTTGAAATAAAAGTGAACGGACAGACGGACGGACAGACGGACGTACTAACAAATGGGTAGTTGTGTGACTTTTTCCTTTGATCTTTTCTTGTGTGACTAGTCCCACAAGAAAAACTATTTTTGGCTCTAACTTTGGAAAAGAATGATCTGGAAGCTAACCCTTACCCTAACCCTATGTCCCACAACTGGCCAGGTTAATGTCACAAGAAATGGCCAGGTTAATGTCACAAGAGATGGCCAGGTTAATGATTTTACTTGTGGGACTAGTTAGAAAAAGTCACACAACTACCCTTTGGTGAGTGCGGACAGACGGACAGACGGACAGACGGACAGACGGACAGACGGACAGACGGACAGACGGACGACGGACGACAGGCGGTCACAATAGCTCACCTTGAGCCTTTGGCTCAGGTGAGCTAAAAAACAATTCACGTCTTTTTAAACAGGTGTCTGCTTAATGCAGGGCAAAAACCATGCAGAAAACTCCCGAAGATGTTTTTGTATGACTTTCAACTTGCATTAAGCAGTCACCTGTCTGAAAACTGGCACTGATGATAATTTTAATGTCCAGTTAAGAGGCGTTTCACTGTACCACTCATGGTTTTCATTCTGACAGAAAATCGTACCCAACAGATCACAAGGTACAGCATGAATGAAGATTCACTTCAAACTCACAAAAAATCTAAAGCATGAAGTTTGAGTGCTTGATGAGACACACAGAGTTAACTTCAAACCATCAGCATCGGTTTATACAGTGTATATCCTGCTTGTACACAGTACACTTTGTTTACACCAGTATAGATCCAGTACTTACAGTTTGGTTTGGTTTTTAACAGGTTTCACGTCATTTTAACAGTATTTCAGTCATATCACAACATCCAGCTAATTACAGGTGGAGGAAGACCCCTGAGGTTCTTCTGTTCATGGAACAAATGGCATTGTTTTGTGCACAGAAGAACATCCAGGTAGAACCACGACCTACGGCAGGTCAGCTGGAAGGCTTCCTCACATGAAGTTCATACAGTGACAGCCTGCTTATACAGTGTAGACCTAGATCAGAGGATTACTGGAGAAGCATTCTGATCAGGATCTACGATGTTTGTCATTCCAAATCCCCTTGAAAATTTAATCCCATCATACTGAAATGACTATACAGTTAAACAATGATGGACAATTCTACTTTGAAAATTCATCATTTAACCCATTCACTCATATTGACACCTTTTGACGCCTCTGTAATAGACACTTTTTGAAACCATTGTGATAAATAGAGCATTTGCTCCTATGGAGCAAATGCTCTATTTAGCTCAATGGTTTCATATACCTACGCAATTCTAAAGTTTTCCTTTTCTCTAGTAAATGCTCCTTTACGGTAGATTTATTTAAAGAGATTGGGTCTAAATACAGCGTATGAGGGAATGGGTCAAAGGGTTAATGCACCATGTTATAAGCCTTGATACTCCATCAGTCTAACACAAACACAATGTTCATAGTGCCATGCAAAGATTGTTGTTACATGCAGTCACAGTTTGTTAAAATACTTACCAATCTAGAACCCTGTCACAGAAAAGAATTAGTTGACGAGAATTGACTTTTTTCACTTCGATATCTCAAGCTGAACTAACAGCAATATAAATACAGATCATTCTATGACCCTTTCAGAATTAACATTTGTCTGCATAACTTTGCTTTAAATTCTTCCTTTAGATTCTTTTCAAACGCTCACCTAGAGCTTCAAACATTTCGACTCTACAAAGATGCTGAATACACAAAATTCAACTGAAAAATAAACTGACATTCAACACCATACATAAATTCTGAAAGGAGGTGATCCCCCGAGAGCAAAAATTGCAACACAAAAAGAGAAAATTGCAGACTCGGTTTTAGTGAGTCTGTTCATGAACAGTAATTGAAAGTGCAACACTGCTCACGCCCCCTAGCACCGGCTTAAGCAGTATTCAATTTTCAGAACAAGAAGTACTGAAATTCATGACCTCGAAGGATCAGAAGGTATAACAACACTGAGAATGAAATATGATTAGGTCTTTAATAGTGTTTTCATGATGTTATATCACTAATGCACTTAGACCTAATGTGCATGGTGGTGTCATACTAAATCATATCCATCTTGCAGACAACCCCAATCAGTCATCATAAAACACTATAGCTCCTGTAGTGACCTATATCAGCCATCATGGAAACAAGCTGATAAACTGATCTAGGTCAACAGAACCAACACACAGTTAGATCTTGACCAGCCTGACACATAAATATACAGTTAAACTTTGATATCTCAAACTCAGATAACTCAAACTTTGTGATAACTTGAACTAAAAGTTTGGTCCTTCCAAATTTTACAATACAGAATTGTTCTAAAATGTATCACTACACACATCTAGAAAAACATGCGACAGCTTAATGCAGGTTGAAAGTAATGCTGAAAGCTCCTATAGGAGCTTTCAGCATTACTTTAGACCTGCATTAAGCTGTGAACTTAAGAATTTGTCCAGATCAAACTCAAACTTCTGTTATCTCGAACTAATTTGTTTGGTCCCTTGAAGTTCGAGATATCAAAGTTCAACTGTACATATACATGTATATTGTAAGATTTTCACAAAATTATAACTTCAGTTTGCCAGGTATACTCTTTCTACTGCTGTTATGCAACATGAATAATATTTGTAAACAGCATGGATCCTATTAAGATAGGAATCATACTGTATGCCACAAAACTAATAGAATATAATAGTCTGTATGCATACTTAAGGTAATTAGGATATAAAAATAATTTTGGTGGATGGATTTTTTTAATTTATTTATATTTGTGTGTAAGGGGGTGTCTTTTATGTGTGTGTGGTGGTGGTTGTGTGTTGTGTTGTTGTGATTTGTAAGAGGACTTCACAACATGAAAATAAGGAATTTGTTAGATAATCAACCAGGAAACCTTTCTGTAATCCTTCAAGTACTTGATATCTCTTATGATTTTCTGTTTCTACCTGATTGTCATGGAAACCAGACCTATGCATGGATGATCTATATTTGAAGTACTTAAGCATCATTCCTATGGCATTTGACTTAACCTGGTCTGACTCATATTGTTCTGATTTGCCCTATATGATTTTCCCACCAAGATAAAGTTGTGATCTATTAACCCTTTCCCTGTTCTATATTTAGTCCAAATTTTAATACCTATTGAAAATCCATTAACAAAATAGTTATAAAGAAATATGGAAGGTGGTACATTGTAGCTGTTTTAGAAAGTAAAGACACAGAGCTATCAAATTCCATAAGCAAACAGAGCAGACCCTGATCAGACGGTTCCTCTAGGAGCCGTCTGATCTGGGTCTACTCTGTTTGCAAATGCGTGAAAACACGTTTGTATGAGGGAAAGGGTTAACTGGACTTAAACTTGTCTCTTACCTCTAAATACAGTAGAATATTGTTGATCAACTGTGTTATTGGGGAACCATCTGTCAACACCTGGAAACAAAAATAGTTGACAGTAAATTTAAGTGCTTGTAGTCACATAAGAAAACCTGTAGCACCATTTCTGCCTTGATGTGAGAATAGAAAGCTTAGTTCAAATATAACAGATCACCGGTTTGTATCTATAATGTATACAGTTGCAATGAGGTTCATGTTCTCATTTTAACCCTTCTCTTGCTGAATTTTAAAATACATTTCTCCTACTTTACCCATGTCCTGTTGTATAATTACATATATCTTCAACGTGTACAAGTACCGGTATTTCGCTGTGCAATCACTGCTGTGGAGTGCACTGATTGCACAATCAACTTGTAAATAATGCAGACCCTGATGAGACAGCTCCTGCAGGAGCTGTCTCATCTGGGTCTTCACTATTTACAGGTAGGTATATTGACGTGAATAGGAAGCGATGGGTTAATCAATGATATTATCTACCATCTTAAATGCTTAAAAATAATTATTAGCTAACTACGTGTATGTATACACATTTCACCAGAATGAAGGTTTAATGCAAACTCAATAATTAACCCATTACCTCATGAATATTCATGCAAGAAATTATGACTGTATAAACATCAAGAAGCTGGATTTTAACAATTTCATTATGAACATGGGTTCGTTTTTACCATTGTACAACTGTAGAATCAGATCTACATGTATATTATTCCGTTTAAAGCAAATGGACAGATGCAATCTGATTTGGGTCTACACTGTTTGCAAATGCATCAAATGGCATCTCTAGCAGGTAAAGGGTTAGATCTGGACATGCAACATATCGACATACTCACACTTGCATACAGATTCCACAATGTGTCAATACTGAGAAACTTTTGAAGATTGACACCATTCTCACAAAACAGCTGAACAAAGTCCACCCTGTCCATTACCAAGGCTGAGAACATGGCATCATTCAGTGGAATATTCTGAAGTTACAAAATGTGTATCCATTAAAAACCATGTTAAGTGTGTATCCATTAAAAACTATGTTTTGCAAGAAAATAATATTAAATCCAAGTTTGCACATTTTGCTGAAACTGAATGATACTACTACTACTATTACAAATACTACTACCACCACCACCATTACAACTTTTACTACTACTACTACTACTACTACTACTACTACTACTGCTACTACTGCTACTACTACTACAACTTCTATTGCAACCATCAACAAGACCACTAATACTACTACTAATACTACCACCACTACTATTATTACTACTACTACTAATAATACAACTACAACAACTACTATTACTACCATCATCACCACCACCACCACTACTACTACTACCACTATTACTACTACTACAACTACTACTACTTATACTACTAATACTACCACTACCACTATCACAGTGTACTCCTACTACTACTAGAAATAAAACATGCATATATAATTCCCTTGAATGTGTTGTTAACTCCATCCATGGAATAAACATAGAATAAGGAAAGGATTAATAAAGAAGAACTATGGTATTTTTAGGCAGGTGGCTGCTAAATGCCAAATAGAAGTCATGCAGAAAGCTCCCCTGTGAGCTCTGTGTTGCACTAAGCTACCACCTGTCTTAACCCTTTCCCTGTTCTATATTTAGTCCAAATTTCAATACCTACTCAATATTCACGGACAAAATAGTTATTATGAAATATGGAAGGTGGAACATTTTAGCCATTTTAGAAACTGTAGAAAAATATTTATCAAATTCCATAAGTAAACAGAGCAGACCCTGATTAGACAGCTCCTATATGAGCTGTCTGATCTGGGTCTTTTCTGTTTGCAAATGTGTGAAAAGGTATTTATATGAAGGAAAGGGTTAAATACTAGCATTGGTACTTATTTTAACGCCTGGTTTAGATTGGTTTTACTGTATATACACACATGTACACAGGTACTTGTTCCTACCTTCCAGTATTGCCTGTTCTCCTGTGTGAAGATCTCATGTCTGGATATATCACATCTGTTCCAGGCCAGGGCAAGGGACAGCTGAACCTCTGCCTTGGTCTTGTTGGCTATAAAACACAAACAACAACTTTATACTGAAAGTAAATAAAACTCAGACATGGATTCCTTATTTTCCATCTTTTTCACATAGGTAAGGGCACTCCACCCTTACTGGATAACTCCACAAACAAAACCCCAGGTACCAAACTACACATGCTGCTTAACCCTTTACTCCATAAATAGGCCTTTTTACACCTTTGCAAACAGTGCAAAAACAAGTGCAAACAGTGTAGACCCAGATCAGATGGCTCCTATAGGAGCCATCTGATCAGGGTCTGCTCTGTTTGCTTATGAATTAAAATAGATATGATTCTACAGTTTCTGCACTTGCCCAAAATTCATGTGTTCATGTGGCATTATAGAACACAATCTAATCAATATTCATGATGTCATTATTCTCTTACATGAATATTCATGGAGAAAAGGGTTAAAGTTATAGTCTGCCCAGTTTTCGTTATTACATCAATCAACACCAAAATTTGTACTTATATTCATATCATTAAAATAATGGTGACAGCCATTTTCTTAACCCTTTCCCTGTTTAATATTCTTGAAAGAAACAACGCTGTCATGAATATTAATGAGCTGTACTATTTTAAAGCATTATTAACAAAGGAGTTTTTGACTGTGGCAGACAGTGTAGAATTAGATCTATATAATTCCATAATCAAACTAGTTTCAATACAAACAACTCTACTGTAACCATGTGTTTTAGCACTAACTTAGTTTCAAGTCACACATATTCTAATTCTGAAGTTATTTTGTTACGCTAAATTGGCGATAATATGAGCAGTGTACATCTTTTAACCCTTTTCCTGTTTATTCCAAATTTTAATACCTACTGAATATTCATTAACAAAATTGTTCAAAAGAAATATGAAAGGTTGAACATTGGAGACATTTTAGAAAGAAAAGAAACAAATCTATCAAATTCTATTAGCCAACAGAGCAGACCCTGATCAGATGGCCATCTGATCTGGGTCTACTCTGTTTGCAAATGCGTGAAAACACGTTTATATGAGGGAAAGGGTTAACATATCAGATTTTAGCTCAGACAGAAACTTTAGAATCAGACCTGCTTTATACCATAAGCAAGCAGAGCAGACCCCGATCAGACGGCTCCTACACCTGATCTGAGTCTACTCTGTTCACAAAGGCGTAGAAAGGCGTATTAATGGAGAAAAGAGTTAAACTATACGAGAGAGTGCTTTTGAAAATTGTTGACAAACAGGAGTGTATTCCTGAGTTTATATACCTTTCAGCAGTGCATACAGGATGGCTCTGTCAATATCCTTAGTCTCAGCCTCATTCAGATTGAACACATTCAGCTGTAAAACAAAAAAGATCACTTAGTTGCTACAGTAAAACTTTCACCATGCCAAACGTTTAGTAAAGAAGAATTTAAACTGGTGATTGCTTATGCAGGGTGAAAGTCATGCAGACACCTCCCAGAGGAGCTTTCTGTAAGATTTTCACTTTGTATTTAGACCTGTCTAAAGATCAATAATGATACTTATTTAAGTCTTCTGATAAGTATGGTTTTGCTGCAATTGTTGAGCAGAACAAACACGGGCAATTTTAGTTCATCTTTAGATATTATGCTAGCTGCTTTTAGATCATTTTAGCATGCAGAATTCTAACAAAAATATAATCTTACATGTACAATAAAAACCCAGACGACTCTCATACTCTTTAACCCTTTACTCCACGAATATTCATGTCAAGAAATTATGACATCATGAATATTATTTTTGTAATGGCACATGAACACAGGAAATTTTGGCCATGGCAGAAACTGTAGAATCATATCTATATCATTTCATAAGCAAACAGAGCAGACCCTAATCAGATGGCTCCTACAGCAGCCATGGCCAACAATTCCTGTGTCAATGTGTTATTATAACAATTAATCTAATTAATATTAACGATGTCATAATGCCACTCATTATTTCTTACATGAATATTCATGGAGTAGAGGATTAAACAGCCACATGCTTTCGAAGACTCCTGCAATGCTTTATTTGGTGATGACTTTAATGGGAACTCCTACATACTAGACTTTTACTGAGATGTTACAAATCACCAACAAAGATCCAAGTTAACTTAATAAGGATACATACATCCAAAAGATCATTTAAACCTATCCTTCATATAAACACCTTTTCATAATATGCAAACCAGAGTAGACACAGATCAGACATCTTTTATAGGAGCCATCTGATCAGGGTCTGCTCTGTTTGCTTATGAACTTATAATAGATCTGACTCTTTAGTTCAACCAACACCAAAACATCTTGTGTACAACAGGGAAAGGGTTAAGCAGAGAATCAATTCTGAATCACTGAGTTTAACCATTTCCCTGTTCTATGCTTATTCCAAATTTCAATACCTACTGAATATTCAAGGACAAAATAGTTAAAATGAAATATGAAACATTGTAGCCTTTTTAGAAACTACAGAAACAGTTCTTTCAAATGCTCTTTTTATCACAATAGTTTCACAAAGTGACTTTTACAGAGTCGTCAAAAGTCATCGATATGAGGAAATGGGTTAAAGAAAAAGTGACTTTCTGAGCTGCATCAGTTGTAGATTTTACAGACAACAATTACTTCACATGCAAAGCATTAACTGTAGTAACCTTACCAAGTGTCTCTTATCCAAACAGTCCCTTAGCTGTTTCAAGCACTCACTGATCTTCTTTTCAATGTTATCGCTGGACTTCCAAGCAAACTTCTCACGAGCCACTGCCTTCATCTCGTCATTAAAATCAGTCCGAAGAACTGTTTTATCCTCACTAAGAAAAGAATGGTAAAGGTGAAAATTCAATGAAAAGCTTTTTTTCTATTAACCCCCTTTACTTCATACACAGAGCTTCAGACAAGATGCTTAAATCAAAACTTCTTTATTTTTCTCCACCAGACCCTATATTGTAACACTCTTTAAAACTGGTTCTTAAGAGTGGTAACAACATAGGGTTTGATGGAGAAATGATGATTTTAGTATATGAGCATGCACATTTATCTGTTGCTCTGATACAAACGTTTATTCACACCTTTGCAAATAGCAGACCCCGGTCAAATTGCTCCTGTAAGAGCCATCTGATCAAGGTCTGCTGTTTGCTTATGAAATTATAATAGATCTGACTCTATATAATTTCTCCTAATACTGAAACATTCCTGTGTACATACTGTAGGCTTTGAATCATTCTACTGAAAAGGAGCATTTATTAGAGAAAAACAAAATTTTAATATTGGAGAAAATGCTCTATTTACCACAATGGTTTCAGAAAGTGACTTTTACAGAGGCGTCAAAGGGTGTCAATATGAGGGAGTGGGTTAATATTTAAGAGGGAAAATGTTAATCCCTTATGCCAAAAGAAATCTATCTGGCATTTGCAAAAAGTCTGCATCAAGATGAGGTGCCAAGTATCAGGATCCAAGCTGTTTGACAACCAGTCAGAATTTACTCAAAAGCTTACTCAAACCACTTACTCAAACATAAATCTACCGAAAAGTAGTATTAACTAGAGAAAAGGAAAATTTTAGAATTGTGATATCTGATATCATTCTGCATTAAGCAACTACCTGTGTATAAAATGCAAGAAGCTTCTTTAAAAAAATGTAACACCCCTGTAAGCATTTATGAAAGATGATATTGTACATACTTTTTGAAATCCTTGGTCAAGTGGTAGCCTATTGCGATGAAGTCGGCTGCTCGTCCAGACCCGTTCAGTACCAGCACAGGAATGTTTTGGTGGACAGCCTTATGTACAGTCTTCATTGTATTGACCCCACCCTCCACCACCAGCATCACAACAGGAACATTTACACCTATTAGAGATCAATGATTATGAACTTACCTATTGATATAAAATATAGACAAATGTTTTATGTTGACACAAAAGAACCATTTTCATGTAAAATAAAACCTGTTTTAAGTGACTTTTATTGATAATCCTTTAACCCATTCCCTCATATTGACGCCTTTTGACGCCACTGTAAAACTCAATTTCTGAAACTATTGTGATAAATAAAGCATTTGCTCCACAGGAGCAAATGCTCTATTTATCACAATGGTTTAAAAACTATACAATTCTAAAATTTTCCTTTTCTCTAATAAATGCTCCTTTTCGGTAGATTTATTATAAAAGATTGGATCTAGAAATAGCCTATAAGGGAATGGGTTAACTCAAAGAATATTTATGAAGGAAATACTGACATCATGAATACTGATTAGCTGTAATTTTAGACTGCCTTATAAACACAGAAATGTTTGGCCATGGGCCACGGCAGAAACTGTAGAGATTGATACTATGCCCTACATAAACAGAGCAGACTCCTACAGGAGCAGTCTGACCTGTGTCTACTCTGTTTGCAAAGGCACTTACAAGCCATATCTATGAAGGACATATTTATATACAGAAATCTTTAAACAAGAGGGCCATTGGCCCTATATCGCTCACCTGAGTTACAGTAATATATTGACATTTTTCAGTGGATAACATTTCTAGCAGATGAAAGAAGCTTAGTGCACTGCTTTCACTGCTGAATAAACTTGAACTGGATTCAAATCTAATACCAAGTGACTGGTTGACCAAGATCTAAACTGTTTACAACTTGTGCCATTTTAGCCTTAGCTCAAAATGCCTAAAACTGGTCTTTGAGAAATTCAAATGACGTCAATAAAGCTATGCAATTATACCTTGATCCAGGTATATAGGCAAATAAAGTGCTAGGCAGTACATAATGCCAGTTTTTGTGTGAAATGACCAATAAAAATATCTTTAAAAATCTTTTAACACTTTCCCTCATATAAAACTGTTTTTACGCATTAGCAAACAGAGTTCTTCACAGAAATAATGTGTTTTACGCATTAAAAATAAGAGTAGACTAGATCAGACAACTGCTATAGAAGCTGTCTGATCAGGGTCTGCTCTGTTTGCATTTGACAAGATATAGATTTGATTTTACAGTTTTTATCAAAGCTAAAACTTCTCTTAATGGAAATAACAATTTTTTACGCATTAGCAAACAGAGTAGTCCCAGATCAATTTTTGTCAAAGCAAACAGGTAAAGTGTTAATAGGTGTTTAGAAATAATTCTAGCTCTAGGTGTGAATATCTGATGATAAGTCAATTAAACGGGTCATTAGTTTTTTTTTACAATTGAAATTGAGAAGAGTTACTAATTTTTTGAGTAACATTAATTATTGATTGACAATAATTTTGATTAACTTAAGACATTATTTGTTTTAAAAATCAAATTAAAATAAATACAATTAGTAGCAAGGAGAACAGACTTTCCATCTGATCTTGGTCTACTCTGGTCTACGTTAAATTCCATCTGATCTTGGTCTACTCTGTTTGCCAATGCATGAAAACACGTTTATATGAGGAAAGGGTTAAATTATGACTGTTTCCAGCAGTTTAGATCCCGATGAGATGCTGAGTGAAAGGTTTCAATCCATATATACATGAAATCCTGAACAGTTTAATGTTTTTCACATTGCTAACAGTTTGGCTCCAGATCAGACACTGCATAATGTGGTGTCTGATTTGGATTCAAACTGTTTGTTATGTATTTAATTTAAGAAATATCTAATATTTTCCTAAATATTTAATATTCTCAATATGGTAACTAGCATAATACCTATCTTTTCCTAAAATGACTAATTTTTAGTTAATTAAAAGTATTAAAATTAATATATTGTTGGTATTATCTAATTTAAGAAATACCTAATATTTTCCTAAATATTTAACTCTTTGCACATAATGTGGCGTCTCATGATTCTCATCATGTCCTCTTGATTACCTATGCAAACAGTTTGGATCCAGATGATAATGCAGCGTCTCATCAGGATCCAAACTGTTTGTCATCTTGATCATATTTTTGCAAAGAAATTACGGTTTATTCCCATTTCGTCTACTTCCCATTTCGTCTACTGTAACTCATTCCCATTTCGTCTACTCTAAAATTTTACCCTGTTCCCATTTCGTCTACTGTTATAATTAAGTTATATTTACTCAGTTATTTCATTAATATCATACAAGATTCAGACATTTTAGGACTTTTTAATGTGTTGGTATCAAATTTTATATAAAAAAAAGTTATATTTAAGATGCTTTTTTGGGTAGCAGACTTAATCCACATTAGTAATTTTGACACCTATCATTGTTGGGGGGGGGGGGGGGGGGGGGGGGGGAATGCATAATCATGTTTTCTTAAGAATTACCATGACTGATATCAGTTGGGCCCATTGCATAATCATGTTTTCACAGTTTTCTTAATCATTACCATGACCTACATCAGTTGGGTTTGGATCCAGATCAAAAGTCTAGATGAAAATCATTTTCCTTGATTGGCTAAATAGGTGTTACTCTTAGTGAAGGATTTCCAATATCTCCCACATCTGATTTGAGAGACATTGGTAACATCTAGCTGTAAAGAACCACAAATCACTCACACTACACACTATGAGGTTAATGGGTCAACATCCCTTTCAAAACGCCCTTTAATGTTTCGTCTGCAACAAAAAGTTATTGTCATCTGCTTCAATTCTTAAAATAAACTTACTTTCATTTTTTTGCAAAAATATGGTTAAGATGACAAACAGTTTGGATCCAGATGAGACGCCGCATAATGCGCCTCTCATTTGGATCCAAACTGTTTGCATAGGTAATCAGTTTCACCACCAGCGTGCAAAGAGTTAAGAGTCTTGCATTGACCTGGAGAGATTTTACTGCCAAAGTGCTGTACCTTTGAACTGTAGAAGTAACCCTTAATTTCCCTCATATAAAATTGTTTTCATGCATCTGAAAACAGAGTAGACCCAGATAAGGTGGCTCCTATAGGATCAGGGTCTGCTGTTTGCTAATGGAATTTGATAGATCTGTTTCTATGCCGTCTAAAACAGCTACACTGATCCACCTTCCATATTTTATTATAAATATTTATAAATAGAATCACTATTCTGTAGGTACAAGAACTCCAATGCAGTTATCTCCCTTTGTCCCTTATGGCTATGCTGATGTGACAAGGGAAATAACTGTGAGGAAAAATTGCTAAGGAGGAACTCTTAAACTGTAGCTTCTGATGTTAATAGTAGCATAAAACCCCAGGGTGAGACCATTTTTGGCCCAGGGGTCATTATTTGAACATACTTGGTAGTGGTATATTAGGTGATGCTTCCTACCAAATATCTTAGCTCTAGATTATGTGGTTTCAGACAAAAAGATTTTTAAAGGTTTCCCTATATAAGTCTATGTAAAAACTACAAGCCCCAGGGCAGGGCCATTTTTGGCCTGGGGGTCATCATTTGAACAAACTTGGTAAAGGACCATTAGATGATGCTATATACCAAATATCAAAGCTCTAGAAATTGTGGTTTCAGAGAAGAAGATTTTTAAAGATTTAAAAAAAAAACCTTTAAAAGTAGTGGGGCGGAGCCATTTTTTGTCCGGGGGTCATGATTTGAACAAACTTGATAGAGGACACCCTAAGGTACATTTCTGTGAAATTTGGTTGAAATCCTCCCAGTGGTTTAGGAGAAGAAGTCATTTGAAATAAAAGTGAACGGACAGACAGACGGACATGCTAACGGATGGGTAGTTGTGTGACTTTTTCCTTTGATCTTTTCTTGTGTGACTAGTCCCACAAGAAAAACTATTTTTGGCTCTAACTTTGGAAAAGAATGATCTGGAAGCTAACCCTAACCCTAACCCTATGTCCCACAACTGGCCAGGTTAATGTCACAAGAAATGGCCAGGTTAATGTCACAAGAGATGGCCAGGTTAATGATTTTACTTGTGGGACTAGTTAGAAAAAGTCACACAACTACCCTTTGGTGAGTGCGGACGGACGGACAGACGTACAGACGGACGACGGACGACAGGCGGTCACAATAGCTCACCTTGAGCCTTTGGCTCATCCAAACTGTTTGCATAGGTAATCAGTTTCACCACCAGCGTGCAAAGAGTTAAGAGTCTTGCATTGACCTGGAGAGATTTTACTGCCCAAGTGCTGTACCTTTGAACTGTAGAAGTAACCCTTAATTTCCCTCATATAAAATTGTTTTCATGCATCTGAAAACAGAGTAGACCCAGATAAGGTGGCTCCTATAGGATCAGGGTCTGCTGTTTGCTAATGGAATTTGATAGATCTGTTTCTATGCCGTCTAAAACAGCTACACTGATCCACCTTCCATATTTTATTATAAATATTTATAAATAGAATCACTATTCTGTAGGTACAAGAACTCCAATGCAGTTATCTCCCTTTGCCCCTTATGGCTATGCTGATGGGACAAGGGAAATAACTGTGAGGAAAAATTGCTAAGGAGGAACTCTTAAACTGTAGCTTCTGATGTTAATAGTAGCATAAAACCCCAGGGTGAGACCATTTTTGGCCCAGGGGTCATTATTTGAACATACTAGGTAGTGGTATATTAGGTGATGCTTCCTACCAAATATCTTAGCTCAAGATTATGTGGTTTCAGACAAAAAGATTTTTAAAGGTTTCCCTATATAAGTCTATGTAAAAACTACAAGCCCCAGGGCAGGGCCATTTTTGGCCTGGGGGTCATCATTTGAACAAACTTGGTAAAGGACCATTAGATGATGCTATATACCAAATATCAAAGCTCTAGAAATTGTGGTTTCAGAGAAGAAGATTTTTAAAGATTTAAAAAAAAAACCTTTAAAAGTAGTGGGGCGGAGCCATTTTTTGTCCGGGGGTCATGATTTGAACAAACTTGATAGAGGACACCCTAAGGTACATTTCTGTGAAATTTGGTTGAAATCCTCCCAGTGGTTTAGGAGAAGAAGTCATTTGAAATAAAAGTGAACGGACAGACAGACGGACATACTAACAAATGGGTAGTTGTGTGACTTTTTCCTTTGATCTTTTCTTGTGGGACTAGTCCCACAAGAAAAACTATTTTTGGCTCTAACTTTGGAAAAGAATGATCTGGAAGCTAACCCTAACCCTAACCCTATGTCCCACAACTGGCCAGGTTAATGTCACAAGAAATGGCCAGGTTAATGTCACAAGAGATGGCCAGGTTAATGATTTTACTTGTGGGACTAGTTAGAAAAAGTCACACAACTACCCATTGGTGAGTGCGGACGGACGGACAGACGTACAGACGGACGACGGACGACAGGCGGTCACAATAGCTCACCTTGAGCCTTTGGCTCAGGTGAGCTAAAAAAGCACCAGGGGGTTGTTAAATAAATTGCAAGTAATAATGATTCAACCCTTTACTCCATGAATATTCATGTAAGAAATTATGACATCATGAACGTTAATTAGATTAACAGTTATAATAGCACATGGACACAAGAATGTTTGGAGGTGACAGAAACTATAGAATTATATCTATATTATTTCATAAGCAAGCAGAGCAGACCCTGATCAGACGGCTCCTATACGATCCTATGGGTCTACCCTGTTTGCAAAGGCATAGAAAGGTGTATTTATGGAGTAAAAGTTTAACTATACTTTAACAATAATTACTTTTGTCCTGTATTAAGCTAACTTCTGCCTTAAAGGCCCAGAATCTTTTTATGAGTCACTCAGGACAGATTATATTATTATACCTCAATTTCATTTACAATGTTAATTTCCCATAGGCCACCGTGACATAGAAATACTGTCAGGCCCAGCGGGAAAAAAATTACTGTCGGAAAAATACTGTCTCCCGCTACCATAGGAACGGAACATCTAGATCAGTGAGCGCTTATTAAATTGTGTACGTGACGTCATCCGATGACGTCATCGATTGGCGTCATCTAACGCCTGCAATTTGATTAACAATTATGACAACTGATTTGTTTTTGTTTATATATTTCAGAAATGTTGCGTTATGCGACTAATTCGGAGGAGACTCTAACAAGATTGGACAGTGAAAAGGGCTCTGCCAGTACTTATAACGTGCCATGAATAGAAATGTGAAGCTGTTCCGCGATTTTTAAGCACCGAGTAGCTCTATAACTTTTGTTTAAAACTGTTTATTGTTGTCATTGAATAAATATTTTTGCTGACGAAATTGATTGTGCTGTTCGGTATAATAAAATAAATACCACATCCTATGGAGAGAGAAAGCATGTATTGTCAACCCTCGGTATGGTAATGGCCACCTCGGCTAACCCCTCGGTGGACATAACCAACCTCGGGTTGACAGTACGTGCTGTCTCTCTCCATAGGATGTGATATTTATATACTGTGTGGTGTACATGATGGACTGCACTATTACTGCCAAAGCTAACAAATTTCTGTTGCTTTAATAACTCTTTCCGTACTTGGAGTGAAGTTACGGAAACCTTGCGACTGTAACCCCTGTGACTGTAACCCTTGTGACTGTAACCCTCGTGACTGTAACCCTTGTGACTATTTCGATCTATATGATTTGTCAATTTGGTCGGAGTCTTATTAGAGTTCCAAATTATTTGATACACTGATAGATTTTTAAAAGAATTAATACATGTAAAATGTCCACAGGACACAGAAGAGCCATTTGCATTTGACTATGTAGCTTTAGCCTATCATAGGAGCAATAACTCTAGTGATCTCTGTATATCATAACCACACACAAGGAGCCCAAGTTCACATATAGATCTAACATCCTTTCATGAATGTCCTACTATTGCAAAATAACCCATTCCAACTTTATAGGCTATTTTTAGACCTAAACTCTTTGATTAAATCTACCAAAAAGCTTTAACTAGAGAAAAGGAAATTGTAAAAATCAGAATTGTAAGTTTTGAAATCATTGTGATAAATAGAGCATTTGCTCCTGTGGAGCAAATGCTCTATTAATCACAATGGTTTCATAAAGTGACTTTTACAGAAGCGTCAAAAGGCGTCAATATGTGGGAATGGGTTAAGTTGTTTACATGCTACCTACTTTGTGACTGTGACAGTCCAGTCTCCACTTTCTCAGACACATGTCTCTCCATCATTGAGCGGAATGTGATCTCACCACCAAATTTCCCCTCTGTTCCATCATCCACTAGGATAAAATGGGTGTGGTTGTGGTCCAGAGGCACATCCTTCCCCTTGACCTCTGACACCTCATCCAAAGAGTAGTGGGCTGGAAACAAGCCTTCCTCCTGAAATAAAGACGTATACAGACTGTGAGAGATAAACATTTAACCCTTTCCCTGTTCTCTGTTTATTACAAATTTCAATACCTACTGAATATTCATGGACAAAAAGGTTTTAATGAAATCTGGAAGGAGGAGCATTGAAGCTATTTGAGAAACTAAAGGAACAGATCTATCAAATTCCATCAGCAAACAGAGCAGACTCTGATCAGACGGCTCCTATAGGAGCCGTCTGATCTGGGACTACTCTGTTTGCAGATGCGTGAAAACATATTTATATGAGAGAAAGGCTTAAGACTCTTACAGGAGTAATCTGATCTTGACCTACTGTTTGTGTTAGTATCTCAATGGAGTAAAGGGTGTTCAAAGAAAAGACAGAAAAATTACCTTTAACCTGTATCAATTCTGGCACAGTATTATATTAATTATTAAGGGCATTAAAATATTACACTTTCTCCATCCAGGGCTTCTCTGTTGGCTACACAGCCCCAAGTGGCTAAGCCAAGAGCCACCACAGAATTGTCATTGCTGCCTAGTGTTATCAAGTGATCTCTGACCGCCTCACCGACAAACTGCATCACACCAGTAGCAGTTCCTCCTGTGATTATCCAAGCACCTGCAAAATATTACAGCAACATTTTTAACCCTTTCCCTGTTCTATGTTTGTTTCAAATTTCTATACCTACTGAATATTCATTAATAAAATAGTTATAAAGAAATATGGAAGGTGGAACATTGTAGACATTTTAGAAAGCAAAGAAACATATATCAAATTCTACTGGCAAACAGAGCAGACCCTGATCAGACGGCTCCTCTAGGAGCCGTCTGATCTGGGTCTACTCTGTTTGCAAATGCGTGAAAACACGTTTATATGAGGGAAAGGGTTAAGCATAACTCTGCTATTCAATGATTTGTTCACTAACTCTTTCGCTGCCAATATCACATCTGCGACTACCTATGCAAACAGTTTGGATCCAGATGAGACGCAAAGTAACCCAGCGTTTCATCGGGATCCAAACTGTTTGTTACTGTGACTGTTTTTGCAAACAACAATGAAGAAAAATACAAAATTTGGCAGCGAAAGAGTTAAAACAGGTGAACAGACACAAAGTCCATTTATTTATAAAAATCTAAGTTTACAATTATTATACACTGTAAAACTTGTACCTTAACACTTATTTAACACTAAACAGCACGGTTGGTAAATGGTTGTTTCTGTCAAAAAAAGATAGAAAAATGGATTGCTACGGAAACCAACGGAACAGCGTTCGCCATTGGCCGGAATCTGTCGTAAGATTCAAATTTACATACCGGAAATAATCATTTGATGTAAATGTAGGCCAAAAACCAGTGTCAACCATTGTACATGTGATAACAACCTAATTAATATTCAAAGCATTGTTCTGAACTGGAATCGGAGTCGACCGAACTTGGCCAAAGATGTCCGCTGACTTCCGGTCAAAATCTGTTTCTAAAAAGGAATCTCCTTTTAAATAATTTAGCAGTATAAGGATAGCGATAATTTTTAGCTGAACAAATATATCCTGTTGGAAAATGGATTGTAAGCATAATTTTCATTGTATGTATACATGTACAGCTTCTGGTGTTGATTAATATAAAAAAAATGGGCATAAAACATCTTTATGTGACCATGGATTAACTTACCATAGGAGTCTTAAACAAAAGGTGGTTGCTTTATCCGGAGCAAGTCATATAGAAAGCGCTTTTGATAGCTTTTTATGTATTTTTTCCTGCATTAGCCTATCAGTTGCATTAAAGACCCAGAAAAGTCCTTTTTATGGTCGCTTAAGAGCCAAGTTTTACTGTGATTGCCAGAGTTTGGATTTTGTCAAGAATATGACTACAAATGCATTATGCAATTCATTACCTGCATATTCACTTCTGGAGTACTTAAGAGATAACAAGTTTTGATCTAGAGGAGAAGAGTTCTCATTAGGATCCTAGACTGTGGTTCTTCAGAGAAAGATAAGCTTGTTAGTAAGTATTTTGAAACATCTTCACAGCACACCAACAGTTAACTGTGTATCTGATGAATATTTGTGTAAGAAACAATAACATCAAGAATATCAGAGCTACAGATAAAGGTGCGTACCCAAATACTAAAATCGTCATTTCTCCATCAAACCCTATACTGAGACCACTCTTTAGAATCGGCTCAAAGAGATGATTCTAAAGAGTGGTCACAGTATAGGGTTTGGTGGAGAAATAAAGGAGATACTCTTGAAAATGTTTAAATGTATGCATCTTATCTGGACCTCTGATGAATATAAATTAGATTAACTTTTGTCATTAAATATGATCAGGGGAGTTTTCTGCAATGACAGAAATAGAGAATAATAGGTTAGTGCCGTAGATGGGACGCTTTATCCGACGAGGGGAGAAAACGTTGAGGCGAGGCTTGCCGAGCCTCAACTGTTTTCTCTCCGAGTCGGATAAAGGCGTCCCATCTACGGCACTAACCTATTATTCGATTTATCCAGTCAATATAGTTAAATGTCTTTTTTATAGACTCATAACACTCTTGAAATAATTTACATTGAAAATGCAGTTTTTCGATCAACGGATCCCTCCCTTTTCACTTCCATTTAGACGTAAATAGATCTAATGAGCTACCGCAGAGGAATATAGTTTCGATACTTGTATTACTAGAAGGGAAACGTGGTTGAAAATTTGAAAAATAAGATGATTTGAATCGAGGGTCGATAAGTTATTTCAAACAGACATGATCTATATTCTTTGGTCAAATTCGAGTTACGTAGTCTCGGTTTCTATTTTTAGATTCTACCTAACGTCACTCAGAAATCGATGGAACTGAACAGGCTATATTTAGGTTTATGACTATCACCGCCCCTGTAAGAGTTTATCAATCAAATAATCATGAGAGTGAAAAGAAAACATTTACTATTTATCTGTCAATCTTTGCTTCCAGGTTTGATTTTATCAAAAACGGGTTTTGCCAGCGGTGGGTTAAATTAATAAAAGTGATAAATCAACATCATTTTGTATGTGGCCTCAGTGGCGTAATCGGTAAGGGCGACGTCTCTAGACAGATTAGAATTAGTTTTTGTAGGATCAGGCGCGGGTTCGAATCCAGCTGTAGCCAATTATTTTTATTTTTTCTCATTTGAATAATTCTTCTGGTGACCAAATAGATCTGTTAGATCTATTCCATCAACATGTTTATGAATATTTACAGAAAACTAAAATAGTTCCATGGTTATAGAATCATTACGCCTATCTACTAACCTAATAAACCTTCCACTACCGGAAGTAACCTAATAAACCTAAGTTTATTTGCACCCCCTTTATTATGTCACTAGAGAAGCCTGGTGACTGGATAAAATGTACATTCAGATCTATATTATTCAGTAGGCAAACAGAGCAGACCCTAATCAGACAGCTCATACAGTAGCTGTCTTATCTGGGTCTAATCTGTTGGCAAAAGGAGTCAAAAGGTATCTCGTACAGGTTTATTGATTGCCATATTTTCTGCCCATTTACCAGTGCTAGTTGCTGCATTAATCAGACCCTCTTTAAACTTCCCCTTCAGTCTAGGGCTGAGATCAAACCGTTGCGCACCACCTGTCACAGAGATGAGGAGCTTTGGTATGGGCAATTTCCAGTGTTCTGTGAGCAAGCTGAACACTACCTCCTGGTCTGTGCTTGGGGACAGACGAATGTACTGAAGAAGAATAAAGAAACAACAATAAGTATTTACCTAATGGATACCAATAGTGCTATGTAAAGATAAATATCTCTGTATTGGGGTGTCACACTAGATATAAATCTGAAAATCACAGTTATTTTCCACCTCATCAGACAAGAAAAAAAATCCTATCAAGTTTATTAAAAATATATAAATAAGCTAAACTGATTGAATCTAAAGTGAAACAATTAATATCTGCAAGGTCATTTAACGTATCTTATCAGGAGAGCTCACATACAGTATAACTTACTGGAGAACTCAAGCTCTCCTGCCCAAATCCTTCAAATTGTACTTCCCCAAATGAGTGTGTAGGGAAGGATTCTGTGTGGGTATGGGTGTGCCATATATGTTTGTGGCTGTCTTCTGTCAGTGTTGGTACTTTAATGTGTTTAAACTTATGCCATTGTTTGTCTCGGCCACAGTAACAGTTCCCTCTGAAAGTAGAAATTGCAACTGAAAAACAACAACAAGAGAGACAAGACCAGGCTACGACACTTGCTAATTGCAACTGAAAAACAACAACAAGAGAGACAAGACCAGGCTACGACACTTGCTAAACTCGTGTCTCCTTATATACAGCAGAAAACAGTATAAACATTGGAGTCTTTAAATGCAGGTGGTTGCTTAACCCTTTCCCTAATATAAATGTGTTTTCACGCATTTCCAAACAGAGTAGACCCAGATCAGATGGCTCCTAGAGGAGCCGTCTGATCAGGGTCTACTCTGTTTGCTAATAGAATTTGATAGATCTGTTTCTTTGCTTTCTAAAATGGCTACAATGTTCCACCTTTGATATTTCATTATAACTATTTTGTCCATGAATATTCAGTAGGTATTGAAATTTTGAATAAACATAGAACAGGGAAAGGGTTAATACAGAGTGAAAGAGACGATTCTAAAGAGTGGTCACAATGTAGGGTTTGGTGGAGAAATAAAGAAGTTATCCGCATCCTATCTAGACCTCTGGACATTATGAATATTAAGCAGATGAGTTTTTATACTGGCATATGAACACAGGAATGTATGGCCATGACAGAAAAGAATCAGATCTACAATAGAACCTGTCTTAACCCATTCCCTCATATTGACGACTTTTGACCACTCTGTAAAAGTCACTTTGTGAAACCATTGTGATAAACAGAGCATTTGCTCCTATAGGAGCAAATGCTCTATTTATCACAGTGGTTTCAAACTACAGAATTCTAAAATTTTCCTTTTTTCTAGTTAATGCTCCTTTTCGGTAGATTAATTCAAACAAGAGGGCCAGAATGGCCCTGAAGCGCTCACCAGACAATCAGAGGAGAAGATTTTCAAAGTGTTCACTATATGTTTCTATTGAAAGCTGGCTACTCCTGGGGTGGGGCCAATTTTGACCACAGGGGCATAATTTATACAACATTTGTAGAGGACCTGAACATGAAGCTATGTGCCAAATATGAAAGTTATGAACCTTCCAGTTTCAGAGAAGATTTTCAATGTTTTTACTCTATGTTTCTATTGAAAGCTGACCACCCCTGGGGCAGGGCCAATTTTAACCCCAGGGGCATAATTTAAACAAGGCCATACAAAGTTCTGACTAAAGGCGATCAACTGTGTCTCTGAACAGGTATGTGTACCCTAGCATTCCAAACTGATTTTTTGCATTTGAATATTATTATAAAAAAATAATAAATTATTACATAATAATTTCATATTTAACTTAATACATGTAGTTTCAAGTAATACAATTTCATGTTAAAAATTATTTCATATTTTATTTAAAATCTTTAATTTGGCATTCTTGAGTCTTTACATGATTTACCCTTCTTCTGAACTGCAGGGCAGGTTATAATAATATCATAATGCCAATCACTATTATTAATTAACCCTTCCCTCATATAAACGTGTTTTCACACATTTGAAAACAGTAGACCCAGATCAGATGCCTCCTATAGGAGCCATCTGATCAGGGTCTGCTCTGTTTGTTAATGGAATTTGATAGATCTGTTCCTTTAGTTTCTAAAATGGCTACAATGTTCCACCTACTATATTTCATTATAACTATTTTGTAGATGAATATTCAGTAGGTTGTGAAATTTGGAAAAATGGCTACAATGTTCCACCTTCCATACTTCATTTTAACTATTTTGTTCATGAATATGCAGTAGACATTCAAATTAATAATAAACATAGAACAGGCAAAGGGTTAAGACAGACCAAACTTACACTGGCTACAGCACCAGATACAGGTGCACTAAAATAGCCACTGGTCATCTCTCTCTACTGCTTGACTTGATGACCTCTTTATGAGCAAAGAGAAGATGCTTGAAAACGCAGTTAGCTATAAGTTTGCTAGAAAACTGGCCACCCTGGGGTGTAGCCAATTTTGACCAAAGGAGCATAATTTATATAACTTTTGTAGAGGACCTGAACATGATGCTATGTGCCAAATATGAAAGCTGAGAACCTTCCATTTTCAGAGGAGATGATATTCAAAGTTTTCACTATATGTTTCTATAGAAAACAATGCACCCCTGGGGCGGGGCCAATTTTGACCCCAGGGACATAATTTATATAACTTTTGTAGAGGACCTACAGATGATGCTATGTGCCAAAGATGAAAGCTGAGACCCCTGTAGATTCAGAGGAGAAGAATTTTAAAGGTTCAAATTGTTGACGACGGACGACGGACGCCGACGGACGCCGACGGACGACAGACATCAGGCAATCACAAAAGCTCACCCTGAGCACTTTGTGCTCTGGTGAGCTAAAAAGGCTGTATCTAAAAATAGCCTATGAGGTAATGGATTAAGCGGCCATCAAAATGAGGTCTAATTATGCTTAATGCAGGACAAACATAATACAGAAAGCTCCTATAGGAGCTTTCTGCATTACATTTGTCCTGCATTAAGCAACCACCTGCTGTTAAGACAATTATGCTCAGTAAATGAATGGCCGCTTAAGACAGGTTCTACTGTATATTATTCAACAAGCAAACAGCAGATCCTGATCCTATAAGGGCCTTCTGATCTGGGTTTATTCTGTTTAAAACGGTGTGAAAAATGTATATAATATGGAGTAGAGGGTTAACCATTTACTCCATAAATATGCCTTTCTGCACCTTTGCAAACAGAGTAGACTCAGATCAGACGGCTCCTATAGGAGCCGTCTGATCAGGGTCTGCACTGTTTCCTTATGATATAATATAGATATGATTTTACAGCTTCTGACATGGCCAAAAAATCCTGAGTTCATGTGCTATTACAGCAAATTAATCTAATTAATATTCATGATGTCATTATATCTTACATGAATATTCATGGAGGAATGGGTTAAAACATTTCATGTGGACCTATTGTTTACTTACTCTACAGACTTTGCATTTGCCACGTAGCTTTTGCATTCTAGCTGAATAATGTTGTTCTCCTTCACAAACCTGACAAGATCATCCTAAAAGAAAGCATGACATTAGTTGTATATATACTTTAGATGATAGTTGAACCTCTAGCACAAATAACAATTATCTGCTGCTAATATTTTCTATTGCTTAACCCTTTACTCCATAAATACACCCTTCTATGCCTTTGCAAACAGACTAGACCCAGATCAGACGGCTACTATAGAAGTCGTCTGATCAGGGTCTACCCTGTTTGCTTATGATATAATTTGGATATGATTCAACAGTGTATGCCATGGCTAAAAAATTGTGTCCATGTGCTATTATAACAAATTAGTCTAATCAATATTCATGACATAATTATTTCTTACATGAATATTCACAGAGGAAAGGGACAATATACATATAGGTCTGATTCTGCAGTTTCTGCCATGCTCAAAATTCCATATGTGCATGTGTCATTATAAAACAGATCATCTAATTAATATTCATGATTTCATTTCTTACAACAATCACAATGATAAGAACAACTTCAATAACCTAGGTTACTGCAGAGCTATTGTTTTCTTCAATTAACCCATTCCCTTATACCGATACCTTATGATGCCTCTGTAAAAATCATTGTTTGATACCATTGTGATAAATAGAGCATTTGCTCCATAGGAGCAACGATTTTTTTTTTATCACAATGGATTCAAAACTACACAATTCTGAAATGTTCCTTTTCTGTAGTAAATGCTCCCTTTCGGTAGATTTATTCAAAGAGGTTGAGTCTAAAAATAGTCTAGGAGGGAATGGGTTAACAGATGGGAAAATGATTGAAATAACTTATTTTCTACCAACATCAACTACTTACACGATCCATTTCCTTCTTTCGTTCTGTCATATTGGCTGTTATTTTCACCTTTCTGGACTTTTTACTATGTGACAGAGTAGCATCTGACACAGTTGCAGCCATTCGTTTTTCTTGATCTCCTAGTGTGTATGTCCCATTACTCTGTAATGATGCCTTATCCATGTCAAATGTCTTAGATGTCATGGGTGTGCCAGAGTAACTTTCATTAACATACTGTTCTTTAGTATAAGTTCCTGTGCTTGTTAACGACTCATCTCCCTTCTTCTTCCTTCTCTTATGTTTCTTTTTATTCTTCATATTTTCCAACTGTAGAGATGTTGAGGGTCGGTCATTAGTTTCTGCGTCCTTGTCTGATTTACTCCTTTTACTGGGCTTTGGGATCTTGCTCTTTTCTCGTGGGGTCTTACCAGATGGTTTATACTGACCACTAAAGGGGTCCTCTGTAGTTACCGATGTAAGCATTTCATCATAAGTGTTATGCCTGCCTAGCTCATACCGAGGTGTTCGTCGCATACTGTCAATGTACGCATCAGATAACTCCCTTTCAACCCTAGGTCTCTCTTCTTCCTTCCTTTTCAACCTTAAATACATTATGCACAAAGTAGGCTTAGTGTAAAACCAGTGTAACTACTCACTATGAGCTAAAGATCTTAGTGTAAAACCAATGTAACTACTCACTATGAGCTAAAGACCTTAGTGTAAAACCAGCGTAACTATTCACTATGAGCAAAGTTGTGATTACTTTGGCTTTGGAAGCAGTTTGGATCAAGAAATGACTCCAAGTAACTTGGCATCTCAAGAGGATCATCAAACAGGGATTATTTATACAACTGTAATTGAGGGTCACCTAATGATCTTTCATGTGAATATTGATCAAAATCCATTGAAAGTAAATGTATGAGTCACGAAGGAAACACCACATACAAAACACAGTCGTCCAAACAGAACCATGACAAAAAAGAACAGCAAATGTACATGCCTATCAAAAAACAAAAAGAGATGCACAAAGACATAACAAACAAAAATTAGGGTAGTTTTGAAACCATTTTGATAAATGGAGCATTTGCTTCTATGGTTTCAAAACATGACTCTTACTGAGGCATAAAAAAGCATCAATATGAGGGAATGGGTTAAAAGAGTCAACTTAGGATAATTTGAAGGCAGGAAAAGCTGGATACCTTAATTTAATCAGACAAATAAAACTATTTGTATATTCTTCAAACATTGGGGCCATAAGAATGCAAGATTTTACCTTCTGATGGGGCTTGAAGCTGAACCAATGTTCACTTTGGTCATATCATGTTCCTCCTTCGATGTAGACCGGTTTGGATCTGATTCTATATCTTGATATTCAAATGAAAAGTGGCTTGTTCGAGGATCAGATCCATCAAGATCCTTATACTGCAAAATAATAAGAATTTACTGTTATAGAGTATCTGCTATAAGCTAATTTTCTGAATTAAAGAACTGCTTACATTGTAACCCTAACCCTGTTCTATGTTTATTTCAAATTCCAATACCTACTGCATATTTTCCTACAAAACAGTTATAATGAAATATGGAAGGCGAACTATTGTAGCCATTTTAGAAAGTAGAGGAAGAGATCTATCAATTTCCATATCCATAAGCAAACAGAGCAGACCTTGATCAGACAGCGCCTATAGGAGTCGTCTGATCTGGGTCCCCTCTGTTTGCAGATGCGTTATGAGGGAAAAGGTTAATGAATATTCATATAAGAAATAATAACTATGTAACTATTAAATAGCAGAATCTTTATAACAGCATATGCACAAAAGAATTTACGTCAAGGCAGAAGCTGAAAAATTTATCATTTCATAAGCAAAAAGAGCTGACCCTGATCAGATGGCTCCTCTCGGTTTGCAAAGGCATGAAAAAGCATTTATAGAAGTTTATGGGTTAATAATGAATTTCATGGTATGGCAACAGGTTTTTTTCTTTCCTCAAGTGGTCCAGATTATTTTAACCCTTTCCTCCATGAATATTCAAGTAAGAATAATGACATCATGAATATTAATTAGATTAATTTGTAATAATAGCACATGGAAACATGACTGTTTTGCCATGACAGAAACTGTAGAATCATATCTCTATAATATCATAAGCAAATAGAGCAAACCCTGATCAGATGGCTCCTATATCTGATCTTGGTCTACTGTTTGCAAAGGCGTATAAAGGCATATTTATGGAGGAAAGGGTTAAATAAATATATACAATGCTGTCCGGTCGCACCTAAGCCTTTATAATATGGGTTTATTTATTACAGATCAAAGAATTTTTCATTTTCATTTACTTTTTTATAAATACCTACCGTACCAGGCATATAATGACATTTTTTGGAAATAATTCCTTGAACCACTAAGTACAAAAATGTAAACATGCTTACCACCATGTTTTATCCCTGCATTCAACTATCCAGTGATCTTGCACACATGATATTTGCAAGGGAAAATGGGATTGAATAATTTTTTAGCACTTGGAATATTGTTTTAAAAGGTGTTATAATGATCATTCCTTCTGACCGGATGCAAATTAAATTCTGGAATAATTGTTACACACTGGCATTCACTGGAAAATAGGTCAGTGTGCGTGTTTATGCATAAATAACTAGTATTAGGATGACAAAAAATATAAACAAGCACGTTTGACATATACTATTTTTAACTTACATTACTCGAGTAGTTTAGCTGAGTTCATAGTAAGTCCAAATTATTCAGTTTGTTGAAATTTTCACCCACAAAACCGTGAAACGTAAACAAATGACAAGAAATATACAAGTATGCAAGATGACTAGACACAACAGTATATATAGCTTCAGAGTGACCCTGATGGGAAATCTTATGTAGCATTCAATTTGTTTACCCTTTACTCCATGAATATTTATGTAAGAAATAATGACATCATGAATATTAATTAGCTTATTTTTTGTAATGGTACATGAACACTGGAAATTTAAACAGTGGCAGAAACTGTATTCATATCTATATTATATCATAAGCAAACAGAGCAGACCCTCAATGGACAGTTCCTATAGGAGCCATCTGATCTGGGTCTACTCTGTTTGCAAAGGTACAGGCGTATTTCAGAGGAAAGGGTTAAATAATACTTTAAAATGTGGTTGGTTGTAATCGTATTAGAAAAAACTAGGTACCTGTGGCATGTTGACCTCTAAAAACAAGATGTGTTTGTGAAACACTATGCCCCCTCATATATTTGACCTCTGACCTTGACCTCTGACCTTGACATGTCACCCCTCATGAGATACACAAGCATGCCAAATATCAAGTCTCTATCTCTACTGGTCCAAAAGTTATGGCCAATGTTAAAGTCGGCGATTTGACCCATATATTTGACCTCTGACCTTGAAGGATGACCTTGACCTTGACACGTCACCCCTCAAAATGTGCGGCTTCATGAGATACATATGTATGCCAAATATCAAGTCTCTATCTATACTGGCTCAAAAGTTATGACCAATGTTAAAGTTGCTGACAAACAAACAGACAGACAGACAGACAGGGCAAAAACAATATGCCCCCCGACTATCGTCTATGGGGGCATAAAAACAAAATCCAAAAAAAAACATAGGAAAAGGGAGATAATTCACAATCAATGAAATATGATTGAAGAAAATAAATTATCTTAGCTTCACAAACCGTTTGCATTTTAGTCACCAATCCATACAGTTCTATCTATGCCTGCATTTCTAAAATTGTGCACACAAATCTATCAGAGGCTAAGATAAGATTAAAACATTTTCAACAATTATAAGCTGCTTTATTTCTTAATCAAACCCTATGTTGTTGAGAACTATTCTAAAGAGTCTTCATTATATAGGGTTTGGTTGAGAAATGACTACAGTAGGTTTTGAATTTGCACCTTCATATATATTTCTCTGATCTATGCAAGTTTTTTTGTATTTGTTAGATCAGACTGGAGTTAGCACAACAAAGAAATTCCAGTGAGTACCAGTACTCTTCTTAACAACTCTGCTAATCCTACCTCTGTGATAGTAGGGGACTGCCATGACACCCTTAGAGCTGGATTGTCCCTATCGCCATGATCTATATCATCATCTTGTAAGGGCATAGGACTTAATCTACCATGATGAGGAGGTCTGTTACCACCAGGTGTAAATCTGTCCATTGTATTACCTGAAAACCAACAAAACATGAAAATAATCACTAAGATATAAATAAATTGTCTTAGCCCTTTCCCTCATATAAATGCCTTTTCGCGCATTTGCAAACAAAGAAGACCCAGATTAGACGGCTCCTATAAGACGACTCCTATAGTAGCCGTCTGATCAGGGTCTGCTGTTTGCTTATGATTTGATATAGGTATGACTCTACAGTTTCTGCCATGGCCAAGTTTCCATGTGCTGTTATAGCAAATTAATCAAATTAATATTCATGACATGATTTATTCCATGAACATTCATGAAGGAAAGGGTTAAGAAGGCAAACAGCACAATGGGTTTCCTTTGAAGAAAGCTTTGTGTTCCCAAAGAGACGGTTAAGACAAATGTCTACTTCTCCCTTGTTAGACCCCAGTTAGAATATTGGTCAAGTGTATGGAGCCCCCACACTAAAAGTTAGACATATACAACCTGTATGCCTCTACGCTTTTTCACCAATGTTTTTGGTTATGCCATAAAATATGCCTGATACAATGAAGTTACTTGTGGAAGTGGGGGCTGTTTTTTCACCCATGGCCCAGACGAGATAAAATCACATATTTTGCCATGACATTTTTGTGTGGTTCTGGTTTCCGCTTCCACTACGAGGCTGTTGGTACCCGGTGATCTTTTATCGTGTCAACCTCCAAAGCAGTCATCTCCCCTAATTGCTACGCTCGCGCAAAGTGACAAGGGAGATCACTGTGAGGAGTTTGTTATTGTGCATGATGAAATGCTTGATTTGTTCACATTTAATAAGCCCCGAGAAACTGACTTGCGAGTCTTTTTCCTTGCTTTATAAAAGGCATCTAGAGTAACTGGCGAGGTTTTAGAATTTAATTTTCCGATGTGTAGATCTTGTTTACGGATTATTTTGGTATTGGGAGCCGTATGAGCAAAAATTGATGTGTACGTGTACGAATGGATTCGAACTTCTATCCGTACCGGCAAAGTATTTGTCCGTACAATACGGATGTACTGACACTATCTGGGGCACTGTGCCTATCACTATATTCCTCACTTTTCTATCATTTTCCATTCTGTTTTCTCCAGCAACAACCCATCGCCTAATAGTCAATAGTGACCGAGACGACATAACCTGTAGATGTAGATCTATATACCTAATCCCCTACCCCCTTGGGAAGGAATAGAAACCACTGTGCAACAAATGAATGGCTGGCATTTTTAGTTTATTAAATCATTTACAATTAACACTTTACTCCATAAATATGCCGTTCTACGCCTCTGAAAACTGAATAGACCCAAACGGTGAAACCGATTGATACAAACAAAGAAATTGATTTTTAATAGAACTTTTTTGAAGAACCATGTTGAATAGACCTAGATCAATGTTGCTAACATCAAATTACTGCATTACTTATGGATAATCGGCCTAATGTGCCATTATGGATTGGTCACATGAGTCTGTAATGAGAGTTTTCTACGACAATTTAGTTACTATTTATTGCAAGGTATTCAATAAATAGATGTAACTACTGTTCCTGACGATCCATATGAAATTATAAAAATAGATAATAATTAGAAATAAATAATATTCATGGAATCATAATTTCTTACATGAATATTCGTGGAGTAAAGGGTTAAACTTGTCTATACCTTTGTTTGAGTTGGTAGGTGAGGTTACTGGTGTATTTATAGAGTCTAGATTATCAAGTGTCCTTTCCGAAGCGATACTGATTTCTCTTTCATAGACGCCATTTCCACTCATCATTTACAGTCATGATCTGCATTAAAAACACTGAAAATAAAAGAAATGTGCCATGTGTATTGAATAGCAAAGCTAGACCATTATCGAAAGTCATATATAGTAAACGGGAGGTTATTTTTTAAAGTTATTTGACACACTTACAACGTTACCAATGTTGTTGTTTAACTTCGTTACTACATTGTCGCTTACATCTTTGCTCAAAAGTAATGTATAAAACGCGGACTACGCCAATATGAAATTCGCGGGTTTTCAATAAGTCGGCGCCGTACAATTTGCGGCACGATCCAAGCACGACATCGTTTACAATAATTATACATGCTTCTTATTTATAAATGATAATAGTAGCAGTACAAACTATTTTCCGATTTAAAAGTTATACTGTATACCGATGGGTAGTAGGTAAAATAAGCCCAAGTATATCGATATATATATATATACAGTAACATCAATGAAAAAAGCGGTATGACTAAAAAAAGTCAAAACAAGTTTTTACAAAACATTTCAGTGTAAAAACGCTTTGTCGGTAATCTGGATGCATGCTTAGACTTTTAATGTATACCTATCTAGATGGCCAAATATGTAGTAATTATGTGGGAAAAGGCTGATTTTTTCCCAATTTTAACATTTTATCACTCAACATTGGATAGCCGTGCGTGGTCCCAACAACATTTAATAGCAAAAACAGTTCCATTATGAGATAAATATAACATATCAAGATGTTTTTGTGCTATTTTTTGTTTATTACCTATCCTGACAATAAATTTCACTCTAATTCGTATTACCTTTCGCCCAGTATGACAAAGATTGAATGCCAACCAAACGATATGGTCTTTGGTCTGTATCTGATATCCAGCGTGTTTGAATTTGCAGTTTCGCATACGTTAAGACCGGTTGCTGTTTAACTCTATAGTGGAGCTGATAATGGATAGTAGCCATTGTGGATCCTTCTAGAACACTTCGCTCATTTCGATGTGCTTTATCACCATGACGCTGACCAGGATTGTACTTTGATTAATCTAAAGTTGTTCGTTTGAAACAGAAACACAGTACCTTTCTGAGAAAGTATGTGTCACTAAAAGCGATGTTCATTAAACTTAGAAAAGGACACGATGTACGTGCATGTACAATATACATACTTGGAAACTGTGATATTCATTCATCCTAAGGTGTACATCGATCAGTACTAAACTTCGTGCCTTTTTGTTCTACTGTTAACGATGCCCTTTTTAATCGACATGCAATGTTCCAAACTTTTAGTTAAGAAAAAACGTTCATCCAGCAGTAAGCTGCAATTTGTCTTACATATCGAAAATAATTAATATTAGCGAGGTTTTACTAAATTTTCTGCAAATGCTACTTATGTACCTGATTTCCAGATATGGTTTAATCGAATCAAGTGTGTACATCATACGTGTGTGTTTGTTCATGACATTTTTGCACCCTGCGTCGGATGTAACTGTATCAGAGAATAAAATGTCTTAAAAACAAAACTGGCTAGTCCTTTCTATAGAGATGACACTATTTATTTGAGTGTAAAACGAATAATTTGCTCTCACTTTTAATTGTAATATTAAATCCTATAGCTAAGTATCTGACAATTATGTATTCTGACATGTGACTGAGACAATAGTGTCTCAGCTGATCACGAGATCAGTTTTCTTATGAAACGTGACCATGTGACATTTTTGCATATCAGATGTTCAAATTTTGCGACTTTGCTATATCGGGATCATTAGTTTTGATGTCATTAGTTTTGAAAATTGAATACTGCTTAAGTAGTTGCTAGGGGCGTGAGTAGTGTTGCACTAAAATTTTAATTAATACTCATGAACACTCTTAACGGCTTCCCTGCAGGTGCTCTAACTTTAGCAAAGTCATTGAGTACATATTTGACGGATTGTCACAGTTATTATGCTATGTTTTACATGTTGTCCTGTGTTCACCGTCGTCTATGTAGTGGGTAAGTCCGGCGGGGATACCTTTATTTACACTATTTGTAAAGCTAGGGTGACTTTGAGAGAAGTGTGAGGTTAGGACGTCCGTAAACCGGTTTAAACCCCCAGTGGTGTTTTTGCTACTGACCGTGCCAAGGCTGTACTCTCTTTGTCACCCTTCCTTTTGTTTGCCTTGCGTCTTTGTGCTTGTGATTTCGTTCATGTATGGAGTGTTTGTCTCTAGTTCTTGTGTGTCTGTTGGTGTTTTCTGTGTTCATCTCGTGTGTGCGTGTGCGCGTGCGCGTGTGTGTGTGATGCTATCTATCGGTGTTTTGGTGGTGGTTGCGTCTTGTATGTGGCTTTGCCTGCTTGACTTTACTACTTTTCCATCAATAAAACCGAGTCTGAAATTTTTATCTTTTTACATTTTTACTTTTGCTTTCGAAGGATCGCCCATTTTCAGAATTTAAGTGGTAAGTTGTATTAAAATTTTCATTGACCACGAGGTCTTGATGTCGTTTTAGTTTTGTTAGTAAATGGTGCCTCTTTTAAATACGTCAAAGCATAGGTGGAGAGTCCCACCATGAAACCACATTGTCCTATTAACGGTGCATAACAGGTACGGCTTGGATGTGTGTCCTAACCATTGCACATGGAATGTGTTTTTGACAAAGTTTGCTGTGTAAATTAGTTGATTCAGTTTCGTTTAACCGACTATACACAACAAATAATATAAGTTTTCAACTTTATTTCTAAGTAAAATTTCCAGAGCAAATTTCTATGTGTGGCTATTGCATGCCTTCAATAGACTGATATTTGCTTAAAGGTGCGATTTAATGCCGTTCCATTTGTATTCCGGTGAAAACCTTGCTAAAATGGCAAACTCTTGATCAATTTCTTTATACGAATTCAAAAAGTTAGATGGGAAGAAAAAACACAAGAGTACTGAAACTAAATGTTTATTCATTTCTTGCATTTTAATGAGAGAACTATGATTTATGAAAGTAAAAATATGAGTCATGCAGGAAACACCACATACAGAACAAACATCCGACCGAACAACACAAGAAAACACAGCAAATGTACGTAACTATAAAAAAAAACCATAAAGAGACGCACAAAGACAAAACAAATATACAATAGGGGGAATATGGTCGTGCCGCCTTGGAACGCGGTCAGTGACAAAAGTCACTAGGGGTTTAAACCGGTTTAGGGGCACCCAACCTCACACTTACTCCATCCCACCCTAAAAGACAAACAGTATACATAAACGTATCCCCTCTCCGATGGCAAATACAGGGGTAAAGTGCATGTAAAACGAAAACATTTGAGTGAAACAAACTGTATCCACATATCGATAGTGTACTCAATGATTGGGCTGCAAACAGAGTAACTGTAGAAAAAAGTAAATAAGGGTACGACAAAAAAAAGTACAGATATCACACGTCCTCCTTCCGTGTCCAGATTTAAGAGGTCGCTTTCATAGAGTATTAAACCTTTCTTGTCGGCGTACATGCAAAGAGGCCGGCGTGATTGTCAACAGTAAAAGGGTCGACAACCAGACACGCAGTATGTTGTACACAGTTAATTATACAATTATATATGTACACAGTGAACAGCAGACGATTTAATGTGAAGTGCAGTATGGCTTATATATGTAAACTCGTAATTTGTTAAAGGGGATAACGAGCTTTAGTAGCAACTAGCGTTGTTAAATTTCGCATGTTTTGCCATATTATAAGCTGTAGAATCATATCTAAATCATTTTATTAGCAATCAGAGCAGACCCTGATCAGATAACATATTTTAGGAGCCGTCATATCTGGACATATTGTGTTTGCAAAGGCACAGAAAGCCGTATTTATGGAGTTAAGAGTTAGCAATTGTTTCTATGTGATTTTTGTTTTCTACTTGATATTTTCTGGTCCTTGGGAAGCATTAGTTTTGATGTTGTTAGTTTTGATAATTGAACACTGTTTAAGCCGGTGCTAGGGGGCGTGAGTAGTGTTGCACTCGTAAATACTACTCATGAACAGACTCAATAAAACTGAGTCTGCATTTTTCTCCTTTCGAATTGCTACTTTTGCTTTTGAAGAATAACACACTTTAACAAAATATGTACATTTACTTAACAACAAGTCCTTCGGATGAGACCATAAACCGAGGTCCGATGTATCAGTGCTTTACACTGGGCATCTAAAAGAACCAGAGAAACTCAGTCGATAATAAGAGTAGGACATCGCGCCCGGGTTTCTCTTTATCCCCTCCCCTCTCTCTGGGGGCGTCCAATTAGCCCATAGTGAGCAGAAACGCACGTTAATCAACACAAACAAACAAACAAAACTTAACAACCACATATGTTAAGTGCTTAAGGGGGCGTGAGTAGTGTTGCACATTTAATTACTACTCATGAACAGACTCAATAAAACCGAGTCTGCAATTTTCTCTTTTGGCATTGCTACTTTTGTTTTCGAAGGATCACCCACTTTCAGAATATATGTACTTCGCAACAGCAGGTGTTAAGTGCTTGTGTGGCGGCCGTAAAAAGTCGCCCCGTACTTCATTCTCAGTGTTGTTATATTTTCTGGTCCTTCGGGATCATTAGTTTTGATGGTATAAGTTTTGAAAATTGAATACTGATTAAGCCGGTGCTAGGGGACGTGAGTAGTGTTGCACTTTTAATTACTACGCATGAGCAGACTCAATAAAACCGAGTCTGCAATTTTCTCCTTTCGCATTGTTACTTTTGCTTTCGAAAGATCGCCCACTTTCAGAATATATTACAGAAACGCTCTATGAAACCAACCATTCTGCGAAAACTCTTTCGTCTGTCAGACAAAAGTACTTTGAAAACATCTAATGGTAAAGGACAACAGGTATAGATGAGCGAAGTATCTAAATATTCCCCAATCACACGCCATCACTAGGCTGCCATGGCAACCAACACTTTTGCAACACCTGTCATTGAGTTCAGAGTACCCATATACTCATGCTTACAAGTTTTAAGTAAAATCTAATACATGTACATGTAATATCTAAATTTCGACAAATCAGAGGCAACCACTCCGTTACCATGGTAACAACTCTTTCAAAACATCCGTGACTAAGTTCGGAGTACACAAATACCCACCATACCCATTTTGAGCAAAATCGAACAATATCTAATTTTCGACAAACCAGAGCCCATAATTCGATTACCATGGCAACATTAAAAAAATCTTAATTCACACCTGCACATAACCAGCAATGTTCATGTGAAGTTTCATTAGGACCGGACTATTTATTACAGAGAAATTTTTCGGACACGTTCACGGCAGAAGAATAAGAATAAAAACAAGAGCAAGAGTAAGAATCCAAAGAAAGAATAATACTATTTAAGAAACGGAAAAGAAACACAAAATGTCCCGACTTCGTTTGGGGGACATACATGAAAGTACAAAAATGAGTCATGCAGGAAATACCACATACAGAACAAACACTCGCCCGAACACAACACAAGGAAACAGCAAATATACATGGGTAGAAAAAACAACAAGAGACGCACAAAGACAAAACAAACATACAATAGGAGGAAGATGGAAGTACCGCCTTGGAACGGTCAGTGACAAAAGTCACCGGGGGTTTAAACCGGTTTATGGGCGCCCAACCTCACCCTTATTCCATCCCCATCCTAAAAGACAAACAGTGTAAATAAACGTATCCCCTCTCCGACTAATCTACAACAACCGCGATGGCAAATACAGTGGTAAAGTGCATGTATAACAAAAAAACATTTAATTGAACATACTGTATCCACCTATCGCTAGTGTACTCAATGATTGAGCTGCAAACAGAGTAACTGTAGAAAAGTAATAAAGGGTACGACAAAAATGAAATAGTACAGATATCCGACGTTCTCCTTCCATTTCTGGATTTAAGAGGTCGCCTTCATAGAGTACTAAACCTTTCTTGTCGGCGTACATGCAAAGAGGCCAGCGTGATTGCCAACTGTAAAAGGGTTCACAACCAAACATGCAGTATGTTGTAATAATACAGGATCATATCCCTTTTTAATGAATTGTTTTATATATTTGATGAACAAAGTGAGAAAATGGGTATGTCCAATAATTCTACGAAGTTTGTAAATCACATCACCATAAAATTCAGGATGTGAAATACCGTGTCGCAAAAGTACCTTGAGATTACATTTGTACTTGCCAATAAGCGAGAGATTTCGATAGTAACATTTAGAGAAAGTTTTTCTTAGTTTATGGTATCTATATCCTTGTTTAAGCAGTTTTTCAGTTAAAATGAGATTTCGACTGTTAAAATCGTCAATAGATGAACAAGCTCTAGCAAAACGAATAAGTTGAGATATATAAACACCCCGTAAGATGGAGCACGGGGAACATCCCCGTCAAGATGAGGAAAATTTACAATATTAAAATCAAAATCATCTCTTTTGTCATATATTTTAGAAGAAATAATTCCATTATTAATTTTAAGGTCTAGGTCAAGAAACGCTGCATAATTGTCGGACGGGTTAGCTTTATTCAATTTGAGTTCTTTAGGATAAATTGTAGGAATCAGAGCATTAAAGAAAGGGTTATCTAAGTTAAAAATATCATCCAAATATCGACAAGTATCATTGAAGGCTTTTATAACATCTTCTTGTGATTGAGGATTCAAACTCAACATGAAATCTCTCTCATAGCAGTACAAAAACAAATCTGCGACAAGTGGTGCACAATTCGTACCCATGGGAATATTAATAAATATTTATAGTGTGACAAATATTCTGAAAATGGATGATAGTGAAAATGCCAAAAGAGAAAATTGCAGACTCGGTTTTATTGAGTCTGTTCATGAGTAGTAATTATAAGTGCAACACTACTCACGCCCTCTAGCACCGGCTTAAGCAGTATTCAATTTTCAAAACTAATAACATCAAAACTAATGATCCTAAAGGACCAGAAAATATAACACGACACGAGTGTGTGCTCTGTCAATGTAAGAACGGACATACCAAACTTGTATTACATGTATATTCTTAATTCAGGTCATTAAACGTATAAGGAATAAATAAGAATATCCATTTACCATAACGATATTTAATACAACAGACGACAATGAAATAATAACAATAATAAAGAAAACATACACTGTAATATGATGCAATATTATATGATATAATTTGAATTAAAAGGCATTGTATAACATTATTTATCATGTGCTGGGATACACTGCTGTTTGTTATTATACGAAGGACATGGTTGGGTGAGACAGATGGGTGGGATGTATTTAGGTTAAGACAGGACGGGATAAAATAGAATGGAATGTGGCGGGTGGAATTGGGTGAGATAGGATCGAAATAGGAAAGGACAGGGTCGAATTGGACATGATTTGATAGGATTGGTGGATCGATTGGTTGAGAATGCAATACAATGGAAAGGAAATGATTATGAAAAACGATACGATATGATATAATGCAATTATATATTATAAAACAGAAATGTAATACGATAAGTGACCGGACACATGTTAGAAAAGTATCATAGAAAGCAGCATCGAATGAAGAAAGCAGCGCGTTGGTTTAGAATGAGATACAGAAAATAACCCAGTAAAGGTATATTATCAATTCTGAAAGTGGGCGATATCTTGAAAAGCAAAACTTGTAGACTCGGTTTTGTGGGATCTGTTCATGAGTACTACACTACCAACACCCCTAGCACCGGCTTAAGCGGTATTCAATTTTCACACTAAACACTGAAATTGGAATTTTGTAGTCTGAAACCATTGTTATCACAATGGTTTCACAAAATGACTTTTACAGAGTCGTCAAAAGTAGTCAGTATGAGGGAAGGGGTTAAGAAATGATGTCTCGAAGAAGGGTTTGGTTATCTCCATTGTTTGATAACGGTGAACAGTTTCTCAAACTTAAAAACGAATGGAGTGCACTGAGTCTAACAAACAAACTTTTGTGCAGACGCTAATTTTCAAGGTACAGTACGGTTTATTTGATTTCAAGTTGCATATCATCAGTCTCTTCAAAGTTTTCCATCCAAGGTATCGTTTCAGTGGCCACTTGTCCAGTATAAACCGACTGATAAACACAATCTCTGTGGGCAGCAAAATCTGTCAGTCTGGCTTTTAGGTGACCATTGAATAGTTCAATCATTTTCAAAATTGGTGTCTTTTCTTTTCCGATGAGCTCCATCAGTTCCAACAAATATTCTGATTGAACGACGAGGGCATCCTGTAAATCTCCGACAGTATCGTGCTTTAACAGCCATTTTTGTACGTCCGCTTTCATATCTTCCAACCTCTGTGGCTCACCTTTCATTTGACCAGTTATGAAACTGCAAAGAGGTATTATACCTTTAAATTTCAGAATGTTATTACTACAGCATACAGGCATACATGAATAGCAATCTTTGTATCTTCTTATTGCTGTTATTTGCATCTGTGTGGAATGCTGTTGACAGTTTTCCCTGGTAGGAGAACCGATTATCAGAACATGGTAGAAATTTATTTGTTATGATATAAGAATACAAAATGGCAATATATTAGGAAAAACTAATAATTGTAGCGACATAATATTGTTTTTGAGCGAAACTGTTGAATAAAGGAAATTAAATGTTTGGGATAAATACTTCTCCGGATCTCTAGGCAAATGTAAATAAGCTAAAAGCGAGTTGTGCTGTCTACCCTAAGGTCAAGGCTTACCCACAGATAAATGGAACTCAGATATTTATTTCTTAACATTACTTCTAAATTGCTCTAGAATATTTTATGTTTATCTCAATCATATCCAAACAGATTATGAGATGATTTAGAAACCCGAAAAACATGTAAATTGCAATAATCTTATTCACACCATGTAAGGTAAAATTCTGACTTTCACCGTCTCCAATGGAGAGCTATTGTTATTATTATTATCATTATTTATTCTGATTATTTGATTTTAGATAGGTGGTTGTAATTTGTAGCAGCTTGTTTCTCGAAATGGATTTAATTAACCCATAAATTATAATATAGAGCAATGAAGCTCAAATAAGCCCATCCGTTTGAATCATATTCACCAAACTTAATGGAGAGCAACCCTGTTACTGGTAGCAGCTTGTTTTCTGAAATGGTTTAAATTAACCCATTTACTATAATGTAGAGAAATAAAACTCTAATAAGAGTGCCAGTTTGAAACTTATACATCAAAATAAATGTAGAGTTACCTTTAATTAGCACATACATATGTTTTCGGCTACTTGTCATATAAGGGGCACTCTGCTTGCATTTAGCCGATATCGTAAAGTGTTGCACATTTGTTATCGGACCGATATAAAAGTAGACATCGATCCGACCTTGAAATATATCAAAAGCATGGTTTGCTTATACATGTACACAAGGAAACTAGAAAAGCAAATCCCCACGTGTTTTATCAGTGGTCAAGTCTTTACAACACAAAGGGACTTTGCCAGACTTTAAATCAGTGTTTAAATTCAGGCCATCAGCTATATGCAACAATTTTTCAAACTATAAGTACATAGGCTATAGTGACTATTGTTTGTCAGAACTACTGCATATGTGACTGTTTAGAAGACCACACAATTTTGTTGGAAAAAAATAATATCTATTCTCTGCTTAACTCTTCCCTCATATACTATTTTTTTTGTGCAATCAGAGTAGACCCATATCAGACAGTTCATGTAGGAGTCGTCTGATTAGGATCTGCTCTGTTTGCTTATGAAATTATAATAGATCTGACTACGGTTTCTACCAATATTCTGAAAATGGGTGATCCCTCGAAAGCAAAAGTAGAAATGCAAAAAGAGAAAATTGCAGACTCGGTTTTATTGAGTCTGTTCATGAGTAGTATTTAAAAGTGCAACACTACTCACGCCCCCTAGCACCGGCTTAAGCAGTATTCAATTTTCAAAACTAATAACATGAAAACTAATGATCCCGAAGGACCAGAAAATATAACAACACTGAGAATGAAGTACGGGGCGACTTTGTACGGCCGCCACACAAGCACTTAACACCTGCTGTTGTGAAGTACATATATTCTGAAAATGGATGATCCCTCGAAAGCAAAAGTAGAAATGCAAAAAGAGACTCGGTTTTATTGAGTCTGTTAAATACATATATGCCATTATACCAATGCAGCTAATAAATATCCATGATATCATTATGAATATTCTACAGGGAAAGGGATAACTCTTTGGATTCTAGTGTCAGATTTTGTCCACTCCTGGTGACCTGCAGTGTGTGCATACAATTTGAATCCAGATCAAACGCCACAAAATATTGGGCCTACTTAGAAAACTTCCTTTAGTGATTCAATGTGTTATTTCTAAACTTGTTGAAATACTAAAAGCACAGGTATGGTATTGTTTCTATGCCAGTCTTTTGGTAGTAGCAGTGCCGGGATAATATCTATATAGTGCAAAATGTTACATTTCTTTATCATAATTTAATTATCCTGATTACATGATCATGATTTTGATTGTTGATATTGCCTTCTATTTCAGTAGCTAAAAGTACAAAAAATGAGTCATGCAGGAAACACCACATACAGAACAAACAGTCGCCCGAACAGCAACACAAGGAAACAGCAAATGTACTATAAAAACACCAAAAGACGCACAAAGACAAAACAAACATACAATAGGGGGAAGATTGAAGCCTTGGAACGGTCAGTGACATTTCAAAAGTCATTTGGGGGTTAAACCGGTTTATGGGCGCCCAACCTCACACTTATTCCATTCCCACCCTAAAAGACAAACAGTGTAAATAAACGTATCCCCTCTCCGACTAATCTACAACAACCGCGACGGCAAATATAGTGGTAAAGTGCATGTATTACGTGCATGCATGTATAACGAAAACATTTAAGTGAACAAACTGTATCCACCTATCGCTAGTGTACTCAATGATTGAGCTGCAAACAGAGTAACTGTAGAAAAGTAATAAAGGGTACGACAAAAAAGAAATAAGTTTGTATTACCATTTTGCAGTTACAAAATATTGCCGCTTGTAAGATAAGAAATTGTTTATCTTCTTTTTTTGTAACAAAGATTAACAAAGATGGCAGATACATGTACATTTCAGTTGATATTTTTAGTAAACAGTATTAGGTTGCCCTATGTCAAAATTTAGCTCCATCTCCCAATAGAGGAGTACGTATTTAAATACTTTACAGCTTTTGTCACCAAAGTAAATACAAAAATGTATTGCGAATAATTCAACAAGAGGGCCAAGATGGCCCTTAATCGCTCACCTTATTACCATAGATTTAAGATTTTAGCTGGGTAGCCCCAGGATGGGGCCAATATTGACCTAATGGACACTATTTGAACGATATTGATAGTGGATCATGAGCAGTGGTTCTTGAGAACAAGCTTTTCAAAGATTTAGAATATTGTTATGTACAAAAAAGTCAGCCCCTGGGTGGAGCCAATATGAACCCAAGGGACGTTATTTGAACAACCTTGACAGTGGACCATTATCATATGCTACATAACAAATATGAAAGCTCTAGTCCTTATTGTTCCAGAAGAGATTTTCTTATAAATTTCTATGTAAAGTGGCCAGTCTCAGAGCAGGGCCATTATGATCCCAAGATACGTAATTTATACAATCTTGATAGTGGATCATGGGTACATGCTAAAGGTCCTCAGCAATATATTTCTAGTGGAGAAAATTGTCATAGTTTTCCTATTGACTAAGTTTCATGAATATTAGAAAAAATGTGACCACTAGTGTGTTCAGAAAGTTTTTCTACGGTTTAATATAGTGACATTTTTTGACCCCTTGTGACCCACTTTCAAACTCGTCCGAGATATTACCAAAACAATAATTCTGACTAAGTTTCATGAAGATTGGACAAAAACGTGACCTCTAGAGTGTTCACAAGGTTTTTCTACCATTTGACCTAGTGACCTAGTTTTTGACTCCACGTGACCCACTTTCAAACAAGTCCCAGATTATATAAAGATAACCATTCTGACTATAAGTTCCGTGAAGATTGGACAAAAGATGTGACCACTAGAGTGTTCACAATGTTTTTCTACTGCTTGACCTAGTGACCTAGTTTATGATTCGACGTGACCCGCTTTCAAACTCGTCCGAGATTAAGTTTCATGAATATTTGGATTAAATGTGACCTCTAGAGTGTTCACAAGATTTTTCTAGTATTTGACCTAGTGTTTGACCCCACATGACCCACTTTCAAACTGGTCCGAGATTTTATCAAGACAGTCATTCTGAAGATTGGGCAAAAATGTGACCACTGGAGTGTTCACAAGGTGTTTCTACTGTTTGATCTAGTGACCTAGTTTTTTGACCCCACATGACCAACCTTCAAACCCGTCCGAGATTTTATCAACACAATCATTCTGAAAAAGTTTCACGAAGATTCGACTAAAAATGTGACATTTAGAGTGTTCACACTGTTTTCCTACTATTTGACCTAGTGACCTATTTTTTTACCCCACATTACCAACTTTCACATTCGTCCGAAAATTTATTAAGACAATTATTCTGACTAGGTGTCATGAAGATTGGGCAAAAAATGTGACCTCTAGAGTGTTCACAAGGTTTTCCTACTGTTTGATCTAGTGTTTGACTCCTGGTGACCCACTTTCAAACTCGTCCGAGATTCTATCAAGACAATCATTCTGACCAGTTTCATGATGATTGGACTAAAATTGTGACCACTAGAGTGTTCACAAGCAAATTGTTGACGACGCACGACAGACATCCAAGTGTCACAAAAGCTAAAAATCTATCATAAAATATATTTATTTTTCAATTATACATTTATCAAGAAACTTAAATTTGAAAAGTGCCTCTCAGTATATATATTGTTACTCTATAACTTTGCTTTACTTTTTTCATTTTGAACACAGTATACGGTAGGCAAAAACGACCATACAACTTGAAAACAAATCAAATTACATTACGATGTCCGATTTTTTACGTTATTTAAAAACAAAAATCATTTTGCGTTATTGTGTCCGATTCTTCAGGCATATAAAGTATATTTTTAATTTTCGGGTCTGCCATGGACAAGCCCATGTATTTCATTCCTGTTGATGATTGACGCTTTAAGAAGTAATTTTCAACTTTTCTCAGTACAACGGTATTGTAGAATTCGCCAGTACAACAGTTTTGACCTTTGGTAATGCTATTAGCAAAACAGATCCTTTCTTTACTGGCTGATCTCGTGTTGCATTTACAATCGCCTGGGATTTCTAGTAGCCCATACCCGGCTAGCTTACTTTGGCCTTGGTTCAAAATAGTCGATCCATGTCTTATCACCTGTTATGAGATGCAGATTATTTTATTCTTTTGAATATTTTATGTATAATTTCAGTAACATTTTGGCCTTCAAAACTCAATCGCGTTTTTGGTCCACATTAAGTGAATGATACGGAATGAGTTTACCAGACTCATGTATTACGCTTTCCCTGTCGTGCCCTTAACGGCTTCCCTGTAGGTGCTCTGACTTCAGAAGTTGTTGGATTTTCACAGTTGTTGCGCTATGTTTTACATATTGGCATGTGTTTACCGTCTTCTATGTTGTGGGTACAGATAGACCAACTTATTTTGGAACAAAACATGACCTACTCTAATGTAAACAAAATGAAGCGACTATGGCGCTTCCTAATTTTTAAAGGACTTCGCAAGTTACAACCCTTCAAATAATTGTCATGGTGCAATGGATATGTATCTGAGCTTGCATGCGGCGGGTCTCGAGTTCGATTCTGACCAGTGGTCAATATTTTTTTTTTATTGATTGTCCATACAAAACAACAATAAATATAACATATAATAAATAATAACAAAATATTAACATATAATTGAAAACGACTAAAAATTAAAAAGATGATTACGAATAGCAAATCATTTTTGTTTAAAAAAAAAGAAAGCTGCATAACCTGGGATTCGAACCCACGACCCCCTGTTTGCAAGACCTGATACATATCCATTGGACCAAAGCCCAGTACATTATTGGTGGCAACTTACTACATTATGTTGTCTGGTCCTATATTTGTGTTCTGTAAACAACAAAATAACAACAAGTCTCAATATAGCGTGGTTTACCTGTAAGTCCGGCGGGGATACCTTTATTTACACTAATTGTAAAGCTAGGGTGAATTTGAGATAAGTGTGAGGTTAGGACGTCCATAAACCGGTTTAATAGTCGTAATTTAGTTATAACTCATAAACCTCTTAAGCAAGGCTACAGATATAAAATTCGGAAAGCTTTTTCAAAATTCTATTATCGAAATTTACCCCTCATTAGTAAATATAACTGCAATTTACGGACGTTACTGCAACATGGTATTTCTCATCCAAATTTCTATGGTGATGTTATCTATAAACTCAGGAAAATTCGGGATCATATCCATTTTCAGGATTTGTTTATTAAACGCATTAAAACTTTTAGGAAGAACTGCATGTTTGGTTATCGACCCCTTTACAGTCGGTCGGTACGCTTTCCTCTTTGCTTGCACGATGCCAGGCAGAGGGTAGTACTCTATGATGGTATACTCTTAAACCCAGAATTGGGATGAGCTTACCAGAATCAGCATGTATTACCTTTTCTCTGTCGTACCCTTAACGGCTTCCCCGCAGTTGCTCTGTCTTCAGCAAAGTCATTGAGTACATATTTGACGGACTTTCACAGTTGTTATGCCATGTTTTACATTTTGTACTGCGATTACCGTCTTCTATGTTGTGGGGAAGTCCGGCGGGGATACCTTTATTTACAATGTTTGTTTAGCTAGGGTGACTTTGAGATAAGTGTGAGGTTAGGACGTCCGTAAACCGGTTCAAACCCCAATGGTGATTTTGCTACTGACCGTGCCAAGGCGGTACTCTCTGTCATCCTTACTTTTGTTTGTCTTGTGTCTTTGTTTTGTTTTGTTCATGTTTGTCTCTGGTGCCTGTGTATTTGTTGGTGTTTTCTGTGTTCTTCTCGTGCATTTGCAAGTGTTTTATTGTTTGCATGTGTGTGTGTGTGTCAATTCATGCTGTCTATCGATGTGTTGGTGGTTTTTGGGTCTAGTATGTGACTTTCTCCTGTATGTATGTATGTGTATAAATTGCTATATAAATTGCTTTCTGTAGGTGTTTTGTTGATGGTGGCGTTTTGTCTGTGGCTTTTCCTGCTTGATTTTACTACTTTTTCATTAAACCCCCAGTGGTGATTTTGCTACTGACCATGCCAAGGCGATACTCTCTGTCACCTTACTTTTGTTTGTCGTGTGTCTTGTGCTTTTGTTCATGTATGGAATGTTATCTCTAATACTTGTGTGTTTATTAATGTTTTCTGTTAATCTCGTGTATGTGCGTGTGTTTGGTTGCGTAACTCATATCTTTTCTGGTGCTTCAGGATCATAAATATCAATGCTTTTAGTTTTAAAAATTGAATACCGCGTACGCCGATGCTAGAGGGGAGTGAGTAATGTTACACATTTGATAACTGCTTATGGACAGACTCAATAAAACTGTATCTGCATTTTTTTCTTTTCGCATCGCTGCTTTGCTTTAGAAGGTTCTCCTACTTTCAGATTTTTTATATGGAAGCCTTGATTTCAGCTACATATGCAATTCTCTTTATATCCATTTTTTCTTTGAATGCAATCACTATGTATAATTTGAATTGTCGCTCTGAAAATCATGAAAGTGTACAGACTGTTGAACACGAGCTTTAACTATGTAATACATGGTATAAAGTTTAACACGCATCGGGCACTGGACAGCGAAATGTAAACTGGGCATTCTTTTCGAACCCGCCTCAGATTTGGTTAGTGTACTTCATCCGCGTTCATCGTATGTTTCTGTGGCGTAGCCAAAAGTATCTCGATATCTCAACAATAATTTGTCCTGCACAAGCTGAGTTCCGTCGGAGCTAACACCTATCTATATTAATTTTAAATACTTGATGTTGCCACAGCAGGCAGTTGGGTCTTTTTAATCTTCCTTTGAGAAAAAACATTTACAATATTTTGTAAGTATAACGGTATGGTCTACCTTGTGTAATGTTTGTTAAAATAATTTAGGTGAATAAGGTTGAGGCCACATGATTTTACAAGGTAATTTACTACAGCCACTGAACTCACTCTATAGTCTGCTCTGTTTTTATATGCTAAATATTTTATGTCTTTATATGCGTTTCGTCATGCGAGCTATTTCCTGTTTGGTAGGGTTTGGGCGCTGTGTCCTTTTGTGTGCGGCGCTCATTGTAATGTAGGACTCTTTTACTTACTAATAAATTACTCTACACACATGGGGTAGTGATTGCTAATTACCAGACACTTTAAGATCACTTAAAATTGAAAAGCATGTGTGCGAACTATTTCTTAACTGTTATGTAAAACACATCTAACAATTTTCTGATTATAAGCTGTAAATCCGATCTCAAAATCAGTTTATATTTTCTTCAACAACCTATTTCTATTAGATAAATAAATGACCGATATTCTTTCTTGCAGTGCAAGGTGATCGATCTGATAAAATGTGCTTCCGCCTGTGTTTCGTTAGTACCATTCTTAAATGGAACATATGTCAGCTTGGATACGACATACTTACTAAATATTTACTTCTAATGATTAAACGATTAATTCTATGCTACTATTCCTACCTCCATATCCATATTGCCTGGGCATTAAACATCGGAAATGTAAAGAAAGGGAATTGCACCCCGATGTAGAATAGCTTGTTGTTGCCTCCTTGGGTCCAAAGTAAACCTTTATACAGATTGCGGGGGTACAACACCGTTCTCTTGCTCTTCAGCTTAAGACACTCTTCCAAAAAAGGAAATCTGTAGAGGTAACCCGTACAGAGAATGATAGCATCCACATCGACAGTGCTGTCATCCTCAAACTCTACGGAGTGTTGAAAGATGTGCTTGACTGGTGGACGAGTTTCGATATCTTTCGGCAACTTAACTTCAAGTGGCTTTGTATGCAATGAACATATTATGCTCTTTGCTCCGTATTTAAGGCATTGCATACATATATCTTCAGCAGAGGGTCCCCCGCCAACGACTAAGACCCGCTGGCATTTGAATTCTCTAGCTTCTCTAAATTCTTTGGAATGAATAATTCTGCCTTTGAAATCCCCCATACCGTGCAAATTTGGTTTGTTGGGCGCCGAAAACATACCAGCGGCAACAATTACGTGGCTGAACCTTTCCTCCATGACCGTCCCAGTTTTCAAGTCGACTACACTGACGCTGAAGCTATCAAATTCCGGTTTGTACCTTACATATTGCACAGCGTGGTTAAATCTGATAAATGACTTCAAATCCATCTTGCTTTTCTTTGTCCACAGTCCTAAAATGTAAAATGTATAAGTAAGACGCTAACGCCAAAGCAATATACAGCGCCGTGTTGTATCTAACATAGTGTACAGTATCGTTAAATTTGTTCAATGCTTTAAAATCCCTTTGCTATCCTTAGACCAAAACCCTAATACAAATAAATTTACAACAATCTGGAACCTATAAGATTAAGTGACACTCACATTATAATGAAATATTCTCCTAATAGATTAAGTAGATTTACCAGGAAGATAAAGTTACAGTCACAGGCAATTTCAAATTTAAAACGTCACATAAAAGTTTTCAAACCCATGCTTTTACCATATCCCTTAAAGTTGAAAAAAAAGTCAAACAGGGAGAGCCACACACAAAAGGGCATGGCACCAAACATAATCAAACATGAAACAGCACAATTACAAAAAAGTACATGTATGAGTCATGCAGGAAACACCACATACAAAACACACAGCCGCCCGAACAGCACAACGACAAGAAAGTACAGCAATGTCATACATAATCTATCAAGACGTACAAAGACAAAACAAAAATAGGGGGAAATGGAAGTAACACCTTGTAACGTAACGTCACTGTAAATTGTCACCGGGGGTTTAAACCGGTTTGGGGCGCCTAACCTCACGCTTATTCAATCCCACCCTAAAAGACAAACAGTGTAAAAAATATCCTAGTATATATTCCAGTGATAATAAGGTTGCGATTATTAAACTCGTCAGCAAAAGAACAAGCTTTAGGAAAAAGAATATGCTGAGAACCGTAAACCCCTTAAGACATAGCACGGGGAACACCCCCATCCAAATGCGGATAGTTAACTATGTTAAAATCAAAGTCATCCATTTTGTAATAAATTCCAGAAGAAATCGTTCCATTATTCATAGATAAATTTGAATCTTAAAAGGCTACAGATGTGTCAGAACTATTTGCTTTATTTAACTTGAGCTCTATTGGGTAGATTGAGATCGGTTAGACGGTTAATTCTGGAATTCTCAAAGCTTTATCGCAGTAAAATTTAGTAAATAATAGTACTAAAATTAGGAAATATCAAAGGAAATATTTTCACGAAAGATTAAGTTGACAGGCTCATATGTATTCTCAAATGTACTCTGGATTATATTTTTTCGCTCATGGAAAGGTGTTACCACATAAGATACCGTTTGTTGAGCCGTAAAGAGGGAGAACCGTGCCCGTATTTCCTAAGACGCTTTATGAATATGAACATAGAAACATAATAAGTCAATATATGGCGAATGGGGTACATATATTTTACAATAATATTTCTTGAAATTCCATTACCTTGTAAGTAGTTCAGAATTGACGCACGAGGAAGAAATGACGGTGCAGCCTTTCCAAAGTGTTCCTCAAATGTATAATGACTAACTTCGAAGCATTCTTTTGGAATATTTATCCAGAGATTTTTATACATGCTGCCGTGACATACCTCCCCGAAGTCGTCAGTTCCTGCAGTGAAATTGAAATATATAGCGCAAAGTATTCGCCCTAAAAGCTAATACTTGTTGTTTGTCTAGAAGTATTAAATGAACAGTATACACATCATAATATTTTGATGATATTTGTTGTTTAATCATATGTCAAGTGTACCAGTCGAACTCGGTGCAGTACAGTATTTTTATTTGCTGAGAATATGTTTTGTACTAAATCGACACCATAATAAACGTTGATTTCCTGAACTAATTTTCGTTTGGTGTGGTCAGTGTTGTAAGCTTGATATGTGATTAATATGGTGAGGCTTAACTTGTATCTTGACACACCGCTTTTTTCGCTAAATATTGGACAAAGTACTTCCAAAACTCATGAATGCTCTTATCTATTAAGTCAGTATGGCTACGCCAGTACTTGTCATATCAAAAACCTTATTATATGCACAACACAATCTTAAAGAGACCTGGTGAAATGTGTTTGTATTTTTATATAGTAAGTAAGTTCCAGTCTCGAAGTTTGTCTTAAAATATATACATGTTGCCAGTTTAGAACTATCGGTGCACGTGTCTTGCCATGTCTGCATATATTTATCTCTTAGTCACTGTTCAAGAACATAAACGTCCAATTCTGTCCAATTAAATGATCCTTCTGTATTTAACATCTAAGAATAATATAACACTTACGGACATATTTAAGTACATAACATGCATTTGAAACCGCCAACAATCTGCATTTCATGACTTAAGGGGGCATGCATTTACACATATGCGACACATTGTGGATGATCAAGAAGATCAAGACCCCATAATTCTGCACCATAGAACACTGCTGCCATTGTTTTTGAATTAGTGTACACGATAACGATTAATCAGTATTAAGATATTTGACTTCCGCATGAACCCGATATGTATTCAGTCGTCATTAATGTTTTATTTCAACATGACGTGTCAAATCTTTCAGCCGAATGAGAAGTTTAATATTCTTTCTTTTATACATATGCTATTGCGAATATCATGAATATATAAATGGATATTCCCACTACGCTCCTCGTGAATAAAAATCCAAGCATTTTTATCAGTGCAAAAAAACTGAAACGGCCATATTTTTGTATCGATTTCCCGTTGCAAACGTGCCGCTCTTGGGTTAGAATAGTGTACTTACCAATCATCCAAGTAAAGTTCCACAGACCGCCCCATGTCTCGTGTTTTTCATAACAAATCACTTCTGGTCTGTTCTTAGTTTTCATCTCTGCATAATGGAACAAGACAGACATTCCACACAAACCTGCTCCAATCACACAAACCCTGTCCCTCTTCTTCTCCATGTTTGTTCTAAAAACATACATGTACTTACATTTGTCACAATATTTAGCAAAAGTACATGTATATGTTTTGCAGGAAACACCACACACAAAACACACAGTCGTCCGAACAGCACCATAACAAAAACAGTTAACGTACATTCATATCATAGACAAAAAAGACGCACAAAGACATAGCCAAAGTACACATATGAGTCATGCAGGAAACACCACATACAGAACACACACAGAACAACAGGGGGAAGACGATACGGTCAGTGACAAATGCCATTGGGTGTTTAAATGTCAGTGGGTCAACCTCACACATATTACATCCCCTAAAAGTACATGTAAGAGTCATGCAGGAAACACCGCATACAAACCACACAACCGCCAAGACAGCACCACGACGACAAACAAACAAATATACATGTATATAAACGACACAAAAAGACGCACAAAGACATAACAAACAATAGGGGAAGATGGAAGTACCGCCTTGGAACGATCAGTGACAAATGTCACTATGGGTTTAAGCCGGTTTTGGGACGCCCAATCTCACACTTATTCCATCCCCACCCTAAAAGACAAACTGTGTAAATAAACGTACCCCTCTCCGACTAATCTACAACAACCACGATGGCAAATACAGTGGTAAATTGCATGTAAATTCTGAAGGGAGGTGATCCCCCAAGAGCAAAAATTGCAACACAAAAAGAGAAAATTGCAGACTCGGTTTTATTGAGTCTGTTCATGAACAGTAATTGAAAGTGCAACACTGCTCACGTCCCCTAGTACCGGCTTAAGCGGTATTCAATTTTCAGAACAAGAAGTACTGAAATTCATGATCTCGAAGGATCAGAAGGTATAACAACACTGAGAATGAAGTACGGGGCGACATTTTACGGCCGCCACACAAGCACTTAACACCTGCTGTTGTGAAGATTATAAATTCTGAAGGGAGGTGATCCCCCAAGAGCAAAAATTGCAACACAAAAAGAGCAAATTGCAGACTCGGTTTTATTGAGTCGGTTCATGAACAGTAATTGAAAGTGCAACACTGCTCACGCCCCCTAGCACCGGCTTAAGCGGTATTCAATTTTCAGAACAAGAAGTACTGAAACGAAAACATTTAAGTGAAACAAACTGTTTCCACCTATCGCTAGTGTACTCAATGATTGAGCTGCAAACAGAGTAACTGTAGAAAAGTACTAAAGGGTACGATAAAAACGCAATTCCTCCTTCCGCAATTGTCACTGACCGTTCAAGTACCCCTATTTTTGTCTGTTATGTCTGGGCGACTGCAATATACAACATGTACCACAGTGTTTGCCATCGCAGTTGTGTTGTCGATTAGTCGAAGAGGGGATACGTTTATTTACACTGCTTGTCTTTTGTACACACTTGGAATAAGTGTGAGGTTGGGCGCCCCTAAACCGGTTTAAACTCCCAGTGACTGCTGTCACTGACCGTTCCAAGGCGGTACCTCCATCTTCCCCCTATTGTTTGTTTATTTTGTCTTTGTGCGTCTCTTTGTGTTTTGGTAGTTATGCACATTTACTGTTTTCTTGTGCTGATCGGACGACTGTTTGGTTTTTTATGCGGTGTTTCCTGTATGACTCATATTTGTACTTTTAGGGGCACCAAACCTCACACTTATTCCACCCCACCCTAAAAGACAAACAATGTAAAAAAAATCAAAATAATGTCGCAAAAAAGTATGTCCAACTCGTACGACACAATTTAAATTTAAACAGGATCATCGCATCATAGTGAGATAGGTATGACACTTGGTCGTTTTATTATATCATTTCCACTTCAAAATTTAACTTATTTGCAATACTAGAGAGAACTTGGCAGAATGGAAAACATGCAAATAAACAATAAAGTTACCAAGCCTAACGAGTGATAAAATAGTCCGGTGCTAATATTCAAAGACCGACGGACCACTGAGACTTTGTCTTGGCCCAAAGGCCTTGAATGACGCGATATTAAAACTTCATTATCCGAGTAAGACAATTGACCATATTGTCCCTGACTTGGCTGAGGCAAAGTGCTTCTCCAATTTACTTCTCCAACTTTCTGTATGATGCACTGACATGTACAAAATACAGTAGTGATCTGTTTCAACAGAAAATGAACGAATGCCCCGAAAGTTTGCCTGGAGTCAAAACAACAGCTGACGACATAGTTATCTATAGCAGCGATTGAACATAGAAAAGGGTATAAAACTAAATACTTGTAAAAACAGAAACTACATGTATTACGAAAGAGATCTAATTTTTTGATCACGTACTCACTAACAAATGACTTAAATTGGATCCATAAAATGTCAAGGCATGGAAGGACCCCCCCCCCCACACACACACACACACACACACACACACACACACGCGCGCGCAAAAACCTGAGTCAGAAACTGTTTTCACATACTTGCAGAGGTTTGCACCTAAAGTGTCTTTATCAACTGACTACCCAAATGCGTCAGATGCCATCGAAATTTATATGTAAACCATTTCCATCTCTGTATTGGACTATAGCAGTTCACAGACCTTACAAAAAAGAAGTGTCGTAGCGGTCAACAACATATGTAAACTTTTGGTCAAGTCGTTTACAATACAGAAATGCGTTTACTATATCAAACAAATAATAAATGAAAATTATTCCACTCCGCGCTGTCATTTTAGTTATGACATTGAGGATAAAACTGATCTAGGACCACTGAAACATGTCTTTAATCACTTACACTGTTATTGCTATAACCCAGTTTGATAACCTTTGCAAACAGACTGGACCCAGACAAGAAGCCGACTTATTTTGTAACCAGAATCGTAACCATTTAACACTGTATTCTCCAATGTTTTTAGCTGACGACAGTTTTTTTAAAGATGGACGTTTTAACCTTTTACTTGAAATGTAAGCGACTATAGGAGTCGTATGAACAGGGTCTGTTCTGTTAGCTATGTAATTATCTAGATCTAATTCTATAGTTTTTGTCTAAGTTAAAATGTCTATTGCTAAATTTACCTTATCATCGTTAAGTTAATGACTATTAATGAAGTGGTATAGCCATGCATAAATGTTCATTGGAGGAAATGGTTTAGTACTTAGTGTTTATAGGGTTACAACATATCGGTATTTCCAAACATTATCACTGACCTATTTTGGCTAGGTAAATATATAGGGGCCTGGATCAGATCATGTATAAATGTTCGTTAGGGAGAGATTTAGTAGTATGTATATGGTCACAAGAGTTAGGTCAATGTCTTTAGATACACATGTATCATGTCTAAATCAAGCTGTCTCGTTAAAGCTCACCATATGTAGAGCTGGGAATTTTGTTAAGTGTGTTAATACAAATATTACTAGGACACCGTAAGGGGTTGTAGTGTGTTAATACAAATATTACTAGGACACCGAAAGGGGTTCGCAAGTGTCCTGTTTACCCCCTCAGATGTGTCCATTAGCTCAAAATGACAAAGCATCTAAATACAGCAAAAATATATAACAACAAAACAAACAACAATGCCACGGACACTAAACCGAAAATGCAACTTTCAGGTTCACAGAATTATATAATATTAATTTCGCTTTGTCTGGATATATACTAAAATCGTCATTTCTCCACCAAAACCTATGTTGTCACCACTCTTTAGAATAGTCTCTTCGAGACGGTTTGGTGGAGAAATGACGATTTTAGTATTTGCGTACGTACCTTTAACTGTAGCTTTGTTAACCCTTTTACTTCATAACAATTCCTGTAAGAAATAATGACATCGTGGATATGAAATAGATGGAATTTTATTATGCCATGAACACGATAATATTTTGCCATGGCAGAAACAGTAGATATAATCAGATCTATATAAATGCATAAGCAAACAGAACAAACCCTTATATTATGAGATTACACCTAAATGGGCCATCTGATCAGGTTTACTGTTTGCAAATGCGTCAAAATACGTTTCTATGAAGTGAAGGGTTAATCTCACCGGCTGGCCTGAGTGTTTGTTGTTTCTGATGCACAAATGTCGACTATCGTACAGCGTATATATGATTCTACTCACAGTTGATCTCGCTTGTATGTCCTAGTTCACTCGCTTGTATGCTCTGATGATGTTTAAACACAGTCAGATTACACAACGTGTACATGAGGTATCACTTGGTCAGTTCACCGCACTATATGCAAACTCAGGGCCTGGTAAATACACCACGTTAGCTACCTGTTAACGGATTTATAAATATACAATGTAGTTACATGTATCGTTAAAAGTGCTAATGAAGAACAAAAGTAATGCAAGATAGCTCAATTGTATATATTATACTCAGGGAGCCAGTGGGGTCTACCGTGCACCCCCGACTTTTTTCATGGGTACCCAAATGTTCAGGAAAGTCTACTGAATCAGAATCGTGAATGTACTCAAGTTTAAATTATTTTAGGCTATGTGTATTTTAACCGTTTCCATGGCAACCCCACAGTTTGTTTTCGTAATGATGACCCATACCTGCAAACTCGCCAATATCACAGCCAGTTTTTGTCCTAAACCTATAAAACTGGTACCAAATTGAAGATAAGACATTTTGTTTTTATTTCCAGCTATTTTCTTAATAACCTTATTTGCATACTCATGGATATTAATGATAACATTACAAAATAGTAAAAATAAAGTATAGAACTAACGTAACCTTTTTATCCTAAACATATCAGAAAACAGTTTAACATGATGAAAAAATCATAAGAAAACAAACTATTCAATTTGAGGACCAAAACATTTACTTTAAGTAACGTTTTAACTTTTTCCATGGACCCCCACCCACCCCCTCCCCCAGTTTTTCGTAATGATGACCCATACCTGCAAAATCGTCCATATCACAGCCAGCTTTTGTCCTATACCTATAAAACTGGTACCAAATTGAAGATAATACATTGTGATTTTATTTCTAGCTATTCCTTGAAATTTCCTTATTTGCATATTCATGAATATTAATGAGAACATTAAAAATAGTAAAAACATTAATGATAACATTAAAAATAGTAAAAACAATGTAGAAATAACGTAATAATGTAAACTATTCACTTTTTTATCCTACAAATATCAGTAAACAACTTCAAATGCAGTTTAACATGATGACAAAATCCTCAAGAAAAATATCTAATTTAAGGACCAAAAAAACAACTCTAAGTAATGTTTTAACTGTTTACATAGTAACCATTCATTTCACTGTTCACACATATTTTATTAGTCGACACCTGCCTGCAAAAATCTTTCATATCACATGAAGTTTTTGTGCTAACTGTATAAAGCTGGTACCGAATTAAAGCTAAGACATTGTGCTTTTGTTTAAAGGCTTTACGTAGGAATTACCTTATTTGCATACACATGAATATTAATGAGAACAATGAAAAAATAGCAAAAAAATACAGAAATAACGTAAATTTCTCAAATGTTATCCTACCAATATCAGAAAACGACTTCAAATATAGTTTAAATTTATGACAAAATACTCAGAAAGCATTAAGTATCTAAACTGATAACTAAACAATGAACTATAAGTAATTTTGTAACTGTTTCCATGGTAACCGATCATTTGACACATTTTGGAAATTGACATCTACCTGTAATACTCAGCTAGATCTCAGTTAGTTTTTATGAATAATGATGTCAATCATTACAAAAATAATGATGAGGCATTTCTTTAATAGTAAATATTAGTTTTCTGATATAAACTAATTTGCATATGTATTAATATTTATTAGAACAATAAAAGATGTTGAAATTTTCGAAAGACACCGGTCTTTCTCTTATAAAGGAAACAAAAATGCAAAATGTTTAGCTAAAGTTTAAAATGATCACTGAATATCACCAAGATTGTTAGATAAATAAATTTGGGACAAGTTATATAGCACTGATGGTAATATATATGTTTCCTAGGCAACCATTCTACCTCATTGTTCATATTACAGAGTGTTTAGATATCTGCAACATACAAATATATCGCGGCCTACTTTGCCGATAATTATAAATGATATAAACATATAGTTGACGTATGAATCATCATGTTTGGTTTGTTTATGCAAATTACCCCATTTGCATTCTCATGAATACTAATTAGTGATAAGAAAACAAAGAGAAACACTATTGAAAATAACATATTTGGCAGTATGCCGAGCACAACACCGCACCATTCTCAAAATATTGGGTGCAATGATAAATGTACCTATTGGTGATGAATGAATAAATGTTATTTCTAAAACTGTCTAAAAGATGTTTAATGATTATGTCTATATCTGTCTAAAAGATGTTTAATGTTTAAACAAAGCGAATTGATTCGACATTCAGGCTTCCTTTTTAGATTTAAATCTTTCATTCACTAATGATAAAGTTTCGTCTTAAATATACGATAAAGGAGAAGATTTTGATTTCAAAATTGTTAATTATTCTTCTCTAGATAGAGATGTTCCCCGGTCTACATATTATGGGGTTTACATTTCTCAACTTATTCGCTTTGCCCGAGCCTGTTCTTTGCTAGAAGATTTTAATAGTCGTAATTTAGTTATAAAAGTACAAAAATGAGTCATGCAGGAAACACCACATACAGAACAAACAGCCGCCCGAACAACAACACAAGGAAACAGCAAATAACTCATAAACATCTTAAGCAAGACTACAGATATCATAAATTCGGAAAGCTTTTTCAAACTGTTATTATCGAAATTTACACCTCATTAGTAAATATAACTGCAATTTACGGACGTTATTGAAACAAGGTATTTCTTACCCAGATTTCTATGGTGATGTTATCTACAAACATTCGGGGTCATATCCATTTTCACGAATCGTTTATTAAACGCAATAAAACGTTTAGGAAGAAAGGTTATGACCCAATTATATTGAAACACACTGCATGTTTGGTTATCGAACCCTTTACAGTCGGTCGCTACGCTTCCCTCTTTGCTTGCACGATGACAGGCCGAGGGTAGTACTCTATAATAGTATACTCTTAAACCCAGAAATGGGATGAGCTTTCCAGACTCATGTATTGCCTTTTCTCTGTCGTGCCCTTAACGGCTTCCCTGCAGTTGCTCTGTCTTCAGCAAAGTTATTGAGTACATATTTGACGGACTTTCACATTTGTTATGCTATGTTTTACATTTTGTACTGTGATAACTGTCTTCTATGTTGTGTGGAACTCCGGTGGGGATACCTTTATTTACAGTGTTTGTTTAACTTTGAGATAAGTGTGAGGTTATGACGTCCTTAAACCGGTTTAAACCCCCCAGTGGTGATTTTGCTACTGACCGTGTCACGGTGGTACTCTCTTTGTCACCCTTACTTTGTTTGTCTTGTGTCTTTGTGCTTGTGTGTGTGTGTTTGTTGGTGCTTCTCGTATGTGTGCGTGTGTTTGGTTGTGTACGTGTGTGTGTGACATGCTGTCTATCGATGTGTTGGTGGTGGTTGCGTCTTGTATGTGGCTTTCTCCTGTATGTGTGTGTTTGTGAATGTGTATACATTGCTATATAAATTGCTTTCTGTCGGTGTTTTGGTGATGGTGGCGTTTTGTTTGTGGCTTTTCCTGCTTGACTTTACTATTTTTGCATGTATACAGAGTAAAGGGTTATTTCCACTCTCTACTTTACAGCACCTTTACAGAAAGCTTCTTTGATAAGGCCAACTCAACCAAAACAGATGTGTGATATCTCTATTAACCCTTTACTAGCTGAATATTCATGTTAGAAATAATGACATCATGGGTATTTATTAGCTAAATTACAAATTGACGGTCTGGCTTTCAGAGCATATCTTAATTAGAGGCCAAAAGGGAACAGTTGCTATTGGATATTCTCAGGTCATACTCTGATAAGAGGTCAAGATGGTAACATTGCTGTTGATTGTCTGTCGGAGCATACCCTTGTTATAGGCCACAATGTAATCATTGCTGTTGATTAACTGTCAGAGTTCCAGGACCGCATTTACATGTTGTAAACCATGCTTCTCTAAAACAGAGGGAATGTTTGGGTCGGGAAAGTGAGATCTCTTCCGAGGTATCAACAGGTAAATAACGCATTAAGCAGGCCCTACAAGAGGGCAATGTTCCCATATCAACATTGCGTAGTGCATATGTTGGCTTATCTTCACACTTCTCCTTGATCTTAAACAATATCAATTCATTCACTGTGCGAAATCTGGGGTTGTCATATATTGCACACGTAAATTCATCCAAGTCTTGCATAAAATCTCCAGACACATCCAAAGAGTTGCCCAAACCTGCTAATGGTTTTATTAACATTGGCTTATTTTCAATGATATTAGTGGATGTCACATGTCCTCTGTCATTGAATGCACTTGCAGAACCACAGCCACAGTACACACGGGGGCCCAGAAGTGCTGATCGGTAATATTCTGTGTATGCTTGTGCAACTTCTGACATTTTTATTATTTTTCATGGCTGCCTAAGCCAGTATCAAACAAGAAAGTAACACCTTCAAATCAGTCATGATAATACAGAAGAATGAAGAATATATCGAACATGAACAGTTTTGTAGCATTGTTCTTTTGCGTACATGGTGTAAAGCACGACCCTTATGTTAGTTTCTTCCTGTGTTGATATCAGGGCATCACGACTGTTTCTCGCTGTTGATATACCATAATCGGGAACTGGTAAGCCTCACATTCATATATGAGAACAACATTCTTCCTTGCAGCTTCTTAGCGTAAGGAACCGTAGCAATTATTAGTGCGTTCACAAAGACCCGATATGCAGATTGATATAGGTGAGCTGATGAAGTATCCGCTGACACCAGTTCCCTTGAGTATAACTTAGCAAAAACAGACCAATCAAAGAGTCTTAAAACACATCACAAGCTTACCAGTCCTCGACAGATGATTATATATCAAGGGATAAACAGCCTTGATACCCTGAATTCAACACAGGCTTTATGGGCTTTAATATTGTAATGTTTGTATAGTTACATGTGTTGAGTATCAGACCCTTAAAGGGATGATATTTAATTATTTATAACAGATCCTAATGGGATACGTTTACTACGTTTATTTATTCTCTCGCATACTACTAGCAACTAACATGTACACCCATATTTGGAGAATGGTGTAATGTTGTGATCGGCATATTGTCAAATATGTTTATTTCAATATTGTTTCTCTTTGTTTATCTTATCACTAATTAATATTCCAGAGGATGCAAAATGAGGTAATTTGCATAAAGTAAATCAAACATGAAGATTCATACATCAACTATATATTTACATCATTTACAATTATGTCCAAAGTAGGCCGCGATATGTTTGTATGTTGCAGGTATTTAAACACTCTGTAATATGAACAATGAGGTAAGAATGTTTGCGTAGGAACAATATATATTATAATCAGTGCTATATAATTTGTCCAAAATGTATTAACCCTTCGCTTGCTATTCACGTCAATATACCTACCTGTAAATAGTGAAGACCTAGATGAGACAGCTCCTGCAGGAGCTGTCTCATCAGGGTTTGCACTATTTACAAATTGATTGTGCAACCAGTGCACTCCACAGCAGTGATTGCACAGAGAAATAATTGTAGGCAGTGAAGATATATGTAATTATACAACGGGGCATGGGTAAAGAAGGAGAATGTATTTTAAAATTCAGCAAGCGAATGGTTAATCTAAAAATGTTGGTGCTATTCAGTGATCAATCAGGGGCGTAGCTTGGGAATATTGAATGTGTAGGCACCTGAGTCCTCGCAATGCACGGGGGTCCGGGGGTCTTGGGGTCCTCCCCCTGGAAAATTTTGAAACCTAAATCGCAAATCCTGCATTCTGAGGTACTCTGGATGACAGAATGAAATTATACTATTTTCTCCATGATCTGACTTTTTTTTAAAGAATTACCATCTTGGTCACTAGGCCGTCATCTCGTAATTATCATATATCGAGATTAAATTACAACTTTAAAACATACAACCAACAACCGAAATCGACCTAGATGTTGAACGAGCCATTAATACTGTAATATAAGCTCAAGCTGGTTTAGGGAGCAAATATATATGTTATTATCCAAATATAAACCAGCTAATGTTGATTCTTATAATATTATGTTGCTATATTGTGAACTATTAAACGAAACAGCTACATTAGATGACACTTATATACACAACACAAAAAAATCCCATTTACTGTTTTGAACAGATATTCAGTAAAACGGAGATACTAGATCAAAACTATCTCTATTTTACTTGTCTCTATTTTATTCAGAAAATAATCCATTTTTCTACATTTGCGTAATGAAAATGTATTAACGGCTCGTTCAACATCAATGTCGATATGCTTATTAAGCCAGACAGTCTATCCATTCCCATTGTGGTATGTAGATAGTTTTTATACTCCCGTTTGACAAAACGGGACGTATTATGGAATAGCGTTGTCTGTCCGTCAGTAACATTTCTAACTCAAACTCTGCTTGGTGGATCCTTCTCAAATTACAACACAATGTTTATCTGGACATGCTACAGTAGCATGGGTGTGTCCCGGTATGTATATCAAAGGTCAAGGTCGCACAATTGGACTTAGAATTTGCGTTTAGCAAATATGTTAACCTCAGTTTATGTTGAAACTCAACGGGCGTATATTGTGCCCACTGGCACTCTTCTTTGTTAATCCTCTCCATGGCACTAAAGGGCCGCTCGGTTATATTTTCTGAATTTGTAGCTTACGTGTGCTACTTTCACAAAATATGCTATATAGTGCTATATACCTAGCCCCCTCCCCCCCCCCCCCCCCCCTTTCATTTTATTGCATTTCTAGCGTTTTTATTTTTTTCACATTTTTTATCAATGTGTTGGCACGCCACTTGTCTATATCATGAAGGCTTGTCATAATGCAGTCTAAGCTATATATTGACGCCTCGTTAAAAAAAATATTGTGATATAATACAGTAGACAATTCTTTTGCCCCGGACCTCTAATAGCCACGGTGCGTACATCTAGGTGCAGATATTATCCTGATGTCACCTTTAGTATGATCTAGGTATCTAGGTCAGATACCATCGCTTTAAAAGTGTGTACATGTGTACATATTTTTTTACATAATAAAATCACGTAACCGTAGAATAGCATTTATAACCGAATGTAAAGTTTACTGAAAGTGTCATCAGCTTAATGGCCGGTACTCGCATTTGATAGAGATTTTAACCTTACTGTTCGGGACACGAGTCACTGATGTCATTTGCAAACAGTGTAGACCCAGATAAGAGGAGTTGGAGTATTTCTAAGTGACTCAGTGCGGAGAGCTCCAATAGGGAGCTATGTTCAAAACTTCCATCGCACATCAATCAGCCATCTACTTAAAGTCAGGGACTAAATGCTTTACGTGGCCGTCATAGTACATTTTACTGTATTTTAACCCTTTCCCTGTTATATGATAACATCATGCATATTTATTAGCTGGAATTTTATAATGGCATACGTGTAATTGCAACAGGAGTTGCGGGATTTAGTTTTGGCGCTTTCTGCCCGCCAGTGCGTGCGTCTGTCTGCTGTGCGCCCGTTCGTGCATCAAGGTGTGATATCTTAGAAACGGTTCAAATGGAGGTTTTCATTGAAATTTTGTATAACCTTTTAGTACCTTAACAGAATGTAGACCTGCAAATATCACTAACATTGACTTTTGAACACTGGAGTTAGGGCCCTTTGTTTGCCAAAATTGTAACGTTTTTGCGCGTCACGGGTCTATTTCTCAGAAATTGTTTTGAATGAAAGTTTGTGTAATTGTTAAGCAGCACAAGGACATGCGACTATGCAAGTGCCAATTATATTGACCATTGAACACCAGAAGTATGGCTCTTTGTTTTCGAAAAGTGTAACCGCTCTGTCTGTCCGGAACCATTTATCAGAAACAGATTGAACTACATGTATTGTGAAAATGTTTCGTTACATAAGGACATGTGGCTCTGCAAGTACCATTTATATTGACCCTGGAACTTCAAAGTTATGGCCCTTTGTTTGCGAAAAATGTAACATTTTTGTCTGTCCGGAGCAATATCTCGGAAACTAATAGGAGTCAGCATGAACAGTGAAGACCAGACATGCCGACGAGTAGTATATCAGTTTCAACACAGTAATAAATATCACAGTGGTTGATCTGAGTCCACGTTGTTCGCAGCGCGTGCTTAACAGTTAGTTGTCCCATACTATTTACTAGGTAAAAGTACAAAAATGAGTCATGCAGGAAACACCACATACAGAACAAACAGTCGCCCGAACAGCAACCAGTTAACCCTTTGCCTAATGAACATTTATTCCGTGAATTGATTACTTCATGAATATTCATTAACTAAACTGGAGGTTTAGATCACTACATATTGTATTTCAATCAGCAAAGAGTGCAGACCCTGATAATGTGGCTCCTACTCCAACTGTCTGATCTAGGTCTACTTTGTTTGCAAACGCGTGAAAAGACGTTTACATGAAGGAAGGGACTGAGAGCAATGGGTACAAGCTTTTCGTGTGGCTCAACAACAACAGTCCCGGAAGTGAGGGACAGTCCATCTTTAAATAGGGATGAGGGACTTGAGCTATCACGTGTGTATAACGGTCGCCTCGTATCACGTGACCCCCTCGCTGGTCACGTGATCCAAGCCAGTGCAGTCTTGCCAATGAAGGGGATGTGGCATCTCCGAAAATTCCAAGGTAAAGGAAACCCCCTGTTTGCTCTGAGTGAACAAACCCAAATATCTGATCCAGAGCAGAGAAACCTTTGCACGTGTATGAGTCGTCTTTGGCGGTAGGGCCTACATGGTGAGTACAATAGATATACGTGTACGAATGTTACGAAATTTGATACAAACACGAGTGGGGGCATGCACGCGCACATGACACACGTACATATGCTCACTCACGCACACACACACACACTCACGCACACACATACCCGCACTCGCTCTCACACATACGGACGCACGCACACTTACTGTTTATTCTTAATTTATATTGTTTATATATAATATGGATAAAGGTTTTTGAACAGTACTGTATTTTTAGGAGTTTGAAACAGTTGACTTGTATGGATCAACGTTTTTGAACAATATTTTCCTTGCGTTGAGGAATTCGAAAAAGGATGCTCTAGTTTTTTGCTGACATTACTACTGTTTCTGAAGTCAGGGTGGTTTGAAATACTGGGTGTTTTAAAAATATCTGTGGAACTTTTAAAAGTCGATATTTTTCAGGTATGTAGAATAATTATCTACATCATTAAAGTGTTATTACCTTTTATATTAGGTGTTAAATCACACAAGGCAACGTTAAGAGTTTCGAAAGATAGTTATTTCGCGATACTGTGACTAATTGTGATTTGAAATTTTGTGAATTTTATGAATTAAATTGAATAGGTATATCTTCTCATTTTATATAGAATTGTTATAACCACTGCTGAGCATTTGTTCAAATAATTCAGTTTCTGGACGTGACCAAAAGGTATGTTTCTATTCACCATAAACTCAGGATTGTTAGAGATGTTGATTTTAAAAAGGTATTTCTGTGTTGGAAGAATTCTATGGTTTACTCGATAGTGGAACCATCTTATTTCTGTACTGAAATTAAATTGTATTTAAATGTGACATTTGCAAAAAATTATTTCCAATTGTCATCTTCTATCTGAAAAAACCCCACAACAAATAAGACTACTCGAGTAAACGAAATAGAAATAAACACGTAGTTTTATGCTTCTCTTTCAAATTATGAGTATACATATTACACTGGTGAATGATAAGAGGTTCTATTTTATAGAACAAAGATGTGGAGGGCGAAAAGAGACAGGGTGTGTGTGATTGGAGCAGGTTTGTCTGGAATGTCGGTCTTATACCAATATGCAGACATGGAAACTGAGAACAGACCAGAAGTGGTTTGTTATGAAAAACATGACACATGGGGCGGTTTGTGGAACCTCACTTGGATGAATGGTAAATAGTAATATATGCAGTTAAATATCTGCTAACTGTTTGCTGGATGAAAATGCGATATTATTGAAATATTTCGAAATGACGGAAACGATTGTAAAATACCCCACTGATTCTGACTCGGAGTACTGCGTTAACAAGGGACATTTTGGCCATGACAAGAAGAGTAGAACCAGCTCTTTAAATTCCCATACTAAGACCCATCTGAGCCGTAGATTTACACTGGTTGCAAAGGCGTTAAATATATCTCTATAAAGTAAATGGTTAATGTGTGCTAGTATAACAGCCAAATAACCAATATAAGTTATGTTATTCACCAACCTAAAAACTTTTTCTGTATGAAAATATAGGTTTCGATGAACTACATATATATATTATATTAGTGTTTTAATAGCAAGCATTCATTTTAAGCTATGGTATTAATGTCTTTATAAGAACTCTTTGAAGGAAATACAATACTTGCATTTAACCCTTTACCTCATGAATATTCATGCGGCAAGAAATGAATGTATGAATATCAAATAGCTGATTTTTGTAATAGTGCCATGAACAAGGCAATTTTTAACAAAACATAAACTGAAAATACTTACCTTTATTGTTTTTTAAACAAACATATCCGTTTGATCTGGGTATGTTCTATTTGCAAATACGTACCTATGAGGTATAGGGTTAAACCATTACTACCTCTATATGGTCGTAAGCCTATTGAATGTTTTATTTGATTGATGGCCCTCTGAAAAAGAAAATGATAATATATTAAAATTTTGACTGCAGGCACTGACAGCCTTGGTGGAATTTGTAATGGAAGCATGTACAAATATATGTGGTTAAACGTGCCGAAGGAATCAATTGAGGTTAGCAGCTACACGTATAAGGAACACTTTGGAAAGGCTGTACCTTCATTTCTTCCACGAGCTACAATGCTGGGCTACTTTGAAGGTATGTACTACAGAGATCCAGATAAGATGCGCAAATTTAACTATTTTCAAGAAGAACTCCTTTATTTCTCCACCAAACCCTATACTGTGACCACTCACTCTTTTGAATCGTCTCTTCGAGACGATTCTAAAGAGTGGTCACAGTATGGGTTTGGTGGAGAGAAGACGATTTTAGTATTTAGGTACGCACTTTTATCTGTAGATAGCTCTGTATTACACACTCCAACATCACTGTACACATCATTGGACATTTGCCTTCAGGAATGAACAAACACTTCAAGCTAAGATCATATGCTGCACCAAAGACATCTGAACTGGTAGCTTATTGGCAGGTTTGATGAATCATGTATGAATGTACCAGTGGGTGTATTTGACTTTCTGGCGTATTGTCAATAACTTTGCCAAGCTATATCTACAGTGTATATCATGTTAGAACGCCGCGTTTCCGATTCTATATTGTTTGGTAAGACATTGTTTGCAAGGTCCCAAATACACGCGTGTACATGTCATTTAATCTATTGCCTTAATATAGCACTATCTCGGATTGAAAGACTTTTTTATGTTGATGAATCTACAAAATAACTAATCTTTAACATATTTCATTTAATTGATTTTATCATTGCGCATTTCATTTGAAGTTGACAAATGTGAAATAAATCCGCATATCGCAACTCCTCATGAACATACCTTGTTGGCATTTGAACTTTTAATGTGATAAATTACCTCGAATTTAGATAATACTTGCATCCCTTCTTCCTGAACGTAAATTAAGTATTGTGTTCTGTCTGTGACTTTCTCAATAAATTACATTTTCAAGTCCTTAAGCATGTTTAAACATGACAACCACCACTTATAATATATTATTAAATTTAAGCATTTTAATATATCAGTATTTGACAATAACGTTTGTCTCTTTCAAACACGAATAAATCTTGCGGGGGAAAAGCTGCAGAGACAAAACTTAAAAAAGTAAAACATAGATACCTAACATGTCATGCTCTGTTGTTTTTTTCTGGTACAAGCAATGGTAATGTTTTGCACGCTTAAAACGTCCAAACTCTAATATGTTTGCATTTAGCCTGCTGAGCAAGTTTTTGTTGATAAAAGATGGCATCGACTTCAATTGTCACATATGATCTATCTTGCCTTTCTTTTCAACAATATGGTCAGATATCAAACAGTTTGAATCCTGATTTGACGCCAAATAGCAATATGTTCTAATTTTGGTAGATATATTCACGTTTTAGATTTGTGGGCGAAGAAAAGTAAACTGGATTTGAAGGCATTAATCAAGTTAAGCCACGCTGTACAATATGTCAGGTACAACACCGAGCTTGAAAGATTCATCGTAAGCGTGATCGACTTGAAAACGGAAACAGTCATGGAGGAAATGTTCAGTCACGTGATTGTCGCTGCTGGCATTTTCTCAATTCCAAACAAGCCAGCATTTCCCGGTATCGAAGACTTCCAAGGTAAAATACTTCATTCCAAAGAATTCCATGATGCTAGAGAATTCGTAGGCCAACGGATCTTAGTCATCGGTGGAAGCTTCTCTGCTGAGGATATATCTATGCTGTTAGCAAAGTATGGAGCAAAGAACGTCATTTGTTCGTGGCACGCACAACCATTTGGTGTCGAGTTTCCGAAAGGTATAGAAACACGTCCTCCTGTCAAGACCATCTGCCAACACACCATCATCTTTGAAGATGATAGCACTGCTGATGTGGACGCTATCATTCTCTGCACTGGTTATTTATACAGGTTTCCCTTCATGGAGGAATGTCTTAAGCTAAAGAGCGAGAAGTCGATGTATCCGGATAATCTGTATAAGGGGTTGCTGTGGATCCACGGAGGAAACAACAAGCTGTTCTACATTGGGACGCAATACCCATACTACACGTTGCCGATGTATAATGTCCAGGCAATTTGGATATGGAGGTAGGAAATCAAGATCAGAATTACCATATACATGATCACATGTGGACAGTTAATTTTGGAACAGCTGTATTTTTATTTAAGGACTTGCTCTCCTCTGGTTTGTCTTGATTTGTGTTGATAAGACTAGTGCTTAATTGTTATGTCAAAGAACTGTATAGGTTTCTTAACTAGAAAAAAGTATATCTCATCTCTTCTTCCACATAATGTGTATAGGTGAATGGAGTTGGCTTGCTTTTGTCTATGACTCAAAGTGATGCAATCGATTACAGTTTTTAGATGTGTGACCATATGCTGGACACTCTTTTTTCTGATTAGTTATCATTCATAAATATCATCCCACCATTAATAATTCATCTGCATCAGTGTTCTTTACCTATTCAACGCCGCAGCGCTTCAACACCCAAACTCCTAATCATTCATCTGCATCAGTGCTCTTTACCTATTCAACGCCGCAGCGCTTCAACACCCAAACTCCTAATCATTCATCTGCAGCAGTGCTCTTTACCTGTTCAATGCCACGGCGCTTCTACACCCAAACTCCTAATTATTCATCTGCATCAGTGCTCTTTACCTATTCAATGCCGCAGCGCTTCAACACCCAAACCTATATTTCTTTGAGAATCAATACTTTTGATGCTGATGCTTTTGCTAGCTTTTACATCGACAATCTTGAAATCGATTTCAGGTGTCATCTTCTGTTTTTGTCGCCAAGAAGACAGGATTGCTGGGCAACCAGTGCATGAAATGAACACATCGGATAAGACAGTGTCTGTACATTTCACTTCTTAACCACAACCAAGGCATTTGATTATAAATTTTCATACGCCTACTTGTTCACTAATAGAAAATGAAAGTCAGAGGATATATCACACGTAAAACGCACAGCCACATTCTAGATTTCATGTTACGAAACCTTCTGGTTGGCTTGCGCTTGGTCGTTGGTTCTACCCGGGCATTAGTATGTGTCTAAAACAAATCTTATTGTTTCGCATGTAGACGACACTCGGTGTAATTCTTCCACCTGTAATGTTCTAGACTTAGCAAAATAAATGAAATATTGTTGAAGTGGGGGTAAACCCAAACTAACAGACAGACAGACAAACAACTCTAACAAAAACAATATGTAATGGGAAATAACTCAAATTGTTGCTAGTATAGTAATGGACTTGATGAATCATACTTACCCTAATCATGTGCTTTCCACTCCACATTTTTATAAGAAAACAACCTATAACTCAAAAAATATTGATACCAAAGTTATGGCCCTTGTGCATAACACTTCTTTTCATCATGCTCTTTCCATAGATGAAATGTCATTCCAATAGCATCAGTAGAACAGGAGTTATTGATCGGACAAACAAAAGTAACAAAGGGCAATAACTCCAAAGAGTTATGACCATTGTACATGACATTTTCTCTCACCATGTTCTTTCCATGTATAAAGTTTCAATCCAATGGCATGAGCCATATAGGAGTTATCGGCCGGACAAAAAGAGCGTGAAACAAATATACAATGGGCAATAACTCAAATATTATTGAAGCTAGAGTTATGGGTCTTGTACATGACACTTCCTCTCATCATGCTCTTTCCATGTATGAAGTTTCAATCCAGTGGCATGAGCCATATAGGAGTTACCGTCCGGACAAAACATGTGAAAAAATTGTACAAGGGGCTATAACACCAATATTAGTGAAACCAGAGTTATGGACCTTGTGCATAATACTTCCTTTCATCATGCTCTTTTCATGTATGAAGTTTCAATCCAATGACATGAGCCATATAGGAGCTATCGTCCGGGAAAAAAGTGAAAAATGTACAAGAGGCAATAACTCCAATACTAGTGAAGTCAGAGTTATGGACCTTGTGCATGACACTTCCTCTCATTATGCTCTCTCCATACTTTATATGAAGTTTCAACCAACTGGCATCAGTCATATAGAAGTTATCTTCCGGACAAGAAAGTGTGACGGACAGACAGACAGACAGACAACTCTCACAAAAACAATATGTTTCCCCCATATAAATATGGTGAGAGACATAATGATCCCGAAGGACCAGAAAATATAACAACACTGAGAATGAAGTACCGCCACACAAGCACTTAACGAAAGTAGGAGATACTTCGAAAGCAAAAGCAGCAATACAAAAAGAGAAAAATGCAGACTCTGTTTTATTGCGTCTGTCCATGAGCAATTAAAGTAAGTAACAATTAAATAATGTAAGTAAGTTGAACACACATACTCTGCGTGGAAAATGTGCTATATAAATGTGGTATAGTAAATAAATATAAATAATACATAAAGTAAGTTATTACCTAAGATTGATCATTTGATTGGTGCATTTTATTAGCATTAGTAAAATTAGTGAACTCCGTAGACAAACTGTATATGTCGTGTTATTTGGTTTCGTTTAGGACTACACTTACTTTGACTACTATATAGCAATTAAACAGCAATGGCATAACGATTTAACAGGTTAGTGATATTGGACGATATAAGTATATTGATGTACTTTGGTTGACATGGGCGAAACACTGTCGATATGGATAATGCAATCATTGCACTGGTGGGAATCGTATGATTTACTTAGTGCTAATAGGATTCATTGTGTTTCCAATGTCATAGGTAAATTGCAACGATACGTCTGTACGTGTATGATAAACTAGTTTATAACCAGGGATACAGCTTAATGGTTACTTGAATCAAACTCAAATATAATTATTTATATTCTTGCAAAACTGAATATAATGAAAACAACTTGAGGTTCCTTTTCGACAAGTACTTGTGAAGTGGTACATGAAGAGTGTCCAGCATAATTGAAATACACCTAAATAAACTATACCAACATTAACCAATTAATGTGTCGCGCCTTTTGAATTTCAATGTTATGTAATACACAAAATGAGCATTTCAAATAATAAAACTTGAAACGTTAAAATTACAATACTGAATGAAAATTAAAGGATTGACAAAAATGTGTATGTGCAGAGAAAATATATATTTTATTGTAAAATACTGCTGTTTTCCTCGGACTGTTATGATATTTTAATCATACGTATAATTTTCCTTGTGCTGTCAATGTTGAAAAATATGTTGTTTTTCTTCCTGTATCTCTGTAAACGTTATCAACAATCACAAATTAAAAGTAAAAAGGTAAAGGTGAGGTTTATAGGCTGGAGTTAGGTAGTTCATCTACATAAGCACTGGGTTGGGTCTCTTTAACCTTTTCAGTTTTGGTTCTGTGTGTGCTATGAAAAACGCTGTAAGTTCTGAAAATAGTTTGATAATTGCAACCTCTTTGTTTATTCTATGCCTTTTATGGAAATGACATGTTCAGAAGTGTATCGGTTGATAACCTACACGTATGTGTTACTTTACACAAAACATGAATGGAGCAGATGTCTCTTTTATTTCTGTGCATATTGTGAAAATCAAAGAAATACCCAGTTGGTTAAGTCAATGGAGAAAATGTAAAACATAGTATCTGAACATTGCAGTTGGGTTAGTGTATGGTGTAGAAATGCTTTAATAATGTGTCCCTGTTTTCAGGTATATAACTGGTCAACTGAGAAACGAGCCAAAAATGCTGACCGAAATGACGACAGACATACAAAAATGGCTTGCCAACAACAATGCAATTAAGAACATAATGGAAGGTCTCGTATTTCAAACGGAATACATGATGGAACTTTCGGAGCTCGTGGAAGAAGAAAAACAACCCTACTTGAAAATGATGGAAGTAATACGTGATCATCTCCGAGCCAGAATTACAAATTTTGTTACCCACAGAAATCAATGTTATCAGTCGGTTCACACAGGACAAATGGCCTGTGAATTGACACCTTGGATTGCCAATTTTGAAGAGGATCTTGATAAGATATGCACATGTAACTTTAAATAAAATTAGAACATAGATCAGGCAGGAAATGCTACACAAAAGTTCATAACAACCACAGATACACAAATAAATTGCTCGTCTGTACATGTGCGTGCACAGATTCACGCAGCACACATGCATGCATACATGAACGCACGCATGTGCATGCGAACCCAGGCACACAAAAACGTTAAAAGAACAGTTCCATGCCTGTTCACCATCGAAGATATTACTGTATCTTAACAATTAACATCAGTTCAGAAATTAAACTGTAGAGTAAAACGTTTTGTAACGACGTGTATTGGTACTCATCTTACTCATGTATATGTCATATAATGCCTTGTATTTTCAGAGATGAGCAAACAAGGAACGGTTTTTTGAAGTTTGTGCGAGCGTATATGTTTCTTGGGTAGATGTGTGTTTTTGTGTGGCGTCTTCTGTCTGCTTTTCATTTGAATCTGAGCCAGAACAAAACAAAATGGAATTCCTCACTACTGATTCATTTAATTTGTAAATAAAATACAGTTCAAAATCGATATTGCTATTTAATTAAGAACGCATCAATCTAACTAAATAAGCGCTTATTTAACGATGATACTCATCCGTATCCACACTGTGTGTAAAGATAATCACGAATTCTCAATAATAGTCCTATTCCAACGACACACAGATAAAATGTTTACCATGAGAATCCTAAACCACATAATATTGCATCACTGTAAGAGTGCGTTGATTTGAAACGGCATTGGGCAATGCAGTTTTTTTCTATCCCTCTCAAAACTAAAACAAACTCATCATTATCATCACTATCACCACCATCATCATCATCATCATCACCATCATCATCCTCATCATCATCATTATCATATTATCAACAACATATTAAAGATAGGTTGTCCAACACTCTACTGAGTCTCCTTTTGACGCATTTGCCTGTGGAGCTGTTCTATTTACTGATCAGATAATATCAATCTGATTATGTTGTCCCTACCACGACCAAACATCCTGAGTTCATATGGCGTTATGAACTTCAGTTATAATATTTATCAGGTCATTTCTTGCATAAATATAAGTCATTTCTTGCATAAATATACATGAAGTAAATATATACGGACGTGATTTGGAGATAAAGCACGGAGTGTTATTGGTCGAGTGTTGGTCGGCTAAAATAAGAATTTATGTATGTACCTACATTGAAAAGTGCATGATTGAGTCTTTCAGGATACACCACATACAAAACGTCCGAACAGCACCATGATAAAAAAAACAGCAAATGTACATGACTATCAAAGACAAAAAGAGATGCACAAAGACATAACAAACAAAAAACACAAATAGGCGGAAGATGGAAGTGCCGCCTTTGGAGCGGTCAGTGTCAAGTGTCACTGGGGGTTTAAACTGGTTATGGGGCGCAATCCCTCACACTTATTCCATCCCAATCCTAAAATTCAAACAGTGTAAATAAACGTACCCCCTCTCCGACTAATCTACAACAACCGCGATGGCAAATACAGTGGTAAATTGTATGTACGACCTTAGAACTAAAACATATTAACTTACTGCCAAAGTCGCCTAAATGCACCACTGCAAATAGTGCAGTCCATGGTCAGACCCCGCATCGGAAAGTCGGCGTCTGACCTGGGACTCTACTACTTGCTCCGACATTTAATCCCATTTTCAGAAGTTTCCAAAGCATGACATATATTAGCATGTATCCGTTATTTATATGTGTATACTGTTAAATGTAAACGTAGTTCAAAAGTCCAATTTTAAATGTGGTTGTGAAAGAATTAAAGTGAAACAAACTGGATCCACCTATCGCTAGTGCACTCATTGGGTGTGCAGCAAACAGAGTAACTGTCAAAAAGTAATAAAGGGTACGACAAAAACGATCCGATGTCCTTCTTTCTTTTCCGGATTTTAGAGGGCGTCTTCATGGAGCACTAAGGCTTTACTGTCCGCGTGCATGAAAAGAGGACAGCATCATTGCCATCTGTAAAAAGGTTCACAAACAGAAATGCAGTGTGTTGTAATACTGTAGGATCATATACCTGTTTAATGATTTTTTCTTAATATATTTGACGAACAAAGTAGGAAAATGGCTATGTCCAATAATTTTACGTAAATCACATCACTATAAAATTCCAAATGTGAAATACTTCAGATTGCATTTATACTTGCCAATAAGTGAGAGATTTCGATGGTAAAATTTAGACAATGTTTTTCTTAGTTTATTATACATATATCCTTGCTTATATCAGATTATATCAGTTAATGTCGGTTGAGCAGTCATTTGGACTGAAAGTAGACTGTAACTAGGTACTTTATCTTTTTACATGTATTTCAACTGCAAATAAAATTAGCTTTAGCACGTGAATGAAGTGCCATTTCCAGTCAGTTGGACAGAAAAATCAATAACGTTTCCATTGATATGCCATAAGTGTGTCTACATATTCAAATTGTGTAAAAACTGGATTGCTGCCACTACTTTTCAAATGATCTTCGTCTGTTGGCCAAGCGGATGAATGAGGATTCATGGTACATGTATATACATAAATGGTGCGGGCACAACAAGCAAAACACGGATGTATTCATATATTATTTGGGTGCACTCATCATTTATGTTCTGACTCTTCTGGTATATGAAAAAGTAGTAAATGGAAAAGTAGTAAAGTCAAGCAGGCAAAGCCACATGCAAGACGCAACCACCACCAAAACACCGATAGACAGCATGACACACACACACACACACAACCACACACCCAAACGCACACGCACACACACGAAATGAACACAGAAAACACCAAAAGACACACAAGAACCAGGGACAAACGTTCCACAACATGAACAAACCACAAGCACAAAGACGCAATGCAAACAAAAGGAAGGGTGACAAAGAGAGTACCGCCTTGGCACGGTCAGCAGCAAAAACACCACTGGGGGTTTAAACCGGTTTACGGACGTCCTAACCTCACACTTCTCTCAAAGTCACCCTAGCTTTACAAATATTGTAAATAAAGGTATCCCCGCTGGACTTACCCACAACATAGACGACGGTGAACACAGGACAACATGTAAAACATAGCATAATAACTGTGACAATCCGTCAAATATGTACTCAATGACTTTGCTGAAGTCAGAGCACCTGCAGGTAAGCCGTTAAGGGCACGACAGGGAAAAAAATAATACATGAGTCTGGTAAGCTCCTCCTGTATCCAAGTTTAAGAGTATACCATCATAGAGTACTACCCTCGGCCTGTCATCGCGCAAGCAAAGAGGGAAGCGTAGCTACCGACTGTAAAAGGGTCGATAACCAAACATGCAGTGTGTTGCAATATAATAGGATCATAACCTTTCTTTTTAAATTTTTTAATGCGTTTTATAAACAAATCATGAAAATGGATATGACCCCGAATTTTCCTAAGTTTGTAGATAACATCCCCATAAAATTCTGGTTGAGAAATGCCTTGTCGCAGTAACGTCCGTAGATTGCAATTATATTTACTAATGAGAGGTAAATTTCGATAATTGTATTTTCTTGCGATTGATCTTTTAAATGTCGCAGTAGAAGTGTTTCAAATTGTTTTCCCGTACTTTTAAATTATGACGTCATTTACATGATGACGTCGCTTGTTTACTTCTAATAACGTTCATTTTCAAATCATTTTCATTTTGGCATACATCGTTACGCATGTTGTGGTGTTGTCTGGAGGGGGAATTTTATTTACATTTTGACTTTGGTGAAAGTGGGATAAGGACGAGGTTGGGTACCCATAAACCAGGTTCAAGTCCCCCAGTAGCCAATTTTTTTTTTTTATTGCTTTTGGCTGCTGACCGTTCCAAGGCGGCACTCCTGCTTTCACCCTACGGTCAATTTTGTTTTTTAATATGCTTAATGTTTAATGTGTTTCGTCTTGATATGCGTCCTGTTATGTTTTGTCTTGTGGCTTTATCGTTTCTCGTTAGATGGTGTTTGATGCGGTGTCATTCCGTGTGTGGCTCTCCCTGTTTGACTATTTTTCCATATTTACTAACACAATAGTGTTGTGTGTGCCGTGTGGCGGCCGTAAAACGTCTCCCCGTACATACAATCGATATTGTTATTTCTCCCCTTACAGAGGGTGTTACTTACGTAATTTCATCATCATATATTCATCATCACCCTATGCACCACATGGTAGATTCTGTTTTCAGCGATATTTTGGGTCGATTTCCATCTGAATATTTTATTGTCTTACTTATTTAGTGTCGTAGTGCCATAGAACCAAAATTATTCAACCATTCATCTAGTTACCTATATCTTATTTTAATGTGTTTCATTACCTAATTAGTGTCGCAGTGCCATAGAGCTCGGACTGCTCACTTTGACTACCTTTCCGTCTATATTTTCTGCGCGTTTTGAGCAATTCATTGTCGCAGTAACAATACACTGTTTATCAATTCATATATTTGACACTATTTGACTTGTTTTAGGATCTAAGTGTTAATAGAACCTAAACTTGTTTACATCAATGCACTATATAACCAATTTAATATCGCAGTGCCTAAGAGCCGAACTCGCTCTATCTATCTAAATACCCATCTATCGTTGAACACAGTATGGTGCCCCTCTACTTACAACTAAACTATGAATACAACTACAAGAAAATTTCAAACTTTAAAACTACATTCTACGACATCTGTGCAAATTCCACAAAATGGTAATTTTAGATCGTTTCAACCTTCATTGTGTTTAAAGCCACTAAACCTTTATTCTGCAAAATCGTTCCACCTACCTTCTGTTTCAATTAACAACTGTTTTCACAATGGCCCAAGAGTGGTACTTTCTCCGTTACATAAATCTATTCAACATAGTACTGTAGTTAATATAATTCAAAATAAACGGATTTTGCACGGAAGACGTAGAATGTATCCAACCATTGATAAGTGCAATGCTAAGAGGTGTATGTGCTGCAAATATCTATCTTGTAATTCTACCATTAAATCTACAATTAATGGTAGAGTTTTTACCACAAAATTCACATCAAATATTAACTGTAAAACTTCTCATGTGATTTACGTTTTAACATGAAATGCACCACTCTGTGGTATACAATATGTAGGACAAACTGGACGCTCACTAAAAACTAGATTCCGTGAACATATATATCAATGCAGGAATAATAAAATTAAAAATTTTCTATACCAGCATTTTCGTAAATCGGGTCATTCATTTAAAGATATTACAGTTCAGCCAGTTGAACATCTTGTTTATGATTATAATTCTACAAATAGCATCAAATCTAAAGCCAGATTTATGGCAGAACTCAAATGGATTAAAAATTTACAGACACCTTTCCCTTTAGGCCTAAATGATAATATTTATCAAACCGGAAATATTTCTAAAGACCCTAACATTGATATATTTTCTATTTACTCAATCAGAAAACGAAAAACCAGATCACATGGCTTACGTATAAACGGCAATATCAAACGCAAAGCTCGACTTAAAACGTCTGTTTCAGATTTACACACTATACGTCTACAATCTGGCAGACATACTATGCTCTCTCGTCTATGTTCTTTGTCTATTTCTTCTATAAGAGACATTGACATAGAAGCAGACAAAGTGATCTTACGAACAGATCCTTTATATAATACAGCTTCTTTCATTCAGAACTACACTCGGCATGTTCTTCGACCACACGTTGATTCAGTATCTGCCCATAAAAGATATTTTTTGAAAATTCCCTTTGTTAATAAAGGTATAGATTTTATCGATCTACAATCAATATTTCGCGATAAAAACGTAATTAATACCATCCCAGCCTATTTCAAAAACTTAGAATCTCCAATTATCTGTTATAAGTACAAAATACCTATTAGGAATACTATTTTTAATTACAATAAGATTGTATCGGACCTTAATATTGTAAATAATACACCTGTTAGTTGAAATTGTAATTCTTCTAAGTTCTGTTACGCCGAGGCTGGTCATGTTATTACAGGCAATTTTGACATTATCGAAAACAAACGTCTCCGTACTTTACTAACTAAGGGACCTAAATACAGACTACCTTCTTTGATAGATTTCAAAATCTGCCGCAGCAAAATTATAGAATCTTTGTTAGACTTCAGTGTAAAATGGTGTCGCCGAGAACATGCAGACAATAGTGCCCTTAATAAATGGATAAAACAAATTTCAAATATAATGGATACACGTATCGCGTTTTACAAATCTAACATTCACCTTCTTCCGCCTAAACCTAAGACTTCAGTTCGCTTCTTAAAAAATAGTATACAAGAATTTCACTCTAAATACGTGTTTGTCCCAGCTGATAAAGCGTCAAACAATGTAATTATCGTTTGACGACTTTATTATGTGGATGTTTTAGAACAAGAACTAACTAAGACAAAGTCATATATTGGGGTCTCTAAGTCTGAAAACGACATAATATCTGAACATGTTAATAAATGTAAACAGTTCAATGCTGATATATTAATCACACACCATAAACTTCCGACGATGTACTGGATACCTAAACTCCATAAAACGCCATATAAATCACGCTTCATAGCAAATTCTGTCTCGTGCACAACAACTGCACTATCCAAACTAATTACATCGTGTCTAACAGCGGTCAAAGAACATGTCAAACGTTACTGCGATAAAGCTTATGAGAATTCAGGAATTAACCTTTTTTGGTCTATTAAAAACTCCAATGAGGTTTTAACTAAATTAAAAATCAAGCAACACCAAGCTTACACTATAAGCACTTATGATTTTTCTACACTTTATACCACATTACCACACGATCTAATTAAGATCAAACTTACTAATCTGATAAATAAAACATTTGCCAGAGAAAAGGTATCATTTATTGCCTGTAATTCTAGACATGCGTTCTTTACCAATGATGTTACAAATAAATATACCTCATGGACATGTTTAGATCTTTGTGACGCTATTACGTTTCTGTTAGACAATATATTTGTTCGATTTGGTAATTCTGTTTATCGCCAGGTTATTGGTATTCCAATGGGAACCAATTGTGCTCCTTTAATTGCAGACTTGTTTTTGTTTTGTTATGAACGGGATTTTATGCTTAACCTTAACAGCGATTCACAGGCGGATGTCATCAATGCCTTTAACAATACAGCACGTTATTTAGACGACATTTTTAATATTGATAACCCATACTTTGATTCTATGATAACCTCAATTTACCCTAGGGAGCTCAAGCTTAATAAAGCAAATAGTTCTGACATATCTGCAGCCTTTTTAGATTTAAATTTATCTATAAACAATGGAACAATTTCTTCTGGAATTTATGACAAAAGGGATGATTTTAATTTTAAAATAGTTAACTATCCTCATTTGGATGGGGATGTTCCCCGAGCTACATGTTACGGTGTATACATTTCTCAGCTTATTCGTTTTGCTAGAGCTTGTTCCTCTGTTGATGATTTTAACAATCGTAACCTTATTATCACTGAAAAACTACTAAAACAGGGCTACAGATATGACAAACTTCGTAAAACATTTTCAAAATTTTACCACCGTAATATTCTACTCATTCAGCAAATACAATTGTAATTTACGTACTTTTCTAAAGTTAGGTATTTCACATCCGGAGTTTTACGGTGATGTCATTTACAAACTTCGAAAAATTATTGGACATACTTATTTTGATACTTTGCTTGTCAAACGTATAAAACAATTCATTAAAAAGGGATATGACCCCTCTATATTGCAGCACACTACATGCTTGGTGGTCGACCCCTTTACAGTTGGTCATTATGCTTTCCTCTTTACTTGTGCGACGACGGAAAAGGCTTAATACTCTATGAAGATTCCCTCTGAAACCCGTTTACGGAGGGAGGAAATTAGATATTTGTATTTTGCTAGTTCTGTCGTACCCCAAATGACTACTCCACAGCTGCTCTGACCTGAATAGTCATCGAGTACATGCCTATGATGTCAAGTTTATTCTTTTGCAAACAAAACAGTTGTGTATGATTAATATCCACTGGTAATTGTATTTTCTTGCGATTGATCTTTTAAATGTCGCAGTAGAAGTGTTTCAAATTGTTTTCCCGTACTTTTAAATTATGACGTCATTTACATGATGACGTCGCTTGTTTACTTCTAATAACGTTCATTTTCAAATCATTTTCATTTTGGCATACATCGTTACGCATGTTGTGGTGTTGTCTGGAGGGGGAATTTTATTTACATTTTGACTTTGGTGAAAGTGGGATAAGGACGAGGTTGGGTACCCATAAACCAGGTTCAAGTCCCCCAGTAGCCAATTTTTTTTTTTTATTGCTTTTGGCTGCTGACCGTTCCAAGGCGGCACTCCTGCTTTCACCCTACGGTCAATTTTGTTTTTTAATATGCTTAATGTTTAATGTGTTTCGTCTTGATATGCGTCCTGTTATGTTTTGTCTTGTGGCTTTATCGTTTCTCGTTAGATGGTGTTTGATGCGGTGTCATTCCGTGTGTGGCTCTCCCTGTTTGACTATTTTTCCATATTTACTAACACAATAGTGTTGTGTGTGCCGTGTGGCGGCCGTAAAACGTCTCCCCGTACATACAATCGATATTGTTATTTCTCCCCTTACAGAGGGTGTTACTTACGTAATTTCATCATCATATATTCATCATCACCCTATGCACCACATGGTAGATTCTGTTTTCAGCGATATTTTGGGTCGATTTCCATCTGAATATTTTATTGTCTTACTTATTTAGTGTCGTAGTGCCATAGAACCAAAATTATTCAACCATTCATCTAGTTACCTATATCTTATTTTAATGTGTTTCATTACCTAATTAGTGTCGCAGTGCCATAGAGCTCGGACTGCTCACTTTGACTACCTTTCCGTCTATATTTTCTGCGCGTTTTGAGCAATTCATTGTCGCAGTAACAATACACTGTTTATCAATTCATATATTTGACACTATTTGACTTGTTTTAGGATCTAAGTGTTAATAGAACCTAAACTTGTTTACATCAATGCACTATATAACCAATTTAATATCGCAGTGCCTAAGAGCCGAACTCGCTCTATCTATCTAAATACCCATCTATCGTTGAACACAGTATGGTGCCCCTCTACTTACAACTAAACTATGAATACAACTACAAGAAAATTTCAAACTTTAAAACTACATTCTACGACATCTGTGCAAATTCCACAAAATGGTAATTTTAGATCGTTTCAACCTTCATTGTGTTTAAAGCCACTAAACCTTTATTCTGCAAAATCGTTCCACCTACCTTCTGTTTCAATTAACAACTGTTTTCACAATGGCCCAAGAGTGGTACTTTCTCCGTTACATAAATCTATTCAACATAGTACTGTAGTTAATATAATTCAAAATAAACGGATTTTGCACGGAAGACGTAGAATGTATCCAACCATTGATAAGTGCAATGCTAAGAGGTGTATGTGCTGCAAATATCTATCTTGTAATTCTACCATTAAATCTACAATTAATGGTAGAGTTTTTACCACAAAATTCACATCAAATATTAACTGTAAAACTTCTCATGTGATTTACGTTTTAACATGAAATGCACCACTCTGTGGTATACAATATGTAGGACAAACTGGACGCTCACTAAAAACTAGATTCCGTGAACATATATATCAATGCAGGAATAATAAAATTAAAAATTTTCTATACCAGCATTTTCGTAAATCGGGTCATTCATTTAAAGATATTACAGTTCAGCCAGTTGAACATCTTGTTTATGATTATAATTCTACAAATAGCATCAAATCTAAAGCCAGATTTATGGCAGAACTCAAATGGATTAAAAATTTACAGACACCTTTCCCTTTAGGCCTAAATGATAATATTTATCAAACCGGAAATATTTCTAAAGACCCTAACATTGATATATTTTCTATTTACTCAATCAGAAAACGAAAAACCAGATCACATGGCTTACGTATAAACGGCAATATCAAACGCAAAGCTCGACTTAAAACGTCTGTTTCAGATTTACACACTATACGTCTACAATCTGGCAGACATACTATGCTCTCTCGTCTATGTTCTTTGTCTATTTCTTCTATAAGAGACATTGACATAGAAGCAGACAAAGTGATCTTACGAACAGATCCTTTATATAATACAGCTTCTTTCATTCAGAACTACACTCGGCATGTTCTTCGACCACACGTTGATTCAGTATCTGCCCATAAAAGATATTTTTTGAAAATTCCCTTTGTTAATAAAGGTATAGATTTTATCGATCTACAATCAATATTTCGCGATAAAAACGTAATTAATACCATCCCAGCCTATTTCAAAAACTTAGAATCTCCAATTATCTGTTATAAGTACAAAATACCTATTAGGAATACTATTTTTAATTACAATAAGATTGTATCGGACCTTAATATTGTAAATAATACTCCTGTTAGTTGAAATTGTAATTCTTCTAAGTTCTGTTACGCCGAGGCTGGTCATGTTATTACAGGCAATTTTGACATTATCGAAAACAAACGTCTCCGTACTTTACTAACTAAGGGACCTAAATACAGACTACCTTCTTTGATAGATTTCAAAATCTGCCGCAGCAAAATTATAGAATCTTTGTTAGACTTCAGTGTAAAATGGTGTCGCCGAGAACATGCAGACAATAGTGCCCTTAATAAATGGATAAAACAAATTTCAAATATAATGGATACACGTATCGCGTTTTACAAATCTAACATTCACCTTCTTCCGCCTAAACCTAAGACTTCAGTTCGCTTCTTAAAAAATAGTATACAAGAATTTCACTCTAAATACGTGTTTGTCCCAGCTGATAAAGCGTCAAACAATGTAATTATCGTTTGACGACTTTATTATGTGGATGTTTTAGAACAAGAACTAACTAAGACAAAGTCATATATTGGGGTCTCTAAGTCTGAAAACGACATAATATCTGAACATGTTAATAAATGTAAACAGTTCAATGCTGATATATTAATCACACACCATAAACTTCCGACGATGTACTGGATACCTAAACTCCATAAAACGCCATATAAATCACGCTTCATAGCAAATTCTGTCTCGTGCACAACAACTGCACTATCCAAACTAATTACATCGTGTCTAACAGCGGTCAAAGAACATGTCAAACGTTACTGCGATAAAGCTTATGAGAATTCAGGAATTAACCTTTTTTGGTCTATTAAAAACTCCAATGAGGTTTTAACTAAATTAAAAATCAAGCAACACCAAGCTTACACTATAAGCACTTATGATTTTTCTACACTTTATACCACATTACCACACGATCTAATTAAGATCAAACTTACTAATCTGATAAATAAAACATTTGCCAGAGAAAAGGTATCATTTATTGCCTGTAATTCTAGACATGCGTTCTTTACCAATGATGTTACAAATAAATATACCTCATGGACATGTTTAGATCTTTGTGACGCTATTACGTTTCTGTTAGACAATATATTTGTTCGATTTGGTAATTCTGTTTATCGCCAGGTTATTGGTATTCCAATGGGAACCAATTGTGCTCCTTTAATTGCAGACTTGTTTTTGTTTTGTTATGAACGGGATTTTATGCTTAACCTTAACAGCGATTCACAGGCGGATGTCATCAATGCCTTTAACAATACAGCACGTTATTTAGACGACATTTTTAATATTGATAACCCATACTTTGATTCTATGATAACCTCAATTTACCCTAGGGAGCTCAAGCTTAATAAAGCAAATAGTTCTGACATATCTGCAGCCTTTTTAGATTTAAATTTATCTATAAACAATGGAACAATTTCTTCTGGAATTTATGACAAAAGGGATGATTTTAATTTTAAAATAGTTAACTATCCTCATTTGGATGGGGATGTTCCCCGAGCTACATGTTACGGTGTATACATTTCTCAGCTTATTCGTTTTGCTAGAGCTTGTTCCTCTGTTGATGATTTTAACAATCGTAACCTTATTATCACTGAAAAACTACTAAAACAGGGCTACAGATATGACAAACTTCGTAAAACATTTTCAAAATTTTACCACCGTAATATTCTACTCATCAGCAAATACAATTGTAATTTACGTACTTTTCTAAAGTTAGGTATTTCACATCCGGAGTTTTACGGTGATGTCATTTACAAACTTCGAAAAATTATTGGACATACTTATTTTGATACTTTGCTTGTCAAACGTATAAAACAATTCATTAAAAAGGGATATGACCCCTCTATATTGCAGCACACTACATGCTTGGTGGTCGACCCCTTTACAGTTGGTCATTATGCTTTCCTCTTTACTTGTGCGACGACGGAAAAGGCTTAATACTCTATGAAGATTCCCTCTGAAACCCGTTTACGGAGGGAGGAAATTAGATATTTGTATTTTGCTAGTTCTGTCGTACCCCAAATGACTACTCCACAGCTGCTCTGACCTGAATAGTCATCGAGTACATGCCTATGATGTCAAGTTTATTCTTTTGCAAACAAAACAGTTGTGTATGATTAATATCCACTGGTAATTGTATTTTCTTGCGATTGATCTTTTAAATGTCGCAGTAGAAGTGTTTCAAATTGTTTTCCCGTACTTTTAAATTATGACGTCATTTACATGATGACGTCGCTTGTTTACTTCTAATAACGTTCATTTTCAAATCATTTTCATTTTGGCATACATCGTTACGCATGTTGTGGTGTTGTCTGGAGGGGGAATTTTATTTACATTTTGACTTTGGTGAAAGTGGGATAAGGACGAGGTTGGGTACCCATAAACCAGGTTCAAGTCCCCCAGTAGCCAATTATTTTTTTTTTTATTGCTTTTGGCTGCTGACCGTTCCAAGGCGGCACTCCTGCTTTCACCCTACGGTCAATTTTGTTTTTTAATATGCTTAATGTTTAATGTGTTTCGTCTTGATATGCGTCCTGTTATGTTTTGTCTTGTGGCTTTATCGTTTCTCGTTAGATGGTGTTTGATGCGGTGTCATTCCGTGTGTGGCTCTCCCTGTTTGACTATTTTTCCATATTTGTGATATCTGTAACCTTGCTTAAGAAGTTTATCAGTTATAACTAAATTACGTCTGTTAAAATCTTCAAGCAAAGAACAGGCTCGGGCAAACCTAATAAGTTGAGAAATATAAACACCATAAGATGTAGAACGTGGCACATCCCCATCTAGAAAAGGATAATTAACAATTTTAAAATTAAAATCTTCTCTTTTATCGTATACTTTGGACGAAACTTTATCATTTGTAATTGAAAGATTCAAATCTAGAAATGAAGCATTAATGTCAGATTGATTAGCTTTGTTTAAAGACAGTTCTTTTGGGTAGATTGAAGAAACCATAGTATCAAAATAAGGATTATCTAAATTCAAAATATCGTCTAAATATCTTGAAGTTTTATTAAAAGCATTAACAATATCGGTCTGTGTATCAGGTTTTAAGCTAAGCATAAAATCCCTCTCGTAGCAATACAAAAACAAATCTGCAACAAGAGGGGCACAATTTGTACCCATGGGTATACCAACAACTTGACGATATATGGTATCTCCATAACGCACAAATATATTATCTAAAAGAAAGGTAAGAGATCTACAAACATCAAGGCAAGTCCACATTGTGTAATGTTCAACTTCTGAATTCGAAAAGAATGAACGTTGAACATTACAAGCAATGAACATTTTGTTTTCTCTGGCAAAGGTTTTTTCTATTAATTTAATAAGTCTATCCTTTATAAGATGGTGAGGTAGAGTAGTATAGAGTGTAGAGAAATCATAAGAGCTCAGTAAAGAAATGTTATACTGTTCATTTTCAAGTTTTGTTAAAACATCATTTGAATTTTTTATGGACCAAAAAACATTAATACCAGAATTTTCATATATTTTATCACAGTAGCGTTTAACATGTTCTTTGATCGTAGTAAGACAGGACGTCAAAAGTATAGATAATTTAGTAGTGGTACAACAGCTAGAGTTGGCAATAAAACGCGACTTATAAGGGTTTTTATGTAGTTTCGGAATCCAGTACAAAGTAGAAAGTTTATGTTGTTTTATGTTAGGACCAGACTTAAAATCATTGCACATTTTTACATGTTCCGAGACTATATCTTTTTCAGGTGTTTGAACTGTTATATAAGTTTTTGAATCAGTTAGCTCCTTCTTTAAAACATCAACATAATACAATCTTCAAATAATGATTACATTGTTTGATGCCTTGTCAGCAGGAACAAGAACATAATCTGAATGAAAATTAGAAATGTTTTTCTTCAAGTAGCGAAATGTAACTCTAGGTCGAGGTGGTAAAAGATGGTTATTAGATTTGTAAAAAGTTATTCGTGTATCAATAATATCGAAAATACATTTCTTCCAATCCGAAAGGGCATTAACATCAGCATGTTCTCGTCGACACCATTTGATGCAGAATTCTTGAATAGCTTCCGCAATATGAGTTCGACAAGCGTCAAAATCAATAAGGGAAGGTAATCTATATTTAGGTCCTTTAGTTAGGAGGGTCCTGAGACGTTTATCCTTAATGATATCAAAATTACCAGTAATGACATGACCAACTGGTTTATAGCAAAAGCTAGAAATGCTACAATCTCAAGATATAGGGGTATTAACATCAACATTTAAGTCAGAGACAATTTTATTGTAGTTCAAAATAACATTTCTAATAGGTTTATTATGCCCCCATAGACGATAGTCGGGGGGCATATTGTTTTTGCCCTGTCTGTCTGTCTGTCTGTCTGTCTGTTTGTCTGTTTGTCTGTTTGTTTGTCAGCAACTTTAACATTGGTCATAACTTTAGAGCCAGTATAGATAGAGACTTGATATTTGGCATACATATGTATCTCATGAAGCCGCACATTTTGAGGGGTGACGTGTCAAGGTCAAGGTCATCCTTCAAGTTCAGAGGTCAAATATATGGGTCAAATTGCCGACTTTAACATTGGCCATAACTTTTGGACCAGTAGAGATAGAGACTTGATATTTGGCATGCTTGTGTATCTCATGAGGCTGCACATTTTGAGGGGTGACATGTCAAGGTCAAGGTCAGAGGTCAAGGTCAGAGGTCAAATATATGAGGGGGCATAGTGTTTCACAAACACATCTTGTTATATTTATAACAGATGATAGGTGATTCAGAGTTGATGAAATATTTGGGAATAGCATCGATTACATTCTTATCACGAAATATACTTTGAATATCAATAAAATCGATACCTTTATTTAGGAACTGAAGTTTCAGAAAATGTCTTTTATGTTCAGATTCTTTATCAATACGTGGACGAAGAACATGCTGTGTGTAACTTTGTATAAATGAGGCAGTATTAATTAACGGATCTGTACGCATATAGATTGTATCAGCCTCTTCGTCTATTGACTTAAGACAGGAAAAGGGTAAAGACGATAAACAAGATAACATAGAATGTTTACCAGTTTGTTTTAGAATAGTATGTAAATCATGAATAGACATATTACGACGTAATTTGCGCTTAATATTACCATTTCTACGTCTGCCATGTGATCTACTTTTACGTTTTCGAATAGAAAATATAGAGAAAATGTCGATACTTGGATCTTTAGAAATATTGCCGCTTTGGAAAATGTTATCATTAAGGCCTAAAGGAAAAGGTGTTTGTAATTTCTTTATCCAGTCTAGCTCTGTGATGAAACGAGCTTTAGATTTTAAACTACCAGTAGTTTTAGAATCATAATAAATTTGTTCTACTGGTTGAACCGAAACATATTTGAAAGAATGTCCTGTATGACGAAAATGCTGGTAAAGAAAATTGCGTACTTTTTTGATCCGGCAATGGTAACTGTGTTCACGAAACCTAGTTTTTAAAGAACGTCCTGTCTGACCTACATATTGAATGCCACAACGTGGCGCATTTCATGTAAGAACATATATAATATTAGATGAGTTTCAGTCTAAATCAGAATTAATCTTCACACTAAACACTCTACCATTAACGAGAGATTTAATTGTTGATCTAGTAGAAATGAAATTGCAACACATACACCTCTTACTATTGCACTTAGTAATTATTGGATACACCCTATGTCTTTTGTTCAAATAATGTGAATTTAGATGGACTTTACTATAACGAATGATAGATTGCTTTAAAGGAGACAAAACGATTTTAGGTCCATTATGAAAAATGTTACTAATAGCCGAAGAGGGAACATGAAAAGATGAAGCAGAAGACAATTTTAGAGGTTTAATACAAACTGACGGCTGTAGTGATTGGAAATTAGCCAGGTTATGAGGAATCTGAACGGAAGACACAGAGTGTAAGTTTAAGTTATTAATTTTGAGTTTAGGGAGACTATTCATATTTTGTGTAGTAATTGTAGCACCCTTCTGTAAAAAGCGACATACGTATGTAACGAAAAGTGGTGTAAAATAATAGAAAACATACCAGAGGTTATGACAAAAATAAAGAAGACTAAGAATATGAATGAAACATTGAATAGTGAAACATTGAATGGGTAAAAAGTAAGAAGAAACACAAATAAGGTAAAGTCGCACTAGAGAAAACGCAAACGGCACAAATCTTAAAAGGGAAATTAAAATAGTCACACAATATGTCGGTGAGTACGGAAGCCACCATGAAGTGCAAAGTACGGTGTAAAGGTATGAGGAAACACATTGAATGTAGAGCAATTCCTGCAAGAGGAAGAAAACAATATTGATTGAATGTACGGGGAGACGTTTCACCGCCGCCACACTGCACAAACAACACTATTGTGCTTATAAATGGAAAAGTAGTAAAGTCAAGCAGGCAAAGCCACATGCAAGACGCAACCACCACCAAAACACCGATAGACAGCATGACACACAGTCAAGCAGGAAAAGCCACACACAAAACGCCACCATCACCAAAACACCTACAGAAAGCATAGCAATTTATACTCATACACACACGTACAGTAGAAAGTCAAATACAAGACGCAATCACCACCAACACATCAATAGACAGCATGCCACACACACACATTCAAACACACGAGAAGAACACATAAAACACCAACAAATACACGAGCACCAGAGACAAACATGAACAAAACAAAAGCACAAAGACACAAGACAAACAAAAGTAAGGGTGACAAAGAGAGAACCGCCTTGGCACGGTCAGTAGCAAAATCACCACTGGGGGTTTAAATCGGTTTACGGACGTCCTAACCTCACACTTATCTCAAAGTCACCCTAGCTAAACAAACATTGTAAATAAAGGTATCCCCGCCGGACTTCCCCACAATATAGGAGACAGTAATCACAGTACAAAATGTAAAACATAGCACAACAACTGCGAAAGTCCGTCAAATATGTACTCAATGACTTTGCTGAAGACAGAGCAACTGCAGGGAAGCCGTTAAGGGCACGACAGAGAAAAGGTAATACATGAGTCTGGTAAGCCCATCCCATTTCTGGGTTTAAGAATATACCATCATAGAGTACTACCCTCGGCTTGTCATCGTGCAAGCAAAAAGGAAATCGTAGCGACCGACTGTAAAGGGGTCGATAACCAAACATGCAGTGTGTTGCAATATAATAGGGTCATAACCTTTCTTCCTAAAAGTTTTAATGCGTTTAAACAAATCGTGAAAATGGATTTTCCTAAGTTTGTAGATAACATCACCATAGAAATCTGGATGAGAAATACCTTGTTGCATTAACGTCCGTAAATTGCAGTTATATTTACTAATGAGGGGTAAATTTCGATAATAGAATTTTGAAAACGCTTTCCGAATTGTATGATATCTGTAGCCTTGCTTATACCATAAAAGCCTACTCCGGTTGCGGAGGAAAGTGTTGTCTGGCTTTTAAAGTCTGCTGAAAGTTTACTCATTTCAGAATGAATCGATCTTGCAACACCACCCGAGTAACCCAGTATGTCTATCCAAAATAGTTTATTTTCAGAGAACGTTTTCATAAAGGAAACGGAACAAATGGTGTACTTTTAGAAATGAAACGCGTGACAAGTGTAAGATAGTATTGACAAGGTTAACACATTAACATAGATGCATATTTGGTTTAAAACGTATTTAAATCAAGAACTGAAAATGACCTGACAACAGGAGGTAGCAACTTAAATGCGGGAAAACGTTGGGCAGGCATATACAGCCGAGATCCACTACATTACTTTTTATTCTCCATTTAGCAGTCACCTACTTTTACAGATAATTATGATGTCACTATAAACTGTTGCTGGTGTACTAACCAGGACATGCGTTTGTGCATATTGTAGTGCATGCAGGGCACGTGTGTACAGACATTTGTAAAAAGTGTAGACCCAGTGATATTTGCAAAAGGAGTACACCCACATCAGAGAGCTCCTAGAGGAGTTCTCTGAGCAGTGTATGTACTCTTTCTTCATTTAAATTCCTCCTGCAAACTTGATTTGACTTTTTCATACTGTATGGAATGAGTAACGATGGATCATTCATTCCACATTGAAAATTCAGCATTCAAGTAAATAAAAGTAGTATACTCCATATACACGTTTTGTAATCTGGCTGTGTTATCAAGTTGGGGGCATACGAAAGAGACAGATAAACTGAGTAGACTCGTACTTTCAACATTTGTGCACATGACACAACGAATTAACATACCAGTCAATGAGCTCAACCATTCACCCCATAGAGATGCCTAGTGACGACTTTCCAAACAGTAAACCCAGATAAGATGGCGCATTTAGGAGCCGTCTTATCAGGGTCTGTTCTGTTTGCATATGGTATAATATAGATCTGATTCTACAGTATCTGTGATGGCAAAATAAATCATCTGTTCATATGCAAAAATAAAAAAATCATCTAATTAATAATGAAGTAAATATTCCAAAATAGGGAATTAATATAATACATAAATACTTAAACTGATCTGATCTAATATTTCGACCACTAAGGGCCTTTGTCAAAGATTATCATGTCAAAATACACGTCACATTTTTGTTACATGCATTCAGCCATAAAATCAAAGAGAATAATGTTGATCCAGCGTCGTCATGGTGACATTGGGTTGTTTTTTAAAATGTCATGACGTCATCAAAATGACGTCATCAAATGACGTCATGGGTGCAACGACGTCATGCATGCATTAGCGCATTATCCTCTTTGATGTTACAGCCAAATGGTCTGTAGGTGCTCAGCCTCCATATCCAATCAGTTTCATGGATCTGTCTTTCAGTTCTACATGCATGGAACATCCGTTTCAAAACTACAAATCTCACATCATCACTGCTATGACCACCGATTCCAAAATGTCTATTTATTGGCTTCTCTCTCTCATGCCTCACATCACTCAAATGTTCTTTCATTCTCTCCCGAATTTCTCTCTCAGTTTCACCGACATACACCATTATATCGCATTTACTGCATTTAATTGCATATACTACATTTCTTTCTCTACAGTTAATATTAGTTGACACATTGTAAACTGATTGCCTATTTGTGTCACTTATACTTGACATTTCAAGAATACTGCAAGTAGCACAACCCTGAGAACAGACTGTATTGCTTGGTCTAACAATCCTGTTAGTTTTTGAATGCACCAGTGTGTCAAATAGATTTTTATCACGCCTGAATGCTACGATTGGCAGTTGTTGGAATACTTCTTTAAGCCGGTCTGATTGATGCAAAACTTTTGAATGTTTGTTTACAATGTAATGTATATTCGGTAGCAGATTTGAATACGTCAAAACTAAAGGGACCCTATTCATTTTCCTGTTAGATCTAACTGTTTGTTTCTTTACTAATGTAAAAAAAAAAGTGCCAATGTTTTACAAGAGATTCATTGATGATGGTTTCGGGATCTGGGATGGTACAGTTCAAGAACTGGAAGATTTTGCGAAACATGCAAACAGTATTCACCCGAATATTAGTATAGAGCTTAGATATGGTTTGGATCAGATAGAATTTCTGGATACTCTAGTTAAAATAGACAATGGTCATATATACACAGATCTTTATGTAAAACCAACAGACAAACAGCTGTACCTTAATAATTCTTCCTGCCATCCTCCTAGTACAAAAAGGAGCATAGCATATGGTTTGGGACTAAGAATTAAGCGTATATGTGAAAGAGAATCGGACTATATTAGAGACAGAAATAAACTCAAGGGTCAGTTAAGGAAGAGAGGATATAGTGGTAGGATGATAGAAAATCAGTTGGTAAGGGTGGATAAACTTGACAGATCTGCCACATTAGTAAAGAAACAAACAGTTAGATCTAACAGGAAAATGAATAGGGTCCCTTTAGTTTTGACGTATTCAAATCTGCTACCGAATATACATTACATTGTAAACAAACATTCAAAAGTTTTGCATCAATCAGACCGGCTTAAAGAAGTATTCCAACAACTGCCAATCGTAGCATTCAGGCGTGATAAAAATCTATGTGACACACTGGTGCATTCAAAAACTAACAGGATTGTTAGACCGAGCAATACAGTCTGTTCTCAGGGTTGTGCTACTTGCAGTATTCTTGAAATGTCAAGTATAAGTGACACAAATAGGCAATCAGTTTACAATGTGTCAACTAATATTAACTGTAGAGAAAGAAATGTAGTATATGCAATTAAATGCAGTAAATGCGATATAATGGTGTATGTCGGTGAAACTGAGAGAGAAATTCGGGAGAGAATGAAAGAACATTTGAGTGATGTGAGGCATGAGAGAGAGAAGCCAATAAATAGACATTTTGGAATCGGTGGTCATAGCAGTGATGATGTGAGATTTGTAGTTTTGAAACGGATGTTCCATGCATGTAGAACTGAAAGACAGATCCATGAAACTGATTGGATATGGAGGCTGAGAACCTACAGACCATTTGGCTGTAACATCAAAGAGGATAATGCGCTAATGCATGCATGACGTCGTTGCACCCATGACGTCATTTGATGACGTCATTTTGATGACGTCATGACATTTTAAAAAACAACCCAATGTCACCATGACGACGCTGGATCAACATTATTCTCTTTGATTTTATGGCTGAATGCATGTAACAAAAATGTGACGTGTATTTTGACATGATAATCTTTGACAAAGGCCCTTAGTGGTCGAAATATTAGATCAGAGCAGTTTAAGTATTTATGTATCTAATTAATAGTCATGATGTAATTATGTTTTACATGAATAAGAATAACGTCTCATCTGGATCTAAGCTGTTTGCAAATGTGAGTCAGGTCGCGCTTAGCATACGGGTTAATATAATAAAGGGATAAACGCTGTTTCGAATCAGGTATATATTGTTTGTAGCAGTTATGGACGAAAAGCTGCAGCTGTAAATGGGTGACAGTGTAGACATTGACCACACTATTATCAAACACGGTGACTGATCTGGATGACACATATTAATTAGTCTAAAGAGTGGTTGCTGTACAATGGGACTAAAAACGGAACTTACAATATTTTTCTCAGCAGTTTCTATTTTTGTTGTTGTATTTGTGTAATCGGCGTGAGGAACCTCCGTGGCCGCGTGCTTACAGTTGTTGTCTTACAATCACATTTCGCCTCACCGCTTAGCGTGACGGACACTATGTATTTTTAATATGAGGAAAGTACATGTATGAGTCATGCAGGAAACACCAAATACAAAACACACAGCCACCCGAACAGCACCACGACAAAAACAGTAAATGTACATGCATAGCAAAAGACACACAGAGACGCACAAAGACATAACAAACAAACAATAGGGGGAAGATGAAAATACCGCCTTAGAACGGTCCGTGATAATAGTACTTATGGGAAGGACCGTCTCTAATGTTGTAATAACTTATGGTCTAGATAGATAGATAGATAGATTTATTTCTAGCCCTTTTGATATGTATGAATATGTAAAATTGTAATTGTGTAAAAAAGGTCAAGCAATGAAATAAGTCACTGGGAGTTTAAACCGGTTTACTTTGATAGGTCGGTGATTCTACCCGAATATAAACAATGCTAGCTGCTCTATAAACAGGTGGATATCAGGGTCGTCCTCCATATAATGAGCTGGAAGTTATGAAGTAATTGAAATACTATTGAAGCTACGTAAGCTTAAAACCGAATTGATGTAAATCTGTAAACCTTGAAAAACATGAAATTTCACTCGTACACGTATTTTAGTATCCGAAGAATTATTCGACGTCATTTGTTTCTCACAATATTCATTTGTTTATTAAAAATACAGTTTATACCATTTAGGGGGCTAATATGAGCATTTGAGGGGTATTCGGGCACTATTATACATAACATGGTCACTTCCTTTTTTATAAGGGAAAAGATAAGATTAAAATACATTTTACCTATAATATATCAGTGTCAGATAGTCTGGATGGGTGTGTGCACGCAGGTTGTAGTTCGTTATTTATTCAACAGAGCAGTTAATGGGTGAGGTGTGCAAACTCTGATTCATTATTGGGTATGTTTTTCAGGATTTCTCTGGTATATCTAGTAAGCTTGGGTCAGTATTACTACACTGATGAAGAATTAGCCCATCCGTGCCCAGTGTCCTTTAAAAAATACACAGGCAGAGCAATAGGTGCGTACTCAAATACTAAAATCGTCCTTTCTCCAACAAACACTATGTTGTGACCACTCTTTAGAATCGTCTCAAAGAGACGATTCTAAAGAGTGGTCATAACATATGGTTGGTGGAGAAATAAAGAAGTTATTCTTGAATATAGCTTAATTAACGCATCTTATCTGGACCTCTGGACATAGGCAAGCATAGTGTACCCAGGTTAGAGGGATCCTGATGAATCCCTCTCATCACGACCAGCACTATTTGCTGAACCCGTCGATGCCAATGGCGTATACCAACAAATATTTTGCTTCCTGTGCCCCCGTCAACATGAAATTTGATGGGCTCCATAGTAAGACTTTGACGGGGTTTCCTTCAATAATATGGGAATGAATGTGTTACAGGGTTCCTGTATGAGCATTGTTTCGAAAAACGGTTTGTTAAGTAACCTAAAGCGGCTACTTTATAAATGAGATTCTTGCTGATACCGTTCATCCTCCATCAAACTAACAGGTGCGTTAACCCTTTGAATGCTGATGTTCAGTGTGGAATGGTCAATCTTTATTGATAGGTAGAGTCCATATAGTATTACATGGTAAACTTTGCGATAAAGTTTTTTTAAATGACAATTAATGTAGAACTTGACCAGATGACTTCTCTAGGAGCCCCTCTTATCTACTATCTAGTCTACATCTTTTGCATTTGCCAGTACACACGTGTCTCGTATTCAAAGTGGTTAAAAAAAGAGGTTTGCTTTGGATTTCCACTTTAGATGGGTTTTTATATTGAGGCAAATATCGGAAGTTATGTGCAAATGATTATTGAAATTGACTTAAGTATCGGTATTGTGAATGAAACAAATTTTGTACACAAATGTACTTAATTTGCAATTTGGTGGAGAAAGGATGATTTCAATATTTGACTAATGTTCTGCAGAAATGGTTTTGCTTTCTGTAAGTAAAGTGGTTGGTAAAGTCTGGTTTGCGTAGCTTTACATTACATGGCTTATCATTACCAACAAACTCGCGTGTGTCCTATTTGTGTAGGACGTTTCCACTGTTTACAAAAGTATCAAAATACCAATAGGCGGAGAGAGGGAGGGAGGGTTACAATACTATTGTAACTACAGTATATACCAATAGGTGGAGAGAGGGAGGGAGGGTTACAGTACTATTGTAACTACAATAAATACCAATAGGCGGAGAGAGGGGTTACAATACTATTGTAACTACAGTAAATACCAATAGGCGGAGAGAGGGTTACAATACTATTGTAACTATAGTCAGTACCAATAGGCGGAGAGATGGAGGGAGGGTTACAATACTATTGTAACTACAGTAAATACCAATAGGTGGACAGAGGGAGGGAGGGTTACAATACTATTGTAACTATAGTAAATACCAATAGGTGGAGAGAGGGAGGGAGGGTTACAATACTATTGTAACTACAGTAAATACCAATAGGCGGAGAGAGGGGGTTACAATACTATTGTAACTACAGTAAATACCAATAGGCGGAGAGAGGGAGGGAGGGTTACAATACTATTGTAACTATAGTCAATACCAATAGGCGGAGAGATGGAGGAAGGGTTACAATACTATTGTAACTACAGTAAATACCAATAGGCGGAGAGAGGGAGGGAGGGTTGCAATACTATTGTAACTACAGTAAATACCAATAGGCGGAGAGAGGGAGGGAGGGTTACAATACTATTGTAACTACAGTAGTTAAGCTCCTTAGCAATTACAAAAGCATTGTCTCTTTAATAGCGTTTTCTTAGATTTCTTATAAAAACACGACAGAAACCGATACCGATGATGAGACACCATATATCTGGACGTATACTATGTGTTGTGGATACCGACTATCAGACACCAGAGATGTCTCATCTTGACGTATACTATGTGTTGTGGATACCAACTATCAGACACCAGAGATGTCTCATCTTGACGTATATGTGTTGTGGATACCAACTATCAGACACCAAAAGATGTCTCATTTTGACGTATACTATGTGTTGTGGATACCGATCAGACACCAGAATTGTCTCATCTTGACGTATTCTATGTGTTGTGGATACCGATCAGACACCAGAGATGTCTCATCTTGACGTATACTATGTGTTGTGGATACCGATCAGACACCAGAGATGTCTCATCTTGACGTATACTATGTGTTGTGGATACCGACCAGACACCAGAGATGTCTCATCTTGACGTATACTATTTGCTAAGGTTATCACGAATTGTAGAGATCTACGCCCGTTTATCACTTGGTCGTCACTAAATGCTCGAAAGCATAGGCCACCTTTTAAAGGTTTTAAAGATAGTATACAGTTCATTAGACACTGACATCTAAAAAACGTTTTACCCTTTTTGTCTATAATTATGTTGACGTAATAATTATATGAGTTTTTATTGTTGTGCGTACCGTGCCTTTTGACATTGGGGTACTCAATAATCTCCCTTGGTTTGTGACGTTATTTATGACACTCGCCATCAGATGGGGGAACTTACACAGAAACCTAACCCTTTCCTTCATATAAACGCTTCTGCAGACAAAGTAGATTCAGTTCAGAGCTTATAGGGACCGTCTGATCATGTTTGCTTATAAAATTATGATAAATCTGACTCCACCGTTTCTACAAATACCAAAATTATTTTCGCACTTTTCCAGGCATTACGTCCATGGTTTAGCCTTAGGAAGTGACCCTAATAGAGTAGGGGAAATTGCTTATAAAGTGTGGTGTTTCTTTTAGGTGTGACATGCAATATAATACTGGATATTATATAAAAAAAAATCTTGAAAACTTTAATTTATCATTTAAAGTATCAATATGGATTAAGAAAAAATCTGAATCTGAAATACACTAATTACAATAAAACCTCTCTAAACCGGAATTCTAGTATAGAGAAGAATTTAGATACGTTTAGGCAGATGGCTGCTAATGCAGGGTAAAAATCATATAGAAAGCCCCTGTACATGAGCTTTCTGTTGGGTTTGCAAAGGTACCAAAAGTCGTCTACATATATGTGATGGACAGGGTTGAACATAGACTGAACAGAGTTAACCCATTACCGCATAGGCTATTTTTAGATCCAACCTCTTTGAAAAAATCTACCGAAAAGGAGCATTAACTAGAGAAAAGGGAAATTTCATTTTTTGTAGTTTGAAACCATTGTGATAAATAGAGCATTTGCTCCTATATGAGCAAATGCTCTATTTATCACAATGGTTTCACAAAGTGGCTTTTACAGAGTCGTCAAAAGTCGTCAATATGAGGGAATGGGTCTGGACAGATTCTGTGTTTGGTCGGTTGTAAATTTAACCGGCATGCTATCAGTGTACTTTTAAGTAAATACAGGAAAAAGGTTTTAGAAGAGTTTGTAAATAATTGTAGACCAAGACAATATTGGGATCAATACTAATACATAGAAAAAACATTTGGAATGACAATTCAATACAAACGAAACTTTCGGCGAGGAATGTGTGAACTTCACAAACGTTTAAAAGTTTTAAAATATATTGCTACTATTGGTTAATTAAACAGCACAGACACTTACCAGACACACTGACAACAGATATTGTATAAAATGGTAAAGAATCATTTTACAAATACGGTGTAGATCTATATAAAGGTTTTGAGCACCAGTTGTTTGCTTGTGTTGTGTCTATGGCAATACACGTGTAGTTCACGAGTGTGATACGTATAAATTTGGCCTCAACTTAACCAGAGCTATCTGATGAATATCCATGTAAAAATAATCATATCGTGCATAATAACTAGATATGGAAAAAGAAAGGTTTGGCCAATGCAGAAACTGCAGGATTTTATAGCAAATAGTGTAGACCCAGTTCGCAGTAGATTCTGATCGCAAAGGTGTGAAAAGGTAAATAGTTAACAATATGCTATTGCATGAAATACAGGGCCCTGCATGCAAGCGTTTGTATCGAATCGTGCTAGCTGTGATTGTTTGTTATTTTCAAGTCCTTGTGATAAATCATACCTTAATTATTGTGTATATGGGTGATTCCACAAAAATTGCTCTTGCATGAAATACAGGGCCCTGCATGCAAGCGTTTGTATCGAATCGTGCTAGCTGTGATTGTTTGTTATTTTCAAGTCCTTGTGATAAATCATACCTTAATTATTGTGTATATGGGTGATTCCACAAAAATTGCTCTTGCATGAAATACAGGGCCCTGCATGCAAGTGTTGTATCGAATCGTGCTAGCTGTGATTGTTTGTTATTTTCAAGTCCTTGTGATAAATCATACCTTAATTATTGTGTATATGGGTGATTCCACAAAAATTGCTCTTGCATGAAATACAGGGCCCTGCATGCAAGCGTTTGTATCGAATCGTGCTAGCTGTGATTGTTTGTTATTTTCAAGTCCTTGTGATAAATCATACCTTAATTATTGTGTATATGGGTGATTCCACAAAAATTGCTCTTGCATGAAATACAGGGCCCTGCATGCAAGCGTTTGTATCGAATCGTGCTAGCTGTGATTGTTTGTTATTTTCAAGTCCTTGTGATAAATCATACCTTAATTATTGTGTATATGGGTGATTCCACAAAAATTGCTCTTGCATGAAATACAGGGCCCTGCATGCAAGCGTTTGTATCGAATCGTGCTAGCTGTGATTGTTTGTTATTTTCAAGTCCTTGTGATAAATCATACCTTAATTATTGTGTATATGGGTGATTCCACAAAAATTGCTCTTGCATGAAATACAGGGCCCTGCATGCAAGCGTTTGTATCGAATCGTGCTAGCTGTGATTGTTTGTTATTTTCAAGTCCTTGTGATAAATCATACCTTAATTATTGTGTATATGGGTGATTCCACAAAAATTGCTCTTGCATGAAATACAGGGCCCTGCATGCAAGCGTTTGTATCGAATCGTGCTAGCTGTGATTGTTTGTTATTTTCAAGTCCTTGTGATAAATCATACCTTAATTATTGTGTATATGGGTGATTCCACAAAAATTGCTCTTGCATGAAATACAGGGCCCTGCATGCAAGCGTTTGTATCGAATCGTGCTAGCTGTGATTGTTTGTTATTTTCAAGTCCTTGTGATAAATCATACCTTAATTATTGTGTATATGGGTGATTCCACAAAAATTGCTCTTGCATGAAATACAGGGCCCTGCATGCAAGCGTTTGTATCGAATCGTGCTAGCTGTGATTGTTTGTTATTTTCAAGTCCTTGTGATAAATCATACCTTAATTATTGTGTATATGGGTGATTCCACAAAAATTGCTCTTGCATGAAATACAGAGCCCTGCATGCAAGCGTTTGTATCGAATCGTGCTAGCTGTGATTGTTTGTTATTTTCAAGTCCTTGTGATAAATCATACCTTAATTATTGTGTATATGGGTGATTCCACAAAAATTGCTCTTGCATGAAATACAGGGCCCTGCATGCAAGCGTTTGTATCGAATCGTGCTAGCTGTGATTGTTTGTTATTTTCAAGTCCTTGTGATAAATCATACCTTAATTATTGTGTATATGGGTGATTCCACAAAAATTGCTCTTGCATGAAATACAGGGCCCTGCATGCAAGCGTTTGTATCGAATCGTGCTAGCTGTGATTGTTTGTTATTTTCAAGTCCTTGTGATAAATCATACCTTAATTATTGTGTATATGGGTGATTCCACAAAAATTGCTCTTGCATGAAATACAGGGCCCTGCATGCAAGCGTTTGTATCGAATCGTGCTAGCTGTGATTGTTTGTTATTTTCAAGTCCTTGTGATAAATCATACCTTAATTATTGTGTATATGGGTGATTCCACAAAAATTGCTCTTGCATGAAATACAGAGCCCTGCATGCAAGCGTTTGTATCGAATCGTGCTAGCTGTGATTGTTTGTTATTTTCAAGTCCTTGTGATAAATTTATACCTTAATTATTGTGTATATGGGTGATTCCACAAAAATTGCTCTTGCATGAAATACAGAGCCCTGCATGCAAGCGTTTGTATCGAATCGTGCTAGCTGTGATTGTTTGTTATTTTCAAGTCCTTGTGATAAATCATACCTTAATTATTGTGTATATGGGTGATTCCACAAAAATTGCTCTTGCATGAAATACAGGGCCCTGCATGCAAGCGTTGGTATCGAATCATGCTAGCCGTGATTGTATGTTATTTTCAAGTCCTTGTGATAAATCACGTACATTAATTATTGTGTATGTATATAAATGTATCTGGGTGAATAGAGCATTTTCTTTAATGGGACAACTAATGCTCAATTTACTTCTTGATTAGAGTAGTGGTATTAACCCTTTACCTGATAGAAGCGGCTTTAAGCGAGTTTAATATATTCCTCCGCTGAAGAAAATAGTTCCAATTTTTAAAATAATGAACATATAGCATCATAAATAGTTTCTATATTCTAGGAGGTGGTAGCTTAAAGCAGGCTGAAAGTAAAGCAGAATGCGCATTAAGGCGCATTCTGCTTTACTTTCAACCTGCTTTAAGTGGTCATATGTCTTCAAAACTAGAAACAGGCTATTGGGTAAAGGGTTAATAGTATTAATTACTATCCCCGACCACAGCACCGAGGCTCTGGTTGTTGGCTCTCTTTGATATAAAGCTACTTACTGAAGGCTATTGCTACGGCTCTATCACCTGGGGCTTGGGCTCATAGACGTAGGTTGAAGTTGCTAACTTTATATTGTTTTAAAATACATGTAGATTCAGTTAATGATGTCATTAATGATGATGCACACAAGTCGATTAAAGCGTTGATCTAGGCTAAATAAATACCGTTCTTTAAGGAATTACAGACTCTGCACAAACAAAAACGTTATGCTTTAACAAAGACCTATGATAACACATGTGTTATCATAGGTCTTTGGCTTTAAAGTGTATTCAATTTCTTATCTTCATATTAATACAAGCTAGTATACGCGCTTTCATGTACATTTTATAATAGGTATAATAATGAACTAACTTGAGATCATTTTAAAACATTACTTTGACATCGTACATTTTAAAAGTGATTTCCTATAAAAGCAACTTGAACTATTTCAATAACTGCTTCTTCTACTCCTAGTCATTTTCATTGCATGCTTCTCTGCTAGTATAATAACAAGTAACCCTTCATAGATCTAGTTCTCTGTACTAGTAGAATCTCAAAACATTGAAATAAATATTGCAGAGATTGTTTTGTACATTGTGTCAATATTTGAATGCCGCTTTTTTAAAAGATATTTCTTGTTAAACCTTTTGTGTGTAGATCTAGCTCTAGTCATTTATTTGTAAATGAAATAGTATACATGATTATTTTGATGCGAACATGTCTACTTTGCATAGGTCTCAACACATTACATGGAGCAAGTGCAATGCGGATCACATGTTCCAAGCAGACGGGAACCAGGCAATAATGAACCCAGTCTGTACCTTCCGATCTATTCCAGCCAATGAAAACTACGATAACATAGTCAATGTTATGGTTTGTTCATACGAGTTGAATGAAGTGATTACACAGTCAATGTCAAGTTACTTTAAAAAGAACCAGGTGTAATTTACACGTTTGGAAAATGGGGTTTTGTCATTATATGTGTTCCGGGTGTTTCGGTGATTTTTTTCTGTGGCTGTGTCGTATATGGGGTTTAGCAACCGTTGTAGGTAAGAAATATCGTGTGTTGCTCATGGTTCAGGCATGGCCGATATTTGATGTAAACTCTCACCTGATTGGTCAAACCCACATATTTTGACCTAAAAAGATCTCACGTTATAAATTGTTTTACATGTTTGGCATTGTATCAAGATTTACAAATAAATAATATGCAATTGTTGCATCATCAAATTGATGTCAAAAGTGTATCAAATATCAGTATAACTTCAAACCAAACAACAACTTTTCTGAGTAATTCCTGTAGATAGTACACAGTCTAGACCCAGAGTGCAAGGATGGGGGTCAAATTAATAGCATACATGCTGGTGTTGGATGGTTCATAGGTCTTCTGTTCCTTTTTAGAATTATGGATGCAGGGGTTTTTCACCTTCTATAACAGAGGCCTATAAAAGGCCCCTTCGCAATTGGAAAATTTCTTTAAATCATGCAGTTTTCCCAAAAATCCAAACTTACACCAGCTTTTCTTTGCAAACTGATCTAGCTCTAGATCTTTTTTTTCTTTGCAAACATAGAATCATTGAATACACCATTATTGTACTGAAAGTAAAAGCTAGTGCTTTCCATATTTACTTTCCATATGCACAAGTACAAGTATATAAAGTTGGGACTCGACTGGGACTCGAACCCATGGCCTCTGGCTTACCTTGCCAACACTCTACCGACTGAGCCAAGCCAGACAGTAAAGCCTATCAACTTATTTCACCACAATCTCTACCCGGCTACACAAAATCGAAATATAAATGGTTATCAATGGAGTGTATATAAATTGCTTTAGATCGTTGATTGTAACGAGGTACATGTATTACACAATAGGTGTGAAATACAATCGCTATATAATTGCTTTCTAGGCTAATTCACCATTCAGGTTACTATATATTCTAATTGTAGCCTTTTTTGTAGGCGAGTTGGGTCATAATGTGAATTCACCATAGGCATAAACCAGCATGGTGTAACTTTAGTCCACATTCTCTAAATGGTGAAATTGAGCGACTAGTACTTTCGGTTTTGACGATATGCACGCACCCGCCACTTACACCCCCACCCCCACCCCTTACTTCTTGCCCGTAAGATGGCAATCATCATAAAATCAGCATTATGAGACTAGAGGTATTTTAACCCTTTCCCTCATTAGTCATATTTAAAGGCTTTTTCACACCTTTGCAAAACAGTCGACCCGGATCAGACAGCACCTATCAGACAGGAGCCATCTAATCAGGGTCTGCTCTGTTTGCATATTGTATAGAAATTTATAGACCTGATTATGCAGCCTCAACAACTGTGAAAAATTCCATTCTTCCATGTTCCTCAACTTCCATTTAAAAGGGTTAAAGTTTAACCCATTAACCCATTAACCCTTTAACCCATTTCTCATTTAACCCTTTAACCCATTCCTCATATAACCTTTTAACCCGTTACCGCATATTGATGCCTTCTGACGCTTCTGTAAATGTCACTTTTTGAAACCATTGTGATAAATAGAGCATTTGCTCTAATAGGAGCAAATGCTCTATTTATCACAATGGTTTCAAACTACAAAATTAAAAAAAATCCTTTTCTCTAGTTAATTCTCCTTTTCGGTAGATTTATTCAAAGTATTTGGATCTAAAAATAGATGATAGTCTATGCGGGAATGGGTTAAGTCCATGATTTTTTTTGCAAGAAACAATGACATGCATGCTAATTAGACAAATTATTTTTATGTAACATGCCGGGTACAGATACTGGGTGAAAAATAGTAAGCGGTCCGATAGCTCAGTCGGTAGAGCGGTAGTGAATGGTCCCAGGTTCAAGCACCGGTCTGGCTGCATTTTTTTTTCACTAGTCCTGTTACATTTATAATAACAGAGGAACAGATTAGGTACATATATAATAACAGAGGAACAGATTAGGTTTATAGGTAATTGAGTAATACTCCCCACTTTTAAAAGTAATTGAATATCCAAGAATACAAATTGAGTACTTGAACCTCTGTAGTGTACGTATTCTCCCCATCATGTAAAACACTGGAGACTAGTAAAATGGCAAATGATCATAATGCAAATTTGGCCATGTGATTACTGTCATTTAAATTGTGTACAAGAACAAAATGGTCACTGACATAATAAACACTACATTTGTATTTTGAAATGTACATAAGAGGATATAACCTACATTTTATGGCTTAACCCATTCCCTCATTACTGACGCCTTTTGACGCCTCTGTAAAAGGTCACTTTGTGAAACCATTGTGATAAATAGAGCAATTGCTCCATAGGAGCAAATGCTTTTTTTATCACAATGGTTTCAAAACAAAACAATTGTAAAATTTTCCTTTTCTCAAATAAATTCTCCTTTTCAGTAGATTTATTCAAAGAGGTTGGATCTAAAAATGGCCTATGAGGTAATGGGTTAAATGCAATGAATGGTGATACATCTGCTCAGCTTTGATCAGATTTTCCCAAAACATCATGGCACTCTTTAAATCTACCTGTTCTCTTGTACTCAAATGTTCTATTCAATTGGGTATTCCCAATTTTCATTGATTTTTTTTCCTCACTGAGTGGCTGATTTCTAATTAATTGACTGAGTATTTGACAAACTTCTATTGAGAAATCACTCAAATACATGTAGCTTATCTGTTCCTCTAAATAACATACGAAACAGGATCTTTTGGCCATGCCAGAAAGTAGAATCAGATCTTTATTATTATACCCCCCTTTTGAAAAAATGGGGGTATATTGCTTTGCACATGTCGGTCGGTCGGTCGGTCGGTCTGTCGGTCGGTCGGTAGATCGATGGTTTCCGAACGATAACTAATAAACGACTTGGCCTAGAATCTTCAAACTTGCTGTGGTGGTTGGTCATGACAAGTAGATGACCCCTATTGTTTTTGAGGTCACTAGGTCAAAGGTCAAGGTCACCATGACCTAAAATGGTGAAATAGTTTCCGATCAATAACTGCTCAAGGGTTTGGCTTGGGATCTTCAAGCTTGCTGTGGTGGTTGGTCATGACCACTAGATGACCCCTATTGATTTTGAGGTCACTAGGTCAAAGGTCAAGGTCACCATGACCTTAAATGGTTAAATGGTTTCCGATCAATAACTGCTCAAGGGTTTAGCTTAGAATCTTCAAACTTGCTGTGGTAGTTGGTCATGACCACTGGATGACCCCTATTGATTTTGAGGTCACTAGGTCAAAGGTCAAGGTCACCATGACCTTAACTGGTAAAATGGTTTCCGATCAATAACTGCTCAAGGGTTTGGCTTAGGATCTTCAAATTTGCTTAGGTGGTTGGTCATGACAACTAGATGAGTCCTATAGTTTTTTACGTCACTAGGTCAAAGGTCAAGGTCACCATGACCTTAAAGGGTGGAATGGTTTGCGATCGATAACTGCTCAATAGTTTGGCCTAGGATCTTCAAATTTGCTGTGGTGGTTGGTAATGACCACTGGATGACCCCTAATGCTTTTTAGGTCACTAGGTCAAAGGTCAAGGTCACCATGCTCTTAACTGGTCAAATGGTTTCCGATCAATAACTGCTCAAGGGTTTGTCTTAGAATCTTCAAACTTGCTGCGGTAGTTGGTCATGACAACTGGATGGCCCCTATTGTATTTGAGGTCACTAGGTCAAAGGTCAAGGTCACCATGACCTTAATTTGTAAAATTGTTTCTGATCAATAACTGCTCAAGGGTTTGGCTTAGGATCTTCAAATTTGCTTAGGTGGTTGGTCATGACAACTAGATAAGCCCTATTGTTTTTAGCTCACCAGAGCACTTTTGTGCTCAGGGTGAGCTTTTGTGATCACTTGATGTCCGTCGTCCGTCGTCCGTCGTCGGGCGTCAACAATTTGAACCTTTAAAAATCTTCTCCTCTGAATCTACAGGGTTCTCAGCTTTCATCTTTGGTACATAGCATCATCTTTAGGTCCTCTACAAAAGTTATATAAATTTTGCCCCTGGGGTCAAAATTGGCCCCGCCCCAGGGGTGCCTTGTTTTCTATTGAAATATATAGTAAAACTTTGAAAATCTTCTCCTCTGAATCTACAGGGTTCTCAGCTTTCATATTTGGCACATAGCATCATGTTCAGGTCCTCTACAAAAGTTATATAAATTATGCCCCTGGGGTCAAAATTGGCCCCGCCCCAGGGGTAGCCAGTTTTGAATAGAAACATATAGTGACAACTTTGAAAATCTTCTCCTCTGAATCTACAGGGTTCTCAGCTTTCATATTTGGCACATAGCATCATGTTCAGGTCCTCTACAAATGTTATATAAATTATGGCCCTGGGGTCAAAATTGGCCCCGCCCCAGGGGTAGCCAGATTTCATTAGAAACATATAGTGACAACTTTGAAAATCTTCTCCTCTAAATCTACAGGGTTCTCAGCTTTCATATTTTGCACATAGCATCATGTTCAGTTCCTCTACAAAAGTTATATAAATTATGCCCCTGGGGTCAAAATTGGCCCCGCCCCAGGGGTGGCCAGTTTTGAATAGAAACATATAGTGACAACTTTGAAAATCTTTTCTTCTGAATCTACAGGGTTCTCAGCTTTCATTTTTGCACATAGCATCATGTTCAGGTCCTCTACAAAATTTGTATAAATTATGCCCCTGGGGTCAAAATTGGCCCCGCCCCAGGGGTGGTCAGTTTTGAATAGAAACATATAGTGAAACTTTGAAAATCTTCTCCTCTGAAACTGGAAGGTTCTCAGCTTTCATATTTGGCACATAGCATCATGTTCAGGTCCTCTACAAAAGTTATATAAATTATGCCCCAGGGGTCAAAATTGGCCCCGCCCCAGGGGTAGCCAGTTTTCAATAGAAATATAAAGTAAAACTTTGAATATATTCTTCTCTGAAACTGAACGGTTCTCAGCTTTCATATTTGGCACATAGCATCATGTTCAGGTCCTCTACAAAAGTTATATACATTATGCCCCTGGGGTCAAAATTGACCCCTCCCCAGGGGTGGCCAGTTTTCAATAGAAACATATAGTGAAAACTTTGAAAATCTTCTCCTCTAAATCTACAAGGTTCTCAGCTTTCATATTTGGCACATAGGATCATATTCAGGTTCTCTACAAAAGTTATATAAATTATGCCCCAGGGGTCAAAATTGGCCCCGCCCCAGGGGTAGCCATGTCTCAATAGAAACATATAGTGACAACTTTGAAAATCTTCTCCTCAGAAACTGGAAGGTTCTCAGCTTTCATATTTGACACATAACATCATGTTCAGGTCCTCTACAAGAGTTATATAAATTATGCCCCTGGGGTCAAAATTGGCCCCGCCCCAGGGGTAGCCAGTTCGCAATAGAAACATATAGTGTCAAATTTGAAAATATTTTCCACAGAAACTGGAAGGTTCTCAGCTTTCATATTTGGCACATAGCATCATGTTCAGGTCCTCTACAAAAGTTGTATAAATTATGCCCCTTGGATCAAAATTGGCCCATCCCAGGGGTGGCTAGTTTTCTCTAGAAACATATAGTGAAAACTTTGAACATCTTCTCCTCTGATTGCCTGGTGAGCGATGTCAGGGCCATTCTGGCCCTCTTGTTTAGGTCACTAGGTCAAAGGTCAAGATCACCATGACCTTAACTGATGAAATTGTTTGCGATCAATAACTGCTCAAGGGTTTGGCCTAGGATCTTCAAACTTGCTGTGGTGGTTGGTCATGACCAGTAGATAACCCCTTATATTTTTTAGGTCACTAGGTCAAAGGTCAAGGTCACCATGACCTTAACTGGTGAAATGATTTGCGATTAATAACTGCTCAAGGGTTTGGCTTAGGATCTTCAAACTTGCTGTGGTGGTTGGTCATGACAACTAGATGACCCCTATTGATTTTGAGGTCACTAGGTTAAAGATCAAGGTCATCATGACCTTAACTGATGAAATGGTTTCCAATTAATTACTGCTCAATGGTTTGGTTCGGGATCTTCAAACTTGCTGTGGTAGTTGGTTGTGGCCACTTGATGACCCCTAAAGTTGTTGAGGTCACTAGGTCAAAGGTCAAGGTCACCATGACCTTAATATGTGAAATGTTTTCAGATCAATAAATGATCAGTGGTTTGGCTTAGGATATTCAAAGTTGCTGTGGTGATTAGTCATGACCGCTAGATGACCTCTATAGTTGAGGTCACTAGATCAAAGGTCAGGGGGTCTAGGGGGGTATACATGTTTTACAAACATCTCTTGTTTTATAAGCAAATATAGCAGATTCTGATCAGACAGCTCTTCAGGAGTGTACTCTGTTTGCAAAGACTTGATTAAGTGAATATCCCTTTTATTATTTTTCAAGCCTTTGCAAACAGAGAAGACTTAGATCAGACATCTCTTGTAGAAGTTGTCTGATCAAGATCTGCTCAGTTTGCTGACTGAAGTTAGATCTGCCTCTTCAGTTTCTGTCATGGCCAATGATACACATATATAGATCTACATCTAGCATTGTAAAAATTAACCCTTTCCTCTATAAATACACCTTTGCAAACAGAGTAGACCCTGATCAGATGGCTACTATAGGAACCGTCTGATCAGGGATGCTCTGTTTGCTCATGATATTACATAGGTATAATTCTACAGTTTCTGCCATGCCCAAATATTACTGTGTCCACTGTGCTTTTAAAACTGTGCTTTCATGATGTCATTATTTCTTACATGAATATTCATGCAATTTCATGGAGTAAAGGGTTAACATGATATTTGCATTCTCTTTTTCAGCTGTATGGGGTATTGCTGTAGAAACAGTGTTTTATGGACATTACCTAGGCTTCTATTTAATGTAAGTTCAGAGCTCTGAGTTGTCTATATCTCCTTAGTCCTTAACCCATTCCTGCATAGGCTAATTTAGATCCATCAACTTTGAATAAATCTACCAAAAAGGAGCATTAACTAGAGAAAAGGAAAATTTAGAATTTTGTAGTTTGAAACCATTGTGATAAATAGAGCATTATTTTGCTCCTATAGGAGCAAATGGTCTATTTATCACAATGGTTTCACAAGTGGCATTTACAGAAGCGTTAAAAGGCGTCAATATGTGGGAATGGGTTAATTTCTCTCAACCAAACCCTGTGCTCTTGTTGGTACACAATAGCACTAAGCAGCGCCTCTAATGAATACCAGAAAGGTTTGGCAGGGAAATACAGAAAATATTTTACATCGATTTCCTAAAATATTCCTCATCTCTACATGTATCTATGAAGTTGTCTCATAATGATAATGACTTTATTTTTCGTATAAAAGTGTTTTAACGCATTTGCAAACAGGGTAGACCCAGATCAGATGGCTCCTATAGGACCAGGGTCTGCTCTGTTTGCTAGTGGAATTTGAAAGATTTGTTTCTTTACTTTCTGAAATGGCTACAATGTTACACCTTCCATATTTTATTATAACTATTTTGTCTATGAATATTTAGTAGGTATTAAAGTTTGGAATAAATATAGAACAGGGGGAGGGTTAAGATAATTGTCTTTATCTTAGTTACTTCTGAATAAGTATTGTCACACCCAATTTCCATTCTGTACTGGTTTGCAAAGCTGAAAAAATCAATCTTGTACCATTTTGATAACTGTAAATTAGACTGACATAGTAGCAAATTATGAATAGTGAAGACCCTGACCATATTTCTCCTTCAGGGGCAGTTTGATCTGGGTCTGCACTCTTTGCCTAGGTTTGTCTGTCCAAATGCTTGGGGTATTCACAATTAAAAGTTAATAACATTACTGTTACACTGTAGCATCATGTGTGAATTCAAAGAGCTTTTGTATTATTCAATTACATGCATTTATATTTAGAAATTCACTTCTAGGCATTATAGATAGATTCAAAGCTACAGATAACTGGATACTCAAAACTAAAATTGGCATTTCTCCACCAAATCCTATCTTGTGACCACTTTTTAGAATTGTCTCTTCGGGACGATTCTAAAGAGTTGTCACAACATAGGGTTTGGTGAAGAAATAAAGAAGTTATACTTGATTTTTTTGAATTTACACATACATGTATATCTTTTTTGGAGCTCAGGATAGGTTTGAAGCATCACATTTAGTTTAACCCTTTACCTCATAGAGACACTTTATAAGGGGGTACCGGTAGACCCAGTTCTGATTGCTCCTGTCAGAGGCCTCTGTTCAGGGTCAGTTTCATTTTCTGCCATTGCCGAAAATTCTCTTGTTCATTATGCTATTATAAAATTCAGCTAATTAATATTCATATGTCATTATTTCCTACATGAATAATCATAAGGTAAAGGGTTATGGTTAATTTAACTATTTTTATGCCCCCAAAGCTAGGCTTTGGCGGCATATAGTGATCGCACCGTGCGTGTGTGGGTGGGTGTGTGGGTGGGTGGGTGTGTGGGTGGGTGGGTGGGTGTGTGGGTGTGTGTACCTTTTGTCCGGAGTATATTTCCTTTGTCACATCAGCTACGGATACCAAATTTGGTGTGTGAGTTCATCTTGGGATGGGGGAGTGTCGCGTACCATTTTCATGTCACTGTGACCTTGACCTTGACCTTTGACCTTGATTTTACAAAAAGCTTGTCCGGAGCATATCTCCTTTACCTTACCAGCTACAGATTCCAAATTTGGTGTGTGAGTTCATCTTAGGATGGCGGAGTGTCGCGTACCATTTCCAGGTCACTGTGACCTTGACCTTTGACCTCGATTTAAAAAAAAAGCTTATGCCTTACCAGCTACAAAAAGCTTGTCCGGAGTATATCTCCTATACCTTACCAGCTAAGGATTCCAAATTTGGTGTGTTAGTTCATCTTGGGATGGAGGAGTGTCGCGTACCATTTTCAGATCACTGTGACCTTGACCATGACCTTTGACCGATTTTACAAAAAGCTTGTCCGGAGCATATCTCCTTTACCTTACCAGCTACAGATTCCAAATTTGGTGTGTGAGTTCATCTTGGGATGGCGGAGTGTCGCGTACCATTTCCAGGTCACCTTGACCTTGACCTTTGACCTCGATTTTAAAAACCGCTTATACCTTACCAGCTACAAAAAGCTTGTCCGGAGTATATCTCCTATTCCTTACCAGCTAAGGATTCCAAATTTGGTGTGTGAGTTCATCTTTGGATGGAGGAGTGTCGCATACCATTTTCAGATCACTGTGACCTTGACCATGACCTTTGACCGATTTTACAAAAAGCTTGTCCGGAGCATATCTCCTTTACCTTACCAGCTACAGATTCCAAATTTGGTGTGTGAGTTCATCTTGGGATGGCGGAATGTCATGTACCATTTCCAGGTCACTATGACCTTAACCTTGACCTTGACCGATTTTACAAAAAGTTTGTCCAGAGCATATCTCCTATACCTTACCAGATACGGATTCCAAATTTGGTTTGTGAGATCACCTTCAGATGGCGGAGTGTCGCATACCATTTTCAGGTCACTGTGACCTTGACCTTGACCTTCGACCTCGATTTTACAAAAAAGGTTGTCCAGAGAATATCTCTTATACCTTACCAGCTACGGATTCCAAATTTAATGTGTGAGTTTATCTTGGGATGGCGGAGTGTCGCGTACCATTTTCAGGTCACTGTGACCTTGACCTTGACCTTCGACCTCGATTTTACAAAAAAGGTTGTCCAGAGAATATCTCTTATACCTTACCAGCTACGGATTCCAAATTTAATGTGTGAGTTTATCTTGGGATGGCGGAGTGTCGCGTACCATTTTCAGGTCACTGTGACCTTGACCTTTGACCTAGATTTTACACAAAGCTTGTCTGGAGCATTTCTCCTATACCTTACCAGCTACGGAATCCAAATTTGGTTTGTGAGTTCATCTTGGGATGGGGGAGAGTCATGTACCATTTTCAGATCACTGACCTTGACCTTGACCTTTGACCTCAATTTTACTGTCCGGAGCATATCTCCTATATCTTACCAGATACAAAAAGCTTGTCCAGAGCATATCTCCTATACCTTAACCGTTGACAATCAACCCAGGGTCCTTTTTAACGTTGAGAATGACTTAGGGTCCTTTTTAACTAAGTTTTGACGCTTGGCTCTTTTCTTAGCTATCATAATCGTCAAAGGTTCTGTTTCTAATGTTAAGAACTGACTCCTGTGTCATTTTTAACAGCATCAAAATTTCATGTTACACCTGCATTACATTGTATTGTTTTTCCACCAAAATGCATTTCGGTGTCAAACACTTTGGGGGCATTTGTCACCCGTGACGACCCTCTTGTTTTACTGACTGATGTAGTATTTTCCCTAAATTGTAGGCAGTAGATTAATTTGTATATTCTAACAATCCCCCATTTTCATGCTTTGATAAACAATATACAGATATTTTGCTGCTGTTTTTCAGAGCGGTTTCAATACTACTGACGTTCCTAGAGTTTGTCTTCGGTCTTACTTACCTAGTTTTATTGTGTGTTAGGTAAGTACTTTTTATGTTCAGTCATTCAAAGAATGGTGGCAGGCATAAGTGTTACCCCTGTCTGTCTGTGATTGAGTTGATGAGTGGGTCTGTGTGTCCAACATTTAGAAACATATTTCCACTCAGTAACTTTTGTTAAATTAATTTTTTGGACAAATAGCAAGTACATTGTTATGTTATCTGTTATACAAATTGGTGGCAAGTGGGACCTACCTGGTAGCAAGTTTTTGAAATCTTTGAATATTGGACTTTCTATGAATTATGTTATATTTTTCCTGAAATCCCAGGTAGCAAGTAAATTGTTACTATTTTCAGAGTTAATAGTAAAATTAATATTCCAGGTAGCAATTTCGTTATTTGCCAGTGCTAATTTCGCACACTGTATAGTAAGCATTGACATATTTCACACAAACTTGGTATTAAGAGACATTGCATGGAGATATCTTTGGGATCTGTAGTCAATGTCATTCTTGCTAAAAATAGAGAGATGGTTTCCACTTGATAATTTATTTATTTTTAACTTGATTAATAGGCAGAATAGAATATCTGTTCCCTCTCAGTAATTGTTAGAAAAATCATAGTTGTGATAGGATTTGATTTACAGATACCTTGCTAAAATACAAAGATTGGGATTGCATCAGGGAAAGGGGTTTTCAAGGTGAACTTTTCTCTCATATAAATGCTTTCCCACACCTTTGAAAACAGTACATACAAATCAGCTATTGATTGGTCAGATTTGTTTTCTCAAGCTTTTGAAATAAAAAACTTGAGAACGAACTGAGACTCAACTAAAAGTTTTATAAGCATGGATACTGATGACCAGGGTCTGCTCTGACTGCTTATCAAGTTATGGAATAATATAGACCGGATTCTTCAGTTTCTGCCACGGTAAAAAATCCCTTGTTAAGAATCATTGAATGCCAGAGATAAATTCAATGCTTTTAAAAACTGCAGCTTGTTAACCCTTTCCCTGCTGAATATTCAGGCACAAAATAATGACATCATGATTATGTTACTGTATGTACGCAAATATCTTTCATGGAGACATTTTAAGATTTTGGTGCATACTTAGTTGTCTTATGAAATAGTTGTCTTATGAAATACTGTCAATATACAGTAATTTGCTGAGACATCCAGGTTCAATGGACACATTTCTGGTTTAACCATCTTGACACTTAAACTTTACTCCATAATTATGCCTTTCTACACTTTAGCAAACAGAGTATACCCAGATAATTCTGAATTTCTTACACTCAACAATATTCCCAAATATGTTTGGTTTCCCTCATATAAACAAGTTTTCAGGCACATGCAAACAGTAGACCCTGATCAGACGGTTGGAATTTGATAGATCTGTTCCTTTAGCTTCTAAAATGGCTACAATGTTCCACCTTCCGTATTTCATTATACATGTAACATGTTTGTCCATGAATATTCAGTAGGTATAACCGTATAATAATATGTATTCTAAATTTCAATAATTTGGAATAAATATTGAACAGGGAAAGGGTTAAATGTGTTATTTTATCTCACTGTTTAATTTTGTCTGTGTGTAAAGTGTCTTAATAATGCATATAATTATATGCAAAATTAATATTTGGGTCAAGATGTACATAGTATAATGAGATTTAGGAATTAAAATGTAACTCAGGAATTAAAATGTAATTATACTAGGTATTCAGACACCCAATCCATACTCTCATTAGGTTGGTAAAGCTACACATTTCAATGTAGCACCATTTTTAGCTCGTCATGTTTTAACTCTGGCGTCCGCATTGTCATTGTCTCCATCGTTGTCTTCTGGAAATTTTAAAGTTGGCTATTACTTCTTTATTATTCATTCAAATCTTATGAAACTGTTGCTGTATTTGTTATTTTCCAGTGTTGATTCCAATTTAAAGCGCTGCTGGGATTGTGTGCTGTGGCTGGATGACTGGAAGAAGGGTGTTTTTTACCTCATTTTATCGGTGCCCTGTTTTATACAGCCTGTAGATGTGTGGTTAGCTATTATAGCAGGTAATATCTTGAACAAAATCAAAGTACAGTAAAACCGCTCTATAACAGCCACTAAATGACATCAAGTACTTTGTGTTAAAGGCAGGTGGCTGCTTAAAGCAAGGTGAAAGTAAAACAGAACGCTCCTATAGGAGCGTTCTGTTTTACTTTCACCTTGCTTTTAAGCAGCCACCTGCCCTAAATACCAACTAATTAACACAATTTATTGGCCATTATAGAGAGGTTTTACTGTAATCCTAGTTACCATAAGTATTCAAACACCCAGTCTCCTGGCTCCACCAGTTTGTAAATGTACATAATTCTACTTGACACCATTTTGACGGCCTTAACCCATTCCCTCATATTGACCCCTGGTCCTTTTTAGCTCACCAGAGCACAAAGTACTCAGGGTGAGCTTTTGTGATCGCCTGATGTCCGGCACTTAGCATCATATATAACATCATATGTAGGTCCTATACAAAAGTTATACAAATTTCGCCTCTGGGGTCTAAATTGGCCCGCCCCAGGGGTGGCCAGTTTTCAATAGAAACATATAGTGCAAACTTTGAAAATCTTCTCCTGAAACCAGAAGGTTCTCAGCTTTCATATTTTGCACATAGCATCATGTTCAGGTCCTCTAAAAAAAAGTTATATAAATTATGCCCCTGGGGTCAAAATTGGCCCGCCCCAGGGGTAGCCAGTTTTCAATAGAAACATATTGTAAAACTTTGAAAATCTTCTCCTCTGAAACTGGAAGGTTCTCAGCTTTCATATTTGGAACATAGCATCATGTTCAGGTCCTCTAAAAAAGGTTATATAAATTATGGCCCTGGGGTCAAAATTGGCCCGCCCCGGAGGTAGCCAGTTTTCAATAGAAACATATAGTGCAATCTTTGAAAATCTCCTCTGAATCTACAGGGTTCTCAGCTTTCATATTTGGCACATAGCATCATGTTCAGGTCCTCTACAATAGTTATAAATAAATTATGCCCCTGGGGTCAAAATTGGCCCTGCCCCAGGGGTAGCCAGTTGTCAATAGAAACATAGTGAAACTTTGAAAATCTTCTCCTCTGAAACTGGAAGGTTCTCACCTTTCATATTTGGCACATAGCATCATGTTCAGGTCCTCTACAAAAGTTACATAAATTGTGCCCATTGGGTCAAATTTTGACCTGCCCTGCCCCAGGGCGGGCTAGTTTTCAATAGAAACATATAGTGAAAACTTTGAAAATCTTCTCCTGATTGTCTGATGAGCGCTTCAGGGCCATTCTGGCCCTCTTGTTATTGATGATGATACAATCTGGTTGGCTGATTGTTTCTGTGACATATCTTCTGAAAGATAATGATTGGTCCAATTTCTATCAAACTTACTCACTTTATGCTTATTATTCAAGTACCTAGCAAAGAGTAGCCAGTTATTCAAATTACATGCATATTTATTATGCTGCTGCAGTTCTGCATTAGGAAAACCAGGCTTTCAATATGCAGGCGTATGCGATATCTCCTATGCGGACGGGGCCCTTCCTCGACAGTAGTGTAGTTATTATTTTGTATTTTTCAGGCATCCTTATCGTTTTGAGTGGTTTGTTCTACACCATGAAAACTTTTAAAACCAGAGTAGATAAAGAAAGGGTAAAGTTGGCGCAGGCACCCTCATATGACAAGTAAGTATATTAACCCTTTCCTCCATAGGCTATTTTTAGACCCAACCTCTTTGAATGAATCTACCGAAAAGGAGCATTTACTAGAGAAAAGGAAATTGTTGTAATTGTGTAGTACAGAAACCTTGTGATAAATAGAGCTCTATTTATCACAATGGTTTAAATAGGTGATTTTTACAGAGGCGTAGAAAGGCATATTTATGGAGGAAAGGGTTAAATACCTTCTTTCCAAAATTATCATTTGCCCATATCCACTATAATTCGCCTAAACTTGATGTTTGTGACCTCTAAGCCTCTTCACGCACCTTATTGTGTGCATTTGTTTAATACTACTAACAATATAACATTGGATGAATAGTAGAACATGTATGTTCGTATCAAAGAATCAAAGTTTTCTCAAGTACTGTTATGTTTTCACTATTTGACATAGTCACTTATTTGTGAATACAGTGGCCAACTGCCCGTAAGAATTCATCCATGGTCTTTGTTGTTTTCAGCCATCAAAAATATCTGCACATAGTGTAATTATATTGTAATTATATTATGTGATTGATAAAAAACTTGTTAAATAACTGCCTGGGCAAAGTGTTTCAGGGCATAGTGTTTGCTTTCGGGCCATTTAGCTATCGGTCGCTTTTACGGCAAAGAGTTCACTATTTTAGTGAACATGCGCAAGACAAAAGTTTTCGATTCTGCTCATGTATTTGTTTACTCTTCGTGTATTTAATAATGTTTCGCTATGTAAGATAATTACTACTAATCTACACAAAGATAAACTTTTTAAAAAGCTTGAATTTTAATAAACTCCAAAGAAGACGCGAACGAATATTTTTACCGTAGTTTTTGCAACACCTTGGCGTTATAAAGCAGAAGGAATATAGCCGATGTTTCCTTTTGCATTTTTATACACATTCGTAACTGATTAGCATATAGACCTACATCTTCAGCCAATAAAACTGCCTTTTGCGTCGTATTCGGTCATTTCCGTTTGACCCATACTCAAATTAGAAATAGGAAGTTTAATAAAGGACAAGGTCAAAAGAAATCTAAAATTATCAACTAATGAAATTCGGAATTCCCATATACACATGTATCAAGCAACGTATACATCCGTATCAAACCCGAAAGCCATTATGGCCATTCAGGCCGTTGATTATAGTCCAGGGGCAGTATCCGGGTTGCCACCTGCTTTTTAAGATTTCTGTTTCCAATCAATGCAAGGTCGCTTAAGACGGGTTCTGTTGTTGCATGATCCAGAAGTACAAAGACTAGAAGTTTTGTACAGATAATTGATTAATCAGGTAATGTATTTCAGGTATATTAAGAAGAAGTTAACCCTGTACTCCATAAAATAAAATACGCCTTTCTACGCTTTTACAAACAGGGACTACCCAGAACAGACAGCTCCAACATGAGCAGTCTGGTCAGGGTCTGCTCTGTTTGCTAATGATATGAGTTAGATCTGAATTTACATGAATATTCATGCTGTTGGGAGTTAATTGATTTAATCATTTACCTCACGAATATTCATGGATGAAGTAATATTAATTAGATGACATTTTATAATGGCATATGGCAGAATAACATCTATATTATTCCAGAAAAAACAGGAGATCCTGATCAGACAGCTCATTCCTCTGTTTGTCTATAATGTATAGGGTTAACTCATTCCCCCATATTGACACCTCTGTAAAAGTCATTTTCTGAAACCATTGTGATAAATAGAGCATTTGCTCCACAGGAGCAAATGCTCTATTATCACAATGGTTTCAAAACTACAATTTTTCTTTAAAATGTTCTTTTTCTCTAGTAAATGCGCCTTTTTGGTAGATTTGATTCTAAAAATAGCCTAAGTGGCAATGGGTTAAAAGATAAATTTATCCTTTTCAGATTTGATGATATACAAGAAGATTTAGATGATGATGATGACGATGGTGAAGGTAATATCACTCACCATGGTACTATAACAATAATGGATGACATCGGTGATCAGCAGGAGATCTTAGAAGTGTGACAGGAAAAGCTTGAAAAGCCCAAGGCTTATTAGAGAAACATGACCGCTTATTTTTGTACTGCTGCAATCTCGCATCAAATGTGATTCATATGACCCATATTCATTAATTGGAGTAGTAATCATCATATAGACATTAAATCCTCTCTAAACGGAACTTCCAAGTTAGTATTAATAGTGCTGGTGGTTAACCCTTTCGCTGTTCTGTATTTAAGCCAAATTTCGATACCTACTGAATATTCATGAACAAAATAATTAGAAATATGGAAGGTGGAACATTGTAGACATTTTAGAAAGCAAGGAAACAGATCTATCAATTCTATTAGCAAACAGAGCAGACCCTGAATAGACGGCTCCTCTAGGTCTACTCTGTTTGCAAGTGCGTGAAAACACGTTTATATGAGGGAAAGGGTTAAGACAGATTGCAGCTTAATGCAAAAGGTGAAAGTCATATGCAAAACCCTCCCAAAGGCTCTTCCTGCATGTCTTACACCCTGCATTAACCCTTTCCTCCATGAATATTCGTGTAAGAAAGTATGATGTCATGAATGTTAATTAGATTAATTTGTTATAAAAGCACATGGACACATTTCTACATTATATCATAAGCGAACAGAGCAGACCCTAATCAGACAGCTCCTATTGGATCTGTCTTATCTGGGTCGACTCTGGTTGCAAAGGCGTAGAAGGCATATTTATGAAGGAAAGGGTTAAGCAACTACCTTCTTAAAAACGTCTAAATTCTTCTTTTCTTAAAGTCCAGTTTGGAGGGGGTTTACTGTATAATACTGTTCACAGCCATTGTATTGTGAATGTTAAATAGTCTATTATTGTTTAACCCTTTTCTCCATAGGCTATTTTTAGACCCATCCTCTTTGAATGAATCTACCCAAAAGGAGCATTTACTAGAGAGTGATAAATAGAGCATTTGTTCCTATAGGAGCAAATGCTGTATTTATCACAACGGTATCAAGAAGTGGTTATTACAGAGGCGTATTTATGAAGGTAAGGGTTATGCCTTTCCCTCATAAAAATGCTTGTTCACGCCTTTGCAGGGTAGACCCAGATCAGAAGACTCATACAGGGGCAGTCTGACCAGCGTCTGTTAATGAAATTATAATAGAGCCGACTCTACAGTTTCTACCAATACCAAAACATCCTGTATATATATGCCATTATAACAAACTAGCTAATAAATATTCATGATGTCATTATTTCTTGCATGAATATTCAACAGGGAAAGGGTTAAAGGGAGAAATCACACATTTTGCTAGAGGATTTGTATTACAAAGCATGCAAACCTTGATCAGAAAGTTCCTCTGATCTCAGTCTACATTGTTTGATAATGTCAGTTAACATGTTTGCCTTATTTTTAACTCACCCACAACTGCATGAGAAAATGTCCATCTTGATATTAGAATGTATCATATGAGGTGAAAAGAAGAAAAACTGGTAGTTTGTATTTATTTATTTGCTTTGATATATGTGAAAAAAATGTTTACTTAGGCTGACAATTACTTGATGCTGTGTAATTGCTAGAGATTTAATGTTAACCCTTCGCTTGCTATTCACGTCAATATACCTACCTGTAAATAGTGAAGACCCAGATGAGACAGCTCCTACAGGAGCTGTCTCATCAGGGTTTGCACTATTTACAAATTGATTGTGCAACCAGTGCACTCAACAGCTGTGATTGCACAGCGAAAAACTTGTACACAGTGAAGATATATGTAATTATACAACAGGGCATGGGTAAAGAAGGAGAAATGTATTTTAAAATTCAGCAAGAGAAGGGTTTACATGTTCTGTACTGTTAGTCATGTGGTGTGTCTTAGCATTTCTTCAGACGTCAGTTGCCTGTAACCGATAATAAGTTCAAATTTGGTACAGGAATCGGAAAGTTTTGAGAACATTATTTATAACAAACTGCCAGTTTTATTTCCCAGACAATGAATTAATATGAGGCATGCAAACAGAATAGGAGCAGTCTGATCAGGGTCTGCTCTGTATCTTTGTGAATTTTTAATAGACCATACGCTACAGTTTCTACCAATCATTGAATGCCAAATAAGTTGTATGTAGACCCTGATTAGACTGGAGCCATTTGTTCAGTCTGTTTGCAAAGACATTAAAAGGTGTATCTATGGAGTAAAGGGTTGAAATACTGTCAATTTGAATGTGATATTGATGTTTTGTGTTGAATTGTTTTCAATCACCTGTTTAGGTATACATGTATTTTAGAATTTTCTTGTTTTGACGGTTCATTATTGAAGTATACAATTGTATAACAAGTGCTGTTTAAGAGATATTCATATTAATAGCTTCTTTTTCTTTCTTTTTTTCTTTTTTTTTTTTTTTAGAAAACCTTGAGGTATTTCTATGGCCTTTTTTGTCATTTCTATAATGAACATGTTGGGGGGAAAACACATAGAACTTTGATTGAAATAGCTCTCTTGTAATTACTGTTTTATCTCTAATAAATGTTCCGGGGGGCATTGCATTTTTAAAAGGAGCTTCTTGCATTTTGTATACAGGTGGCTGCTTAATGCAAAATCAATTGTCTGCATTAAGTTACCAACGGTACTTTGGAAAAAAAAGAAAAAAAAGATAAATAAGGGGTGGGTTATTATTAGGGAGAATACAGTATCTATAATGAGGGGACACAACTGTATCCCTGGCTATAATCCTGACATGCATATAAACAGAGTTATATCCCTTTGTACACATAGAAGATTAATACCTATTCTGAGCAACAGATAACTGTACATACTCAAATACTAAAATCGTCAGTCCTACACCAAACCCAATGGTGTGACCACTCTTTTGAATCGTCTCAAAGAGATGATTCTAAAGAGTGGTCACAGCACAGGGTTTGGTAGAGAAATAAAGAAATTATTCTTGAAAAATGTTTTAATTTATGCATCTTATCTGGACCTCAGCTATTACTGAATGACAAGAGATTGCATATCGAGGGCTTGGTGCTAAACTACTCTAACTCCTTCACAAAGTGAAGGAGTTAGAGTAGTTTTGCACCAATCCCTCGATATGCTTGCATGCTTTTGTCACTTTATATGAAATACTGTACAGTGTACCAATTCTGATAATGTCTGTGTTAGTTGTAACTTGTTTCATATTCTCGTTTTTTTGTTTTTGTCTTACATTGATTATATCATTGTAAAGATCTGACTAGGTTATGATCTGCCTATAACTTAGCAATCTCCATAGCTGAAAGATCTAATTATAATGTGATATATAATTGTTTCATTCTATGAACTATTATAGTTGTTTCATTCTATGAACTATTATAATTGTTTCATTCTATATACTGTCTTATTGATGGTTTATTACTGTCAGATTAGTAATTTTATTAGGTTATTGTCTTGTGATTGTTCTTTATTCTTTGCAAATCACAAGTATTTATCTATTTTTCTATTTAATTTAAGCAATAAGAGCTCTGGAACAAATTGGCTTAATTTGCAGAATACATAACAGACAAGCATGTTATTAAAGAATATGTAGCTGTTAGATTGTCAAGATCCGTAATAAGATCCGTTATATATGTAATAATGTAGTTACATCATTATTTCATTTCATTATACACATACTTTTAAAACCCTTTACTCCATAAATACACCCTTCTAAGCCTTGGCAAACAGAGTAGACCCAGATCAGATGGCTCCTATAGGAGCCGTCTGATCAGGGTCTGCTCTGTTTGCATTTGAAATAATACTGATAGGATTATACAATTTCTGCCATGTCCATGCCCAAAATTTCCTGTGTCCATGTGCCATAATCAAATCTAATCTAATCAATATTCATGATGTCATTTTTTCTCTACATGAATATTCATAGAGTAAAGGGTTAAGTAGCAGTTTAGTATTATTTCATAACATTAAGTCTTAGAGTTGTATATCCTGTCAGGAAACTTTGTTACACCAGTCACTAAATATTTTGATCTAGGGGCATATTTTGTCAGGCTGTCAAATCCAAACTTTATTTTTATACCCCCCACAACGAAGTTTTGGGGGGGGGGTATACTGGAATCAGGTCGTCCGTCCGTCCGTCCGTGGACACAATTTTGTCCGGCCTTCTTCTACAGTTTTGCTTCAAATTTGTTGAAAGTTCATGTATAGCCATATGACCATATAAACCTGTGCACCGCATATTTCCATTATGATCGCACCACTACTTCAGGAGTTATCTCCCCTTTTTAGTCCCCTATCAATGTTTTCCGTTTTCTGGACTTTTTATGGAAGTGACTCGAGATATCAACTCTATATTTAGTACAAAGCTAAATCTAGATAAGTTACAGCTTATGTTACAATCTCAGCCAGGTTGAATAATTATTTCCAGAGTTATTGCCCTTGAACTTTAATTTTTTTCTTCAAATTTGGGATTTTCCAGACTTTTTTTGGAAGTGGTTGCAGATATTAACTTTATATTTGGCATAAAGCTAACTCTAGATGAATTACAGCTTAATTCCCAATCTCAGTCTGGTTGAATAATTTTTGACAGAGTTATGGCCCTTGAACTTTAATTTTTTGTCAAATTTTCAATTTTCCGGTCTTTCTTTGGAAGTGGTTAGAGATATTAACTTCATATTTGACATAGAGCTAAATCTAGATGAGGTACAGCTTAAGTTCAAAAATGGGTCTGGTTGAATAATTTTTGTCAGAGTTATTGTCCTTGAACTTAATGTTTTTCTGAAAAGGTACGTAGCTTTAGAACTTTGGATTTGACAAAAACCTCATGAAAGGGTCTTGTTTCTCTGAATTATTCTTCATTTTTATTACATAAATTAGGTTGGGGAATGTATTGTTTTTAAAATTTCTCTTCATGTTTCTGTATGTACATATGTTCAGATTGATGATAGGTGTTCTGACAAGCAGACAGGTGGGGGTATTCGTTAGCCTTTGGCTTACAGTTCTAGTGGGCCATGTTTTGACTGTTACAGATAGAGATGATGTCATGTCAAGGTCACACTTCAATGTCACAGGTCAAATTATGGTCAAAGGTCTTGTTATGGGCATATTGTTTCACAAGCAGATATTTTCACATCTGAGATGCAGTGTGTGATCAGGATCTGCAATTTGTAGTAGTAGAGGATAAAACAGTAAGTGCTAATGCTATTCACCAGGGAAGTTATTAACCCATTACCTCATAGGCTATTTTTAGACCCAACCTCTTTGAATAAACCTACCGAAAAGGAGCATTAACAATTTTTTTTTAGAATTTTGTAGTTTGAAACCATTGTAATAAATAGAGCATTTGCTCCTATAGGAGCAAATGCTCTATTTATCACAATGGTTTCACAAAGTGACTTTTACAGAGTGATCAAAAGTTGTCAATATGAGGGAATGGGTTAAACTTGCTAGAGGATTCTGAATGACAAGCAGTACAGACCTCGACCAGAGGGCTCCTCTAGGGGTCCTCTTATCTGGGTCTACAGTTTTTGCAAATGACCGGTGTCCTTCATTCAAAGGGTTAATGATCTCCTGCTGGCAATTTTAACTTCCAAATGCTTCCAAATATATTCTTTTCCATTCATAAGTCTGCATAGAAATTAGAAGCATCTTAGATATTCATTTTGCTACTCTTTTGTATAAAAATTTGTTGTACCCCCTCCCCCACTTACACACACACACACACAAACTCACTCAAGGTTGGAGGCATATAGCCTTGCTCTTGTTTGTCCATCCATATGTACATATGTCCAATAAATATTGTGTGTCCCAACTCCTCATACATAAACGGGATTATGTGAGGATTTACTTCAAACTTTCACAAATGAACAATGTTGATGTGAACATTTACATAAAGAAGGTAATTTTTGTGCTGGCCATTTTTACCAGTTATGGGACTTTGAAACTTTTTTCAGAATATAACATAATTATGTTGAAAAGTTCTTGATTTAGAAATAATATTACCAGGGGGCAGTGGTGTCCAATGGACATAATTTTTGTGTCACCTGACAAGAGGCAGTGTGTCACTTAGGGATCACTTTTCCGTCATCTGTCTGTCCATCTGTCTGGCTGTCCGTCACACTTTCTTATTTTGGCTCTCATTTCTAAAATTATCATTATAGAGCTTTCAAATTTCACATGTGTCTTCCTCTCATTGAGGACCATTGATGTGACTAGGGCTCATCACTCTACATGCAATACTTTGAGTTATTCCCCTTTATTCTGATTTTCGCACTCCAGCATAACAGTTTTGTGTCAGCTGTGAGCAGGTGACACATGTGTTCCTCTGAACATTCTTGTCTAGTTTAACCCTTTCCTCCATGGCTATTCATGTAAGAAATAATGATGTCATGAATATTAATTAGATTATTTTGTTATAATAGCACACGGACACATGCATTATTGGCCATGGCAGAAACTGTAGTCATATTATATCATATCATAAGCTAATAGAGCAGACCTTGGTTTTATGGCTCCCATAGGAGCCATCTGATCTGGGTCTTCTCTGTTTGCAAAGGCATAGAGAGGTGTATTTATGGAGGAAAGGGTTAAATCTGAATGAAATGAAATACCTGACATATTACAGTATAAGAATCATTACAGTATCATCTTTCAGTTATATTTATTTTGAAATGGTGTATCTATTTATATCTACAAATCTGTATTTTAATAATTTATTGTTTGACTTTTAGTGTGAATCCTGTGTATATTTGACTCAGCATGCTCAGATATACTTTATATGAAGAGGACTGAACCCTTTTCCTGTTTAACCCTTTCCCTTAGAGAAACGCTTATTCACTTGTTTGCAAATAGACTAGACCCAGATCAGACGGCTCCTATAGGAGCCATATGATCAGGGTCTGCTCTGTTTGCTTATGATATAATAAGAATGCAAGGGAATGTTTTACCAGCTGTAGAATCAAATGTACATTATCTGATCTGGATCTACACTGTTTGCAAAGGGGTCAAAAGGTCATCTCTTTGAGGAAAAGGGTTAAATTGGTATGAGTATGCTTGGAGATAAATGTGTGCTGATAGATTTCAGTTTATTGACATGCCTAGTCTCCAGAATGTGTTACAGTGCCTTATGTCTACAATGTAGATGTACTTAATAGATTACCTGGCCTATGAGCCAGGTGAGCAATACAGAAGCATCATGGTCCCATTTGTTTGCATGTTCATATATCTTACATTAGCTCACTAATTCAGTTTAACCCTTTAACCCTTTCCCTGTTCTATGTTTATTTCAAATTTCAATACCTACTGTTTATTCATTGACATAATAGTAATAACGAAATATTGCAGGTGAAACATTGTAACCATTTTAGAAGTGACTTTTACAGAGGTGTAGAAAGGCGTACTTATGGAGGAAAGGGTTAAGTGAACACTCAACACCGAAAAAATGCTTATCTTGTTCTACACTATTTTTAAATCATATTGGTATTATTTTGTATACCACGGCTCATTTAACCCTTTCCCTCATATTAACGCATTTGCAAACAGAGTAGACCCAGATCAGATGGCTGATCAGGGTCTGCTCTGTATGCTGGGGGAATTTGAAAGATCTGTTTCATTCCTTTCTAAAATGACTACTCTTTTCCACATTCCATATATCATTATAACTATTTTGTCCATGAATATTCAGTATTTTGGTATATTCAGGTATGAAAATTTGGAATAAACATAGAACAGGGAAAGGGTTAATTGTCCAGCAGGGCATACAAATGCATAATCATAGCAAAACAGAAATATCTCCAAGATTGTTTCTTTGTATCTGGGTTTTATGTTGTTTTAACAGTATTTCAGTCATATCACAACACCAGCTAGTTACAGGTGGAGGAAGACCCTAGAGGTTTTTTCGTGCATGGAACAAATTGCATTGAACTGGGCACAGAAGAACATCTGGGTAGAACTACTGACCTTCCGCAAGCCAGCTTTATGGCTTCCTCACATTAAAAAGTCAAATGCCCAGACTGGGTAGAAATATAAGTATCTCCAAGATACCTTTTCTGGTTGGAAGACCACAAGTTTTAGAATCAGTGATTGTTTTCTATCTTTAAATGGGCATTGAAAACAAATTGTCTCAGATATATGAGTGGCATTGCGAGAAAGAAGGTGCTTGGATTTGCTCAAAGTGTAGACCCAGGCAGCTACTTCATTTCTAGCATTGCATCTTGTCATGGTCTAAACTGTTGGACGATGGTCATTGTTGAAGGTAATGTACCCACTATCACATTTTACATTTCCATGTGGGAGAACAGATGATTGTGTAGATAACGCTAGTTGCACAACTTTAATGTTCCTGATTCCATCCATATTACAAGTACAAGATGCAAGGGTATACATATATGTTCATATACACTAGTGCTATTTTTCCCATCCTGCTGAAAACGATATAATATTACAGTGCTCCCTCTCTACAATGACACCCTTTGGGATATGAAGATTGTATGTGTTGTTCAGAGGGAGTTGTTATAGGGAGGGAAAATCAAACAATTAGCTTGTTTGCAGATTCCCAGATAAGGTGTATTTCGAGAACTAAAACCGTCATGCCTCTATCAAACCCTATGTTGTGACCACTCTTTAGAATCGTCACAAAGTGACGATTCTAAAGAGTGGTCACAACATAGGGTTTGATGGAGGCATAAAGAAAATCCGATGGGGAAAAAAAATTGTTTCTGGAGCCTTGTTGTTTCGGAAACCGTGACATGCATTGTTGTAAGGAGGGAATTGTTATTGAGAGGGTCGTTGTAGGGAGGGAGCACTGTAACCATTTCCATAGAATGTCTTCCGACGTATTTGCAAATACAGTAGGCCCAGATTGGATGGCTCCTGTTGGAGTAACCAGTCTGCTCTGTTTGTTTATAGAATAATCTACAGTTACTGACATGGCCAAAACAGCCTGTGCTCCTATGTCATTACGGATAATCATCTATTTAATTTTCTGGATGTCATTATTCCTTACAACACAATAAAGGGGTGGTGGGCATATTATAATGTTGCATTTGTTCATATGTGCTTCTCCAAATCTTGTTGAGCGAACTACTCTGAGACATATGATCAGAACTGGTTCTGCCACAGATCATCAACTTTGATGTGTAGATATGTTTGAAGGATTGTTTTAACAGTTGTTTTTAACCATTTCCTCTATCGATAATCATGTAGGAAATAATGATGTCAAAAATACTAATTAGAATAGTTTTTATAATAGTTGATGGACACAGGAATTTTTGGTCATGGAAGACTGTAAAATCATATCTGTTATATCATAAGCATATACATAAATCATATCTGTTATATCATAAGCATATACATATACCTATAGGAGCCGTCTGATCTGGCTCTTCTCTGTTTGCAAAGGCATAGAGAGGCGTATTTATGGAGTAAAGGGTTGAAATAACAATGCTCTCCTATTACATCACTGGTACAGATGAACTATGTTGATGTGAAAATGTACATAAAGAAAGGAAATTTGATTGCAGTGCAATGTAATCTGATAGAAGTATGCTTGATTGCAATTTAGTTTGATAGAATTATGGCCCTTTGCTTTTGTGTTTTTCATGTATAAGATATAGTACAATTCCTGTGTGTCTAACTCCTCTAAAACTTTTGAAAGGATTTGTTTTGAAATTATCACAGATGAACAACATTGATATGTAGATGTTAATAATATAAGGAAATTCAGGTGTATTTTTTGACAGGAAGGTGACACTTTGTTGTCATAAGACAAATTTAAACTATGATGTACGAAAGATGGCAAAGTTTGGGCACCCATGTTCTTTGGACAAACTTTTAGTGTTTGATCAAGCTTTGTCATTATCAGCTGCATCATTTAATGTTAGAGCTACAGATACATGAATGTTCATACTCATATACTAAATCATCATTTCTCCACCAAACGCTATGTTGGGACCACTCTTTAGAATCATTTCTTCAAGATGATTCTAAAGAGTGGTCACAACATAGGGTTTGATGAAGAAATAAAGAAGTTATTCTTGAAAATGTTATAATTTATGCATCTTATCTGGACCTCTGTTTCAGGGTTTTGGTTCATTAAAATATGTCTTTGTATCTGTATAGATTGTTTACCAGGTAGCCTGCTTATTTTAGGTACATGTATACATGTAGTTTACAAGCAACTCTATTTGTGCTTTAAATGTTTCTCAATATCCTTTCTTTTGAGATTGGAGCCTTTGTCAGTTGAATTCGAAATACAAATTGTTTGTTTTACATGGCTTCTGTCATAGGGAAATGGACACTTAAACCAACGCATTACCTAATGAATATTCATGTTAGACCTAATGACTATGAATATTAATGAGCTAAAACTGAAAATTGAATTATGAATAAGGAGTTTTGTTTACCATAGCAGAAACTAGAATCAGATCTTATAAGCAAACAGAGCAGACCCAGAGCAGATAGGTTCTTTAGTTATCAGGTGTGGGTCTTCTGTTCAGCATGGTGTGTGCCAGTTAAGGGGTTAAAATGTTTAGACGCAGTCTCCCCTCACTACCAGTGTGTTAACCCATTCCCACTTAGGCTATTTTTAGACCTACCCTCTTTGATTAAATCTACAAACTAGAGAAAAGGAATTTTTCAGAATTGTGTAATATTTGAAACCATTGTGATAAATAGAGCATTTGCTCCTGTGGAGCAAATGCTCTATTTATCATAATGGTTTCACTAAGTGACTTTTACAGAAGAGTCAAAAGGCGTCAGTATGCGGGAATGGGTTAAGCTATATACATGTAGATCAATTTGCCACTGTATTGCTGACTTGAAAGTGGACTAACTTTGTAGATTTGCCAAATAGTGTAGACTTTCATCAGACTGCTCCTCAAAGAACTTGACCTGGGTCTGTACCTGGGTCTGTACAGTGTTCAAGTCTAAAATCTAAAACTATGTTTTTCTTCCATTTCTTTACAACAATCCAATCTGAATTTCAAACAGCTTCAATCCTTATTAGACATCAAACAATTTCAGGTATGATGTGGTTCTAAAGCATCCCGTTTGCAGATGATCATAAAGTCGACACATAGCATATAGAGAATGGATGATTTAAATCTGTATGGCAGAATGTAAAGTGAGTGCTAAGATTTTTTTGTGGTCAGTATATATAAATGATTAGCTTTCTGTGATATGTTTAAAACATTTTCCCTGCTGGGAGTGATCTGAAATGCACTTTTATAGAACCAGCTGGTTCTTTAGAAAAAGAATGCTCTTACATTTGAAAACAGTAGAGACCAGAACTAGTCATTCATACCGTATAAGTTATCTACAGTGACTACCAATAATAAATCTGGTAAGATGAAAGTTATAAAGCTGTAGATAGAATTAGTACTAATCAATCCAAATCTCTTCGTAGCAAAGCTTTATCTTGTTGGTGGCCATTAAAAAAATTCAACTCAAAGATACAATGCTACTAAGTACCAACAATCACCTCAGACACAGCTAATGAGTACTAACATTTACCTCAGACATGGTGCTAATGAGTACTAACAATTACCTCAGACACAGTGCTATGAGTACCAACAATCACCTCTGACACAGTGCTAATGAGTACCAACAATCACCTCTGACACAATGCTAATGAGTACCAACAATTACCTCTGACACAGTGCTAATGAGTACCAACAATCACCTCTGACACAGTGCTAATGAGTACCAACAATCACCTCAGACACAGTGCTAGTGAGTACCAACAATCACCTCAGACACGGTGCTAATGAGTACCAGCAATCACCTCTGACACAATGCTAATGAGTACCAACAATCGCCGTAGACAATGCTAATGAGTACCAACAATCACCATAGACAATGCTTATGAGTACAAACAATCACCTCAGACACAGCTAATGAGTACCAACAATCACCGTAGACAATGCTTATGAGTACAAACAATCACCTCAGACAATGCTAATAAGTACTAACAATCACCGTAGACAATGCTTGTAAGTACTAACAATCACCTCAGACACGGTGCTAATGAGTACAAACAATCACCATAGACAATGCTTATGAGTACAAACAATCACTGTAGACAATGCTTGTAAGTACTAACAATCACCATAAACAATGCTTGTAAGTACTAACAATCATCGTAGACAATGCTAATGAGTACTAACAATCACCTCAGATACAATGCTAATGAGTACTAACAACCACCGTAGACAATGCTTATAAGTACTAACAATCACCGTAGACAATGCTTGTAAGTACTAACAAACACTTCAGATACAATGCTAATGAGTACTAACAATCACCGTAGACAATTCTTGTAAGTACTAACAAACACTTCAGATACAATGCTAATGAGTACTAACAATCACCGTAGACAATGCTAATGAGTACTAACAATCACCGTAGACAATTCTTGTAAGTACTAACAAACACTTCAGATACAATGCTAATGAGTACTAACAATCACCGTAGACAATGCTTGTAAGTACTAACAAACACTTCAGATACAATGCTAATGAGTACTAACAATCACCGTAGACAATTCTTGTAAGTTCTAACAAACACCTCCGGCACGATGCTAATTATTACAATCACGATGTGACCACTAGTGAAAATCTTTATCTGATGTGACATTCCGGTAGGGTTTCTTATCTGGCTCCACACTGCCACTTAATGTCTGAGTGCTCTTCATATCAAGGAAGCCAAATGATAAAATCATTGTCATTGGCTGTCCTCATTCTAATATCTCCTTCATAACCTGTTACACCTCTGTACCTGATAGAAAATTATTATTCATGATGTTGTATGATATAATTATGAAATAATGCTTGTATATTAGGTGATTTTTTGTAAATGCATTATGAACAGGGCAACTTTTCACATATGCAGAAACTGTTGAATTATAATTATTATAAATTATTTCATAAGTAAAAAGAGCAGACCCTGGTTATGATCTGTCAGCTTCTACAGGAGCTTATTGGTCTAGGTCTACTCTGTCTGCAAATGTGTAAAACAATTATCTCTATCAGGTTAAGAGTTAACTCAACCCTTTCCTTCATATAAACGTGTTTTCACGCATCTGCAAACAGAGTAAACCCAGATCAGACGGCTCCTAAAGGAGCCGTCTGATCAGGGTCTATTCTGTTTGCTAATAGAATTTCAAAGATTTGTGTCTTTACTTTCTAAAATGGCTACAATGCTCCACCTTACCTTTTTGTCCATGAATATTCAGTAGGTATTGAAATTTGTAATAAACACAGAACAGGGAAAGGGTTAAAGGTGGTAAATAAGTTTGCTGAAACGTACTTAAAGCTCATGGAGATGCCATTTGATCAGAATGTACACTTTTGTCATTAAGATTATTTTAGCAAAGTGTACAATTTTAAGATTTATTGAGTTAACTGTTCTAAGAGACAGAATGCAGTATTCTGTTAAACAAATTATTATCTACGATATTTCAGGGGTCAAAATTGTTTACAAACATAATCCTGACATTGAAACATGTTGTAATCCAGCTGAATATTTATTTACTAATATTATATTTGTAAAAAAAACAAACAAGAAGTGAATACATTGCTATAGAATTAGCTCTAAGATTTTCCATAAGCATTAACCCTTTCCTTCATGAATATTCATGTAAGAAATAATGATGTCATTAGATTATTTTTTTGTAAAGCACATTGACACAGGAACTTTTAGCCATGGTAGAAATTGTAGAATCGGATCTATATCATTTTATATGCAAATTGAGAAGACTCTAATCAGACAGCTATGAATGAACTAATTGAAATGAATTAACCCTTAGCTTGCTGAATTTCTCCTTCTTTATCCATGCCCTGTTGTATAATTACATATATCTTCACTGTGTACAAGTATATCGCTGTGCAATCACTGCTGTTGAGTGCACTGGTTGCACAATCAACTTGTAAATAGTGCAGACCCTGATGAGACAGCTCCTGCAGGAGCTGTCTCATCTGGGTCATCACTATTTACAGGTAGGTATATTGACGCGAATAGCAAGCGAAGGGTTAATATTGAAAATGGGCTGACATGAATACTCATGAAGCGAAGAGGTAAAACAAACCATGTAATACTGGTAGGGGGTTTTGTTCCCTGACTTTTGAGCCCCATCTGTTATATGTTATAGCGTTTGGCATAGAGACCCGAAACTGTGAACTTGCACATCTTGAAAGTGGTTTATGATATCTACTCAGTAACACTAGAATTATAGGCCTTGTTATAGGCCGTACCATAACTATACAGTCATATCTATGTCCTATGTACACATTCCTAGATTTTGTTGTAAGTATGTTGATGTGCAAAAATAATACATGTTGAAATCTCTACCAACTTGTACTGGATTGTGTTATTAAATAAGTTACACTAAAGTCTGATGCACTTTGGAAAAGGCTTAAATATTCCAACTAATGTCATTTTTCTCTTAAGAATTTTTTATGAAAGTGTTTTTGAATTGTTTGTTGTTTTCTTTTACTCTAGAGGTGTTGGTGAGTTTGTACTACTGAGAAATAGGAGCAGTAACATCAGTAAAACAGAAATAGGAGTGGATTATCAGTAAAACTAAGAAATAGGAGGGGAACATCAGTAAAACAGAAATAGGAGGGGATTATCAGTAAAACTAAGAAAAAGGAGGGGAACATCAGTAAAACAGAAATAGGAGGGGAATGTCAGTATACTGAGAAATAGGAGGGGAACATCAGTAAAACTATCTCATGTCAAAATATTCTTTTCTGTCTACATGACTTGTGTGGTATTGGGGCATGCCTGAATGACACACCAATGGGTATCATTGCTCATCCTTTGCATGATCATAAGAGGTGACTAATAACGGTTTAACCCTTTACTTCATGAGTATTCATGTCAGAAATAATGACATCATGAACAGTAATTGAATTAATATTTATAATGGTACATGAACACATTTATTTTTGGCCTTGGCAGAAAATGTAGAATCATAATGTATATGATTTCATAAACAAACAGCTAGAGCAGACCTTGATCAATCAGACGGCTCCTACAGGAGCCGTCTGATCTGGGTCTACTCTGTTTGCAAAGGTGTGTATATGGAGTATAGGGTTTCTGTTTATCTGATTCTCCAGCAGATGTTAAGTTTCTGGATACATACCCCATATTTTCTCGATGTAAATGAGATGTGTGTCCAGCAACTATCCCCCTGTCTGGGCACAATATAAAGTTGCGGTGCTGTAAAATCAAACTCACGTTTTGCATTGTTAGTTTCTTGTACAATTCATTATAATTGCCTCATCAGCATTAGAAATCAAGAAGTATGCACGTACAGCTGAACTTAGATATCTCCGACTTCATGGGACCATACAAAGCAGCTGGAGATAACAGAGGTTTGAGTCATCCGATTTCTAATCTGAACAATTTTTCAAGTTCACAGCTTAATGCAGGTCTAAAGTAAGCGTTGAACCTGCATTAAGCTGTCACATGTGTTTCTAGATGTGTATAGTGATACATTTTAGAACAATTCTGTATTGTTAATTTTGGAAGGACCAAACTTTTACTTTGAGTTATCCCGTAGTTCAAGTTATCCGAGTTTGAGATATCGAAGTTGAACTGTATTCTCTTTTCAAACTTGTGAAAAAGGATAGAATGGGTTAGATTTTTATGATTATGTTTTTGAAGAAAATTCAGCAATAAAAATTGAAGCAGACGACAATACATGGCAGCAAGAGAACTACGAGTGTAGCCGTCCATTACATCGAGCTTTTCCATTAGCCCTTATTGGCCAAACATAAACATCAAATTACATCAGACTTATTACAATTTGCCATAATCATTCTGTATCTATATAGGTGTTGTGACCTGTATCAATTTATTTATTAATTAAACCCTTTCCTCCATAAATACGCCTTTCTACGCCTCTGTAATAGTCACTTTATGAAACCATTGTGATAAATAAAGCATTTGCTCCTATAGGAGCAAATGCTCTATTTATCGCAATGGTTTCAAACTACAAAATTCTAAAAAAAAATCCTTACTCTAGTTCATGCTCCTTTTTGGGTAGATTCATTCAAAGAGGTTGGGTTTAAAATAGCCTATGGAGGAAAGGGTTAAGGCTTCTTAAAACTATGAATCAGATCTGACAGCAAATTATTTTGCTGCATTTTGGATCTAATCTACATTCACAGTATGCATTGATCATTTTACTTGGACATTTATTTGCTTGTGTTTGTTAAGGTAGCAGCTTTGTATAGTTTTGTCTGTTTATTATTAAGTTTTCTGTTGATTGTACAATATTATAGACTGTGTATGAATACCATAATTGCCTTACAAATAAATTCAGGATTGTCCACTGAATCATGTACATGATGCCATTGTGTTTTATGTCAACCCCTCATTCTCTGTATAGACATGTGATTTGTTAATCGATGATCGATTGCGAACATGTGCCATTGATCGAGTAAAAGTTTTGGGTCCGATTTCCAACACTAGCTAGTGCTATTATCCTTTAGTATTATGAAGTTTTCGCCTGCTAGTGTTATTATGTCTCCCCCATTTATGGGGAGACATATTGTTTTTGCCAGAGTTGTCTGTCCGTCCGTCCGTCTGTCTGTCCGTCACAAACTTGTGTTGTGCGTATCTCTGAAACCAGTTGGGCTAGAGTCACCAAACTTCACAGGAATGTTCACCAGCATGAGTTGTTGTGCACCTGGGTTTTTATGCCCCCAAAGCTAGGCTTTGGCGGCATATAGTGATCGCACCGTGCGTGTGTGGGTGGGTGTGTGTGTGTGTGGGTGGGTGGGTGTGTGGGTGGGTGGGTGTGTGGGTGTGTGTACCTTTTGTCCGGAGTATATTTCCTTTGTCACATCAGCTACGGATACCAAATTTGGTGTGTGAGTTCATATTGGGATGGGGGAGTGTCGCGTATCATTTTCATGTCACTGTGACCTTGACCTTGACCTTTGACCTTGATTTTACAAAAAGCTTGTCCGGAGCATATCTCCTTTACCTTACCAGCTACAGATTCCAAATTTGGTGTGTGAGTTCATCTTAGGATGGCGGAGTGTCGCGTACCATTTCCAGGTCACTGTGACCTTGACCTTGACCTTTGACCTCGATTTTAAAAAAAGCTTATGCCTTACCAGCTACAAAAAGCTTGTCCGGAGTATATCTCCTATACCTTACCAGCTAAGGATTCCAAATTTGGTGTGTTAGTTCATCTTGGGATGGAGGAGTGTCGCGTACCATTTTCAGATCACTGTGACCTTGACCATGACCTTTGACCGATTTTACAAAAAGCTTGTCCGGAGCATATCTCCTTTACCTTACCAGCTACAGATTCCAAATTTGGTGTGTGAGTTCATCTTGGGATGGCGGAGTGTCGCGTACCATTTCCAGGTCACTGTGACCTTGACCTTGACCTTTGACCTCGATTTTAAAAACCGCTTATACCTTACCAGCTACAAAAAGCTTGTCCGGAGTATATCTCCTATTCCTTACCAGCTAAGGATTCCAAATTTGGTGTGTGAGTTCATCTTTGGATGGAGGAGTGTCGCATACCATTTTCAGATCACTGTGACCTTGACCATGACCTTTGACCGATTTTACAAAAAGCTTGTCCGGAGCATATCTCCTTTACCTTACCAGCTACAGATTCCAAATTTGGTGTGTGAGTTCATCTTGGGATGGCGGAATGTCATGTACCATTTCCAGGTCACTATGACCTTAACCTTGACCTTGACCGATTTTACAAAAAGTTTGTCCAGAGCATATCTCCTATACCTTACCAGATACGGATTCCAAATTTGGTTTGTGAGATCACCTTCAGATGGCGGAGTGTCGCGTACCATTTTCAGGTCACTGTGACCTTGACCTTGACCTTCGACCTCGATTTTACAAAAAAGGTTGTCCAGAGAATATCTCTTATACCTTACCAGCTATGGATTCCAAATTTAATGTGTGAGTTTATCTTGGGATGGCGGAGTGTCGCGTACCATTTTCAGGTCACTGTGACCTTGACCTTTGACCTACATTTTACACAAAGCTTGTCTGGAGCATTTCTCCTATACCTTACCAGCTACGGAATCCAAATTTGGTTTGTGAGTTCATCTTGGGATGGGGGAGAGTCATGTACCATTTTCAGATCACTGACCTTGACCTTGACCTTTGACCTCAATTTTACAGTCCGGAGCATATCTCCTATATCTTACCAGATACAAAAAGCTTGTCCAGAGCATATCTCCTATACCTTAAACGTTGACAATCAACCCAGGGTCCTTTTTAACGTTGAGAATGACTTAGGGTCCTTTTTAACTAAGTTTTGACGCTTGGCTCTTTTCTTAGCTATCATAATCGTCAAAGGTTCTGTTTCTAATGTTAAGAACTGACTCCTGTGTCATTTTTAACAGCATCAAAATTTCATGTTACACCTGCATTACATTGTATTGTTTTTCCACCAAAATGCATTTCGGTGTCAAACACTTTGGGGGCATTTGTCACCCGTGACGACCCTCTTGTTTTAATTGTCTCCCCCTGATAACTTTGGAGTTATTGCCCCTGATGACATAAAATTAGAAAAAGTTTGTGTCACGCGTATCTCTGAAATCGCTAGTACTAGAGTCACCAAACTTCACAGGAATGTTCACCAGCATGAGTTGTTGTGCACCTATGTTTTTTTAATTGTCTCCCCCTGATAATTCTTGAGTTATTGCCCCTGATATGAACACTTAAATTTATACAAACTTTGTGTCGCGTGTATCTCTGAAACCATTAGGGCTAGTCACCAAACTTCACAGGATTGTTCACTAGCATGAGTTGTTTTGCACGTGGGTTTTTTGAATTGTCTCCCCCTGTTAACTTTGGAGTTACTGCCCCTGATGACTTAAAATTAGACAAACTTTACTTAGTGTCGTGCATAACTCTTAAACCACTAGGGCTAGAGTCACCAAACTTCACAGGAATGTTGACCAGCATGAGTTCTTGTGCACCAGGGATTTTTGAATTGTCCCCCTTGATAACTTTGGAGTTATTGCCCCTGATATGATTACTTAAAATTAGAGAAACTTTGTGTCATGCATATCTTTAAAACCACTAGGGCTAGAGTCACCAAACTTCACAGGAATGTTCACCAGCATGAGTTGTTGTGCATATGGGTTTTTTGAATTGTCTCTGCCTGATAATTCTTGAGTTATTTCCCCTGATATGATAACTTAAAATTAGAGAAACTTTGTGTTGCACGTATCTCTGAAACCAGTAGGGCTAGAGTCACCAAACTTCACAGGAATGTTTACCAGCATGAGTTGTTGTGCATCTGGGCTTTTTAATTGTCTCCCCCTGATAACTTTGGAGTTACTGCCCCTTATGACTTAAAATAAGAGAAACTTTACTTTGTGTCGTGCATATCTCTGAAACTACTAGTACTAGAGTCACCAAACTTCACAGGAATGTTGACCAGCATGTGTTGTTGTGTACTCAGAGTTTTTGAATTGTCTCCTCCTGATATTGTTGGAGTTATTTCCCCAGATGACTTAAAATTAGACCCTGATAAGTTTGGAGTTACAGACATTACACTTGTGTATTGGAAAGAGGATGGGAGGGGGAAACATCTGTTTTTGTGACAAAAACAAACCTCTAGTTATCCTTTAGCATTATGAACAGTTGTCTGCTAGAGTGATTATCCTATAGTATTATGAATAGTTGTCTGCTAGAGCTATTGTCCTTTAGCACTCTAAACAGTTGTCTGCTAGTGTTATTGTCCTTTAGTTTTATGAATAGTTGTCTGCTAGTGTTATTGTCCATTAGCACTCTAAGTAGGTTTTGTCTGCCAGTGCTATTGTCCTTTAGCACTCTAAACAGTTGTCTGCTAGTGATATTGTCCACTAGGACTCTTAAGTATGTTTTTGTCTGCTAGCGCTATATAACGATTTATCGTCTGTTTCGAAGAAAAGTCTAGCTATTGTGATCACTGGCTCGGCGTTGGCGTTGGCGTCGTCGTCGTCGTGCAAAAACTTTAATGTAGCTCATTACTCAAAAAGTATAAGAGGTATCAACACGAAACGTCATAGGTTAGTATATCTCATTGAGGGAAAGGTCCCTACATAAGAACCATAACTCCTGATTTCAAAATTTTGGAGTTATGGCTCTTTATTTTTTTCAAAAGTTTTTAGCTCGCCTGTTCGTAGAACAGTAGAGCTTATGCTATACCCCCGTGAGCGTGGCCAAGGTTTAAGTTTTTTGGACAGGTTGTTTTAAAGCTTAATATTTGTACTAGGATGCTGAAATTATTTTGTATGGAAGTTCATTAGAGGTCAAATATTGCTGTTATGAAGTTAAACATTAAAACTATTTTTCAATTTTATCAATTTTTGACATGTTTTGGACCTAGTCCTTTTGGCCACAAATCACCAGGTTAAAGTTTTTTGGACGGGTTGTTTTAAAGCTTAATATTTGAACTAGGATGCTGAAAATTTGTATGGAAGTTCATTTGAGGTCAAATATTGCTGCTATGAAGTTAAACATTAAAAATATTTTTCGATTTTATCAATTTTTCACATGTTTTGGACTTAGTTTTTTGTGGGGCCAAAAATCGCCAGGTTAAAGTTTTTTGGACGGGTTGGTATAAAGCTTAATATTTATGCTATGATGCAGAAATTTGGTGAGAAGGTTCATATTGTCGAGACCCTTCCGACCATGCCAACATTTTTGCCCTTCTGACCTTGACCTTTGACCTACTTTTGCAAAAATCTTTAAATACCTATATTATTAGAGCCATTTGGCCTAGGGCTTCCATACTTGGTATGACCATGTCAGTATTTTTGCCCTTCTGACCTTGACCTTGACCTTTGACCTACCTTTACAAAAATCTTTAAATGCCTATAGTATTTGAACCAATAGACCTAGGGCTTCCATACGTGGTATGCAACTTTCTTGTGTTAAGACTTTTCCAACAATATTATTGTTTGCCCATTGACCTACTTTTGCAAAAATCTTTAAATGCCTATATTATTGGAACCAATAGGCCTAGGACTTCCATATCTGGTATGATCATGCCAACTTTTTTGCCCTCCATACTTTGACCTTGACCTACTTTTGCAAAAATCTTTAAATGCCTATAACATTTGAACCAATGGGCCAAAGGCTTCCATACTTGGTATGCAACTTTCTTGTGTTAAGGCCTTTCCAGCAATATTGTTTTTTGCCATGTTACTTTGACCTAGTTTTGCAAACTTCTTTAAATGCCTATAAAATTTGAACTGGCAGGCCAAGGGCTTCCATACTTGGTATGCAACTTTTTTGTCTTAAGACTTCCAACCATACCATTGTTTTTACCATGTGACCTTGACCTTTGACTTACGTTTGCAAAAGTCTTTAAATGCCTATAGCATTGCAACAAATAGGCCTAGGGCTTCTATACCTGGTATGACCATGCCAACATGTTTGCCTTTCTGACCTTGACCTTTGACCTACTTTTGCAAAAGTTATTAAATGCATATACTTCCATACTTGATTTGTATCTTTTCTGTCTGAAGACTTTTTCAAACACACCAATGTTTTTAACCATATGACCTTGACATTTCACCTATTTTTGCAAAAATCTGTAAGTGCCTATAACTTGGAACCAATATACCTTATAATATATAGGACTTCCATACTTGGTATCACCATGCAAACATATTTGCCCTTCTGACATTGACCTTAACATTTGACCTACTTTTGCAAAAGTCTTTAAATGCATATAACCTTGGAACCAATAGGCCTAGGGCTTCCATACTTTGGATATATATATCCTGTCTTAAGACTTTCCAACCATACCAATGTTTTTTACCATGTGACCTTGACTTTGACCTTTGACCTTCTTTTGCAAACATCTTTAAATGCCTATGCTATTGGATGCGATGGGCATAGGACTTCTATACTTGGTATGACCATGCCAACAATTTTACCCTTCTGACC